>CM062932.1:21295000-22545000 GCA_031878705.1 Tapirus indicus
AAGTTAAGCTCTGTGCCTCTAATTTCTCAGGCATATACTGGTGAATAGCATAGTTATTCTTCCTTTCTCTTCAGTTTAAGGTTGGAAGTTCTCACGCACTCAGGTAAAATTTTGTTTTATTATATTTCAGGATTCATCAGGAATCACAGAAAGGGGATAAAACTAGGGAGGAAATTATAGAGATGTAAACATTGAGTTTTTGTGCATTTATGGAAACATGGTTAAAAAGTAACAGAAGGAGTAATTTAATAAAAAGAGGCAGGAGCTGTGGTAACGGTGAACTATGACAAAGAATGTAAAATATTAATAAGCACAGCCCTGGTACACAGTAAGTGCTCCATAAGTGTCAGCCATTATTATTATTATTATTATTATTATTGCATTAGTTTGTGCTTTTGAAAAAGAGATTAAAATTTATGAGTAAGTTGAGAAATTATAAAACCACCTATAAGTGTCAGCAACCCTAAGAAAAAGCCTAGCAAGAAATCCTTCCCTCTGTGCCAATTAAGTTTTGTACCATGCATTAGATCATAACTCCTTTCAAATATAAAACTGTGCTTGGCATAGATCCTGGTACTTTGAAGACAACAAATTATCATTGGATGAATCAACGAGGTCAAATGTATCCTCCTTATCAGTGTGAAGAGTTACTTCCCCTTCTCTGGATCTATTATCTATCAGACACACAGATGCACTTTAATTAAAAGCACGAGTTCTCTGTAGGTAAATTAGGCAGTTTTGAGCTCCACTGAGGGCTGCAGGTAAAAAGGAGTAGTAAATAATTTAAGAAGTAGGAGAGATTTGAGGAATGTGAATTTATTTGCATTTTGAACAGAATAACTGTTTTCAACACCTAAACAGGAAGCTCCAAGTACATATTTATCGTGCCACCTTCCATGATGAAAAGTAATGCCATTTTCTTCCTTTTTCTAAGCCCTGCTGTATTAGTTTCCTATTGCTGCCATAGCAGATTACCACAAACTTAGTGGCTTAAAACAACACAAACGCATTCTCATACAGTTCTGGAGGTCAGCAGTCTGAAATGGGCTAAAAATCAAGGTGTCAGCAGGGCTGTTACTTTCTGGAGGCCCTAAGGGAGAACCTGTTTTCTCATCTTTTCCAGTTTCTAGAGGCTGCCCACATTCCTCGGCTTGTGGCCTCCTTCCACCATTGAAACACCAGCAATGGCCTGTTGAGTCTTTCTCATGATGCCATCTCTCTGGTTCTGACTCTTCTGCCTCCCTCTTTCCCTTTGAAGGACCCTTGTATTAACACTGGGCCTAAGTGGATAATGCTGAATAATCTCTATTTTAAGGTCAGCTGATGAGCAACCTTAACATCACCTGCAACCCTAAGTCCACCCTGCCATGTAACATAACATGCTCACAGGTTCTGGGGATTAGGACATGGCTATCCTTGGCGGGGGCTGTGGTAAAAAACAAAAACAAAGACAAGTCTCTCTCTTTCTCTCTCTGGTCTTTGAACCTGGTTCCTGGCATAGAACTTCAAAAACCTTTGGAATTTCCCAGTGATAGGAGTATCTTTTTTATGCTAATGAGGTGACTTGTGCCCAGTGCCTAGATAGCCTCAGGATGGGGGCTGGTCATCAAGAAAACCCTCCCCGATTAGAGAGCTGGAACTTCCAGCTGCTTGACCTGTGGGGAGGGGAAGGAAGCTGGAGATCTGAGTTCAGTCATGGGCCAACGATTTAATCCATCATGCTTATGTAATGAAACTCTGATTAAAAAAACTCAGGACACTGAGACTCCGAGGAGCTTCCTGGCTGGCAAACACACTGATGTACTGGGAGGGTGATGCACCCTGACTCAATGGGGACAGAAGCTCCTGCTCCTGGGACCATCCAGACCTTCCAGATCTTGTCACTCTGTGTATCTCTTCACCTGGTTATTCCGGGTGGTTAGTGTCAGAATTGAATTGAATTATAGGACACTCAGTTGTAGTCAGAGAATTGGTGTTGGAATGCAGAGGCCACTATTCTGCCTAGCACACCTGCCTTTTTTCACCTCATCTGTGGGACTGAACAACAAGACCACAACATTTTGCAGCAGCTCCCACCAAGAGGTGGAGTTTCCACCCTACTCTTTGAATCTGGGCTGGCCTTGTGACATTGCTTTAATCAACAGAATGTGGCAGAAGGGACAGTGGGTTACTCGTGGAGACTCAGCCCTGAGAGGCTTTGCCCTTTTGGAACCCTTCCTCCAAGGTGTGAAGAAGCCCAGGACTAAAGACTATATGAAGAAAGAGGTCAAGTTATCCAGCCATCCAGCCACATCATGTGAGGAACCATTTTAGACTATCCAGCCCCAGCTAACTACGGCCACTTGGTGAGCCCAGGTGAGACCAGAAGAAGAACTGGCCAGGCAACCCACCAAATCATGAGAAACAATAAACTGTTGTTGTTAGCGCTGCATTTTAGGGTGATTTGTTATGTATTAATAGATAACTGATACTTCCTCCCTATTCTGGAACACCAATCCCTGGCTTAGATAATAAGCAGAGGGTTGAAATTATTACAAAGCACAGGCAGAATCTTACTTTAAAAAATAGTGATGGGTGAACAACTGTTTACTAAATCTGTAATGGCTTGTAAATGGAGCATTTATATGGGGAAGTTGTAGCTCATTTTTAAAAAGGGCTTATAGTAAGTTTAAAACAAACAATGGGATGCGGAAGTAATGGGGGGGTACTATTTACTTGAGGATTTTCTGTGAGTTTCCTAGGATATAGAGTCTTTACTACTTGGTGAATAAATTAAGAGAAGTGGCACTGAGCACAGTAAATATTGAAATATAACTAGATCTACCTGCATGCTTTGGTACTGGTGTGACAGAATAACCATTACACAGAATCAGGATACTTGGCTCTTAGTTGTCTCTGCTCTTAACTAGCCATGATAAAGTCTCTCTGGACCTAATAACCTTAATTTATGAAATGAGGATATTAGGGCTTCCACTTTAGCAATGACAGACAAGGTAATTTAAACCAACACCCATGCTGGGGACATCTAGGATAGGCAAATAAAATTTGCAAAATACCTGTTTAAAGACATTGGAGAACTAACAAGATAGTGGACAATATTGGGGCCAGAATCCAGGGGAGGAAGGAAACCATAGAGAATAGCCCAGGTTGGAGACCTCCTTTTTCCTGGGGGAATTTGCCAGCTCCAGATTAAGTGGATGGATCTGAGTAGTGGTTTTGACAGCCTCATGGGGCTAGTGGGACAGAGATTAGAGACTAGGGCTGAAAAGGAAGAGGTCATGGGTAAACCCCTCTCACTTTGGGTTGGGATCCCAAAAGGCTGCCACTAGCAATAAGAATGAATCAGAAGTAGGCAGTCCCTCACAGGGACCATAGTTCAGCTCTGAATCACTTCAGTCCTTGAAACTGGAATAGCCGATTTGGAATACTTAGATGCCTAAAGAAGCAAAGGTAAATTTTCCCTGGAGAAAGATTACACACTTGGGTCTCCAATTATTTCTATAAACAATTTTGCAAACGTAAGGTTTGGAACAAAATAAAAATTAACCAGACACATAAGGAACCAAGATAACATGAATTAGAAACAGCAAAACAACATACAAGATACACAGACCTGCAGGGGTCCAGATATGGGAGTTATCAGATAGAGATATTAAAATAACTAGGCTTACTATGTACAAGATGACTAGAGACAATACTGAGGGTTTTTTTTAGAGAACCAGAAACTAGAGAAAAGAACCAAACCAAATGGAAAAACTGGTACTGAAAAATGCAGTGATGGAAATTTAGAATTCAGAGGATCAGTAGAAGAGTAGATTAGAAACAGTTGAAGAAAAAAATCATGAAAAGGTAGGCAAGAAGAAATTCCGCAGAATGAAGCATAGAGAGACAAAAAGATGGAAAATGAAAGAAGAGAAGTTAAAAGGCACAGAGGATACAGTGAGATGGTCTAAGTGACTGGAGTCCTGAAGGAGAGGAGACAGAAGGGGCAGAAGCACTATTTCAAGAGCTAACTGCCAAGAACTTTGTAAAACTGATGAAAAGCAATCAAGCTGTTATAAACTGAAGAATTCCTACAAACTCCAAGCAGGATAAAAAAAAAAAAATCCACACCTAGGTACACTCTGAAAACCAAAGAAAAGCAGCCAGAGGGAAAAACACTGATTACGTGTAAGGAGCAACAAATAGATGACAGCTGACTTCTCAAAAGAAACACTGGAATCCAGAAGACAAAGGAGTATCATCTTGGAAATGCTGAAAGAATGGCCAACCTAGAATTTTACATTCAGCAAAAATATTCTTCAAGAATGAAAATGGTAGAAAATATTTTCAAGTAAACAAAAACAGAATTTATCGACGTGAGATCTCAAATATAACAGGATAAAGTTCAGGCAGAAAAACAGTTCCAGATAAAGGTCAGTGGTACAGAAAGAAGAAAAAAGAAATGACAAATGAGTAAATATAAACAAATACTGACTATATGCAGTAGTAATAATAATGATGATGATGATGCCAGCATCTTATTGGCCTAAAAAAAATGTATACAATTAAAATATATGACCAAAATAGCATATAAGTCGGGAGGAAGGCAATGGAATTAAAATGTTTTTTGGATCTTGCATTGTCCAAGAAGGAGGTAAAAGTACCAAATAATATTAGATTTTTATATTCAAGAATGATAATAACTCAAGTAACCATTAAAACAATATTAAGATGTAAATCTTTCAAAATAATAAAGGGAATAAATGGAATAATAAAAAATGATTATAACAGCAACTGTGGGGGAGGGGGAAGGAAAGGGAGCCTTCTTAGTTCAACTAAACATTCTGACTCAAAAGACTCATAGGCCACACCTGGCAGAAGTCTGCTCAGAAGGACAAGAACAGGGCTCGTCAGTAGGCAGTGTCAAGGTCCTTACAGCAGTCCACACAGTAGTCAGGTGACACCTGGGGTGCAAGAAGATGAGATCCACAGTGGGTGGGTATGGGAAGTGCCCTTGGTTTAAAAGCCTCATGCTCCATAGATCCAATATCTCTTAAATCCAATATCTCCATAGATCCAATATCTCCATAGATCAATATCTCTGAAGACTTCCAGGGTCCTTGAAAGGGACAAGCCTAATAGATAAGTCACTACCTTCAGGGCAGCCCAATGTATGTCATCCCCATCAGACACTTATGATTCTCTCAGGACAGATGCAATTTACCAACAGGGATAATTTTTAAGGTAAGCGATGTTGCCTAGTAATATAGTTGACATACATCTTACTAGGTTAACAGGGAAACAGAGCTAGAAATTTAACTGAGGTTTAGGTGTCAAGTAGAAGGAATAAAATTTTGTTTACCTTTTGCCCACAATAATCAATCTAAAAGAAGGTTAGAAAGGAAAGACAAAGAAATATAGAGGAGTCAAATAGAAAGCACTAATGAGACGGTTGATTTAAATGCAACATACAGTAACTACATTAAGAGTAAATGGACTAAATGATTTATTCAAACGACAAAGATTGTCAGAATGGATTAAAAAACAAAACTAACTATATGCTATTTATGAGAGACATACTTGAAACATAAGGACAAAGAAAGGTTGAAAGTAAAAGGGTGGAAAAAGATATACTATGCAAACCTTGGCTGGTGTAACTATTTTATTCATGCAAAGTTGACTTTAAGGCAAAAAGCAATACAGAAATAAAGAGAAACACTTCATAATGATAAATGATTCAAACACGAGGAAGAAATAATAGTTCTAACTTGAATAAGCCTAATAATTCGAAAATATTTAAGGCAAAAACTGAAGATACAATAAGGAGAAGTAGACAAATTCAGAATCAAAGTAGATTTTATCAGATGTTTTAGCATTGACAAAACAAAGAAATTAGTAAGAATGCAGAAAAACTGGACAACAATATGATTAGCAAACTTGACCTACTGGACATGTATAGAATATTAAATGCAAATTTTAAACATATATAAAGAAAATTTAACAAATTTCTAAGGATTGAAATCAAAGTATATCCTCTGACCAAATGAAATTAAGCTAGAAATCAAGAGCAAAAAAGATAATTAGAAAATCTAAGTTTGGAAATTAAGAAATATACTTCTAAATGACCCTTGGGTCGAGAAGAAAATTACAGCGTGAATTAGAAAATGTTTTGAACTCAGTAATTTATACAACCATGTGGGCAAAGCAATCTTAGTAAAGGGTATCATTCGAGTAGTATAAGTACTTTACTAAACAGAAACCAGTTGAATGGAATTTTACCAGTATTGACTGATTAGGCACAGGAAGTGGTAACACTCGATTAGACATTAATGACCAACTAAGGGGTGGGGAATGCCCTTTCATCCTGTTTAGTAATATAAAAATCTTCAGATAAGGATTCTAGTGGAAATACTTTCTTTATATGTAATGAGCATTCTGTCTCAATTTATAAATGCCGCCTCCTCTCTCATTTATAAATATCCAGACTGACTCAGCCTAAGAAATCCTAAATTTGACAAATTCTAAATGTCTCATAAAGGTTAAATCACAAATAATAGTGATCTTAGTCTCTTGCATTTTAACCTGTTTCTCCCCACAGTTTATGCAAAAACCATCATTTGTGAAAGTACACCAATCGTGTATATATATCTATTAGCCAGAAGGCATAGTATTTAGATATTCATCTATTTAAACTGCTGTGAACACTGTCAAATAGAGTCGAAGGCAAATTCAAGTTCATCTAATAATTTACTGACCACTTTTTTAGAGTGCTTTGTTAGGTATCAAGAGGTCTATAAAATTAGAAGAACTCATTCCTATATTCAAAAGACTTATAATCTAGGTGGGGAGACAAGATGTGTTTAAAACATTGCATAGACTCTGAAAAAGTGAGGAGTCAGGGACTTGCACTTCTGGTGATGGAGACTAGGCAATTCATATCACCTTCCTGGTGAAGTCATTAAGAAAAAGAACTAGACAAAATATGGGGGGAAAAAATCTTAAATGCATCAAAGAGCTAATAAGATAGCCAAGATGAGAATAAGACTAAAATCCAGAGGGATGAGCCCAGCCTCCAGGGCTGCTTTCATCTTAGTGATTACTATTGATCTGGAGAGGTAGCCTCCAGGCTGAGCATAGCTTCTGACAGCCTTGTGGGGCTAGGTGGATGAAAGCTGGAACTGGAAGCCCTGGATGAGGGACATTGATCTGGAATCCTGAATAGCTACACCTGGGAGTTAAAGGTGAATGGAAAACAATTTGGCTCTTTCAGGGATGGCAGCCCATTGCTGAGGTACTATGGGTCCTGAAATTGGATTAAGGTGATGCCAGATTAACAAAACTTGTCTGATATATTTTTTTAAACTTAACTTTTCAACTTTTCTATTATGTTTAAGTGTCATTAATAAATGCCATATATCTGTATTCTTTTTCTTTCACCTGACTCGGCAATTTTTATCCATTTACATTCGATGTAATTACTAACATATTTGGATTTATTTCTGCTAGCTTAAGTTGTCCTAGCTTTCTATGTTTCTTTGTCTCCTCTTTCCTACATTTTTTAGGACTGACTATTCTTCCTCATTCTGACTTTTTCCTCCCTCTACTAGTTTGGAAGCTAGAACTTCATTTCTATTCTTTTAAAGACTACACTAGAAAATTTAACATGCATTTGTATTCCTCAGAGTTATAAGCTAAGCAGTATTTTTATCCTTTTCCTGGACAACCAAGGACTTTAAACCCTTGAATTATAATCACCCACCCCTTCCAATTTATATGCTATTGTTGTTGTGCTATTGAATTCTAATATGTATTTTTAACCCAACAAAATATTATTTTTATAGTCAGTCTATATGCATTCACATATTTACCAATTTCTTTGCTGTTCCTTTTGTGTTTCAAGCTTTCACTTAGTATACACTCTTCCTCCTGCCTCATGTATATCCTTTAGAATTTCCTTTAGTGCGGTTCTAACTTTCTCGTTTTTTTTTTTTTTCAGAAAAATTCCTTATTGTGTCTTTGTTCTTGAATATATTCTCTTGGTATAGAATTTTGGTTTACAGTTATTTTCTCTCAGCCTGTTTTTCCTTTGAAGCTAATCTGCTTTTAAGGTATTTTCTTTGTGTTTGATATTCTGTGGCTTTATTAGGTGGTTAGATGCAAATTTCTTTTAATTTTTCCAGCTTGGGACACACTGGAATTCCTGACTCTGTAGAGTGGTGTCTTTCATCATTCTTGAAATTCTCAGCAATATTTCTTCAAATATTGCTCTGCCTGTTCTCTCCTCTCCTTGTATAATTCTGATTAGATGCACATTAGACCTCATTTTATCTTCCATGTCTCTCAGTGTTTCTTTTATATGTTTCATTTCTTAGTGTCTCTAAGTGGAATTCAGGATAATTTCTTCAATTTTTTCATTTCACTATTCTGTCTTCAGCTTTGTTTAACTGATGTTAAATCTATCCATTTAGTTTTTAATTATTTAGTTTTTATTTCTATCAACTGCCTAGTTACTTGCTGTTTTTCATATTTAGGTCTTTCATTTCTTGAAAAATATTAAATATTCTTATATTCCGTTTCTGATAATTCCAGTGTAAGACATTTTCATGAGTCTGAATCTGTTGTTTAGTCTGATTCTCACACATGGTATCTTGTTTCTTTATGTGTGGAATGATTCTTTACTGTGAACTCCTTATTTTCCTTAGAGCTTTATCTGTGAAAATTCCTTAAGGTCTGGTGTGAAGACGGTTTCTTCAAGGGAAAAAACCATGCTTGCTACGATCAGATGCCTGGGGGCAATACCAGACCTGGACCACTTCAAACTAAACTGTTGACCTGAGTCTTTTCAGGCCACCCAGCTAGTGTGAATTTGGATGGCAAACCTCATAAAAACTGGCTTATAATTTAAATTCTTGAGGAACATTCATCCATGCTCCTTGGCTCAGTGCCAAGAACTAAGACAAGCAGTTTTCCTTTCAGATAATGAGAAATTATTTCTAGTTCACTCTAGATGTATCCCTTTGAGAAGGCAGCTCTCTGGAGACCCACCATGGTGTGTGTGTGTAAGCTCTTATTACCCACCCTACTTTAGGCAGGCCCTGGGCTTCCCTTCAAGGACCCAGCCTTGAACAACCATACTTGAAGTTACCTACTTCAACAACTCCCCACAGTGTGAAAAGCAGCTTTAGTGCTTTCATTATTTTTCCCTTCACTCAGTTAACCTCCGCCTTCACTCAGCCCCGGGCCTGCATACTCCATGCTTTCTTGTTAGTTCACAGCTGCATTCAAGAAGTTGGTTTTTACAATTTACCTAACATTTTAGCTGTTTTCAGTTGGTTTGAGTGTGCACTTCATTCACCATGTTGCCAGAAAATGCATTACTCATACATATTTTTAAGGTCTTTACATCTATGTTCCTAGGTGAAACTGATGTCTAATTTTATTTTCTCATATTAACCTTGTACTAAGGTAATATTAATCTCCTAAAATGAGTTGGGTAGTGGCCCTTCTCCTCATCCACCAAACGGTTTGTATATGATACGGATAACTGGCTCCTTGAAGGATTTGTATAACTTATCTGTAAAACCATCTGGGCTGGATGTTCTTGGCAGAGTTGGGGGAAAGAAGACTTCTGATTAGTAATTCAGAATCTTTAAGGTTACTGATTTATTCAGGTTTTGTATTTCCTCTTGAGTTAATTTTGATAACATATTTTTCTAGAAAACTAATTTTTCAAATTTCATTGGCACGGAGTTGTTTATAACATTCTGATGCTTTTTAAAAATCTCTATGTGTGTGAAAGTTGTATTCCTTTTTTCACTCATAGCATTGTTTTTTTATCAGTTTTATTAAAGGTCTATTTGATTAATTTTTTTATCTTTCTATCACTTTTAATTTTTGCTATTTAAAAATTATTTTCTTACTTCTTTCTTTAGATTTCCTTTGGAGGTCCTTTTCTGGCTTCTTGAGTTGAACTTAACTCATTCACTTTCAATCTTCCTTGTTTTTTTTATAAAGGCATACCAAGTGGGCCACTTTAGCAGTATCATACAGATTTTGATAAATTCTTCATCATGCAGTTCTAGATATTTTGTAATTTCCATTGAAATTTCCTCTTCAACTTGTGAGTTATTTAGAAGAGCATTCTTTTGTAAGTTCTCAAACACATTTAAAAAAAAAACTTTTTAATGCTGATTTTTATTTTACTTGCTGTGAGGATGGAGAATGTATCTGTATATACATTTGTTAAAATGGTTGAGACTTCTTTTGTGATCTAGCCTGTGGTCAGTTCTTGTAAATGTTCCAGTATACTTGAAAGGAATATGTACTTTCTATTCCCTTGGTACCGAGCTCTTTTGATGTTTTAGATAAAGTTTAAATTTGGTCTTCAAAGCTTCTGCATTCTTAGTAAGGTTTTTGTCTGCTTGCTCCATCAGTGTCTGGTAGAACTGGTTTAAAATCTCCCACTAGGATTGTGGACTTGTCAATTTTTCCTTTAAAAATTTTCAAGTTCTTTTTGTGCTTTGTAGAGTTCATGTATAATCATGGCTATGTTGTTAGGCACCTAGTTCAAAATGACTTTATTGCCTTGGGTATTTTCATTTTACTATTATTAATCTCTTTATCTATACTAATACTTTTTTTCTTAAATTCTATGCTCTCTCACATTAATATTGCTTTTAACCAGTTTTTTGGGGGGGAGGGGTTGATATTTTTTTTCCATCTCTCTGTTTTTAATCTTTCTGCAAGGTGTCATTTAAGTTATTTCCTATAAGCAGCATATACCTGGATTTTCCACCTATCTAGTTAGTCTGTTTAGTCTATTTACATATATGGTGAGTACCAATTATTTAGATTTATTTCTATCAAATTATTTTGTATTTTCTAAATGTAACATTTTTCCTTAGTTTCTGCTGCACCCACCTTCCTGACTTCTACTGGACTGAGAAGTTGCCTATATTCTTTTGCTTGTCCCTGCTCCCTCTCTCACTACCCCACCTCCACAAACACACAGACTGGGAAGCTGAAGCAGAGCCTGCTAAGCTAGTTGCCTGCCTCATATGCACTATCTTTTTCCTACTTTGAAACAGAATACTTATTTCTAGGTGGGTGCACTGCTGACCAGAATAAAAATGCACTTCCCGGCTTCCCTGGCAACTAGGTGCAGCAAATAAGACGTGGCTGAAGTGCTGTGTAAGACTTTCAGGAAGTCTAAAAGGGAAGAACTCGAGCTGCAATCCTGGACCAGGGGGATGGATGCCAAGCACTAGGATGGCAGAGCAGACAGACAGAAGGAACCTGGCTCCCTAACAAACTTCAAGCTGCTTTACCATTCTTGGGATACCTTCTTCTGTACTTCATTTACAGGAGAGAGAAATAAATGTCTCTCTTGTTTAAGCCACTAATTAAGCTGAATGCAATTCCTAATACAGAAATTATACATGGTTCTAAAATTGTTAGTTTTTAAAAATGCACATTTAACTACCAATTTGAGAAAATAAAAGTGATTCTTTTCTAGTTAATTAAATAAATGAATATATTTTATAAACAATATATTTATAAATATTAAATTTTATAAATATATTAATAAAGTAGATTTCATAAAATTTTGTGTTCAACCCTTATTTCTTGTGTCACATGCCTTCTAGGTTCACTCTACTTCTTGCTGGATGAGGCAGGTTGATGCTGCCATGCAGAGAGACAAGAGGAAGGGTTCTGATGGTATTCTAGTCTTTGGTTCCAGTGTCTTTACCCCTGCCTTTCTGGAGGTTTGATTATACAAGCCAACAAACTGTGCTTATTTGTTGTCACTTGAGGCCAAAGAATCCTGATGAAAAGAAATAGACAGCTACGGAACAGACGTGTTCTTGTGGCATTTGCCTAATTTATCCACGTGAAGTAACCAGAAACAGTACAGATTTAAATTCTTAGAGAGGAAGTTGATTTTTTTTTAGAAAGGTAATAATGAAGAAGAAAATACACAGGAAAAGTGCCAGAAGAGAAAGATAAAAATGAAGGAACTAAAAATAACGAGTCCCAGAATGCGGCCTAATTTATCAAACTTGTCAACAGTAGCAGTTAAGAGTAGAAATCTGTCCTTTAAGGAAAAAAAAAACAGACTGAAGTTATCAAACAGTATTAGACTTCCAAGGAACAATAAAAAGCAGAAATAACTGTCAATAATACATCTTTTTATCTCAACTATTTAAAGCAGCCTAAGGACAATACTTAAATACTAAACTTCTTCTTAAAACTCTATCTGCTCATTTTGTATTCAGATATAATACATGGATGCTGTATTACTATTTAATTCAAGATTTTTTTTAAGTCAGGCCCTGTCTTTAGCACAAGGCCAAAGTTCATTCTATCAGGTACATGCTATACTTTATAGTTAATATATACATATTTTAAAGATCTAATTAAGAATTTCCCCTTGATGGCAACAGTAGGATAAAAAGCCCAAATTTAAGAAAAGCATTTCATCTGGGATACAAATAATTGTTTTACCCAGCCATGTTAAAAAAAAAAAAAAAAGGAACAAAAATTCTATTATAACATTCACTTTAAATATATATCATCAGTTTGATTTACTATAATTAGCTAAAAAAGCAAATCATACATACATTCTCTATAACATACATTAAGAGGGACTCTATGAATTAAAACGGATATTTAGAAAATAAAATAATTACCTTTGATGCAAGGTTGTCTACCAAAGCGATCATGGAATTCTTAAATAAGGTGGCAGCGGTCAGAGGTCGCTTGGTCACCTCGGTAATGCTCAGCTTGCCTTCGGGCCACATATTCTTCAGCACAGGATTTGAACTGAGAAGCACAGAAAGAGCAATTCAGATGCTACATTCAAATAAGCTGAATAAGAATTGCTAAGCAATCCTGTTGAACTGTATCCTGGGAGTCACGATTAGACTGTAGACTGAACTCACGAGGCCTAATTGGAAGAATGATTCCATCCTGAAAATTATGCTGCAAGTGTAATAACAGATACTGCACCACAGATCGAGAAGATGTGTCCAAAGTATACTACATTTAAAAAATTCTTTAAACTTCTTTCAAGTGACATCTATATTATCATAACCTAGAACCCTCAAATGGTTAACAAGGTTCTTGCAATATATACATAAAATAAAATGGTTTGAGGGGGCTAGTTATAAAAATGAGGACAAACCACTTGTAGGAGAACGATCCTTAACGTCATGTCAGAAAACATGAAAGTGAAAGCATTTTCTAACTGAAACAAATATTCATATAGAATAGGTAACACTACAAAAAGCCAGGTCTTCCCAAAAATATAGATTGGAATATAAAATAATCCTTTTTACACTGTCGTCTAATAAATCCCTTTTCTGCCGCTGAATTTATGAACACATTTATAGGTAGCATTGGCAGTGACAATATTTTATTGATGTGACACTAAGACTGTTGCAATTCAATTCTTAAAGTGTACTTCAGGCCAGTTTTCAAGCTAAAAATTATATATTCATTATTTGGCTCTGTGGAGATATTTTTAAAAACATGTGTGGTGGTCTCAGCTCTGATTTTCTTCCTGTTTTATTTCGAGTGCTTTTGATTTTAAAATAATTGGAACTTGGAACATTGCTTGCTTTCTGGAAACTTTTTTCTTGTCAAAAAATTTTTTTAATTTAAATTGGGAGTTGAGAAAAGACTTATTAACATGGACATTCTTTGCTAATTATGTTTACTATTGCCATGATTTTGGCCACTTTTCTTTCCCTGGTATAAAATTGAGAAAACTGAGTTGGTTCCCCAAACACCTAAGTTTCTGTACACTGAGGCTCAAAATAATAGCTGCCAAGTGCCAGAATGGACGATAAAGGAGCAAAGAAGATAAATGGTGAGGTGAAGACTGACTCGGTCTGTGAATGAAGACAGCAACACTCCTGACCCTCACCATTGCTAGCAAGCAGTGCCAACTACCATCAAACGTGGCTATAAAACAACGCAGTGATCTGTACCTTATGGACCCAGTTTTATTACTTTCTAGTCCTATTCCATAATTTTCCAATGATACACATATCAACAAAAATGACCACACAAATGTACATCGTTTTTCCTTAACTTCTCCACTCTCATCTTTAGCAGAGAGAGAATTTAAGGCAATGGTTCTCAACTTTTAGTGCACACAATGCCTGGATGTCTTCCTAACATCTACTGAACAGAATTTCCAGAAGGTAGAGCATGGGTACTTTGAAAATTGTGATGCATGCCAAAGACTGAAAATCACTGGCTTTGGGTCTATGCAGTTTCCACCTCAAATGCCACCCTACTCTCTGTTGGCCATATTTAGAGACTATTCTTGTACTACCTTGTAAATGGAGGGAGACGGGAAAGTTGGAAATGAAGGAAATAAGATGTTTATTATTATTATTATATTATTAAACAGCAGAATTGACACATAACAAATCAAAACAGACACATATAACCATTTTAAAGAGAAAGAACTTTCAGGCCAGTAAGTCATAAGTGTAATATTATCAAACATTTAAAAGAACCCTTTTCTTAAAAGGGAAGCTTTTATCCAGAAACCCAATATGTATAACAGATAAGGCAGAACTTATCTGGCTAAGAGAGTAGTAAAAAGTCTGTGCACCTGCTTACTCCCTTCCTCCTTCCATTTATACACGTATACACACATGCACATACACGCATACGTGCATGTATACTATCAAGGTCTACAGAACTAGAGATCCAAGGATTACTCTTTAAACATATACAAAGAAAGAAAGGATTGAAATTTGGGGAGGTTGTTTAGCACGGAAGCATTGAAAATTGTCCAGAGGCAAAGGTAGCCCATCCAAACACCATTTAGGTGGATGATTTTAGCCAAAATAATTTCAAGACTTCCCATCCCACTGGCAAGGCCTTTCCTACTATGGAAATAGATACACTAAGCTGCAGTCAGCAGACTTTTAATCTTTTTCCACCTTTGGCAAGACCATCCCTATTGTGAAATGGATTCATCTTCGCCTGATGCCTTTAATTGTTGGCTTTATCTAAGTTCCTTTGTCCTGATTCCATGCTTACCAAGCAATTAAGCATTCTGGATTCTATGGGTAATATTTTTCATTGTCAATTAATAACTAGAATTCTCAATGCTATCTGACTTCCTAAGCAGATTTTCCAGTAGGGAGTAAGCCCGTCATACCAACGCAAGTGTTCCATTCCATGTGACTGTTAGATTTTTCGCTGGAAATAAATCCACACGCTGCTTTGTTCCTACGTCAGTCCCGTGGTCCTCCGAGCTTGGGGTTACGTGAATTCACAACCGGAAGGTGGAGCTGTTCTCAGTGAGCAGAACCTCTGGGCCATGATGAATTCACCAAGGTAATGAGTGCCACTTGCACAGCCTCTTGGTACATAGCCCGGCTGCCTTCCCTGGCAACATACCCTGACGTTGCCACTGGCCAACTGAGGCTGTTTTTCCAATTTGAGTTTTTGACATTTTTTACACAGAGCAATGCCAAACTCTGTCATTTGTCCCTCAGAATGGGTGCATCCTATCCAAAAAATCAAGCATTGTAGCTCCTTTCTGAAAGTCCCTTTTCTCCATGACCAGCTCTTACACAGATGCCCTCTTACATTCCCATGTCTCTGTAACTTTCCAGTGATCATAGCTCCATCACCCTTCTTGGTGGCTTCAACGTCCACATGGATAAATCATTTTACAGCAGAACTTCTTGAAAGAACTGTTTGAACACAATGTCTCCACATTCTCATCTTCTGTATTCTCTTGAGCCCACGTTAATCAGAATTTGCCTTCACGAATCTACTGAAACCAGTGTTGTCAGAGTTGCCCTGAACTTCATGTTAGCAAATCCAAGGGTTAACCTTGGTCCTCACATCACTCTGCTTTTGACAGTATTTGACACAGTTTATAATTTTTTTCTTCTTAAAGCACTGTTTTCTTGGCTTGGCCTCTGCAACACCAGATTCCTGGTTTCCTTCCTACCTCACTGGCATGCTCTCAGTTTCCTTTGCTAGTTCCTCCTTTCTCACTTGACTCTAAGTGTTGGACTGTCTCAGGGATCCATCTTTCGACCTCTTCTCTCTTATTTTTTATTTATGCTCACCCTAGATACTCTCATCCAGTCTTATGGCTTTAAATACTATCGATATACTGACGACCATGAATTTGCATCTCTAGTCCCACCTTTACCCTGAGTTCCAGATGCATACATGCAACTGCCTATTCAGCATTTTCAAATGGATATCCAGTATACCCCTCCAACATCACATATCCAAACAAAACTCTTGATTTTCTCCATCAAATTAGCTCCTCCTGTCTTCCCCACATCAAGCATCCCCTCCCCACTGCTCAGGCCTCTTTGATTTCTGTTTTTCTCTCATATCACACATCCTATCCATCAGCAAATCTTGTTGGCTCTACTTCCAAAATATTACCCACTCTGACCAATGTTCATTTTTTCTGTCACTACCATCCAAGTCTCAGCCTGGATTACTAAACTAGCTTCCTAACTGGTCTGCCCATGTCTATGCTTGCCCTTTACGGTACATGTTGTACAGAATAGCCCTAGTGATTTCTCTAAAATATGAAGCACATCATATCATGAATTCCAGTGGCTTCCCTTCATACTTCACCCTCACCTTGGCTCACAGACTCTTCACGATCCAGGCTCTGTCAACCTCTTTCAATTCATTCCCTACCACTCTCCCTGTCCCTCATTCTGTTTGTAGCCCCACTGGCCATCTTGCTGTCCTCAATACACCCAAGCTCACTCCCGCCTTAGCACCTAGTACTAACTATTCTCTCTGCCTGAAATGCTCTTCCCCCACATGTTCATGGTTTGCTCCCTCACTTCATTCAGGTCTCTGCTCAAATGTCACCTCTTTTAAGATGCCTTTACTGACCACCCTCTCTATAACACCTCTCCTACTCTTCCTCGTCTGTACCCTTCAATTTCTTACCTACCTAATTTTTCTTCACAGCACTTGTCACTACCTGCAAGTTAGTTGTTTTCTTGTTTAACTGTCACCTCCACTAGAATATAAGATCCATAAGGGCAGGGATTTTTGTCACAGCTACACCCCAGAGCATAGAAGAATGTGTGGCTCAGAGGTGCTCAATACATTTTGGATGATCTGCTGACCAACTGACTGAATAGACTTAATATATGAGTGACTCCAGTTCTCTGATCCAAAAGAAGGAGCTGGCCCACAATCCTCTTTCTTCTTCATGGGCCCTCTTTCTAAAGTATCCATGCTGGGTTTGAACTTGCCATCCTTTGCCTGGTCTTATTTTGTCACAGTTTTTTCACATTTTCTTGGATTGTGAGAGGATTCTGTCCACTTAGGATCTATCATCACTGACACTAGCTGTCACTCTGTTATTAGCGTGGTCTCTTGGTTGGCAGCAAAGACAGTGGGAATCGGAGTGTGTAAAGCTTTCAGCTGGGCCAGAGGTTATCTGACAGTCCTCCCATGGCCACTGGCTTAGCTAGTAGGGGTGCCAGAAGGATGGCAGAAGTGAACAGAGAAACCGAGGCGACCCAAGGGAAATCAGGGAAAATCATATTAGTAGCAGGTCCCTGCCCTAAGTTTATAGATTTTATAATCATAAAGTAATATTCATTAATCATGATCGAGCAGAACTAGAAAATTTGCCAGAAACTCTTAAAATTGTCACATAATTATGTGCACACATATGCAATATACATGTCAAAGAGCTTAATGTAAAGATGATAAAATTTCAATCCTACCTGTTATACATGAGGCGCTTGAAATCTTGAAATAAAGTGTCTTTATTTTTGTCAATAAAACCAACGACAGAATAGCTAATAGAGGAAAAAAAAAGAAAACCTGCATTATTCTCCAAGCAAGACCCACATTTAAGCTTTCTAGAAGTTTACAAGCCTTTCCACTGTTAATTATGCAGTCATCTATAAAGCTGATATTGTCCACCTTGATCTGTGTTAAAGGATATCAAATTTACCTACTAAACAGAGGGGAAGTTGTTTCTATTCCTCAAAAGCAGAGCAAACATCAGTACCATCATTATGATTAAGATCGTCATTACCACTGGTTTATTGCTTACCTCAAGAAGACGACTTTTAAAAAGATAGCTGTATTTATCATCCAGCATTCCTAAGATAAAAGCAAAACAGCAACATACAGGAACTAATAGTCTCTTCCATAGGGAGGTCAAGTGACTTGCCTAAGGTTCGCTCAGTGTGTTCAGGGTGGGATAAAAGAATCCAAGAAGAACTGCAAAGGATGGTAAGATAAGGATAAGCAGAGGAGAAAGAGGACGGCAGATCACACAGGGAAACAGATTAAATGAAGGGACGGAAGCAGGCACATGCATGGGCTCTTGAAAGAAAATGAGGAGGCTGGTATGCATGGTTTGGAGGAAGGGAGATGAGTGAGGTCTTGAAAGTCCAGCTAAGACTGCAGTTGGTGACAAAGGTAGGAATGGGAGCTGTTCTGCTGCAGTGACTGCATGGACTCCAAGAGGAGTAAACTCAGTGTTGGGCGTATAAAAGCAATGGAGGATTCTGGGTGATTAAGACAGAGGCTAGGAGGCTGAGCGAACAGTAACTCTAGACGCAGCTGCTCCTTACAGCTCTGCTTTCTTGCCTGTCTATATTTTCTTCCTTGACAATCACACCAATGTAGACAATTCTCAGGTCTCTTAACCCTGACCCCTCACCAATGTTTCAGCCTTACATGTTTAATTCTGCAAGAAAGTTCCTCCAGGCTGTGCTGCCCATAAGCACTTAAAGGTCACCAGGTCCAAAATTATTTCCTTGCCTCCTCCAGCCTAGGTCTTCTTCTTAATACCTTCGAGTCACTTTTGACTGAAACCTTGAAGTCACCTGACTCTTAATCTATTGTCTAGCCCATAAAATTCAAACTTCAAAGTCCTTATTTTGGCCTTCAGACTCACTGTGATTTGATCTCAATCTACTTTTCCAGGCATTTCTACTCCTCCATGCTACAAAAAGGATACACACCAGTCAAATGGACCTAGCTGCTATTTCATGAATACTTTTAGCATCCTTCCCACTTCTTCCTGTACAAAGAATTCCTAGCATCTAAGGAACAGCACTAACCTTCCCAGGTTTATCACACACAGATAGAAGTATTTTATCATTTGCTTATTTTGAATTCTGACAACACTTATTATTACTCATATGGCAATTATTTTAGGCCATCTTTTATTATATCAATATATGTATGTAAACGTGTTTGTATATATGTCTATGTATATTATGTATATATTATATATATAGAACATGTATATTAGGTATATAAATAAATACACACACACAACTATATATGTATGTATGCATCTTACATGGAAAGCTCTTTGTGGGCCGGGACCATACTTTACAAAGTGTTGGACACACAGAAGATATCCAGTGAAAATCTAGAAAAGGATTGAAGGGCTTGAGGAGAGAAGGGGAAGTCTGCGGCACTGCACATCCCTCAAAGTGGTCAGCTAGTATTCTGGAGCGGGAGTCTGGAAACATAGTTATTATCTCAGCTCTTCCATAAACTTGCTGTGTTTATGGCTTGGGTAAAAATTTTACACACTCTGTAAATTTCTTCATCTGTAAAACAAAGGAGCTGGCCTCTGTCATCAGTAAGGCCTCTGTTCAGCTCTGCTTTTCTGCCATTCTGAGCTATATGAAAGTACCCTGTAAGTGAGGCTGGATTTTCAGGGGTGGATATCTGTATGGTACTAGGTCTTCCCTCTTCAGTATTGTGAAACCTGGGAACAGGACCAGAAAAAGTGGAAAATGGTGCCATTCCAGCACTAACGGCTAGTTTGACAGATGGGGTGATAATTTTGAGCCATATTTATGATTCTAGAGTTTTAATTTAAATCAGGAACAGGGATTAAAATTTCTTCAAATCTCTTTTTGGCATTTATAGAGATGATCATTGCTTTTTTTGTTATTGTTTAATCTCTTCCTATAATGGGTTATCTGACTAGAACTCCTAATACAAAAATTAAGGAGAAAGGAAAAGAGAGAACTTCAAACGAAAACAAGATAAGGAGCAGTGTTCAGAGGACAGTAAAAGCACACTAAATGTAGTAGGCTAAAAAATTCCCCCCTGGAAGACACTCATGTCAAATTCCCTGGAACCTGTGTATGTTATCTTATATGGTAAAAGATGGGACTACATTAAGGATCTTGAGAGGAGAAATTTATATTACCCAGGTGGGCCCTAAGTATCATCAAAAGTGTAGTTTTAAGACAGAGGCGAAAGGAGAGTTAACACAGACACACTGAAGAGGAGGAGGCAATGTGAACTCAGAGGCAGAGACTGGAATGATGCGGCCACAAGCCAAGGGGTGCCTGCAGCCACCTCCTCTAGAGCCTTCAGAGTCTGGCTCTGCCAACACCTAGATTTCAAACTTCTGGCCTCCAGAACTGTGAAAGAATAAATTTCTCTTATTTTAAGCCATCAATTTGTAGTAATCTGTTATAGCAGCCCTAGGAAACTAAAATATTAAGGTAGTTATATGTTCTTATCAATTTCTACTTTTATTATAATCAGAAAATGTGGCTTGTGAGAATTTTACTTTTTCAAATAACATTTGAAAAAGAATATGGAAAAGCTGGTTTTTGCTCTTATCATTACCCAACTACTTGTAGTTCTTCACATACTGTGGTGACTCACCTCTGGGCCTGCATGCCGGCTGTCTCTTCTGCTTGGAATGCCCTCTCTTCTCCTTCCTCTCTTCCTAATTCTTTCCTCTGACTAAGCCTCTTTTACTTTTAGGACTCAGCATGGATACCACTTCCTCCAGCAAGACTTCCCTACACTCCTCACTCTGGGTTAATGATTCCTCCTCGTTATTTCCAAAATGCCTGTGCATCTCTAGTATAACCCTTTCCATTCTGCATTACAGTGACTTATCATGTATCTATTTACATCTACCACAAAACTGTCAGCTTCTTCAGGGAAAGGCCCATCTTATCCATCTTTCTAACCTAGTTCTTAACATACTTCCATGATTTATTTATCCATCAGTTGATTCTGACTGCGTGCCAACTATGCCAGGAACTGTGCATGGCCACATAGTGTGTGCTCAATAAATGTTTGAAAAGCAAGGAATGAATGAAGCTATGCCAATTTTTTTTAGTAAAGAGATTATAATATATTGGCATATGAAATGACTAAAAAATGCAAATGAATAGGAAAACAACTTCTATTTTCCCTGGTTATATTTTCTGAAGTGAACCTGCATGCAAATCATCATGTTAGGTACTAAAGTAAGATACTCACACTACATCACCTGCGTAATGTCGGATTCGAAAATCTCGATCAAACTCCAGGATTTTGTCAGAGGCACAGAGCTAAGAAATCAAGGAGGAGATGATTTTGAAACAGACATTTTCACTTTCCTAAAAATATATTCCAACTTAATATAAGATGATAATAATGCCATAAATCATGATATGATTCTGAACAAAATCACATTGCATGGGGCTTGATCTAAATATTTGGCTTATGTGGTAAAGATAGCAAGCTTTCACCAGAAATCCGCACAGCTAGACTTCATTTCCCATCCACCCCTGCAGTTGGGAATGGCCAAGTGACCAAGTTCTGGACAACAGAAGGTGAGTGGAAGTCAGCCGAGGCTGTTTCAGGCCAGAGCTGGTAAGAAGTGGGCAATCCTCCTCTGTACTCTTTTCTCCTCCCACTAGTTGAATGCAGAGAAGGATAGTCCGTAGGCGATGGAAGAGCCAGAAGATGGAAGAAGTCTGAGTCCTTGAGAGAGAACTAGACTTCTATGGTCTACGACACTTAAATCTTGGCTGCTAGTTAGTGGTGGCTCTGGGAAGGATTCTTGGAACCAAATGTAATGTCTGTGCTCTCCTATGTATACAACAGCCTGGCTCACCTGTCTTCTGCTAAGCTGGGACTCCAGTTCAGGTGTATCAGTTCACAGAAGACCAACCTTCTGCACCTCTTTCTCCCTGAAGAGGAGTACTTTATGAAAAGGCAGTTCTATATAGCCCTGGTGGCCTCCAGAACTTTCTGCAATTTTCCTTGTTAGGGAAGCACTCAGACTTCTTTGTCTGCCCTGTGAAGGATCACTTGATATCATATAGATTCTAAAGCAGACATCTAAGAATCCATAAAGCATTGAGTGCAGTTACACACAAAACCCACTTAGACTGTAGTGTTAGATATCAAACAACTCCAACCAGGATGATGGGTTCTTCACTGATAACTACATTGTTAAAGGAATAATTAGTCTATTAATCCAACAAGTCAATAATTACAGGAAATTAGAATCAGACTTCTGAGGTTGAAATCTTGGCTCTCCCATCTATGCTCTGTCTCCCTTAATAATTACTTATCTCAGAGAATTGTTCTGAAGGTTAAATGAACTATGGAGACCAAAGTGTCTAACATACAGAGAGGTCTCCAAAATACTTAATTTCTCTTTCCTTCACTCTCTCTCATTAACCACTTTTACAAAACTTTTATTTATAAAACCCCCAACATAAAAAGACCCAAGAAATTTCTACACTACTTGAATATTCTTACATTTGGATATTGCTAAGTCTCAACTGATCTGAACTCAAAAGGTTTTAAGCTTTTCTTTATTTTTTAAAAATAATAATAGTTATGTATTTATCATTTAACTTTATATGTTAATAATACTTTAAATGGTAATTTTATGGTTTATTGAATCATTTGCCTGCCTCTCCATGACAACTTTAATGCATAAGAAACAATTTAGCTCCTAAATAAATACAAGCCAGAAACCTCTTATTTAACATGCCAGTAACTCTAGCTAATCAGTAACCAATAGCAAATGGTAATACCTGGCTTAGTATACAGGTCAATAGCCTTATTTAACAGAAAGATTCATAGTGATGAAAATATCCTGACAGCTTGGTTATTCCATTTCTTTCCTTCATTAGGCAAAAATCCCAGAAAAGAACACACTTTAAAAATTTCCATTTCAGGACTTGTCTGGGGGATGACGCTGAGGAAGGAGCCACCTGGTCTGAGAGTTGAGGAAACCTGGGCACCCACATTAAAAAAAAACAAAAGAAAAGAAAAAAATGCCTGTCTCCACCAGTATATTACTGTTCAGCATTTTCTATCAAATCAGTAGCAACTGCTTAGAATTACTATGTACAGTTGCTGCCTTAAGATGAGATTATATTTCAAAATACTTGGTTGATAAATTTAACACAGGTGTATAAATGGCCAAGGTGAAACATATCAAAATGAGGTGATTTTTCATGTGAGACTAATAGTTATTTATTTAAATGAATTGGAGCCTTGTACATTTTAGTTTAAAATTCAATATTCCATAAGATTTATTTGGTATGATCGTGACCAATTCATTTCAATCTGACAAACACTGACTGTCTACCATCTGGTAGGCACAATGCTAGGCGAGTCTCCCAAACCTGAGCCATGATTATAAAGGACATTTATAACCCATCCCTCAAAGACAGGATATTTGCCTGTGTAATCAATCAGGCTATCTTTAAAAGTATCACTCGAAACTATTCAGGTTGCTTCTAACTTTGCTCACTGCTTTGTCCCCAGGACCCAGGATTACACCGGGAAAATGAGAGGCACTTACTAAGTATTTGTGTTATGAATGGGGGAATGACTGAAGAAATAGCTCTAATCAGAACACTAATATCAAAGATCAGACCATAGTATCTGAAGGCCGACTTGTAGTAGGGCTACAAGCCAATCCTCAGTTACAGACCAAGGAGAATATTTTAGAAATAAACTGGCCTAAAATAAATATCAGCCAGTAATCTATTTCATGATGATTTATGCTTTAACTAGTTAAATGTGGAATTTTACTGTTCTGATTACATAATTTCAAAGGGGACAGAGTTAGAAAATAGATTTATTCATGCTAAAAAATGGCAGTGCGTCATAGATTTATATGGAAATATGGAGGAGCAGAAATGTTTGCTCCTGTCTTTACGGAAGTGAAGGAGCATGGGGCCTGTTTTTCCTTAGCTTAGGGTTGCTAGACAAGCCTGTATTTGTGGGGAACACCCAGGGGTGAGAGTGTGTCTCTCCTAGGACAAATATTATGGCAACATGATATGCAAGGTACAGCACAAAGGTCTGATAACCACAACCGCCACCAGTTATTACAGAAATGTGATCTCTTTATAACAGTTTTAGAATGTGAAAAATGGGGAGTTAAAAGGATACCCATTCATTTAAGGAATGAGTTTCCTTGTAACAACTAGAATTACAGCTAGAATTTCTTTGTTTTCAAGAGAGTGACACAGTCTGAAAAACTATGGCAGAGCACACATACTACATTTTATAACTGAGGATTACAGTAAAAAGTCAAGGACAAAAGCTATTTTCAGTGCCAGAGTTATCAGATGCAGGAGCAAAATTCTAGCACAAGAACAAGGACTCTGTACCTATTGGTTATAAATGACATCATGCTTTCTAAAGAATCATGTTCATTTTTCCCATTTCTAGCAAATTGAATAGTCTGGAGCTCCCTCTCCTGGATACGATGATTTTTATCAATCTCATCATCTTATAAACCAGAGAGGCAGAATTTATTCATAGCCATAAATCGTTTAATGGATGCTTATGGCCTTCATTTCTTAGTTGAGTGGACATTCTTTTAACCCAACGTATAAAGCCATTTAATTCTGTTAAACAATGAGGAAAATCTTACAGATCAAAAGGAGAAGTTCTCATCAAACATTACCTTTCGGCTGGAAAAATGACCGTGTTTGGCCAGTTTATTATTAAGTGCTTCGAGGAACATTTCATCGGTGACTTTGCCGACATTCATGCAGGCGTCATCTAGGATTGCAATGATCCCTTTGTGCTGCTGCTCCACAAGGTCCACGATGATCTGATTGTTGAAGTAATCGATCTGCAGGACACGGAGAGGAAGCAATCCCAAACGGAACAGAGACCAGGACAGGTGAAACACCAATGCCTCCACGTGTGTCAGGGGTTTAAGTAAAGCTACCGTAATGCGGTAATGAGGTCTAACGCTAAAATGAGCACATGTTTGATCAGAGGCTTATTTTTTAATTTCTTTGTTGACTTTATAACATGAAACACCTTGTCTTACACAAGTATAGCTCAAGGCAAAAATTATAAAGTAGATAAATGTTTCTCCCATCACTAACTCTTGTCTCAATCCTGTCTCCAGATCCTGCACCTAACCTTACTCCTTCATACTGTCAATCCCACAATCTGTTGGCCATTAACCACAAGACCCGAATTCCACTAAGTACCAACAAATAACTTTAAAGTATTATTGGATCTATAACTTGACGAGGTTAAGGTATTACACAAAACTTGCATTTTTAGGTATATGGCCCTGAGTTATATGACTCAAATCCAAAAGAGCATCTCCTCCAGTTTCCCCAAAGTTAAAAAGCATACATGGATCTAAGAGAGTTTTGATGTTTTTCGGGGTATAATATAAAAAATTTAATTCTGAGATGTAAGTATCTATAAAAGGTAAGAATAAGCTTTTCGTTTACTTCCATGAGCCAAATAAAGTTATAAATAACTTCTGGCTTTTTAGTAACTTCAATATACACTAAGTTTATATAAAAATACTCTTCCACACCTGTTTGTCTGATAGCCTGGAGCATACATATCACCATACACACAGAGAGGGCACACACTGGGCTACCTCAGGCTAGCTCCATTTGAAGATGGGCAGCTTACTATAACACATTTTAATTTTGTGTGTTGATGTGTCTCATCTCATTTAAAATGTACCTAAACTGAGCATTGTCTCCATTACCTTCTGTAAGATCTATATACTCATAATAGACGATTCAAGTCTCTTCTGTACTCCTGTTCCAAGCTATTTAAAATCCAAGGACTCATGCCAGTTACTGTGTGTGGCTTTCAGCTCCATTCCTCGTCTTCCAAGTTCTCTTCTATATTCCATGGACTGAAAGTCTGCAAACTAGGTAGCTTTTACTTTCTTTTTTATACCTTCCTGGTTTGTCTAAATCAGTGACTCTCAAGAGAGGGTGACTTTGCCCCCCAGGGGCATTTGGCACTGTCTAGAGACATTTGTGATGGCCATGATTAGAGGAGCACAACTGGCATCCTGTGGGAAGAGGCCAGGGATGCTAACCATTCTACAATGTACACGACAGCCCCATATTTATTTGGTTCAAAATGTCAGTAGTACAGAGATAGAGAAGCTGTGGTCTAAATATTTACTTTTATTGTGGACATTTATTACATTTCTAATTAGGGAGAGAAGTTATTTCCATCTTTGTAAAAAATATCCTTCAAATACTCAAAAAAACAGTAACTCTGTACTAATTAATAACTGAAGTCTTAGACTTTGGGACTGTGGAATTAAAGACTAAGACTTTTGTCCCAGGGACAAAAGAATTAAGTTTCCCAAAGTTCCAACTGTATAACTAAAAGCGATTAGTCTTTGTTGAAGAGCCCAGGAACTTTAAGTCTGTAACTGTAATGTTGCTTCAAACACTGCTTAAGGTCATGTTTTTCACACCAGGTTCTTCCAGCAACGTGGGATTCCAAGGAGGTTTCTCAGGGCATACAGGTGGCAGGGAGAGATGTGATGGGGTGGCTCAGGGGCTTAAGGGTCTGGGCCTCCCAATCCCACTCCAAATAGAGCAGCTTTGTGTCTGAGTCTCAAGTTCTCAGCTGCTAAAAATGACTTGCAAACGATGGCACCAAAAGCCTTTAAAAGTAATCAATTAGGGAGACAACCAGACACTAGGAACCTCCTGATGGATTCCCATACCACCTGTGAGACAGACTGGTAGAAAAACACTGATCCCGAACCAGTCAAGACTCTGGATCTAACAACGAAGGGCAAACACGGAACAGAGACACTTATTGGATGACACCTTGGGTATTCAGTGAGCAACATCCAGACAGTGGGAAACTCTACAGAACAAAGGATGCATTCTCTTCAACAAAAGATTGCAAGGAAATAAAAAGAGATGGAGGAGAAAATCTATAGATATGCGAGAGACCTATCAACCAATCACAATATAAGAACCTTATTTGGATCCAAACGGAAACAACTATAAAAACAAAACAAAAAATTGTAAGACAATTGAGGAAATGTGAAATGTGAACACTGACTGGTTATTTGATAATATTAAGGAATTACTGTTAATTTTTCAGGTATGATAATGGTATTGTGGTTATGGCTTTTGTAAAAGTCTTTATCTTTTAGAGAAACATACTGAAATATTTACAGATGAAATAATGCGATGTCTGAGATTTGCTTCAAAATAATCAGGGGGTGAAGGGGGTGGCTTCAGATGACACAAAACTGGCAATCCACTGAGAACTGCTCAAGCTGGGTGATGGGTATGTTGGGTTTATTATACTCTGATCTCTGCTCTTACGTCTGAAATTTGCCATAATAATAAAAAAAGAATTAATCACTATGTTCAGAAATTTGGGGTTTTTAAAGGAAATTCTTGATCAGCAGAGATTGTAATTTGGGGGGACCTGGCATATGGTCAGTAACTGTTACTTTGGAGTTAGCCTCCTATTCCTTCTTGGACATATATTTCCTGGTTTATTTTGCTAAGAAATTTTGCATTTTTAGGGCTTTTGCTCCTTTTTTAGATGTTTGGAATAGCCTACTGTAATTGCTGACTTTTCCCTTTATCAACTATGCCTATGGAATCTGATACTCTGATTGTTAAAGGATATTTTTGACTAGTATCTCTAAATTGCATCTGAATAACAAGTTTTATGATTAAATTTGCTATAAAAATCTAAGCTTCAGTTATAATTGTGTACTATACAACAGATTCATTCAAAGAAAGCTGCATATAAACTTAACTGAATTGAGTTGAATTGAATTAAATGTGTAATGAGAGTTCACTCTTTAAATCAAAATTGTAGATAATCTTATTATAAAGTAATAACGCACCCTTTGTTTTATTTGTAAATCAGTAAAACTTATTCTAATATACTTGAACAAATATTTTTATGGTATTCTAATGTTTAACACATGATGGAAGGCAAAGATGCAGTTTGAGGCAGGAAAGCTATGTATTACACCATTGTCTTATTTTTCTGAAAGAGGAGATAGAAAGTAGGAAGGTGGGAAAAAGTATAAAAGTAATTTACATATAGCATTTCAAATAGTATTTTATTGCTATTATGTTGAAAATCAAAAAACAAATATTGACTTTTATTTTTATTGTCTATATTTGGCAAGAGGACAAACAGTTTTATAAACACAGAAACTTATGGAAACTCAGAAGTTTTTGCATTTTTCAAGTCTGTTCTCGAAATTGTTTAAAAATACAAATATAAAAGAAAAATTACTAGGCTCATTTCTATCATAAGCAGGAGGTCTAATTGTCATGCTTTTTAGCTGTGATCTCTGGGGTTTGTACCCTGGACCAGTCATACTTTCTAGCTCTATCTTACCAGACTAGTTTGACTCTGACAAATATTAAAGTCACAAAAAGCCATGAGAAGAGAGGTGATAACTGAAATGTGACATAAAGAAAAGTAAATGGAAACAGAAGTTAGTGTAAGTGTTTTCACACCTGGGTTTCAGAGAACAGGAATAAGATTAACTTAAGACAATAAAATGTCATTTAGTTTACAAAGTAGAGAAGGAAAAAGGAGAAACGAGGAGAAAAAGGAAGAAAAGGAGGAAGAAGAAATTAAATTTGGAAGCAAAGTTCAGCGAATTTAAGACAAAAGTTGCTGCTCTGAATAACTTATAAATGACGCTAAACTCTTCACAGACAGATATGAACCAGAAAACTCATGTTGCATCAGCCATAAAGTGAAAATATTAAATTTACTGATTATAACTCAGCATTTTCTAGGCATCAACAAGGGAGTCTATCAAATCAGAGAAACTCCACCTATGAACCCTGAAAATGTATTCACATATGCCAAAAACGAAAGCTAAGGTTTAGGTGTTTCACGTACCCAAGAAGATTTTTAAAATATCTAAAATGAAAATCTGATACTCTCAATAACATGTGAAACATAGGAAGACATTTTCCAGAGAAATCCACTCACGTGCTTCCAGGGGATCCCTTCCCGCTGGTATTCCTCCTGTTCTTGCTTCAGAACCAGCTGAATAAAGAGCTGCTGCAATTTCTCATTGCAGTAATTGATGCAGAATTGCTCAAAGCTGCAAGAAAAGGAATAAATTAGGTTCAAATAAATAAAAAATAAACAATAGGGTTTTTAAGTATCTTATCTGGCTTACCTGTTGTTGTCAAAAATTTCAAAGCCATAGATATCCAAGACACCAATAACAGTGTTTTTCCCATGGATTGTGGTGTCATAGTTCTTGACCTCAATAATATCATTGATACGAGTGACGATCCAACAAAAAAGGCGTTCATAAATTGCCTGTGAGGAAAACAATATCATAAATTCTTGCCCATCTGGGAATGAGTCCTCTGTCTAGATATGTGATAAGTTTTAAATTCCTATCCACCTTCGCCTTACCATTTAGGATAGCTATTATTACCCTAAGCAGAAAAATCAGAAATGTAGATCATCTGTTAAAAAAACAACATGATGTATGCAAAACTCAAGTAAATAGTTTGGAATTTTAAAAGATTATTATTGGTCACTACACGTACTGTATTCCAAAAACATTCCCCAGGTATATTCCTGTGCCCAGTTCTATTAACAATTTCCCTGCTCCCTCATATAAGGCACTTCATTGCTTTATTGTTAATCTCATCAACTATGGAAACTGGGGAACCAATGAGTTATATCTATGCTCCGCTAAAGTTCTATGGGTTCTAAAAATATAAATATCGATTTACAATGCTAAATAAAGGTCTGAGCCAAAAGGCCACAGTTTGAAATTCCTTGAGAATCAAACATACATCGAATGCACAAGGATACACATGCCAAGTCACACACAGACAAAGGCACCACACACTAACACACATTCACATCCTGATACAAACCTGCTCTGCAATGTCTCATCTCTAGAAAACCTTCCTTAACATCTCCCTGCAACTACCCACTCTCTTGACCTATATGCATCTACACATATCACCTCCATTCTTCACCTCCCCTTTACTCTTCAGTCCACTCTAGTCTTTCCTTATCTCCCACTGCTCCACCGAAATGGCTCATCATTGTATTGATGTCTGAGCACCATACACTTTCTTATACCTCTGTATGGACATCTTATTCAGATACCCAGCACCACTCAACCTAATATCCCACTCTCTTCTTGGAACATTCTCCTCTGCAGGATTCATGATACCACACTTTCTTAATTTTCCTCTTATTTCACTGGCTGCTTCTTGGTGACCTTTGGGAGGATCCTCTCCTCTACCTGACCTCTAAAAGTCGGAGTTCCTCCTGGTCGTCTTCTCTTCACTCTAACACCTCCTCTCTAAGTCATATCATCCAATATTACACAGTAGTAATATAACTCTACTCCCACACGTATTATCCCAGTGCAGACCTCTCTTTGAGTTCCAGACTCATGCTGACTGCCTCCTGACAACACTCTGAGATGTGTGACGCCCATCTCACACTGTGTCCTGTCAATACTCTTGCCTTCCCACCTCCAAAAACTGTTCTATCCTACTTTTAACCATGAATAAATGGCAACAGGAACGTAGAAATTTATTCGTTCATTCGACCAATATTTGCTGAGTACTTACCATGTGCAGCTTGTCAGAGAAACAGTACTAACAAACATAAACATGGTCTCAGTCTGCAGGAAACTTAGGGAGAAAGGTGAGGGGAAAAAGTCACACACACACACACACACACACACACACACACTAAAGGTGAGGTGCATGGGATCTGAGGAGAATTTAACCTGTTCAGTGTTCAGAGAGGCCAGGGAAGGCTTTTCTGGGAAAGTGGGCTGAGATCAGAAGGATGAGTAAGATTTAAGCAGGTGAAAGGGGAGCAAAGAGCAATCCAAGCAGAGGAAATGGCACGTGCAGAGGCCCTGTGGCTAGAAGGAGAATGGGATGAAGACAATCTGTAAGGCCTGAGAGAAGACTAATGTGCTGGAGTGAAGAACGGAGGATGGACTATGGCATGAAATGAGACAGAGAGGGAGGTTGCAGCCAGATCATGTTAAGGAATTATCCTTGTTCCCATCATTTCCCAGACAAACAGGTCCTGTGGATTTCATTTTCCAAATACACTCTGTTTCAAATCATCCTCTTTTCCCCATCTCCACTGCACCTTCCTAGTCCAAGCTGCCATCGTCTCTCTCCCAGATTACTGAAATAGCCTCTTAATGGTCTCCTTGCTTCCACTCTTGCCCTAACTCCTGATAAGATTCTCCAGATTAAGGCCAAGGTGATCATTTAAAAAATTCAAACAATGTCATTGCCCCTGCTTAATATCTTCCACTCTCACTGCACTTGGATAAATTCAAATTCTTCCCGAGACTACAAAACCAAATCTGAGACCCACAATAGCAAAAAATGGAATACGTAGCAATCTTATCAACCAGCAAAAAAGAAAAAGAAAAGAAAAATGTTAGACTTGGGAAAATAAAACATTTGACACACAGAAAACAGACAAAGGGTTAAAGTTATAAGCTCTCATAAATTGATAATAAAAAGATAAGACCCCCCAAAGAAATACGTACAAAGGATATACCCAGGCAATTCTCAGAATAGATTTAAATGCTTTACAAAAATACGAAAAGAAGCTCAAATACACTAGTAATGAAAATTAAACTACCAATGAGGTACTACTGTACACCCATAAAATCAGTAATTTAAAGTTTAAAATCAATGTGTCCTTTGACCCAGCAAGCTCATGCCCGGAAGTCTGTCCAACCGAAATACAAGCATTGATATGTAGAGATAAATGTACGATGATTTGCAGCATTGTGTGTAGCAGCAGAAAAGGGAAACAAGGTGAGTGACTTAAGAGGTGGAAGGTTAATAAGCTGTGGTACCATCACCACAAAGAGACATTAAACACAGAGGATCAGAACTTCATCTGTTGATTTGAAGGGGACTTCTATGAAGCATTTTTGGTGAGGAAAGCAAAATGGAGGGAGGGCCATGAGAGGAGCTCATGCAAGCAAGGGGCCCTGAGAAGTAAGCATCGCATCTTCAGCTTCCCAGTCAGTTCACTTCTGCTTTTCTCAGAATGTTTTCTGGCAGGGATGCTCACCGTCAGGGGGGTTTATGGAGACAGCGATGACCAAAAAGTATCATTATGGTTTCTAAAAGCCTTAAGCTACTTTCAAGGAATGTCTGAACACATCCTCACGGAACTGCACGAAAACTCCAACTGAGATCAACACCAGGCTGAGTGAGAGAATGTAAGCTAAAATCCCACCTTAGCAAAGGCGTCCCTGCCGTAGCTAGCTTCCTGCTCCGTGTGCTGCTTGTCAATGATGTCGCGACCCGTAGCCACTGTCCGGTAAAGAAGGGCTTTCTCAACCATGTCCGTCTTGGTGGAGAGCAATTCTGCTATGATAGATACAACCTTGCCATTTTCAATAAGAGGTGTATCACCATCCACTATAAATTTTAAATTTCCCTACACCAAAAGTGAAAAAACAAGACACACCATTTCCAATGAGATTCTGAAACATTATGTCAGGGATGTATTTGCCAATTTAAGAGTTAATTCAAAGTGACCTTGTTTGTTGCACCTACATGCCTAAATACATCCCATATGGCAACATATAAACACCTAGCACATCATCCCTTTTTTTCTCGTTTCCAGACACTCATCTATTTTTTTAATTTTCAGTATATGTTTTGATAGGTGGAAGTTTTATATTTTCATGTAGTCAAATCAATGAATTTTTTTTTGCTTTGGGTTTCTTTTTCTTTTTTACTTAGATTATTCCTACTTCAAAGATTTTATGAATATTTAATATTTTCTTCTAATATGTGCAGTTTTTTTCTTACATTTAAGCTTTTAACTCACCTAGAATTTACATTGCTATGTGGTGCAAAGTAAAAATCTAACTTTATTTTTTCAGACGGTATGTTAGTTGCTCCAACACCATTTATTGAATAGTCTAACTTTTCCTCCTGATTTAAAAAGTTACTTTCATTACATATTAAATTTTCCCAAGTTTTTGGGTCTATTTCATTCAATAAGCAATAAACAGTTACTAACCATCTACCAAGGGTCCAGCATATCAACTATCTGTTGAGGAATCTGATGCTGAATTTGTGTAAAGTACTGTGGCTTTTACTATGCTTGTAAATCTGGTAGAATTACCCATGTCTCCTCTCCTGTCCCTCTCCCCTACCAGTCTTTTTTAGTACATTTTATTTGTTCTGCTTACATGTTTATTGTTCCAGGTAAATTCTGGAATCATTATCTCAATTTAAAAACAAAATTCCTGTTTAGATTCTGAAGAATATTGTTGCACTGTATTCATAAACTAGTTGAAAGAATGAGATAATTTATAGTGTTAAAGTCTTCCTAGCCACAAATGTTTCTTTAAGATATCATTTATATTGCTATATAGTATTTTTCATATAGGCCCTGCACATTTCTGATCCATTGAGAGCTCAATCTTGCTTCATCAAAGTGAAAGGTAGTTTTTATTCCAGATTTCAATTCATGTTGTCACTCGTTGATGGTAAGGTTACATGTTCATTACATTTTAAACATCTTTAATTATATAAATAGTAATGAAAGAACTCCGACACATGGTTCTTCACTTCTTCAGAGTCTGGCGTGTTGCAGTGGAAAACAACTGGACCATAAGTCAGCCACTAGGTCTACAGTGTTGGCTGCCATGAACTGGCTGTGCCTTTGAGCCAGTCATGCCACTCCAGTGGCTTGGAAAATCCTTCACAATGCTATAAAATGATGGAGAGAACCACTGATATGGTAATTTCTTCAAAATGTGAGAGAAATTTTCTCTACATAAACTACTTTTTAAATCTATAGGGGAAAAACAACATCTTCTGAAAGAGCATCCTGTCTCCACAGGGAGGCAATAGATTCTGAGAGGTTTCCCTACTCACCAAGTGAAGAATAGCAGCCAAAATTGTATATACTGTTTGAATCTCCTCAGGTTTGAAGCCAATTACTTTCATGGCATCAGCCACTACTTTGAATTCGGCAGCATCATTGATAGTAGACTAGGAATGAAAACAGAAAACTTAAGTCACAGATATTTCACATGAGCAGGAAAATCTAACAATTATGAGACTAAATTCAAGTTTAGGCGAGGTCTTGATGCGTTTGTAGTAAGTCATTGAGGGCATAATGAGTATCCAGAGAAAATAAAAATCATTTCAGGGGTAGAAACATCATTTAACACACACAATGCCCACTTCTGTGTAAGAGCCACTGTCACCCAAAATAAGCACCGTGCACTTTTCTGGAACCTTCAGTGAGGGAGTAAGTCCTAAGTTGGCTCAGAGAAGCTGACTGCTGTTCCGTGATGAGTGAAAGAAGTGGCATGAGATGTGAGATCACAGACGGAAACTCTGACTGTGGGAGAATCCAAGACACATGGCTGGCTATTGTCATCTGTGGCTTTTTATTCCACAAATAGTCTGGTACAGGCTGAGAACAACACTGCCACTCTTGTATGGTCAAACTTTTTATTTGGGGGCTTGAGGAAAAGCAGGCCCCCAAAAGCAAAGTGGCCAACCTCAATGATTCAGCCAGCTAATAAATAATCTGGGACTATAACTTCACTCTTTCATTCATTCAGTAAACAGTGTGTCAGACCTTCTAATTGGTATAAGGACTTGCTATGATTGAATGTTTGTGTCCCCCCAAAATTCACAGGTTCAAATCCTAACTCTCAAGGTGATGGTATTAGGAGGTGGGACCTTTGGGAGGTGATTAGGTCATGAGGGTGGAGCCTTCAAGAATGAGATTAGTGCCCTTATAAAAGAAACCCCAAAGAGCTCCCTTGCCCTTCCCCTGTCTGAGGATACAGTGAGAAAGTACCATCTACAAACCAGGAAGCAGGCCCTCACTAGATATAAAGTCTACAGCTGCCTTGATCTTGGACTTCTCAGCCTCCAGAACTGCGAGAAATCAACATTTGTCGTGAATAAGCCAATTTATGGTATTTTTGTTGTAGCAGCCCTACTGGACTAAGACAGGGGTTCAGAGATGAATCACCTGCCTTGAAGAGCTATAGCCATCAGGTTGGAAATACAAGCGTGTCCACAGAAATTCCCAGTAAAGCAATGGTAACTGCCTATCTTAGAACTTTTCCCATAGCAGCAGCTCCAAAGGGCCTGACCGATCCTTTCCTCCATGAGTTTCTCCTCTGGCCAGGACACAGAGACCTGGTTTGATGCTCACCTGCTGAGGAAGGGCACAGGAAGGGGTCCTCTCTGCCTGATGAGCACATGTTCCTCTAGTGTCCAAGACACCACCAGACAAGATCCTCCACCCACTAGTTCTTTGACCTTGGACAAGAAACTTAACTTCATTGCATCTCAATCTCCTCATGGGTAGAAGGGGCATAATAATACACTTCTTACAGAATTGTTGTGAGAATTGAATGAGAATTTATAAAAGGCACTTCCTAGTTCCTAGCACATAAAAAGCACTCAATAAGTATCAGATATTACTATCATTATAAGCCGCAACCATGAAATTGCAAGGAAACGAGACCAAAAATCCATATGTCCTACAGTGGGGAATTGGCCACTTACCTAACAGCCATTTGCCCACCCCATTTCTTTCTTGCTGATAGAACCCGGATTTGTTCACCCCTTTCCAAGTGCACGTGTCCTTTGGGATTGGTCTCCCCCCAGCCTCAGGAGATAAATCTTCATTGGTCTAAACTAATCACAGCGATCTTATTCTCCTGACCAAGTGACTGGTCAACCATGGGCATGTGATGCCATTCTGGTCAATAAGACACGAGGTTTCCCTAGCTAATAAAGGGACATAAGCCAGGAACATTTCCTCTGCCTGTGACTCCTGGAACTGCTGCTGCCATTTTGGGACCACAAGAAAAATCAGCCCAAGAGGACAAGCCATATCCAGTGAGGATGGCAGAGTTTTAAGCTGGAGAAACAAACAAACAAACAACATCTGGGTCCCTATCAACATTGTTAAGGCACTGAATTAACTAACTCTGGAACTGCCCTATCTCAGGGTTTCTTGTTACATGAGATAATTAAGTTCCTTATGGTTTTTAGAGACTTTTAATGGGGTTTTATCTTACCTGCAATCCAAAGTATCTCGATTGTACGATTCCTATATTTTAGAGTAGTTAAGTAAAATTATGATACATAGAGTGCAATACTTTATAGTTACTAAAAGTGTTCTATTAATTTATATTTGTTCACATGGGAAGATACTAATGGTTATACTGTAATATAATAAAAGCAAGTTTATTTAATCAGGATTTATTGTATAATTCCATTTATAAATATATACACATAAACTCCTACCAATAATTATCTCCGGATGGTAAGCTTTTGTGTGTTTTTGTTTCCTTTTGGTTCATCTTTATTTTACGTTTTGACTATGATCATGGCTTATTTCTTTGTTTTTATTAGAGAGGATGAAAAAAGGGGGGAGGACTAAGAATAGAAAACTTTGATGAAAAGAGAACCAAAGATTAATTTAGCTTAGAGAAAAGGCTAAACGTTAATTTAATACCCACTTTCTGTGGGGGCTCCACATGATCTGGCCAAGAGTAATTTGGTCAATAAGACAATGTGATTAAAAAGGAATATTTCCAGTCACTGGCTTCTTAAGCATTGATTTTACAGTCCTTTACACATCTTTAAGTACCTCTGGCCTAGTCTCAGAAAGCTGGAGTGTTGCCCTCTCTTGTTTTGTTTGTTTTCAATTAATTTTCAGCCAAACATCCTGCTCTCAAGTGATTGTAAAAGTAAAAAGTTCATGCGTCTTAAATGGCAAACAATGGAAAATTAATTGCAAAACCCTAAATATCATTTATTTTTCTGCATGGCAATAAAAATACAGCTAAACTAGTAACACAGGTAGAATTAGTTTAAAATGAATAATAAAAACTAAAAAAAAAGAAACAGCTCTCACATCTTAGATCCTTTCAAAAATTCTTTTATTTTTTTCCTCCAACTCCAAAAGCAATGCGTTTTTTATTATAGAAGAAATTTAAAACACGGAAAAGCAGAACACAAATATCCATAATCTCATCCATCCAGAATAAACAATTAAAACATTGGTCTACTTTCCTCCATATCTTATTTTATGTATTTATATATCTTCCCCCCCAATAGGACAATACAGTAATTATTGTTTGATAACCTACCATCAACAAACTACTATTATTAAGATTAGGTGTAAAATGACTAGCAGAAAACTAATTAGAAATAAAAGAGCAAAGAGTATTTGCATATGTGTGTTCAAGGGCTTGCATGCAAGGGAAGAGAAAAAAATAGAAAAAATTGAGGGGCCAGCCTTGTTGCATAGTGGTTAAGCTCGTGTGCTCCACGTTGGTGGCCCAGGGTTCACAAGTGCGAATCCCTGGCACAGACTTACGCACCGCTTATCAAGTCATGCTGTGGCAGGCATCCCACATAAAATAAAGGAAGATGGGCACGGATGTTAGCCCAGGGCCAATCTTCCTCAGCAAAAAGAAGAGGATTGGCAACAGCTGTTACCTCAGGGCTAATCTTCTTCACCAAAAAAAAAAAGAAAGAAAGAAGAGGAAAATATGAAAGCTGAATAGAAATGCTTCAGGGGTCACAAAACTATTTCTAGGACATATCAAAATCAATATTTGAAAAAATAGTAAATGGAGATCTTTGATATTCCTTTTCAACCAGTGCTTTTAAATTTTCTTTTGTCTTAACAATTTGCCTTTGGTCAAATCATATGGTATATCTTCATTTGAGGTGGATTTCCTAGTCATATTACAGTGTCACACTAAAAGGAATAGGATCAGAAATTAAAAGAAAGCATAAGATCACAGAGAGAAACTTCTTTCCTGTCAGGTGGTGATAAAATATAGTAATGCGTTATTAAGCAAAGTTGTTGAGTCAATAATGTATTGAATATCTGTTCCTGAGAATTTTAAAAATAGAACAGAATAAAAGAGTCATTCATTTGCCTAAAGGCAGCAGGCTGGACCAGATAATTATTTAATATGCTTCTGATTCTTTGATTTTCTATCTGAACAATCTTCAAAGGGGAAACTCTCACCTTTAATTGAGCTCCTACATGGATATAGTTGTAGGAGGAAAGAGATTTCTGGAGATGGAGAGAGCGTAGCATCTGCTCTGAACCTCCTTGGAGTAGCTGAAAAATATTTAATTAAAAATAAACTGGCAAAATACACAGTGAACCAAATACACCAAATTTTCTAACTTAATGGTAATCTAGCTTTTATTCATTTTCTGGGCTTAATTCACTTAGGTCCTCCTGCTTCTAGCTTTGAAGAATTTTTTTCTTTTTACCTAGCAGGTAAATGGCTTCAATGTCATCAGTTATGAAGAATGTTATACAGTCACGAAGAAAATTACTTAAAAAGTCTTAGCTCTTTCACAACATAACTGGCATAAAAGGTTCTTGCTTTTACTGTGGTCGTTTGTAAAACAGGAGCTTGTGCTCTGTGGTGGCCACTTGCTTTGCAGCCTCATTATCCAGACAGGACAGAGTCGTGTCTCGGAATTCGCAAAGTCAATATTGCCAAGGAAGTAAGAGGCATCAGCAGACAGTCATATGTTGAATCACACTGGAAACAACAGCTTTTCCTCATCAATCTCTGTATCTCAGGAAAGGACAACTGGGTAACCACGACTGTAGTGTTGGACAAAGACAAATTTTAATACTTCGAACCAAGTAGGAAAAACATTGGGAGAAAGTTATAGGTTCTTGAAATAAAAAGAATTCTTTTATAATTGTAGAAAACTAGTTTATTGAAAACACGGCAAACTGTCAACAAAAACACAAATACAATATGGATAGCCTTTTAGAGCATGCCTTTTGGAAGGCACTATGTTTAAATTCTCTATATTAAACTGTATGTGTTGGCTTACTTAAAAGGTGTAATTATCAGATTTTTAAAATTGATTTTGTAACCAAATATACCCAGATTTGTATATACAAATGAGTACTGTCTATTAAAGCAGTTATCTAGGAGAAACTGAACTTGGCTGACTTGTATTCAACTTATAATGTCACCATTCAGTCACCTCCAGAGACAGTTTACACAAGGAAATCAATCTTATTGATTTATAGTTTTACTTTTTAGAAATCCAAAACAGTATTGCTTACTTTGATCACCCATCTTATTTATTAGTCTTGGTTTATATTACTTTGGGCTTTAAAAATTTATAAAATGTATCAAATTGTTCTCTGAGTATAACAACTTGCCAAGAGAAGAGCTATTTTAAAAGATTTTGCCCTAGAGTCTAAAAGCGCTCCTGAAAGAGGTATTCAATTTTTTTTTCTAAGCAATCACAGCTTTGATGAGATAAAGAAGACAATTCTCCCTTGAATACATAAATCTTGGTTATTTTTTTTTAAGTAATCATATTGCTTTATAGTCTCCATGAGGAAAATAAACCGAATTTACATTCCCATCTCTGGAGCTCCCAAATATGGAAACAACAGCTGCAATTCAAAATAAAACAAAAATAATTTAACATATTGAGAATTTATCATTTCAAAGCTTTCACAGTTATTAAACTGTTGTCTACGTTGCAAGGAAATGTAGGTGATGCTCAACCAGTCAGTCATCTGGTTAGTTAACCTCCCACCAACTCTTTATAATAGTCATGCTTGTTAAATCTCTGAAGAAGCATGTGGGGTAGGGTGTGTGCATGCACGCACACGTGTGTAATATGTCGTGGGTCACTGGAGGCAGGGGAAACACAGGACAGGGGAGAGCCCCAATATAAAAACATTCATTTTCTGCAGAACTGAGGAAATGATCAATTACCTGCACAACAGGAGATTACTAACCTGATAGAAAGAATGAAAGCTTCTTTCTCCTGGCTGTTGCACAATCACTCGAGACTAAGAAAAAACACATGAAAATCGTTAATATGAAAATGTGCTCCCAAAATAAAACATAAGCCACTTTCTCAGGGAGTCCTGTATCAACAGTGCATTTAAATGTCCTAAAGACCCCAAGGATGGTACCTATCTAAGACTAGATCTCCTCTATGGGATTTTCTGTGCAACCTTTTACTGCTTAAAACGGAGTTCCCTAAACTTTCTGAAGAATGAAGCTATTTTGAGTTTTTTCTTTACCCTGGAGCCTAAAGATAGATTTTGGGGGGGGGGGGGATTAGAAGTGGGAAGAATAGGAAGGAATGTTTAGGGAAGAATATTCTCAACATTCCCTTCCTCAGGGTCTGCTTGCGTTTGTTTCAAAGAGCGATGCCTTATATCCTGTCACAAAATCAGTTGAACAAGATCAGTCTATAGAGACCTCTGCCTTAGATGGTTCCAAAAAGACTGCTATTAAAAGAGGGCTCAAACCTTGCGTTCATTCAAGGGGATCTTTTTGACTGAATATGTACATAAGTGAAGCCACGAAACATTTTGGAAAAAAGACTGATAATAACTGTTATTTCCTGCCCCTTTTCAATTGACTGATAAAACTTATTTCCTTAACAGTCTGACGTCAATTTAACGAACAAAAATAAAGATTATACTGCATTATATTGACATAAAGGTTGCTATGGCGTGATTGGGATGGGAATCCCTTAACTGAGAAGGCATGTCAGTTCATATCTGAGTACAACTCAAGGTGGAGAATTAACATGATAAAGTGCAAGGTGAACTGCAAAAACCAGGTGAACACACTCTACGTGCTCTCCTGCAGTCAGATCCAGTGACAATCAAGATTAGTTAGGACACAACCTCTCTAGCAGTCCCAAGAGGAAAGTTTTAATTGGAATCTTCTACAAATCGGGCCTCACATTCACATAGGCAGATAAAAACATGTTCTAAGTTTTCACTGACCAAATGCAGTAGGCTTCACAATTAGATATATTCACAAAATATATCTATGTTACTATAAAGCAGTGAACAAACAGAAACTAGAAGAAAATGAGATTTCAAACTAATTCAAATAAAAACATATGGGAGATAGTGGTGTGTAAAAAGGGTAGAACTGATCAGTCCTAGATTGGTTTCTGTTAAACCTTACCCAGTAGTTGGCACACATTCATACACCACCCCCCTACACACACCTAAATCTTGATCTACAAAGTCCACAGCTTTTCCCAACCTGACATTGTAAGTGCTAATACGAGAACATAAAAGGATAATATCTTGTCATAGAAGGCTAACTGAGGAGCAGGAAGTGAGGGACAACAGGATTAAAAGCGACTCTGAAGCAATAAAAGAAATCCTATAAATATAATCAGGTTTAAAAAAACACTCAGCATTTGTAAATATTACCCTCAGAAATTAAGCACATTTTACCTTCTCCAATAAGTAGTTATTGATATGTCCACCAATAGGGTCCCCCTTGAAATCAAAGTTGATATCCATGTATTTTCCAAACCTGCTTGAGTTGTCATTACGGTTGGTTTTGGCATTTCCAAAAGCTTCCAAGACACAGTTGGACTTAAGCAACATATTCTTCACTCTTTAACACAGATAAATGAAAGTCATTATAAAAAGTTTTAGAGGCTACGCCTTTTAAAAAACTAGACTTCGTTAAAACACGTGCAAATATTTATACAAAGATGCTGACTGCAGCGCTATTGGCAATATAAAAAAAAAATACAAATAACCTAAAGGTCCACCAATAGGGATGGATAAAAATAAATTTTTGTTTCCCAGTATAAAAAGTTTTCCCAGTATAGAAAGATGTCTAGCGTATATGTTAATGAATGAGAAATTAAGTTGCAAAATAACATGTACTGCAGTATCTGAGTGTGAGTGTGTGTGCGTGCACATGTGTTATGTGTGCACGCACAGGTGTTAGTAAATGCTTAAAAATCTTGAGGGAACAGCACATTTCACTGTGGTTACCTAGGTTGATGGGGTAGGTGGGGTGGGATTACAGGGCACTTTCACCTTCAACATAATGCTGTAATTTTTAATTTTTCTTTTAAATGAACATGTTCTATGAACATAAAAATCTTAAAAAGATATGTTCTGAAAAGAATGAGTGATATAGAAAATTATACAATTTTTAAAAGTATATATCTTTCTTACAAAGCCTAGAATAGTGAAATTTATTGCATTTAGTTATACATCATAAATGTGGTCTTTATTAGTTTAGAAATTGCTCATTATTTTGTTTGAAGCTATATGGAATCTCTCTGTACCAGTTATTTAATTCATTCTTTATTCAATGAACACTAACTTCTTACAGAGCAGTCTCTCCTCCCCACCCCCAATGGACACATTTTAACTTCATGCTAGTCCTCAGGTCTGTGTTTTTATTTCACTGACAAAATTCCTCTTACATGGGCATACCTGCAGAAATAACTTTGGCCACTGAAATAACCTGATGGAGCAGATCCACTGTTCTCTCCACTACTCTGCAAATGAGCCTACAACTTTATCTCCTCATGAATGAAAGTATGCTCTTAAAATGTGGGGGCAACACTGCCTGTTTATGGTAAATAAAAGCAACCGTCTATAAAACTATGGTAAGATATGCTCGTGAAAGACTAGTAAATGTACAGACGGCTTACTCTACTATACCAACTGGGTTTAGCAATAAAATTAATTTAGTTCTCAGCTAGCTACTCTCCTGAGCGCCTAAGGAAATTACAAAAACTTACTTATATCCTTGTCCTTGTCACATTAGATTGCAAAATCAGAATCAGAAGTGAGGATGTGTCACAATTAAGAAAAATGCCTCTTTTGACCTGGCAATCCAGCCCAATTAGGATGAAAAGAAGAAAGCCCACGTAGGGTACTCCAGTCTAAATTTTCTTCTTTCACATCAGCACAGCACCCTTTCTTTCTGTTCGTAAAACTGAAGACTGTGATGTGCATATGGACTGTGACTCTCCAATAAATGAAAACTGAGCTTTAAAGTAGCAACTCTGGAAAACTTTTTTTTCCTCTTTAAAAAGTCTGTACTGCATAAGAAAGTCAAGTCATGTTGCTTTATAGCCATATTTCTTTCTTTTTTTTAAAGCCCATTCATTCCTTCCTTTCATATTTATAAAGTAAATACCATGTGCCAGACACTGTGCTACATGCTGGGCCCCTGGCAGTGCCCACCAGCCTTCTTACTCATTTTTCTGTAGCGCGGTGTGGCATGAAACTCTTCCAGAAAATGAATCATATTTAGAACTTCTAACATCAGGGGATCTGGTTGTAACAATGATGGGAGGGCACAGATCTGCCTCTCAGAGCCCCCCTTCACTCCAGGGAAACTAGGGCTCCTCAGGGCACAGTTTAAAAACAAAACAAAACACTAGTGCAGTAGAAAGAGCAAGGAAACTGTGAAAGCTTGAACAATCAAACCTACCAGCGTAAATTATAACATCTCTGTGGACCACACACTACATTTAAGGCAGTTAAGTCCCCATAACTAGCAGGGGGACACTTCCGTCTGTTTCAGCATGATTTTATTTTGTTTTCTACTTAAGTAAAGCTTACCATAGTAGTATTTTTCTATTAAAAACAAATATAGCAGTAGATATAGTGACATAAATAAAAGTGCAGAGACACTACACAATAAGAGAATCAAAGCAGTTTAACCATCAATAAATGCCCGATACATATCAGAGATTAGGCCTAGTCAAGTCTGTACAGAAAATGAAGCTCCAATTAGAATTTCTTCCCATTACTAGATGGTGCTTACCTTTCAACCTCTGCTCTCTGACTGGGGTTGGTGATGGCCGCAATGTACTGCATAATGTACTTACTGGCTTCAGTTTTACCGGCTCCACTTTCCCCTGGAGGGAAGATTGTTCAAGGCTTAACATTTTAACTTAAACCGAGAGCAAGCTAATTTTTTTGTGTTTGTGTGAGGAAGACCAGCCCTGAGCTAACATCCGTTGCTAATCTTCCTCTTTTTTGCTGAGGAAGACTGGCCCTGGGCTAACATCCGTGCCCATCTTCCTCCACTTTTTATATGGGACGCCGCCACAGCATGGCTGACAAGCAGTGCGTCTGCGGGCGCCCGGGATCCGAACCGGCGAACCCTGGGCTGCCAAGCGCGGACTAAACCGCTGCGCCACCGGGCGGCCCCGTGAGAGCAAGCTAATTTTTAATAGGCTAATTTAACATTTTGATGTGAGTTATTCATTTAAAAGTCCCTTATGTTTCACTGTTTGCTTTTTTTGAGTTATTTCATCTGTCTCGATATGGTCTCGGTTCTAACAGATCTGAACACGATGAAAAAAAAATAAAACTATCGTAGAAGTAAAATAACAAGTAGATTACAAATCAAGATTTATTTAGTAAAAATATCAAGGGATAAAATGTGATAAACTAATTCCTTAGACTAAAGTCTTAGTACTTGGCAGTGACTCAAGTCTAGCTGAAAAGAAACAAGCTAGTGACTCAAACAGTGGCCACAGCTAAATTCATATAACCTTATTTTCCATAGCAGAATTTCTTTCATTCTTAACAGGGATGCAATAATTCTTTCAGAAAATTAAAGTCAGAATAATTTCAGTGAAAAAGCAAAACGAAACAGCAAGCTCCAGACACATGGTGTCACAGAAAAAGCATGATAACTGGCATATAAAGGGGGGAGAAGGGATCAGTTTAGAAGTATCTACCCGAATTTTTAAATGTTTATGCCTTCTGACCCCAAAACTCCACTTGTAAAAATTTATACTATGGAAATACTAAAACTAATAATATAATCTAATAATAACAATCTTCAAACAACCTTCAAACAAAGGTTTCAAGAGTATTTCTGCAGACTATACTATGTGTCATAGCTAAAATCTGAAAATAACATGCCCATCAGTCGAGGACTGGGTAAATAAATGATTCCACTACTCCGTGGAATATGACACAACTGTTAGAGAATGCACTACTTCCATAGGTACTCCAGTGAAAAGATGTCCACTATATACTGTTAAGTGGAAAAACAAGTTATGTAATAGCCGTTATAACATAATTCCATAATATAATTATACATTTATAATATAACTCCCTATGTAGGTGTGACTACATGTATTTGCACACACACAGATAATGTATAAAACCATAAATGCTCTACTGTTCACAGCTGTTACTGCTGGCATTTTGGAAGGAACAAGGTATTGAAGGGGAAGGGACTTTTTGCTTTTATCTTATACACTTATATAATTGTTTACTTGTTGACAATCAGGCAATATTGCCTTCACAATTTGTTTTCACAAAATGTAGTTCTAGGATAGAATTCTCTCACTTCAACACTAAGTCACTGGACTCCTTGGACCCTTAATCTTCTCACCTACAAAGCAGAAACACAACTGTCCTCCTTACCACTTAGAGATTTGTTTTGATAACCAAAATGGAAAAAAGATCACAAAAGCATTTTAAAAAGCATAAAGCCACTAATGCAAACGTGAGGTATTATCAGTGCCGGAAGAAATCTCCCCAGTTTGGGAGAGGCTCTCCTGGGCCAGCGGGCAAGGACTTTTCTGTCCCCATTTCACTGCACAAGATTCCCTGCAGAGAGTTCAGCTCCAGCTTTTGGGCACCCAGGGTCTGTCACCTGTCTCCTTCCTCTTTGGGCTTTAAAGCTCTGGCCCCCAGCTCTGACAGCCTATTTCCGGCCCCCACCCCTCCGTATGTCCCTTGACACTAGTTCCCATTCACCAATCTGACTTTGAGTTTGCTCTTCATCTTTGGTACCTCAGGATTTCATTCATTCTGTTATTTAAAATAACTTTTATTACATTTTATCCAGTACTTTTACATGTTTGACATGGGAGGAAGGATTTTCCACATCAGCTCAGACTACAAAATTGACCAGAAGTCCATCCCAATGTAATATGTATTTGTAAATGATCCCAGACTAGAGAATGGTCAGAAATGACAAAAATAATTTGGTATTTAATTTCATTACATTTTTTTTGTCCTATAAAATAGTTTACATTTCTAACTTTGAAAAAGATCTCATCAATAGTCTGGATCCTCAGGTACCAAACAAGTTAGATGCATTTTGACCTTGGAAGTGCAGGGGACCCCTCTCGGTACCTGATATCACAATGCAAGTGTCTTTTGATCGTCTCTTCATAGCCTTGTAAGCAGCATCAGCAATAGCAAAAAGGTGAGGAGGTCTCTCATACAGCTCACGTCCTTTATACTGCTCCACCGTGTCCCTCCCGTAGATGTTCAATGACTTGTAAGGATTCACAGAAACAACGACTTCTCCAATGAATGTGTAGATGCGCCCTTTTTCAAATCTGCACAGAAGCCAAAGAAAAGGAAGAAGTAGCTGTGATTATATAGAAATGCTCTTTCTTTCCTATAAGTCTCTTATTTCCCAGAAAATCCAAATATCCCAGGAACAATTTCTGAACTGATGTTTCATTGGTTCTGAGTTTACTTTTACAGACACTGCTTGAGGCTGTGTCCCTTCAGATGCTGCTGGTAGAAAAGATCAGTAGGGGTTAAAAGCCAAGAAAGAAGAAAGAATTTAATTTTTTGGAGGCTGGGGATTTCCTATTTCCAAAATAAAGAAGGGTAGGAAGTGAAAAAAATTAAAATAGTTGAAGACACTCTAAGAGCTCTAGGAAGAAAATAAATAGAAGTTAAAGCAGGTCTTGAAATCCACTTAGCTAGATTTTCAATGATAAAGAAGGCTGTCCAAAAAAAGAAAACTGTCCAAATACACTTATTTCTTCTCTTTCTTGAAACCCCACTAAAATGTCAGTAAAGGCATAAAAACAGTAAAATCCATAATAGAGAGAATGGTAAAGGAGACACTTCTGGTACAAATCAAGTTCATTTTTGAAATGATTGCCTAAAATTCCATAGAGCAGATATATCATTATTTATTCAATCATCTCCCTTCCTTCCTGTTATTATGAACAATACTGTAGAAAATACTCTTGACACACAATCTTACAAATCAGTGCTTTTATTTCTGTGGGACAGATTGCCAGGAGTGGCATAGCTGGTTGAAAGGTATGTGTATTTTTAAAAGTATTTATAATATGATCCTACCTTTTTACCATAAAAGGCTAAAAAGCCACCCCATAAATGATTTATATGTATAACTGTACATAGATATATTTTGTAAACGGTTACATAAGCATGGAAAGATATGGAAGAATACACATTATGTTTTATGTATCCCTGTATGTATACATACAGTAGGGTGATGAGGAGGAAGCCATAGAAACAAAGAAAAAAAAAGAATTAAAAACCCAGAATATATGACTGCTGTTGTGCAAAATTATGTGTCTATATTTACAAAGAAAAAATTTCAATATAAAATTTAGAAAATCCATACATACTCACTATTTACACATTAACTCACACATATAAACATATTTGAACCAGAGCTAAGCCAACACTCAAATGGACGTTTCTACACAAGTGGCTGCCATGAACACACTCCCCCTGCTGAGAGGCACAGGTAGACACAGCTCACTTTCAAGAGCTGAAGGGAGTGCCGGGATGGGCAAAATGCTGGTCCATGGACAGTGGCCAAGTCTCTAAGCACTCTTGTAGTAGGGCCAGCAGGGCAGGGAAGTAACTATACATATGGGACCACAAGGCAAGAGCCTTAAACTTCCTTTACACTGGAATGAGGGCTGTTGGCTATAATTAGGAGTGGAAACAAATAGATTCTGGTACTGTCAACAATAAATTAGAACCAAGACTTTTATCAAGTAGTAAGTGTACATTTAAATAAGAGTTATTAACCACTTTAAGGTTTTCCGTGCATTTTTCTACTGTGGTTTTCTTATGCATTCTCCCTGTTGTTAGAAAGTTATATGGTAGCTAAAAGCACCAAGTCTGGAGTCCTTTACAGCTGATCTGAATGCTCACACTGCAAACTTAATAGCAGTGAGACGTTATAAAAGCTACTTAACCGCCATGTGTTCCAGCTTCTTCATCTGTAAAAGGGTGATAATTATACCATTCTCTCCCCCTGGCACTGAGTAAGTACTTAAAAAAAAAAGGCAATTAATCTTATGCTTCCAATTATGTTCTGCATGAAGGAGATTTTAAATAAATGCTTTTATTTTATTAACACTGCTACTTAGACCACAGCAATCCCTACATGCAAGGAATTAATTCAATGATCATAATCCGATTCCTCGCCTCAGCTGTCAATCAACAAGTCACAAGCAAAACGTCCACATAACTCATGTGCAAAGACCCCAAAAAGTATTAAAAAGCTAAGGTTCACTCCTCAAGCCTTTTTGGCTTAACTTGCAAATTTGCAGGACATGCTCAACAGTTGTCTTCAAGGATAAGAATGAAAAGGGTACGATTCTTTAGTTTTAAAAACACTGTCCAAACAGAAAAAAATAAAGTGAAGGATGTTAGAAAAAAGTTACCTCATGAGTCTGGAACTCTGTGACTAAGAGACATAGCAAATAACATGTGAGATTAGAATGCTGTTCTAAGATTCCAGGTCTGTCCAATCAGGCACTTTCTTTGAAATTCCTCTTTATTTCAAACAGAATATTTTGTTTGTCAAAACTTCTAGGCACCATGTTTGTAAAACACAATTAATATACATGTATAAAATCACCAAATGCATAATATTAACTTGAAGATAAGTGGCAAAGGCTCCACAAAATACGATTTTAAATACAATGCTTCAGCGATTTACAAAACATTAGAAACTTATCTTATTTGAAACTCTAAGTGTGGTTATCAAAGATGAAACTTCTAATTTGGTTAGGTCTTAAAATCACCGCTAGATGGTGTGAGCATACACATTAACACCAACCCAAGATCTCAGTTTGCTTTGGAAAGCCTTAGGGTATGAAGATAAGCACTAAGGTAATGTGCTTACTAAGGTAACTGAGGTAAAGCACCTGCTTCGTTTGCCTCCAGGAGGAATGGCAGTAATTATCCTAGATGACAAATGGGGTGATACCATCTCTTACAAGAGACCAAGGAAGGCATTTCTATGACCTTCTGTGGAAACCTTTTATGACAAACTTTTACATTTCAATCTTCAAATATTGATTCAATATCTACTTTGTCCCAGACTGGACTAGGCCTGACCCTGGGAATTAAAAAATGAATAAAGAATAGGGAAGTATTGTAAGTAAATAATAACAACATAGTATGATAGGTAAGACATAAAAGCATGTGCTGTGGCAGCAAAGATTACAACAACAAACTCTTTTCACTGTGGAACCCTAGAGTACTATACAAATTCCACAGCAGGGCACACAAGGTCTTCTTGTGTTCTGGCCTCCACATTTCTCCTCACTTGACTCTCCTAACTACCCACAACACATCCACCCATCAAAACTCCTCACTCCCTCTCTCTCCATCTCTGTCACTCTTGCCGTCACATTAATGAGCTGTTTACAGTTCCCAAGGTCACCATGCCTCTGTGGTGTGCCCATGGGGTTCATTCTGACTAGAATAACTTTTCCTCACCCAGTTTCATCTTCCCCCAACTGCCTGGCAGATTCTCACTCTTTTTTTCAAAAACCTAAGCATCAGCTCCTCTAGAAAGCAATTCTTGATACTCCATCTCCAACACCAGTATTATGGTCTTTGCTCTGTTCAGTTTTTATTTTCTTTAGAACTTCCCAAAAAGTTAAAATAGCTTAACAGCAATTGATTTTTAAAACTTAATTTAAGAAGTTTAAAAATATTTATTCAATGAGCCTGATATTTTTGTTGGCTTATGAATAAAACAAAGAGGTTCTAAAAAGTTTTTGAATTAGTAAGTAGCTACGGAGAAAACATAAAGGCTATGCCTTTGAAGAACAATAGTCTTTTATACATGAATTCTGAAACATTAATTTTTTTAAAAAAATAGCTTTGTTAATTTGCACACCACTTATATAAAGGATTACCTCCAACAGGAATTCAAGACGTATGCAGCTCCTTCAGATCAGTCATGGGAAGACTGCATGCACAAGCCTACAGAGAAGTAGGACACTGTGGGGGAGGGGGAACAACCCACATAAAACAATACTAAAGATAATGAAGTGCTAACTGTAGACTGACAATCTTAAACATGAGGCAGAACCATGTGTCATGACAAGAAGAACACGAAGAAGGCTGGCCTAACTAGAGCAGAAAGCTTGTATCAGGGAATGTTGGAGAACAGTGGGAAAAGTAGGGAGTCATAGTTGATATGACATGATAGGCTTGACATAATATGAGAAGCCAGGCTGAGGAAGTTTAAATTTGATGTGACTGGAAACAAGGAAGCAGCGAAGACTTTTCTAGCTAAAGAGATCAATATGGCTGGCCCTCAATGAGGGAAATGGCAGTAGAAATGAGGGAAAGAGAAATATGAGTTATTTCAAAGGGAAATTAGACAGAATTTGAACATTTACTGAATATAAGAGACAAAAATATATCTAACTTTGAGCTGGGTGGAAAAGAAAAAGCAATTTATTTCAGATGATGAGATTTCAAAAGTATTCTCCAGGCTTCTAAGTTTGGTTCACTCACTAACAGAATTTAGTGTTATCCCTGACTGACTTCTTAAACCATACGGAATCGATTATAATCAGGAGGAAAATTCTCCGTGAATGGTTCACTCTGTTTTTAATAAAATCTTTATTCATGATGAAGTATTATTTCATGAGAACATACACTTTCAGGTAGGTGTTCCTTAATCACATTGCTTTGGCTAGTTTTCCTTCTCTCTTCAAAGCAAATGAAACCTTACATTGCCATGAAAATTCATATTTTCTCAGGAGAGGTGTTCACCTGCACATGCCATTTCTTTGCCTTCCATTATCTCCTCAACCAACTCTAATCTGGGTTCCACTACAGCACTTCAATAAATCTTGATCAGAGTTCCCAAAGTAATTTCCCAATGAATTTGCTAAATTCATTGGTTGATTTTCTGTCCTCATCTTACTTGGCTTCTCAGCAGCACTTGACATTGACTCCCATTTCCTCCACACACTCTTCTCTTGGCTTCCGTGAGGCCACATTCTCCGGGTTTTCCTCCTCCTCAGTTTCCTTTGCTGGCTCCTCCTTTTCCAACGATCTCTAAACACTCAAGTTCTCCAGGGCTGAGTCCAGTATCAATTTCAGAAAACATCTATGAGACTCCCATTTAAGGAGGAGAGAATAGTGGTATCTTGGCCCTGTTCTACCCTCCGAATATGAACAATAAAACAAAATAAAACCAGAAAAGGAAATTTTACTTATTTAGAAGCAAAAAACTAGCCACAACTCTGAAACACAAGCTATGAAGAAAGGTTGCGAAGGGCTATGAAAACTAGGCCTAGTCAAGGGAGATTGCTAAGAGGGAACGTATGCCTCTGCAAACCTCAGGTGTTGGGGCAGTACTCAAAGGAGAAGACAGCCCCAGAAGTAGGCTGCAGTTCCTGAGTGGCCAAACCAACAATCTTTTGATAAGAATGGCAGGATCTCAGGATGCAGGTGGCTGTGGAACAGAATGAGTCCCACTTGACACTTCTGAATAGCTGCAAGGTAAGGCTAAATGAAGAAAAGAGCAGAAATTATATTTTTGCAAAAAGCAGGCTGTCAGAGTGGTGAGGCAAAAGACAAAAAGTAGACGCGATTGCTCTGCAGCAGATGATCTTGATAAACGAAAAGAGGTGATGCTAACTCACCTCCCAGAAGCTCCATGGCACACATATGGGACCTGCTCGCTAGTCAGGCAAGCCTCTTGCCATTTCAGGGCAGAGTGTTGAGAAAGGGTTTAGAAATAACAGATCCCAAACTCAGTGATCTACTGGTCATTCCAAAACAACTATCTTTCAACAACTAACTAACCCAAAATGAACCACACCTATTCAAAGATGACAATAATCAAAAATGATCCAGAATGGGGCCCATGATAAGATGTTAGAAGAAAAAAGTAGGCAAAGAATCTGACGGACAAAAGGTAGATCAAGAATGCCCACAAAAAAAAGTATGTCATGAAGGAGAAAAATTATGGAAAAATATTTCTGCATGGAAGCAAAGAATGTAAAGAAAATACAGCCCTCTAAACCAAGAGATCAAAGAAAACATCATTAAAAAAAGAGAATTGGATAAAGAAGATGCAGTATATATATACACAATGGAATACTACTCAGCCATAAAAAAGACAGAATTGTCCCATTTGCAACAACATGGATGGACCTAGAGGGTATTACGTTAAGTGAAATAAACCAGAGAGAGAAAGACAAACACCATATGACTTCACTCATATGTGGAATATAAACTAACACACGGACAGAAAGAACTGTTTGGTGGTTAGCAGGGGCAAGGGGGGTGGCGGGGTGGGCACGAGGGGTGAAGGGATGCATTCATATGGTGACTGACAAACAATAATGTACAACTGAAACTTCACAATATTATAAACTATTAAAACATGAATAAAAATTAAAAAAAAAAGAAATCATATTTAAAACCATTTTTTTAAAGGAGCTAAGAAGCTGGAAGAACCCCAGGAAAAAATGGAAGAGGAAAAAACCCCACAGAAATGAAGTTCACTTTAAAAGACATAAAAAGGGGAATGGACACTGCTGAAAATAGGCAGGGACAAGGAGAAAAGGTGGAGGAAAGAAAGCAAGATGAAATGGAAAAACAAAGTTAAAATAAAGTAGAAAGAAGAAAATTTTAGAAGTAGGAGATAATGGAGTTCACATGATTGGTGTTCCTAAAGACTCTAGTATATGCTAATGTGACATTTCAAAACAGTAAATAAATATACCAATAATAAATGTCAATAAACAGTGTTAGAAATGGGCCAGTCACCTGGGAAAACAAAAAAAATCCATAGATCATTAGTGTGATGGGTTGAATTATGTCCCCCGAAAAGATATGTTGAAGTCCTAACCCTGGTACCTGTGAAGGTGACTGTATTTGGAAACAGGGTTTTGCAAATGTAATCAAGATGAGGTCATTAGGGTGGGCCCTAATCCAATATGACTGGTGTCCTTATGAGAAGAGGTAAAAACCAAGTGAAGACAGACACAGACTGGGAGGACACCATGTGATGACAGAGGCAGATGCAGCTACAAGCCAAGGAACATCAAGGTTTGACGGTCACCACCAGAAGCTAGGAAGAGACAAGGAAAGATTTCTCCCCAACAGGTTTCAGAGGGAGCATGGCTCTGCCGACACCTGGATTTTGGACTTCTGGCCTTCAGAACTGTGAGACAATAAACGTCTGTTGTGTTTAGTCGCCCAGTTTGTGGTAATTTGTTACAGCAACTCTAAGAAACTAATACAGCTAGTCACACCAAAAAAAAAAATTCTATGAAAATATGTCTCAATCTGACATTTAAACAAAAGCAAATCAAATCAACAACATGATACGATTTTTCACCTAGAGACCAAGAGTTTTGATAGTGAACAGTGTTAGCAAGACTGTGAAGTCACAGGTGTAGCATCTTAACTGGTCTGACCCCCTTCAATCCATTTCCCATGAAGCAGCAAGTGTGATCTTGAAATATAAGTCAAACTGCTCATTCCTGTCCTTAAATCTTTTCAAGGAGAACCCTCAATGTCAAGTCAATCTGACACCCAAAGTTTGGCTCATCTCATGCCACCCCTGATCAATGCGTGCTCCAGTGGAGAATAAAACAAGCTCTTTCTCCATCTAAACTGCCCCCATCATCCCATACTTGTTTCCTTTATAGTAGTTACCACCACGAGTTTCTTGTTTACTTGTGTATTGTCTGTCTCCAGGGTAACAGAGACCATATCTATCTTGCTCATTGCTTTATCTTCAGCATGTAATACAGGACCTGGAACTTATAGTTGAATATTTGATGAATGAATGAGTGAGTCTCTTTAGCCCACCTCCACTCTCTCAGAAAATGGTTTTGCATCCTACTTATAGAGAAAAATTCAGACTATCAGGTGAAAAACTAAATCACCCACCATCTTTACCACTTTATTTCTATTTATGTGTTTAGTTTCACTTCGCTTTTTTCTGGTGACCCTTATGACTTTCAAAAGTTGGGGTAGGGGAGGATTAAAAGATGGGCCTTATCCTCAACTCCCAAAAGAAAGTAAAAATCTTTCCCTTCATGTGGGCAACTTCACATAATCTAGATACAAATAGCAATTTTTATTCCAGGAAAATATAATTAAATGGTACCTACTCCAACTCACCCTCTGAAATAGGTTTTTCACTGTTGAAGAAGGAAGTTACAAAGTATGTGGGGTTGACTTGGAATTGGAGATAGTATAAACTCACAGAATATGGGGGGTGAAGGGAGGGGACAGTGAGATGTATGTGTACACACATTTCCTAGCTCTGTCTGCTGGGAGAGCACAGAAGCAATGACACCCACGTGTTGGCTTGTAAGTACCATTCTTCTTAACTAAAAAGACCCAGTGCTCCTTGGAGAAAAGCTGATCCCAGAGCTAGAACAGGGAAAGTACAAGATGAGCCTGGAATATCTTGTTGAGCCAGAAAGTAGGGAAGTACTCAAAGAATGACAGGGATATGTCAAAAGGACACAGGGGCCAGCTTGAATGGGCTCCCAGTGGCCAAATCTGGAACCACATTAGCATTAAAATAAGTAATGTCGGTAACATTGTAATCCATTGAATAAAATAAGAATCTATGAGTCCATATTGATTTTAAAAAGAAAGAAAGAAATGAGAGAAAGAAAAGCTCTTCCTTAGAGTAGAATGTCAATTAAGAAATATAGAAGGAATGATGTGAGTTAGAAAATGATCAGTGTATGCTAAAACTAGTAGTTGACAGTATGACAAGGAACAAGATGTTTACATAGCCTCGAAGTATCTCCCCACGAGTTACTTATTAATTACAAAGATAAAGACAACAACTTTACAGTGGAGAAACCTTGTGATCACTTAAACCAAGTGATCAAAGTTAACATCACCAATATTGGAAGAAACTGACATATGTGCCTGTGATGGTTAATTTTATCAACTTGACTGGGCCGTGGGGTGCCCAGACATTTGGTCAAGCATTATTCTGGATATGTCTGTGAGAGTCTTTCTGGATGAGATTAACACTACAATCAGTAGACTGAGTAAAGGAGAGTGCCCTCCCCAATGTAGGTGGGCCTCATCTAGTCTGTTGAAGACCTGGTTAGAATAAAAGGGTGAGTAAGAAAGAATTCTTTCTCTCTGCTTGACTGTATTTGAGCTGGGACATAGGTCTTCTGCCTTTGTACTCAAGACTCAGACTAGAACTTACAATATTGGCTCTCCTGGGTCTCAGGCCTTCCAACTAGGACTGGAACTATATAATTGGCTCTCTTGGCTCTTGCCAATTGCAGATCTTGGACTTCTCAGCCTCTATAATTGTGTGAGCCAAAAATCTCTTTATGTATGTATATATGTAAATATAAATACACAGACATACGTATGTATCCTATTGGTTATGTTTCTCTGGAAAACCCAAACTAATATAGATTTTGGTACCAAGAGTGGTTCTAGAGAAGCAGAATTTTAAGAATGAGTTTTCTAAATTGGTTCTGGGGTTTCTGGAACTGGCTCTCTAATCTGATTAGATTTACAGACACGAATGACTCTATTTCCAGCAGTATAGAGAGCACTGATAGTTCACGGTGTGACCTGGCAATAGACAAATACAAAATATCTCCACTGGATACTCCTAATCAACTTGTATAAGAAGTAAGAAGCTGGGTACTCAACTGTGTATATGATACATTCAAACATTTTCGGAAAACTAACAAATATATGAGGTTGGCTGGTAGCTCCTAATGTTGCTGGACAAAGTGATGAATGAAAAGGATGAGCTCAAGGATACCAATTCCCAGCTTAGGTGCTGCAAAATGACCTGAAAGCTTCTGTGTGTGCCCTGAAGGAGAACCTCATCTCCTGTAGCTGCAGGGCTGAGAACCCAGACACATACAGTGCCTCTTGACAGGATGCAGCGAGAAGGATACGACCATCACTTCTGTGGTGTCTGCCACAAACACATAACCTGAATCTAATCAGGAGGAAACATAAGACAAACCTAAATTGAAGGACAGCCTACAAAATAACGGGAAAATTTCACAGTCAAGAAAAGAGAGAAAGGCTGAATAACATTCCAGATTATAAGAAAATAAAGAGATAGAAACTAAATACAAAGCGCACTCCTAGGAAGTTTCTTGTAGCAGTCTTGCAATTTTTCTGTAAATTTGAAATTATATCAGAATTAAAAGTTGCTAATAAAAAGTCCAACTTCTGAGCTTCTTTATATAGTAAGTTTAAATTTTTATTAATTTTGAATAGGGAATACAGACTCTCAGTAAAAGATTCAAAAGATATAAATGAATAGATAGTGAAAAGTGTTTCTCTCATCTTTCCCAGTTTCCCTCATCAAAGGTAACCACTGCTACTGGTTTTCTGCGAATTCTTCTAGAAATAGGTTATGTATACACACACATATGCATATAGTTTTTTACACAAATGACTTTTCTCTAATTAAAAACTATATATCTTGGCATGGTTTCACATAAGTAAATAGAGAAAAGCCTCATTTTTTAATGCCTGAATAGTATTTCATTTCATGGGTGAATATTCAGTAATATATTTAATCAGTCCCTACTGGACATTTAGGTTGTTACCAATCTTTTGTTACTATGAACAATGCAACTCTGAATATAATGGTATACATTTCTTTGTGCATATGTGCACGTATACCTGTAGAACACATTTCTAGAATTGAAGTTGCTGGTTCAAAGAATGTGTGCAATTTAAACTTATGAATTATTGCCAAATTATTCTCCAAAGAAGTTGCAGCAGTTTATACTTCCACTGACAATGTATGCGAGTTTCTATTTCCTGGGTGGGGGTTTTTAACCAATGACGCTGGCCCATTTCAAAAGGACAGCCTATACTGCAGTTTTATTTTCAAAGTACACAAAACTTTGACCCCTTTCTTTACGGATGCACCAAACTTATGCAACGTTCATTAGCTTACTGCCAACTTTCAATAAGGTTCAGTTCACCTTCCCCAGTTGTTAGATGAGAATCTCTTTCAAGGGTGAAGGCATTTTGTTTCTGATTCCCCTGGCAAAACCATGGTCTCCATGAGATGGAGTCAGTTTGTTTTATCCCCTTTGTCAGACCGTACATTCCTGAGATGGGCAGGGACTATGTGCTGGAAAGAATATGAGCTTTGGAGTCACACAGCCCTGGAGCCCTGGGTTTGAATCCTGGCTCTGCTAGTTACTGATTGTGTGCATTCATAAACAACCATCTGAGCAACTAATAAGTGCCATGTGCCAGGCACTATGCCAAGAGCCTGAGTTACAAAGAAGAATAAGACATGGTATTATTGTACTCAAAAAACTACATAAACAGACAATGCCATGTAGTAAGCACAATGACAGAGGGTTTAAAAATTACATATTTTTAATTTATCATTCCCCTCCTGCGCTCTCTCTCTCTCTGACTCACACTCCTCACCCCATCACGCTGTTTCAGAAAAAGATTTAAGGCAATAACAAAGATAGAAAGGATGCTGTGGAAACTTAGAGAAAGGATACCTAACCCAGCGTTAGGAGTGGGAGAGTTCAAAGAACATCCTAAAAATTAATCCTAAAAATTAAGTTACTGATATTTGCATTATTTACGTGCTAATATAATCTCCATATAGGTAGCTCCAGGCGCTCCTTGACTTACACTGCCTTATGAGCATCTGGAATAGGATGCTTTACTTTGACTTTTCTTAACATACTGAAGGCTTGGAAGAGAATGCTTGAGAAGCAGCACCACAGCATATGGGTATCCCCGGGCCCTCAACAGCAGAGGAAAAGGTGCATTAAGAAAATGCGCTCTGCAACCTGACTGCAGTTTAGCACCAACTAGCTCTATGATTATGTGTAAGTTATTGAACCTCTCTGTGCCCCACTTTCTTCACCTGAAAAGTGAGACAACACTAGTATCTAACTCACAAGACTGTTATAAGAAATGAGATACTCCACTCATGGGAACACCCGGTGCTCTTCTGGCATCTGGCGAAAGTGCAATAAGATGAAGTCCTACGTTTATTATGAGCAATCCTGGAGGCCGTCTGAACGGCAGGAAGTTTCTTTCCTCCACTCATGTCCCATTGTTCAGTGCGCTGCATCTGTGCTGTGCTGTGTTTATCCTCACAGCAAGGGTCACTTTTGTTAGCGTCATGAATCATGATCCAGCTTGGCATCATGTCCGGAAAGCATTCTTCTAGTAGTTCAGAAGGACCCTCTAAAGCCAAAAAACCCTCCATAAAATGTTAGGCTTCCCACAGGACATAAGAAACTAGTTAGGGCCACTGGCAGTGGTTTTATTGACTTCCTGAGTTCATCTCTTGGTTTTCTTCTCCAGAGCAACATCTCTTTGTGTTGCACAAAAGGTAGTTAACCAGCAAGTGTGGTCAGGAGATGCCTGGCTGAACTATTTTACCTTTTTTTTTTGGCAACGGAAAAAATTTGTTTTTGATAATACACTTTAAGACAATGAATACTGTTTCAAAATATATTTCTACTATATAGTAAGGCATGCCTTGTAGAGAAATATTAACTTTAAATGTTCTTATTGTTGTCTTTAATTTTATTTGTATTCATTTGTTCATTCATTCAATAGTTGTTAGCATCCATGTTCCAAGCACAGTGCTGGGAGCCACGGGAGAGGAATGAACAGGCAGACTCCCCTCCACCGTAATGCAGGATAAGGAGAAGGACAGACACTAAACAAGAGCTCCGAGAAGAGGCAACACTGCACCGGTGGAGGGAGGGAACAGATATCTGAGGAATCCAGAGCAGGATGTGACTCCAGCACAGCAGAGAGAGCAAGAGGAGAGTGGTGTAAGGCGTGTGAGGGGAGGGGCTAGAGCATGCAAAGCGTTGCAGGCATCCTAGGGACTTTGGACTTTATGTCAAGAGCAGAGTTTTAAGTATTGATCATATATTTGCTTTCCTGAAAGCCCCCTCTGATCGCAGGGTGGAAAGGACTGAGTACCCAGTGGTGGAGTAGTTAGGAGGCTACTGCAGTAAAGTCCTGGGAAGGGATGACTGAGGTTTTGGTCAGGATGGAGCAGTAGAGAGATGGAGAAGTGGAGGGGCTTCAAGCATAGAAGCAGAATTGATTAGACAGAATAACTTACTGGATGTGAGAGGTGAGAAAGAGGGAGGTGTCGAGGTTTCTCACAGGAGCAACAGAGCAGACCACAATGCTGTTTATTAATGAGAACAGGGACAGTAGAAGAAGAGTGCAATTTTAGGAGCGACCGTGATTCAGACAGGTTATGTTGAGTCTGAGATACCTGACAGACATCCAAGTGAAGATGTTTCTCATTCTGCTTTCTCTCATCATCGAATTAAACCCAATCCCTTGGACACAAAGGGAACAACAGAGAGGATGGCAACAGAGTATCAAGAGCACAGAGAGGGCAGCCAGAATCCCTACTTGTCACCATGGGCAAACTCCACAAGGAGATGACAGGCTCCTCTGCCCAATTGAAAAGCAAGAAAAAGATTTTAAAGAGATAGGAGAGATCTGGGTTCTAATTTAAACTTTTTTACTAACTACATTTGATCATGTCAAGTTACTCAGTGATTCTACCTTCCTGGTATAAGAAAACAGCAGAAACAAACACAACACCTTCTCCCCACAAAGGCTAACTACTAGGGTCCCAGGTAATCTGGTTAAAAAAAATACAATGGCTACTTCTCAATACACTGTCTAAATCTTTTGACTATGAAAGACACTTTTACCAAAAATCACAACTCATTCACTCAGCAAAAGGAAACAGAACATTTTATAGTATATTTCAATGAAAACGAGATAAGTCTCAAGGGTTAAAAAATAATCTGTCAAATACAGCATAGCAAATCATGCCCACAAATACAGCAGCTGGCAATCTGTAAATAGACCGCTTTTCAGTTTTTGTTGTTTTCTCTCCTGGGGGTATCTGAAAAGGGCTCAAGTTTCAAGTCTGTCACTGCGATGAGAAGGATATTGGCCACTCACAGGGCACACAGTCAACCAGTCACTTTACAACAGATGAGTCTCTGCTACTGCTGGTGTCAGGACATTCCCACGCCAGGCAGAGAATCACTGTTAGGTTAGAGCACCTGTAACTTCAACACACTGTTGAAAATGAATCCTGAAATGGTGACGCTTCCATCTCGCAAGGAAAGCTGTTCTTTTCATGAGATTATAAAAGGTTTATAAGCTTACCAAACCCACACCATGGAATGCAAATTGTCTGTTTTGGTCATTATTTGCTACCCTATAGCATTTAATTACTTAACTGACTGATTTTGCTAAAATCCTGTAGAGGATATACAGAGATTGGTGACTGTAAGAGTTCTTAGAAACTATAGACCCTCAGACCAATAGGTGGATGTTTAAATATTCACATGCATTTAAAATTAGTAAAAAAACACCAAAACCCACAATGAATATGTTACATATTTTCAATATCACCATATGAATAAGTCACAACAGCATTATTTAGCTATGAAATGCTGAGTGTCTAATAATGACAGGAATGAAGATCCAGACCAAAACAGAAGAATGAAACTTTCCTTTTAATAACAGACAGTATATTTTCTCTTCCAATCAAAAAACAATAAATATAATTTCTCCAACATAGGGCTCAATTCATATATTTATTCCTCTTCATCCACTCCATTTAAAAATGATTTCCCAGTACAGTAACCACTTGGTTGCCTGGCATGGGTGGAGTAGTTAGCTGCATTTTGCCTTAACCAGGGAGCTAGTCTATTTATAAATCAACACTGCTCAGGAAAATGAAGGATACCTGGACCTAAGCCAGAAAACCCTTTGGTAGGAACACACAATTATATGCATTGATAACAATTATGCATTTTAAATAATACTACAAACCACTTAAACTACAGTACTGAACACTCTTTCAAAAAACAAATAAATGAATAATCCCAGACAGGTCTGAGGACTATAACTAAACAGGATAAATTTAGGATTCTTATCCCACCCTGCCCTCAAATTTATACTGGAAGGAAGCCTCTTTACCTTACACTGTACTTGGGTATTCCACTCCCTGGGGTTCTCTGGGTGACAGGAAACCTAACAGGTTTTAACAACAATGCCTAATTTAGTAAATGACAGAAAACCTAATCAGTCCACTGCATCACATTTAAAAAACTGTAGTTCCTTATCCCAATTTTCATAACACGTGACGGCTCTGATATATTTAAAGCAAGGTGTTTCCAGGTGTTATTGAGTCTTGGGGCAACCAGATGGGCAGCTTTTGGGTATAAGCTGGGTGGCAGCTGTGGCAGGAGACACTGAAGAGAAATAAAAGGGTAAGTAAGTCAAGTGAATGGATTATTTCCATTTCGGTTACTGTGACAACACCTGTTTTAAGTTCAATAAACAAAGTCACACTAAACTAATATTTATTGTGTATCTACTGTGCCAAGATGTTTTTCACATATGTTGCTAATCATATGTTTATTAAATATTAACAGAGAATCTTCCAAAACCTTCTTTTGTTGCCATCACATGCCTAGTTACAGGTAAGAAGGAAATTACCATATATTTAAACCAATCACCTAACCACCATCTCTGCTTGGAGAAATCTGAATTACAAAGCAAAGCCTTCATTGGCCTGGGAGGGACATCTATTTCTACTCCAGGATGGGTTCTACTATAAGAATAGGAAAACTGGAAAGTTTCCCAGATGCTCCTAAATTATTCGTTTGGCTATAGTTTCTGTTGGGGTGAACTAATAGCCACCACAGAGCTGAGCAGAGGATTTTAAAACCAGCAAAAGTACTTGTTGAATGAGTGAATGAATGATTGGCCAGAAACTCTGTCAGTTGGCTCTCCTTGGCTTTCCTTGTCAGAAGTCTGTAACATCTTAAGGCCACATTTCCTCATGTAAAGCTTTGAATTTTGCATTATCCTTATACTTATATTTAGCATTTTCTCTTGGCTTGAGTTTCTTTCTTTTTTTTTTTTAAAAAAAAAACATTTTTTGTGTCTAAGACAGAGTGAGGGGTTAACATCCTTCCCCCTATCAGGAGCATAAGATTTAGGTGGCCTGGCTTTGGACTGTGGACAATAGTCTTGGGAGAAGGAAGGAGATTAAATTGGCACACTTAGTATTCCAATGCTGGGCATGTCTGGGGGCATATGGAATCTTTACAGTACTAATCTGCTAATACTGTCACTCCTCTGAGGCTAACAGCCCCTAAAGGGAAATTAAGAAAGTCAAATGGCATCCCCAAGTGAAATATCAAATGCTGCTGCTCACTGGGGCCCCTCAATAATGGCTGTTCATTTTGGGATAAAGTTATTATGGTAAGGAGAAGGGAGCTGTATTTGGAGGGATTTAAAAAAAGATACAAAAGATGAAAGACATCAACTATTACCACTCTGCAAAGAGTTTTCACCTTTACAAGATATTCGAGACGTTGCATTTGATATAGTTTTATTCCTATATTGTAATCAAGTTTCTTAAGAAACTGTGAGCCAAATTTCTTTTTAATTTATTTTTACTTATTCCTAGTACACTGCCATGCGACCCAAGGGAATTTTTACTAAGGAAGGATGGACCTGGAACCATTAAGAGATTCATTACCAAAATTTCAAAGTATTAAATGGGCCCATATTCAGATTACAAAAATCAACACATTTTGAAGACAAACATGAGATGAATAATCTACTACTTTGCTTTATCCAGTCAGTCCTTCTCCACTTGTGAAAATAACCAAGTGTTGTCTATATTCAGGAATACCAGACATCAGGAAGTGAACTAAGAGAATAAGAATGTGGTGGCAAAGAAAAGAGTCAAAAACTAAAAACAGATCAAATACATCAGGAAATGGAAAAAACAAATAATTTTCCCTGTTTTTTTTCTTAGTTCTAAAACAGAAATTAAATCTTTTTTATTGCTAGATCAAACTGAGAAAGGAATTTATGTAAGTAGATTGGTTGCCAATTTAAGACAAATATTATAATATTTATTTTTTGTTTAAGTGTCACTCCAATCATGACTCGGAATTCAGAGCTTCATAGGCCAATAAGACAAGCTGTAGCTGCCCTCAGAAAGTAGCTGTCCTCTAGTTCAACCTTGCTCATTTAAGCAGTAAACAGTTTCTCTAAATGTCTATTAATATTACATTTCAAAACGTAAAGGAAAACCTAAGCCTACTTATAAATAGCATTATTTCCAAATCTTTACTTAAATAAGTCCCGTCATCTTCTGTGAAGAAGAATTAAAACTAAACTATGTGATTGAATAACTAAAAATAATATTCTTATTTTATCATTTCAGGAAATACTTTGTCTCAAGTTTTTGCTTGCTTACAGTTCGTCTAAGTTTAAAACGTCAAGGGTTTGGCCAGCCTGGCCAGTACATTTGGCAGAGCCAGAGCTGAGGATTCAGCTGGCTCAGTCGGTGTGTGTGGTGGGGCCAGGGTAAGGATTCCACCGGTACAGCTGGAGTCCAGCAGGGTACGGGTCAAGGAGGTGGCCCACATGGTGGGGAAATTATACAGGGGGATTAAGAAAATAAGTAAATATGTTGAGGATGATGGGAGCCAGGTTTTTCACGAATGCAGAAGGAAATTACAAATATGGAAGGGAGAAGGCTAAAAGAAACTCTATGGTTTTGGACTGAAATGGGAGACATCAGCATGAACTCATGATATTTAATATAAATAGAAAGATAAAGAAATAGAAACGTGAGTGTGCACATGTGTGTGCGCACATCCCCTCCGCCCCCTCTGCTGAAACTCTGCTGAGAAAGCCTAAAATCAATGACACTCCAGTAGCAACAACCACACCTACTACCCAGATCTTGGTTTCTAAATGCCCACTCCACTAAAAGGAACAAAGGCTTTTTGGAGAAATGGCTGATTCCATCACCGGGCCAGGGAAAGCAAAGATGAGCCTAGAATCTTACTGAGCCAGAAAGGAAAAAGAAGTTCTCAGAGTGACAGGGACGTGTCAAAAGGATACGCAGCCAGCTGAAAGGGGCTTCCACTATTCAAATCTGGGACAGTTTAGTTTATCTGGGAAAATAAGGAGAATGAATTTCGTTGTTGACTATCCATCTTTGTCCTCTGTTGTGGCTTCGTGGACCATAGCTTTTATCCTGACCAACCTTCTAGGAGACACATACCATTGATTAGACCAAAGTATGGGACTTAACTGGCACAAACTCATCACCACAAATGAACAAACAGCTCAGAGCTGTGCCCTGTTGACAATATGGTTGCTTGTTTAAAATATCTAATATGTGGATGCCTATACATCAGCAAATATATACACACTTTGTTAATAAGGTCTTTCTTTGGATACAGAGAAGCAATGCATTTATTTATGCTTTGAATGCTTTCTTATGGCAGGGTACTAAAAATTGGATGCAGAGACAAATTGTTTTGGTTGTTAATGCATACAAAAAATATTTTTTCCAAGTCTTCTTCTTCATATCAACTACATGAAAATATTTTTTTTCCTGGAAAATAACTTGTAAGACATGGTATCAATTAGGTTGGCCTTATATGTTCTCTTTCCTCAAGTTCTGACTAAAAGATTAATCACTTAGGGAAGAAAAATCTTTCTCACTGTTGACAATCTGTGGTTGAGAGTTAGCTCTGACTTTTAAAAATAATTTTCACATTGAAATAATTTCAAACCTAAAAATTGTAAGAAGAGCATTAAAAAACTCCCAAATAGTCTTCACTCAGATGATTCCCCAATTGTTAAAACGTGTTTTCATACTTGTCTTATTCTCACATATACGTATGTATATATGTGTATATATATACACACAAATATATATACATACACACAATATTTTATTTATGTATTTACTTATGCAGATTATAAGAAACTATTTCTGAGATCAACCAACTTATTTCAACCACAAAATTATATATCATTTTATTCCTCAAATGATACATAATTCGAGTTAGGAAAGGTAACTGATGGTGCTGGAAAAGCTGAAGGTTTAGTTTGGGCATGGTTTTGGATTTGGTGGTAAATCATGCTATTACACACTAGTCCAGGAATCAAACTGAGCTGTCTGTGGAAACCAGGCCGGCAAGACAGATGAGTGAAGCAGAAAGGAAGTAAATCCACAGGGCACAGCGGGGACGCTATGAGCATGTGCCCTGTATAAACGGAGGAGCTGTTACTCTCGTAGACAGTTCCTATTTCAAAATGTGGACCGAGTTGTGCCAGAACTTCTGATTTTTCAACAGACGCTAGAATAACAGATTTTTAAGGGATATTATCATATTTTAAAATGGGACTGATGTTTAAAAATAATAAAACTGGTTTAGGCAAAAAACCCAAAAAATTAATCGATAACTTGTGTACAGCTCAGCACACTGCCAGTTGACAGGTGTAATAATAATTCCCATTTAATTTCTGGTGATGACTAACAGAAAGTTCTGATACCATAAATAGGTAAGACACTCTGCAAAACAATGAAAAAAAAACCCGACCCTATCCTAGGATCCTGTAGTCAAGTCTCTTGCAAAGGAAGTGATGCAATATAAACTACACACAGTATAAATAAAAGGAAGACTGAGCTGGCAAGGATTGATCCCATATTACAAAACAACATCTGCCAAACAGAGCTTTTGAAAGGAATCTTACTTACTGAATATTCCCACTTATAAAGAATCTGGTGCAAACACAGTAACTACCAAGAAATTGTAATGATTCAAAAGAACAAAGACTTTCGCTTTTAATTTTTTTAACTTATTTTTTTTTAAAAAAGAACACAAGCAAGGAAGTTCCCTTTGCAATCAAAGGCTGATCTTAAGATTTCTGTAGTAAAATCAGTATTTATATATTACTAATTAGTAGGACTCATTAAGTTTACTTAATTTACTGATTTAAGTTTACTTTTGGCTTACAGAACAATTCATCCATTAGTTCATCACGATACTACAATTACTCATAAAACAAAATTGATCCAATTTATATTTTTAAAAATCTTATCATCCTTTAAGAATTATTTCAAGTCCCACCATCTCTATCAGGTTCTCCTTGTCACCTCTAGCTTGAATGATCTCTCTGCCTTCACTGGACATCAAGAACAATTACTGTCTCTACAGCTTATTTGTCAATTAATAGGATGCTGCACTCGGACATCTCTTCTATTTCCCTTTTAAGCTACTGAATTTTTTTTATTGTTATTTAATACTTCAAGTGCTTCTACATTTCTTTATATTCTCCAGTAGTTCCTAGAACAGTGTTACCCCAAGTGTTCCAGTCTGCAAACTGTGTGTGGCTTGGTCTGTGATAAGCATGGAAATAGAGAGCATTTACGAACTTTTATGGCAATTTGACACGACAGGGACATCCAAGAGCGAGACCAGTGAACTCATTTTGTTCAACAAAGTAGAGACCATTCTGGATGCTGTTAAACTCTCACGGTGAGGTTGTGTGTGACACAAGCTGGATATTAGTCATCCCCAGTAGGACCATGTTACAATGTGTAATACTTAGGAACAGTTTATCAACTCTAATTCAAAAGTACATAAAAATCCCAGAAAAATGTAAGCACTGATTTATTTTTATTACTTGTTATGTTTACAATCATTTCAATTTTTAATAAGGCCTGCTTCTAAATTTATAGTTCAGCACTATCAGCTATACTAGGAAAGGAAAATTTGTATTATTTATTTTTAATCCAATTTAATTTAATGCCTAATCCTTGGCAAAACAAGCTTCACTGTTTTTTCTGTCTGGAAAAGGCACATCTTTTCTGCATGTAGCGGTCGTAGTGAAACAAATTATGATGATGAAAGCGGGTCCAGAGAAATGAAGACCAAAAGAGTTTGAACCAAAAGAGGTTTCACTTGGAAGTGTGATTCCCTCATATATTGAGACCAGTTTTGGAGCCAAAACTGATGGTGACATGGGTTATTGGCAGAGATGACTAACAAATAAAGCAATGAAACCATCAAAATGAGGCAGCATTTACACATAAAACAAAGAAATAACCTCAAAACCAAAAGAATTCTTTCAAAGAAAAAGTACTAATTAAAAAAGCTGACATTTACAGGACTGTCTAACCCTGGTCAAGGCAGCCCAGAAGGACATCGAGGTTGGAGTTAGGCTGGTCCAAAGAAGCGCTGGCCCTGGACCTGGTCCTGGAAGAGCAATTTCAGAAGCTGCATGGTCTTTCCTGGGTTCCAGAGACTCGCCCTGATAGACAGATGAGCTCAAACCACATTGCTCTTTTCAGGCTAAATACAACTTCAGGGATTAAATTGCCCCCTGAGGGTTTGACGAAAGGTAGAAGACCATGATTACAAAAGTAATTTTATGCCACCACACCTAAGGTGTTACGCTGTTGGTGTTTTCATTTAGAGTTTAAACATATTTTTTAAATGTACATTTAATATATACCCCATTTGTAAGTGAGAATGTCTGGCTTTGTAGAAAGAATGCATTAACCTGTAAAAATGAACCTTCATATTTTGAATGCCTAAGGAGATTAATAAACTTTTAAAATATTTCTCTTGGGGGTAAGGATTATGTCATCTGTTACTGTATTTTTATAGCTCACTGGGTGTTTGGCTTTCCACGGTGATGCGAGGCAGGTTCTTGCTTGTTTGCTATGAATGAATTACTTATTTCTTTGCCTGCCCTTTAGTCCCCGCATATTCAGGAAAGGAGTGGTGCAGAGTAAATGGTGGATGGCGTTTCCCGTGTTATAAAACTGGCAACATGTATGGCTTAACTAAAATAACATAAGGAAGTACAAATATAGGTGGATTTTGCAATTGTCTCTACTCTACACATATTATATACACATACGTAGTAGAGCTATAAATTAATTTCATTCAAACTCAATTGACAGTTGTACAATTCAGATTTTTCAAAACTGAAGTCTTTTTCGTGAAGGATTTCACAGAGTCAATTTAAACCAGATTGGAAAAAACCCCCACAAAATTAATATAAATTAACTCTACTGCCTTAATATATATTAATAGAAGGAAAAGACTACAATATAGTGCTTAAGGCCGTTTAAACATTTTGTTATTAGGTTGAAAATATAAAAACTAATGGTAAAAATATTCAAACAGGGTAACCTTAGTCCCTCTCTCCAGAGGTTCCTAGTGTTAATAACTTCTTATATATCCTCCCAGAAGACTATGTGCCTATACTCTGTGCATGTATATTTATTTTTAAAATAAAATTATATATATACATATATAAATATACATACACATCATATAATCTAAGCTATATGTTGCTTTTTTCAATTAGTATACCTTAAATAATATGGCAAAGATGGCTGTACCCCAAACAGTCTATCTGCTCTCCCACATTCAACCCCTTCTTGCAGTCAGGCAAGGTCATATTAACAGTTCTGGCCGATAGGCTGTGGGATGCACACTCTCCTGGGCCAAAGCACAGAGAAGCTGGTGTGCACACTGCCTGGATGATTGAGGAAGCTTTGTGTTTGAGATGGCAGAGCCACAAGGTCAAAGCAGCCTGAGTGCTCAGTGGCTACCTGGAGAGTCTCCCAGATCCACGGAAGATTTTATATGTGTGAGAAACAAACCTTTGTGACATTAAGCTGCTGAGACTTGGGGGTTGTTTGTGACTGAAGCATAACCTACCCTATCCTAATTCAGCAATCTTTCCATATTAGGATATTTGCATACCTCGTTTTTCTAAACAACAGTACAGACATGTCATAATTGACATACCAGCCCCCATCAACGATCTTTTAGGTCGCTCCTAGTTTTGTTGTTGTTTTTACTATAAACAGTGTTATCATTAACATCATTTTATGTGCAATTTTGCTAATACATATACAAATATCTCTGTGGGATAAATTCCTCGAAGTAGAATTGCTGGGCATAGAATAGTACATTAAAAATTTTTTTAAAATAAGTAATACATTAACGATCAAAATTCAAGAAGCACACAAAGGAATGCAATGAAAGTCTCCCTCACACCCTATCTCACAACTTCCAGTGCCTTCCTCTGACTATACCAATGCTGTCCGTTTCCTATGTCTCATGAGAGATTTTAAATATACCTATGCAAAATTTTACACCACTGTATGTGTATGTATATATAAATATATACATGCACATATGTATATTTAGGGTGGATTCTGAGAGATATTTCTAAATTGCCTCTCAGTGAGAGTGCCTGCTTCCCCACACTCTTCTACAGCTGTTTTTAAAATAAGAGGCATTCCTGCTGTGTTTTGGTGCTTAGCAGTAATAACAACTGCTAATATTTGGGCAGACCTTTCGCATTATCTTAATAGAAGAAGTCCAAAAAAAAGAAGAGGTCCAACTATAATCATTAGGTGAACTAGTAATCCATGTAGTATTTGCAAAACAAATTCACAGCGATCAAGCTGCCCCAAAGGCAGGCCAAAACTAGTTAACGCTTCCTGTCCACCTGAAGGCAGTGGAAATGGGCTAAGTAAAGGGTGAGGGTAATGCAGGCAGGCAGGACAAAGCAAGAGCAGTGGCATGGGGGTGGGCAGAGAGGTCTGACCAGGAAACAGCAAGGAGACTGATGTGGCCGAAAGGTGTCTGCAAACACTGTGGAGAAGTGGTAGAAAGATGAAAGTAGTGACCAGCATCAGGGACCAAAGTGACAATGGATTGCATATGAGGGCCAGGGAGCTGGAGAGAAGTGCATCCAGACAGCAGACATGAGCCTGAGGAAGGAAGGGCTGGGGAGCTGTTGGCAAGAGAAACAGCAGGGAGGATACAAAGAGGTACTCAGGGCAACCTTGAAGTTCAGAGTTCACGGCGTCAGTAAAGGTACAGATGGTTGGGCATTTGGTGTCAGAATGTGCTGAGTGATTTTTCCAGGTAATTAAGGTCTAAACAGCAAATTGAAAATGAATATTTCTGATCACTATTTTCATGTTTATAATTTTGGAGAACTGGAAGGTAAGTGTAACTTTTAATATTTCTTTAAATAATTCTGTCACAATTTTCTGGGCTTGGGGGTAGAGGTATTGTGGTGTGGGAGTTGTAGTTGTTTTTGTTTTTGTAATTTAATAATATTTATGGGCCTTTTAGAAAGTAGATCAACAAATTATTTGGTTTTGTAAACTCTAAACTAATTTTAAAGAGTGATGGTTTCTTGACTCACACCATAACACTGAAACCTCAGCACAAAGACAGTGGTTGAAGTGACAGTTTCACCAAAAGAGACTGTGTTCCTTAAGAAGAGAAGGAGAAGGAAGGCCTTTGACCGGAGATAGGCAATCAAGGAAGAGAAGGGCTCAAAGGAGACTGGGAAACAGCGTCCAGAATGAAGGAAAGGGGAAGGGGCAGAACCTTTGAGGGCAAGAGTAGCATTCTGAAATCCACATTTCCAGTTCAGACATTTCTTCTAACTGCCTATGGAATATTTCCACTACGATGCCTCATAGGCACCTCAGACTCAATCTGTTTGAAAGCTAACTCAGTTAAACCCCATCAATCAAACCTACTCATCCCGTTGTCTTGCTGATCTCCAAGAATGGCTATCCACTTGGCCAAGAAGAAACTGGAAACCAAATGAAACTCTTCTTCCCCATCCTCAGTCTAGTCACTGGGGATGCCAAAGCTGCATCTCTCGGATCCATTCTCTCTGCCTCGGCCCCACTCCTTGGTCTGACTTGATTTCCTACAATACCCACTACCTAGTTTTCCTGACTTCAATGTGACTCCCAATCCTTCTTCATTTTTAGATTTTTTCACTTCTAATTATGAAACATCTCAAACACTGTAGCAGACATTGTATGCTCTCTACCCAAAGTCATCCCCCAACCCTCCTGCTTTGCCAGCAAAGCTTTGATTCTTTCTGTTCACGTGATCACCTCCCCCATCACTCAGTTATTTGCTCAGGGAATGGAATCCTATCTCCAACTCCAGGAGAATGGATCTTGATTAGTCTAAGCTAAAATTGGAAATTCCAGTCCCCTTGTCAGTGATCAGATTACGAAAGTTTCCTTAATCTAAGTGAAGATGAAGGGGAAATCCTTCTAGAATATTAACATATGCACATGGTGTCTAAGTTTTCATCCTGAGGTGAGGGGAGCCAGCCTAAAAGGAGAAGTCAAAATATTGAGGGAATGCGAAGGACCTGGGTCCTTCAGGATGTGATTGAGCAACTGGATTATCCAGCCTTGGACCCAGCCTACCTCTAGACTTCTTGTTATAGGGAGAAATAACTTTCCTTGTTGTCTAAGTTACTTTTATTTGGGTTTTCTGTTGCTTGTAGCCAAAGCATCCTGCTACAGAGAAGAGCTGATAAGCTTAGTTTTGAATACTGACTTTGGGTTTACTGTGGGACAGCCAAGTGGAAACAAGATCAAAGAATAGGTGAGCGGAGAGGAATGCAGAGATTCAAGAATCACTTCAGAAGTGATATTTAGAGTTACCTAAGAATAGCTGAAGTCACCAGGTATGATTCTGACTAAGACGGCTAACAATTATTCAGCGCTTTCTATGTGCTAGACATCATTCCAAATGTATTAAAAGAATTATCTCTTATCCTCGCAACTCTAAGAGTTTCCTTTTCCATTTTGCATATGGCAGAAATGAGGACTAGAGAGATTTCGTAACTTGCCAAAGGTTACAGAGGTTGGGGGTGGAGGTGCCACGTTTAAACCCACAAGTCTGACAATAAACACTGTTAACTCTTTGTGCTATGTTACTACACTTAAATCAGAGGAAGAGAAAACAGTGGAGTCATAAATAGCAGTATTCGGAGAAGTAGAGACAAAGCATAAAATTTCTAAAGGAAAAAAATAGAGGAGCAGCTTCAATTGGAGGGAAAGAATGAGGCATAACAGTAACAAACTCTGAAAGTGAAGAAGCTGGCAAGACAACAAGAGTATCAGGTCAGGGGAGAGAGAGGTCGTGACCCTGAGACAGCCTGCGGGTATTCCGTGTAGGACAAGGGAGAGGACTGCAGAAGTGCGGGTAGAGGCTGGACACCAACTTCACCTGCTGCACAGTTTTACTTAGGAGCAGCAGCATGTTATAATGCATTTAGCTTTTGTCTTAACAAGATACTAAGTAACTTATAAATAGGACAACATTCACTGAATACCTACAAAATGCCAAGTACTAGGCTAAGTAGGGACTTTGTATGTGTATTATGTCATTTAATCCTCACAATAACCTTAACCATAATTGTGACATTATCTTTTCATGGACAATTTCACCAAGCAAATATAATTTATAAGCATGGAGTCATTCACATCCATCAACAAATCCTATTAGTTCAACCTTCAAAATACATCCAGAATTCAATCATTTCTTCTGTAAGTGGTTTTAGTCTGAGACTGACTTTATAGTCGTCCTTAGTTTATCTTCAAATATGACTTTGTAGACAAATGGATTCTTATACATCCTATTACTCACTTATCCAACAAGTGTTTATTGTGCTAGGCAATGCGCTAAGGGCTGAAATATAATGGTGATCAATATAATCATGGTCCAAGATCCTCCAGACAGCCTCGCAGGGGATATAGACAAGTAAATAGGAAAATACAGCACAGGAGCTACTATAATAGAGGAAATATAGGGTGATAGCGGAGTACAGATGAAGGGCAGTTAACCCAGACCTCTAGAATCTGAGAAGGTGATCCCAGAAGAAGTAACATCCAAGTTGAGAACTAAAGGATAGGCAGGAATTACGGAGGTGATGACGATTGGGGGGAAGGGGGGAAGAGTAGAGTTCCACATAGAGGTCACAGCAGGAACAAAGGCCGAGAGGCTTAAGAAAGAGTAAGGCATGTTTCAAGAAAACAAGTTCAGTGAGGCTGGAGCAGAGAGCACAGGAAAGAGTGCAAGAAAAGCGAAGCAAAGATAGTGAGAGAGAAGATAGGAGAACTGATTGTTGATGATGCAGGGCCTTGTAAGTCACGTTAAGAAGTTTAGGCTTTATTCCAAGAGTGAGGGAGAGTCACTGGAGGATTTCAAAGCAGAGGCATGAGGTGTTGAGTTTTGCATTTTAGAAAGTGAATTCTGGCTACAGCAAGGAAGTATTAAGACTGGAGCTAGGGAGACCAGTTAGGAGACAGTTGCATCCATGGGACCCTTAATAGAGACCTAAACTAGAACATGGTGGGAGTCAGAGTCAAAAGATATTTAGGAGATTGAATTGACCTCATCAGGTGACTGACCAGACCGGGATGGAGATGGTGAAGAGAGAGATCAATCAAGAGCCAACTAGATTTCTGGCTTGGGCATTAGGTGGAAGGTTGACCACAGAATAACTTTTACATGCTGGTAAATTTCTTAAGGCAGCAACACTTTTTAGAAAAGTGACCTGCTGGAGGCCAGGTCAGCCACATAAAAACTACTTTTGTGTTGACATTTTCAATTTATTTCTTCTCTTTTTCCTACTGCCCTAATAAATAAGAGTAAATGCTCTCTGGATTTGTAAACAGAGAATGTGACCTTATAAAATGGTGTGGGAGGAGGGAGGATAAATAAAGGATCTACTTCATTAGAGTAGCCATTAGTTGGCTATTTCAGGAAGAGCCAAATAATATGGAATAATGAAAGTAAAACTAAGAATTAGCAGACTATTTTAAATGAAACCATTGTTTCTTCTAAATGGGACACATTACAAATTAAGACATAAGTTAATCATTCTTGAAAATTTAAATATTTACTCTGGAATTGCTATATTAGCTATTAAATGTTGCCTTAGGGTAATGCTAACTGCAATAACAAACTCCAAACTTTCAGTGGCCCAACATGGGAAGTTTATTTGTTATTCACACATTCGTCCAATACAAATGTGCCTGGGGAGAGGTAGTGGGACATTACTCCAGGCTGTCATTTAGTGATCCGTTTGACAGAAACTCTTCCATCTTCAACACACGGCTTCCAGGTCACCTTGGACATCAATAACTAGCCAGCAAATGGGGGCAGAGAATGGAGAATCACATGGGGGAGGCTTTTATGAGCTAGACCTGGAAGTGGCTAGACCTCAGAAATTCCACTGGTGAGTACTACCACATGATACAAGTAACTGCAAGGGAGGGTGCTCAAAAAGGAGAGGAGACAAGTTTTGGTGAATAGTTAAAAGTCTCTGTTATAGATGGGAAATTCTGAAGACAAGATATCTGACTTATTCATCTTTCCAAAGCCAAACAGGATCTCAAAGAAAATAGGAATTCAAGTACTCAAATATAATTCTGTAGAAAAAATTACCTTATAAGAGATCCATATTATTGCATAAACTGCTGCTAAAAGAATTGCGGAATGCATAAACTGAAGGAATGTAGAAAAAAAAAGATTTCTACAATATTGATTTATAGAAATCACTCATTTCAACCTGCATTTTCCTTGCTCACTAAGAAGACATCAAAAATATTATAGTGGAAGAAACCATTCCAAACTTGTGGTTCAATAAGAATCATGAATACTATTTCTAAAGTACTACAAAATCCCAGTTAGTGGATAATAATTACTTAGATGTTTTAAATTTTCATCTGTTAGCTCTTATTCTGATAATTTTTATATAAAGCATAGTTATTATTTTAGGTAGTTCAAGCTCAAGGAAACAAATAAGATCCTAATATGGAAGTATTTCCCAAGAAACAACCTCCATATTTATAATTTGTTTCTCTGAATGGAAACTTATAAACCAAGAGAAAGTTCCTAATTTATTAATCAGAACAATACTAGGTTATGCTGTGATAACAAATAAGCCCCTGAAATCTCAGTGGCTAACACAACAAAGGTTTATTTCTTGCTCATATAAGTTCAATCCTGGTCAGGTAGTCCTCCTCTCCCCAGTAGAGCTGCCACCTAGAACATGGGACTTACAAAGTTGCCATGGCAAAGGAGAAAGAAATGAAGAAAGCACACCAGCTCTTAACTACTTTGGCCTCAAAATGACACATTATTACTTCTGCTCAGAGTTCATTGGCCAGTACTAGTCATGTGGTCCCAACCTAAGGGAAGTTGAGGCTAGGAAATGTAGAGAAGTACAAGGTTATTCAGTGACTACTGTTGTGGCTACACCTATACAGACCATAAGTCCCAGTTCTTAGGTACATTTCCCACTGTAAATTTAAAAGTTGTATTCTGGCATACAAATTAGCTTAGTGTAAGTTTGTTTACTAGTACCAATGAATCTGATAATCAAAATGATCAAATTAAATTTCTGGGCTTGCAAACCTAAACAAATCCTATACCCACAGTCACCTACTAGTGATTAACATGATCTGAAGCCCTGTGTAAAGTAGCCAGTTGATTCCTTTCAACATTTCTTGGCTACAACATACTAAACAAGGAATCCATTCATCTATCAGTCAATAAATATTTATTGAGGATGTCTATGTGTCTAGAGTGATGTTTGACACAAAGGATACAGCAGCGAAAAAGTGTTTCCTGCCCTGATTGAACTTACAGTCAAGTGAGGGACACAGTTTTTTAAAAATTACCAATTGCCATATTATTACAATCCAGAAAAACTAGACATATGAAGGAAGAGAGCAGAATGCTAACATAGTATTTAACATGAGACCCAACTGATTTAGGGAAAGTTTCACTGAGACAAAAGCAGGGTCTTGAAGAATAAGTAAGGGTTAGACAGGTGAAGAAGGAGAGTTAAGAATGTTCCAGACAAGGTAACAGGACAGGCTATGGTAGAAAGGATTGGAAACTTAATTCAATACTAATTATTATGTCTGGTCTTGAGCTTTGAAATAGTTTTAATAATCCTTTCGGTTTCTCCCGATTTGATTGCTGTAACACCATTAAAACTGAATTTTAAATAATTCAGTGTGATCGTAACCAATCAAGTTTGCAATAGACTGCAATTCTTTCACAATGTCTTCAAATACTAGAGGATGGGAAAAATGTGAATACAATTTTTCTTTGAAAACACTTACACTATTTATTTGCAACTGGTGAACCATGAGTTAGTTCATTGTTTTATATTTAAAAAGTGGTCTAAATCTATTAGATGGATGCCAAACTCAACTGCAGGTACTGCAGAAAAATTCTGGATATTATATTAATTATTAAACTCATTAAAATTCAATATCAAAACCCTATCCATTTTTATGATAAAAACAGGATTTAGTCTTTCTTTTTCAAATACAATATTGTCCTGTTTTTGGATTTTTTAAATTAATATTTTTAACCAAAAAGAGAGAAGACAAATGGCAAGAGAAGACACATCGTAAAAACTTTTTGATTAGGAAAACTAATCACAATTCATCTATGTAACTTACATAACTATCTGGGTCTCAGTTTTATATTTAATGAGGTACTAGTCTAGAATAATCTCTAAATTCCCTTCCAGGTCAATTTGTGATTGTGATTCTAAATGCACGTGCTATTTTTTTCACTCGCAAGTGCTCGCCTGTCAAATTTACACATAACTCTGCCAGAAATAATCACCTAATAATAAACTGTCCATTATTGTATTCTGTAAGTTTTTATAATATGTATATTGTACAATAATAAATTGCACACTGGCACAATTTATACAATAATTAGTAGTACATTATGCAAACCAAGACTTCTATTGTGCATAGCAATGTCTAGGTAACTTGAAAAATCAATATGGCCCTAGAACAAATCATATAGTCTATGACAACAAATATATTTGAAAATTATTCATCTGGGTAGTGAACCAGAAGAGAATTCTCAGCTATTCTTTAAATATACTGTTATAAATAAAATTAAAATAGTATTTATTTGCTAGCTACTTCACAGTAGTGATATAAGAATGCATAAAAAGAATCTATAAACTTTTTGCAGTCCTAAAAGATATGGGGACTGAAGCTTCTTTACTCTGCTGAGGAATAGGAAAACAGCCATATTATTTAATGGTTTAGCAACAAAACAACTTGAAACAAGAATGTATTTCTACCACTTTTCATTACAGTCATAAAATATATATACATTTTGAAAAGTAATATTTTACACTCATAAACCAATTGCAGTTTTAACAACTGGTCTTGTCAGCTAAACAGAGGAGTTACCATTTTCAAGTAACCATTTTCAAGGAAAGTAATCCTTCCCAGCTATAAAAGCCTATGAAGTTACAACTTGTTTTCAACTCGAAAACTTAAAAAGATTAACTAAAATAAAACAGAATTCTAGCAAGAGATTGATGTTACCTCTTTCTTGCTGTTTCTCTAAACCACTTCCAAGTGGTATAATAATTGCCAACATTCGAGCATTACTATGCCAGGCACTGTGTTAAGTGGTTTATATACATGATCACATTTAATTCTCACAACAATGCAATGTATTACATACCTCCTATATTATGGATAAAAAAACCGAGACTCCAAAAGTTAGCAGGTTCTTGCCCAAGGTCACTCAAATATTAAACAGGAGAGCTGGGATTCACCTAGGCAGTCTACTTCTACAGCCAGTGCTCTTAACCACTCCTTCATCCTGCAAATACTCTGGAAACAAATATTATTTATGCTAATGCTCAAAGTGTGGATCACCGCTGCCCCAGCAGTCAATGACCGTCCTCCCCAGCACCACCGAGTTGTGATTCCATGTGAAGGCTTCTGTACGGAAGGAAGGTTGGCTAAATATCCAACAGTAGTTCTAGCTCAGGGGAAAGATTTCTAATTGGTTGATGCTACACTGCTATGGAGGCAGATGCTAGATGGATGCATTCAAGATCTTTCTGGCTCAAGGATCAAAAAGTGGGGCTTGTATGTTTCTGGCCCTTGTTTTAAGAAGAGATGTTGAAAGAAAGACCATGGGAGGGAAAGACATGTAAAATCAAAGCCTTACTCTTCTCTAGCCTGAGTTTTAGAGCCCATGGAGGCATTATAACATAGTTTAGCAGTCAGAGAGACCTGGGTTCAAATCCTGGTTCCACCACTTGCCATGTCTTTGATCTTGGGTACAGAGGTAATCTCTCCAAGCCTGTTCCTCATCTGCAAAGTGAGGGTGTTATACCACATAAGGTTGTTGTGAATACTAAATGAGACAGAGTGTACAATGTGATACTGGGGTCCCGTTTCCTTTATCTCCGAAAGAAGCAATGGGACTAGAAAATCTTTAAAATCCTTTTTAGCTATACAACCTTGTGAAATTCTGTCTCATTTTCAGTTCAAAAGTTTTGAAAGATTAACCCAGATAAAAAAGAATTCTACTAGAAAAGAAGTCGATGTTATCTCTTCCTTGCTTTTTCCTTAAACTAAAATATTAAAAAATAGGATATGCCTGGAAAGTGTTCAAGCTACAAAAAAGGAAGTTAGCAGTTGCTGAAAGATCACCGCAGCTGGTTATTCACTTTATTCTGAAAGCATTGGCTGCTGATACAATCACAACATAGGAAAACGTCATAATGTTGGCTAAAAGCAATTTGAAATGACACAGCAATAATCCTTCATCATGTAAAAGCAGCTCCATCACTGATTTTGTCTGGCTAAGTTGGTTGCAAGATGTGACAGCTATGCCAGCTTGGTTATGTCCAGGGAAGTTGTCCACAGAAGTGAGGAGACAAGCAGGGGTCTGAGAGAGTTCCTGGGGTAGAAACTTCTGGACCCAGAACTGAAGGGCTGTCCCATTGCTTCTGTTTCTCTCTTCTCATCAGTCCATTCTCCTCCCTTTATGAAACAGCTCCCTCTGCTTTGATGAGTTGCTGTTCCTTCATAAATCTGACTTGCTTACGGCTTTGACTTGCTATAGTCCCCCGCACTGTTCTCTACATGAGGCGCTTTCAACCTTGATTTTGTGTATGTTTATTTACGCATGCATATGTACTTTTCTGCAGGGAATGTTCATACTTCCATCAGATTCCTCAAGAGGGCAATGACCCCAAAAAGGAATAAGGACCACTGTTCTATCTGACACTCCAGCTTTAATTTCTACTGGTAACTCTCCTAGACATTCAGTTTCCTAATTCCAAATTCCTAACAGAATAATAATAATGGCTACCATTTATGGAGCTTTGAGTATGAGCCAGACCCTATTGTAAGCGCTTACGTGGACTATTTTTAACTCTCAAAACAACATTATATAGGATAATATTTTACAGAAAGGAAACTGGGGCATGGTGAACATTGAGTAACTTCTTAAAGTTACACAAGTAGTAACTGGCTGAGCTTGAATTTGAACCTAGACAATACACACAGTGCTTAAAACAGGTTGAGTTAAACTTTTTGTGTGTGTGCGGAAGACCAGCCCTGAGCTAACATCTGTTGCCAATCCTCCTCTTTTTTGCTGAGGAAGACTGGCCCTGGGCTAACATCCGTGCCCATCTTCCTCTACTTTCTATGGGATGCTGCCACGGCATGGCTGACAAGCAGTGCATTGGCCCGTGACCAGGATCCGAACCCGCGAATCCCGGGCTGCTAAAGTGTGAACTAAACCGCTGTGCCATCGGGCCGGACCCTGAGTTAAACTTTCTGAGTCAAGCTACAGGTTGTTAGTGAGACCACAGATTGGCCATCTTTGGATCAAGTCCCACCCTACCCTGTGGGAGGGTGAGGGTGGATGGGAGGCAGGGGCATCAGGTGGTTCAAAACACGGCCACCGCTCAGCAAGGCCATAGCAGAATGGTTTCTCATAAAAGGGGTGTAGGTGGTAGGCAGGCATACTTGATTATCAACATATCTAGTATAACCATCACTTTCATTGTTTGTCTTCTAGGAATATTTCAATACCAAAAACTAACTAAAACTTATCTTTAAGAATTACAAGTAAGGTAGCAGTAAAACTGTGGTAGAGAAATAAAGGGTGGCCAGAAGCTTGTCAGCTGAAGAAAAGTAAAACTAAATCACCCCCACACAAACAAACATGCACCCTCGATGGGCATGGGGCTTCCCTATGGATCCAGGGAGATCAAGTCCCAGCTTAGCACTGAATTTCCATGGACAGACCTAAACTCAAAACTACCAGCTATGTTAGCTTACTAACCCAACCCTCAGCCCACACTAACAGCCTGTTGGGGAAAAACTCCTCTTACTTATGAACAAACATAGAATTATTTCTAAAAAAATACTACAATAAAGATAGAGAGAATACAAATGCGGGAAATAAAAAAAGAATAGATACCAAGATACTTTTGCTAGACCAGGTAAAAATCATGGCCCAAAACATTAATTTTAAAATGATATTGTGGTAGGTAGGCAGAATTATGCCCCACTCTTACTCCCACAGATGTCTAAGTCCTAATCCCTGTGAATCTGTCACTTTATATGGCAAAGGGGAATTAAAGTTGCTGACAGAATTAAGGTTGCTAATCAGCTAACTTTAAAATAGGGAGAGTATCCCAGATTATCCAGGTGGGTCCAATGTAATCACAAGGGTCCTCAAAAATAAAAGAGGGAGACACAAGAAAAGTCAGAGTTAGAGGGAGATGAGACTACGGAAGGTCAGAGGTCTGTGATGTGAGGAGGACTTGGCCTGCCACTGCTGGCTTTGAAGGTGGAGGGAGAGGACCCTGAACCGAGGAATGCAGGCAGCCTCTAGAAGCTGGAAAGCCGAGAAGAGGGGGACACCCTCCTGAGCCTCCAGAAAGGAACCCAGCCCTGCCGGCACCTTGATTTCAGCCCAGCGAGACCCTCGTCCGACTTCTGACCTCCAGAACTGAAAGACAGTAAATGTGGGTTCTTTTAAGCCACTAAGTTGGTAGCATTTGTTACAGGTCATTTTTTGAAGCTTTAGGAAACAACAGGTTAAAATAAAGATAAAACAGCTCAAAAAAGAAAAGAAATGACTAAAGGAAAAAAATCAGATAGCAGAGGTCAGAAAGGAAAGGAAAAGTAAAATAAAGTCATCACATAAAAAAGGTCACAATGGAAGCAACAAAAAGGAGCAAAGACCCTGCTGAAAATGCATGGAGAGCTATGAAAGATAAAGCCTGAAACAATAAAATGGAAAACAAAATGATTAGAGAGAAAATAATAAATACAGGAGAAGACAATGGAGAATCAACATCTCTGATTGGTATCTCTGAGGAAAAGAACATATAGAGATGAAAAGACATGCCAAGATATAATTCAAGAAATTCAAAAAGTCACCTTAAATGGTCATACTGAAGGGGTACATGTATTCTAAGATAAACTAACAGATATGAATTAACACCAAGATATATCCTAGTGAAGTTACTGTGCTTCAAAGATAAAAAACAACAGAAAACTAATTCCATGAACATTAAGACAAAAAAAAAACTAGGCCATAGCCACCTATACGAGAAAAATCAAGCTGGTCAGACTCAATAACATTCAACCTCAGAAACAGCAACGATTACAAAGAAAAGAAAAGTATAACTGGAGAATTTTATACCCAAACCATCACTTTAGTATAAAGGCATCAGGCAGCGATTTGAAAATGTGCAAGAATGGAAATGATCTAGTTCACATGAGTCCGTTCTGAAGACACTTACAGATGAATAATAACATCAACCAAGGGATGAAGGGAGAAGCTGTAGCAAAAGGACTGGAGGCAAATGCTGGATTCATTAATGAAGAGAATAAAAATGTGATAAAAATTGATAATGGGTACTAGAAATAATAACAAAATTAACAAAATTCAGGAGGTGTAGGAGGAAAAAGGCACAAGGTCATTTAAATATTCTGACTTCCTCATCTTCCATCATGGGGGTCAGCAGATACTGTTAACAGTTCACAGTCTAAGTTACGAACGAATATGTGTTACTATTTAAAGACACAAAAGTAAATTTGTGCCCAACATAGCTAACTGCCTACCTGATATCCTTTTATCTTTCTTCCTTACTAATAGAACCCCAATATGGTTCAGGGAGGCAATGTGCTCAAGTGACAATATTTACTTTCCCAGCTAGGGGTGACAGCCAGGGGTGATGGTGTGACACAGTTCTGGTCAATGCAATGTAAGTGGAGGGTTTCTAGGAAAATTTTGCTTTCCCAATACAGCACCCTTTTTCCTTTTCCTCTTTTTTCTTCCTGTCTAGAATACAGATGAGAGGTTGAGGTGGAGCGACCATCATATGACCACAAGACAAGCATGAGCACAGAAGTCACACGCCAGGGACAACCAAGTGGGAGGGCCCCAAGGTCCTGGGACACTGATGACACTGTGCAGCTACAAAGTCAGCCTGAGTGCTGACCTCTGCACTGTTCATTTTATGAGGAAAATAAACCCCTATTTGGTTAAGCCACTGATCCTGGAGTTCTATTCCATAAAAACCAAACGTAATCCTAACTGAAATATCACTAGAGAAACTAATAATAGTAACATAACTAATCACAAATCGGGTGTTGAAAGGGAGAGGAGCAATGTAAAGTTGTCGTTCTAAAGGTAACTAATAGGAAAAAAAACCCTAAAAACTAATAGTAAATGTTTAAATTATCAGAAGGGAAACACACATAAAACAAAGCAACGTAAACACTGAACATAGAGCAAAAACTGCTTAAGAAGTATTAAATGCAAAAAAAAATACACAAAATAAGACAGCACTAAGACCAAACACATCTGTCATTTCAATACATTGTCATATAAAATCATTTAAAGCAAGACTTGGAATGATCACAAAGTAAAATCAAACTATATCCCGAACACAAGAGATTCATTTGGGAACAAGGCAACTCTGAAAGTTGTTACCAATTCTCCCAAAACTGAACTTATAAACTTAATGCAGTCACACCGGAAATCTTAAGGAACTTTGAACAGCTGGTTTTAAAGTTCAACTTTAGAGAAGCAAAGAACAATAAATAAATTTTTGTCCCTTCACACAGCAAAACACAGCATAAAGGGTCCGCTCTCACAGTCACAGTTACAGCACTCATAGTGATCCTCAGTTTACTGTTCGTCCCGGGCTTGGCATGTGCCAGGACTGCCCTAGGCACTTTACACACAGGATCTCATTTAATCCTCACCACCCTGCAAAGCAGCCAGTATACTACCCCTATTTTATCGATGACAAAACTGGGATTTAGAAAGATGGCATCAGTCTAAGCTTGCATCACAGCTGGCAAGTGATGGCCAGGTATGACCCAGGGCCTCTTTCTCCAGAGCTGGTGCTCTGGTCTAACTCACTACACAACCTGCCTCCCAGCAAGACATGCAACTCAATGACACCAGGAACTCCCATTCATATGAAAAGTATGTGATAAAGGTGGTATTTCTAAATAATGAGTAAAGGATAGACTATTCAATAAATTGCTTAGGGATAAGTGAATTTCTATGCTGAAACAAAATTAGATCTCCACCCTCATATCTTACAGAAAAATAAATTCCAAATGCATTCACAATTTAACATAATAAATAAACAGAAGTAGATAAATATTTTCATAATCCTGGATTTGGAACGGTCATTATAATCATGATACTAAAACCAGAGGCCATAAAGGAAAAAATTGACAGATTTGACTACATAAAAGTTACAATTTTATTTGGCAAAAGTTACTACACACAAAGTTAAAAGAATAAAATGAAAAATATTTGCAACTTATATAGTAGAGGAGTAATATTTATAAAGTCATTAAAATCAATAAGATGACATATATGCTAATAAAAATAGGCACTTTGGAGCATAAACAGCTAATACACCTAGGAAAAGATATTTAACCTCACTAGCAATCCAAGAATGTACAATAAAATAATGACATACCATTCTTCACCCATTAGATTAGCAGAAGTTGTTTACAATAGCAAAATCTACTGTTAGAATACTACTCAGCCATAAAAAAGACAGAATTGTCCCATTTGCAACAACATGGATAGACGTAGAAGGTATTATGTTAAGTGAAATTAGCCAGAGAGATGAAGGAAAAACACCACATGATTTCACTCATATGTGGAATATAAACAAACACATGGACAGAGAGAACTGGTTAGTGGTTACCAAGGGGAAGGAGGGTGGGGGTTGGGCACAAGGGGTGAAGGGATGCATCCACATGGTGACGGACAAATAATAATGTACAACTAAAACCCCACAATGTTATAAACTATTAAGACATCAATAAAAATGAAAATTAAAAAAAAATCTACTGTTAAAGGGATAAGGTTTTTGGTAACAGGTACAAGCATTTGAGAAAGCAATTCGGTAAAACATACAAAAAGGCCTTAAAATGATGACTATATGCATATGCAAATGGATCAGCAGTCACATTTCTAGGCATCTATTCTACAGAATTACTAGCCCAAGTGTGCAAAAATACATATATGAGGATATTCACTGCAGTATGCTTGTAGGGTTGTGTGTCGCTTAATGACGCGGATACCCTCTGAGAAGTGCACCGTCAGGCAATTTCGTCATTGTGTGAACATCACAGAGTGTACTTACACAAACCTAGATGGCATAGCCTACTATACATCTAGGCGACATGGTACTCATCTTATGGGACCACCGTTGTACATGTGGTCCGTCATTGACCAAAATGTTGTTAAGCAGCACATGACTTGAATGCTAAAACATCACAAACAACAGCAATATTTGTGAATGGGAAAATGATTACATCCAAACAATGACATATTATGCAGCCATTGGAAAGAGTGAGGCAGAATTCAATATACTGACACGGAAAGAGGCTAAGGACATATTGTATTAAATGGAAAAAAAACCATACTATAGAACATTATTATGGCATGGTCTCTTATTTTTTAATTTGAAATTATGTGTGTGTGTATGTACACACATGCACACACAAACACATCTCTCTCTCTCTCTCCCTCCTCTTATATACATAACTAGTTGGTTGTCCAAATGCTTGCATGCTCTGGAAAGAGATACACCTAACTTTCAGTGTTTACTTTTGAGGAGTAGGATTCGTGGAGGGGAGGAAAGGGAGGAAATTTCACATTTTACTTCAATTACTTTGGATTCTTTTAATGTCACAAGCATGTTTTTCTTTAGTAATTAAAAAAAGGATAAAAAAGCAAACCAAATGAAAAGTAGTTAAGATGTAAAAAAATTAATTAGAATAGAAGGTTGTATCCAAAGAATAGCCTATCTTTGTTATCTCAGCTGTAGCTTATTCGAAAATTGTAATATTAGAAATACTTGTGGAGACTGGTGGTTAACAGAGGAGAAGGGGGGTGGGAGGAGGGCAAAAGGGTAAAGGGGCACATTTGTACGGTGACAGATGGCAACTAGACTTTTGGTAGTGAACACGATGTAGTCTGTACAGAAGTTGAAATATAATGATATACACCTAAAATTCATATCATATTATAAACCAATGTTACCTCGATAAAAAAATACTTGCGCTTATTCAGCTTTGTGTGGAACATTTTTACATCCAAATTAAGTACCATTAAAGCAAAAACATCCATATTACATTACTTTATACCATAGGTTATTTCTTATTTTGGGATGAATTTTCTTTAAGTAAGGTAACATGCTCATATTCACAGTTTTAAAACGCTATTGGTATTTTTAATTGCCTGGACATGATGGAAGTTAACTGTTGCTTCCTTAGCAGACTACTACTACATGTGTTACAAAGCTACAGTAATCAAAACACTACGGTACTGACATAAAAACAGACACATAGATCAATGGAACAGAATATAAAACCCAGAAATAAACTCATGCATGTATGGTCAATTAATTTATAACAAAGGAGCCAATAATATACAATGCGGAAAGAACAGTCTCTTCAGTAAATGGTATTAGGAAAAACTGGACCGCCACATACAAAAGAATGAAGCTGGACCCCTGTATGACACCATACACAAAAATCAACTCAAAATGGATTAGTGATTTGAATGAAAGACCTGAAACTATAAAACTCCTAGAAGAAAACACAGGGCACAAGCTCCTTGACATTGGTCTTGGCAATGATTGTTTATATTTGACACCAAAAGCAAAGATAACAAAAACAAAAATAAACAAGTGGGACTATATCAAACTAAAAAGCTTCTGCAAAGGAAACCATTAACAAAATGAATGAAAAGACGACCTACAGAATGGGAGAAAATATTTGCAAATCATGTCTCATGAGAGGTTAATATCCAAGATATATAAAGAACTCATACAACTCCATAGCCAAAAATCAAATAATCTGATTTAAAAATGAGCTGAGGGGGCCAGCCTGGTGGCAAAGTGGTTAAGTTCACATGCTCCACTTCCGTGGCCCGGGGTTCACAGGTTTGGATCCCAGGCGTGGACCGATGCACCACTTGTCAAGCCATGCTGTGGTGGCATCCCATATAAAGTAGAGGAAGATGGGCACGGATGTTAGCCCAGGGCCAGTCTTCCTTAGCAAAAAGAGGAGGATTGGCAACGGATGTTAGCTCAGGGATAGTCTTCCTCACACACACACACAATGAGCTGAGGAACTGAACAGACATTTTTCCAAAGAAGATACACAAGCAGCCAACAGCACATGAAAAAGTGCTCAGTATCACTAATCATCAGGGAAATGCAAATCAAAACCACAATGAGATAACACCTCACACCTGTTAGAATGGCTATTATCAAAAAGACAAGAAATAACAAGTGTTGGTGAGGATGTGGAGAAAAGGGAACTCTTCTGCACTGTTGGTGGGAATATAAACTGCTGCAGCCACTATGGAAAAAAGTATGGAGGTTCCTCAAAACATTAAAAAAAGAACTACCATATGATCCAGCAATTCCACTTCTGGCTTATATATCTGAAGGAAACAAAATCACTATCTTGAAAAGATATGTGCACCTCCGTGTTCATTCAGCATTATTTACAAGAGCCAAGACATGGAAACAACCTAAGTGTCCATCAATGGATGAATGGATAAAGAAAATGTGATATATATATACAAAAGAATATTACTCAGCCACAAAAAAGAAGGCAATCCTGCCATTTGTGACAATATAGATTAAACTTGAGGGCACTGTGCTAAGCGAAATAAGTCAGACAGAGAAAGACAAGAATTCTGTATGATCTCACTTCTATGTGGAATCTAAAAAAACCACTCATAGAAACAGAGAACAGACTGGTGGTTGCCAGAGGCAGGGGGTGGGAGTTGGGGGAAATGGGTGAAGGTGGTCAAAGGGTACAAACTTCCAGATATAAGATAAATAAGTTCTGGGATGTAAGGTACAGCATGGTGGATATAGTTAACAATACTATATTGCATATTTGAACATTGCTAAGAGAGTAGATCTTAAAAGCTGACATCATGAGAAAAAAAATTGTAGCTACATGAGGTGATGACATTTACTAAACTTACTGTGGTAATAATTTCGCAATATATACATGTATCAAAACATTATACTGTATACTTTAATATAATATTACATGTCAATTATATCTCAACAAAACTGGGGGGAAAATTTCCATAATACATTACTTTATAACACAGGTTCTTATTTTTTCACTAAGTACAGTAACGTGCTCATATTCATAGAGTTTTGAAACTCTACTGGTATTTTTAATTGCCTGGGCATGATGGAAGTTAACTGTTGCTTCCTTAATAGGATACTTATTTCACAAATGAGAGATATTAAAATGCTATGAAAATGTTTATTAGTAGTACTTTATCCTGGGAGTCGCCTACTCTAGGGAGAAAACATTTCCTGAAGAACTTTGAGGTATGTTAAGGACCTTGATGGTACATTCTTTCCCCTGTCCAAATCTCAGTTAGCCTGCCCCTTTCCACCTACTCCTAAAACACTGTGTACTTCTGCTTTCACAGAGCTTACCATATTTTATTGGACTTGCCTGTTTACTTGTCTGTAATCAACATCCCCATCCCTACCCATTTAGCACAGAGCCTGGCATACAGGAAGTCAATAAAAGTTTGTTGACAAGAATGAACAAATGCTTTTAGACACACGAGAAAAGAATTTATAAGGATATGTTACTTACAACAGCCAACGACAAAGATTCTCTGCTTGACCAAACTTTAGTCAGTCTCCTGAACTGCTACACCCATCTCTGCACTGCCTTGTAAAATCCAGTTTTAGCAAGAAATCTGCTACGTCAGTTTGGCAAGAGCCTCTGACCCTCGATATCTGATCAGGTGATGTCTGATCACCCTGGCCTGTCTTCAGCAAGAATCCTCTTAGGTTGGTTTAGCTAGGAGCCCCCTCACCTCTGATATTTCCTCGTATAATTTTCCATCCACTCACCCCCACCCTGCTCCTTGGCTATAAAGTCCCCTTTGCCCATGCTGTGTTCGGAGTTGAGCCCAATCTCTCCCCCTCTGCGAAATCCCATTGCCGAGGTCCCTACAGCTGTGGAGACAGCCTCCCCTCCCCCAGTAAAGTCTCTTTTATCACGCTTTAACAAGTCATTGAAAATGTTTTTCTTTAACACCAGCAAATTAGCTTAGAAAGAATAGGGCCTTAAATATTTAGCAGATGAGTAAAGCTATGGCTTAAAAAGTGATCTGTAGAAAAATGAGCATCCCCTCAGTGATTTCTATTAGTTATTACTAAAATCTGAAATCTAACAGAACTTGATATTTAAGAAAACTTACAATGTAATCTATACAGGTGACACCACACACCAAAAATCCTGTCCTGATTTGGAACACAGTGAAGAGTAGACCTTCCACACTCTCATGATAGCAGAAAATTTCCATTTGAAATCTCCCCTGCCAGCTGGGGAGACGGGGCTTCTTCCCTCACGTTGCTGCCTGCTGCTCCCAAAGCTCCTCAGTAGCTGGGTCTGTGCACAGAGCAGGTTCCTGGGGCCACCTGCCCTGCCGTGCTTCTCCCCTTGGGCCTCCAGGGTATCCTGGGTTGGAGGGAACCACTAGAGTTCCTTTCTCCCCATCCTCCCCCCCCCCCAGCTGTTTTACTTAAAGCTGATTTTGAACTCAAAAAAAAAAAAAAAGAAAAAGTGCAATATTTGGTTAAGCATTTCTCATGCTGTTTCACGATTTCCTGCTAAATTCTGATACCACCATAGTTGGAAAGCTATATAGTTATTTTTCAAATGGTTTTTAAAATATTTCTACATAAATGTATTAGGAAGCATGGGAATATAAACTGGTACAGCTAACTGTGGAAGAGAGCCTGGCAGTTTCTCAAAAAATTAAACAGAGAATTACCATTTGATCCAGCAATTCCACCTCTAGGTATATATCCAAAAGGACCTGAACAGATATTTACACATCAATGTTCACAGCAACATTATTCACAATAGCCACAAGGTGGAAACAATCCAAATGTCCATCGATGGATGAATGGAGAAACAAAATGTGGTATGTACATACAATATTATTCAACCTTAAAAAGGAATAAAATTCTGACACATGCTACAACATGGATGAACCTTGAAACATTATGGTGAGTGAAATAAGCCAGTCACAAAAAGACAAATACTGTATGATTTCACTCATATGAGGTACCGAGAGTAGTCAAATTCATAGAGACAAAGTGGATGGTGGTGACCGGGGACAGGGGTGGATTGGGGTGGTGGGCAGGAGTTAGTGTTTAATAGGTAGAGTTTCAGTTTGGGATGATGAAAAAGTTCTGGAGATGGATAGTGGTGATGGCAACAATGTCAACGTACTTAATGCCACTGAAATGTACACTCAAAAAGGGTTAAAACAGTAAATTTTATGTTATATTGTTATTTCACCACAATAAAAAATTTAGTAGGAAGCATTTCATTATTTTTTAAAAATACAAATTTTACTTAATTCTCCATATTTCAAACCTCCAGTCTATTCAATCAACGTGCACTAAAAAAAAAAAGAAAAAAAGTAGAAAAAAAGACATCATTAAGTTTAAAGACAAGATTCTAGATTCTAGATTCTCTAGAATCTACAGCCCACAAAACAGATGGTCAGTGACTATGTACACAAGGAATTGTCTTTTATGCCAAAGCAATGAGGAAAAAGTAAGCCTAAAAAAAACTATTTTGGCAGACAAATATTTTCAAAATATTTTCAGAAATCTGATTTATAGGTAAAATACGATGCCTGTCCTCACTTATTAACTACATTTTCACTAAGGAAATAGGTGAAACATTGCAAAGCATCAAGAAATAATTCTTACCAAGTCAGAACCACACTATTGGCGAGAGCACATGATCACTAACCGCTAAATACCGGGCAAAGCACAAAACACTGGACATGGGAGAGGCCAAACGCACGTTGCAAAACACTTCAAGTTAAGGCCTCAGGGGACTGAGCTGACGTGGAAGCCAGTGATACAAATGGCAGGCACATTTTCCAGGCAGGCTCTGGGTAAGAAGTAATTGTTTGTGTAGGTAAATCAGACTGTTTTTATTCTTCCGTGTTGTTAGAAGGAGAGGACAGGAAACAGGTGGGTATGTGGATGGGCCAATCAGAGAAGGAGTAGGCTCTTGGCAGTGGTACGTCGCGTTCCAAAGTTCTCTTGAATTCTGTATTCAAGTGCAGGATGCGGGAGGGAACCAGGGAGAGGGACGGGAGAGGGAATATGGAGTGTAAGCCACTGGACAAAAAAATCACTTTATATTATTGCAATGAGTAAAAGGGGTATAAGAACTAAGTTTTGAGTTCCTGCTTTATGCTAAGAGGCAAAGTGCCACTTTCTATGCATTTTTCTCATATAAACGTCATAACAACCTTACGGGGCTGTAGTCTGTATTATTGGTTCTGTTGATTCTGCATCATTATATTCTGGTTTTATTGCTATGGAAACTGAGGCCCATATAAGTTGGGTAAACTTGCTGAAGCCACACAATTAGGAAATGACCGAGTCAGGATGCAAACCTCAGGTCTGACTCCCGTGCTCAGAACTTCCTACACTGCCTCATGCAGGCAGGAGAAAATAAGTTAGGAACAAAAATGGAAATGAGAGAAAGAAAATATGCTCTGGTGGATGCCAAAATAAACTACAAAACATTTACTTTTAAGATGAGATCTGAAATAGTGGCAAAAAAGAGTCGACTAACAGGGAGGAGCAGAGCAGGCATTACAACAGGGAAACTAGATATATTAAGGGCATTTTTGAGTAAGGTCTTCTCAGGGCACTTTCATTCCCACCCCCACCTCCCCTTTCTTGGCAAATATATATCAGAACATCAGACATATCCATTTTCAAATGAATGGATAAAATCATGTGCCCAAGTCAAAAGTTATTTTTTCCACTTTGAATTCTATATACACCTCTGCATGAATCCTGGAAACATGGGCTTTGCAGTCATCCTGAGGTTGTACCCCAGTTCCATCACTGTACCTAGTTCCTTGGAGTGGGAACTTGAGGCTCACGTTTTTTAAATAAATGAGGAAGTGAACAGAGAGACACAAACACAGACACAAACAATGGAACATGTGCCTTAGGGGGTTTTGTGAAGGGTGATGAGAAGTGCTTTGCACAGGACCTCATAAAAGGTCTCTCCGTCCCCCTTACACTAACCAGATAAACAAACATTTCCTCTAGGAATAAAAGAGTTGACCTAATAGGTGTAGTCATTTTAATTAAGACAGCTTCGATTTTTCCAGGTAACTGAAACTTAGCACTGGAGTCATATCTAAAGGTAGAGGGAAAAAGAGCTCCAAGCAAAGGCCTGAGACGGTCTCCTACGAATAAAATCAATTGTCTACAATATCTATTTTAGCCTGCATGAAATAATTTCTACTTTTTTCACCTCAACTGTGTTCTGAATAACTGGGGTGAACAGAGAAAGTGATAAAATTTAAATCAAGATAGTCATCATTAAAGCAAAATCCCCTGTCCAATGAAAATGGCATTTATGACAACATTATTATCATTGAATATAATAGAAAAAATGTATAACAGCACAGTACCCCAGGAGCTGGATTGGATTAAAGTGGGGATGACTGAAAGCAGGGTGGGCAGAAGTAAGGCTTTAAAATAGAGCAGAGTATGAAGCTGATAAAAATAATGCTGAAGAGACATTATCTACTGACAAAAAAAAGTTTAAAACAACCAATAAATGAAAGATACAGTTTTGTACCTATTTATGGTACGAATCCATTTTTATTTTTTATAATCATATAGGTATTTATCTTACCTATGTATCTATATATGTAGAAAAAAATCTGGGCAGATAAATACAAAATATTAAGAATGGTTATCACTAAATGGAAGAATTAGTTTTTCTTTTTCCTAATACTCATTTTTTAATTTTCTACAACAAAATTAAAAGGTTTTAAAAGATACTGACATGAAAGCAAAAAACACGGAAAGATGAGGTTTTTATAAATATATTACTGATGTGATGAATAGACAGAAGATACAGTGTCACAGATTAAAAAGAAAATAGAATTCAGCACAGTTCTAAGCAGCCATTTTGATAGAGTGCTAATCTAATCAGAAAATGCTTTCAAAACTCTGCTGAGAAGGAGACAACATTTTTTCAAAGCACATATATTCACGGAGAGAAAAAAGAAATGGCTTTCTGATATTTTTTGTTGTGTTAGAGCATGCTGAATTTTTACTGCAGGAAATCTATGAAAAGTACCTTCTACTAATGGCACCCAGATAAATCCTCACAGATGGAATTTATTTCACTTGTGTTCTAATTTGTGAACATTGCTCAGGAGAAACCATGCTGATGGAGCACTAAGTGCTTTCAGATAATGAAATAGTAATCCCATGAAAATATCAGTTTAAAGAGGAAGGTGATCATCAGGCTTCCACTAATTTGTTTTTTAAATAAAGATTTAGGATCAATTACAAAGTAACATATGCTCAAATCCAAATAAACAAGGTATAAAACGATGTAATTAATTATTGATGTAATGCAAAATAACCGAATTGTGTGCCATAAAAATACTGTATCACATTTATTAACTAAATGTGTGCCCTAGAGAATTTGACTACTTTTCTACACACTTAAAATAACTTATGTTGGGTTTTTGTACTTAGGTTTACATATTATTCTTAAACAAATGTTTAGGTAAGTTCACAATGACCTGTTGCTTTCTTTTCCTGAAATTTGAATTGCCTGATCAGGTAACTAGGCGTGCCATTGTCATTACACATAAGCGCAAGGTGTCTTTCCCCATATCCTGACTTTTTCTAGGTGAGGCACAGCCTTTGAGTCAGACTTGGGTCCTTGTCTCGGCTCAGCCACTTACTAGCTGTGTGATTTGGCGTATTCACCTCTCTAAGTTTCTGCAGCCTTGTGTATAAAACGGGGGTTACAATCTTCTACACGGGGTTACAAGGATTCACTAGATCGGTGTTCATAAAGCACTAAGCACAGTGCCTGGCAGGAAGGAAGTACTTGAAAAAGTGATACCGACCTAGGTCAAATTCTGGCTTTACCACTTAGCTGTGTGAACTTGAGCAAGTTACACCTCTCTCTCTGTCTCAGTTTCCTCAAGTGCAAAATGGAGATAATTAGAGTAGTAACCTCAGTAGGGTTGTTGTTCAGAGTTAATACATGTAAAGTGCTTTAACTGCGCGTGACACAGTGTTAGGTGAGTGTCACCTCCTGTCATTATGTGAATGACGTGGAGCTGAGTAGGACCGGTTGCTGCCGCCTTCCAATGCTGCTTGATTCTGAGTATTTATGCTGCATTGTGTGTTCCACTATCTTCCAGACTAGATTTAGTTTCTCTCTATATAACACCTATCAGATTAAATGAAATGCCTGAAACATAGTAAGCTCTCCATAAACATTTCTTAGAAGAATGAATGAAGTTTCATCCTTTCGCCAATTCAATCTCTATATTTATCTCTTTCAGGTGGTGCCTGAGGCAACTGCCCCAAACTCCCAGACATGACCAAATGCTTTCCACAACATATACACTTAATAAATGCAAATTAGTTTGGTATGTAAGGCTAAATATTAAAAGAAGAGATTTCACTAACTAATAAATCCTCATTTTGTACCACTGTATCAAGATGGCTGTTTTCTATAATTTCTTACTAAAGTAAATACTATTCAGGGTCTTCAAAGTAATGGTATAGTAAATAGAATCTCGGTGGTTATATATTATTAAGTGTTTAGCTGTAAAAAATGCTTAAATATGCCTTGTGCCTCCCAATCTTCTTTCAGCTATTATTCCATAAATCAGGGACTAAGTCTGGTCTACTCTGCATGATTTTCTACTCATATTTGGCATTTGTTGAAGTTAACTTGCAGTCTGTGAACACACACTAATGAGAAGGGCAAAGCAAGCTAAGAAAGGAATGGATATTCAAAATAACGGGAGCTGCATTCAAAAACTGTCAGTTTCACCAATTTTAGTGACCTGAGAAAGAGGCATGTTTTATTTTTAAAGTAAAACTAAAAAGTGAATGTAAAGAATAGAAGTTATATGTGACTTAGGAATCCACTGCCCCTTAAAATGGAAATAACTTTTACCTTGGGTACAAGTTAGCAGCTTAATTTATCTGATCTATAAAATGTTTCTGTGCCTAAAAAAACATCATCTGAAATCTTCCCCAGGGGCCTTTACATGATTCTAAAGTAGTGTTGTATGGCACTCCCCCAAGTCTCGGGTGTTCAAATCGTAAACTCTGCTCGCAATAACAAGTTCCCTCAGAATTGAAAATTTCTCTCCAGCCTGTACTTTTTCCCTGAACCTCAGAATAGTATATCCAACTGCCTACCCAGCATCTCCACTTGGCTGTCTGTTGGACATTTCAAATGTAACAGGTTCAAACTGAGCTCCTGATATTGCCCCCAAGCCTGCTCTTCCCACTCTCTACACCCCACATCTGATCTGCCAGCAACAGCTATCTTGAAAATATATCCAGAATCCAACCTCTCACCACCTCTGCTGCTGCTATCCTGGTCCAAGCCACCATCATCTCTCTCACCTGGATTATTGCACAACCTTCCACGTGATTTCCCTGCCCCTGCCCTTGCCTCCTCTTCATTTTATTCTCTAAAGAGCAGCCAGAGTGATTCTGTTAACATGTAAATCAGATCATGTCATTGCTCTGCTCAAGCCCTCCAAGGCGTCTCAACTCAGAAAGATGCTAATCTTTCTTTCCATCAGCCCTCCTGACTCCAATCCACCCACAGCCTGACGGCATCTCCTTCCACTCCCCCTCCTCACTCACTTTGTGTCAGCCTCACTGGCCCCTTCGTCGTTCCTCTAAACACACCAAGCAAGTTCCCACCCACAGGACTTTGCACCTGCTGTTTCCTTTGCATGGAATTCTCTCCTCCTAGCGTCTGCATGGTTCACTTCCTCACTTCCTTCAAATGTCACCTTCTCAGTGAGGCCTTCCCTGACCACCATACATAGAATCGCCAACCACACATCCCAACACTTCCTCTCCCACCCTGTGCTTTTCCTCCAGAGCACTTATCACCATCTAAGACACTAACTATTTTGCTTCTTTATTATTATTTCTAGTGTCTGTCTCTCCTCACTAGAATAAAAACTCCACGGGGGCATGCATTTTTGTCTTTTTTGTTTACTTTTTTGTCTCCTCCAGAGCCAAGAATGGTGCCTGGCATATAGTAGGCACTCAAAAAGTGTTTGTTGAATGAATAAATAAATCAACTTCTCCAAAAGGTAATAATTTGATATTATGCTTAAACTGATCAATATTAATTAAGTACAAAAGACAGAAGTCCAAGAATTGCCACCAAATTCATAGAACACTCTAGGAGGGATGGCAAATTGTTCATTCATTCATTGTCCCAGTCACTGGGAAAACAGCAGTGAGCAATCAGATAGGATACTTGCCCTCATGGAGTGTGCAGTCAAATGAAGGTGTCCACTCTTCTGACCCCACAACCATGATCAAACGGTGCCTGTGGATAAGGTCGAGACTAGCAAGCCCCCCGTTTCCCAAGCTAGCAACCTGTGAATCATCCTCAATTCTTTCTTCTCCCTTATCTTCTAAACCAATGAACCAATCGGTCATCAAGACCTCCAGAGTCTACCTCAGGAATGTGTCATACACGGTAAAACCCTCTCCTCCACTACCGTTCAATTCCCCATCACCCGCCACCTGAGAACTCTGGGATTCCCTAACTAGCATCCTGCCACCAGTCTTTCCCCACCCAGTTTATCTTACACTCTGTGGCTGGAGTTACTGCCTCCAAAACAAACACTAATCCCTTTCCTAAATTGGTTTAATAGCTTCCCGTTACCTACAAAAGGACATATGTAACAGGTCCTGGACAATCGGGTCCCAAACACACCTTAACAGGTTCAATCAAACACTGCTCAGATTTTTTACCCCAGAAAAAAAAAAGCTGCTCCGAACAGCCTGTTGATGTCTTTTGGGAGACATACGAACTCACTTTTCCTGAGTATATACCTAGGTGTGGAAGTGCTGGGTCATAGGACAGGTGTATATTTATTTAGCTTGAGGAGATAGCGCCAAAGCATTTTCCAAAGTGACTGAATTAATTTATTCTCTCCCTAGCAACGGGTAACAGGTTTAGTTGCTTCATATCCTCACCAACATTTGATTTTTGTCAGTCTTTTTAATTTTAGCCACTCTCATGAGTATGTCATGCTATCTTGTAGTTTCAGCTTGCATTTTCTGGTGTGCAAAGATACTGTGGACTTTTCTAGTGTTTAATGATCATTTGGCTATCTTTTTTAAAATGCCTGCCTTTTTTGCGGGCAGGGACTGTCTTTATTTTTTTGGTAGGACTTCTTTATAGGTTCTGGCTCTGAGTGTTTTGTCAGATATATGTATTGTGAAAATCTTTTCCTAGACTGTGGCTCATATCCATTTTTAATAGCCATGTATTATTCTATCAATTAGATATGCTACTGTTTATTTTCCTACTGCTCAACATTTAGACTATCTCTAATTTTTGATGTAATTAAACACTTTGTGTATTTTTGTAATTAAACACTTTGATGACCAACTGAAGCTTTATCTGTACCTAAAATTTTTCCTTAACCTAAATTCACAGTAGAATTACTGAATCAATGTATATGACCATTTGGTAATGACAGACAGAGCCAAACTGCTTTAGAAAGAACTCTATCAGCTGATATTGGTGCTCAACAATGCATGAAAATACCCACTCACCATGTCCCCACTGACTCTGGCTTTAAAAAAAAAATTCTTTATCAGTTTGATATGAAAAAATCAGTATTTTATTGTTTTGATATTTAGTTCTGTGACTACTAGTAAAATTGAAAGTAGTTTTGTTTAGCCACTTATACTTTACTTTTGCAAGTGGTCTATTCATTTTTTCTATGTACATTTATCTATTGGGGTCTTTAGAGTTTTTCTCATTCATTCAAGGTATTAAGCTTTTCTTTTTCTTTTATATGGTACCTTATTATATATTTTTTAAATGATGCTTACTACAATAATTTCCCAGGATATAATACACTTTGTGATTTTGAAATTTTTATGTAGTCAAATCTATGATCATATCCAAGCTTAGAAATCTCTTTTCCCTACAATATTCCCTATCAAAATGAGTATTCCTTTATAAATATTCACATCCATTTTCCTATAGTTTTTAAAAATACTCTAATCCCCTAGAAACCTTTTTTGGGGACCTGTATTGGACTCACCGCTAAATCTTATCTTTTTTCTCATCTGATAACCAGCTGTAGCAGCACCATTTATCAAATAAATATCCCATTCCCTTTTGAATTTATGATGTATACTTTATCACTTATTAAATTTTTATCCATGTAACAGATTACCTCTGGACTGTCTTTTCAGTTCCATCAATTGGTCTGTCTATTCTTACAACACAATCATACTGTTTCCATTCTTATAGCCTTATAATTATTTCATTTGATGAATATTCATTGAGCAACTGCACTGTGTCAGATCCTAGGGTTAAAAAGGTGAACCAGACACACTAGGTCCCTGTCCCCATGGCACTTACAGGCTAGTGGGATGACAGAGACAAGTCACCAGGCAGTGACAACACAGTGTGACACATATAATAGGAGACAGCCAGGGAACTGAGGACCCTAACCTGGACTTGGAGAATGAGGAAATGGTTCCTGGAAGATGTGATGTCTTATGGCTGAGCAGAAAGCATGCTGAAAAGATGTGGAAGTGAAAGAGTAAAGAGAGCACTAGAAGAGCCTGAGAGCATTTCATCCTAACTGGAGCTCGGGGTGGGGAGAGGAGGGTGGCAAGAGCTGAGGCTGAAGAAGTATCAAGGGCGAGATCATGCAAGACCCTAAAAATGAGTTTGTACTTTATCCTGAGGGCAAGGTAAGTCACTGAAGAGTTTAATCATGGAGCAAAGTGTTCAGATAGGCATTTTAGAAGGACCACCTTGACTATAAGACGATGAAAAATTGTCTAGGATGATGAAAAATTTACTAGTGGAAGTCAAGAGTACAGCCAAGGAGCCTACTTTGGGGATGAGCAGTAAGATTAAGTACTGACTCAATACTTCTCTTTTTCAAACTTTTCTATGCTACTATCACAAGTTTATTTTTTCCAGATTAACTTTGGAATTATTTAGTCAAGTTTCCTCCTCTACACCTGACTCCACTCCAATCCAATTGTGACTTCATTTGAAATGACAGTGAACATTTAAATTAATTTATGAAGAATTACAACTTCCTTATATATCATTTTCCCTAAGGTTTTAAAATAATTGCTGCTAAACCGTATCTCCTGTCATCATACATTTTTGCAAAGATAATGTATGGCTGTTAGCAAAAGGAAAATAGAAGGGAAAAGGACAGGATAGGAGAATCTTAATCTTGACCAAAAATACAGGGAATGTCAAAAATCAAAGGGAAGCAAAAGCAAAAAGAACTAAGGTTTAATTCAAGAAGGCAGACCAAGCTGCTGGAGGGAGCCAGATGGACAGTTTTTAAATTCACTGTTAAACAGAGGTATGCCTAGGTCCCAATGAATAAAGAACCTATTTTTCCAAAAGCCAAGGAGTGAATAAAGAAAAAACTTCAACCAGAATTCAAAGCATGCTGGAATCTTACCAAAATAACTATAAGCCATAGTAGTGGGGTCTAAGAACCAAAGTGGTGGAAAAAAGCCTAGAAGAGACTTGAAGTGCTTTAAAACTGGGCCAACCTAAGTGATTCGTAACTGTGCGTGGCTTCACTTAATCAGTTACAGTCTGGATTCTCTCACACCAAAGCAAGGTGAAGCAGCAAGCCTGGAGATTCCGTGACAGACAGCAAACTGGGGGTAAAGGGCCACCTACAGAGAAAGAAAGAAAATGAAGGAAAACCCAGGGAAGGAGGCTCACCCTATAAGAAAGAAATTAATCCTCCCTGTACTGTTCACTACTGATAAACAAGAATGGACAAATGCTTCTGCCAGTGGATGAAACAGAAACATTGCCCATACTGTTATGCCTATATTTATTCTCAGGATATTTTAAGGCATTTTTTTCACAAGAGATTTGTTATTCCAAAAATGGTTTTGAGTCTTATTTTCCAATATGAATGCTGAGATATGTAACTCAAGTCAAAATATGAGAAACTGAAAGATTTCATGGTCTGACAAAATACCAGACAGACAGTGCCAGAAGACATAGTTCTTATGCACTTTCCTTTCCAGGGCTCCCATTCAAAGTTGTCTCCTTTAGAAAAAAAGAATATTTATACAGAAGACTTTGTTCCAATTACAACCTTCTTCTTAATCTTTTTATCTAGGCAGAGCATAGTTCCTTCACTCAGGAGATGTTTACCACACTCAAGGCACTGGGACTATAATGATGAAAAGGCAGAGGTGCTTCCTCCCCTCCTGGGGCTCACAGCACAATAGAGTATACAGACAAATAATTAGATAATGAGAGTGCAGGGCCCAGGGTGATATGGAGGACACAAGAGAGGCATCTGGGGAGTTCAGGAAGGCAGCTTGGAGGAAGTGACATCTATGGGAAAGTTACATGGGTATGTCATAGGACCCAGAGGTTGGGACCCAAGCTCAAGAACTGGAACCAGATACAGGAACAGGGCGACCCCACCTGGGTGTGGGTTATAGGTGTGCTGTCCCAGAACACTGCAGAATACAGCTTCCTAACCTGTGCTCATATTACAGGTGTGCCCACCAGCCATAAGTGCAGCCTTATCCATTCCCTCAGTGCACAATATTGATATTGTCATTTCCTATGTGGGTCATGACATGAAAAAGGCTGGGAATCACTGCTTGTAAAGAACTTAGGAAATGCTATTTTTGCCCCTCTGCTATAATTCATTCATATTCATTCATTTATGTTCTCTCTCTCTCTCTTTTTTACCTCATTCTTCTCTAGTATTTTTTTCTGCTCTTCAATCTTCATGCAGAACTTGACTCCCAACAGTTCTGAAATATACACATTCTGAATTTCAGCCACCAGAAGCAAGAGAAAAATTACTTCATTCCAAATATAAAATCCTGGTGAAGAACTGTGATTGATCCAGCTTGAGTCAGGTGTCCACTCCTGGGCCAATCAACATGGCCAAAGAGGAAGACTATCTTGTATTTAAATTGTGGCTCCCAGAGTTATTATTTGACTAGACTGGACGGAGGGATGCTAGTCAGATAATACAACAGGTGTCCACTACAGAATTTGAATACTGAAGGAAGGGATCCAGGAGAGAGGGCAAGGATGAAGATTCAAAAGAGCAAAAAGATAACTGAGAGATCAGTGTTCTTGAGAGGGTGAGAAGAGATAGGATCCATGGCAGGGTAGGTGGGGACTGGCCTAACAGAGGAGGATGAGCACATCTACTGAGACAGGGAGGAAGGGGGAAAGAATGAGTGAAGACACAGGGTTTAGATGTGCTGGCAGGAAGGGGAGCTCAAGTCTGAAAAAGTATTTCTCTGAGAAGCAGCAATGTGATGCAGGAGAGAGGGGGCAGGATAGAAATATGAAATTTGTGGAAAGAACATGAAATAGATGCTATGCAAAATGAGACAGAGCAGCCTAGAAAAGCATGGGAGGAATGCCCAGCGGTTTTAAGATCTGTCAGGTTAGCAACTATAAATTTATTGATACCTATCTGTACAGTGGTGTAATTTTCTCCAACAAGTCTCAGCAACCTCAATATTGGATCCATAGAGGCAAATAAAAAAGAGCAATTTGATAGGTCCAGGGCTGGGCTTTTGCCAGGTAAGGGTCCATGAAGGACAGCAGGACGATGCAGTTTAAGGTTGAGAAGAGAGAGATGCAATGGAGCTTGAGTTGATAATCCTGGGTCAGAAGGGATTAGCAAGAAGCAGTATAAGAATAAGAAGACAGATGACATTTTGGGAGATGACCAAGAGCACGGGGGATGTGAAGCATGATCAGTTTAGTTGGCTGCAAGGTTTCTGAGACAGTTAATCCTAGCAGTGCCCTAGTGGACAGGGATCCCTTAGGCCTCTTAGGAGTCAGATGCACACTGGATTGATGGTTTCTCTGATATTTTTCTTGGATAGAAATATTCAGTTATTCCTCAAACTCTTTATATACTTTATACATTTAAAGCAGTGTGCCCGTCTCCACTCCTTCCTCCCTCCTTCCTTCTCTCTCTCTCACTATATATATATCACCTGCATATATATATCTATCTATCTCATATATATCTCATATATATGAGATATATATCTCACCTGATATATATATATATATCACCTGCAGCCTTTCTCAGGTCAGGTAATCTACTCCAATCAGAGTAAGCTACATGCTATTTCCAAGATGTTGCTGGCACTCAACCCTCCACCCATGGTGTTTTACCTGCCTTCTCCCCACTTCCCATTCTATGTGCCCAGACTGCAAAACCTCACCAACGTCAAAACCAGGTAGGTATCCAATTTCTTCTAGGAAGCTCTCCAAGATTCTACCTAACTCAATCACTATTTCTTTCAATACACAAAGTTACATTGTCATTTGTTTTATTCCTAATTCTCTTTAAGGACAGGAATTCTTCTTAAATTCAATTTTTAAGCCAAAATGTGTGTGTGTGTGTAGTTGGAGCCTAAGAAATACTCTTGATTTAAAATACTCAGCCAGCCAAAGAAGTAGACAACCATCTTCTTATTCTAAAGCCCACATATCACATTGAGTATCTATAAAGAACAAACTCCTGTGATTAGGGAGAAAATGGAGAAGTGTGTTTATATAAAATACATTCAAAGCTGCACAATAACCTGCCAAATTAGTAATGGAATGTCGAATGAATCAAATGGAATGCTTAGCACTGACTACTAGCCTTATGTTTCTTAGTCACTAAATCATGTTTTCTATGTGGTATGCCAAGGAAATCCAAAGTCACCAAGTTTTCTATTCCCCTACCTTTCAGAGGAATAGAAGAGACGGAAATAAGGGAGGAAGAAAAAAAGAAAAAAGACACAGATATATATATACAAAGATATTCATTAGCACAATGATATCTTTATTAGCAAAAAACTGAAATCAGCTCACCATTAAATTGATTAAATATTCTATTGTATGGAAAACAATAAATATATAAAATAAATGTATAAAACATATGCTGCTAAGTGAAAAAAACAAGCTTAGGAAGAGTATATATAGTGTGATCTAGTTTTTATAAAAATAAAATTTAAAGTAGCATTAATACGTATGTATATATGTATATGTATATGTGTAAAAGATAAGAGAAATATAAACCAAACAATAATGTCATGGGGGATGTGAATTCTGGGAATTTCTCTTTGTTCATTTTATATTCACACAATGCTTGAATTTTTAATTTTGTATAACTTTGTATTATGTTTGTAATTAGAAACCTACAGATATTTTAAAGTAGATGTATATCTATTGACATGTAAAAATATCAATGATACATTTTTAAGTGAAAAATGCAAGCTAAAGCAGCATGTTCCCATATTTGTGTTTTTTAAAAAGTTACACATATTCAAGAAAAGGAAATCTGGATGGATACACCAAAACATCGACAATGGCTATTCTGGGTGGTAAGATTTTGTGTGATTTTTACTGTACTCTTTGTAACTTTCTGTCCTGAGGTCATTTTCTAAATTAAGACTATTAGTATAAAGACTAATAGTATAAATACTATTTTTATGACTAAAGTTTTCATTTAAAAAATCTGTCTTCAATTTTCACTTTCAAACCTTTACAAGAGCTAACAAGGTTCAACAATAGTTCAACAATAATGAATTATTTTAATTTTGCTTCCTCTCCCTAATTACACAATAGACTCTAGATTTATCCCTGCTAAAAGAAATAATCAGCAATAGAACAAGAGAAATAATAGGACTGAGATAATCCAACAAAAAGTGGTTGCTTCCAGCTTTGCTATGAAAAAAGACAGGGATGCCATAATATTGACGTCATATTAAATTTTCATTTTATGATTTTCCAAGGGCTTTTATATCCACAATGTTTTTTAGTTCTCAAGTCTATGCAAAAGGCAGGGGAAGTATAATCCTCACTTTTAGGATAAGTAGCCTGAGTTAGGAGAGGTGGTGGGAGGTGTGTGGGGTCTCAGATGGGTGAGCGATAGTGCAAGCTTGCACAATCCAATATGGTAGCCACCAACCAAATCTGGCTATTTAAATTTAAGTTAATTAAAATGATATAAAATTTAAAATTCAGTTGCACTAGTCACATTTCAAGAGCTCAGTAGCCACATGTGGTTAACGGCTACTGTATTGGACAGTGGCAGATATAGAATATTTCCATCACCACAGAAATGATGTGATTCCCACTCCAATAACATTTTCCACTCATGTGGTGGCTTTCTACACCCTTGCTTTGCCCTCTTGAAAGAAAGGAAAATATTATTTGATGATCTTCCTCTACAAGACATGAATCTCTGAAAAATTATAGAAAAAAAACCTCTGTGCTGAATTTGGATTACTGACAGGTGCTAGAGGACAGTGAGTAGCAGACAGGGGGCACACGAAGAGCCTGAAGGTGGTGTAGTGAACTCTGGGGATTGCCTACCCAGCACCTAGTCACCCCCTTCTTCCTCTGTAATAGAACTCAGATTCTGTTTAGGTAGGTGCCCTGCTCCACACAGCCTTTTGCTCAGAGTTCAGGAATTGGCCAACAATGCACCTTAGGCTTAACAAAGCAAATGAGAAGTTAGCTGATAGGATAACACTCTCATGTGACTTTGGTCTTGACCTCTGAAAGGTCAACTAACACAACAGCTACTTCAACATCACCTCAGGTATAACCCAAAAAGTGCATGTATATCATGTGATCACACACATTACTAATATGGTTATATCCAACCACAGAGTCAGCAACATGGACAAAGTGTGTCATTCAGATTTACTAACAAAGGTCATCTATAGGTAAGTATCTACATGTATCTTGGGGTGAAAAATCTAATTTTGTGTTTTATGTGTTGAAATTCTATCATCTGAAATAGAAATATATTCTTGCAAAAGTAAATTATAATAATTAGTGATATCCATGAAAGCTTAATTTTATGCACAAAAAGTATCAAAATTTTCAAATCATTAGATATAAAGGGAAACAGACTAGCAATATAAATATTAAGAAAGCACATTTCTAGGTAAACTTTGGAAAGAGCATTATATTCTTTTGTAGCCAAATATTTATAAAAATTCAAATAAGACAATACAGAGATTAGATGATAGCATAATTCTCATCTTTGTAGAATCATAACAAAATAATCCTTTAAAAACTGTACTCAATTTCTTCATTATGTGATTCCCAATTAGGCCATGAGCCTTTAAGAAAAATCTCAATTTGGGAATTCTCCATATCTTGTGGGAATAAATTGGAAGCAGAATGCCAACTCTGACAAACTTTCATAGAATGAAACATCAGCACAGAAAACTGCCATGCAATTTTCAATGGAACAAACATGGTGAAAATTACGAGTGATTTTGGAATCATAAGCATATGCTGCTTTGTTCACAAGCTCCAGAGAATCAATTATAGCCCAGTGAAAAGAAACTGAATTGCTGGCCTTAAGCAGAAAGATGGTGGTCACTTGTCATCTTTCCTCAGCTGAAGACAAGCTGCAGGACATAGTTTGGAACTGTCTCATCAGGAACTTACACAAAATGTTCAATGGGATGAAACAGCAGCTCTCACATGTTAAAAAGAGGGCCTTGAATAAAAGGCAGCCTACTACTGTACTCAGCACACAATGGTACCTATATAGCAAGACTTAGTAAGAACCAATGGTTGCTGGTACAGAAAATAATTCATCTGCTGAAAAAAGAACTAACCAATGAGCCATAAAGTAGAAGTACTTCCTACGTGATACCTGCTATACAAAATCTCCTGTCATTCTGTTTCGGAGAAGATGCTGCAACGGCTATGCATGCAGCAAAAGCATGCAATGAAAAATGTGTCCCCCTCCATTTCACTGAAAACAGTTAATTCACTTAAGATTAAATGAGATTAAAGAGATATGATATGAATCCTAGACCAAGAAAAAAATTGCTGTAAAAGACATTATTGGAGGCAATTGGCAAAATCTAAAAATGGACTTTGACACAAGACTATTATCTAATTCAATGTAAAATTTCCTGCTTCTAACATCTGTACTGTGGTTATGTACGAAACTCTCCTTGTTCTTAGAAAGCACACACTGAAGTATTGGGGGTAAAGGGGCATGATGTTTGCAATTTATTCTCAAATATTGGTGGTGAAGGTGATAAAGCAAATGTCAAACAATTGGTGAATCTGGGTGAAAACATATGCGAGTTCCTGGAACTTTTTGGAAATTTTAAATTATGTCAAAGTAAAGTTACAAAAAAAGTTAATTCATCTCTCTCTTTATATTTCCTTAAGAAAACAAGTAGTTCTGTGCAAGCCAAGTCTAAGAGTGATCAAGAAAATGGAATGTTCTGGATGTTGCAGAGGGCTTTAGTCTGCATGAAGAGTCTTCTGTTGCTAGCTCTCTGATGGTCATGCTAGATCTAGAACTGATTCGCTCCTTAGAGTAGAAGACATTCTTGTTCAGTGTGGTGTCATGCAGCGACTACTTCCAGCTTGAACTACTGGTGCAGCTATTATGTCACCAGTCTCCTGCACCCTCGTTGTCAAGGTATGTAGCTGGGCTCATTCAACACAGCAGTCCCAAATCTCATATTTGTTCCTTAAAATACATGCTTTAAGGGACTAGTCCTGTAATAAACAGGCTCCTAGATGACCATTTCAAAGACAATGCCAAGTTCCCTAACCTTTCTATGTACTAAAGCAAAGTTATATAAACACGTTATAAAGTAAGAGAAGAAATACATTGTTAGAAATAAACATGTAGTAAGACACATACACGTGGAACAAGTAGTCCCTTAAAAATCAAGTGTGCTCATCTGACAGCTGTAAAAACACGTTTAAAGCTGAATTGTGGAGTTTCACGTACTTTTTACAGTTTAAAACAAAACGCAGAAGGAAATACACTTTACTATCATGACGTGTCATCCGAAAATTATATGTCTAACCCTCGAGCTTATTTTAGAAACTCTCCTCACTAATTTGCCTGTGTTTCTGAATAGCAAGTAATATGTTTTCAATCATGAAAGGTTACAGGCAAATTTTTGTGGTAAAAACTGGCCTTCCACTGGCATAAAAATCATCAGGCTTACTGCAGTCCTTGGGGAAATAATATATTTTTTTCATCATTGTCAAGGAGCTTTCAAACCATTTTAATAGCTACTGTTCCCGAGAAGAGTTGTTTATAACCATTGAAAGCTGATGTCACTCAAAACCATGTAAGAGGAAAAATGATAGTAAGTTGGATAAAGAAATTATTTCTTTACAATATTTTAAGAGAGAATCAAACTATGTGAACTTTCCTTCTAAAAATAATGATAATTATCCACTGATGTTTAAATGGACAATGTCACACAATGAGACCTGAACTACTGTATTGCTCTTTACCATTTGTATGGCAACACTATCGAAAGAATGCAGTCATTTTACTTTGAAACAAAATTGTATTTGATGTTAATTTTTTTAAAAAGTATTCTTCATGTAAAATGTTCAGGCAGTACAAAAACTAAATGGCTTTTGTAAGTGCTCTATTGCCTTCTTTTTCATTGCTTCTCTAGAACTTCCACTGACTAAATAATGATTGCATCTCCAATAACATTTAGTAATTTTGCACAGGAATAACATAGTAATGCTGCCTTTTTTCTTTTTTTGCTTTCCCCTAACTCAACCTTATGTACTCTGTTTTTTATTTGTTCAAGATATGTCACACAAAGATACACCACTTTGTCTTTTACCAACTTTTTTTTTTTTTTTTACCAACTTGTCTAAAACTTAACTGCAAACATTAGTGAATGTGGAGGGAACAGAATATCAAGGTCTGGACAGAGCTTGATCACCAGCTTACGGTGGAAGTCAATCTCTGTTTCTTTTTTTCTCATTTATGAGAGAATAAACCTCCCTGTACTTATTTTAAATGAAAGTTACTTATATATATTTGTAAGGAATTTTTTTTTCAGATGACCAATTGATTCCTTTGCTTCTCTCCTGCCCCTGGGCTGCTAAGTACTGCCAGAGAAATCTCCCAGATCAAGAGAAGGGAAACTCCACAAATTTGTGATTTTCAACCTCAGGGGAACTGGTGACTCTCACAGTTGTCCTTAAACAGTTCCCTTGACCATCACCCACATCAGAAGGTAAACCCTCACTTCAAGCTGATGTTTCTACCACTCCTTTCCCTCTTAGCCAATGTCTTGCCTTCTTTGCCTTTGCAGAGAAAAAGAAATCTATTGGACAGAAACTCCTGCAACTTCCTATCAGCTTACCTACAGCCACTCCTGTCCTGACCACCCTTCTTCCTGTCCCTGAAAAAGCAGTGGCCCTACAGCTTGGGACTCCATCCTCTCTCACTTCCTTGAGCATCACCAATTCCCACAAATACGCCTAAGTCTCACTCATCTTTAAAAACAAACAACATAGTAACTTCCATCAATTCCGCAGCCCCTCTAGCTAATAACTCTTTTTTCCCTGCCCTTCACAGCTATGATTCTGGAATAAATCGCATCCATTTCATCTATTTCTCAGTTCATTGTAACCTGGCTAACACCCTACCATTACACCAATGCCTCCAGTCACCAAACCCAATGGATTCGTCCATCCTTTGCTTATGTGACCTCTCTACAGCCTTTACTAATGCTGATGCTTCCTTCTAGAAATCCTCTTCTCTATTAGTTTCTCTCATACCATTACTTTCTGGTTCATCTATTTCTTTTATTGTCTCTTCCTCCAATAAAACCTTTAAATGTTACAGCTGTCAGTGGGTTTAGAAACTGATACAACCATTTTGAAAAACACTTAATGTAAAGCTTTACATTTGCTCATATCTTTTAACCAAGTTATTCTACCTCTAGGAAACCATGCTAAGAAAACACTATAATCGTAAATAAAGAAAGGACAAATAATCCTAGCACAGAAACGTTAAATACAACATTATTTATAATTTTAATAGGATGATACTATGCTTGAACTAATGTTAAATGGAAAAAATGTGATGCAAAATTGTCTACACAGTCGTATCTCAATTGTGTGGAAAATATATGCAGGGGAAAAAGTGTGGAAGGAAATATTCCAAATGTTAACAGTGATTTTCTTGGGGAATGAGAATTGAATTATGGGAATCTTAATTGTCTTTATATATTTCTGTACTTTCCAAGTTTTCCATAAGGATCACTTATATATTGAGAGAGGAAAAAAAACATGTATAAGAAACAAATTCAATACGAGGGTCAAAACTCTTTTTTTGAAAGGTGGTGTTTGCCTTTACATTTCACTCTACACATTCTCCAATAGGTAATCTCATGTCCTCAGGAAGCAACAAATATCATTATGGACAGATGACTCTGATACCTATGTCCCTAGTACACGTCACTCTTCTAAGCTTCAAAACTGTGATTCCATGTGGCTTCTAGACAATTCCGTGTGATGACTCACAAGAACCATAGCCTCAACCTGTTATCTTACTCTCCTCCCACACTCCAAATTTGCTTTACTCTAGTCTTGGTCAACAGCACCATGAGGCCCAAATTCCTACTTTGGGTAATTAAGTGAGTCAGACTAGACTCTTGCTCCATTGACACCCAATTGACTACCAAGGCCAATCAGCTCTACCTCCTCACTACATATGAAAACCATGCCTCCTCCTCTCTTCCAACTTCACTAGTCTCACTTGTATGCTTTCAATGACTTCCTACCTCCACCTTCAGCCATGTGATACTATAGCCTCTTCATAACACCACAGTCATTTTTCTAAAATGTCCATCTGATCATGTCATTTCCCCAATTAAAATCTTTCAATGGCTTCCTATCACCACATAATAAAATAAAAAATCCTGAGCATAGGACTCAGGGACTTATTCACTCCACGTCCACTTGTCAACTTCCTACTCTTCCTTGAGCTCAAATGTCTCCTCTGGAAAGCTTCCCTTTACCCTCCCCTCCCCCCCAAAATAGTCAGATGTGTCCTCTTCTGAGTTCCTGTAGCACGCCATCCATATCTCCATCACAGCATGGATCACACCGCTGTAATTATTTCCACGTCTGTCTTTCCCTCTAAATCGAGGTTAAACAATGGGCATGGACTGGATTCCATCCATCTTTGTATCTCAAAAACATAGCATATAGTTGGTGAACAATTAAATGTGCTAAATGCTTAAATGAATGAATGATTTGGCTCACAAACAAAAAAGTACAGGATGGATTAAGAAGTTATGGATTTTTTTTCACACAACTGAACAAAAGCTCTAAGAATCAAAATTTGCAAGATTGTAAATTTACCCAATAAATTATTGAAATAGTAATAAGTTCAACATTATGAAGTGTGGTATTGGTTTCTATCTTAAGTTTAATATAGCTGTCTTGCAGGGATCTTTAAAGTAGGCCCATTCTTAACTCATAAGAATTTTCCCCCAGCATTTTTTTCTTTTTTGCTCTTTCTGAGGCACACATTTGAAAGTCGCCTTTCATAGCCACTGATTTCAAATATAGGCAAAAATTATCTTAGTTTCCCAAAAATAGAAAAAAGTCAAATACTCTTTTTACTAGCAATGTCAACAACTGGAATCAGTCCAAACTAAAGAAAAATAAAATCTCCTTTTCACTTCATGGAGTTTCTTTTCTGTTCTTTCCGAACATATGCAATAAGTAACCTCTGAGAATTTTAGCTTATTAATCAAAATTATCATGAAGCTCTAACTCATAAGTGGTTAAGAAGAAATGAAAATAGATCCTGGCAGAGTAGAGACTATTGAAAATTTATGAAACTCTGAAAAACAGATCTCTTCCTTGCTTAACTATTCAAAATTCCTCATAAGTGAGTCACCCTCCTCCAAAGAAAGCAAAGTTCCACCTGAAATAAACCTGAATGAGAAGAAGCTTACACATCTAAGGAAATCAACTTCAGTTTTTTCTGGCTTAAAGGAAGAAATTATTGATGAAGCCAATTGCAAACAACAAGTAACCCAAAAATAATTCTTGCTTCACTTTGCAATACACTATATACTTTATGTAGTGGGGACAGATTTAACTTTATTTGACAAACTAATATTAGATTTAGTTTGTACTTCCTGCACACAAACCAACTGAGCCAGTTAAGCAGAGCCTGGGATTAAAAACATCCCACAAATGTGCAATTCTTGAAGGCATCCGAGACTCAAAACGAAATCAGAAAGTCAGAAAGTAATTTGAAGAGAGGTAATAAACAGAGGGTAAAGGTTGAAGAGGCACAATAAAATCCGTAACCATGGCTACAGAATACACAAATTGGAGGTAGAGAGCTGGGATACTCTGCTGGGTCTGAGTGCACTGCCTGAATCCACAGACTATATTGAGCAGCTGTACGCTGGTCCCCATGAGAGGCCAACGTACGATATACAAATGTGTATGTACACGTGTGGATGCCGCCTTACATACATAACGTACATCCCATATTTGGCAGCTGCTCTTCCAGTCTCTGCAAATCCACTGAAGTCACGACATACGTTCAGCTGACCTTAACAGAACTGTCTGTTAATCCTCATTGGCTACAGAGGGGTTTATGATGCCATTCATGAGGTCAAAGGACTTCCACCAATTCTTAATTGCTTGCTGATTTCTATACTGTTTCCTCAACCGTTTCCTTGAGGGCTCCTCATTGTTTTGTGTGTGTGTGTGTGTGTGTGTGTGTGTGTGTGTGTGTGTGTGTGTGTGTGTGTAAGACTAGCCCTGTCATTGTCATATGTGTGCGTGCGTGTGTGTGTGTGTGTGTGTGAGGAAGACCAGCCCTGAGCTAACATTTGTTGCCAATCCTACTCTTTTTGCTGAGGAAGACTGGCCCTGGGCTAACAACCGTGCCCACCTTCCTCTACTTTATATGGGACACTGCCACAGCATGGCTTGACAAGCGGTGTGTCTGTCCCTGCCCTGGATCCGAACCTGCAAACCCCGGGCCACCGAAGCAGAGTGCGCAAACTTCACCACCACGCCATGGGGCCGGCCCCCTCGTTGTCTTTTTTTTAAAGACATTTTATTGAAGTATAATAAACATACATAAAAGTGCACAAATTGTAAGTGCACAGCTTGATGAATTACCAAAGTGAACACACCTGTGTGACACTCCTGTGCCAAGAAGACTATTACCAGCAGCCCCAGAAGCCCTCCTTTAGCCTTCTCCTCCTCTCTGTTCCCTCTCTCCTCTCCAAAAATAACCATTATCCTGACTTCTGACACCATAGATTACTGTTGCTTGTTTTTGAATTTTATATAGATGGAGGCACAGAGTAGGTATTGTTTTGTGTCTGGCTTCTTTTCCTCAGTGTTATGATTGTAAGACTAATTCATGTTGACACACGTAGCTGTAGTTCATTCCTTTTTGTTGTTACCTAGTTATTGTACTGTACAACTACCACAATTTATTTTTCTGTCCTACTATTGATGGAAACTTGTGTTCTTCCAAGGGTTTGGCTCTTGCTCCTTATTGCATTTGAACATCTAACCTAACACTTTTCCTTCATTTCTCCACTGCAGGCCCAGCACTAGTCTTTTTCTGCACGCTTCATATCATTCATTCAAAAATTTTTGTCAGCTATTACAGATCAAAAGAGTTCTTCAGAATCCAAACTAAATAGCAGAAAAAGGGGCCATGACAGAGAAAACAACACATGTTGCAGAACATATTCAGCTCTGAGAAGTGTGGCATAGACCTCTCTGGATGAGGCTGAGGCCTGACACTCACTGGTCCATGCTATGGTAACCTGCAGGACTAGCTGTCATTGCCTGAGAGCATATGCATTCTCAATCCCTCATCCTCCTTTTACACCCATTTTTAAGGAAGCTATTTCAGAACAAATAGCATGATAAACACAGCACTGACTTGAGCAGCTTTAAACAGAATATATCTTAGCTGCCATCATTCTGAATGTGCAGGCAGATGCTGTTCAGGGACAATGCTTTTTTTTGGAAATGGCGTGGACCACGCAGCTATGCTTTGGTCAGTGAGCCACCTTGCATGGGCACACAAGGGTTTCTGGTGGATGGGAGGGAGAGTCAGAGGCAATTTAGACAAAAAGCATGGGCGCCTCCATCCCTCCCCATCCTGCCCACCACTGCTGCTCTCGATTCCAGTGCCTCCCATCTCCTCAGGGGTCCCACCTTTTGCATTAGAGCCTCTCTTCTCTCAAACTTCTCTCTCTCTCTCCTGCCTCCTTCCCATCATCATTGACTCATGCTCAATTCTCCAGTGTTAAAAAGCAACAGAAAAACAAAAATCCCTCTACCACCTCCTATGACCTTCTCTCCTTCCCTTCAGAGCAAACTTCCTGAAAGCTTTATCACCACTCACTCTTTCTCATCCTTCAACCCTCCCCATTCAGTGTTCAACCCACTACAACTGGCTTCCACCTCCACCCCTCAACTGAAACCACTCTCATTCAAGTCACCCATGCCCCCTTGATGCTTTACCTAACAGACACTTCTTCATCTTCATCTTCCAGACCTTTCTGGAGTGTTCAACTTTGCTGACCAAGCTCCTCTTCCCTGGACTTCTTTGATATCACCACACTCTCCTGTTTTCTTCCAACCTCCCTGGACACTCCTCTTCAGGATCCTGTTAGGTGCTTCTTCTGACTGTCCCTTAAATATAGATATTCCTCAGGGTTCAGTCCTCGGCCCTTTTCTCACACTTATGCTCTTTGTCAATAATCTACATCTCACAGGCATGTCCTCAATCTCAATGTGAGAGGAGGTATTGAGAGACAGTCTCCTTTTCCAATGTTCTTTCCAGTATTCTACACATAAAGTCAGTACCTCCAGTCTATCTCATTGCCTTCTATCCCTTTCCATGTGTAAGAAGCAGCAGGGGTGGTGGAAAGGGCATGTGCTTTGAAGTCATGCCAATCTGGTTTCAAATTCAAACTGCCTCTTAAAGTAGCTATGTGACTTTGAGAAAGTCATTTTCTCTCTCTGAATACACACTTCACAAGCATATAATGAGTATAACACTGACCTTGCAGAACTGAACAGATTAAAAGAGATAAGCAGACAAATTAATTTGATTAATTAAAAACCATCTAACACGGTGTCTGATGCCTGGTAGCTGTCCCAATCATTAGTTTCCTCCCTATTTTCCCTTATATGGAAGCTACTCCTGCCGCCCTATCTATAGTGAACTGAGGCAGAGCTCTCCTCTGTGAACCCCCTAAACCTGTCAGACTAGTCTTCTCATTGTTCCTGAACACATCGCACCCATCCACAGAGGCACCTCTGCATGGAATGCTCTCCCCTGCCATTCTTCTGTCATGCATACCTAAGTCCTACTCATGCTCCAGCCCAATCCCATACCTCTATAAAGGCCTTCCTTACAGAAGGAAGGAACATTCTCCTGGTTTGACCTGAAGAATATTGCCACCAGTCATCTGGCATTTATTATATACTACTTTATGGGGATCATATTCTTTTTTATGTCAATGCCCTTTTTACCCAATTACATCATTAACTTCTTGTGGGGAGTTATATATAGTCCTTAGAATACACAATCTCTAGCAAAAAGTTTAAAATAATATCTGTTGATTGGTATGAGAGGTCAATCTCCTTTGATTTGTAGTAACTGAAGGCATAAACATTATTTAATAAATTCAACTATGACTAAAAAATATATATATATATATATATATATATATATATATATATAGACACCCAGAATCTTTGAATTTGGGACTTTAGAGGCCATGATGCACAATATCCCTTTACAACAACCTCAGTGGGTCAACTTCCAACTTCTGTTTCAAAAATCCCCATGACCAGAGACTCACTACCTCCTCTGGGAACCCATCTGATGTCCAGGTAGTTTCACATGTTTTTTTTAAGCAATCTCAGTCACAAAAAAAGATCCACATTGTGGATCCACCACCTTCTTTCTTCCCTGAACTACCTGAGAGTAAATTACTGACCTGATGCTCCCAGCACCCACTCATGTGTATTTCCTACAAACAATGACACTCTCCCACACAACCACAACACACTCATCAAAATCAGGAAATTAACACATGATACATTTACTAACAGTGAATTCTCAAACCCCATTCAAATTCTACCAAATGTCCCAATAGCATCCTCTATAGCAAAAGAATCACTTCAGAATCATGCTTTACCATTAGTTATGTCTCTTTAGTCTCCTTCATTCTAGAATATTTCCTCAGTCTTTCCTTGATTTTCATGAACTTAACATTTTTGAAGATTACAGTTATTTTATAGACTGTCGTTTGATTTGAATTTGCCAGATGTTTCCTGATTAGATTCAGATTATGCATCTTTTGCAGGAATGTCACAGAAGCGATGATGTGTTTTCATTGCATCTATTCACATAGTATGTGATCTGATCTGTCCCATTACTGATACTGTTCCTTTTGATCACTTATTAAGACAGTGTCTGCCAGGCTTCTCTACTGCAACAATATTCCTTTTTTTCCTTTGATAGTATATTAATTAATGAGCATTTTGTAGGGAGACGCTAAGTAAATATCTCATTCTTCATCAAATTTCAAGTTACTAATTTATTAGTTTATGTAAGTATGGACTCATGGTTTCCTTTTTCAATTCAATGCTCACGTTGTCCCAGATTTAGCTAGTGGGAGCTCCTTCAAGATGGTTTCTGCATCTTCTTTACATTTGCCACCATTCTTTGAGGACTTCCTTGTTTTCTGGCGTAGCGAGATGCCCCAGGCTCATCTTGCTTTTCATTTTTTGTTTTAAAGCATGAAGAGGTGCCACTCACCTCTTTATTACAAAAATGGAATTACACACCCTATTTCATTGAATATATCATAGATCACGGCATACTTTCAGGACAATATACACACAATGTTTTTCTTTCAGTTTGATCTATAATATTACATAGTGGATGGACAGAAGCTCCTGTGCTCAGGATGCTTCCAGATCTTGGCCTATGTACATCTTCATCTGGCTATTCATCTGTATCCTTTATAATATTCTTTATAGTAAACTGATAAACATAAGTGAATGTTTCTCTGAGTTCTGTGAGCCACTGTAGCAAATTAATCAAACCTGAGGACAGGGTGGTGGGAACCTCCAGTTTACAGCTGGTTGGTCAGAAGCACCGGTGACAACTTGAACTTTTGATTGGTGTGTGAAATGGGGGGCAGTCTTGTGGGATTGAGCCCTTAACCTGTGAGATCTGACACTATCTCTACGCAGATAATATCAGAATTGTGCACATTAAATTTTTAAGACACAGCTGGTGCCCACTGAGAATTGGAGAATTGCTTGGTGGTATTGGAAAACACACCAGAGTTAACATGTCCTGTCTCGTTCTTTCAGTTATTCCTAAATGACATAGTTTCAAGTGCCCTCATCACACTGAACATTCTTTTCTGAATGAACACCCTTCTGTCTACATAGCTTTTAAAGGTATAGAAAGGAGGCACTCTTCGTTGCCTACCCAGTACCCTATTCTGCCTCTAAAATTCATTGTTCCCTAAGAGAATCCGATTTTGTTCAGGTACCGACTCCCTTCCCCATAGTCATATGCTTCAGGAAAAGTGAACTCTATCCTTAATTCTTGATTATTCTAAATCAATCATGATAACCAAACTCCTCAGAACCAATGACGGGTTTAGTAATTTGCATGTGAGCAAATGCTGACCAATGAAACATGAGGAAGTCTTCTAGGGGCTTCCTGAGAAAGAAGCACAAGACAAGCAGATGACTCCCTCTCCTTCCTCTGGAGGTTACTGTGTCTGGATGGGATGCACAAAATGCTCATTGTGGATCCACCAGCCTGAGGATGAAACCAGCACAAGAAGGGAAGGGCTGAGATGATCAAAGACCAGTGGAGACAGAGCCCTGAAGGGCTGACCAGAGCCTCTCTCATCACTAGGCTGCTGGTTGTGTGAGATAATATGTTTCCTTTTTGCTTAAGCTGGTTTGGTCAGGCTTTCTTTTAGTTGCAGCCAACAGCATTCTAACTGATACAGAGTAGTATGAGAACTACACAACCCTCCAGGAAAAGTGGGATGAGCCAGAGTAGAACTTCCAAGTCTCTCTATTTCTTCTGTTACAGCCCAGGTCAATGTTGATGCATAACATAGACCATTTAAACCCTTGGTCTTTCATACTCCTGCAATGTTAACTTCTGTATTTATATTGTTGCCTTTCAGTAAAGAACTAGAGGTTTACTTATTATTTACACTGTTAGCTTTTCCACTGTTTCAACCTGTTCAGATCTTTTTAAGTAAGTTTGTTTTAAGTGGAATGATAAAGGAAGTTGAAGAATTGCTACTTGTTTGCAAGGCAACAGAGCTAAGAAGCCAGGAATGAGAAGAATTACATTGATTACATTTTGTATAGATTTTAGAATACAGGAGATTTTTGCTCCAGCAGTAACTATGCTACTAGACCAGCGAAGAATCCTGCACAAATTACATACTTTCTGTGTTCCTAACTTCATGTATCTGTACATCAGTGAGATAACCTCAAGGTTCCCTTCCGGCATTAAAATTCTATGACTCAGAAACTTCATCAGGGAATTCATGGCTCAGAATTCTTCTTCTACTGCTTAAAGCATAAAATCAGAAAAAGAAACCCCTGGAAAACAGTTGTAGTCTCTTAGTCATTATTGAGATTGACTTATTTCAAATCAACAAAACCCTGCTCCAAGAAGCAGCTTTGTTACACTACAGATCAAGACAGGACTGCATTTGTGTTTAATGACACTGACAGAAAAGTGTAGAAAGCAACTGCCAACTCCACACTCCATTCACCAACTTGACAAAAACAAACATTCTGAATAGCCACCACACCTGGGGAACTGTGGTAGCTAATGTAAAGGAAGCCCAAATATTTAAAAGTATGCCATCACCTTGAAGTGACTGCAAGATGTGTAAAGCCCTCCAATTGCTTCCTAGTGTACTTAAAGTCTGAATCCTTCAGTTCCCAAGGCCCTTTGCAAAGTGTGGTCCCTGACTAGCATTCCATAATCACCTGACCCCACCCTTCACTGCATACCCTTCAGTTTCTGAAACACACCAACCGTCCATCTGTACGTCTGTCAATATCTCCCTCTCTTGTGATTCATTCTGCCTGGCCTGTCCCACCCTTCCCTATCTGATTCCCCCACCCCACACCTGCCTCCCACGCACACGGATTCCTCATCCTTCTGATCTCACTTGAAGCCAACTTCCTCATAACATGCCTTCTCTGTGGCATGCACACACGCCATTGCCATTTCCCCAACGGTGGAACCCTACTCTTTCCCTTCACAGCACTCATGACTACTCATAACTATTCTTTTTCTGTTTACCAGTTTTGTATGTCTCTCCAGTTGGTTTATCAATTCTATAAGTGAGAACCCAGAAAGCACATCTGGGTTGCTCCTGTATAACCAGAAAAGAATGAAGAAGACATGGTTGCCATCATGCTTTCAAAGACAACTTAGTAACATGGAAAAATGCCTAAGATACTATGTCATATGAAAAACTATTTACAAAATTGTATCTTGTGCAAGCAGGGAGATTCCAAATTTTAAAATATATACATTTAGGGGCCGCCCGGTGGCGCAGTGGTTTAGTTTGCGCTTGGCAGCCCGGAGTTCACGGGTTCAGATCCCGGGTGCCAGCCAACGCACTGCTTGTCAGCCATGCTGTGGCGGCGTCCCATATAAAGTAGAGGAAGATGGGCACAGATGTTAGCCCAGGGCCAATCTTCCTCAGCAAAAAGAGGAGGATTGGCAACGGATGTTAGCTCAGGACTGGTCTTCCTCACACACACACAAAATAATAATAAATAAAAATTAAAAAAAATAAAATATATACATTTATATGTGTACAAAATATCATAAGGAAATATATCAAAGTATTAACAAAGATGGTATAATTATAGTTTTTCATATGGAGAATCTGTTGACAGAAAGAAAAATAATACATAGAATGCTAAAAGTGTACGACCATAACCACAGGGTGGAAGAACAGAAAATGTGCTGTAAGGATGAACAATCAAGTGTGACTGTCAAATAATTAAATTGATTTAATAATCATAACAGAACTAAGAACACTGATTATATGGATAAGCTATGATACATTTGTTAATATACCAGTCACTTCACATTCAAGTCACACCCTGTTTAGCTTCAATAGAACCCCATGGAGTGAAAAACCAGTAGCCTAGGAGAGTGGTTTGTAACCCGGCTGCAGGGAGAATCACCTGGGCATCACTGAGGCTTAATAAATCAGAATCTCCAAGAGGGAGAGTCCAGGGAGTCTGGATATTTTAAGAGCTGGGTAGTTCCGACACAAAGCCAAATTTGGGAACCACCAGCCTAGGATAAGTCAAGAAGTTAAAGAAGAGGTTCCTTTTCAGGAAAGGTTTCAAATAAAACAGGAACCTAGGAGGCAGAGATACAAACAGTAACAGATTCTGCCAAGAGCTGCTGCCTCCCTCAAATCAGCAAGCAATCACAGAGTGCACACAGTGCGGAAAAATCCACTCAGCGTGCTCTGGTCTATTCAACCACACAAATAATTCAAATACCGAGGGCAGCAGTAAGATTTAGAGTGGCACCTTATCTACTCAGAATTCGGCCTTGACCTACATGCCTTTCCGGCCAAGCACACCAAAGCAATCAAAAAAGACCTCTGAGCAAAGATAAAAAGCAGACATCTCAAACTTGTGCCTTCCGACTGACAAACCCAAGACAACCCCTCAGTCTCCATAAGAATGCATTAGCTCCTTCTTTACACTCCCTTCTATGAGCTTGTCCCAGAGCAGATTAGATTTGTAAGTGACGAGAGAGAGAATTCACAGGGAGACACACTGAAAGAAACTATACTCACCCCTATACTCTAAAACGTTAAATTGTTTCGATCACTATGTGATATTAGATCATCACACATATCTCAATAAATCCCAAGGGCATGAAAACAATTGTTCACGACTATGGTCATGATGACCTAAGTCATTAAGAAAAAAAGTTAAATTATATTCTGTTTAAGGAAGCAAAAACAAGAGAGCACGTGAGTATCCGTGATGTGTTAAGAACAACAAACAACCCACCTGCTACCTCATTTGATGAAATAACCTTGTAACGGAGAATCAGTTCCATTTTAAGACTGGGCAACAGAGGCTCAGAAAACTGAAGTAAAAGTCATACAGTACATAATACAGCCAGGTTTAAGTTTGGAAACTGAAATATTTCCCCTGCTTATTATTTTAAACTGCAGTGCCATCTGGAAAACAATCACCCAGAACAGTGGTTTTCAAACTGTTTTTTCAACGTGACTACGTTTCTTCCCAAACAAAAAATTCTTTGGAACCCCAATATGTAGAAGCAGACCTGCTCTGTTGAAAGCAGTAGAGGGAAGGGGGCCTGAAGCCCTACCCATCCTTACCTGGAATCCAAGCCTGCTTCTCAGGCCAGGGACACCACGTAATGCAGATAAAAAATAGCACCGATCTCAATGAGTTTGGTCACTGGATCTGCTGTATGAAAGCACGTCCCTTAGAGACATTCAACGAAGGATACAAAGGTATATAAAGGCATCAGGATGCTGGTAAAAATGTAGTCACCCAGTTAAGGTAAGCAACAACATAAGACAGCTCAAGATTATGGTACCACTCAAGTGTGTTTTCCCCCTTGTTGTATAATGTGAAGCTTCGCATGTCTGAGGTCTACAAGTCTTTTAAAAGAAAAAAGGGAGTCTACCATTTCACAAAGACTCTAAATATATTTTAGTGTTTTGGTTTTTTTTCCCCAAAAGTAATGGTAGTTTCATTTTCCTATCTTCCCAAAGACTGGAGTTATAAGGAGAGAAAAATCAGATATCATTTTATGAAATACAGTAAATACATAGTTCAGGAATCAAAGGTGCAGAAATATTATGCATTCATTTATTCATTCACTGATAGAGGTGAAAACATTTGTCCTTAATGCCTAGAAATAAGCCTTCAGAGATAAAGACAACTATCTTCTTTAAGATAAAGTCCTTGCCCTTAGGACTTGAAGACTAGAAGTAGGACGCAAATATGAACTGACAGGACAGACTGAATGCAACAAGAAACTCCTCATAGTTGTACTTACTGACATTTAAACTACCCTAGTGATTTGTTATTATGATGGGTTTTTTTAAAGGTTTTCTTCTTAATTACAAGAAACATAGGCTAGGATGGCAGAATCCGCCTAACTCAACCTCATTATCAAGAACTACTCTTACAGTAAATTTAAAATGACCCAGAGGTCCATAAAACCCCAAACTGAAACATGACCAATTTTAGTGTTATCCAAAATAAATGTAAATTTTTTAATGGAGTCTGACTTTTTTTTTTAATTGACTATAAAATTTTTCTTGATGGTATATTGAACACAAAGCAGCAGTTTGATACAGAGCCATTCAGGATCACCCAGACCCCGCTACAGATGATCCTCTATTGTACAAGTTACTCAAAGCAGACTTTGTGGTCAGAGGGGGAAAGAATTGTTTGAGTTTCTCTTGGCGTTTGCTTCATTGTTTTAGATGAAGCCATTTTTTTCACTAATTCATTTGCTTCTAGCACTTATGTGACCCTTGTGTATATAAGTGGTAATTTTTCCCCCCAAGTCTTACGAATATGGCTGTGGGAGATACATGGAGAGGAGGAATGAAAGCAAAGTTATATTTGTTCCTTGATATATTTTTCCAACTATTCCAAAAGTTTTTTTTTAGAACCCTGAATTGGCCCATGACTCTTTTGGAAAAAAGTTATGTTCGGCAGAAAACAATCTTCTTATTAAAGCAAAATAGCTTTACTAGAGTTAATGCTTTAATCTCATTAAAGTGAAATCCATTTCTATACTGTGCACCAAGGGGCAGAAATGTGGGGAAAATGAGGCGGTCTCATTCAGACATAACAGTACCTACTCCCACATGAGCAGCTATGCCTGGAATATAAATTGGGATATTTTCAGGGGAGAGGCTGGGACAATGAGGAGACTGGAAGGTGGGCAAAGTATCAAGAAGGAATCAGTTGATGCTCTCAAATACCTTCTCCATCAACTGAAGTCACTTATCAGAACCCTGTACTTTAAAATGGTCTACTTTCCAAAAGGAGACCATTCTATTTCTCCAAGAAATGTTGAAAGCCATGATTAGATTCACAGGCTGACTCATGAACGTCTCTTTATCCCACAATGGAATAACCATAGCATTCACCACACAGTCTGGATGGTGAGTCCTGGAAGTTTGGTAATTAGGCATAAGATAAAGGAAGGAAACATATTTTCCATTTCCTCTTCTAGGCCTGAAGATAAGCCACAGACAAATTTTTTAATCCAGCAAAGTTTTCTCTGGCACCCTCCCTCTCTGCCATCAGAGCCTGCCTCCCCAAGAATGAACTAAGCTCATACTCTATCCTGACCATCGCTTGCCACCAGAGTTCAGTTCTTTATCCCAGATCTGCCTTATCCCTGAAGAGTTACATGCTGCAAGATTACTTCTCAAAAATGAAATTCGCAGTCCCTCCTTCTAACTGATTTCATCTAGGCATGAGAAAGAAAGGATCAAGTGAGTATACACTAATGTGCCTGGGCTCCGTTAGAAGTATTTGACTTTGGATTCTTATCAACCTAACTCAATCTCTAGTTGGGAGAATTTTAGGCAGCATAAGACAGGAATGAAAAAAGTGCAGACAATGTGGGGGAAAATATTTTTGAGCAATGGAAGCTGGCTAGCAATGGCCAGCCCACTCTTCTGAGAACGGGTAGAGAAAAGAAAGGAAGACCAGGATGGTGCAGGCCATTGGGCAGTCGGGCCCACGTGAAAGAGTTGTTTCCAAATGAGGGACACTCTCTCTACTTCCAACAAGGGTGTGCTCACCCTCTACCTCTTCCAGGAAGCATTTTCTACCTACTCCCAATCCCATCTTCTCTGTTTCTGAACTCCCTCAGAATTCTAGTACGGAACATATATACTAATTATATTGTCATTAGTTCTCTTTCTAAAAAATCTGGTACACTGATTCCTTCTGATTGTCTGCACTATTCATTTTGGCTCAATCATATTCTACTTTGCATTGATCCATTTATTAAGGTATCTTTTACTCCCAATTAAGCTATCCCTCAAAGAGTGACTTTTTAAAAAGTAACCCTCACCAAAGTACCCAACACGGTGATGAGCACACAGCAAACATTCAAGTAGTTGCCAGCTTTAAAATCAGGAGATTAAGTTAAAAATATACAAGGTTATAATTAAATAATGAAATGAGTTACAAATTTTTTTTTAAAACACCATACTTAAAGTTCATCACCCAGCTACAGAACCTGGGGATTTCAGGCACTAACGTCACCAACCTTCATGAAAGCAGAGAACAGTAGATATGAAGAATAAAATATTTTGCAATATTTATGAAAAATATGAATAGCTGATTTTCTTTTCCAAAGAGTTTAAAACAATTTTCAGAAACCAGAGAGTGGGACCCCTGGAAGAGCAGGATTATGAGTATGTTGAGGGTGATATTATGGAGAGAATTGGGAATAGCAAGGGCACATGGTCCACAGGGCTGGACTGAGAGGAGAGAGGCAGAGGACCACCTCCTAAGCATCTACTGGGCTGTGGGTACCACGTTGGCTGTTGTACAGGTGCTATAACTAATCTTGACAATAACATATCATCTTTACAGACGAAGAAACCGAGGCTCAGGGAGGCTGAGTTACATGTTCAAGGCCACATAGGTGGTAGTAAGTGGACAGAGACGGGATTAAGGTCCAGATCTATCTACGTCCAATGCTCTTGCTCACTCCATTAGGTAACCCCAACCCCTCCTAGACCATTTTTCATCCATGCACCCCAAATAAAACCAAAACAAACAAATCTGTCTTAGTGAGAAAGGAAGAGGTGAAAATAGCCAGCTCTTCTGCAGTTACGGGGTCGGGACACGGAGCGAGGCCATTTGGGAAGGATTCAGGAAGAGAGTTAACATTCGTTGAGAGGGAATTATGTACCAAGCACTGATCAGGCACTCTTTACCCATCATGTGATTTCATCCCAGTAACCCTAAAAGGTGATCACTTCACATAAAAGGAAACTGAGGCTTAGGGAAGTTAACTTGCCCTAAGTCACAATGCCAAAAAGAGCAGAAGTGAAGCTGGGATTTGAACTCAGTCAGTCAGGTCCCAAAGCCTGTGCTCTTTCCACTGCACCCTGTTGCAAGCATGCTCTTCCTTTTCTTCTTTCCATAAATGCCAAAAACTAAAGTTTGGGAAACACTGTTCTATTAACAGATCTAACCAGGAATCACACAACCATTGAACTGAAACAAGCCTGCTTCCCACAGGAAATGAAACTGTCATCTCAACCAAGGAATTCAACAGACAAAAAGAGAGAGGCTTAGAATGGATGTTTAAAGATGCTGTTACCCTCTGAACCCGTTCATAAACACAGCTGACGTTTCTACAGGCCATGTCAGTGAGGTTCATCCACAGGTAACCTACCCAGTGGGGCTGGAAGCACCATTGGCAGCAGAGTTCCCCACTAGATCCACTCGGCAGTGGCTGGGTAATGACACAATGACCCAATCAAGTCCCAACAGCAACACAGCAATGAATGCCATAGAATTATCATAAAATGGGGCCCGTCCTTGAGATAGGGTCCTTGTTTGCTGAGTTGGCTCAGACTTAGGTGAGAATGTCAACAAACAGCTCTCCACACTAGGATAATTCAGAGTGCAGACAACTTACTCATGAGTCATTAAATAAACACATTTCTGTCTAACCCAGATTCACCATGTATGTCTCCAAGTTAAGCAAAAAGCCAAAGCTCATCTCTTTAATGTAGAAGTAGAATCCTTCAGAACCCGCCATGAAACGCACCAGTAGTGGCTTCTAAGTACTTGATTCCACCCCACATCTGGCTCTATTTGGGAGCTAAATTCAGCAGAAGTCTCCAGGGTCAACAAATGACCCTGAATAAAAATAGTCTTGGAAATCTGTCAAGGAGTAGGGAAGGAAACAAGACGGCAGGGTGATTCACTCCAAATGGCAGCTCCAAAACCCAAATTCTCATTTTTGTCCCAACGTGAAGCCAATGTGCAAAACAGGCACAGAGCAAACTGTCCTTTTCCGAAGGCCTCTAGAAGAGGCTGCCAAAAATTTCACGTGGAAGCCAAAAAGATTTAGTGTGCCATTCACCTCTTCTATAAATCGAACTACAGATCCTTCTAACCAGCGCCCTGAACCAAATGCAGATTTACACCTGCTTGAAGACCACCCAGAGGGTCTACAGTTTTGCCCCTGGCAAGCAAGAGGGTCCCTTTCTCCCACCAAATTTTCCAAATGACCAAACAGTCGCAGAGAAAGAGTACAGAGGTTATATGGTGAGCATATGTATGCCTGTTCGCTGCCTTTCTACTAATTCTATGACTCACTTCATCCCCCCAACAGTTAAGTTGTAGTAAAATAAGTACAATATTTTTGAGAAGATTGTATGCTTTTTTAAATTAAGAATTACACCAGTTGAAGAACAACTGACCAACATTTGACTGCTTAGTTAACTCATGTTAAGATGTATCGAACACATAGGTGCCAAATTCTGTAGCGCAACAGAAAACGCAGAAGGACCAAAGGTGGGTGTGCATCAGTCACTCACCTGCACTGTCCCCTTCCAAAGCCCTGTATTGTCATTTTGCATTCATAATTTATATTCTTTTTCTTAAAGATGCCCCCCCCCCAACCATAATGAGTTTCAAAGGACCACAAAACCCAGATTCACCTCTGGACAGGCTCTCTGTCTCTGAGGATCTCACAATCTAGGGGGAGGCAGGCATGCAGAAAACAACATCATGTGATAAATTCTAAGAGGTACAACCAAGCGTCCACGTATCCTCGGGAGAGACAGCGCAGGTGAGAGGACAGCTGACCCACGCCCTGGAGGATTGGGAAAGCCTTCTGGGAACTGGTCTCAAGAGATGCGTAAGAGGGTGACAGGTGGGAATGAGGGCAAAGATGACGGAAGAAGGAAGACATTCCAGGGAGTGAGAACACTCGAGGCCAGTGGTTCCCAGCTGGGGACAAATGTGCCTTTCAGGGGACATTTGGCAATACCTGGAAACATTTTTGGTTGCCATAAATCAGAGAGGAGCGGTGCTACTGGCATCTGGTGGGTAGAAGCTAGGGATGTCGCTCAACATCCTACAATGCACAGGACAGCCCCCTACAACCAAGCATTATCCAGCCCCAAATGTCAACAGTGCCGAGGCTGGGAAACCCTGATCTAAGCAAAGGTATAAAATACATGTTGTGTGTTTACAAGGGAGAAGCTGCCTGTAGCTTCAGCAAACACAGCACTTCAAATGGGTCTTTTTATGGAAGAGAAAAGCCAGGCAGAAAAGAGGGGAGGAAAAATTAAATTTCCAAGGAGCCAAGATATAAAGGTGAGCAGATGTCTTATTCTCAAAACAGGAACCACCAAAGTTAGGAAACTGGACCCCTGGAAGCCTAAGGTGGATTTCACTGTCCTGTGAAATGAAAAGCTTGTCTCCGAGGGATGGTGTCCTTGGCTCAAGTCCACTCTTGAGCAGCAGCCTGCGTTCTTGCTTTTACGCAGACGGCTAAGTGAGGAGTAAGGAGCACAGTTGAGGACCAGACATTCCACTCAGCCTGCCCTGGCGGGACGTGCACTGCAAGAGAGGGTGCAGAGCGGACGCTAATGCTGGAAGAACTCAAGTACAGGGATGGCGCAAGCAAGGAGAAAAGGAACCAAAAGGGCTCCAGGTCCAAAAAGGAAGCCACTACAAAGAAAGCAGAATATGGTGGGGATGCTGTGGTCGGGACTTCAAGTGGTCATTAGGGTTGTTGGCAGGAACCAGGCCTGCCCATGAAGGCAGGGATGCCTGTGCAGGAACCTCTCTCCTGGGCACAGACCCTTGAAAATGGAGTGAGGAGCTGGCCACTGCCGCCAAAACCACCAGCACCTCCACTGAAAGGAAAAACAAATAAATAGAACAAATCTCCCCTAGCAAGAGACTTCTAGGAGGGAAAGAAGGCAGCCCTCGAGATACTAGCAGTTTCTGGTACAAGGGTAAAAGACACAAATTGAAACTCCTTCTAAGACGTACTACCTCACACTAACCCACGTCACCCCTTTAGTCCTGCCTCATCCAGACCCACACGCAGACACACACCTACATCAATTTAAAAAAATAACAGTAAGGGGAAAGTGACAACAATTGTAGCAGATGTCTAAAAAGCAAGCTTTAGCCCAAGAGGGGAAAAGAAGGCCAAAATAATAGCAAAATAAGAAGATATTTCTAAATACACAATGTCACAGAAACTTCAAAAAGAAAAGTAACTGAAACATTCCCTTTTTCTCTCTCTACAAAATAAGCTGTCACAAGGAAGGTATTATGTGCCCAGCAGTATGTTGGGAAAATTAAAATCAAGTTTGGATGACTGAGACCCTGGAAACAACTGCAGCCTTAAGTGCCTAATTGTATGTCACAGACCACAAACAAAGGCAGAGGGCCTTGCAGAAGAGCCAGGTGGAGACAAAGGACAGGACATTCCAGATGGGAGTGCAAGGAGGAGCTGCAGCTTGGGGAAGGCAGGAACAATCGGGCACACGCACACATATCCACTGATAAGTGAGATACATTCAAATTTTGCCTATATGCAACCATAAATACACACCAGGTATAGGCCAACCACCTATGTTGCAGGAGATGAAAACACTTCAACACCACACAGCAGCACCTGGCTCTACAGTGTGTTTCTGGTCACGTTCCACAAAGTGAAACAAATGTCTAAGGGTCACAACAGCATGAGCCCAGTAGCCCAAACGGTTAAACACTGAAATAGTCTGGAGGGACATCAGAGTGATACGAAATTCAAACTATCAGAGAGAGGACTGCTTTCCACCTGGGTCATCAGGATCTACAGCTGGACAGGGGGGCAAAGGGGCTGCCACCCTTTGCTGGGACTGTGTTTACAGCTCTTGGGAACCAACTACTCCCAACTTACAACAATCACCAAACCTGCACAATGAGAACTGCCAATTCTCAGAGTCGTCAAGCACACACACAGATGAGACACATATGAATACATACGCACGTCTGGACATCCAGGATCTTGACTGACTTGGTGATTGGTAGAAACCTGAGCTTTGGCCAAGTGTCGTGCTAATGAGAGCTGGTGATTCCTCCCACAAACCCCCCAACACCAACTCCTTCCTCTCCAGACAACTTAGTTTATTCACTATCAACCACACAGAGTCAGCTTTCATGCCTCCACTCACACCACTTTATCCACCCGGAATGTTCTCCACCTAGGCAAATCCTACCCATCCTTTGCGACTCATCTCAACTCCTCCTCTCCTCCTCCATATCGTGTTTCTGAGCCTGCCTAAGGCATCTCTCCCTCTTCTGAACTTCCAGAACAATTAGTTTGTATAATTACTTGGCAAAGAACTCTCTAAACTCTATAACGCATAACTCTTGTGTTGTTTTCTTCACCTATGATTTAAATCAATAGAAATTTTCACCTTTCTCCCTGTCTTCATTGACACGCCCACTCTTTGGGAGGTAGGGACACATCTTATGGTTCTTTGGATCCTCCCATCTTACCTCCTAGGGTACCCTACACAATGCAGAATTAAATTGCAAAGTTCTCTTCTGTGTACGTAGGAGTTAAGTTAGGTTCACTTTAACAATTTTTCTTAAGATTCAAGCCTCACACTTAGAGACTTTGCAACGAATGCTATGTGAAAGCAAAAAAGAATATAAGAGCTGAAAAATCTTGGAGATACTCATTATTTTACAAATTGGGAAACAGACACATTGACTGGCTCAAGGTCAGTTGGTGGTAGGCGAGTACAGAACTCAGACCGGTGCCCCTGCTTCCCGCTCAGGGATGTAATGAAGACTGACCAAGAGCAGATGAAGACTCCACAGAGTTTGCAATTTCAAGCATTAAGAAAGTTTTTTAAATTCCTAAACTAGAGTAGTTAAGGGGTAATTAATACTGAGAAAAGGGGGTTAGTTAAGTACCCAAACCTAGATTACGATGTTCACTTTATAAGCTTATGGAGTGATATTTAGCTATAAACCTTACAAAAAATAGGGCTAGAACTTCCAGGAAATACACATGCCCCCCAAAGTCAGTTATTTTGAAACTCCACTTACTGTAATGTTTTTGAAAAAAAGTCAAACTACTTAAAGCTCTGCTTACGCATTACCCTATCAAAAGTGAAATAATCACATGCACAAGACTTTCGAAAACAAATTTCGTGTTGGAAGACCATTTTGGGGCTCTGAACTGTGACTACTTTTTCAAGGATGTCAGTAACACAAGGGCTCCATCCATAACTCCGAAAAAACTGAAACCATGAATGCCTTGTCAAATTCAGACAGTTTATCTTGGCACTGGCAAGCAGAGCAGTCTCTTCGATGTCTGGAAACGTGTCTAATTACGTTTAGAGAGTAACTAAAAAATAGCCAGTGTCCCGGAACAGACAGCTCAGGGATCACTCCATAGCATCCTGAATGACATAATGGAACCACGCCAGGAAAAAAAAAGAGAAGAAGAAGAGAAAAGAAAAGAACCAAGGGTGAAACGGCGATGGGACACTAGCCTCTCTCCAAAACAACCCTCCAGTCTTCCCAGGGCCTTCGGGGCCGCCACGACTCTCTCTGAAGTTTTTACTTTCCTTTACTTTTGTTTCCATTAGATCACCTGGCCCGCCCACATCACCTACCTGGGGCAGCGCCCTAGCCTGCCCTGCCCCAAGCGCTGCCTCCAGCTCTGCACACCCCTTACACCCCCCGTCCGGACAGCACCCAGGGCTACCCCCTCTCAGGAAGGCGCAGCCCTGGAGCTCGGCACATCCCTTACACTCCAATGAGGCCGCACCCCAGGGCGTCCTCTCTCGGGAAAGTGCAACCATCGAGCTCAGCGGACCCCGGTGTACCCCAGTCCGGCCGCACTCCATCCCTTGAGCTCGGCGCGCCCCTGACAACCCCAATCCGGCCGCACCGCAGGGGCGCCCCCTCTCGGAAGAGCGCAGGCTTGCGCCACCGCGCACGGCTGCTCCGCCCTCACCTGAGCCGAAGGTTGGCCATGAACTCGGGCATCGAGACAGTGTCCATCAGCACGAAGTCCGCCTTGCCGAACTCCAGGCTCTCCTGCTCCGCCATGGCGCCGGCGCACGGGCTCAGGTGGGCGCGGACGGCCTCAGGTGGGCGCGCTCGGGCCGCGGGGGCCGGGCCGGGGGCGCGCGGCGAGCTCGGGCGGGGCCGGGGCGGGGCCGCGGGGCTGCGGAGGAGGGGGCGCCGCGCGTCGCTCGGCGGGTCTGGGCAGGACGGAGGCCGTCCCGCTGCTCCACGGCACGCTCTCGGCCGGCGCGGCGCACCCGGCAGTTTCCGCTTCTCCCGCGGCGGCTGCCCGGCGCTGTGGGGGACGGGACACTGAGACGGAGACGGCGGCGGCTGGTCCCGCCTCTGGCCTTGGTCTGGCGCGGGCCCCGCCCCGCCCCGGCCGGGCCTCTCCGGCTCCGCCCCGCCAGCTGAGGAGCGCGCCCCCGCCGCGGCTCAGGGCGCCGCCTCCTCACCTGGGCGGCGCGCACGCGCGGGGCGGGTGGCGGGGGCGCGCCGGCCCGGGCGCGGCGGCGGGGCGGCAGCGCCCCCTGGGGATGGGCGCTGGGATCTCAGGGGGGCGGTGCCGAGAAGTGAGGACGTACGAGGGTGGGTGGAACGAGGTTTCCAGGATGGTAGATGCCAACAAAGTTACCAGAGTAGCTCGTGAAGCTTTTCGCGAAGATAATTCATTATGATTCGGTCACCCTGGCTCGAAGCCCACTCCTGCTCCCCTGCTCACGTCCTCTCCATCCCTGAAATGATGGTTCACGCTCAGACTGAGAGATAATGAGAGCTAACATGGGGATACCAAAAATGCCGGAGCTCTTCTAAGGGCCTTAGAGAACTGAAGTGACTTGTTACACGGCTAGAAATTGGGGAAGCTGCAGTTTCATTCAGGTCGCTTGATTTATGAGCCCCAGCGTTTACTTACTTACATGGCAGACTGCTTTCCTTCTCCAATGTTCCATGACCCATTTTTCTCTTCTACTCACCTGAGCATGTAATCAAACATGACCTTATATCGTTAACTTTTTAGTATATGTATGTATCATCTCCCTGAGATTATTGTAGGCTTCTTGAGCATGGGACCATGTCCTAAACTTATCCATATCCCGGTTGGCACCCACCAAGTAGCTATGGTACTGCCTTGCCCATGTAGATGTGAAATCCACAATGGGTCAATGGAATGGTATGAGTCGTAAGTGGTCTCCAATTTATAGATACATTGGTTGAGCTTCGAAAATTCTTTTGGAACTTAGTCTGCATTTTCTCAATGAAAATATAAATGGCTTTCTAAGGCAGCTGCACCTCTCCAGTCCTGTTTCCTTTAGGACCATCTTCTATTCCAAAATCTACTAGGAAATCTAGAAGCCCCCAAAGACCTGGCTGGGCTCCAAGTCTGTGACTGAATTTGAGATGAGTAAACCAGACCAAAGGACTCTGCTCAAGGCCTGCTTCAGCCGCCAACCACTCGCCCTGGCTAAGAGAGAGGAGAAGACAGCTTGATCAGCTGGATCCCGAGGGAGCACCCCCGCCATCAGACAGCCGCCCGGTCTCTGGCACAGGCAGAGCTGGGTTGCGGTCTGTCCATTAGCAGCTCTGCTTATTCCGAAGACACCTCTCTGGATCTGTGTCCTCCTGTGTGGAATAAGACCTCTGGGCTAGACACCCTCTGAGGTAGGACTGTCCTTTGCTTGGGTCATTTGTGTGGGTGGGTCAGTGAATAAGCAGTGCATCGAGTGTGGTACAGTCGTAAAATGTTTGTATTGGTACAGTTTGACATAAGTAGAACTAAATTTCAAAAAGAAAAGGAAGAAATCTCAGATTTTGTGCGATTTGGAGCAACCAGGGACCATACTCAATAACCCCTTGGTAAATGGATATATGTGGTTTCCCTGAGCCCCAGGGTTGTTAGAGCAAACGAGAGTGTACAGTGGGTAGGATCTGTAGTGATATACAGCTGTGGTTTTCACATGGCCAGAACAAGGGAACTCTTGTTTTAATCTATATCTTATACGGGAGTCCAATGTATAAAACATATACACAACATGTGCAAAGGATATTTTATAAATTTATTTTAGAAGCCCAAATTAGTGTAAAAACAGGCATGGAGACCAATGAGTCTCCTTTAATGAATCCAGATCTGTCCAGTGGGGCTCACCATCACCTTAAATCAGCCTCAGGACTCCAATTTACTTTTGTATGTTGTTTTGGTTGTACAGTATCAAGAAAAGTCTGATATACATGGCTAAGCAGTAAATCGTTACTCATACAATTTTACATCCAGCCTTTTTAAAGGCCAATGCACAGCTACAATCTTATTCATCAATGATACCTCTACAAGAAGTTCCAATATATGAAACTAAACACTGCGATCTGCATTCAAACAAGGTAACATAGAGCAGGTTAGCTCTTTATTAATCTCCTTTGTGATGAAACTTGAATAGAAACACATTTGGATATGTATGCTTGTGTTACAGTTTAAAATATACTAAAAACCAAAATAAAAGTTCCTATCGCCAGTAATGAGACACAGTGATATCATGAATGATGTGATGAGTAATGTGATCTCCTAAAAAGAGGTAACATCACTTTCCTGCTAAAAATGTGTCAACTGAATCTAATCATGAAGAAACGTCAAATAAACCCACATTCAAGGCACCCTACATAACAACCGATCTGTACTCTTCAAAAATATCAATGGCACGGGGCCGGCCCGGTGACATGGTGGTTGGGTTCGCGTGCTCCACTTTGGTGGCCCAGGGTTCGGATCCTGCGCACGGACCTATGCACTGCTTGTCGAGCCATTGCTGTGGTGGGCGTCCCACATGTAAGGTGGAGGAAGATGGGCACAGATGTTGGCCCAGGGCCAATCTTCCTCAGCAAAAAAAGAGGAGGATTGGTAACAGATGTTAGCTCAGGGCTAATCTTCCTCACCAAAAAAAAAAATCAATGGCATGAAAGACAAAGAGAGGCTGAAGTGCTGGTCTAGGTTAAAGGATCTCAAAGAGACACCACAACTAAAGGCATTATGTGACCTGGACTGGATCTCCTTCCTGAAAAGTATAAAGGACATTATTGGGACAATTGGTGAAACTGAATACAGACTGTATATTAGATAGTGGCACCGTATCACTGCTAGTTTCCCTGAATTTGATCATTGTACTGTGGTTCCTTAAGAGAGTGTCCTTACTTTTAGGAGACACCTTCTAAAGTATTTAGGGGCAAACGGTATAATGTCTCAAAATGTTTGGCAAAGGTGACAATAATAATAATGATAATAATACTGTGTGTGGATATATATAGTAGATAGATATAAATGGATAAAGCAGATGTAGCAAAATGCGAACAATTGGTGAATATAGTTAAAGAATATATGGGAGCTTTTTTTGTACTTTTCTTAACTCTTCTGTAAGCTTGAAATTATTTTAAACTATAAAGTTAAAAATCGAATAACACTTACATTTGTGAAAGTCACATCAGAAGTTTGTAGACATTCCAGAACTGAAAAACCAGCAGACATTTTGAAAACTCTAGTACAAAAGATCTGTTAGCCCTTGTTGCCATCGATGTGCTAGGAGATTGTAAACAGTGGACAGACAATTCTAAAAACAAAAGTAATGTAATATTGATCTTAGTTTTCAAATATGGCCATATGCCATAGGGGGTACATCCTGTTCTCTGCCTGAAATTCCTCTTCCCTGTTGTCACCCCTCACCCCTATAGCCTAGCTAATTTCTGCTCATCTCATAACTCTCAGTCACAACATCACTTCCTCCAGGAAGGCTTCCATGATCTCATAAGTCAGGATTGGCTGTCCCTCCTCTGTGCACCCACGGCACCCTAGAAGTGTTATCCCTGTTATAGCACTGAATGCACTGAGCCTATTGGCTGTCTCTCTCATTAGACTGTAAGGGCCATAAGGGCTGGAAGCTGTATCTTTTCTGTTCTTGGATGTAACTCTGCACCTAGTACCACAATTCCTAGGGTGTGAAGCTCTTAATAAATTAATAAAAAGCTTGATAAATGAATATGGAATGTTCTGTGAATCTATGGGTTATATAATGTGAGGTTGTAAATCCCCCCCCTTGGTAGATTTTCTTCATTAAAATCAGTCTCTCTGCCACGTTTATCTCTTTCTCATCTTCTGCCCCTGGAAGCAGGTCTCAGGGCTGTGTTCCCTTCTGTCCTGGGGCCAGGCCTACACACTCTGTGTTCACACTGAACAAAAGCAGTTGTTCTGAAAACCCCTCTGCAGTTGACAGCTGCTGTCGAGGATCTGCTCTGGGTTATCCACGAAAATCAACTCTGAATTTTCCACCACAAATATTTGTTCCCATTCCACTTTCCCAGAATGCTTCTGGGCTGCCCTGCCCTCCCTCCCTTTACCAGGTGCTCTGCTTCCAGGAAGTCAACTCATTTAGGCGTGAGTCCTGCATGACAGAAGCAGGATGGTGAGGAAAAACATAGTCACACAGCATTCTCAATGGGCATTTCAGAAATTTATTTTATAAGCCCAAATTATTCTAGAGCAGAAGTAGAAAGGCAAATCTATGTTGCAGAATAACTTCATAATGCACTCATAACCATATAGAATGATATGGGACTCTCTGCCTTAGATATTATCTGAAACATACTTCCTCTTCTTTCATGCATAAGACTGGACTTGAACTTAGAATGATATATCAAAGACAGCATATATGCTCTCTATGGTCTCTGAAGCCCAAAATTTTTTAAAGTAAAACAGACCCAACAGTTGCCTCCCTGGTGTCACCGATAACTTGCCCACCTGTGGACTCCCTCCCTCCCCCTCCCCCGGCTCCCTCACCACTGCCTTTCACTCTGTTGGCATCTCACTGGACAAAGGGAAGGGAGTTTTCATAGCAGAGATCATTATCATAAACCACCCTGAAAGCCCAGAAAGTGACTTAAAAGTTTCATCTTCTCACCTCTAGCTGTTAGACAGAGGACCAGCCAGCCAATTGCTGAAGACCTGGTTCTGGGTTCCAGGGATTCCTTTCCCTGCTGTCTCTGTGGCCCAGCTGTTCTTACCTGTGACAGTGTTGAGTTGGGGACAAGGATCTTTCCTTAGCTCTTTGGAATGGCTGATAGGGAAGACAGAGCTCCTTTTAACATAATCAAACTAAGCACACAGGAAGTTGGGAGATATCCACTGAAGAGGGGGAGGAGATGGAGGAGGAAGAAGAGAAGGAAGGGGCTGCCGCTGCCAGGGTCTCAGGGCAGCAGGTGGACAGTAACAAGACACTGGTTCTCAATTTTTAGGTTTCATCGTCCTTTGATGGAAACATGTGGACTTCCTCTCCCAAGACAAATGTATTAAGCACATACACAAAACAGTTTGCACATGGACTCCGCCGCCCCCTGCCCAAAATAATCTGTCTATGGATCCCAAGTTAAGAACTCCTGAACTAAGGGAAGAGTCACACCACTGGTCCTAATCACTGGGAAATGGAGAAGGGTTTAAGCAAGCCGTCACTGTTGGTATCCTGTGAGTCACCAGACAGGGCTGTCCCAGAAGCACATCCCTCTGTGTGGGCAGAGGAACCACAGATTTAAAGCCACAGGAAAGATAGAGTCAGATGGTAGAGGAAGACACAGCAGTGGATTGCCTCAGGAATTTTTCCTGACTGTGACAACATCGTTTCTGACTATAAACATTTCACTGGAATGCATCCTCTTTGCTAATTACAGAAGTGCTTATCACTCTGAGTCAGAGTTGGCTGTCCAAGCATGTCCGTAAACTCTCTAGGACAGGGGCCATGTCATACTCATCCTTTTATTTCCAGCCCTCAAGCTGTGCCTGGTGACCCTTAGGTATTTCTTGAATCGAGAAGGTGAATTAATTAGTGAATTAACTTATTAGTAAATGGGTGTGTGTAGATGTAGTATTATATTTCAAGAAGCATGTGGCATTTCTCTAAGCCCCAAGCCAGAAAAACCACTAAATCTCAAACTATTCTGGCCACTGGAAGTCATCCTAGAGCTAGAAAATTCGGGAGTGTGATAGGATCCCACGACAGGGAAAACAAAAAGGCACACCCACAGTCAATTCATGGATTGAGGGTGTCTTAAGACAAGACACCTCAAACTTTAAAGTGTATGAGAATCAACTGGGAGCTTGTTAGAATTCAGAGTCTCAGGCCCCTCTCCAGACCTACTGAATCAAAGTCTGCATTTTGACAAGATTCCCAAGTGCTGCTGCTGCTGCTGGTTTGCAGACCACACTTTAGGTAGCAAGATTCCAAGGACTCTTAGTGGTCATATAATCAAACACCACCTCCCCTTTACAGATGGGGAAACTGAGTCCCAGGAAGAGCAGCTGACTTTGACTAGGTCAAATTGAGGCACCAATAGAGCTGAGACTAGAACTTAAAATTTCTGATCTGCGTGGTGGATAGTTTCCACTACCCCACATGAACATCCATTTGTGAGACAATGTGTAGGAGGAGGAGTAAAGAGGAGTGAGGGAAGACAGCACCCTAGATCTTCTCTGTACCCCATTCCTAAGGGGGGTGCTGATGTCCTCCTTTTCCTCATGCCTTTTTTGTCCTAAGAGCTTGCAGTAGAGATTAGAGAAGATATTGCTGGAGTTGGGAAAAATTCCAATTCCTTGCTTCCCTCCACCTGACAAAGTAGCAAGTAGTTAGTACTAATATCATCCACCATTAATATTTGGTTAGTACCTACATAACTGACATTCCAGGGAGAATGGGACATCATACTCAAGGTGACATCTTCTAATCTGCCTCCCAGATCGCCTCTTTTCCTGCTATTCACCCACAGTTTCTCAACTGGTGAGCAGCAACAGTACTCATCTCTTGAGAGTTAAGATCGTGAAATAAAATGATCTTAAAATGTACAGTGTGACCTTCTGACTTTTTCCAATCAACTGGATTAATTCTTCAGACTATCTAGTGGTAGAAATAATATGAGCAGTACTTCTATCCAAATTATGACAACCTGAACCCTAAAGAAATGATATAGGGGAAAAGTTTCAATGACTTGAAAGTAGAATCCACAAAACCTAAGATACCTTAGAGGCCACGTAATCCAATGTCCCACCCAATGCCTGAATCCCCTCTACCATTTGCTCCAATGCCTGGACCTACCTGGGCCATTTGACTCGTCAGACCTCCCCTGCAGACGTCTCCACATAAAAGCAGCTCCAACACCCTTTCACTCAGTCTTCCTCCCGAATTACTGCCCAGACTCACTCCATGCCCTGTATCCCAACTGTTCCATCTTCTGCTCTTGTTACTTATTATTATTATTTATGAGCTTGTTTTGTCCTTTGGATCTGATATTCCACCAAGATAGGACTAGGTTGAAGTGAACTGTAATCAAGGGTGGGAGCCAAGGTCATAGCCAGTTAAGGAGGAGCCTCCTGTTTTTCTTGAGTTGACCTGCCTTTTAGAGTTTCTATCCACAAAATCCTAACTATTTTCACTGATCTCTTTGAAGTCTGCCTTTTCAATGCCTAAGGTCTGTGTCTGCCTGTGCTTATCTCTTAGCCACGGAACAGTCACTTTTTCCTAATGTTTGCATCCTTTCCAAGTCTCTCATTAGGTCTTCTGTACTGAATAGGATTTGGTTCAGAGTGTCATTTTTCCCATACATGGGAGGCAGTGGTGGTACACTGGCACTAAAGCTTTAGGTACCTGTACCAGAGGCTTAGGAGGGTGATTGGGGATCTTCATTTTAATAAACAGCCCAGGAAATTCTGTGTCAGGTGGGCAGAGAGCCTAACTTGGAGAAATATTGGCAGGAATTTTGGTGTCAGACACTGGAGTTCAATTCCTAGTTCTGCAGCTTACTGCCTGTGTGACCTTGAACAAATTAGTTCATCTGTCTAATCCTCAATGTCCTTGTCTTTATTAAAGAGATGATAAGACCCACCTCCAAGCATTAAAACCATGAAATGAGACAACATCTATGAAGGGCTTCATATAATTCAAGGCAGGTACCAAGTACTCAGTAAACACAAGCTACCATTGCTATTAGTGTAACTGCTCCCTTTCTCTTCAGGATAGGGAAATTATTAGCAGGTAATAATTTATTGCATGTCCTCTTTAGCAAACTAAGATTTCGAATATCTGCCTTTGACTCTTCTACTCACCCTATGATTTTCTTCTGTGTGAGTTTTGTGATTCGTATTGGTAATTTATTACCACTTCCATGCATAGCCATGGGCTTTGCACTTAGTAGGGGATCAACATTTGCTGACTATTTTTGAATGAGTGAATGCCATCTGGCTAGGCCTTCTGTGCTACACTCCCACTGCAACACCACATCTGTTCTTCTTCCCCTCCCTCAAATGCTCTCTAGCATCCTCTTAACATTCACTGTAGAACTGATGTAGTTCCCTCCTGGCCTGACCCTTCCCATTGCCCCAGCCCAGTGAAGAGTACTGTCCCATGAAGCCTTGATGATACCTGCCAGTTTGTATTTACTTCTTTGCATTAAAACTTCCAATCCACTTCATCATACATGCTCTATGCTCATCATATTATGTCTTTACATAGAGAAATAATAAGAGATGAAGCTGGTGAAATGATAATAGGAGTTCGGAAACCACTTTTTCCTTTTTCCTCTCACAGAAGTGTTCAGTTGAGCTTCTGTTGTTATCAAATAATTAATTCAGAAGAACTGAGCCTCCACTATGGACATTCCATGTTCTCCATCAATGAATAGATACACGTAGCAACTGCGCAGAGCACACATGTGTAACTACAAGGACTGTGGGGCTCTAGTGTTCAGGTTTGCAAGGTGGTAGAGCATGGGGTTCGAAGCAAAGTCCCAAGGGCCGGTTCTGCCACTTATGTACTGTATGTGACCCTGGAGAAGTCACTTCAGCCCTCTGAGATTCAGTTTCCTCTTCTGTGAAGTGAGAGTGATACTAGTGTCTTCCTCATAAGGGTGCTATGATAATTAAATGAAATAAAGTATGCTAAACACTTAGCACGGGGTCTGGGACAGTTAGGGCTCAATAAATGTAAGCTGCCAGTGCTATTATTATCTGCCAGTCCCCCCACTGGGACTTTGATGCGGTTCCTAACCAGGTGGGAGAGGAAAGGGTGTCTGTTCTGGTCGGGTTCTTCTCATCTTTTGATACCCTGGTCACTTCCTTATAGCTGAGCTGATCCACTAATTGCAAGGAGTTCACTGCCTCTCGAGCTACAGTTTCTCAACATTCAGTCTTGAAGGTGCAGTGACGTCCTGGCTTTCCTATTCACGCTTTGTCACCTGAGTTCCTAATGGCTATTGCATAACCAGGTACGTATTTGCCTTTCAGGAGATACATTTCTCTCCCAATGCAAATATGAATACATGGGGCATAAGCATGACGCCCATGAAGAGGGACTCCCCCAACCCAACCCCACATCTTGTGGAGTTGCATTATGAAGGCTTTATAGATCAATGAATCCCAAATCCTGCTGGTGATTAGATTCACCTGGGATGCTTTAGCAAACTACAGCTTCCTACCTTCCACTTCCAGTCCTTTTGAATTGAAATTTTTGTGGCTGAGAACCTAAGAACCCGGAGTTACACACATAAAAAGAACGACTTCTGAGATGAGTGTTGCCTGGGAAATTGATGGCCATTACGTCAAAGTGGTTGTTCTCTCTTTCACATGGGATAGAGCAGAAGAAAGCTTCAGATTTTGAGTTTCCCACCTCGTGTGCCTTTCAGAAATGCAACACAAGCCTGCTTTAGACTCTCCACCTAATCTCTCTTAGGGATTCTGAGAGCCTTCATCTCTGGCAGGTGCAATCACTTATCGCTGATTTTATTAGGAAAGAGTGCCTTCCAGCTCTCCCTATAAAACCTCTTTGGAGCGTGCACTTGCTTGAGGCAAGTGCTCCGAGCTACAAGTGTAAGGATTAAGCCTTCCACATGTACTTCATTTGCTTACATGGCCTAAGATTCCCTAAGAAGAAGACTACAAATTATACTCTAGCCAAAAAGAAGTATGAGTGGGCCAGCTCAGCCTTTGGGGAAGAAGAGGAGGAAGAAGAAGGAGGCCTATTTTAGTTACATGGGGAAAATCCTAAAGCAAGTGAGTTGAGACTCTCTGGAAGCTTCGAATGGCCAAGACAGGTATCATGTTAGTGGCCCTGGGCGTGATGCTGACTTCAATTTATTCTGATACAGGAGTCCTTCTTCACACATTAAGTTAAGTTGTGTGCAAACAGCTTCTCTAAACTGGATCTGCTGATGGCTGCTGTCTTCTCCCGCTGGGCTTTCTTTCTCTTGGCAGCAACTCTGAACACCTGAGCTCTTAGTGTCTCTCTTTCTTGTGTCTGTTGACAGGTAATCTGTAAACTGATTCTTCAATGCCCTCCCCTTTTCTTGGGGAGAGGGGATTCACCACCTAGTCTGTTCTATCACTTTGAAGAGCTGCGTATATCAGGTTTTCATTAAATGGTGCTCTGTACTCAGAATGTTCCTTAAGTGGGTAGGCACTCGTATTCCTTCTTCCCACCCACCCAGCCTCACCCCATAGCATACAAAATGTAGAAAACAAAATCAGGAAAGTCCTCCCCTTCAAAAGAAGCTGTGGGGAAGAGAGTAAGGAGATTCTATGAAAGTTGTGCTAAGGCTTGATTTTGGATTTTATTTCTTCATGGCAAGGAAGCAAGGCTAAGTGTTCATGTGTGTAATTGTACCAAAGCCCCCTGTATTCCAGTAGTATAATTTGGAATCTGTTGCTTATCCTGGGAGAAAAAGAGAAAAATGGGAATAAGGAAAGATAGGAGAAGGAGAGAAGGTATATGAAATAGAGCAGGGTTTCTCAACCATGGCACTGTTGATATTTGGGGGCTGGATAATTCTTTGTTGTGGGGGGCTGTCCTGTGCATTGTAGGATGTTGAGTAGCATCCCTGGCCTCTACCCACTAAATGCCAGTAGCACCCTCCCTCCCTGTTGTGACAACCAAAAATGTCCACAGACATTGCCCAATACCGCCTGGAGGGCACAATTGCCCCCAGTTGAGAACCACTGCTGGAGATCCTGCGTTTGGCTGGAAGGGCCCCTCCGTGGGAGTACTTGGACTAAACAGTACTTTAATCATTAGTCTGTCCTTGGTCTGTCCTTGACCTTGTGGGTCTGGCAGACCACTCTGCTTCTTCAAGCCTCCAAAAGGTTGGGTCTGTGCCTTGGGTCAGTCTCTCAGGCTCTGTGAGGATAAAATAAGATGTTGGTTGGATACATGTATTGAGTACCTAAGTGCAAGCCAGGTCTACTACGGCAGCTCAGATGAGAACGATGGGGGCTCTATCATTAGGGGGCTCGTGATCCTGTGGGAGAGGGACATTGAGGAAATACTTATAAGTTATTAGAACCAAGAGAAGCCTTTCGAATCCCGCTTCAAGGCTTTCCTTTCACAAAAAAGAAACTGAGGCCCAGTGTGAGAATATGACCTGCTCACGTGACGACTCATTTCCAGACAGAGGTAGGATTAGAGCCCTGGGTGGGGGATTCTCAGGGGAGCCTTCTTTTGACTACTCCAGCTGCCCTTCTGACTTCAGACAGGAAAACTAACGACATGAGGCGGCGTGACAGGCTCTGTGAACACAGAGTGTGCTGGGCCTTAGCGGGAGGTTGTGTGGAAGGCAGATACACTGGAGGTGGCACCTGGGGAGGAGCCTTAAAGGATGGATAGAATTTGAAAGGTGGAGTGGAGTGTGGCACAGTAGGTAAAGTGACAGATAAACAGTGGCATGGAGATCGAAAACAGAGACACAACCGAGGAAGAGCAAGTTTCCCAGCTTGGCTGGAGATCATGTTGGCAGAAGGAAGTACGGCTAGAAATCAAGAAGCGTTAAAGTGAAATACTTACTAGTAGGAAATATAGAGTGTGAAAGTATACTCTAAACTAAAATTATATTTTCCATCTTCAGAACATGTTGGATGTTAACTCTGATTCTATTAGGAAAAAACGAGGCACAAAAGCTGAAGTGACCGGAGTTAGTCTGTATTATCCACACATGGGTTATCTTTCTCACCAGCTACAAATTCCCTACCCCCCCCCCACTTCCCCAGAGACAGTTGATAGGTACAGTGGCTTAGTTTCTTTCACCGTATTGCTACCATTGTCCCTTTGGGTGGTTCGTCTTGTTCCACATGTGCATGAGTCCACAGAAGCCGTGGGTGCGTGGGTGCTGGGTTCCACCATAAATGGCTCACTGTGGGAAGCCTTCATGTCTCTGTCTCATCCTTGTGCTGTTTCTCCCCCAGACCCACCCAGACTTCAGTGGGTACTCCTGGGAGTTGGACGCACTGGGGTCCCTGGAGGCTTGGCGGCTGGAATGGGTTAGCCTGGAGGTGGTCAGGCTGTCTTTCTACAACCACAGGAGAGCCGTCACCAGCAGAAAGATCCTTGAAGCAGTCAAGCGGAGATCCTCTCGGAAGAGCTTTGGAATCAATGAAGTGGTTCTGAATGGCCCTGTTCTTGAAATGATTGCACTTGCCACAAAAACATCAGACATGTCAGAGGGCTGAGTTGGAAGACAAGGTATCTGGGAAGTGCCTGCTGCACTGGGAGTCTTGGTGCTCCACACCTGCTCTCCGGGTCCTGTGGTTTTAGCCTCTGACTTAATTTGTGAAAAAAAATAAATAAATAAAGGAAAGCCATTTTATCTTGGGGGGTGTGTGTGTTATGCCTGTGATTTATGGCTTTTAAATTATTCTTAGGCATGCTTCTTCTCTGTTTTGAGCTTACCTATTGTCTTTTTGGAGGACATGGTTCAACCCGTTATACCATGTACTCACCATCTCCCCTGCTCCAGCCCCAGGGTGGAGACTGCTGTCCTGGAATGAACTGATGATTTTTTTTTTTTTTAGTTTAAGCACCTCTGCCTTGATCTATAGGAACTAAAAAATAAAGAGAAAAGGGATGTTTGCTCTTTGAGTATAGGATTCATGGTGTTGGTTATCGATGTAGCACTTAGCATAATAGTACGTATGTACTAAGTGATGTGTAAGCTGGTCCCAACTGTGGAAAAACAAAGAAATTATAATAGTATTAAAAAATACAATAATTTGGGAGCAGAAAGAATAAATGGGCTGATATATTTTAGATGTAGTGGTCTGGGAAAGCCTGGGTAGGTGACATGAAGGAAGAGAAGGTGCTAAGCATGGGGAAGGATTCTGGGCTGAGGAAACAGCCTGAGCAAAGGTCCTAAGGCAGGCAGGAAAGCTGTTAGCTTGTTAGGGAAACTAAATGAAAGTCAGGGTTCTAGCAAGCAAGGGAGAGTACAGTAGGAGATGAGGTTGGAGAAAAAAGCTGGGGCCAAGTCAGGCAGGGTTTTGTTTCTATTTCAGAGCAGTGTAAAGCCACTGAAAGATTTTAACTAGGGAATTGACGTCTTGTTCAGTTTTTTTGTTTTGTTTTTGTTTTTGTTTTTAGTTGAGGTGTAACCTCCAGTAAAGTGTACAAATTGTAAGCACACCTCAAAGTTATATATATATATGTGTGTGTATATATACACACACACCCAGATTAAGATACAGAACATGTCCATCACTGTTGCTATGTCAAGAATAGATTGAAGAGAGTGTGGAAATGGGAAGATTAGTTAGAAATGTTTTGCATGAGTTTAGCAGAGAGATGATAGGGGCCCGCATGAGTGTGGGTAGCAGTCAAGATGGAAAGAAGTGAAGAGGTTTGACATGAATTTGAGGTAGAATCAATAGAATTTGCTAATGTAATGGGCATGTGGAGTGAAGGAAAAAGTGATCATTCCAAGGTTTTGGGCTTGAATAGTGTAGTGTCGTGGACAATGGTGTCGGTTACAGAGATAGAGACGACTAAAGGAAGGAGGACAGGTGTTTCGGGAGAGAGTTCCATTCTGGACATGTTAAGTTTTAAATACCCATGAAACATGCAGATGGAGATGTCAAATTGGTAGGACTGGACCAAAGACACAAATTTGGGCATCATCAGCATAAAAAGGTGATATATAAATCAGCAGGAATGGGTGCAATTACCTAGGAAGATGGGATAAAAAGGAAAAGAGAAGACGATCCAGAACCAAGACCAAAGAAATTCTAATATTTCGAATCAGATAGTGGAGAACTAACAAAGGAAACCGAGGAGGAGAAATCTGAGAAATCAGGAGGGGGTGATGTCATGGAAGCCAAGAGAGGAGAAAGTGGTCCAGCCTACTGTGCACAATCCGAGGGAGAGTGTTAAAAGGAGATATTTATGTCCACTACATTTGGTGACATGGAGATCATAGTGACCTTGGGAAGTCAACTCACTGGAGCAGGGTGGGTATCGGGCAGATTTGAGCAGGTTGAAGAGTGAATGGGAGGTAGTCAGTGGAGACAGATTTTTTTATGGTGTTGAGACAAAAGGAGAAATTTAGCACAGAAAGAGAACAGAGACATGGGCCGGTAGCCAGAGAGTCACTTGGTATAAAGAGAGATTTAAGATGAGATACTAGAGCTTAATTGTTTGCTGGGATAGAAGCAGGTATTAATCCAGAAGAAAGCAGAGAAAGCTCAAGGATCCAGGACCTTGAGAAGGTGAGGGGGATGGGATGCAGAGAAGTGAAAGAGGAGAAGATGTGTACAAACGTTGGTAAGTTTAGAGATTTGGTGATGAAAAGAAGAGGAAGTTAGTACTATTTTTCTTTTTAATGAAACAAGTGAAAGTGAAGGAGGGGCATGGGAGGTTTAAAGATAAGATATGAAGTTGTTTTCTAAGGGAGTAAGAGAGTGAGACTTGAACTCATGTGGACAGATTGCTCACCAGGGATGAGGACTTGTTTAAGATCTGTGATCCTGATTCAAAAGCAAAGCCAGTCTTGCTGTGTGACCTGCTCCAGCCGCGTGTATCTGCTCCAGTGCGGTGTGGAGAATGCAGAGTTTGGGTTCTGCTATGTGAGCTAGGAAGGAGGGAGGGGCAAGGGAGCAGCTCCATGACGGACCATGCAATCCAGGGCAGCCAGGAGGGGTGGGGGACGAGAGGGGTGAGCTTGTTGTGGGGTTCACAGAAGGCCCAGAAGATGTCAGGCCTGTAAAGTGAGTCTCAGAGAAGGAATTTTCTCTCTCCAGCACCCTTTAGCATTTAACTAACCCATGAGGGCACTTGCCTAAGAAGCAGTGGTGACACCCAGTGACCACTCCTTGAAGTGCACCTCCTTGGTTGTATAGACAGTCAGCAGATCCTGAAGCAACCTTGTATGAACTAATGGGGGGGGGGGTTCTGCTCCACTTGGGAGGCACTCAAGCACTCCCACATTCTCTCCATAGCTGTCTCTGTGGGATTCTGTATTACTGGCCCTGCACTCTCTAAGCGAGTGGAGAGGCTGCTGCTCAAGTGGGTAAGTAGAAGTGGAGAGCCAAGGCACTGAAGACAGTCTGGGGGCTGCTAGCCCAGACCTGGGCTTCTCTGATAGATTTCTGCTGTCCTGGGGATTCAGGACAAGCATCCTAGCCTGGCTTTGGGCATTCCCAAAGCCCTGCTGGGGTTTAGACAAATGCTAGCCTCTTCCAGCCACAGTTGTCCTGGGGAATTGTCATGCTGGCTGACTCAAGAGCTGAGTGAGGACTCCCTTCTCTCTACCTCCTCCCGAGAGTTGACTGTCCTCAGGGTCTGAGAGGGTCCTAATATCTCTGGCTCCACCTAGGATCCTCCTGCGCCAAGTGCTGGGATCTGGCTTAGTCTAGAGGGAAACCCGGGTTGCTCCCCAAATTCTGTCCCCCATCACAGGCTGGACTTCTGGGCCAAGGAGTTGGGTGTCCCTTAGTTAGGGGCTATTCCACCCACAGGAAATACAAAGAGGATGGAGATAGGACACCTAAACCCTTCTACAATGACCTAAGGTACTTTTACTGTTCTAATTACCTTTTACTAGGACCTGCTGTTTATCTTTCACTTTAAGAGGTTAGCAAGTCAGGTTTTAAGTCCAAGCACCAGAGGGTGAAATGAGGATGTGTCACTGAGGCATGAACCCTGGAGTGGGGCAGGTGAGGAAGATGGTTTCTAAGATGGTCAAGAAATGGAGGAAGACTGTCTGACTCACCTCTAACCCTCTTCCCCACCTCTTCTCTCACAATCCCCAGTTCGAACTTGACTTTGAACTTAGGGGCAGCCTGGTGTAGTGGAGAGAGTCTGCACTGAACTTGTGGTCAGGTAATCACTTGACCATGTCTTTTTCCATGTCTGTAAAATGGTGATGGTAATGTCCACTGCACAGGGTTGTAGTGAAATTTACATAAAAGTGTTTCTTACATTAACACAGTGCTTTGGCTTAAGGCATTATTATTAGATATTTACACCAAGGCAGATTTCATAAATTTTAAAAGAAAGAAAAACCAATGGCAATGCAATTCCATTAGAGGTGGTGAACTTCCAGTACTGGGGGGATCCATCAGAGGCAGGGTGACGGCTGATGTCCCTTCCAAGACTGAGAGAGCACAGAGGGAGGAGGGTGTGAGGAGAAGCACAAGGCAGGGCTTGGAGTCAGAGAGACTTAGCTTTGGATCCCAGCTCTGCCCGTTACTAGCTGTGGCACCTCAGACAAGTCACGGAGCCTCCTAGATTCTCAATGTCCCCCTGTGTGAAGTGGAGATAATTCCTACCTCCCTGATTGTTGGTTGTCCAAAAACAAATTGTAGAGACAATTAGATGAGGTGCTGCCTGTGAAGCCGTGGAACAGAGTAGGCACACAATGAATGGAATGTTGAAAACTCATTAATGCAGGTAATTCCAAACCAAGTATTTGGGGCATATATATGGGCTAGGCACCACGCTAGGTGCTGGGTGACAATGCACAGCTTTCAATCAGGCAATTCTAGTTCCAATTCCAGCTTTACCATTACTAGCCATAGAAACGTATTTAACCTCTCTGAGCCCCAGCTTCCTCATATGTAAAGTGAGGAAGAATGAAGCCTATTGTAAGGGATTATTGTAATAATTATGGAATCTCTGTAAGGTACTTAGCACAGTACTGGCACATAACAAGTCTAAAATATGGCAGCAATTGTGATGAACACAGGCATGCTGAAACATTAAAAGGAGGAGATGCTGATGGGTCAGATTTAAAGCTGGAGACCCAAGTTACTTTTCTTGTTGATAGCATTAAATCCACTCTTGAACCAACCTTGTCTGTGTTAAATATGGGATGTTATTTCTCCTTATACACACCTTCTCTTTACTCCCTAAACACTTAAAGCAAGAAAGAGTTCCATTGACTCTAAAGGGGGGTGGCAAAATAGAATGGGCAAAAGAGGACGGCTGTGAAATCTATCTTTAGAGCTCTTTCAGAAAAGTCTTTTGAGGATTTTAAGTGTTTTTGCCAAGAGTATAGTTTCCCCTGCCACTCCATTGCCCAGGTCCACATGCCCTAATGTCCCCTGGGGAAATCCCCATTTATGGTCTCTATCTCCCTGGTCCAGTTGCCTTGAAATGCAAACTTGGCCTTTGTTCCCAGTGGGGATACCGGCCCAGCCCTGCCCTGCTGGCTTCAGCCTCCTGCCTTCTCCTTTCTCCTGGCTTCCTGGTTCTGCCCCTTCACTCTGGTCAGCTCCAGCAGTTCTAAACTTTGCTGGCTTTCACTCCCACAAGGAGAACTGGCTTTCACCATGGTCTCTGTCCACACCCACATCTCAGAGAAGGCCTGACCTGTGTGTACACAAACCCCTCCCCAGCTGTCCTCTCCTTGGAAAGTTGGTCACTAGCCCATAAAAGAGCCCGAACACTTAAAACAAGCACGGACTCACAGTCAAATCGGGGATTTAAAATTGTGACTTTTTAATTCAGGTCAACCATCCTTCTCTTTCCAATGCTGGTGCCTTCCCTTTCCGAGTGTTTCCTACCGGCTTAACCCTCCTGCCTTGAGCCTCCCAGTGGCTGCCACACCCCCGTGGTGCTGGTAATGGTGTAGAGTTCCTATCCCCACTGTAGAATGATGGTGACAATAGCTAAGCTTTATTTTTCATTCCTCCAAGTGTTTCTTGAGCACCTACTAAGTGCCAGGCACTGTTCTAGATAGTGGGGGTTGGTAGAGAACAAGACAGTAAAGTTCCCGGTTTGTGGAGCTTATATTGTGAAAGGGGAGAAGCAATAAACAAATATTTAGTGCTCTCTCTCAGTGATAAGTGCCATTAAAAAAAAACCACATCAGGGCCAGGAGGGAGGATGGGAGGTGCCACTTTTGATAGGGTGATCAGGGAAGACTGCTCTGTGGAGGTGACTCTGAGAAGATGCTTGAGCAAAGGGGGGGAGTAAGCCACGGGAATAACAGTGGTAAGGATTCCAGGCACACAGGAAAGTGCACGAATCTTCATCAGGGACTTTTTAAGAAGTGGAGGCACCTATTTAACCAGCACGTCGATCAAGAAATGGAAATGGAGTGTGGAACCTGCCCTCTGAAGGGCAACCTGCACCCAGACTTCCAGGCAAGGCCCAGCCCTGATGTGGGGTGAGCTGGGCATGTTTGAGGAACGTAAAGGAGGCCCCATTTTCTTCCATGTTGTACTGTGATGAGCACTTTTTGTGTGTGTGTGAGGAAGTTTAGCCCTGAGCTAACATCTGTTGCCAATCCTCCTCTTTTGGCTGAGGGAAGGTTGGCCCTGGGCTAACATCCGTGCCCATCTTCCTCTACTTTATATGTGGGACGCCACCACAGCATGCCTTGACAAGTGGTGAGTCCGTCCATGCCCGGGATCCGAACCTGCAAACCCCCGGGGCAGCCAGAAGCGGAGCGCAGGAACTTAACCGCTACGCCACGGGGCCGGCCCCTGTGATGAGCACTTTAAAATAATTGTGATAAAATATACATAATATAAACTCTACCAGTTTTAACCGTTTTTAAGTATACAGTTCACCTGCATTAAGTACATTCACTATTCTTCTCCAGCACTTTTTTCATCTTCCCAAAGTGAAACTCCGTACCCATTAAACAATCACTCCCTATTCCTCCCTCCCCCCAGCCCCTGGCAACCAGAGTTCTACTTTCCATGTGAGGAGCGCTGTAAACACATTGTCTCATTTGATCCTCAAAACAACTGTAGGCCATAGGTTTTTCTGCCATCCCCGTTCTACAGATCAAAGTGAGGGAGCTAAGATCACTCAGCTACTAAGCGGAGGAGGCAGACCTCAAATCGCGGTTTCCCTGGCTCAGCTCCTACTCCTAATTGCCTACCTGGTAGGGGTGAAAGATGTCATTCTGCTGTCCCTCTAATGGCCCGGAAGTGGGTCGGGAGGGTTTAGTGAGGGGCACAGGCAGTGTGAGAAGCTTTTCTTGCCGGGGCAGGAGGGGTTTGTTGCACCTGACCGGTCCTGCCTGTCTGGAAAGAAGGGGCTGCTGCCCAGGGACATGTGTTGGGGGTGGAGGGGAAGGTAGGTCATCAATATCTGTCTCCTTTCCAACCTCGGTCTTCTGAGTTCTCTTTCAGGGATGCTCAGCTGCCCTGAGTGGATAAGCATGAGCATCTTCAGTGCTTGGTATGCAGTCCACCAAGCAGCACTGTCCCCACCTATTTATTACTAGTACATAACACAGCCATGGGTGCTGCAAAAAGAATCACCCAGGAGCTTCACACAACTCAGATACAGCTAGGCATCAGGCATCAGAAGGAAAAAACAAAACAAAATGAAAGGATATCAAGATGGGACAGGCAGAAGAGTAGAGTACCTGGCTCCGACCAGGACCAGAGGACATGTATTTTTGAGGATGGGGTGCATGTGAAGTTGGGATAGAGTGGCTCTATCTGTGGTAGCTGTAGATGGGGCCATGACAACCAGCTGATACCCACATTACTGGAAGAGCTGGAAGTTTCCTGGTTTGGGTGGTCTGGGCTTTGGTGCTAGGGAGTCTTAAGTCCCTTTCCTACCCTACCACTTACAAGCTGAAAGAGCTCAGGTAAGTTGCTTTATCCTTGTAAGTCTATTTCCTCCCTTGCAAACGTAATCCACTGACTTTTCAGGGTTGTGAGAAGATCAAATGAGATAAGGCATGTAAGAGGCCCAATCAGTGTCGGGTACATAGTCAGTGCTCAACAAATGTTCACTCCTTGCCTGGGCAGAGCACAGTCTTGCACCCACTGGCCAGGAAACAAGCCTCTTCCCCCCTCACCACAGTCAGCACCATGGCCCACCTGCTGCTTCTCCTCTCTAATCATCCAGTTTAGCCCCAGATTTGGAGACCCTTGGTATAGTTTGATGTTCAGACTGAGTGGGGAGAGGCCATATGTGGGGGTGTTTGAATTTGGGGGAGCAGCGCTGCAACCAACCCTCTTACCTTTGTTGGGGAAACCCCCTTGCCTGCAGAGATACTGGAAGGCAGGATACCGCCTGTGCCTCACCTCCTATAGTGGAAGCAGACAGGGTGAGGTCCTATCCAGGACTTTGAATCTGGAATGAAGGATAAAGTTGAGAGGGTCGCAATCATATCAGGGCAGTGGTGCCCAGTCCCTGGAGCCCCTGTGGTGCCTGCCCATTTCCTAATCTGAGTCTTCAGTCTCCCACTGATTCTATGGGCCCCCCATGTCCTTCCAACAAATTCCCTTTCCATGTGGAACAATCAATCAGTTTCTATTGCTTGCAAGTGAGAACACTGAGTGTCATACAAGGTCTTCTCAGATTAGTCCAGGGAGACTTGAAGGGGCATTGGGATGGCAGGAGTTGCTAGAACAAGAGGAGACACTGGCTAGGAAAGGCACTGGCCCAACCTTAGTCCACCCTGTCCTCCCTGCAGCTGGCAAGTGGGTGGTTAAGTGGGGCATTTACACTGTCAGCTCCAGGCAACAGCTGAACTATTTTTTTTTTGGTTGTTTGTTTGTTTGTTTTGGTAAGTCTTTTCCACTTGTGTTATAAACTCCCCAAGGTTAAAGCTTTCATTTACATCTCTCCTACAGAGTCAAAAATGTCTAAACCACCCAAGACAAAAATACTGCTCCCTTCTTCTCAGAGTATCTCCAAGAAAAGGAGACACTTATTGTCCCCAATCACCCATTCTGATGTTTACTGCTTTGCTGTAAGCCCATTTTTCTTACACAGATGTAGCTTCTTCATGAAAGCACTTCAGAAGGTAATAAAATCATCACCCTGCCTTCCTGTCCCCGAGTGCCAACGGTGGGAAACCTCAGCAGCCCCGAGGGCCAGTCACTTAACGAAAAGAGTGCATGCGCATGCATTGTATGCAGGGAGGAGGTGGGTCAGAACAGCAAGCCTGGACACTCAGCCTCCCCTCTCCTACTGTTGTTACCAATGGAATGTGGGCTGCATTTTGAGAGATCTTAGGAATTTTCCAGAGAAGCTGGAAATCTAGACGTATAAGTGAAATTCCTGATTTTTTAAAATGTTGGCAACTAATTGATTTTTTTTTTTTTAAGAATTATGAGCCAAAAAAACACCTCTGTGGGCTGGATATGGCCTAGGGTTTGCAGAGCCTACAGTAAGCTGTCTGGGACCTAGTCTGCATCCTTTGGTACTTATCACCAATACTGACCTTAGACTGGTCAGCTGGGCCCCTGCCTTGGGCCACAGGCTTTCGTTGGCCCTGCTCTGGTCCTGCCTCTTCCTCAGTTGGCCAGGAGTTTAAGGGCCAAGAGGAATGACCATCGGGAGCTCATGCTTCCTGCTAGCCCATGCTCCTGGTACTCTGGACTCTGGGAATCCCTGCCCAAGAAGGCCCCAGCCCACTTCCAGGGCCTACCTGGACCTCTATCCTCCCAAAGACAGCTTGCACCGCCTGGTGTGGGCATCTTTAGGCCTGAGGGATGGCTAAGGGATGGCTGTTTGCGGAGTGGGGGTTGTGTCCCCATGAATGCATGTGAGTCCCCCTTCGGTACGGGATGGGATAGAATGCGAACAGAAGGGGCAGGACTGCCAGCCAGGGTCCTGCATTTTCACACTTGCACCCGGCAGGACAGTTGTTAGGGGTGGGCCTGCTTGTCACTGGCCAGCTTGGCTGGGGCTATAATAAGAGCTATTACTGATTCACCATTTACCCTGGGCCAGGCACTCTTAACTGCACTGCATGCCTCATGTCATTTGACACAATACCAACTCTGAGGATGCTTACAAGCACTAGCCCATTTTACAGATGAAGGAACCAAGGCACGGGGAGGTGAAATAAGCTGCCCACAGCTAGTGAGTGGCAGAGCCAGGATTTAAACCAGACAGTGTGCAGCAGAGCACACTCGCGCACTGACCAGTCACACTGTGGAAACTGCTCGTGCTCCCCAGCCCCCACTGGGTGGCCAGCCCGGGTGGGGGTGGAGGGTGAGCAGGGACCCTCCGCGCCTCCCTCCCCTCTGCCCGCCGGGGCCTGGCCTCGGCGGGGGCGCGAGGACCGCCTGTCGGGTCGCTGAGTGCCTGCCTCCCAGCTGCCCAGGCCTCCCGCGGCCCCAACCCCCGGTCCGCCCGGGGGCCTGGCGGGGACAGCGGCGCCTGGCAGCGGGGGATTTGGATGCTCGGCCGGCGTCTCCCCCTCCCGCACCTCCTCCGGGGGTTGGGGCCGCGCGGGGGACTTTATCTTGATTCCTTCGGACAGCCCAGCTCCTTCCCGGCATGCCCCGCTCGCAGGAGCCGCCCCGAGTCCCGCGCCCGGACTTTGCCATCGGGGGGCCCGGCCGCGGGAGCGCCACCGGCATGCGTCCTGCAGCTGCAGCCTGAGGTGGGTGAGCCCCGCCGCGCCCCGGGGCTGCGGGAGAGGGGTCCGGGCGACGCCCCCAGCGCAGCCCTCTGGAGCGGGCGTGCAGGGCCGGGCGGGCGGGGTGCGGGACGTCAGGGCGCCCGCTCGGCCGCCGCTGGGGGAGGGGAGCCCGGCCCGGATGCCGCTTTGTTGCGGCCGCGAGGCCCGTCAGTTGGGAAAGTTGGGAAAAGTTGGAGCTGCGCGCCTGGGAGCGCGCCGAGGCGGGGTGGGGGTCCCTCCCTCCGTCTTGGGTGTCGGGGTGGGTGTTCTGGGGGGCCGGGCAGGGGAAGGAGGTGCGTCTTGGGTCTGTTTTATCCTTGTGGATTTAGAACCCGATAGAGGGGAAGGGAGAGAAAGACCTACACAAGCTTATACAGAGACGGAGAGAAACACAAAAACTTCCTGAAACGCACAGAGAAGAAAACACAAAGAAAAAGGAAAACGCACCAAGAAACATACAGACAAATCACAGAGACACAGCAGAAGTCGGAGAGCTCATACACACTCGGAGAAACACACTCAAAACGCGCTGGAAGAGAGAGGACACAAAGCGGGAGGTCTTGGAGGCAGTGGGGCAGGGGGAGGGGAAAGGAAGTACTGAGAAGGGGAGATGTTGAGGGAGGGGGAAAGGAGACGCGGCGAGTGGAGAGGAAAACGAGAGAGGGAAAAATGGCGAGACAGTGAGAAATGAGGAGGAAAGAAAAAGGGCTAAAGGAGGTAGCCCTTTAGCGGGGGCGGGATAGAGAAACTGAGGCAGACCCTGAGAATTATCCCCTCCCCCAACACACACACACAATCTGAGATACAGACATGAAAAAGATAGACCCCACCCTTTTCTCCCTTGTGGGCAAGGGAGCTCCAGGTGGGAGAGGAGCTCAGTGGGACCTCTGAGAAAGCTTCCTTGGAGCCAGCCAAGTCCCCACCTTGTCCACCTGGAAAACTCTTACTTATCCTTCAAAACCCAGCTCAAGCATTACCTGCCATGTGAAGAATGCTTTCCCAGAAAGTGTCATGCAAGCACTGTTACTCTCTTTTCTAGGTACTTCTCATGTGGCACAGGCACACGGAGCTGAAATGTCTCCCTATCTACCTCTCACCCCAGTTGCTCAAGATTCGGGGCCCATTTATCTCCAATCTCCAGAAACCAGCTCAGTGCTTGGTGCATCGTAGTGATCAATAAATACTTATTGAATGACAGTCAGGAGCATTTGGACCCTCCAAGACATGGAACATAGAATTAAATCCACATGGAGGAGATGCACCATCTTGGGGTCATAGAGACTTCTAGGTCAAAGCACCCTTTTTTGCAGGTGGAGAAATTAAAGCCCAGAGAGGGGAGGAGACTTGCTCAAAGGGACAGCAGTCCTCCCCACCAGTGGGAGGACTGCAGTGAAATAACATTGTGAATACATACTTCTCCGAGATGTCCTTGTTCCTCTGGCCTAGGGTTTAAAAATAGATGTGAAAGAACCTCCTCAATGAAAACAGGCAGTAGGCAAGGAATACTTGAATACTAGTTGTAAGTTTCTAACACTGAAACTGCCAAGCAAAACTTTTTCCGGAATTTTTAGAATCCTCTTTCCTCCTTAGAAAGCAAAAGAGAGGTGAATGTCCATCTCAGTTTGAGTGGATGGCTTTCTGCTTCCTGACTACATCAGCTTGGATAAATTGCTCACCCTCCCTGAACCTCAGTTTTCTCAACTGTAAAATGGGGATACTAATACCTACCTCGTAGGATTGTTAGAAGAGTTAACATATACAGAGTGCCTGGCACAGAGCAGACCCTCAGTGAATACAATCCCACTCTTCTCCGTCTTGGGTGGGTGTTCTTTCATGAACTTGGGGTAGATGTGAAAACAACAGAGCTAGTGAAAATGTTTCCTTTTGTCCCAGGTTTAAAAGACCATCCTGGTCCAACTGGTGAGCAAACTGTTAATAAAGGAAAAGGCAAATTTGGGGCATGACATAAAATGCATCTTGATTCCGTTCAGGCCCTCAGATCTCTGCAGGTGACTGGGGGAAACCTAGCTCCCCCATCCCCTCACGTGCCAGCAGGTAAGACCCCACTGCCCCAGTCTCTTGTGCAGCGTCTTTACCAGGCCCGCTCTGCCCTTGTGTCTTGGAAGCTTTAGTGCACGCGGGGGATGTGACCGGGACTGAGGGAGCCACCTGGAAGCATGGAGACCGTGGTGATCGTTGCTATAGGCGTGCTGGCCACCATCTTCCTGGCCTCGTTCGCAGCCTTGGTGGTGGTTTGCAGGCAGCGCTACTGCCGGCCCCGAGACCTGCTGCAGCACTACGATTCCAAGTGAGCGGCCAGGGACAGGGACGGGCAGGAGGAGGGACGGGCTGCCCCCTGGGCTCCAACAGAACACAAAGAAATTAGGTGCATTTCATCTCTAAAATAGTACCTGGAGGCCGTCCTTCCCAATAAAGACCTCAGACCTTCAGAGTGTTCCTTAAGCTGCCCAACATCCTGAGCCGCTTTGGGCTCTGTCCCTGAACGAATGAGAAAGTGACCGAACATGTTCACCCAGCATAAAGGTGCGGCCTTCGATCCCAGCTAGCCGCCACACTTAGCAGGTGGACGAGCCAAATCCCTTTCCAGACAAACTCATGGGAACAGAAGTACAATGCCCGCACTCCAGCCATGTTTCTAAGCAACAGACTCGGTGTTGTGAAATCCCAGCATGGGATTCTCTCTCTGCGCAGATGTCTTCGTGATGCACTTCATATGCATTATATTTTGTAACCAAGATCCTATTTTCAGTTGAGGGATGATAGATAGATTAATTGATAGATGCTTAAAGGACTATGGCTGCTAACCCTTAGTTTCTCTTACCCCTCTATCTGAATTCTGTCAGCATCTCTGTGGAGTGGTTAGTCATTAGTAAATGCCCATTTATGTGACAGGAAAGCTCTGCTATTTTAAAGAATGCTATGCATCTCGTGTTTTAAAGAAGCCTGTTGTAAAGTAGAGGGTGGTGGTCCTTCTCCCACTTCTCCAGTGTAAACTAGGAAGGGGTGGTGTTATGGGGATGGACCAAGGTGGTCCCCAAGACTGATTCTGCAGACCAAGTAGCGGGTACAGGTGGGTTTGGGTAATGGGAACTTCAGCTTCTCCGTAAAACCTAGGCTTGAAGGGAAAATAAGTTACGAAAGGATATATTTTGTCCTGAAGGAGCAGCCTTGTCTAATACATCTCTGTAATTATTATGGCTGTAGTCCTATGCTTTCTCTTACTGGGTTATCTCGTTCTGTTTCCCTTTTCTTTTGTTTTAGTGCCCAGACTGACTCCTTGACTCCCTGTCTACCATGTGCCCTGCCTGCATCTGCAGTCCCACTAGGGTTAGGTTTGGATCCAGGACCAGTGGTCCCTGCTTTAACTTATTCACTCCCTTCATACTTTTTGGGGTGTATGTGGGCCTCGATGAGGAGAGGGTCAGCAGCGGTCACCCATCATGAAACCGCTCACCTAGGGCTTTTCCTTCCAGGCCCATCGTGGACCTCATCGGTGCCATGGAGACCCAGTCTGAGCCCTCTGAGTTAGAACTGGACGATGTCGTCATCACCAACCCCCACATCGAGGCCATTCTGGAGAACGAAGACTGGATTGAAGATGCCTCGTAAGGCCTTGGGGACTGTTTGTTTTCCTTCAGCCCCCTGGGGATGGCTTCCGGGTGCCCTTTTTTGGCTTCCTTTGCCAGAGCACTCGATTGAGCATCCGGGAGCACTGTGTCACTTGCTGCCAAGGTTGTTATAAAGTCACCCCGATGTGCTTGGCTTATCCTTGGGGTGCCCATGAATTTGGCACTCAGGCTCCAGGGATGAAGCCTTAGTCTTCAGTATCCATCAGGGATCTCCCCATCCGACAGGAGCCTCTACGTCTTGAGAAGTGTATGCCACTTCATTCCCTCATCATTTAGTCGTTCGTTCACAGGGCAGATGTTTATGGGGCATTATGTGCAGGGCCCTGGGCCAGGCACTGCAGATATTAAACTGATGAGGGAGGCAGAATTCTACTTAGTACAGTATCTTAGAAACAATAGGGCATCTCTGTGCACAGTGTGGTGGGCACACGGAGGAGGCAATGTCTGGAGTTGCCCGGTGGGGAGGTGGGGGTGGGTTTCATGAAGGCTATCACAAAGTAGGTGCCTTTTGACTTGGGTCTTTGAAAGACAAGGCTTTCACCAGGCTGAGCATAGGGGAAGGATGCACTGGGCAGAGGGAACAGTAACAGAAGCTCAGAGTTATAGAAAAGCATGACTTGATCGGTGGGAGTAGCTAACGGAGGGGTCGATCGAGTGGGGGATGGGGGAAGGGAAAAGGAGAGAGGTGCTTCCTCATTTAGCTCGTGGATTTGCTCATTTTAACACTGAGGCGTCCCTGCTCTCAGCTGGTGAGGAGCAGAGGTGGTGGCTGGAGGGAAGCGGGACTCTATAGGGACGCATTGACAAATTCTTCTTGTCTCCCCAGGGGTCTCATGTCCCACTGCATTGCCATCTTGAAGGTAATACGCTTTGATTTCCCCAGGAGATAAGTGGGGGGTCACCAAAGCACCTCTGTGCACACACTGTGGGAGTTGAAAGGACCTTAGAAGGGGCTCTGAATTCTTGCAAGAGGCCCTTTTTCTTAATATGCCTGACACGTGGAGTTTCTACTTTTACTTCTACTCTCACCTGGACAGTCTGTTTTACTTTAGAATTCTCGAGGTCCTTTAAAGGCTTTATTTCCCCTGGTCCTCATAATACAATGGCCCGTGGGAAAGACAGCGTAGGTAGTCCCCAGCCACATTTTCACTGACTGTGCAGAATGTTTGTCCACGTGTGTAGCTGTAGGGGGAAATGGGGCTCCCCGGCTTCTCCCTGGGCACTTCCTTTCATGAATGGAGAGCTCAGCCCTTTCCATCCAGCTGAGTTCTGTATCTGGACTTCTCCAATTACTAGAAAGTCGCTCACCGGCAGTAGTCAGCCAAATGGGACAATCAGTGTTGAAAAAATCCAAACCATGAGTACTTCAACTTGAAGGCAGATTTTTTTCTTTTAATGCCTGCAGCCCCCGGGACTGGGTGGAAAATTGCATCCAGTTTGCATTTGGGGTAATTTTGGTAGTATGGGGTAATTTTATAGTTTCTGCATTTGTTTTTCAATTCTTGCCCGATAGAATAATAATAGTATTGAAATATTTGGCCAATTGCAAATATTGTTGGTTTCTTCATTTCAGTAACCTGGGAAACCACACATTTATCTCTTTGTCTAGTAATTATTCAAGATTTCAAAAAATGCAGCTTTATCTGTTCTTCAGTGTCATTCAGTACAAGATATTGAAAAGTCTTTCATCCCACCACTTCTTCAGCTGTCTCTCTTGGGGGACAAAGAAATGCCTAGTAGGGAATTGTTGTCACAGAGTCCAGGCTTATTATTTAATTCCAAGAAGCTCTTTGGGTAGATATGGTTATAGATAGAGATAGACAGGTCTAATGACTAGAGCAGTAACACCATATTACATCCCCCTTCTCCCAACCAAGATGTGTCCTGGTACTGGGTTTTGTCCCCTGCCCTTGCCTATTAGAGGAGGAGGGTGAATGACACCTGAGGCAGGGGATGACTCAGCCAGGAGGAGTCTTGTTGGATTGGAGTCAGTGGTCCATCCTGGGTTCTCAGATCAAAGAAGAGGTTTCTCACTTTCCTCTTGGGATTTCAAGGCCCATTTGCTTGGCCACCTGCCCTTGAGTCCCTGTGGTGGGGGCTCCAGGGAGGCAACTGGGATCCTCCTGGGGGAGGCTCTTGGGCTTCTTTCTGCCCTCTGTTTTCCAGCCCCGAGTATAAGGCAGGTAGTGGGACTTCTTTGCCAGGGACAGAAGCACATCCAGATTCTAACATTGGGGAGGCGTGGAAGGGGGGAACAAAGCTTTGGGGGTGGCCAGCACTGTTGGGGATGATGAGAAAGGCCAGGTATCATAGTCTTGCCATTTTCCTGCTTTTTTTCCATAGCCCTTTCATTATCATCTTGACAAACGTGCTAATATGTTACTCTAGAAAATTGTTGAAATAAGTGCCACATTTGGAGGATGTGCTTAAAGGGAAGAGTTGCCCTTTGTCCAGCCGTGTTTCTGAGGGTGCCCCATTGGAGACATTTATCCTTCTGGAAGACTAAACCAGGAGGTGAAGGGAGAGATTGAGAAAGTAGGATTTTCCCCCTAAGTGAGATGGTGAAATTAGAGCACATGATTTTTCTTAGACAGATTATTTCAGCTTAGACTTCTCTAAGCCAAAACCCTGACCCTGATCTGAGGTTCCTACCCCTCCCTCCTCAGCTGGCCATGTTCTTGGCTTTTGCCTCTTCCACCCCATTTCCTCTCATCTTTGTGTACTTTTCACTTCAATTTGCTCATTAGGTTAGGAGGCCCAGCTGTGGGATGGGACCCAAGGCAGGGCCGTATTTGTCTTTGTGCGGGTGGCAGAAGCCCTTGGGGCAGCTGGGTCACTCCTCATCACCTCTCTCCTCCCTGCTGCGTTAGATCTGTCACACTTTGACAGAAAAACTTGTTGCCATGACGATGGGCTCGGGGGCCAAGATGAAGACTTCAGCCAGTGTCAGTGACATCATCGTGGTGGCCAAGCGGATCAGCCCCAGGTGAGCGGTCAGGGCCTTGAGGTCCCCACACTGTGTGGGGGAACGGAGGGGCCGGGAGCTGAGGTGGGCGGCAGGGCCAGGCTCATTTAAGAAACTACACAGCAACTTCAGTTATTTACGTCCCAGACACTTATGGAGCAGCCGGGAGGGTTTAGATATTGAGGGTCTTTCAAGCTAAGGTGGTTTCACACAGTTCTCCCGACCTGCAGTATGCCCCCCTCTGGTAGGCTTTGTGGGAAATTCCAGCATATGTCTGTTCCACAGATCCCACTGTGGCTGCTCCTTCTTTCTCAGTCTCATACCAGCTGGGGATGCCTTCCTGCCTGTTGCCACTCCTTCTTCCCAGGCTCTGGGCCAGTAAGCACATTTCCCACTGGTGCCCACTCCCTTATCTGCAGTGACCTTCTGGCCGTGCCCTCTCCCAGCCCATATCTGTGGTGGAGACTGGTTTGGGGGACCTGCTCCTTGCTACTGCGCGGCCCCATCCATGGCCCAGCCTCCAGGACTGGGTGGGAGGTGAAGCCATAGATCATTCAGATCTCCCAAATTCCAGGCTGTCTGCAAAATCTGTCGTGGGAGGCAACCGGCAGGATTGCAGTCAACGGCTACACCCCCTCGTGGGCTGATCTGGTGAAGAAAAATAAAACCCTTTTCTTAGAGAGGACTGTACTAAGTTTGTGCTGCCATCTGGTGGCTGGTATTTGGATGTGCCAGCAGTTGTCCCAGTCCAGGATGTTTTCTTAATTAGTCACAGGGTCTTGTCCCCCGCTGAGCCTGCCTCGGGTACTCCTGGTGGGAATGGTGGCACCCCTGTGAATTCTGGGGGCCCTCACTTTCATGGTTGCCACGGCCTCGGGTAAATCACGAGGAACTAGCTCTCTGAGGGTATGTGAAAGAGCCGGTGCACTTGACTTCTGTCCAGGGGGTTCAGTGAGCTGAGGAAGTGAGAGGGAGATAGCTAGGGGAGGGCCTCAGCCCAGGACAGTTGTTGGCTTTCTCTGGAGCTGCCCCGGGTGGGTGTGGTTACATGACTTGTATCAGCCTAGTTGAACCATGCTCTGGGCTGGCCCCAGACCTTCCTCTGGCCACTCATTTTTGGTAGAGACTCTGCATTGCTCATGTCTGCTGGACCTTCATCGTGCTTCCTGTCACTTCTAGGAGCCACACGAATTTGTGTGATACCAGGCTATAGAGCAGCATTGCTAGGAGAGAGCTGGGGGAAGAAGGTGACTGAGATTTCTGAGGACCAATGAGGTCCCCGGTGATCAGGATTAGCCGTGGTGCTGGAGTGAGGGTGTGGCATTGCTCGGAGGCCGGGTGGACCTGGTGTTCACTGGCCCGTCCTACAGAGCGCCTTGGACTACTTCCAGAATGTTCCCTGCCATAATTCATTCAGAATCCTTGCTTTTTGCCTTTACACTTCTTTCTCCTTCTGGCCGTTTTCGTCCCCGTTGTTTTTCTTGCTCCATTGATACTGCATAGTGTGTTGATGCCCTATTAGTTTCAAGGAGAGTGGCTTCAGCTTTAGGGCATTATAGACAAAGGGGCCAGCTAAGACAGACGCGGAGGTGACCCAGTCTCTGAATTTCCTCACCAGCCCCTCAGCCCCGACACGAGAACATTTAAGGACATCTATTTTAAAGCACTTTTAGAAATCAAACACTGCATCATCATTTTTTCTTCCTGACTATCAAGTGGTCCAGGAGCAAAACCTTACACCATGCAAATCAGAATGAATAGTAGTTCCTTTCTGAATTTGATTTTTAAAAGAATGAACCACAAACTATACCATATGTTAAAAGAAATACAATGGAGCAATTTGAACCCAAATTAAACTTGTAGGTTTTTGGATTATTTTTAGTGTTCTTTATAAATATCTTTAGCCATGGTTCTTTTTTTTTTAACACAAAAGTAATAAATGCTTGTAAAAGTTAAAATCTTGCAGAAATTCATTCTCTGGAAAGTGAAATACCCCCTAATTCTACCGGTTCCCATTTCCTGGAGGTAACCACCACTGAATGGTGAATATTCCTCCAGACTTTCCCCCTCTGCAGTCATAGCGTTTAGTTTTATGCAAATGGGGTCGATCAAACTATATACTGTTTGGCAATCCACGTTTTTAATTTAGTAGTATGTCTTGAACATCATGCCGGATGTGTGAACTTGTACTTTTTAAGCCATTGGAGCTAAAACAAAATCAGAAAACAAAATTTTCTTTAAACTGAACCCAAAGTCTTTCTAAGTCTCTGTCTGATAATGAAAAAGCAGTTAGAGAAAGAATCACTCAAGACTGGGTCTTGAATATCAAAAGAGAAGAATTGGAATAAAGAACGGTAGAAAGGAAGGAAAGAGAATAGGAGAAGGAAAGCGAGATACTGAAAACCTTTTGCCTCCCTCAGAGTGGACGATGTTGTGAAATCAATGTACCCTCCGTTGGACCCGAAACTCCTGGATGCACGGTGAGAGGGGTGGAGTGGTGGTTCGTCTGTTCATGCTGGGGGCTCCCTGCTGTATCAGATCTGTGAGGTTGGCTGTTTGGATTGACGAGGAGAGGGCTGTTTTGCTGGGCTCCCAAGGCTGCTGGGGTTTTGAGTACCATTCACTGCAGTGTGAATGAATGGTCAGCCGACCAATGAGCCGAGCCTGGCTGGGGGATAGAGGCCTGTCCTTTTCCTGAAACCTGAGAGAAGGAAGAGCCAGTCTTAGATTTGGAATTTTTATGATGAAATGTCCAGCCATACTAAGTCCTATCTGCTCCTTCTCTCCTATCCATTTCCCCCATTGTGTCTCTGCTCTTTGGACCCTGGGAGCAGACATGGCTTAGTGGAGCGGGTGGTGAGGGGGCAACAAGAGTGGAAGTGAGAAGTCAGCTAAAGCTGTGCTCACCTTCCACAGGAAACACCCAGGAACCCCTCTCTTGTGATCCTCCCCTAATACGCAGAGCATACTTAGCATTTTGAAATTGTTGTGTTCCGCTAGCAGATGTAAATCCATTTTTAAAACCCAGATTCTTTTGTCTCTCGGATTTATATGACTATTTCATGGACCCTTTGTGTGATGATGGTCAGATAGGCAGTGGGTCACATGCTTCAGTTGGTTTCTCTGCCCTCCTCTTATTGCTGCCCTGCTGTACCCTTGGCCTGTAATCTGTAATACATTCCCAAATGCATCCTGCACACTCACCATATAAATGATATTCTACAATGAAGCTTTCAATACTGATTAAACAAAAAAACCCAACTCCCCTCAATTTGGTTTTTCCATTAAATTTTCTTAGAGTGTGGTAAACCAGCCCTGGGCCTTATTGACTCAGAATCAATAAGGGATGCTCAAGGGGTTGGGTATGTATGTCTATGTATATCCCATCTTTAAGCGGGCAGCAGTTGGGGATGTGCTCATCCAGTTGACTAGATCCAGATTGTCCCACAACACACTCTTCTGGGAGATGTAATAGGTGTGCTGCAGAAAGTGGCTCCACAGTCTTGAATAAGTTAGTGACACACAGCATATGTAATCTCCCCTTAGAGCTTTATCATGCACATCAAAGGGGCTGAGAAGGGCTTCAGTTAATCTTGTGTAATCCAGCCATTCTCAAATCTATTTGAGCATGGAACCATCTTTAAATTACGTACTCACCAACCTCCGAGGGAAGGGACTCCAGTTTGGGGAACATCAGGCTAGAGTCTATCCATCTGGGCTTTGGTGCAAAGTGCCTTATTTCCTAGGGAACCTGATCCTGTTGTTGTTTTCTAGGACAACTGCCCTGCTCCTGTCTGTCAGTCATCTGGTGCTGGTGACCAGGAATGCCTGCCACCTGACCGGGGGCCTGGATTGGATTGACCAGTCACTGTCAGCTGCTGAGGAGCACTTGGAAGTCCTTCGAGAAGCAGCCCTGGCTTCTGAGCCAGATAAAGGCCTCCCGGGCCCAGAAGGCTTCCTGCAGGAGCAGTCGGCCATTTAATGCCTGCCCGGCCAGCCGCTGGCCACAAAGGTGGCTCGGCTGAGCCTTCCACTTTTTCCTGTAGAGTTAGTTGCTCTCCACGGCTCGGGAGTCCAGCTGTGTGTGCGTAGTGAAGCAGGAGAGCAGGCCGTCAATCGATGCCTGGGCTGCAGTTGCAAATGTTGGCTGTTGAGTGGCAGTCTAATACCACAGTTAGGGGAGATGAGCTGACATTCACCATCTGTTGCAGCAGAGCTTTGAAAACTGGTGGACTGTAAGCTTTATTTAGCTCACCTAGTGTTTTCAAGAAAATTGAGCCACCCTCTAAGAATCAGGAGGTTTTAATTAAAATCAGAATTTCTGGCTTCTCTGGGACAATCAGAAGATGAGGCAACCCTGATCTGCATTTTCAAAAGAGGACAATCAATTGGAACTAAGTAGGAGTTGACTCTTTGGACGAGACTTGCAGTCTCTCACCTGGTCTGTCTCATTTATTTGTATTATCTGCCTGGTCCCTGAGGCACTTGAGTCCTATCTCCCCTTCACAGGTGTGGGTTTGAAGGTGAGCACCGCAGAGTTGTTTATTCCCTTTTTATCATTATGCCTGCAATTATACCTAGCTACCACTAGGCGGATAGTAAACGTATACTTAGGTTTCCCTCAAGTGTGTGGTTATTGAGTCAAATTCAAATGCAGGGTGTATGGTTGAACATTTATCTGAGAACCGAGGATGGAAGGAGAGAGCTGAAGAACCCTGAGGATGCCTTGTGTGTATGGCTCCAAATGAGGTATTTAAAGACCCCTTAGAGTTGAGGCAGAGGTGAGAATACCACCACATTAGCAATGACATCCATGAAGGACGTGTTCTCCTTTCTTTTGACATCTGTTTGTTTTGCAAAATTGAAAGATGAGGGGCATTTTTATGACTCAAGACATTTGTGGAACCCAGAATCACAATTGCATAATCCAGACATGCATCCAAATTGCCTAATTTCCATCATAAGCATATAGGAATGCCTGAAGTACTTGGCTTCTTCCCAGGTTCTCAGAGCCGACCTCACTCCTGGGAGAGGGCCCTGGCTGGGGACCGCCTTGGTTCATATCCTATGCTGTTAAGCATGTTTGGAGCTCTGTATCTGTTCCTACTTCATTTTCTCTGCCCTAACTCAAGTCAGCAAATCTCTCAGCCTGATTCTAGAGAACCAGGAACACACATTCCCAAGTCCAAGATCAGGGCCTTGTTTGTCATTGAGATGTGTCGTTGGGCACATTCCATTCTCTCCTGGAAAGCAGGATGCTTCTAACCGGCACAGTGTGCACCAAATCCCCCTGGGGAGATGGAGTCAGGAGATGGAAGCTGGAACTCAACTCTCATGGACTGAAGGGTGGGTTCCTGATTACAGGGGTACCCGATGGCATTGTCCACTCCCATCAACCCTGAATACGTGCTAGGTAGTTGACTCTCCTGGCCTGCTGGTGAGCTGTGGATGGGAAATGTCCACAAGGCCACTTTGACTTTTCCATTTGTGGCCTCCACAGATAGACATCCACGGTCCTCCTGTTGTTGTCTTTTTTCCTCCCTTTCAAAACCTACTTTCATAACCAGCCCGGAAACCAATTCACGCTAAGGTTGCAGTGGCTGCCACACTTGTCCATGTCCCCTGCATTTTAACCTGGTCCAGAGCCCTGAGCCACAGAAAAACAACCCTGAATTGGCCTCTCAAATACCATCCACCAGGTGTGGGGTTGGGGGTAGACAAGTTTCCCCTAAAGTGAGACCACTGTCACTTACCTTCTCTGAGCCCTGGTGAGTCCCGGCACACCAGTTTCCGGAAGCCCTGAGATGCTGCCCTTTCCGTTGTGAGGAGAGGTTGCTGAAGCCCTCGGAAGTGTCTGCTAGACTGCAGGATCTCTCCTGCTGCTGCTGTGTAGTTTTTCTCATCTCCAGAGCAGACAAATAAGAAGTCTCTGGATAATTGAGGTGGAAGCACTGTCTTTGGAGTAGGAGGCAACCGCACCCCTCTAGGCCCTGTGGGAGTTCGCTGATGTTACCTCCTCCCTCAGGAGGGGCTGGTTGTGAGCGCAGGGGATCTAGCCGGGTGTGGTTTTCCAGAGGATGGACACATCCCAAGTCCCTGGTTCACTGGTATCTATGTAATGGTGGTAGATCTTTTCTTCCATGACCCCCACCCCCTCCTACCTTGGAATAGGAACATCAGACTCAAATTCTGAATGAAGAGGGAGTTAGGGATAGGAATTGAGTGTGAAAAGAGCAAGATCTTTGAAGTCAGACAGAATTAAGTTTAAATTTGGGCTCAGTCATTTACTGTGTAAGCTTAGACAAGTTACTTAACCTCTCTGGTCATTAGCTCTCTCACTTGTAAAATCAAGTCTACTGCCTTATTGAGTTGGTGTGTCGATCAAATGAAATGGTATATGTGAAATGCCCAATTATGTGCCTAGTCCTCATTAGCCCATTTTAACCCTTCTTTCCCCAAGGCCTCCCATGCCCTCATGCAGCTGACTCAGATGGTATAGCCTCAGTTACCATGACTCTGTCCAAGCAGGAGCTTCTGTTCATGAACTTTGGGACTGAGTAGCCAAAAATCTGGAATCACTGCAGTAGGAAGAGTGGCCCTGCCTTGTCCTTGCCCCACCCCAAGTATGTTCACGATGTGGAGACGGTCAAAGCTCTGGGCGTCTTATCCGTGTTCCCAGGGCTGATTGCTCAAGCTCACATTCTCCAGAGCGGGGCTTGGGGGCCTCCTCCAGCCTGGGAATTCTCCAGACGGAGCCCACGTGCCTGGCATGCAGCTCACCCCGACCTGCCTCGTTCCAGGACTTCCTTCTCCTCGCATACTCTTTCTGCGCTGTGTGCCCACACAAGGCTGATCTTAGAGAATGACTGACAGTTCAGAGCCCCTGAGTTGCTGTATGACCTCGGACATTTTGGGAAGGTGTCAGATGAAGAATTCCCATCTGTTTCCTCCTTCCTTCCCTCTATCCTCCTCTCCTTCCCTTCTCAACGCCTCCCTCCCTCCCTCCTTCCCCCTCCCTCCCACAAACATGAACTGTTTGCTCACTCTGGGGGAAGTGTGCTAGGTGCCGGGGACGTGGAACAAAAGGCACAATTCCTGTCCTTAGGAAGCAAGAAGGACAAATGAGCAGCTGATTGAACCATGGCTGTGGCCAGTGCAGTGCGGGAGGGATGCATAGCTGTGGGCCGTGAGTGCACAGAGCAGGGAGGTGGTGCGGTCAAGATAGTCAGGGAATAAACCTGGGAGGAGCTGGTGCCTGAGTTGAGACTTGACAGAGGGTCAGAGAGGTGTTCTGGGCAGACTGGACAACATGGGAAGGTCCAGGGCTAGGAGAGCACGGGTCATATGAGAAATGCAGGTGAGTGGGGAGGGCTGGAGTATGGGCTGTAAGGGTGGGGTTGGACAGGCTGGCCGGGCATCAGCTCATGGAGAACCTTATAGGCTATATTAGGGAGGCGGAGTTTTATCTTGAGCATAATGGGGACCATAGAAAGGCCTTACCCAGGGGAGCGACTTGGTCAGATTTGCAATTTAGAAAGAGTCATTTTCTTCATACCCTGTGAGTTAGGCTCCAGGACCCATAAATTTGCCTGATGCCACTGAGTACGTTTCCCCCTGAGTCTGAGAGGCTCCTGGCTCAGTCACGGTATGAAGGCAGGGTGGGCAGTTGGGTGGGAAGGGAGGAGGAGGGGGCTAGGCATCAGAACAGAAAGTGCCGGGGGGAATAATGTTTGTGCTGGGTCTGCTTTTGGTCTCTACTTGCTGTGTCTCAGAAATGCTGATGGGTAGAGCTTTGAGAATTTGAGGCATAAGTGGGTCCTTTCTGCTTCATCCCATCCGTATTTTTATCATCCCCATTTTACAGATACGGAAACTAAAGCCTGGGGAGATCGGTAACTTTCCTGGAGTTAATAAGAGTCAGAGCAGGAACTGCAACCCCCCACGTTATGTGTTATGTTCTCAACCACCACTCCTGCTTGCCTGGGGCGGTGCAGGGGGAGATCCGGAACAGGCGGAAACAACAGATGCGACGTCATTCCATTCTCTTCTAGTTCTAATATTTCTCACTTAAAAAAAATGGTGGTTGTGACCCATAAATTAATTTTATGGCCCACTGATTGGTTACAACCCACAGGATGATAGAACAAGGGCACTAAAATAAGGACTGGGTCATGGGTGAGGGATTCTCTCTCCATCCAAAATGACTTAATTTGATCCATTTTAGGTAAAACGTGCCTTTATCAGAATAGTGGCAAAAATTTATGGTGCAAAATTGGATAACTAATTTATTACGTGATTGATTAGTTCAAGAGTCATCTGTTGAGCATCTACACTGGATTAAGCCTTGGGATATTGGAATGCATAAAAATATAATGCCTCTCTTGGGGCACATATAACCTAAGGTGGAAAGAAACCCATAAAAAGTCACTTTTAATGTAATGTGGTAAGTGCTAAGTAAGGAGATGTGTGTAATGATAGCACAGACCAGGGGCACCAAACCCAGCTCATGAGAGTTGCCTGAAGGTGGTGATGTCTCGGAATTGTCAAGGGGGAGTAGATGTCAGCCAGGAGAAGATGGGGTGAGGTGGGAGAAGGTGGAGGTGGGGGAGGACAGAAGATCCGGGAATGGTTCAGCGTGACACTCCATACCGTGCTCAGGAGATTACCACGGCAAGTGTCAGGAGGTGGGTTGTGGTAGGAGATGAGACGGGAGAGGAAGGGGAGGACCAGACCTTGGACTTTCCCTCTAGGTGTTAGGGAGCTATTGAAAATGGAAAAAGCTCTTATTTTTTCCTGGACAACTATCAAATGATCTCTGCACCCTCACCAGCCTTTAATGTTATCCTGATGGGTGAACAATGCTTTAGTGTTGTGTTAATCTGCATTTCCCTGACTACCAGTGAAGTTACACCTTTTTCATGTGTTTATTAGCTATTTGTACTTATTCACGTCCTTTGACCATTTTTCTACTGGGATTTTAATATTTTTCTTATCGAGTTATGTGAGCACTTTATATATTAAGGATAACAACCCTTTGTCATATTTATTGCATATGTTTTCCCCACCCTTGTCATTTGTCTTCTAGTTTTGTTTAGCATGGTTTTGGATGCCCCGAAGTTTTAAATTTGGTGTAGTCAGATGTGTTGATTTTCTTTCCCTTAGTGATTTCTTCCATTGCTTTTATGCTTAGAAAATCCTCTCTCATCCAGAGATCAAATAAATATAATTGAAGTGTTTGAAGCAGTAGAGTGCCATGGGTAGATAAGTAATAATAATATTCACAGGTTAGATGTAGGGGCAGGGAAAAAAACCAAGAACCAGAGTAGAAGAAATCAAACCTTCCTTTATCCACTCCAAACCCAGCCCAAAGTTAAAGGTGGGAACAGTTAGGGAGCAAAGAGATGGATGAGCGAGACAGAAGACGAGGAGAGGTGGGTGAGTCTTGAAGAACTAGTAGGAGGTGGTCAGGCAGACAGGGTGGGTGGGAGTAGAATGGAGAGGAAGCTACGGATTTATCCGAAGATAGGACATGAAGGAACACAGTATGTTTGGTTAGAATTTTAGATGAGAAGAACCAGTGATGGGAGAGCGAATGGAAAAGAAAATTAGGGAATGCCAAGGAGGGCCCATAAATCATGTTAAGAAGTCGGGGCTTTATTTTGAGAACAATGGTGAGCCTTTCAAAAATATAACCCAAATAATTCTTAGTGCCTCCTAGAGCCAGTCTCTGCATAGAGTTTCATTTGAGGAGGCGTAATCTGGCAGTCAAAAGTAAGAAGAAAGGAAGACAAGTGACAAAATTCCATTGAAAATGGCACTAGTCTGCACTCTCTTAACAGAATAGCCTGTCTTCATCTGGACCAGTTGGTGGGGAGACAATGTCTTCTCTCGTCCTTCCCTTCCCAGTGTTCCTTGGTGCTGAGAAAGAGCCTGGGTTTTGGAGGGGACAGACCTAGTTTTGGATCCTGACTCTGCCACTCCCTAGCCCTCTTCTTTCCCACCTGCCTGCCTCCTTTCCTTCTGCAAATTCCAGTGGACACCTATTATGTGCCAAGCATTGTCTAAGTGCTGGGGATACAGGGCAGAGATAAACCACACAATTTCTGCCCTCATGGGATTATAGACTAGTGAGGGAAGGCAGATATTAAACAAATGATCATGTAAATAAATGTAAAATTAAAAGTTTTAAAAGTATTTTTAGAAGAGAGAGAGAATCTTATGAAAGATTATTAGGGGAACTGGTCTATTAAGATGTCAAAGAAGGCTTCCATTAAAAGGGACCTACTATCTGGAGGATAAGTAGGAGTTCAGAGGTGGAGGAGTGGGACACAAGCAACAGTCCATGCAAAGGTCCTTTGGCAGGAAGACAAGAACTAAGACAAGGCCAAAGAGACTGGAAAGTAGACAGAGAGGAAGACAAAGGTGACAATGAGGCAGGAAGTCAAATCATGCCAGACCTTGTAGGTCATGGGAAGTGCTTTGGTTTTTATCTGAAGAGTGATGTGAATCCATTCAAATGGTTTATTCAAAGCTGGTGGGGCTGGAGTGGGTTGGAGGTAGAGACACAATCAGATTTGTATTTTGAAAAGATCCTTTTGGCTTCTATGTGGAGAAACAGTTGGAGAGGGCCAGAGTAGACAGGGAGACAGTGCTATTGCACCAGTCTAGGCAAGAGAAGATGGTAGCCTGGTCTAGGAGGGAGAGGGAGATGGAAGGTTATCAAAGTGGATACATATGAGAGAGATTTAGAAAGTAAAATAAGTAGGACTTGAAGTAGATTGGATATGGGACAGTGATGCAAGATAATGGGGTGTCAAGAAAGACCCCTAGGTTTCAGGTTTGCACACTAATGGGGATAACAGTTTTGGCATAGGGATCCCTGGTACAGGAAACATCAGAAGAGGATCAGGTTTGGGAAAGAGATTGGGGAAGAGGTTGAAACATCTGCTTTGGACTTGAAGAGTTTGAGATGCATTTGAAATATCTGAGTTGAGTTAGATATAGTGGTTGAAGCTCAGAGAAGACTGGGCTGGATGTTTGTGGGGTTTTTTTTGGTGAGGAAGAGTGGTCCTGAGCTAACATCTGTACCAATCTTTCTCTATTTTGTATGTGGGTCGCTGCCACAGTATGGCTTGATGAGCGGTGTATGTCTGCACCTGGGATCCAAACCTGCAAACCCAGGCCGCCAAAGTGGAGCATGCCAAACTTAACCACCACACAACTGGGCTGGCTCCTGGAGATTTTTCATGGATCATTATTATTAGAGTTGTGGCTATGAGTGTGATGCTAGGGAAAGAGTATAGAGTGAAAGTAGAAGAGGGCCATAAGGAACTTTAACATCTAATATGATCTTGGGCCAGTCTAAGCTCTTGAAGAGTTATTTTGATGGTTAAATGAAATACCATATGCCCAGTGCCTAGCATGCAGTAGGCACTCAATAAATGCTAGATATATCACCTTTCTCTCCTTTTAACTATTCTTCTCCCTTTATTTTATTCCTCTCTATTTTCTGGCTCTATGTATCGCAGCCAGAGACTTAAACCTAAGTCTTCCAACTTGAGATGGCCCAAGGGCAACTAGTCCCAGCCCTGGAGAGTCTACCTCTTGAGAGATCTCTGAAACTGAACTAAGGGTACTGGGCCAATGACCAACACTTGGAGAGTCAATTTTCTTAGCACACATGGCAATATCTACCTTAGAATGATAATCATGCCACCTCGCATTTCGAGAACATTTTGTATTTTTTTCAGAGAATTTTCACAACAATTATCTCAGTTGTTCATCACAGGATTTTTCATTATAAAATGCATTTGCATATTTTATTTACCTCTAATTCTTTTTCCACTGCCAAAACAATGCATTTTGAGCAAATATGCATATGGATGACATGAATTCACTTCACTCTTATTCTCGGGCTTGCTTTCTCTGGTGTCCTCATTTTATTTTTAAATCACGAATTTTATCTTCCTGGTCATATTCTTTCGCATGTTTCAGTGATTCTCAATATCACAATTCTGTTTTTCCTCTTCCTTTTTTGGCATTTGGCCTCTTCATCTCCTCTCAGCAATACCGAGGGTTCTGGCCCCCAAAGCCCATTGTTCCGGCACATTCAGAAATGCACGTTTTTGACTCCACTTCACCTCATTTCTCTCTGAGGCAGGTGCTGTTTATTCTGCATTGAAGCTTCATATTAGCTTTAACTAGAGATTTGTTATGCCAGACAAACTCATGGTCACGCAACCTCCTCCAAGTTCTTCCTTTGCCCCTGGCATCTTGAAGACTCTCTTCTGCTTTTCAGTCTCAAAAAATCACTCCCCCTGCCCCCCGCTTCTGCATAATACTTCTCTGATTTCCCTTTCTGTATTCTTGATCTTCATCGTCTGCCATCTGTGTTCATCATCTCGTTAAACGTGTGTCAAGCACCTACCGTGAACTGGACTCGGCTGGTCTCTGGGGATTCAAACACCCACGACCTGGTCCTTGACCTTGATGTGCCCACAGTCTGCAATGGTGGGTTGCAAACGCCATGGCACATTTGAATCATCATGTGAGAACTTAAAAAAATGCCCAAGTCCTAGCCCTGGAGATTCTGATTTAATTGGTCTTGAGTGGGACCCAGGAATTGTTATTTTTAAAAACAGATTCTAATGTGCAGCCAGGGATGAGAACCACTCACTGGTCTGATGGATGAGACAGATGTGTAAACAAATGATTTTAATATAATGCAAAGGCAGAAGTAAGCACAGGGGCTGGAGGAGAATGGAAGAGAAGCCTCCCACTCAGCCCAGAGCAGATGACTCGGGCCCATCCCATTCTAGAGAACATTTTCACAGAGCCCTCCCTTGCTACCGGATTTCTAGTAGGATAGGAAAAATGAAAGGCTGTCTTAAAGTAGCATTACCTTCTATCTTCTTGAGGAACAGAAGAGCAGTTAGGAGGATGGGCTTAGGAGTCAAGCCAAACTGGATCCAAATCCCAGCTCTGCCACTTATTAGCTGTGTGGTCTTAGGCAAATTGCTCAACTACTGTCAAGTCTCAATTCTCTTGTCAATAAAGTGTGTGTGTGTGTGTGTGTGTGTGTGTGTGTGTGTGTGAGAACTGAGGGAGCTAATGTATGTAACGTGCCTAGTCCACTGCCTTATGCCTAGTAGGTGCTCAAAAAGTCGTAGCTATGTACACTTTGAAGTACATGCATGCATTGATGATGCTCAGCGTTTCTTTTTCCAGCAGTAAGTACTCAAATGACCTTCTGAATTTGCCCTACTGGTCCATCCCTGCCTGATATGACACACTTTGCTTGGTCCACCTTCATGTAGATTTCAAAGGCTAATATCTGAACCTCAACCTCCTATGTGCACTCATCTCTCCAGCTTCTTTCTTTCCACTTCCCCAGTTGTTGGGCATTTTCTTTGCCTCCAGCATTCCTGCCAACATTTCTCCTGGCCCATTGTCTGGACCAAAGCTTATTATGGATCCGAACATGACTCCCCACAACTTCCTCTGTTAGTCCGCTGTGACTTCTCTTAGGATGGCCGAGTGATTTGCTGCCATCCAGTGTGGCACCTCTAGTCTGGTCTGCTGATGCACTTGCCTCGTGCCAGCATTGGTACAGGAGCCTTGCTGCTACTTGTGGTGGGATTTAGCCATGGCAGCGGGCTCCAGCTTGTCAGAGCTGTCCACTGTCCTTTCTAAAGGTGTTGTTGTTTCCTTGGCGGCACTCTCCTTCTCGTGGGACAGCAATCCAAGATTGGCTTGGTCTTGGGGCAGTTTAGAGAACTTGATAGCCAGACCCTAAAACCCTGGGGTTCTTGGTTTTATAGCATGGTCAGTTCTTCAATTATGATGTTATTCTCCCTCCATAGCCTGCCGCCCACTCTCTCTGAGACTTTACTTGCTCTGGAAACAGAGCTGTAAACACTTCTATGGTGTCCGTACTTTCTCACTGGGCCCCACCTTTCTCTGTCTCTTCTTCTCTTGCAGCTCCGCAGCAACTCTCTGGTCAACTTGCGTTTCCAAGGAATGTCTGTGCCTGGCTCTCTACTCCAGCCTGCTACCCTGCCTTTCTCTCCTAATTGCCCGGATTCTGTTTATACAGACCTCACTTTGGTTCTTTACATTTTAAATTCTTTTAGTGATTTCTGTTTTAATCCATCACCTTTACCATTTCTCTCTCTGCTCTTCACTATTTACTTCTGCAGTGGGATTACCTATTTTGCTCCTTACAACTTTTGGCTGTCTTCTTTCCCATAAGAGGCTTTCTCAAATTGTCTTTCCAGGTGACTCAGCCCCATTTGGCTTACAAAAGGTGAACCAGACTCCCTTTCCCTTGATCGCTCTTGTTGTTAGACTAATAATTTCCTCATGACTTTATGTGTCCCCCAGGCCCTCTCCTCGGGAGAACACATCCCACACCTATCTTGCTGGAGTCCATGGGCCTCTTAAAAGGTCCCTGGGAGATCCATAGGGGTAGCACTATTATTCTTGTTTTTAAATTAGGAAAATGAGGCTTAGCAAGGAGGAAATGGAGACCTAAGAAGGGGAACGAACTCTCCAAACTCGTGCAGCTAGTAAAGGAGGAACTTGAAGGAGAATGCATGCCCAGGAATTCCCAGTTCATTACTCGCTCCATTGCTCCACCTGCAAGTGACAATTGTGCAAGGGTGAGCTCTGGGTCCTGCTTTCAGGAAGTGACCATAAAACCCCTCTTGGTGTGAGCCTATGACCCTAGCCTGCTGGTCTGTTGGGTTAATGTTTCAGAATGGCAAATGAGTCACCACGTTTCTATTTATTTTTAAGGTGTCAGCCACCGGGACTGTGGGAACAAGATTCAGTCACATCTTCCCTTGTACACTGCATATAAGGCATGCAATATCTTTCCAATGGTTTTCTGGTTTGGACATGCATTTAGTCAAGCTTCTGTGTTCTATCTGGATGAGAAGTCCAGCTATGAGGCCAAACTCATAGCATTCCACTCAACTTCGACCTTGTGCTTCCTGCGTAGGTGGGATCAGGTGGTGTGTGCGCGCACGCGTGTGTGTATATTCAAGGGTAGGGGGTTGCTATTGCTTAAGCTAAGACTAAAAAGGGGTGACCTGTTGTTGTTGAGCAAGAGACAACATCTCTCCTCACCTTTCTTTAGAAGTTTCACTCAAATTTTCCCTTTCTGTGATGGAGGCATGTTAAAGCCTGTGTGGTATCTCTCTCCACACCGTTCTTTGCTCCTGCCCAGGAAGAGGAGTGTCCAGACTGGCTGGACAGAGGCTGATATTCGTTGGGTCACCTTTTACTAATGGGCTACTGTGACTCAGAATCAGGAACCAGGTCAACTGCTTCCTCTCTGACCCCACCCTCCTCAGTGAGTCCTTCTCCTCTTACTGTCTCAGTGTGGAGCACATTTGCTCCAGGCTCAGGGCTACCTTCCAGAAGGCTTGCAACCTTGTCTGCATAGTTGAGCTGAGCTTCGCCTATAGGGCTGATCACATCTCTGCAGGCAAGCTTCGCGTGCGGGTGTCTGTGGATATGTTCTAATATTTAAACTTGGGAGTTAAGAAGTCCCACATATACCCTCGGCCTGACCCGAATTCTCCAACACAAGTTATAGGAAAGCCTTTGTTTAAGAGCTGGAATGTGCCAGGTTGATGAATAAACTTGATATTTGCTTCCCATTTGGCTTATGACTCTTGTATGCCCAAGCCACTGATTTGATCTCATTGGAGCTTGGAGAAGAGGAGGGGAACGTGCTACCTGGGGCCCCTAACGTCTCTTATCATGTGAAAGGTGTGATAAAAACTCATAAAAGCATAAACAATGTGAAAAAGTCAAAGATAAACTTATTAAGTCCAGAAACACAAGGTATGCTTAGGACAAAAAAAAAAAAAAAGTCAGCTAACCACTTATGGGACTCATTATCACAGCCTTGGAGAAGTAAAGCTGAGAGAACCTTAAGAGACCAGGGCTTCGCCTGGACTGGGTCCCTCATGTATGTTGGGAGCTGTTTTAACACCTTACATGCATTATTTCATTTAATCTTCACAAAAAATGAATGACCTTACCAGGCAGATATGATTATTCCCATCAAACCAAGGCTCAGAGAGGTCAAAGCACTGGGCCAAGGTCATAGAATGACTTAGTAGCAGATGTGGGGTGAGCACTCAGGTTTCCCAAGTCCCATTTTCAGTCCCTCCATATCATGGTTTGTGCAGGTTTATGAAAGCCAGATCTGTACATGGTCCCTGAGAGAATCAGGTGCTCCTCTTGGGAGGGGCTGGCATTGAGGAGGAAAGCCCTGTCTTTCAAGCTTCCTGCTGGCTGTGGTGCCCTGGCCAGATGGACCTGTGGGTGTGACCCTGTGTAGCTGTCCCTTTCTTAAGTACACAGAGGAGAAAATTTTCCTGCTTGAAGGTAAAGTTCAGAAGGTGGGGCTGGGTGCTGCAGTGCTGGCTGGTGACCAGCTGTGAATAAGGAACCAATTACCTGGAATACAGCACATAAAGGCCAAGACAGAGGGAGGACCCAAGTTCATGAACTTTTCTCTGGGTGTTAGGTGGTCTCCTTTTTCATCCTCCTAGCATCATGGAGAGCTTGCAGTTGGGAGTTAGGATGTGTTACTCTTCCCTTCCCTTCTAGGTAAAATCCAGGATTCATGTCTCTTAGTCTTTCATGCTTTGGGGTTTTCCTGAGCCCTATTCGAATAAAATATGTGCCTAGTGAGAACTGGCCCATTCTGAGGCCCTGCTTAAGCACTGCAGTTGGAGAGAGACTCATGACTCCTGCTCATCCCTTAAGACTTGACTCAGCTGCCACCTTCTCCCAGCTTTGGGTTGGGCTGTTCCCTCTGCCTGGAACGTCCTCCCTATTCCTCAGTTCTTCCTCAGGGTACCTCTCAAGTGTTGCCTGATATGATAAGAGCTAACACTTATACACTGTACCAAGTATTTTATGTTTATTCATTCATTTAATCTTCTCAACAACCCTATAACACAGGTGTCATTTTTATTCACATTTTGTAGATGAGTAAAATAAGATTAAGTAACTTGTCCAAGGTTACACTGTTAGTAAGTGAAGACCTGGGATTGTCTTCAGGTCTATTTCCAAATACAGAAATTGGCAGTGTGGTTTAGGGAAGGAGCATGGATTGGGTTCAAATCCTGGTCCCACTGCTCAAAGCTGTGTGAGTTTGGGAGGTGGCATAGCCTATTTGAGCCTCAATTTTCTCATCTCTAAAAGGAGGTAATACATCCCACATTATGTAGCTGCTTCTGAGGATTAAAAGAGTTAAACACTAAAAGTGTCAATCATTCATGAATAAGTAACATAGATTAGTTCCCTTTACTTTGCTTCTTCCAACTCTGGAATCAATGAATTATGTAAATATAGAACTTTGGCATAGAATAGGATGTCAGATTTGGAAAGGATCTTAGCTATGACCTAGTCCAATGCTATGGGTCTTAGCTATGACCTAGTTCAAGACTGAAGGGTGAGGAAGTGACAGCACCTGCTCAAGGTGACACAGTAGGTTGCTGACTGTGACAGAGACTGTGAGTTGCCTTCTCTAATATCTATGATCTATTGTCTATTCTCTCCTTTGTCCCTAGTAATAGAACTTCTGGTTTTTAGCTGGGTTCCTGGCTTCTCAGAAAAAGACTACGTTTCCTAGCTTTCCTTGGAGTAAATGTGGCCATTTGACTATGTTCTGGCCAGTGAGGTGTCAGTGGAAAAATCATGGGTTGCTTTCTGGAAGACTACTTTAAAAGGGAGGAAGCTGGTCCTTCTTCTCCCTTTCTTCCATCTTGCTGCTTGGAAGGCAGATCTGATAACTGGAGCTCTAGCTGTCATCTTGCAACAGGACAAGTCACACCCTAAGAACGATAGAGCCTTCACACTATCCTGAGTTATCTGCCTCTGGATTTATTTCACATGAGGCAGAAATAAACTGCTGTCTTGTTTAAGCCACTGTTATTTGGGTTTGATGTTACTCTCAGTCTAACCTAATCCTAATTGACAGTGTTAAACATGGACTAGAATGAAGGTCAATAAATGTTTGTTGAATTGACAGTGGGTCCCCAGGAGAAGCCTGGCCTTTCTTTTTCTATCTCTGCAGGTATTGGTGAGAGAACCTGGAGTTTTCACAACAAAACATCTTGAAGCCCTGAAATGACTTCTCGTGACTTATGAGTGTGGCAGGCTTGCCTCTGGAGAGTGGGTTGTGGTTGGAACGCGGTTCTCAGGTATGGATGGTCTGGGCTCTGTCAGCCTTCCTTCTCCAGCCACAGGGGACAAACACATGGGCAGACCCATCCTTTGGTTCCAAATGAGGGTGTGCATCGCATTTGCCTCCTTGAGTTCTAAACTGCTGAGCTGAAGAAGCCTGAGAAATCCCAGAAGGATCAGAGAGGTGGACTGCTTACTTCTTCTGTTATTCCTGTTGCTGCTACTGGCATGTTTTGAAACTGGTTTCTTATTTTTTTCCTTAAAAAATTTGTTCCTCCTTTTGCTGTTCCTCCCTTTTTTGAGTTAATTTTTTCATTGTGAAATATTTCAAAGATCAGACAAGAATAGAAAGGAGCATAATGAATACCTATTTACCCACCATTAAGCTTTATCAAATCTTAATATTATGTCATATTTGCATCAGATCTCATTTAAGAAATAAAACATTACTGATATAATTGAAGCTCCCTGTATATTCCACTCCCATTCCTAGTCTTCTCCCTCCTCCTCAGAGGTAACTATTAGCATGAATCCAGTGTTTATCATTCCTAAGTATGTTTTTACACTTTTACTACATATTTATGTATCCATTAATACAGTATAGCATTATTCAGTAGGGTTTTAAATTTTATATATAAATTGTAGCCTACTCCACTTATCATTGGATATTCCATTGTATAGTTATACCACAATATATTTTTCCATTTTCCTGTTGATGAATATTTAGGTAATTTCCTTTTTATAAGCCAGACAGTACTCCTGTGCTTATCTCCTGGGGCACATGTGAGAGAGTTTCTTTAGGGCAAGTGTTAGCAACTGTGGCCCATAGGTCGAATCGGGCTGCCACCTGTTTTTGTATGGGGTCGTGAATTAAGAATGGTTTTAAATTTTTTTTAATTTTAATTTTAAAAAATTGCAATAAAATATACATAGTATAAAATTTACCATTTTAACCATTTTTAAGTGTACAGTTTAGTGGCACTGAGTACATTCCACATCGTTGTAAAACCATCATCACCATCCATTTCCAGAACTTTTTCATCTTCCCAAACTGAAACTCTGTGCCTGTTAAACACGAACTCCCTGTTCCCCCCTCCGCCATTTTACTTTCTGTCTCTGTGAATTTGACCACTCTAGGTACCTCTTATAAGTGGAATATACAGTGTTTATCCTTTTGCGACTGGCTTATTTCACTTAGCATAATGTCCTCCAGGTTCATCCATATTGCAGCACATGTCCCAATTGTCTTCCTTTTAAGGCTGAATAATATTTCATTGTATGTATATACTACATTTTGTTTATCCATTCACCTTTTGATGGATGGTTTTTACAATTTTAATGGTTAAAAAAAGAGAATTTTTGTGACGCATGAAAATTATATGAAATTGAAATTTCAGTGTCCGTAAAAAAGTTTTATTGGAACACAGCCACAGGAAATCATTTAAGTATTGTCTATGATTGCTTTCATGCTATAATGTCAGAGTTGAGTAGCTGTGTCAGAGACTGTATAGTCTGAAAAGCCTAAAATACTTACTCTCTGGCGCTTCACAGAGAAAGTTTTCTGAGCCCTGCTCTATGGTACAAAATCACCTAGAGGTGGAATAGTTGAATGGTAAGTATGCACATCTTCAGCTTTACTAGATGTTGTAAAGTTGCTCTTCAAAGTGGTAGAACCAAATAGTGTTACAGTTTTCTGTAAACTTTTTTTTTTTAATAACCAGACTCTTTCTTTAAATAAAGGCACTGAAAGGGTCTTTAAAAAGGCATTGTGTAGTCAGTTATGTTGCTGCATAACAAACAATTTTGAAATTTCATTGGCTTACGACAAGCATTTATTTTGGGCTTTGGGCCCAAAAGCCCAAAATAAATGGCTAGGGTTTGGCTAGGGTTTGGCTAGGGTTTGGCTGATCTGTACTGGGCTCAGCTTGGCTCCAAGCTGTGGGTTGGGTCCAGGTCTGCTCCACATGCCTCTCATCCTCCTTGGACTTGTAGCTTTAAGTGAGGCAAATTCTTCTCGTTGAAAAATGAAGGAGTTCTAGAGGGTAGGTGCAATGGCACAAGCGCATTTCACATTTGCTAGTATTGTGCAAACATTTCATTGGTCGGAGCATAGGTAAGCCCAAAGTCAAGGGCTGGGGAAATACACTCTGTCCACCACGAAGCATGGTAAGAGTATAGATGTACAACCCTCCCACAGGGGAGTGAAGATCTGAGACCAGTAATTAATCTACTACAGGCATCAACCTTTTTTAGTTTCACACCCTTTTCTTCGAACAAATCCTTATGTGGAATTTTAATATGTAATATGGAGATGAGAGAAGCTGCTCTAACTGAAGTGGGGGTGGTGGTGGTGGACAGAACCCTACTTGCTCAACTTCCCTCTACTCCCCCGCAGTGCCTCCTGGGACGTCTCTGCAGAGTCCCCCAAACTTCATGGGCTATCATCTGACAACCATTCCTCTCCCAGGAGATGTCATGGAGTACTTTCTCCTGCAGGATCCAGGGATCTGAGGCCATGCTTAAGAAGGAGCAGACTATCCAATGGTTGGGTCTTAATGTGTGGTCCAGAAGGGGCACCTCCTAGAGACCAGGTATGAAGAGGGTGCCTCAGGCCACGCCTAACTGCCAGCAAAGCCAGACGACAAGATAACAAACAACCTGGTTTGTCCCATGGCTCAGCCCCAACTGGCTGGATTGCTCCAACTCCAGCTTCTTGCCTGCCTCTGACTCAGGTGCGGGAGGTTCTTCTCCTGTGCAACATCTGGCTCTCAGGTCGTGAATCTCCTGTCGGGGGGATTGTGGCTCTTATCATTACTGATTTTCCACCATAGTCTCAGCGGTACCCTTTGGGCAGGCAGCTAGGTTGCTGTTCCCAGAACTGAGCCACAGACCAGCCCATCCCATTATGGTCTCTCTACTTCTTTGCTCTCCCACTGGCTGCACGAGAAGCCCATGCAGGGAAGTCAAAATGCTCAGATGACAGGCCAGACCACACCCCACTGGAGGCTTCCAGGATTGCTCTGTATAGGTTTTTGTGCCATGCATCTGGCTAGACTAGGTCTAGCCTCCTCTGCCTCTCTCCATGCAGCAGTGAGGACAAGCCCAGAAGGCTCCTGTCACTAGCCCGCCTGGCTCTACAGCAGCCACTTTTACCCCTCCCAGGCACTGCCCCAAGAGCACAATCAACAGATCCATCTCCATGTTTGATGTTTCTTATTAGATTTCTCCTACAACATTCTTGTCCTTTACAACTTGGCAGCGTCTGTATTTTGTTCTTAGTACCTAATTAAAATTAGGTAAATTTAATAAAAACTACCCTGGAAGTCACTAGGAAGGCAGTGATAAGGCAGGATCGTGGAGGCAAGAAGGAGGTGAGGGGACTTGGTGTCTGTAGGGGCTTTGTCTTGATTCATTTGTTCTACAAATACTTACTTATTAAGCACCTGTGATGTACCAACATTTGGGTTAGGCACTGAGAGTATAGTGAGAAACAAGAAGATGGGGCCACACACCTGTTCTCTTCCTGACCCACCTGCTGGGGAGGTCTTGCCCCGGATGGGCAGATTCTCCAGGACTGACTTCTGTACATCTAGCTTTGGCTGGCTGCTTAGACCTGATCCCAGCCAGAGCAGCTGTCCTGACCTTCGCTGCTTTCACTCTTGAGTTGCTTTGCCTTTTGAACTTAGCACCTTGAGCCTGTAGGGCTGCTTTCTCCAGACGCCAGCCCTGGAGCTGAGATTCTCTCCTACCCAGCCCTGTCCTGAGCCCCGACCTGGCTTGTTTGCATCACCTTGCCATAGACTCAAAGGAAGTGGCTGCTTTAAAAGTGTTGAATTCTTTTGATAATATAATTAGATTAAAGCTCCTGGAATAACTCCATTGCCTTTGTATAAATTGTCTTCCTTTGATGAGGAAACTGAATTGTAACTAAAGCCATTTTCTCCAGAGAAAGGAAGGATTAACCTAGAGAAGAACAAGTTTCTACTTCTTATTGAGAATGTTTAAGGAACCAGAACTGCCTCTCTTTCTCATGTGAGTGCCATGCCCCCTTCTGTCTCCTCTGTCTTCCTGCCTGTCTGTCTCTTTGTCTCTTCTGCCAAGCCTGACTCTCTGCACACTCCCAGCAGGAGGAATACACAGTTGGGCATTCACAGATCCACCTCACAGTCCCACGAATTCTGTGCATATTTGCAGAACTGTTTTAAGCAATGTCATCCAAGCTCAGTTGCAGCCCTCCCTGTGGGAGCCTTAGTGGATGCTGGTGATCTGGATTTTAGATCCAGTGGAGCAGTTTAGGCTCTGACCGTTCCTCAGGGGTTGTGTTTCCTTGTATGTTGAATGATTGGTTTGAGACCTTTAGCCTTAGGACTTGACATTTCAGAATGTTAGGTCTGCATAGCTTAACTCATCTACATCCTTGTTGACCTTTAATCAATAAATGATGGTCTTGGCTTAACCATGGGACAGATCCTGTTTTACAAGACTGCTTTTTTTTTTACCCAGGCTCAGGGGTAGGATGACGCCTTCCCCACTTTAAATGGTCAAGAATAATCATCCTTTTCTCCTCTGACTCACATGTTCTTGGGGGTGCAGTGGAGGAAGAGAGAAGATACTAAGGTTGAAAAAACACAAGTTTTTCAAGAGATATAATGCTCTATCCTTCAGATCCTCATCTTGATTAAACACCCAATGTTTGCTTTTCCTTATGTAAAATGGATGTATTTGTGTTTGTGTGTGTGTGTATAGGTGGGAGGGTAGCACAGGTCACCAAACATCTTTCTCATGGACCCATAAGAGGGTTTGACAATGTCTGTGATTTCTCACGGAAATCTTAAATATGAATGCAACTGAGCCTAGACAGGCAATATATTGACTGGGACGCATCTGTGGTTCTCAGTGCATAAAAACGAGAGGTAACATTAAGCACTTACTGGATGCTTTATCGCACTTGAAATTCACAAGGCTCCTAATTGATTTGCATTATTATCATCCCTATTGACAATTAGGTCACTCAGTAGAGAGTGGTAGAGGATTGGTTTGAATTCAGGTCAGACTTGGCATCAAAGCTCTGTAACCCCCACTCCGCACTGGACTGGGCTGTTGAAATGATTCTTCCACTGGAACCTCTTTTTTTCTTTCTGACAGAAACATTTCTCTTTAGGGTGGATCAGAGGCCCAAATACAGGCCCATGTGTCTCCAAAGCCCTAGTTCCTTCCACCTCGCGAGGCTGCCCGCAAAGCCCAAGATCCGTAGCTGCCTCTTGGAAAGTTCCGGAAAAATATGATTCTCTTATCTCAAACATCCCTCCGTCCTGGTGGCTGCTGAGTGAGGACACTCGTCTGTAAATTGCAGTTCTCTTGAACTTTTTTCCCCTGCTGATTCATCATGATGGTTTTCTTAAAAAAAGACAAATGTTTATTAAGCACTGACTATGTGTAAGGTTATTGCCTTTTTCTCCTCACACGTGTAGGAAGGGTGAAGTAGTAATGATTATTCCCCTCCTAGGAAGAATGGAGAAATACTAATGAAGAAATGGAGGCGAGGAGACTCTCTTTTTGGCTTATGGAGACTCAGAACACCATAAGCAAAATCAACAGGCAGGGGACTAGGGCGTGTAGCTGGAGCGTGACAGTGTTGGAGGGGCCATCAGATCGTCACACCAAACCAAAACGTCTCATTTTCCAGGTCAGGACACTGAATGTCCCCTAGAGACGAGATGGCTCGTCCAACATCGTGCAGAAGGTAGGAGCAGGGGGAGAACCAGGCCGAGACTGCTCTGTGCTGTGTGTCAGGGTCTTTTAACCTTGGTGCTATTGACATTTTGGGCTGAATAGTTATTCACTTTGGGAGCCTGCCGTGTGCATTGCAGGGTGTTTAGCAGCATCCCTGACTTCTACTCACTAAATGCCAGTGGTACCCTCTCTCCAGTTGTGGTAACCGAAAGTCTCTTCAGTCATTGCTAAATGTCCTCTGAGGGGCCTAATCCCCCCTAGTTTAGAATCACTTCAGGCCCATTGAACAGCATGAACCTGGATCTCAGGTCTTCCCTTGCAGCTGGGGAAAGAAATGGTTTTGGGGTGCTAAGGGGAGAAAGTCTTTCCTCCCAACCCAACCCCCCAGCACCTTGGGCGAGCTCTGCTGGAGTCCCTAATCTTCAGCCTAGAGAGATGAGCTCTCAGAGAGGTGCAGGGAAGGTACCAGAGGGAACACAGCACGAAAGCCAGACCTTCCACAAGGTACATATCATCCTCCCCATTTCACAGAGGAATATGTAGGAGTTCAGAGGGTTGAACGTGCCCATAGAACCAAGGATGATTTCTCTTCCACTCATTGTAGAGAGCGCATACAGTACCCAGGATAACTGTCCCTCAATTTGTGCTCTGGGCCTGTGAACAATAACGTGAGAGGGCTCCTTCTTACATGCTCTTTGTCAATTACGAGATGGGTGTATTAATATGAAATTATATTCTGGAAAGTTGGATCTGGCCCCTGACCTGACTCTTGCTTCCTATGGGCCCTGGAGCAATTTGCTTTCCCTTTGAGGATCTTTGTCCTCGTGTTCCTAAAATGAGGATGTCACACTGCACTGGTGATGAGTTATCTTCCCACTGTCCCCATCGGCCTCCCCACACCCTCAACCCTGAGAATCAACAGGGCAAATAAGGGTATTTACAGATCATATTTATTTTAATTAAAAATGGGAGTCTGGAGCCAGCCTCGTGGTGTAGTGGTTAAGTTCGCGCGCTCCACTTCGGTGGCCTGAGGTTCAGATCCCGGGCATGGGCCTATGCACCCCTTATCAAACCATGCTATGGCAGCATCCCATATAAAGTAGAGGAAGATGGGCATGGTTGTCAGCCCAGGGCCAATCTTCCTCAGCAAAAAGAGGAGGATTGGCAATGGATGTTAGGTCAGGGCTAATCTTCCTCACCAAAAAAAAAAAAAAAAAAAAGAAAGGGCTGTCCGGTGGTGCAGCGGTTTAGTCCGCGCTTGGCAGCCTGGGGTTCGTGGGTTCAGATCCCGGGTACCTGCTGATGCACTGCTTGTCAGCCATGCTGTGGCGGCGTCCCACATATAAAGTAGAGGAAGCTGGGCACCGGTGTTAGCCCAGGGCCAGTCTTCCTCAGCAAAAAGAGGAAGATTAGCAACGGATGTTAGCTTAGGGCTGGTCTTCTTCACAAAAAAAAAAAGAAAGAAAAGAAAAAAAATGGGAGTAGCTTTATTGAGTCTTATGGAGGAATATGTATATTCTTAAAACTCAGATTAACCTGTTTTATTGACAGGAAGGATGTTCATAAAAACGACTTTTTAGGCACTAAAATATGAATAACTGGGCCTTTTTGAGGAGCAGCAACGTGAAGGCAGGTTTCTAACCATTTATCCTAAAATTACACCGTCAGCCATATGGCAAAATGAGACAGACCATAGGTTAAGTATCACTGGGTGTGGTCTCAATAGTCTCCTAAGTCTGTGTATTTTTATATTTTTGTGTGCAAGGAGAGCACCCCCTGGTGGTAAAGCTTCCAGCTTCACCGAAGCTGAATGTTGTCCAGTGGCTCTGGCAGAAAAGGGTGTAGGGGCTTTGGACAAGACCAAAGTTGGTTTATTAAGAGAGTAACCAGAGAATCACATTTTTGGAGCCTTTCAAGAGGCGGTGATGGATATCAGGCTTTGTAGTCAAAGAACTTGCGTTTTGGAGTCAGACTTGGTTTTGAATCACTTCTTCACGGCTGTATGCACTTGGGTAAGTTACTTAACTTCTTTCAGCCCCACTTTTTAAATCTTTGAAACTGAGATGACAATACCCACCTGTCAGGTTTGTTTTAGGAGTAAATGAAGGAGGTGGGGTTGGGAGAGTGATTGAAGATGAAGCTAGAAAGATAGAGCCTGATGATGAAGAGTTTATGTACCATGCTAAAGAGTTCGAACTTGATTCCAAGAACAAGGGAGCCCGTTGGGAGCCTGTAGGCAAAAGTGACATGATAGGACTTGTGTGTTGGAAAGATGGCTGGTGGCAATGTAGACAATGCAGAGGGCTGAGATTTTGGTGGTGGTGATGGAACTGGACTAGATGGGGAAGATGTTTTAGAAGTAGAACTGACAGAATATGGTGCATATTGAGATGCAATGGGAGAGGAGAGAGGGTGCAGATAGAAATGGTAACATGCATATGTATAGCTATTAAAACGCTTTCCCAGAAGCCTTCTTACCTGATTCTCACGATAATATTATGGGCTGGATATTATAATTATCATTCTCATTTTATATGTAAGGAGACCGATAGTCAGGGAGGTTAAGCCAAAGGATATACAATTAGTGAGTGGCACAATCAGACCATTATACACAGATCTTTGGCTCCTGGTTCTGCTCTCTCTCTTAGATTACGCTGCCTCTCAAGATTCAGTGTGCAGTCGCAGCAGAAGGAGAGCCAGTCTGGGTCCAGGGTTGCGTGTGTGCTGGTCCCAGGTTGTGCGATCTCCCTGGTTGCTAGGAGTCTCTGATAATTAGAGTCTCCAGGTTGCCAGGCAACCTGGGTTGCTAAGAGTCTCAGTTTATTATAGATCTTGGGTTGTTAGAAGCCCCAGGTTATTCAATTTTTCAATTTATTAAAGGCTTCATGGTTCTCAAAGGCCCCAAGTTATTAGAGACATCAGTTATTAGGGGCCCCAGGCTCCTAGGGCTCTAGGCTCTTGAAGTCATCAGGTTGGCCCACCCTGGCTGCTAGGAATCTCAGGATTTTAGAGGCCTGGGTTTGTGGAGGCCTTCAGCTTTTGAGGGTGTCAGTTCACCGGAAGCCTTATTTTTTCTTCCAGCTTTTGAGGGCTCCCAAGTTGCTAAGGATGTGGACTCGGATTTTAGGTCCCATGGCTTCCCAAAGTCGTGGGTCAGCCATGCAGTTTTCTTCCTTCCTCTTTCTCTCTGGACAGGTGGTATCATTGATGTGATATGTTTCTCTCCGTTTCCTCAGAGGTGATGTTGGTCAGCTCCCACAGCTTCACCGACCCGATGCATTCTTCTCAGTGTTCTAAACACTTAGGCACTGGCTTGAAGGCCTTTAGAGCAGAAACTTGTTGCAATTCTAAATAAACCAGATGTTGAAGCAGATTCGGGTTATGTTTATGTTCTAACAGTTCGCCTTCTAGCCAGTCAGTTCCAGATAATCTTAAATTAGACTTTGTGAAAAATTTCAGAGTTGACTGCCCCTCATTTCCCATGATTTTATTAGATTTATTGATTTATTAGATTAGTCAGAATAATAAAACTAGCCTGTGCCTTTTTCCTTTTTAAAAAATGTTTTATTTTCAAATAATTATAAATTCATAGGAGGTTGTAAAAATAGAGAAAGACCCATGAACCATTCATTCAGTTTTCCCCAATGGTTACATCTTACATAACTACAGTATAATATCAAAATCAATACATTGACATTGCTACAATGTGTGCGTATAGTTCTATGTCGTTCTATAACGTGTAGGTTTGTGTTCCCAAGACCCCAGTCAAGATACAGAACTGTTCCATCACCACACAATCTCCCTTGTGCTGTCCCTTCTTAGTCACGTTCACCTCCCTCCCTCCCCAACCAGTGTGTTTTTAAGTGTACTTGCCTAACCTTTATTCAGTGTCTTCTGAGTGACTCACCCATTAATAGGTCAAGGAAATACAGAGATAAATATAACACACTCCTTGCTCTGGAAGAGCTCACAGACAGGGCTACGGTCATGTACACCATAAATTATAGTGTAATATGGTAGTTCTATGGTAGGGATAAACTCAAGGTGCAGGGGCAAGAAAATAGATTGGAGGGTTCTGGAGGTAGAAAGTGTTGGATTAACACTTTGCAAAAGCTGTAAAGCTGGGCTGATTTTGAACAATGAAATGGAGTTATCTGGTGCCCAGTGAGGAGAGATTTTAAGCAGATAAGTTTGGGGAAGAGTGGGCAGTTCAGAATGGTGGGAACCCAGTTGGAGAAGTGGGGAGAGGACAGACAGACTGTGGAGAACCACCTGGCTGCTGAACTGAGTCAGGTGAACTAGTCCTGCAAGTGATGGAGATCCATTGAAAGGTTTAAAATTGGGGAATGTTGTATTCAGCACTATCACTTAGATGTAGAGAGACCAGTTAGGAAGTGATTGCAGTCCCAGATAAGATACGCTGAGAGCATCAACAAGAGTGGTGGGGACAGATACGGAAGAACCATTTTTGACCTCTGAAGGACATCAGGATGGAGAGGGGGAGTATGACAGGGATGAACAAGCATTTTTTCCAAGATTGATGTGTTTCCTTTTTCTTTAGGCTGTATCTGTTTCCCTGAGAGCAAATCCCTAGGATATAAATCCAAGAAGATGCATGCTACTAAAGTAATTCCCTGCTTATCCAGAGATTGTGTGACTTCAGGGAGGGCCAACACAGCCAAGCTTGGATGAACAAAGGCCTCTGATGGGTTAAAAGAAGCTCATGCTTTTCCTTTGCAATATCCTCCAGGCCCTTTTACTCAGAGCTTTCTTTTTTGGGTGACAAAGATTTGCTCTGACCTAACATTTGTTGCCAATCTTCCTCTTTTTTATGCTTGAGGAATATTAGCCCTGAGCTAACACCTGTGCCAATCTTCCTTAATTTTGTATGTGGGTTACCACCACAGCATGGCTGACGAGTGGTGTAGGTCCGCACCCAGGATCCGAACCCATGAACCTGGGCCGCCAAAGTGGAGCATACTGGGCTCAACCACTATGCCAAGGGGCTGGGCACTACTCAGAGCCTTTTTTGACAATTCATGTGCAGTTCTCAAAAGTATGCTTGTTTGATTTCCTCTTCCCCAAACAAACAATTATAAAAAACTACCTTTTACTGAGTGTCTGCTTGGTGCCAGGTTCTGTGTTAGGTGCTTTGCATGTTATCTCATTAATCCCCTCAACAACCCCCTGGGTGGCAGTTCTTTTCATTTTGCAGGTGGGGATATTGAGACTCAGCAATGCTAATTACCCTGCCAAGGTCACAGAGCTAGTAAGTTTTGTGACATCAGGACTCCAGCCCAGGTCTGGCTGCTCTCAGCCAACTGCCCTGTACTGTAGAAGCCACAAGTCATGAAAGGGGAGGGAAGAGTGTCAGCCAGCAGTGGCACCAGGCCAAAGAAGAGAATAATGCGGACTGAAGAACTTGGAAACTGTTAAATGATTTTCTACAACTTCACACAAGGAGTGTATCAGGGTTCTCCAGAGGAACATATCTAATAAGATGTGTGTGTGTGTATGTATCATAGATAATATATATGTATGATAAGGTTCATGCAATTATGGAGGTGGGCAAGTCCCAAGATCTGCAGGATAAGTTGGTAAGCTGGAGACCCAGGAGAGCCAGTGGTGTAGTTCCAGTCCAAAGGCTGGCAGTCTCAAGACTCAGGAAGAGCTGATGTTTCAGTTTGAGTCCACAGGCAGGAAAAAAAGCTAATGTCTCAGCTTGAACACAGTCAGGCAGGAGGAATTCCCTCTTATTTGGGGAGGATCAGTCTTTTTATTCTATTTTCAGGCCTTCAACTGATTGGATGAGGCCCCCCCACATTAAGGAGGGCAATCTGCTTTCCTCAACCTACTGATTTAAATGTGAATCTCATCTAATGCACACTATAGTGAATACAGACAACAATATTGTATTATAATCACCAAATTTGCTAAGAGACTAGAACTTAATTATTCCAACCACTAAAAAGAGAAATAATTATGTAACGTGACAGAGATGCTAATTACCGCTACAATGGCAATCACATTATAATATATACATGTATCAAATTAACATGCTGTACACCTTACATTTATATGTTATATGTCAAATATGTTTCAATTAAAAAATGTTAATCTCATCTGGAAACACCCTCACAGAAACACCCAGAATAATGTTTGACCAAATATCTGGACACCCTGTGGCCAGGTCTGGTTGACAGAGAAAATTAACCATCACAAGGAGGAGGACAGAATGATAAAGGAGACATAAAACTAAAAGAATGTGCTGGTGTGGGACTATTTAGCATAAGGTTAGCAACTGTACATGCCTCAGTCCTCGTGATAACAATGTCCTGTGATTACAGCGGCACACTGTGATCAATGATGAAAGTAACAAGGACACAAGTCATTGAGAAGAGGTTAATTGCGTTTCCAGTGTACCAAGTTTGGAGTGGATCGGGTGAGCAGGTCTTTCCCAACTTGCAGCCAGAGGAGGACTCATCTTTTCATTGTCTGTCGTGAGCCTGCACACTCTTTGGGACCAGCCTCAGTGTCCCCTTTGGGCTAAAGTTTTTCTGAATCAACTGACTAGGTGACTTTCATTCATTTCTTCATTTCTCAACTCAGCATTTTTTTTTCTCTGAGGAAGATTCACCCTGAGCTAACAGCCATTGCCAATCTTCCTCTTTTTTTTTCTTTGAGGAAGATTAGCCCTGAGCTAACATCTCTGCCAGTCCTCCTCTACTTTGTATGTGGGACACCACCACAGCACGGCCGGTGAGTGGAGTAGGTCCACGCCCGGGATCCGAACCTGTGAACCCGGGAAGCCGAAGCAGAGCATGTGGAACCTTAACCATTTGGCCACAGGGCTGGGTCCTTAACTCAGCATTTTTTGATCGTGTTCTCAGCACTGGCAAAATAGACATGAGAGACACATCAGGCATCTCCTAGTCTGGTGGGACTGATGGAGAAAGAAGATATTGATACAGTGTGATACATGCTGAAATTAGGAATTAGCATTGGATGCTGTGCAAAGATGTAAGCGACCTCTAACTCAGCTCAAGGAGTCCACAAGAGAAGGTCAAGCTTCACTGATGCTTTAAGGAGGACTAGAAGCTGGCCAGGGAGTTGAGGCAGAACATGTGTGTTTGACAGAGGGAATAGCATATATAATAGCATATAAATCATGGCTGCAAAACATCATCAGACATTTAGACAACTATAAAAAGTTTGGTTAGAGCAGTGGTTCTTAGCCCCGGCAACACTTTGGAATCACCTGGAAGTATTAAAAAAATACTGATGGCTGGGCCCCACCTCCGGAGATTTTGATATAACTGGCCTGGGGGTGCCCAGGCACCAGTATTTTTTCTAAAGTGCTACCAGGTCCAAGAACCAGGAATGTAAGAGATGCTGCCGGAGAACTTAAACCTGAAGGGAGTGGATGGAGGACCTCTGCTAGGATGTGGTCAAGAATCTGAGATCACTTTGGGGAACCAGGAAAGACTTGTGTGGAGCTCAGCAGAGAAATAAAGACCCGCCGATCGCCAACTGGGGCCTTTTCTGCCCTCGTCACTGTTCTTTCTGAGCTGTTGTTTCTTATTCTCCACTTGAAAGTGAAAGTCAAGCAAGAAATAACAAAACATACATAAAATAAAATAAGCAGAAGGATTATTCAATAAAAAGAAGTGATAAAATAGTAAAAGGAGGCCGATGCAGTAAAACCCCCGAAACTCAACCAGATGGAATCACCACCAAGGGCCAGACAATAAAAACCATAACTAAAAGGTACTGATCTAAGTGGTAACCATCTTCACACACTGAGGTGGTGAGGGAGGATTATTTCCATTTTACAGAGGAGCAAATCGAAGCTTGGGGAGATTAAGGACGTGGTTCCAGTGGGCAGGTCAGGTAACACCCCATTTTATAGAAGAGGAAAATGGAGGTTAATCTGCCAAGACTACATAGTCAGTCAGGGGCAGAGCAAGACCTTGAACTCACGTTTATCTAACTCAAGTCCAGAGCTCTTTCCCCTGAACAAAGTCTCAAGCCTGGCTGTATATTGGAGTCCTCTGGGGAGCTTTTAAGAAATACGGATGCGAAAAGACATTTTATCAAAGACATGCAAATGGCCAACAGGTGTATGAAAAAAATGCTCAACATCACTAATCATCAGGGAATTGCAAATCAAAACCACAATGAGGTATCACCTCACACCTGTCAGGATAGCTATTATCAAAAAAACAAAAGACAACGAGTGTTGGTGAGGACGTGGAGAAATTGGAACTCTTGTGCACTGTTGGTGGGAATGCGAAATGGTGCAGCTGCTATGGGAAACAGTATGGAAGTTACTAAAATAGTTAAAAATAGAACTACCGTGTGATCCAGGAATCCACTTCAGGGTATTTATCCAAAAGAATTGAAATCAAGATCTCAAATAGATCCTATGTTCATTGCAGCACTATTCACAATAGCCAAGACATGAAAACAACCTAAATGTCCATCGACAGATGAATGGATAAAGAAAATGTGGTATATACACATAATGGTATACTATCCAGCCTTAAAAAAGAAGGAAATTCTGCCATATGTGACAACATGGATGAACTTTGAGGACATTACGTTAAGTGACATAAGCTGGTCACAGAAAGACAAATGCTGCATGATTTCACTCATACGAGGTATTAAAAATAGTCAAGTTCATAGAGTCAGAGAGGAATAGGGGTTTCCAGGGGCTGGGGGGAGGGGGAAATGGGGAGTTACTAATCAATGGAGATAAAGTTTCAGTTAAGCAAGATGAGTGATCCAAGAGATCTGCTTTACAGCATTGCACCTATAGTCAATGGTACCATGCCATACACTTAAAAATTTGTTGAGAGTAGATTTCAAGTTAAGTGTTTGTACCACAATAAGATTTAATAAAAAAAAGAGAGAAAAGAAATCCTGATGCAATGCTGTGCCAACCCTCAATTCTAACCTGGTTAGTCTGAGGTGGGGCCCAGGCAGATAGGGCGAACATGGTGCAACTTAGTATGTTTATGGCCATGCTCTGCTCTTAGTAGTTATTGTGCCTGTGTATTGAGCCCTGAGTACTAAGCACTATACTTTAAGTACTAAGTAGTAAGCATCTATAAAGATGTTTCAGGTGCTGTTATTCCCACTAGAGAACTGAGGAAAGTGAGAGGTTGAGTCACTTTTTCTGGGTCACCCAGGTGGCAGTCACCAGTGCCTATGTCCGTGCCCAGGTCAGCCTGGGTAGATGCATGGATTGCTGGTATTTTGTGAAATGCTCGCCCGTCGCACGAAAGGATTTGACCCTTCCATCCCCATCCTCCCTGTGTAACCCGCCTGGACACCTGGGTGCACTGGATTCCTAGGCAGGCGATGGAATTCAGATATTACACACGCTATGGGAACTGGTTATTAGAGCACGTGTGCGCAGCACACAGGTGCATGGAAGTTGGATCTAGTAGGAGTCAAAAGCTAATGCATCAGGTAAGCTAGAAAGTAGGTTTTTATAGCTACATAAACTATTTAGAAGTCTTCTGCACGGGAGATTTTTTTCCTCCCCAACTCTTAAATATGTTTTTCTTGAAATACACTATTCTGGCTTCCCTCTGACATTTTTGCCAATTGCTCACCTACCCGACTCCTGAATGCTGCCACTGCTCACAGCTCGCATCTTTTCAGGCTACACTCATCCACAACTGGGGATAGCACTATCTGGGGTCCCACAGGAAGCCCATCACCTTTGACCCAGGCTTGTCCACATTGAAGCGTCATCATCCAGGTGGAGAAAGGGATGGTTTGTGGCTCGGCATCAAAGAAGAAGAACTTTCTGTTAATCAAAGGAATTGGACGTTGAGATAAGTTGCCCAGGGAGGCAGTGGGTACCCACCATCCTCGCTGGGGAAGCACTTGAAGGATCTGTTGGAAGGAGAAGAATCATCCCTCAAAGTAATGAGGGTGTGTGTAGAGGTAGACAAGAGGGGTTGAGCTTAGATATTCCTAATATGTCCCCAGGCCCTGAAATTGAGGGGCTCAGGGAGCTAGTCAAATCTCCATGGGAGAAGATGGTTCTAGAAGATGAGCTCACAGAACTGGGGAGTTCTAGAAGGCTCTACATCAGTCTGGAGCCTGCTCTCCTTATCATTCTCTTAATGCCAGGCACCTGGGGCCCCGGCGGTATCATGAGGGGTGTCCCGAGCTGAAGCAGGGTGTTGATCCACTGCTGCTGCCACCACTGTCACTGCTGTGTCAGCTTTGGTGGGGACGACACCTGGTCAGTGAGCCCCACTCCCCCTCGTCCTGCAGCTGTTAACCAGGGCCCTGGGCTGGTCTGGCCAGAAATGGGCATGAAAAAGAAAAGTGGTGGGCAGAGTTGGGGGGATCCTGGGCTGGGACAGTGAGGAGTTGAGAGAGAGAGGAGATCATGCTGGCAGGTCTCTGGTCTCTGAATCACCAGATCCGACTCCTCATACCTTTAGATCTGCTGTGAAATGTTCAGGATGAAATTACTTTTAAGCCACTTTGCTACAAAAAATCAAAAACAGTCTCTGTATAGAAGTCAACTTGGTTTCTTTGTCTATAAACTGGGGACATTAATCCTACCCCCCTTGAGTTGTTAGGAGGATTAGATGAGGTTAAGTTAGAAAACATCCAGAAAAGGCCCAGCACAGTGTGCCGGATTTTAAGAACTCAGTGAGATTAACTGTCTTGCTCCCTCTCATCCCTACACTCTGATGGGAAGGGCTCAGTCATTGTAGTCATGACTTCAGTATACTTCGGTTTAAGAAGCACCCGTTGAGCAGCCACTCCATACCAGCAACCCTGCTTGGGCTCTTAGGATGTGAAGACAAATAAGACTGCCATTGTTCTGTGGAAGTTCATCGTGTGGTGGGAAAGACTGACATATATTACAGTCTAGTGTGACAGACGGAGGGCGGAAGCACAGGGGGCCTTGAAAGTGTTGGGGGATAGTGGCCTACCCGGAGAGTCTTACTGGAGAACTCACCTCTGACGTGACCCTTGAAGTATGAGTAAGAGTTAACCATGTAAAGGAAAGGAAAGGATTACTATTCTAGATGGCAGAATCCTCATGAGTGAACAACGTGGCATTACTGGAACTTAAGTGTAAGTGTGATGAGGTCAGCAGGGCTGGGTCATGAGGAGCCTCATGGATGATGCTTAGGAGCGGTGATGAAGGCAGCCATTGAAGGATGCCACATGGCCAGGCTTTTTGTTTAAAAAATTCATTCTGGTGACTGTGTGTAGAATAGTTTGGAAGAAGGGTCAGGACTGGATACAAGGAGACCGTCAGCATGCCATGATGGTGGTCTAAACTAAGGGAAAGATGGTGCTCTTGGTGGGAAGGTAGACTCAACAGCACTTTGGTATTGATTGCTTGGGGATGGGTGAAGCATGTAGTGATGGAGAGAAGGAGTGAAGAATGACATCCATATTTCTAGTTTGGATAAATGAGTTTAAACAAAAAACCATTATGAGTTTAAAACCAAGAATGTTTTAAACCAAGAAAGGGAAGGGGAAGAGCAGATTTTAGTGTGAACATTGGTTCTGTGTTAGACATGCTTCGTTTGAGGTGGCTGTGGGATATCCAAGTGGAGATGTCCAGGAGGCAGTTGTATATGAGGTCTACTGCCCCGGGGAAGATGTAATATAAAGTCATCAGCCTGCAGGTGGTGGAAGAGAAGAGGGCTCAAGGTAGGAATGCCTGGAAAGCCTATCAGCATTTAAGACCTAGGCAGAAGTGGATTCCACAAAGGGAAATGAGAAGACATAGCTTGAGAGGAAAGAGGAAATCTGGGAGAGGGCAGCATCATGGAAGCCAAGAGAGTCAGGGCAACAAGTGTCCACCTGAGTCAGCAGTGTGAACTGCTGCTGAGAGCTCCTGTCAGACAAGAACTGACAAGGGGCCATTGGACCAGGAAGAACAATTTCAGGCAAGTGGTGGTGGTGATGAAACTAAATTTCACTAGTTTGAAAAACAAATAAGAGGTGAGAAAATGGTAATTTCCCCCCTAGAAGTTTAGATGAGAAGAGGAGGAGAGAGACAGGTCAGTAGAGATAATGACAAGAATCAAGGGAAAGTATTTTAGAAGCTGGAGCACTAGGCATGTCTATATACGCAGGGAAAGGAGGAGCAGGTGATGCTGAGAGAGAAGAGATGACAGGTAGAACAAAGCTTAGGAATGGGAAAGGATGAAATCTAGAGCTTGGAGGAAAGAAGGGCCTTGATCAGTGTAGAGGCACCTCATCCTCACACTAGAGGGATGAAGAAGAGAGCAGATGAGGCTACTGATGCGTTTGTAAGTGGGACAAGGCTAAGGCAGAAAGAGGAAGGAAATCTCACACGTGATCACCTTGTTTTTCTCGTTGAGGCAGGAGATGAGGTGTTCTGGAAGTGAAGGGGTGGGACAGGGCAGGGAGGGGGCTCGCAGACAGTAATTACGGTCTTGAATACCCTTTGAGGGAAATGAGAGAGAGAAAGCTAGCCAAAGACAAGCCTTAGTGCTGATGCCAGAAGTACTTCGTAGCAGAAATAACAACTAACCTATTTTAAGTGCAAAGAGCTAAGTTCTCTCTGTGGCTTTCTTTTCTCATTCATTCTTCCAACAATCTTCTCAGGCAGATGTTATTAATTTCCTCATTTTATGGATGAAGAAAATGAGGCTCGGAGAGTGTCCAAAGACAGAGATGTCATAAAGCGTAGAGGTGGGCTTCAAACTTGAGTCTCACTGCAAAGCCACACTCTTAACCTACCTTGTCATCCTCAACGGCTTGAAGCTGCAGTGGGGTTGGAGGCCACACATTTGTAGGGACACCCATGCTCGAGGTTGTGCGATTGTTTCGTTGTTTGAGTCCATGAAGGTGGAAGGCAAGTGTGGTGGGGTAGAGGTCGTGAGAGACGTGGAAAGATGTGTGGTGGTCAGGGAGAGATTGGATCTGAAGGTTGCAGAGGTGGGGGAATTGGGGGTGATGACGAGATGCGGGGATGACAAGGCCAGGGGAGTGGGTGGCTGAGACAGTGGATGTGAAGGTCATAACCAGGTGCTAACATTCTTCATGATTTGGGGGACTGGCCTTCAGAATCAGTGATGAGGGGCATGGAGGGCAAACCAACAGGCTGAGGTGAGCTTCAACGGAGGAGGGGCCTTTGCAAGGTGATGGTTTAGCCGGGGCAGTGGGCATGGAGTGTTTCAGGACTGCCTCAGGGCCTTGTGTCGGGGGGAAAGAGCAGCCTCCACTTGAGGGGCTGCAGGGTGACAGTGTTCTGGGGGGACCTTGTTTCAGGTCAGGCCAGGAGAGGGAGGCTCAGTGTTGGAAGGGAGCTTCCTTGCCAACTGGGCTTAGGGATTAATTTACACCAAGGACACTGCTCCGCCCATCCCCTCTGGGAACATGAGTGCATGGCCACAGCCCAGTGGGGCTTTGGTTTCACATACACTTTGGTCTCAGTTCAAACATTGCTCCTTTCTAATTGTGAAATCTTGGGCTTCAGGATTCAGTAATGCCTGGCATGTAGCATGGAACTCAAAATATGTTCTCTTCTCCCCCAATTCCTCCCCTCTTTCCTCCACTGCTGAGGCAGGGTAGTATACAGCAGGACTGGAAGGGAGAGGGCTGGCCTCAGGGAACCCTCTCCTGGATCTTGCGGGTATGGCTGATGCTTCTTCAGGGCTGCAGGGAGCTGGTTTGCAGTGTTGGAACCTTCTCCCTATTTCCCAGGAGTACGCTCAGGACCTGTTTCCCTTCTTCTTCCAAGGGGTAGCCTTCTGTGAGTAGACAACCAGGGCTGTTGAGCTGCCTGCCATCTCAAAGCCCAGCTCTGAGCCAGAGCATCAGGGGCTCCACCTCTGCCACCTGCATGGAAGCCAGGAGCTGGGCTCCAAGAAGGTGGCTATGCCCGCCCGGGATCATGTTGCTGGCCTTCGCCTCTCTGCTCAGCTGCCTGCTCACCTCTGGCCAGGCCAAGGTCTACAGTCGCTGTGAGCTGGCCAGGGTGTTACAGAAGTTTGGCATGGATGGATACCGGGGATACAGCCTGGCTGACTGTGAGAACCCCTCTCCCTGGCTGGCCCTGGCTCCCTTCCTCCTCCCCTCCCTCCTCCTCTTCCTCCTCCCTTCCTCCTCTCCCTTCTCTCTCTCCTCCACTCCCTCCTCTCCCCTGCTCCTTCTCACTCAAGGGATGTGGCCTTGGGAGCTTTCCAATCCTCAATTCTCATTTGTAAAACAAGGATTATATGAGATGATAGAGAACATCCAGCACTGAGTGAAATACCTAGCAGGCAGGCAACAGGCAGCCAACTCAGAATTGCCCCTTCATTCCCACACCCCACCCCTAACCCCACTGCTAAAGCTGGCAGCCAAAGGAACAGAATAGCTTAGTACCTTAATCTGACCTGCGGCACAAGGATCAGACTTTCCCATTGATGTCTGGGCAGTAATACCAAACTTCCCAAGCTGGTGGCCGTTTTGGGAAGCTGTGAAGTACAGCCACATCTGGACTCATCTTCTCTCTCGTTCTAGGCCCCTCTGCAGGTCCCACCTGTGTCTTCCTAATCCTGCCTCTGAAGATTTAGCTCTTGTTCATTCATTCCACAAACGTTTCTTGGGCCCCACTGCAGAACAGTGAGACAGCAGGAAGATTGCTGGCCTAGGAGTCAGGAGGCCTGAGGTCCAGTCTTGACTCGCTGTTTGGTAGCTGTATGTGACCTTGAGTGAATCACTTTGCCCTCTGAGCTTCAGTGCATTCATTCGTCAAGTAGGTGGGAGGGCGTCTGCCCTGATCACCTCAAAGCAGGCGCTGAGGCTCAGAGGAGCTAACGTGTGGGGCCCGCACGGTGAGTGCTCTGGTCTGGGTTGGCCTTGATCTTCTGACCCATAGGCCCATGTCTCCACCCTACACAGGGGTCTGTCTTGCTTACTACACAAGCGGCTTCAACACAGCTGCCGTGGACCATGAAGCCGATGGAAGCACCAACAATGGCATCTTCCAGGTCAACAGCCGGAAGTGGTGCAAAAATTTTGACCCAGAGTCCCCCAACCTGTGCCGGATGTACTGCTCCGGTAGGCTGGGCCCCAGCTGCTCCCCCAGTTTTGTTTGCTCTTCCTGCCTTTATCTCTGAGTGGGGACCCTCAACCTGCTGGGCCCACTGAAGACAGCGGGGTGGGGCAAGTGATGAGAGTGGGTTCTGCATGAATCTGATTTGGCATCGCAGATGGGACGCTGCCCTGAGAGCTACAGGAATGGAGGGGGGATTTCTTCTGATTGTGGGGGACATGGAGGGATACTGTGCTTCCAGGGGGGTCAGGAGACAGGGTTGGGTTTAGGATGGAGGAAGGTGTATGTGTTACGTGTATGTGTGTGACAGAGACAGACAGACGGACTCTGGCTGTCCAGCTCTGTCCCTGCTCCCTCATTGTCTTCTCTGCCCCCCTCCGCAGACTTGTTGAACCCTGACCTCCAGCATGCTGTTATCTGTGCCATGAAGATAGCTCAAGAGCCCCGGGGTCTGGGCAGCTGGTAAGTAACTTGGGCTGGAGTCCCCCCAAGGCAATGTGGCCGGGACTGGAGGACAGAAGCAGGGAACTGACCTTTTCTGAGTGCGCACTTTGTCCTGGGCACCGTTCCACGGCTTCACAATCTGCACAGCTACTTTCGGTAGAGGGATTACTACCACTGAAGTGTTTGCAGACAACACACTGAGTTTCAGGGAGGATAAACAGTTCACTGGAGGTCACTTGGCTCTTCCAAGATTTGCCTGTGTTGGAATGCCTGCCTGCAGGTCCACCAGACCCAGGTCTAGTAAACCTGTTTGTTTGTTTTTTAACTGTGGCATCCTTGTCTAAACTAACTTTTATATAAAAGCCTAAGATGTGCAACAGATCAAAGAAGAGGTTCTCTGCTTGAAGCATGGGGGTGGGGCACGCTCCAGAGCCTCATGCTGTCAGCCTTCTCTTTTCCCACCTCCTTCCCACAAGATGGCCTTTGAAGCCATCCTCACAGGCAAGGGAGTTGGATGAGCATCTGATGGGGCATTGGACTAGATTGCTGGTTCACAGAGGGGCCTCTGAGGCAGTGGCCCTACAGTTTCCCAGTCTCTTCTGATGGGAGTTTCACTACTTAGAATCTCCAACCTCCCTTTACTCACATTTCTGGATGAGCAACCAGCAGAGGGCAGAAAGTGGGGCAGGTAAAATACTCTAAGTGGTTGAAGCATCAGAACGTTGGACAGATGTGATAGTGACCAGGCTGGTAAGGTAATTTGGAAGGTGTCAAGGGTTAGCCCAAGAGCAGAAGGAAGGGGAGAGACCAGAGGCAGGGGGGACCAGTGGGGAAGGCTGTGTGGGAGTCTAGGTGAGAGATATGGGGTCTGAACTAGGACAGTTGCCCAGGTGATGGACAGGAGACGGGTTGGGTATGAGGGCTGTGGAGGAGGACTAGAGACAGGTGACACGTAGCCAGTGAGGGAGAGGAGGAGGTGAAAATGACTGTGAATATAGAGAAGGTCTGAGATGGGCCTTGACAATGGCCACCACTTTGGAGATGTGTTGGTTTGAGAACAGTTGAAGCCCTAGGAACTGAGTCTGGAGTGAGGCAGGGTCAGCAGGACATAATGCACATCTATAATTTCAGGAAGAGTGAGTACGGGCTCAGGCAGGAATCCAAGGGCTTGAGGGAACCACCCTGGGATGGAAGAAACACGTACTTTTGGGTGAAATCAAAGAACAACTCTCTTTTGCACACTGAGAGTAAATTCATGGCATGTATAACCCCTGAGAGGTGGCCGAGGCTGATGATAGGAAGTGGTTCCAGAGAGTAGAAAGGGTGCTGTTTATTCCTTCCATGGACATGCATAGAGAACTCATCTGTGCCAGGCTCTGTGCTGGGTGCTGGGCTTCAGAGATGGCTGAGACACAAGTCTTTGCCCTCAAGGGTCTCACGTCTAATGAGGCAGTCTAACGGAAGAGACAAACAAGCCAGTTAACCACTCTTGGTTGATAGATCTATAGAGGTCCTTCAAGGACACTCTCAGTTATTGGACTCTTTGACATTGACATCATGGAGGACACTAGTTATCAAAGTTCCAAAATCCCTGGGAACTTGGGACCCCAAGATGCCAGGATCTTGCTTATCTTCCTCAAGATGCTAGTGTGATGCTGAAACAAGGTAACGGTCCTGAAAGAGCCTATAAGCTATAGTTACCAACAACTGAAAGACCCAGATTGGTAGCCAAGGAGAATTGGGTGTGGGTGCAGTTCTGTCATTTACTAGCTGTGGGCCTTGGGCAAGTAATTTTACACCTGTCTCAGTTTTTCATTTGAAATAAATGAAACATAATATCTTCCAATCTTCCTTATAGGGCTGCTGGTGGGGGGGGAGGAGGCGTATAAATGGTGATGGATATGACAATGTTATGTAAACTGTAAAGGGCTGTACACATGTAAGGTGGCACCATTGTCAGCAGAAGCAGCATGGTGTCAGAAGAAAGCATTGGACTGGGGCTCTGGACCTCAGGACTCCAGGCTTTACCACTGACTGAACTTGAGTAAATTACTCTGTATTTCCATTGTTAAAATACGGAGGCTAGATAGATGATTTTTTTGTATGTGTGTGAGAAATATTAGCCCTTAGCTAACATCCATTGCCAATCCTCCTCTTTTTTTTGCTGAGGAAGATTGGCCCTGGGCTAACATCCGTGCCCATCTTCCTCTACCTTATATGGGACGCTGCCACAGCATGACTGACAAGTGGTGCATCTGTCCGCGCCCGGGATCTGAACCTGTGAACCCTGGCCACCGAAGCGGTGCACGCAAACTTAACCGCTACGCCACCGGGGTGGCCCCCCGATAAATGAATTTAAGGGCCATTCTCTTCCTTTTTCACTTCTTCTAATGGGTTCTTTGCTAGTTACCACAGTTTACTTGTCTCTCTTCCTCACCTGACTCTGGTTTAGAGTCTATGCCTCCTTCCTGTTCTCTGAGCAGGGACTGAAGGCTGCAGCTGATCTGGTCCCTCCTCTTCCCCATCCTCCATCCTCAGGGAGGCCTGGAGGCGTCACTGCCAGGGCAAGGACCTCAGAGACTGGGTGGATGGCTGTGACTTCTAGAATCCTCTCTGGATAGACCAGGCCTCGCGTAGCAGGCTGGGCGATGTGGTTTGGTTCCTGACCCAGGCCTGGGAAGACAAGCCAACTAATAAAGTCTAGTTTAACGTAAGTGTGGTTCTCAGCTATTACTGTGTTTCCGGGTGGCGTGTTGGAGCCAGAGCATCTCAGGGTTTCTTCACCTGTCCACCTGGGCTGGGCTGCAGGTGGGCTCCGAAAAGCCCACCACGGAAGGCTTGCCTCTACTCTTGAAGGCCTGGGGTGGTCAGTGCCTCCCTTGTCCACACCTAGCAGAGTTTCCTAGACTCTTTACCTGGATCTAGGTTTGCCAGATTTAGCAAAACGAACAAACAAATAAAAAACAAACAGTGATAGCAACAAAAACAGGACACCAGAGTTAAACATGAATTTCAGATACACAACAAAAAATTTTACTATAAGTAGGTCCCAAACACTGCATGGGACATACTTATATTAAAAAATGATTTGTTGTATACCTGAAATTCAAATTTATCTAGGCGTCCCGTATTTTATCTGGTAACTCTACGTGGGTGTGGTGTTGTGCACCTCTGGCTTGTTTGGGAGGGTCCTTGGGACGCATTTTCTGTGGCTCTGGTCACAGAGGGTGGCCACGATGCCTTGGTCCTCCAGCTGGTGACGGCTAACACACTGATGGCCACCAAGGGGTGGTGCACGGCAACTGAAGATGACCACCAGGGCTTCAGCTATGGTTCTTACCCTGCTCTCCAGTGCCTTCTGGCCGCAAGAGATTCAAGTCCCACTGATAGTGATGGTGGCCGTCACATCCTGGGTAAGGAAGCCACCACTCGTAGTGCTGACCACTGCTGGGAGGCTGGAGGATGGGGTGGAGGGCATGGGGGCTTTCAGGCAGAAAACTGCAGTTCTCTGCCTTCCTTAGTACGTGGGAAGCTCAGAGGGAGGCAACACTGTCTCCCATTTACCTAGACCTCAGGTCCTTTGGGGGGGACTGTGTTTGAAGGAGGAAGGTGGGCAGAGTCTCACGATCAGCGTGGGTGTGGTGGCAAGAGCAGCAACTGAGGTGATGTCTGAGGGACTGAGCCCTGAGTTCAGATTATAGATTCTTCTGGAAAGGCCTAGAGAACCCTGCAAGTACTGAACTGTTGATTGAGGCCTGGCTGGTGACTCCCAGGGAGAAGAGAGGACTACGATGGCGACCACACCCTCCGCGCCAATGCGCCATCTTCAAATGCCACTGGTCAGCAAACGCTGAGGAGTGGCTCAGCATCCGCAATTGGTGAGGCAGGCCAATCTCCTTCCACTGCTCGTCTGATCTTGGGCCACTCCCACCCCTAGGGTATCAGTTGGTCTTACCTTGAGTCCCATCCTGGCTTTTGGCTCTGCTTACCAGTGGAGCTCTTGCCTCCAAGTCAAGGTGATGATAAAACTTGAGGGCTGCTCCTACAAATGGGCAGTGGTGAAGGACCAGCTCCTTGCTGGGAGTAGGAGGTTGAGGGATCAATGGCTAATAGATCCATTCTCCTTAAGTCATAGGTAGGGAGATACTGCTCTTGTTAATATTAAAGCAAACCCTGTGTGCCTACCATGTGCCAGGCATTATCTAATTTAGACCTTGGAGCAATAACTGTGATGGAGGTAGCATTATTATCCTCACCTTACAGATAAGGAACAGAGGCTCAGAGGAGATAAATTTGCACCCAATCAATATGACTCCATGTGTGCTCTTGGGCACTGTACTTTTCTGAGAGGCAATTGTCCTGGGTCACCTGCAGTCTTCTCTCTCTCATCTGGCCAGAGGCCCATCTTTGGATGATTTGTACCCTCTACTTCAACTTCATTTTTGACTTCTGTTGCCTGAAACTGCCTGAGTACTCCACTGGGTCCCATTCATCCAGGCGTAGGTGTAATGAAGCCCTTGGAACCAAAGGGAGAGTTGTTAAATGGTCTTGGAGGCTCTGGGCTGGCATGATGGCTTCAGGGTCCCTGCAGGTGGGATTGGGCAAGGTATCCTGGGCTGGGTGGTTGACCAAGAGCGGGAGGAGATGGAAGAGCGGGATCCAGGGGAGATTGTGCTGGCCAAAGCCAGGGAGTCCTCACCCGTGTGTCAGGGTTAAATGGTGTACAGGTCCACCTGGAAGTCCCAATTCCCAAGTGAAGCGCTCAGGTTGGTTGGAGTAACCAGGCTGTGTCCTGATGTCTCCCTGCTTCCAAGTCACTCTCTCACCCCACATTCCATTGATCATTATGCCCTGTATATTTCATCTTTTTAATATGTCTGGAAACTGTCCCTCCTTTCCATCCCACATACCACTACTTTAAATCAAGCCCCCGTCACTCCTTTCCTAGAACAATTGCAATAGCCTTGAAAGGGTGTCCCTTGCCATCCCACCTCCTCCCTTAGACTGAGCTTTCTACCTGGTTACTCCCTTGCATCTGGCTACAATGGCTTTTCTCACTTTCAGGTTAAAGTCCGAGTTCCTTGGCTTGGTACACATGGTCTTTCATGACTCAGGTATCTGCCTTCTACAGATTCATCTCTTGGCCGTTCATAGACTGTTGCTCTAGCTGGCGTGCATCCCTGGCATTTAGGTCCCTGCAAGGAGTATGATGGTTCATACCTTTCACAGTTGGTTTACCATTCTTCCTGCATTCGTTATACTCCAGCTGATAAATGCGGCCCTTTGATGCAACAAGCCTGTTTTCACCACGGAGCCTTCACACCTGCTGCTCTGTCTTCCTGGAAAGCCAGTTCCTCGGATCTTTGGGTGCCTATTCCTTTCTCTTCAGTCAGGTCTTGTCTCAATTTCACCTCCTCAGAGTGACTTCTCTGATCGCCACAGCTGAAGGATTCTCTCCCCTCCTTGCCACTGTCTTACCACCACGATGTGTGTTACTGAGGTTATTTCATGCACATGTGAATTTATGTACATCCCCTTTTCAGTCTCCTTATACTAGACTGTAAGCACCACAAGGGCAGGAAATTTGTCTGTTCCCTCTATCCCCAGCACATAGAAAAGTGCCTGGCACATAGTAGGTTCTCAGTGAATGAATGAACCTGTTGAATGTATGAATGAATGAATGGTAGGCCCTCAGCTAATGACTGTAGAATCAGTGAATGAATGGGTCCTGATACCTTCTTTCAGTATAGCAACAATTCATTCAATGGTATTAAGTACTACGATGTGTCAGGCCCTAGGCATCCCTCCAGATGGACCCACTGCCCCTCCTGAGCCCTCTTGGGGAGACTCTCTACCTTTCAGGGGGACCACCCTGGCTGCTTTTCATCTAAGTCCCACTCACCTCTCCCTTGGCCACGTCTTGGAGCAGAGAGAGTTCAGCACAATTTGGGAAGAGCTGGTACAATGTTTTTTTTTTTTTCTCATGGGAAAGTCACCCCACCTCTCTGAGCCTCAGTGTTCCTCATGGGCAAGAGGAGCTGATAAAGGCCACCTTGCAATATGGTATCAATTACACAGTGTAGAGCAGTGAGGCACCCAGTCCAGGGCCTGGCGCAGACTGGGGGCTGGAGAAACGCTGGCCCCTTGTCTTGTTTCCCTGAGCTCTGGGGGTGCTGAGTTCTAGCCCACCTGGGGAGGAACGGTGGACACATATCCTGCCTGTCCTGGTGACCAGGGCATACTTGGGAGGCTTGCACCACGTCCTCGTCACTTTTTGCTGAGAAGGAGGAAGAGGAGAGGGGAGAGTATGAGAAGAAGGAGCAGAAGGAAAAGAGGGATGGTTTGGATAAAGTGGCAGAGATTTCTATGGGAAGTGGGGAGAATTAAGTGAATTTTTGTCACTCTTTTTAGTCCAAGTCACCTCATTTTTGGACTGGTTTGGCTCTAGGAGACTAATTCCAAATTAGCTTTTCTGTCTTTTGCGCTACAGGTGGAGTGAATGCTCCAGGGGATGATTAGCTTGCTAAGGTCCCTTTTCCACCTGTGAGGACAGGTGAGGGGGGCAGAGGCTCCTGGCAGCCAAGGGAGGCTTTGCCGAGCACTCTTCTAGGGCTGAGTTCCCTGTGCTCTGCCTGTGAGATCCATACCCTCGCTGGATATAGCTGTTTTTTTTCCACTCTAGGCACTGGCCTGAAGCTTCTGGAATTGAAGACTGTGGGAGGTTGGCCTGGTCAGATGGGGTCCACTATTTCCTGGATGCCTTCTATAGGGTGGCGTATATGCCATCACTTCTTGCCCACCACTTCTTGCCTATGGCTGACATTGCAAACTGAGCACAAACCTCTATTCTACTGTGTGGCCAGGAATCCTTCTTGACAATTCATTGGCAGCCACTCTCGATGGAGTTAAAACGTAGGATGGGACTTCATCTCCAACCTACCATGTGTTAGGCATCACATCAGCACTTTCCATAGTTTATCTCACTACCGTCACAGCATCCCTAGGAGGTAGAGATGGTCATCCCCATTTTTTAGGAGGAAACTGAGCCCCAGAGAAGTTCTAGAGCTTGCCCAAGGTAACGCAGTTGGTGGAGTTGGGATTTGGATGGGGCTGTTGGACTCCAAAGGGCGTGCTTTGTCCTCAGTACATCCCAGCCTCCACAGCTGGACTAGCCCTTGGACTCTCAGCCGGCTGGACCCCTGGGGTGGGAAGGCACAGTGAAGGCAGGGCAGTCGAGAGAGCCCACTCCTATCCAGCAGGGATCCATCCTTCTCCAGACCCTCCAGCTTCTCCTCTGCCTCCAAGCCTTTGCTGAGAACTGCCCAGAACTTCCACCCATCTCTCAAGTCTTCAGCCAAAGCCTGCTTCACCTCAGCCTGACAGACAGACCTGGGTGCCTCTTCTCCAATGAACACACTGTGCCTGGTACATCTCCACTGTAGCTCTCGCTGCTCAGCTTCTTGTGTGCCTCTTTACTGCCTACCTCTACCCGACGACTCTGAGCTCTCCAAGATTGTGACCTCTTGATATATGAACCCCCAGAGCCTAGCATAGTGCCTGGAACATAGTGGGCTCACAGAAAGTACTTGTGGAGTGAGGGAGTCTGACGGAGACCCCAGCCTGGGGCTGGGAAGTCTTCTTCCAGCGGTTTCTTGACCCTCCTCCCTCTATGGCAGGTTGGGCTGGGTATGCTTTGGTGTCCAACAATCACCTTGTCTTGGACCAATTTTAACTTGATATATTTCCTTTTGAAAAGAAGCCAGAAAGTCTGAATTACACTAAAGACGAATGGCCCAGAATGGTGATAAGTTAGCCAAATGAGCCACTTCCTTCAGAGGCATGGCGTGGAGAGCAGCTCCTAAGAGGCAGGACGTCCAAATTCCCCATTCCAAAGCATCACACACAGCCATCATCAGGGGTGGATTTATTATTATTTTTTTAAACAAAATGCACCATTGCAGTCCTGCTCAGAAACGAATGAGATGTCAACAGTGGTGTGTGTCGGGGCTCAGCGGCAGCTGGAGAACATTGCGATTGCCTTTCCTGGCCACGGGGATGTTTGCAAAGCGGTGCTGTAGTTGCTTTCTATGTATGCAGGTCTGCTCAGCCCTCAAAATCTCCGCATGCATAAAATAATTTTATGAAATCACATCTCCAAGATTCTCTGTTCATATTCATTTTCTGCTCGTTCATTCCTTTTGCCATCTGTGAACTCACTAGCACTCAAGCTGTCGCAGGTGCCAAAGGTTTAAAAAAAATTATAGGAGGAAAAACTTGAAATTGATCAAATCCTATCTACCCTTTTTTCGTCCTGTAAATTGAAAAATGGCTGCCGTTATGTCATTTTAGGAGAAGAAACTCTGGTTGCTCTTTGTGGTCCTGTGGTGTTCTTTTGGAGGAGAGTTTAGCACTTTCTAGATCAGGGTGGCTTTGCCTAGAATCAGTGCATCCCTAGAGGATCACAGATGGGCTCTGGGGGTCCATAACCCTCCTAAAATTGTACACAAAATTTTGTGTATATCTATGTGACTCTGTGCGTTTTTTCTGGGGAGAGAGTTCATAACTTTCATCTTGTTTTTAATCCAAACAAGATTAAGAATCAATGTTTTACATGAAGAAAAGAGAAAAGATAGAAAGTATATACCTTAGCTCATTTAATCCTCGTAATTACCCTGAAAACTCGGCACCATCACCTTCATTATCTAGATGGGAAATAGAGGCTCTGAGCAGTAAATTAAATATTTGCTTGGATACCTGGCACTCATTCTCAGCTTAGACCCATAGACTGTTAGAGCCAGGATGCACCAAAGAGGTTATCTGTCCATTTTCCACCCCCTCTCCTTTTATAGAGGAGGAAACTTAGGTCCAGAGAAGTGAAGTAAATTGTTCAAAGTTATATAGTCAATTTACAGCAGAAATGATATACAAATTCAGTCCTTTGACTCTCTGTGCAAAGTCTTTGCCGACCTATTGCTTTGTTCTTGCAAAGCCAGTGAGCGTAGGTTTCACTGAATGTTAAACGGAATCAGTAAGAGACTCTCCTCCTGTTACCTGTCCTCAGGCTAGTTTGGTTCCCACTGATCTGTTTCCTTTTCCCAAGGACCTTATGGCCCCAAACACACACAACCTATTTGCCTTAGGAATACACAAGCACATGCATAAAATGATTCCACATGCCAGGAACCTCAAAGGAGTGGGGAGAAAGCCATCAGCTCAATAAATCAACCCTTGGCTTGGGAAATGTCTTTGTAGACACGTGGCGAGCAGAGGAAAGAGCCTGAAGGACTTTAGCCATGGTATATCCCTCAGTGTGGTGGCCAGGTCCTTCATCCTTTGGCACCTGCCTATCTCTCAGCGGTCATTTTGGACACTTTCCCCTTTCCCTCTTGCTCAGGTCGCCTGAACCCACGTGTAGTCCCCTGAAGTGAGCCTTCTCCAGCACCCACTTAGTTGTCTGTTTACTTGTCAGTACTCCCTGCTCAGATGATAAATTCCCCGAGGGCAAGTGCCTGGCACACAACAGACTATCATATCAGTAGGAGCTCCATGAGTGGTGAACCTGCGTTCTTCATGTGTTCCCTCTTTCTTTGCTGCCCTGATCGCTTCTAGCTGTGCCAGGAAGCTTGTTCTGTGCAGCACAGGGTCGGCCCTGGCTATGAGTGGATCCGGGTTGGTAGCGCACCCCCTGCGGAAGCAAATTCCTCGGCCTCTTGGAGCCTCTCTGTAACAGAGGAGCACGTCGACTGGCGCTCTCTGGAGGCCCTTACATCCGCTGAGTTTAGTCCTCAAAATGGAGTTGAAATCTCTGAGCCCGTGGAGGAAGAGGTCCCAGGTTTCTCCTGGGGCCCCCGGGCTCCGGCAGTGAGCTGAGCTTTACCTGAAGAAACACATCACCCGCCAAGATCACAGCTGTGGGCGGGGCCTGCCTCTGACTTCCTCCTTCCCAGCTGCCAAGAACCGTATCAGAGACCCTTGTGGACCCTTTCTCACTAGGCGTGTTCATAGTTAAGGCTCTTACAAAAATAGCTTCAAGCTGGAAAGGAAAATAAACGGACTCCAGCCTCTCTCTGCCAAAAACAACAACGCAACAGCGTGGAAGCAGCCTGCTCAGTCCCGGCTCGGCTGCTCGCGGAAATGCTTCTTCCTTTCGCTCTCCCTAACTGCAGCAAACTCCACGGACTCTGTTGCTGAGGTCATGTGCTATTATTTTATTGACTGATTGATTGGTTGATTTATCTGTCTGATTCTTTGAGGTCACTGATAATTCAACCTTGTGGTTTGGGCTTGTGGTTTTTCCAAATTCCTGGCCTTTGTAACATCATTTGGGTCACTCTCAAAAACGTGACACATCCCCCACTCTCCTCTGTCTACCCAACCTCTCCAGGTCTTCACTAAGGAAATGATTACACACAAGGCTACTTGTCTGAAATGATGATAATAAAAACCACCTCACAGCTCCCAGGAATTCAGCACGCACCTAGGTCTTTGGTTAACAACCAGTTAATAATAATCAGTAGCTGGCAACTGATCTGCTCTCTTAAATGTCCCATCTTTTTATCTTTAAACAAGTTAAGTTTGTAGACCTGCTCCAAGATGAACAGCCAGGATCCCCAAATCGGAAAGGGCACATACATATGTGAGGCCTGAAGCAATCCAAACCTGTTAGAATGTACTTTGCTCCATCCCAAATTGATCTGATTTTTTTTTCTTGAAAAGGAAGCCAAAAATCCAATGAAGCAGTTGAAATTGCAACTTAAGCTATAGATTTTTGAAAATTTATGAAACTGTTAAACTGGAGCAAGGTAGCAGCATCCAAAAGACTCTCACCTCACTGAATAGACGTGTCATTTGGTTCCGGTCCCTGATGGGGCAGTCTGAGGACACTCCCTGTTCTTTTGCGTCTGCGAGTCTGGGCATCAGCAGGACATTTTCCAGCCTGAGGTAGTGAGGGGTGAGTTTGTCTCTGGAGAGGGACTTCCACACCCTGGCAAAGTCTGGAAAAATGATCACTCTCAGTCCTTCTTGCTTTAAGTGGGTTTACAAATGGGATTGTGAGCCTGGGAGCTTGGGGGTATATCTTCGGTATTGCCACTAACTCACTGAGTGACCCTAGGTAAGTCCCTTCCCTCCCCTCTTGGGTCTACTCATTTGGAAAATGAGGGCTGTAGGCTGTATGGCCCAAAGGGTGTTTGGCAGGCAGAATGATGACCTCTAAAGATGTCCATGTCCTAATCCTGGAATCTGTGAATATGTTACTTTACATGGCAAAAGGGACTTTGAAGATGTCATTGAGTTAATAACCTTGAGATGGGGAAATTATCCTGGATTGTTGTGGGCCCAATCTAATCAAAAGGGTCCTTAAAAAATGGAAGAGGGAGGCAGGAGAGGATCTGAGTTAGAGGGAGATGTGACAACAGGAGAAGGTCTTTGTTTTGTAATGGGAGAAGGACTCAACTCATCATTGCTGGCTTTGAAGGAGGGGGAAGAGGCCATGAGCCAAGGAATGTGGGAGGCTTCTAGAAGCTGCAAAAGGTGAGGAAAGCCTTTCTCCTCTGGGCCCTGCAGAAAGGAACACGGCCCTGCTGACTCCTAGATTTCAGCCCAGTGAGACCTGTGTCAGATTTCTGATCTCCAGAACTGTAAGATAATAAATTTGTGTTGTTTTAAGTCACTACATTTGTTGTAATTTGTTGCGACTGTGATGCTAAATGAAAACAGGGTCCCTTCCAGCAACTTTGCACTCTGTTTTTAAGAACTAAAACCCAGCTTTGCCAACAGCCTTGGGCAGCACCAGCTGAGAGGCGACGTCGCAGGATGCTCTGTCCCAGCTGCCTCCTGGAGGCTGTGTTACTGCCAGCTCCTCCTGGCCACCGCGTGTGTGTGTGGCTGGTTTGACGTGTCCCATTGGGCAGGGGGAGCAGTACTGTCACAGCACCTTGAGTCTGAAGGGGCCCCCGGAGATCATCTGTGAAGACACAGGTAAGGTATTATCTTCACCCTCAAACTGAAAGAACTGAGCCCAGAGAGGTGAAGGGGCTCATCCATCATCATACAGCTACTGAGAGAAGAAGACCGTGGGGCCGGGCCTCCTAACTCCTGGTGCGAGGCTCTTAATTGATCACATTGGGGAAATACCTTTTCCTTGTGTTAGTGGTTTGGGCAGGAGAGAGAGAGAGAGAGAGACAGAGACAGAGAGAGAGAGAGACTGAATGGCAGAGCAGGGACCAGAACCCTGATCCCCCGTCTAGCAGTGCTTCTGTGCGTCTGTGCCAGAGGAGGAGGGCACAGACCACATCAGGCCTTTCTTCATGGCTTTGGGGGAGGTCCTGAGTTGGGAGTCGTGGGGGGACAGGGGAAGTGAGAGGTGAGGCCACAGGAACTGTCCCTTTGGAAACAGCATGATGCTGTGAAGACAAGGATTCTGCCTGAGCAGGAAGCTCTCCCTGGCCACAGGGAGGCTTGAAAGGGCATGCCCCCTCCCCACCGGAGGACCTGCCCAACCTCCTTTCCCTCAGGAGTCATGGGGAAGAAGGTAGATGCACATGTGACCTCTGCAGGGACAAGCAGGTCTGCTTGATGGGGGTGAGGCGGTGGGGAGTGGAGAGGGTCGGGAAAGGCAGGGGTGTGGGAGGGAGGCCACTCTGGGGCCTGTGTCCAGCTGGAATTCGCTGATGGGGTCAGGAGGAGTCGGGAGAGCAGAGGGACGTGAAGTTCTCCTTATGGTTTTTGGGTCTGGGCAGCATTCTCTGCCTCCCCCTCTTCATGCCTATGGTTCAGGGCAGTGTTGGCCAGACTGTGGGCTGTGACCCATTAGTGGGTCATGAAGTCATTGACAAGGTTGTGATCAATAGTTTTTAAAGATTTAGAATAGACTAGAATATAGAGTGTACACATTTTGTAAAGGTAAGTGTCGTTGCATAAAACTTTATATGTATGTATAGAATCTGTGGTTTTTGACTGGGCAGGTCTGGCCCTTTCCTAAGCCCATGGGGAGAGAGGCCTGAGTGTGGGGAAAAGGCAGAAGCGACACAGCCATTTCCACAAGACCACCTTTTAATATGACTGTGATTGGAAGCACGAATAAATAAACGCCGGAGAAAATGGAAAAACCAAACCAAACCAAACCAAACCTCAGAACATCAAAACCAAAAATCAGAAAACAAAACAAAACAGATTTCTGACAGACAAATAAAAAAGCCCCCCAAAGAAACAGAATCAGACTGTACAAGCTGTGTCACAGGGAGAGCAGAACGACGGGGGTGCCCTGGAGGAGTCCCGGAGTCACCCAGGCCACCGTGCCTCCATCACAGGCGCTGGGATGGGAGGGAGGTGGCCCTGGTCGCCCCGTGGGCCAGCTCAGGGGAAAGGGGTTTGTGGGCAGGTAGAGAACCTCCACAGACTACACGAGGACCGGACGTCATCGAGAGTTCTGTGGTTTCCCTCTGGATTGGGCAGTTGTGTTTCCAGCGTGGCCTCAGGGTGACTTTGGGCTGGAACCTGGTCCCACTTCATGGCTGGACACTGCACAGAGGAGTGTCACGTACAGAGACAGACGTGGAGGTGGCGCCGTGAGAAGTCTGGGCATGCAGGTGCTTTATACATCTGGCAGTGAGATGTGATGGCAGGTTGGTTCTTGGACAGTTCCAGAGCGTGACTCATTTCTCCTAGGAGGGACGCACGGCGGGGCCCGAGGACGCGTCATATCAGCCGTGGCCATAGCGAGGTTTGGCAGATCGTTTGCTATGTGTGCATAGGGGGCTCTTGCTTCTTTTCGTCGTCAGGGGCCATCCCACCTGAGCCTGCGGTCCCCTGTCCTGGGTCTTAGGCCTCAAGGTCTGTTTGGGGGGTGCCGAGTGGTCTGGGGGCTGTCAGCAGGCAATTTCCTCCAAGGTCCCCAAGGCTGTCTGCAGGGGCACATTCACAGTGTGGCTGATGGTTTCAGAGTGGTTTGGCATCGTGTCACAAGTGCTCTGGAGGGAAGGGGAAAGTGGGCGTTCATATTCATTCAGCAAAAATTCATCACGATGCCACCAGCAGCCCTGGGAACCGTGCTCCCCACTTCTGGGCTCTGCCGGGGCCCGGCTGCTCCCACCCCAGACGTCTCATGCGCCGTTTGCCATCTTGGGGCATGAGGCTGAAGGGGCCCCACTGCCTACAGAATCCTCATCATTGTCTACCTGGGTGCCCCCCGGGGTGGGGAGAGGGCTCCCTGGTGATGCAGTTTAGCAGCTGGTTTGATCTTCTCGCCTAGAGGTCCCCTGATGTGCCACCTGAAGCCACATCTGAGTGGTGTCTAGCTTTGGGGATGGATGGCCGCCCTCTGCCCTTGTCCTTGGGGGTCTCCTTTGGGGCCTACTTGGAGTGGAGGAGGTGCAGCCTGTGGCAAGGCCTGGCGCAGGGGGTGCCAATCACTGACACCAAGCAGGAAGGGTGGAGGACCTCAATAGCCAGAACCAGAGCTGGTCACAGCTACCCCAAGGACCTCTAGGGTTAGGCTGGCCCCAGGGAGAAGTCACCTTGGGTCCCTGAGCAGGGTGGGGCTGAGATGACGTGAGTCTTTGGGGTGATTCCCAGGCTGCAGTGGGCAGGAGGCTGGGAGGGATGGGAGCAGAGAGACTAGCCAGAAGGGACCATGCCCAGAAACTGGGGGAGATTTGATGAAGACAAATCTGCTGGGGGCAGGGGAGGGAACCTCCACTTGCTGAGCGAGCACTTACTATAAACTAGGCTCCTGCAGATTGCTTTGCAGGCCTGGTCTCACTTAATCCGAAATGACAACCCCCTGAGGTCCCTGGGATTAGGCAGATGCTCAGGGAGTTTAAGTAACTTGCCCCCAGGTACACAGCTAGGAAGCAGGGACCTGGGATCCAGCCAGGTCAGCTGAGTTGGAGCCCGGGCCCCTTTCACACTGCCTTCCCTTTGACAGAAGCTGTCTTCTGTTAACAGAGGCTGCGGGGGCCCCAGAGAATGGAAGCGAGATTTGTAGCCTGGGAGATGGGTAGGGAAATAGCATCTGGAACAGAAATGGGAGCCTGTATAGGGGTAAGGGGCTGGGATCCTGTCTGGATTTGTTGACTTTAAGGGGGCGGTGTCCACCTAATGGGCGTGGTTCTCTCAGGGCCAGAAGTGCTCATCTGGAAAAGCCAGTGATCCCTGCACCAGTCAGCTGAGATGGGAGTCCAGGAGCCAGCTGAGTTTGAGAAGGAGAATGGACAGCCATAACAGGTGCCGCCTCTCTGGCTCAGGAAAGAGAGGCAGAGTAGGACAGTGGTTAGGGGAGCTTTGTGTTCGGCTCTGATACTCACCAGTGGTGTGACCTTGGCCTCTGGGCCTCGACTGCCTCAAATACAAAATGGAGATAAAAATAGACCTTTCTCTAGGGTGACTGTACAGCTGAAATGACACGGCACTCTTAAGGCATGAAGCACAGTGCCTGACACAGACCAGACGTACAATGGTCAGTAGTTATAACTATTATCGCTACTACCAACCTCACAGCGCCCCACACCCTATGTCTACTTCAAATGCAGCAGTGTACCAGTGACGTCCCTGCCTGCAATTTGCCACTGTGGAGAATAAGGGAGCAGACCTCCACAGAGCCTCTCTGGTTCTCCCAAGGCACAGGATGAGGGGAGTGGCCCTCTGGCCTGGGAGAAGCTGGACTGGGCCAGGCAGGACCCACCCTTGGAAGCATCTCCTGGTATTCACTGCATTCATGGCTTACTACTGGGCTTTGCGATGAGTCCCAGAGAGAGGCTCAAGGCTCAGCTGGAGTGTCCTTGGATTTGGGAGCCAATAGGCTGTCACAAGCCAGGGGAAGGCATGCAGCAAGGCATGCCCCTCCTGCCCTGCCCCAATAACTGCTTCATACTGCCCATAGAAGCCAGAGGAACAAAGCAACCTCCAACCCACGTGCTGCTCTTACCACGTTCTCATCGTGGCTCCCTTCGTCCTCTTCTTTGCCAAGCAGGTCTAATAGCTTCTCTTTGATCAGCTGCAAGAAAGGCAGGAAGGGGTTGGTGGGGCTGAGAGAATGGTGTGAAGGTCGAGGGACCTCTCTCCACTCTGCCCTGCTGGGAAATCACAGCAGCTGCCTGGCCTGGGGCTGGACGAATCACGCAGGGGCCCAGCCTGGCAGCAGCTCTAGGAGCCCTGACCCAGCCTTTTGGCTGAAATGGGATTTTGGTGCAGGAGCTAGCGCCTGGAAGAGGTCACAGGAGGGCCCGGACTGCTTTCTTTTGCAGATGGAGGGTGTGGATAGCGGTATGTGCGGGCGTGGCTGGCTCCCCGTCTGTCCTCAGGAGCAGCCTGGGAGCCCCTTCCTGAGGCTGGGCCTGAGGGACAAGATTACTAATCGCTTTCTAGGCTGACAACTCTGCAGTTCACAAGATAGGGCAGGCTTGAGTTCATAACATTTTATTCTTAGCAATAAAGGGTAGTTATGAAATATGTTACCCGGTGTGATTCAATTTCTATAACTTTGTACAGCTTTTCACAAAAATTAATAAAGCAGAATAACATCTGGCCTTGGGACCTGATTTGGGTTTGGGGAACAAGGTCTCCATGGTGACAGGCAGGGTGTGGCACTCCAGGGGTCCCCGGTCACAGGGGTCCTCTAGTACCCTGCAAAGATTCCCAGGGGCCTTTGGCTGTTGACAGCCCTCTCTGGGAGGCAGAATGCTGCTCTGCAGGCTCTGTTTTGCTGGGCTGACACTCAGGGGGTCCTGGGGACTGCGAAGGGCCTGGGTATTCCTTAGGAATTCCGGGGCCACCGGAGCCAGCCGGGTCTGGGGGAGATGCAGGGAGGAAGGCGGACGAGCACCAGGAGCTCTCAGTGCCAGAAGGCGCTGTGCTGTCCCTTGTTTGAGAAGCTCTCAGGGGAGATGTCTCCCCAGACTGTCAGCAGTCAGAAGCAGCTGGTGTGTCTTTGCTCTTCTTGCTCAGGATTGACGAGGCTCACCAGAAAATGCCCCTTCCCTAAACCCGCCTGGACCGCAGAAGGTACTACTCAGGTGACGGGCCACCCAGAGGGCAGGGGGCTGTGTGTGTGAATGTGGTGTACATGTGTGAGTCGTGGTGTATGCATGTGGGGTGTGTGTGGTGTGTGTGTGAACATAGTATGTGTGTGTGAATGGGTGTGGCACATGTGTGAATGGTGTGTGTGTGTGCATATGGTGTGAGTGTGGTATAGGTGTAAGCATACAGTATGTCTATTTGTGAGTAGTGTGAGTGATATACATTTGTGTGTGGTGTGTGTGTGCATGTGGTGTGAGTGTGTGGGTGCAGACACACCCATGTATGAAGCTACCACATCTGGCCTAGCCGTGAGTGGGGCTCAGAGCTAGCCTCAGCATGGTCTCTTCTTCTTCTCAACCCCTCCCTCCCTCCCTGGGAGTGTGGACAGCCCACAGCTCTTCCAGCTCCCTGAGGATGGGACTGTGGCTTCTGTCTCTCTAGCACCCAAACCTCCCTGCATGCCTAGGACTTGGTGATAGACAATATCCAGGGACAGGGAGGAGAAAGCAGGCTCTGGTGGAGAGAGGCCATCCTCTCCCCTACCCTTTGGTTTTGGACATCGGAGCAGGATGAGGGCACCGGCTGACGGTCATTTCCCCATGAGCAATCCCAAATCTTACCTCATAAATATAATCAAAGAGCTCTAGTATTGTAAGGATACTAGCACCAATAAACAATCCCATCTGACCACCAATATCACCTGGAGAGAGAGAAAAGACCAAAGATGTGGCTTTACTCACACAGCTTCCAGGAAGGGGTGAACAGACTAAGAACTCAGAAACCAGACCTTCTGAAATGTCCCCTCCTGGGGACCCTGGGCCTTGTAACCGGAAGGCCAGGCCTTTGACGAGCCCCTCCCTCATTGTGCAGCTTTGAGAGCGGATGGTTTTCAGTACCCAGTAGGGATGGGGACTAACCTGAATGCTTATTGGAGGGGCCTAGAATAGATCTCATAGGCTAATGGGCTTTCATTCAGAGCCACGCTGAGTGGGCCCTGCTTTGGCTGTGGACTGGGAATAGAGACAAGATGTATGTGGTCCTTGTCTGGGGTGAGGGCACAGGCTTGCCTGAGATGCATGTGTCAGGTGCCCTGAGTGGGGGTCTTGGGAGCAGTGGCACAAGAGACCCCCTACCCACCCAATCATGACATGGCCTTCAGGGCCACCTTGGGGGCACCTCTCATCCTTGGTTAAGGTCATAGAAAGCATCACTTAGCTCCCCCTTTACGCTGAAGATCAATGTTCAATTTGGCCTCTTTCTAGAGCAGATGTTCTTGTCCTGGGGTGTATGGGCCTCCGTGATCAAAGTCTTTCTAGAATGGTCTTCAGATCCCGCTGCATCAAACTCCTGGGACATTTGTATTCAGTGTAGATGCCTGGACCTACTCTAGGCCTATAAAACCAGAATCTCTGGGGTTGGGGTCTGGAAGTCAGGATTTTTAAGCTCCCAAGTGTTTCTCTGGCCCCCAGAGTCCGAGAGCCACTCTCCTTTTGGAGCTTCAGATGGCTAGAGACCTCCCGAAACTGAAAGCAAAATGCTACGTGTGTGCACCTGGGCGTTTGCAGTGGGAGAGTCCCTATTTGAGGAGCTATTATCAGATTCTCCAAGATTCTTCCAGCACGTCTGGATGTTTTGCTCCAGAGGCAGTGTGATAGAGCAGAGGGCTCTGAGGCCCTGTGTGGAGAGTGGCCACCAGCTTGTTGTGTGGCTTTGATAAGCCCTGACCTTCTCAATAGCTTTGCCTTCAAAGGACATTTGGTGGTGGAGGTGGTTGGGAGAGGGCCTGGAGGAGATAACCTTTCCAGCTGTAATCTCTAAGACTGGCTGCTGCTGGGCTGCGCTGGGGAGAGCGCTGGGAATGGGGGCACTGTTGAAGGTGGGGGTACAGCTCTACTGGAGATTCCAAGCCAACCTCTTGATATGAGAATTTCTGATGGGTACATCTGCCTTCTCCTCCCCGGATTACGGCTGGGAGGAGCCCAACACCCACATCCCCAGGTGACCAAGCTGAGATGGTGGGGAGGGGGCTCTTGCCGGTGGGACTTGGTGCTGGGATCCCCCTCATTCCTCTCCTCCTCCACTGCTCTCTCTAATGTCCTTAATGGGGACATTACTGGGGAGTGTGTACTTATTGTGTGCATGTCAGGTGTGAGGTGTGTGTTTGCATGTGTGTGCAGTGTGACTGAGTGTGGGGTATGTGCCAGGGTGTGTGTTCACGTGTTTGTATAGGAGCAGGCAGTATGTCCGGCCATTGATGGCTTTATGTAGGTGGCTATCTATGTCTAGGGTAGGTACACTGGATGTGTCTGAGTGTGTGTAAGTGCGGCTTTGTAGAGGTGGGCATAGTGTGCCTGAGTGTGTAGAACATGTGTGAGCATGTGTAGGTGTGAATGTGTTTGTGTGTATGGGCAGGTGTATGTGATGAGTGTGTAGGCACGCAGTACATGTGCACGTACGTGCCTCTGTCGCTATGTGGCTCGCATGTGGGTCTGTGCAGGTGTGCACCTGTGTGTGTGGCTCACCATGGGCGTGTGTGTGGATTGGGGTGGGATGTGCCATGTGGAGCACGAACGCACGTGCAGTGTGCACTGAGGTGAGGGTGAGCTGCAAGGTGGTGAGAGTGGGGCCTGACTGGGCCTGATGGCGGAGGGTTTGCAAGCGGCACACGCTCTCAACGCAGGAGGTACAGATGGCAGCGCGATTTTCTCAGCGGGCTATTCTGGGTGGGAACATGCTGGGAACACGCTCATCCTCACATATGATGTAGAGACGAGCTATCCCTCCTGACAGATTCAGAGCTCAGGCCCTCTATGCTGGGTGTGTGTGTGTGTGTGACTGTGGGCCTATGTGGGGGAGAGGAGGGGAGGGGAGGAGAGGAAGCATGTCCTCAGTCCTCTTTAGGAAATAAAGGTGATAGGGGCAGGGTGAGGGGGTCTCCATTTCTGGTGCACAACCTCTACTGCGGGCCAGGGCATGGGTCTCTTGGCTCAGTCCCTTTGGCCACAACAGCCTCTGAGGCCCGAGTGATGACCATCTTAGCCCAGACTGGTGGCCCAGTCCCCAGTCTCCCGGGGGAGGTGCAGAAATGCTCAGATGGCTCCTGGAAACACCAGCTGGGCCCTGGGTCCCTGGCATGGTGACTGTCCAGGTGCCAGAAACTACCATTTATGAATCTTCTGTGGACTGGGGCTTTATCACATTTAACCACACAACAAACTCATAAAGTGGGGTTTTTTAGACCCATTTTACAGATGAGGGACCTGAGGTTCAGGGAGGTGAAGCCACTTGCCCACATTCTCCCAGCTGGTATGCAGCAGCCCTTGGCTTGCTCTTCCCTTACACTTCCAGGTAGAAGGGACCTGCCCCCAACCCCCTAGGATGCCACTCTTACCTGGTTCAGCTCACAGAGACAAAGAGAACTATTTTTCCTTGTAGGGAGAGGCATCAGATCCTTTCTCGAGAGTGAGTGGGAGTTGGGAGAAGGGCCCAAGGGGCAGATCTTTAGCTGTCCACCTTGAGGGGGCTTGTGAGTTTTGTGTTGGGCTGGGGCAGGCGTGAAATGAGCTCGCTGCTTCCATTGTGTGCTGACGGGGGCAGCGGAGGTGCCGTGAATCACGTGGGGTGGCAGTCAGGTTTGTAGATAGCTGGGGATGCATGACCCTTCTTTTGCATTTGACAAAGGACTCTCAGTCCAGGGGGGACACCTGGGCTTCTCAGTGCAGCAACGTTGCTTTCCGGGTGGGGGCTCCATCAAGGGCCCTCAGGGTGCCACTGCCTGGGGACCACCCACAGCTCAGCCTTCCCTCCATCTGACACTCTTTCTTCCCGCCACGGCCCCAGGGCTCTCACTCCAACCTGGGGACAGCAGACCATGGAATCCAAGAGGGCGGTGGTGGAAAGGCCCTGAGTGACCTTTTACCTCACCTGACTCATTGAGTCCATGGGGAAACTGAGGCTTAGATGGAGGGATGGACTGGGCCTAAAACCTCCACCACACTGGAGTGCTTCCCGTTCTGGGACAGGAGTAGTGCGAGGAAAGAGGGAGTAACTTGTGAATTAAATGACTAGACTCATCAGGAGGCTTATCTATCTACCTGTCTACCTGCCTGCCTACCTACCTGCCCATCCCCCCTTTCCCACCTCCTGATAGATGTGGAAATTGGTGCAGCTGACACTCTGACTTACCAAGTAAGGCAGCAACTTCATACGCCTTCTTCTGCTCAATTGTCTCGTAATTGAGAGCTTCAAAAAATATATCCAGGACAAGGATGTTCTCTCTGCAGAGGGAATATTCAGGACCGCATGTGGTCAGAACCCTCAGGATCCAAAGGAACCCTTGAATACAATTTTCCCATGGACAGATGGGGAAACTGAGGCCCAGAGAAGCAAACCAACTGGTCCAGTTAGAGCCGGTTAGTGGCAGAGCTGGGCTTGAAACCTAGAGTGCTGACTCCCAGCCCAGTGCTCTCACAGGACTGGAGGCAAAGGGGAGCTGCCCCCCTTTGCCCCTTATCTCTATCGCCCTTCTCTCTTTGCATCCTTTCCAGGAGTCCTGCCTGACCTTGGGGTCTCTGGGCCCTCAAAGGGTCAGCCTAGGTCCTTACCTGCGGGTGGGCTTGGTGCTCTCTTGACAAGGCTCGCCTTGCCTGCCCCAGCTGACCTCCCCTGCCCACTCCTGAGAGGCCCCCAAGTTCCTACTGGGATTTGCACCAAGCTCCTCCTAGTGGGAGGCCCTACCCTGGTATTGCCAAGGCAGCTGCCGGAGCCAGGGAGGGTTTTTAGGGAGCAAACCTATGTCTGGATGTGGAGTTCTCTTGCAGAAACACCTTGGTTCCCTTTTGCTCCTTTAGGCAGGTGTGTTAATGAGACACATCTTGGCAGGCAAGGTCATTATTGCCAGCAGAATGTCTGCTAAGCAGCAGGGCTGGCACCTCCTACAATTCCCCATCTCCTTCAATGTCTCTCACGACGCCCTCAATGCCCCTTGTTTTCAACCCACTGAACAAAAGCTGTCCCAGGATGAGGTTTGGTGACCGTGTTGGCAGGAGGGAGTGGCTGGGGAGACAGGAGCAAATCCTCCCCACCACGCAGGGCTCCAGCGGCGCTATGCAAAGTGTCGCCATCTCTTGCCTGGTTTATGGCAATTGCCTCCTACCGGGCTCCCTTCTGCCCATCTGGCTTCCCGACAGTCCGCTAAACTGCTGCCCGAAGGATCTTTCTAAAACTGCTCAACTAATTCACATTGAATAAAATTCCAATTCAGTTGCTCAGTCACACAGGCTACATTTAAAATGCTCACTAGCCACATGTGGCTAGCGGCCACCATATTGGACATCACAGACATAGAACATTTCCATCGCCACAGAAAGTTCTACGGGAGAGCAGTGGTCTAAAATACAAATTTGAGCCTGTCACTCACCTGCCCGAAGCTCTTCAGTGGCTCCCTGTTCTCTTTGGAGAGGTCCACTCCCTGCACCGCCCCTCTGTCCCCCCTCCCAGCCTACAGGACCGCCTTGCTCTGACACTAGCCCAGCTTCGTCGTGCAGTTCTCTTGTCTGCCCTGTGCTGATTCTCTCTGCTGTGCCTCTGCCTGGGACTCCCTCTTCTCTCATGTCTTTCATTCATTTATTCTGTGAAAAGATTTTTTGAGCACCAACTCTGTGCCAGACACTCCACAGCAGAGAACAAAAAAGACGGGTTCCTGCCCTCAGGGAGATTTCCATCTAGCGTGCAGGCAGGTAATAAAAAAGGAAACGCACACATACACGAATCTAGAGTTACACACTGTGGTGAGTGTCATAAAGGAAAATACCAGAGCACTTCGAGAGAAAAATAATAGGAGGAGCCTAATGTAGCTGTTGGAGGAGGTGACGTTCAAACGGAGACCTGCACAATGAGGAACCTGATAGGTGAAGAGTGAGAGGAAAAGCATTCCAGGCAGAGGGAACAGAATGTGCAAAGCCTGCCTGGAAAACTCCTATACATCCTTTAAAAAAATCTCTGAAGCTTTTGCTGAGTGCATCTCCATGCAAAGTGCAGCCAACCACTTCTCTTATTGCCTGTATCAGCCTATAGATCAGCCTATACAGCACTCAGGTGTGTGCTTGTCTCCCCACAAGACTGTAAGCTCCTTAAAGGCAGGGGCTGTGTCTTAATCACTTTTGTCTTTGTTTTCTGAGTGCTGAGCACAGAGCTTGGCACACAGTAGGTGCTCAATTAATGTCTGCCAAATGGAACTAATGGCTTACCTTTGCCCTCTTCCTCAATTGCTCCCAATTTCCTCCTGATGCATCCTCCCCGCCGGAGCCCCTGCCCACCATGCCCAGTTAGCTTACGAGATATATTTTTCCGATTTGTTAAATTTCTTCTCGAGGTACTTGGCTGACGTCTTGCTGGGGATCTTCACCATGGAGAGCTCTTTGTTGTAGCGGGTCAGGTTGCAGGGTGTCCTGCAGAGACAGTAATTACTGTCCTTTTCCGCCAGCAGACCTGGAGGGGAGAGGGAGGCAGGGCTTAGCCAGCTGTGGGGACCGGGACCTCTGGGCCCAGAGCAGCTGAGGCCCAGCAGCGGAGAAGGGAGCAGGGAGGAGGTGAGGGGTGGGGGTGCTGCAGAGAGAAGGGGAGCGGGCTCTTGCTACAGGTTGATGAGGGTGTGAGCTTTGATAAAAAAGTGCCCACTTCCTACATTACTCTTGGTCTTGTTTCCTTCTTCTTCCTTTACCGTCATGGAGTCCTTTAAAAATTGTTGAAAAGGTACCACTTGTGGAGAATGGGCTCCAAAGGAGTCCTGGCCCTGCAGCTTCCCAGGCCCTTCCTCTCTGCTCCAAGCCTCAGTGTTCTCATCCACAAAGTGGGCTGCCCATCAGAGGCACACGTGGGAGACCATTTTATCTGAAACCCAGGGCTCCGTGGTGTTCCCTCTGGGCTCCCCCATAGCCAGTGCCCACGTCCTCTGCCCGCCGGGTTAGCATGCAAGCAAAGATTCTCAATTCCTTTTCCTAGAAGCAACCTCCCCACATCTGGAACACCCCTCTCCCTCTCCTCTTCTTCCATTCAGGACGGAGTGGTTAAAGACATCATTTTCCTCCCTCCCTCTTTCCTCTAACTGCCTCCGTGTTCCTGGCTCCCCACGGGTTTTGTTGATTCTTTACCCCAAGGAGAGACTGTGTCTTTGCCCACGTTGGGAGCCACTCCCTCCCCTTGCAGCCCGTCCTCCTGGAGGCGTCTGGACGTGTGAGGCCATGGCTGCCCCCACTTCGCTCTAGCAAGTGCAGCTGCTGAACAAACTTGAGTCCACATGATTTAAAATTCTCTCTGTTTGTCTTGATTATAACCATTTCCCAGGCTCAGAGAGAGGCTAACTTTGGGGTTACAGCTTGTTTGTGCGATCTCCCTTGCCCAGCAGAGTTATTCCAGACTGCAAACACCCAGCAGGTGGAGAAGGGGGAGTGCACATGTGGAATCACACCTGGCCTTCCCCCACCCCTGCCCTGGCTCAACGGGGCATGCAAAGACCGGACTGCTGTGGGATAACCTCGGCCTCTCAGGTGAGCCGCCAGAGTGTGTGTGGGAGGTGTCACCAAGCTCCTTCAGGTGCCCACCTGGATGCCCACTGTCCACCCACTCTCCATCTCTGTCCCCTCCTCTGCATTCCTCAGTGCCCTCCGTTCCCACTGAAATCTATTCCTTCTCTATCTCCACCTCTCTACCCCCTTTCTCCCCTCCAACGCCATTTCCAGCCTTCATCCACTTGCATCAATTCCCTCCTCCACTCTGCTCTCCTTCCTCCTCTCCATCTCCCTCTCCTTTCCTGCAGCGACGCCATCCTGTCCAGCCTCTTTCCCCCCATCCTTCTCCATTGCCCCCTCCACCCCATCTCTCTCCCACACCCAGAAGGTCTCCAAGGTCTCAGCCTCAGGTTCCATCTGTCCCAGTACTGACCTAGGGCAGGCTCTGCGCACTCCTTGTGCTGCTCAGGGGTACAGAAGGGGGCATCCCCTGCAAAGAAGAAACACAGGGAGAGGTACTCAGGCAGCAACACCTCCCTCCTGGGGATGGGGGAAGTGAGTGCATCCCGCTACAGGGGAGGGGCAACAGTCTGCCAGAGGACAGTCCAGTGGACGGTCAGAAAGGAGCCATTGATCAGGGTGGCCCGGGAGCTGCAGGGGGAGCGGTACCCCGAGCCAGAAGATTGGGTTCTGATCTGCTCTGTGACCTTGGGCAGGTGATTATAGGAACTGCCTGGCTGACTTCTCCCAGATTGCTGAGCAGGTCCAACCAACTCCCGTAGGTGATAGGTGGGGAAGCCTTGACGGCTGGAAGTGGGGAGGCGGTGGTGAGCACCACTAAGTCCCCGGCACTCATGGTCACCCCTCCCAGTACAGGTACCCTCGGAAGGAGGAAACATTGTATCTGTTTTACCCCTGAGAGACTTGAGGCCTAAGTACCCTGCCTTCCCAGGACACTAGAGCCAGCAGTGATGGAGGTGGGCTTTGAAACCAGTCAGTCTGAGTGGAGGCGAGGGCTCTTTCCACCGCACCACATGGCTGCACGGGAGCAAGGGCTGCTTTTATAAGTCTCCCCTTTGCTTTGCCCTTAATTCCACAATGGTAATTGAGATGCCAGTAACAATGTTATGGGTGGAATGATGAAAATCTCTACTGCTCGCCTTTGGCTCAGTTTCCATCAGGGAAACCTCACTGGCTGGTGACCCAGTCTGAGCATCAGGCAAGTAACATTCAGCAGTGCTGGATCCTCCTCTCTGGCTTCTCTTTGTAGAAATCCAGGACCTTTTTATTTTCTTTTACCCAGTGCTAAAGTGGAAGTCCACTGGTGTCTTTTCCTTACCATTTCCTCCAACGCTTTTTTTCAAGGACTGAAGAGGTGATATGCTTCCTCCTTTCCAATAATAACAATTTAATTGATGTATTTCCCTTTTTGCTCTGTCTTCTAGGAAGCTCAGGGGCAATTTTAAAGATCAATAATTCTGATCTTAGATCACCAAATAAATTACTGACTGCTAATGAAATAATTCAGAATTTAGCTATAGGATGTTCATTTCAGCATTGGTTATAACAGAAAACAATTGGTAATGAACTAAATGTCTGACATAAGAATTTAGTTAAACAAACTTAAATAAAGGATGATATAACCATGGACTTGTAGCCATTAAATATAATAGCAAAGTTCCCGGCACATAGTAGGTCTTCAATCAACATGACTTTAGGTTTCCTTTCTCTGTGTGCTAACATAACAACCACTGTCTTTTGCAGGTAACAAAGCATTTTTATATTCTAGCCTGATTTTATCCTCATAACAACTACAGATTCTGTTTTAAAGATAATGAAGGTGAGATCAGAGAGGCTCAGTAACTTGTGCCAGGTCACACTGCAGGTGAGTGGGGGAATCTGAATTAGAAGCCAAGTCCCCTGCCTCAGCCCCAGTCATCCTGCTGTGCTGCAGCACCAAACTCTTCTTGCCTAAATCAGCACCCCCTCCGCACTTCTGTCCCTGACATGCCGACTGTCTAATGAGACGGCTGCCTGAATTGTTAGTCTGACAACAGAAATGTCGGCACACGCACATTTATTTGCTCGCTGATGGATTTGGCTTCATTGGAAAGAGTGCTAGACATTTGGATGCAAGAAGGGAAACATCTGGATGAAAGCAGCAAACATCTGGATGTTTGAACGTGTCTTGCATCCACACCAGGATGCAAGAATTGCGAGCATCCAGATATCTGGACACTAAACTCTAGGAGGTAAGAGCAGCAAACAATTAGCAAACATATTGAGCACTGGGAGGAATGTTCTCCAAACATCTGGATGCTTCTGGACACAAGGACGCTGCCTTGGTTGCTAGAATGGATGTTTCTGTCTGCCCTCTAAATGTTTAGGCACCAAACAACAGTCTTCCCAGAACAACATCCCTTTGGATCCTCATGGATCCAGCCTTCATCTACTTGCATCAGTCCCCTCCTCCCCTCTGTTCTCCTTCCTCCTCTCCATCTCCCTCTCCCGTTTCTGCAGCGACGTTTCCCATTAGGGTGAGAAATGCAGAGAAGGTCCCAGGAGGTCCCGGTGGGGCCCGGCACTGACCTGGCATGTGGACCATGCGGCAATTGCAGTTCTCCACGATGTAGCGGGTCTCACAGTCAATCCGACAGGCGGTGATACTGTAAACAGGAAAGAAGTCGAGTCCCATCTCTGAGGACCGGCACTCACCCCACGGCGGGGGCAGGTATGTGAGCTGCAAGACAGGAACGGGGGTGGGGGTGGGGGGAGCTGTCAGCCCTGGAGGTTCAGCCTCGACAGACTCAGTGGCTCATTCATTCACTTATCCAATCAACAAACGATGATCAAGCATCTTCTACATGACAATCTAAACTCTGTTGACCTCACAGGCCTTCAACATCTGGCTCCAGTGCAGTTTTCCTATCTTATCTTTTATAACCTTCCCACAAAGGCTGGTCTTCTCAGAGTCTCTTACACACGCCACATGGCTTCCCGCTTCCACGCTTCGTCATGTCACATCGCTTGGGATGACTCGACTAAATTCTACCCTCTTGGCTTGGGACGTTGGGACCCCAGACCTAGATCTGGAGGATGAAACCTGGAGGAGGGTTCAGGATGAAATGGCATCAGGCATAAGCTGTGTTCTTTATGCTCCTTGGCCCTGATTAGTGTCGTGCTATGGACAAACGCCTTTGGGGAAAATGACACTTTTATTCTCAGAGGTCCAATGACCGTAAAACGTTCTAGCACCTATGGTACCCACCTGCTGAGGACGGTGAAGGATGAGGGAACCAAGGGTTGCTGAGCACTAACTATGAAATACGCCCCAAGCTAAGTCCTTTATACCTGTCTTTCTCTTTTAATTGAAGAATAAAAAATACAATAGAGTGCATGCATTTTCAGTGCACAGTTCAACATATTCTGAAAATATATACACCTATGTAACCACCACTTCAATCCAGATATAGCACATTTTTAATCACTTCAGAAAGTTCCTTCCTGTCTTTTTCCAGTCAGCCCCCGACCCACCCAAGCAATTGCTGTTACAAATTCTATCACCATATGTTGGCTTTGCTTGCTCTCAAATTTCATATAAATGAGAACTTACACTATGTGCTCTTTTGTGTCTGGCTTCTTTTGCTCAACACAGTGTTTTCGAGATTTACCCACATGGTTGCGTGCACCAATTCATTTCTTTTTATTGCTGAATAGTTTTCCAATGTACGAATACACAATGTGTTTATACATTCTCCTGATGATGGGCACTTGGATTGTTTTCAAGTTCAGTAATTATGAAAAAGGCCCTGTTAACATTTATATATAAGTCATTTTGTGGACATATATTTTAATTTCTCTTGGGGTGAATGGCAAGGAGTAGAATAGTCGGTTCATGAGATAGGTCTAGGTCTAACTTTATAACAAACTGTGAAACTGTTATCTACAGTGGTTATACTATTTTTCATTCCCACCAGCAGTGTGTGAGTTCTGGTTACCCACATCCTTGCCAAATCTTGATTTTGTTCATACTTTTAATTTTAGACATTCTTGTAGGTGTATAGTTGAATCTCGTTGTTTCTATTTGCGGTTCCCTGACGACATGATTGAGAGCACAATTTTATGTGCATGTTGGCCATTCATATATTATCTTTTGTGACATGTCTTTTCATTACAAAGACTTGCTTATTTTTTTCCTTTGGTGACTGAGTTGTAAGAGTTCTCCGTATAGTCTGGATACAAGTCCTTCGTCAGATATATATATTGAGAACATTTTGTCAATAACTCCCATAGTTTGTGGCTTATTTTTTCATTTTCTTAATGGTATACATTTTTTCTACCTTTAAAATCAACTTCATTAAGATATAATTGACATATAATAAAATGCATCAATTTTAATGTACAGTGTAATGAATTTTTACAAATGTATACACCCTTGTAACAAGCACTCTAATCAAGACATAGAACATTTCCATTAACCCCCAAACATTCCTTATTTGCAGTCACTGCCCCTTCCCCAGCCCTCGGCAATCACTGATCTGCTTTCTGTCGTTATACATGAGTTTTGCCTGGTCTAGGATTTTATAAAACTAGAAGCATATAGTATGTACTGTATGTTTTTGTGTCTGGCTTCTTTCTCCCCACCTGATGTTTTTGAGATTAATTCATGCTCTTGCATGTATCAGTAATTCATTCCTTTTTATTGCTGAATTTTACTTCTCCCTTTCTAGTGTTTATTCTTTTTATTTCCTTTTCTTGTTTCACTGAATTGGCTGGAAACTGTATATTGTATAATGTTGGAAAAAACTGAAGAGAGAGGATATCCTTACCTTGTTCCTGATCTTAGGAAGAAAGGGTTCATTATTTCACCAATAAATATGTTAGGCATATATTTTTCTTAGATGCCCTTGTCAGATTGAGGAAGTTCTCTCCTATTTCTAGTTTGCTGAGAGTTTTTATCTTCAACGGGTATTGAGGTTTGGCAGATATGTATTCTGTTTCTGTTGAGATGATCACACGAGTCTTCTCTTTTATTCTGTTAATATGGTGAATGATGTTGACTGATCTGCAGATGCTGAACCCACCTTGCATTTCTGGGATAAGCCCCACTCGGTCATGATTTATTATCCTCTTTATATATTGCTATATTCAATTTGCTAATATTTTGTGGAGAATTTTTACATCTATGCTCATGAGTGATATTGTATTTAAATTACTTTTCTTGTAATGTACTTGTCAGGTTTTGGTATTGGGGTTACGCTAACCTCATAAAAAAAGACTTAGAAAGTGTTTCTTCTTTCTCTGTTTTTTGAGTTTGTGCAAATTTGATATCATTCCTGTCTTAAATGTTTGACAGGATTCACAAGTGAAGCCATCTGGACTTAGTGATTGTCTGTGTGTATGTGAAGATTTTTAATTATGAATTCAATTCCTTTAATAGATTTAGAGACACTCAGATTTTCTGTTTCTTTTTGTGATAGTTTTGTTAAGTAGTGTTTTTCCCAAGGAATGTGTCCATTTCATCTCAGTTTTTGAATTTATTAGCATAAAGTTATATATAATATTCTCTTATCATTTTTTTGTGTGTCAATTTTTTTTTGAGGAAGACTGGCCCTGAGCTAACATGTGTTGCCAATCTTCCTCCTTTTCTCCTTTTTTCTCCCCAAAGCTCCAGTAAATAGTTGCATATCATAGTTGTACATCCTTCTAGTTGCTCTATGTGGGATGCCACCTCAGCATGGCTTCATGAGTGGTGTGTAGGTCTGTGCCCAGGATCTGAACTGGTGAACCCCAGGCTGCTGAAGTGGAGTGCATGAACTTAACTGCTATGCCACTGGGCCAGCCCCTCTCTAATCATTTTTTAAATGTCTGTAGAATTGGTAGTGATGTCTTCTCTCTCATTGCTGATATTGGGAACTTGTGTTATCTCTCTTTTTCCTTATTGTTTTTGATTTGTAATTTAATTATGTTTTGGTCAGAAAACATACTCTCTATGGTTTTATTCTTTTAAAATTTATTGAGGTTGTTTTATCATCCAACATATAATATATCTTGGTGAATGCTCCATGTGCACTTGAAAAGTACATGTATTTTGTAATTGTTAGTATAGTGTTTTACAAAAGACCATTAGGTCAACTTGTTTCATAGTGTTGCTCAGATCTTCTATATCTTTACTGACTTTTTGTCTGCCTCTTCATCAATTACTGAGAGAGAAGTGTTGACATCTCTTTTATCTTTTCGCATTCTTTTAATTTTTTTGATACATCCTTTTACTTTTAACTTGTCAGAATATTTATATATTTAAGGTATATCTCTTAAAACAGACTATTTTAGGGTTGCTATTTTACCCTATCTGACAATCTCTGCATTTTAATTAGAGGGTTTAATCCATTTACATGTAACTTGATTCTTGATATGGTTGAGTTGAGGTTCACTATCTTGCTCTTTGTTTCCTATTTTTCCCCACTGCTATTTCTTCCATTGTTCTACTTTTCCTGATTCCTTTTGGGTTAATTGAGTATTGTTTTAGTAATTCATTCCATCTCCTCTGTTGGCTTTTGATTTATATACCTCTTTGTATTATTATTTTTAGTTGTTGCTCTAGGATTTACAATATACATCCTTAATTTATCACAATCCATCTTGAATTAATACTATACCACTTCACATAAAATTCTATTTACATCCCTTCCTGTCCTTTAGGCTGTTGTTGTCATATATTTTACTTTTCCACCTGTTAAAAACACTGTAGCACACTCTTATTAGTTTTGCTTTAAACAGCCCATTGACTTTTAAAGAAGTTAAGAAAAGAAAGAAAATTATATTTTATATTTACCCACATATATACCATTTTCACTGTTCATTTTTCTTTCCTATAGATCTGAATTTCCATTTGATATCAGTTCTTCTCAGGCTGAAGAACTTTCTTAAATATTTATGTGGTATGGGTTTACTTGTGGCAAATATTCTCAGTTTTCATTTATATATAAGATGTGTTAGTTTTGTCTTTATTTTTGAAACATATTTTGGCTGTATATAGAATTCCAGATTGTTAACTGTTTTCCTTCAGCATTTCAAAGATGTTCCACTCTCTTCTGGCCTTCATTGCTTCTGATGAGCAATCCGTCACAATCTTTTCATTGTTCCCCTCTATGTATTATGCCTTTTTTCCTCTGACTGCTTTTAAGCTTTGTTGTTGTTGTTTTCAGGATTTTAACTATGCCATACCTAGATGTGGTTTCTTTGTATTTATCCTGCTTGGGGATTGCTGAGGTTCCTGGACCTGTGGAATGATGCTTTTGAACAAATTTGGAAAAATTTTAGCCAATATTTCTCATATTATTTTTCTTCCCCATTCTCTCTCTCTCTCTCTGGGGTCCTAATTGTGGAATGTTGGGCTGCTTGATACTGTTCCACAAGTCCTTGGGGCTCTGTTCACTTTTATCAGTCATTTTTCTCTTTGTGTCTCATTTGAATGATTTCTATTAACCTGTCTTCAAGTTTGGTGTTCACTGATTTTTTCTATCCAGTCTTCTGATAATCCCATACAACAGCTTTTAAATTTCCGGAGAATGTATTTTCAGTTCTAGGTTGACATTTTAAAAAAGTTTCCATATCTTTCCTAAACGTTTCTCATTATTTACATCTCTTTCTGTGATTACTTAACATGTTTATTATTGTTATTTTAAAGTTGCTGTTTTTTTGTGTGTGAGGAAGATTAGCCCTGAGCTAACATCCATTGCCAATCTTCCTCCTTTTGCTTGAGGAAGATTGGCCCTGGGCTAACATCCATGCCCATCTTCCTCTACTTTATATGGGACACTGCCACAGCAGGGCTTGATGAGTGGTGCATTGGTCCACACCTGGGACCTGACCCTGTGAACCCCGGGCTGCTGAAGTGGAGCACGCAAACTTAACCACCAGGCCGGCCCCCATAAAGTTGCTGTTTTGCTGTTATATGTGGATCTGTTTCTACTGATTGTTTACTTTTCTTTTCATATTTTTCCCCTTTCCTCACGGGTCTAGTAGTTTTTGATTGTATACTGGAGGACATAGTCATTTTTGATTGCATACTGGACATTGTGCATAACTCTTTATAGTGACTCTGGGTCAGTTATCTTCCTCTGAGTAGTACTGAGTTTTGTTCTAGCAGGCAGCTCTTTTAATGGTGAATGACTTTGATTTTGTGGAGGTGTTGTTTAGGCTGTGTTTAAAGATGGGTATACTTTAGTTTTGCCCTTAGTTCTGGGCTATAGCCCATAGTCAGGATGTGATCTTAACTCCTGAGGAATGACACTTCTGGGGTTTCAATGGAAAGTCTGAGGTGTTTATCAAGTCTCTCTAACTTGGCAGGACTGGACTTACTAAGTCTGTCTCCCCTGTAGTAGCACCTGCTGCAATTACTGCTCAATTCTTTCAACAGTTGTTTTTCTTCTGGGTTTCTTAGAGTCTCTCCTCATCTGTATGAAGTTTGAGGTTCAGTCTAGAATTTTAGGTAGGTTTATATAAGAATTTTGGTGCTCCCCCTCTGTGGGTCCCTCCTTTCTAGGACTTTTCTTCCCAATTTTCAGCCTTTCTGACTTGGAACTTCTTATCTTAATGCCTGCAGCTTCCTGCTTGAGCTCTATCTCCAGTATTCCCTCAAAACTTGATGTGGCCTCAAGGAAGAGGTCAGGTAAATAAATGTGTATTTCGCTCAGTGTGGTTCCCTTCCATCAAGGGCTGTATACCCTCCAGTTTCTGGCTGCTTTTAATTTCTCTCCAGTGCCATCAAAGGTAGTTTTAAAATATTCTGTCCACAGTTTATAATTACTATTTCCAGGAGAGTTAGTCAGATGTAGACTACTCCACCGTTACTGAGAACCAAAAGTCTCTACATAGATTTTATTTAACATTCGCAGGACTCCTTTGAGAGAGAAGTTCCTATTCTCATTTTATTAATGAGGAAACTGAGTATCAGAAAGGTTGAGGAGCCTGTCCAAGATCACACACCTTGTCAGTGGCAGAGCCAGCATAGGGACCTAGGAATTTCTGACTCCAACCTAGTGCTTGTCCACTATACTACATTGCCTCTCTAGGAATTTGGTGAGAGAGAGGGAGAAACACTCCAGGGAGGGCTTTTCAGAGCTTTCTCTTTTGTTTTTACCTAACAGCTCCTTTTTTCTTTTCCCATGAAGGTTTGCTTTACTGTCTTATCTTTCTTTGGAATCCATGAGCTGAACAGGCTTTTGCACAAATTTCCTGTATGAGCTTGGATAAGTCACTGCTCTCCTCTGGACCTTAGTTTCCCCATCTGTAAATAGGGAGGATTTGGGGTAGGGTTGATATTCTATGATTAGAATGGATTGGGTCCCCTACAATGCTCAGTATTGGGTCCATAAACACACAAACTGGATTTGGAAAAGACTAATAGTGCCTTTTGGCAAGGCTGGGGGTCTAAAATGATGTAAATTAACTTTGGGACGGGGACTCATTTCTTTTTCTTTTACTAAAACAGGCTCCCACAGCGGGTGGACCAAGAATGAAGCTGGTGAAGCTCTGGCGATGGGCCAGGGTTTGTTCAGGATCGACCACTTCCCTTTTCTTGCAGCGGTCAAATACAGATACCACGGCTCCTGTGCTGTGGCTGGTTTGTGATTTGTTCCGTCAGCTTTCCTGAAGCCTCGTACACCACAGCAGCTGGAAAATCACAGAGTCAACTCTCGCATACCGATGAGTGTCTGAAAGTGGGTTGGAGTATTTGTTTATCCTGGGCAAGCGAAGCCTCGGGGGGACCCCGAAGCACTGTCTTCAAATATCTGAAGGGCTGTCTCAGGGAAGAAGAATTAGATTTGTTTTCTGGCATCCCAAGGGAAAGACAGACACAAGAAGAGTTGTAATAAGGGGACCGGAGGCGATGATAACATTTCTTGATGTTGCAGGCACTGTGGTAGGCACATGACATGCATTACCTTATTTAATCCCAAAGAAGAATAAATCCTGACTCGATTTTCTAATCTACAGCTATGATTCAATAGTAAAATCACTGTTTTGAGAGTGAGTTCCCCAACACAGGGGGTGTTCAGGGAGAAGCTATACAACTAGCTGGCTGGGATGGAAAGAGATTCCAGCACTGGGTGTGCAGTGGATGAGATGACTTCTAAAGTCTCTTGAGCCCCTATGTCTAATCATAGACCTTAAATCTATTATTTTAATTTGAGAATTAGAGGGAGTGGAACAAGCCAGACAGAGTCATGAACCCCACTCTTTCAGGGGCCAGCTGTGTGACTTTGGGTACACTACACAGCCCCCATTCCCCAGCCCCAGCCTTTAGTCTCCTCCTCTGATTCAATGAGGTCAGTTAAGCACCTAGAAGCTAGCGGGTGCTCACCAAAACTTGGTTCCCATCCCCTTCCCCTAATAAACTCCTTCATGTTCTTCTACCTTCTCATTCATTCAACAAATAGCCCGGCTCCACCTCTGCTCTCTTTACAATTTGGTTCTCTAGATCAGCAAATCTCCGCCCTTTTGGACTCAAGTTATTTCGAATTGGGTTTGTTATGATAAGGACTCCTGCTAATTCAGACGTCCAAGTCGAGATGACACGAGGCAGCTGGATCTCGGGGTCTGGAGCTGGGAGAGAGATCTGGCTGGAGATGCAAATGTGGCAGGCCATGGTGTATAGTGAAGCTGTGGGGTGGGTGAGCCAGCCCAGGGAGAGAGAAGGGATGTGTAGCATTGAGCCTGGAAGTGTTGCTGCATTCACTTGACAACTCATCCTCCCTTAGCCCTTTTTTCACTCTGCCATGGAACTGGTAGCTTTGGATAATTGCTTAAATTTATGAACTGAGTGAAGATCTCAGGACTTTTGTGATTGAATACCCTGGTGCTTGCCTTTCATTGCTCCACTGTCATGAGGCATCTTTTCACAGTCGTTTTCATTCTATAGAGAGAAGCTCGTGTTTGCTCCTGCCCTGCCTTGGGACATCCGTGCTCTTCCTCAACCCCTGGCTTTCCCAGCCTCTCCCAGCCCACACATCATGAGGTGTGCCAGCAGGTGGCACTGCAGTTAGCGCAGCTGCCCAAGGCGTCTCTGTGGTCAGAGCTGTTCCGAGGGAGTCAGCCAGGTTCCTAGGCTCTTGACACGCTCCCTTGGCCTTTTCCACTCTGAGGCCTTGGCTGGGATGCTGCTGTGGGGGGATGCTGAGAGATGATGAAACGGCATAAGAATTTGTTCATTCTGCTCCTAGAAAGGGTAGGAAAGACATGAGGAGAGAGACAGGAGGAGGGAGGCAAGGAGAGATGCCCACCTAGCTCACCTGTGCCCACCTGGCTCTTTTGTTATGTCAGCCACTTGGCCTCCTGCTTCAGGGACTGGACACAATGCTCACCTGGACCAAATCCCCTTGGGCTTGGGGATACCCCTGTAGGTTCCTTCCCAGCGCTAGGTCAGGGTCTTCATTCTGGCCTGCCCTGCTTCCTCCTCTTCCTCACTAACAACCTGGCCCAGATCCTGGCTCCCTGTCTGCTGGGAGTGCCCAAATTAGGAGCGCGTGCTCTGTGGTCAGACCCAGTTGGGTTTGAATCCTGGCTCTTCCACTTACTTAGTGGGGGACCTTGGGCAAGTGCCTGAGCCCCTCTCTGACCTCCCCCTTCTGCAGAAGAATCACCCTGAGATATTAGCTACTTCAGAGGGACACTGTGAGTTTTGAACATAAGGTATGTGTAACCTGACTGTCACCCTTGGCTGACATCTGGTCTCTGTTCTGTGTCATATGGACAGGACGTGAAGCCCAGCCCCTTGTTAAGTTCCACTGCAAGCCCCCTTGTCCAAGGCGTTAGAACATATGGCAGATGTCAGACAGAGTTGGAGGAGGGGTCTACACCAGAGCAGAGTTCCCTCACCTTGCCTAGTCCTAGCCCCTCTCCAGCTTTCTCTCTCCTTCCCTCCCTCCCCCTTTCTCTCCCCTCGTGTGCTTTGCTACCTTTTCCAGGAGCAGAGTCAACATATTCTTAAGCAGGTGCATCATCCTCTGAAGTCTTGGCACATGGCAACATCCTTTCCCAGAGTCTCACCTGATCACGGTGTTTTCCCAAAGAAAGGCAGTTCCCTCCCTTGGAGGAGGAATTCTAAAGCTGAATGTCAAGATGTTTCTTCTGGCTTGTTATGTAACAAGATGAAATATCTCCAAGAATGCGTGATGCATAATAGATGCTGAATAAGCCAAAGCCACGGTCTCATTGTGAGTCGTTATTGACCTTATCTCCGCACTAGGGGGCTGGCTCATGGAGTACAGTGACCAGGGAGCGGAGCCCACTTGGCCGTGCCTTTGCATCAATATCACAGACGCACATTCTGATGACCAGAAACACAGAAGCCCATTCTAATGACCTGTGGCACACACTTGTTTTGTTACTTCTGGAGTCTTCCCTCTGGGTTCTGTATCTGCACGTTTTATTGGCTGGAGAGCTGGCATTCAGCAGTTTTGATCACTTCTTCACGATTGTGCCAGCAATGACCTGTGTGGGTGGTATTGTGGTCGGAGAACTTCTGGGGCTTCTAGGGGGAAGGGAAATCCTGTTGGTTGGGCGCCTCTATGCGTCAGGCATGTGCTGGGCCCTTTCACTGAGTTAGTTCATTTCATCTTCTCAACAAGCAGTTAGGTTGGTATTGTTACTCCCAATTTACAAGTGAGGAAACTGAGGCTAGGTCAGGTTATGTACATTTCCCCAGCTCACTAATTACACAGGTTCCAGGTGACTCAGACTCCAAAACCTCTACTCTTGAAAGTGATTTGCAAACTTTCAAAAGCCATAGACTCCCCCCTCCGCCACATCTTTCAAATCAAATATGACACTTAAGCCAATATAATAAATAAGCAAAGGAGAGCTGCTGTGAGTGCAGGTGGGGAGTGGGGAGCCCAGGGTTTTATGCTCGGTCTTCCCACTCTACAGTGACCCCCAAGAATCTCTCAGGAATGCCAAGGCTTACGGTGCAACGTTCAAACACCCACGTGAGGTTCCAGAGACTCATGTGGCTCCTTGGGCGGGAATTGGAACCTCTTTGAGCCTTACTCATCTGCTCCATCAAATGAGGGCTCTGGACCAGTCAGCTGCCAACCTCCTCCAGAATTTTCCACGTTTTGAGTCTGTGTCTCACGTACTACAGCCCAGGATGAAGGGTGGGGAGTGGGTGGGCTGCTCTCAGATGATTGGTCTGGTCTAAATATCTGGCTCAGTGCGTCTTTTCCTCCCTTGTCTGTTTGGAGAAAGTGATCAAGATGAGGCCAGTGTGACCTGGCCTAGAGCCAGCAGGAAGCCTTCAGTCTGGAAAGGCAGCCTCGAGAGCGGAGGGGAAAAGTCTCCTTTGTAATCTGTTTTTCAGAGAACATAGTCAAAGGGTGTTCAGCTTGCCCAGCCAGGCTCCCAGTGACGAGGAAGTGCTCTGTCCAAGGGAGGTGGCCTCTGGGGGTGCAGGGAATAGGAGTTGGGGTGCAGTCTTGGCTGATACTAAAGCCTCAGAAGGACTTTTGTTAACCCAGGCAGCCCAGGGGTCCAGCCCAGGTGAACAAGGACTTCATTAACTCCTAGGATGTGCCAGGCACCGGGCCAGGAACTGGGGCTAGAGAGGTGAGGAAAAAGGGGTATCTGCCCTCGAGGGGCTCCTGTTTGCCCAAGCCCCCTCCTGCTATCATCCGAGGGCATGTCCCCAGATCCCTGGGGCCTGCTCACTTGCTCCTCCCCTAGTCCGCACAGTTGAGGGGTAGCGGGAAGAACACGGTGCCACCATCGACTGGCTGTGTGGCCTTGGCTAAGTTACTTAACTACTCTGGGCCTCAGTTTCCCTATCTGCAAAACAGAGCTAAAAATCTGCAACCCACAGGGCTTCCTTGAGGGTTGAATGAGACAATGGGCGTGGAAGCATCTCGCACAGTTTTTACAAGTGTTGGTTGAGTCTTTAGGGTAGGGAAGCACTGATGGAAGTCCTTCATTCAAGGGATCAGTCAGCTGGCTGGTCCCACATGCCTGTCTTAATTGGCACCTCCCTCTCCAGCCACATCCATATCTCTTCCCGCTCACTAGGTCTCAGGCCTCCAGTGCAGGGTCTGGCACATACTAGGTGCTTGATACTTGTTTATTGAATGAATGGATGAATGAATGAATCGCTCTATCTTGCTTTCTCCTAGCCCAAGTCCAGAGGATGAGTGCAAGGGGCCGTCCTCTTCCAAGCCAGGCAGGAGCAGAGGGCCCACCGTGCTGGTCCCCATGGGCCCTGCACTGAGGTAGGCTCAGCACTGAATCACATCTAAGTCCTGGGCTAGCTGATGGCAGGTCTTCCTGTGTGACCTTGGGCATGCCACTCAACCTCTCTGGGCCTCTCTCTCCCGTCTGTAAGGGACAGAGCCTGAAGGGCACTGTGCTCTGAGAGACCCCAGGTTCTAGGATCAGGTGGTCCCGCGAGGGCCCCCTTCTTCTAGCTGTGCCCTGAGATCTCCCCTCGCTTTTCCACCTTCCACTACGAGTGCAAACTTCTGCCTTGCCTTCCCAGATGGGAGGAAGTCAGAGCCTATTCTTTGAGCCGTAATTTCTGGTTTGATGTTTTTATTGCATCCTGCCAAGTGATTTAAGTGTGTTCACAAATGATTATATTGTGCTCCCTTTAAACAATACTAAAATCAAATCAAATACTAAAATCAAATCCACCAGTCAGTCAGTAACAGAGGCAGCGATGGGGTCTCAGGGGAGACTGTCCTCGTAGGCAGCACAGAAGCAGTGAGGCACCTCCAGCTCCCCGCCCCTATTGGCTTCAGTGAGAGTTCAACCCACAAGGTCCAAGCAGAAGGGATGGGATCAGGAAGAAGCAAAAGTCGTTGTAAAGAAACTGAGAAATAATAACACCCGCCAGTTGGAGTGTGCATATGTGTGCATATGGAGTGTGCCAGGCCCCGTGGTAGGTGCTTTAAAGAATACTGTCTCGGGGCCGCCCGGTGGCGCAGCGGTTTAGTCCGCGCTTGGCAGCCTGGGGTTCGCGGGTTCGGATCCCGGGCGCCCGCCGACGCACTGCTCGTAGCCATGCCGTGGCGGCGTCCCATATAAAGTAGAGGAAGATGGGCACGGATGTTAGCCCAGGGCCAGTCTCCCTCAGCAAAAAGAGGAGGATTGGCAACGGATGTTAGCTCAGGGCTGGTCTTCCTCACAAAAAAAAAGAAGAATACTGTCTCTTTCAATCTTCACCATGACCCTGTGAGAATAGGTACTACCTGCCCCCAAGACTGACTGCAGACTAACTGACGGTAGAGACACAGCTGATATTTGTTGAACCCTTACTAGGCGCTGTATTTGTACTTTCTCCTTGAATCCTCATAATAACCTTATGGGGTTGGTGCTTTTATTATCTCCATTGTACGTCGGGGGAGAATGGAGCACTTAAGTGCCTGTGGTGACATGGATAGTAGGTGGCAGAGCTGGGAATGGAACCCAGTGGACTACACTTTTTTTGTGTGTGAGGAAGCCCAGCCCTGAGCTAACATCGTTGCCAATCCTCCTTTTTTTGCTGAGGAAGACCGGCCCTGGGCTAACATCTGTGCCCATCTTCCTCCACTTTATATGGGACGCCGCCACGGCATGGCTGACAAGCAATGTGTCGGCGGGCGCCCGGGATCCGAACCGGCGAACCCGGGGCCTCTGAAGCAGAGCGTGTGAACTTAACCGCTACACCACAGGGCTGGCCCCAGACTACACTTTTAACACCTACCTACATTGCCTTGCCTAAAGAAAGAACATACCACGGGGGTGCGGTCCGCGGGAAGCAGAGGCATTGTTGGGCGGTAGGTGGAGGCTGCAGCAGAGATTCGAGAGACTGGCACATGTGATTTCAGACCTCAGTATGGGAAATATTGCATAGATTCACGGAACGGTTCAGTCCTCACAACAACCTTGCCAGTTAAGTATTATTATCCCTATTTCACAGATGAGGAAATTTGGTGACTTGCCCAACACCACACAGCTAAGAAGTGGCAGAGGGAGGATTCAAACCCAGGTCTGTCCAACTGCAGAGCTCTTGACTGGGGGTCAGGAGACATCCCAACCTTGGCTCTGCCGTCACCCTGCACTCCTCCCTAGGGGACTCAGCTTTTTCATCTGTAGCACCTGGGTTCAGAATAGACAACCTCCAGGTGCAGTATAGTGCAGGTGGTGGTCTATAGGGCTTCCCCTCCCCCCATCCTGGGCATATGGCAGACATCACCAATCAATCACAGATGTGGTCTTAGAACTTATCTAAACACTGCCATTTGATTGAAATTGGAAGCGAGAGGAAATGTATTTTGGGAGGCTTCATCTGCAGAAACCATCGAACTACACGGTGTTAAATATTCATGTAGACCAGATAAAACTACGGATGATATAAAATACAGAATATGACTTCCCTGCAAGAACAGTAACACAGCCTCCCCTCTTGTGTAGGGGCATCTCTGACTGGTTTTGGACCAACTGGACGACAGGAGGATTCACCCAATCAGTGAATGGGTGACGTCCCATCCTGCACTGGGGTCACACACAGAATTGTTTGTTGTGCTGGCTGGAAACTAAGTAGTAGTAGTAGCTGATGTAGCACTTTATCACGCAACAAATATCAATTTAAAAAGTGAATTACCCATGGTTTGTGACTAATAATAAAGTAATAAAGTTATATCCATTGCAAAAATGTCTATGAGTGGGAGAGAACGTGACAAGAGCAGAAAATGTGAGTTGTCTATGCGAAAAAGCAAGAGGATTTTTTTTGAAAGACTATAACTCACCTCATTCTAAAATGACTTTCACCTTGGGCCTACTGGCTCGAGATATGCCTCTGAAACTCCACAAGAATCCTTCCAGCTTTGGTGTCTCAGGGCAGACAGCTTCTGCAGTTTTATTTTCACCCATATGTCCATTAGTCCATCCATCCATCCTTCCATCCATCCATCTACCCACACATCCATTCATCCACACATCCACACATCCATCTACAAACCCACTCCTCCATCCATCCATGCATACATACATCCACCTTCCACATGTCCAATAAACATTTATCAAGCACAGACTCTGTTCTACGAACTGCTAGAAATTGCGGCTACGAAGGTGAATAAGATGTGGTTCCTATGCCCAAGAGACTTACAGTCTAGAAAGAACAGACATGCAGATAACAAAGCAAGTGCTATAATGAGGTAACAATGTACACAAATAGTGGGGGTACTGAAGAGGGCGTGGCCAGCCTAACTTGATGTGGTATGGAGAGGGTGGTTACCTTTGAGTTGAATCTAGAAAGACTGTGTGGTTCATTAGGCAGATCAGGAGTGGAAAGGGTGTTCTGGGTCAACTGCTGAGGCAAAGGCAGAGAGGTGGAGAGAGGCCTGGCCTGGAGGGGAATCCCCAGGCGGTGGAGCAAGGCGGCATATGGGTGGGTACCAGGCTGGAGTGCTCAGTGCCCGGGGAACAGCCCCAACACCGGACCAACGGGATGGCTGAAAAATTCTCTGTGACTATTACTGTGACTCCTGCCCAGGCAGCGAATATACATCACTAGGAGGTATCAGCCCCTGCTAAATTCATGTCCTCCCCTCCGCTCCCAGTGTAAGAGCTGCCTCGGCAGAAGAGCATTCTCAGTGTGTCTGTGCATGCCGATGCGCCATTATAATCCCATCTTCATCTGGACACAATTTCTTGCGCAAGTGCTGCCAGCGCCGGCAGCGTGCTCTCGGCACATTGCCTTGGTGTGAGATTTGTTGGTTGAAATGGGGAGAGAGGAAGTGTAGCAGGGAAGCAGGTGGGGAGGTGGCCTCACCCAGAGGAACGGGCTTGGAGTCACACAGGGCTGGCGTGGCCACTAGTTCACAGGCTGACATGGACCAGGCACTTCGCCCTTCAGAGTCTCCCCGCTTCGCCCCTCAATCCCTCCAGCGCTGGGCTGGGCTATCACCTTAAGTGTTGCTTTATCTTCTCCTGTCCAGGGCCCACGCAGGTTCTCCCCCTGACTTAGTGCTGTGGGGTCCTCACAACATAGTACTGGAGGTCCTGACTCCCTCAGCCCCTTTCTCTGACCCACGGCCTCAGCTCCGTAAATTGCAAAATGGCCGTTTGGATTCCAGACTGCATCTCTACCCAGTGTTTTCTTCCCTTCTTCTTCCTCTTTTTTTTTTTTTTTTGGCTGCATTTCCATTTTTCTAAGAAAATCCCTCAGTCCAATTTCCACCTTCCAGCACCATCAACTGAGGAGTCCAGAAGAGGCCAGCAGGACTGACCTCTCTCTATGCCACACTGGACTATCTCAGAGCTGCTGTGTGCAGCTGTCCAGGGCGTGTACTGCACAATCACAGGAGGTTCCACTCACATGGACTGAGGTGTGAATATTGTCTTGAGAGAGTGTTCCTGGCAGCCCTGAGCACTCTGTCTCCCTCTACTGTTGTCCCACGTGGGGCTTCACTCTGCTCTTTGGCCAGCCATCTAGCTTCAATCCCAGTCATCTCATTGTTTCCCCTTAAGATATGTTACCTTTACATTGCAATGGAGACATTCCTGTATGAGTGGGCGGGGCAGGGGTTGGAGGCGGTGGCGGGAGTGTGTTCATGGCTGGGACAGATTGACCTCCGCTCACAGTCTCTTTTGAAACGGAGGCCGTTTCTGACCTTGCTTTTTCAACGGGTATATTTGAAACGGAACTTGGGTCCAGGTTGAAATGTTCACTTAACATTTTCTTCAAGTGGAGCACACACCTCAACACATTCGCTGCAGTTTGGGCTTTTAGCGCCATTCAGAATCCACCTTCCACACGTCTGGGTGGGGCGGGGGTTGGCAGGAGTGGTCCCTCGTCTCACGGTGCTGTGTGCCCAGGCTGGGGGCGTGAGTGAGGGGGTGCTGGGCGTCGGGTGGGCTGAAGAGAGGGCGAGCCTGCCCAGCTCCGGCCTCTGCAGCCCTCCTGTCCTCACCCGGGGCCACTTGCTTCCCCTCCCCATCCTACCTAAGCCGCCCACAGGCCCTAAACAGAATCTGAGCTAGGCAGGAGGGTTTTCAGCCGCCCCAGCACCACACCTCAGGTCTTGGCCCGGAATGAGGAAGGACGGGATGTTTGTTGAGCGCCTTCAGCTAATTCTCACAGGGATCCTTGAGGTTGGGTCGGGCAGCAGCACCTGAACAGCTCCACACCCAACCCTCCCCGGGCGGCCTCTGATGGCCCAGCAAGGGCGGCAGAACGAGCACAGCCGCCTTCTCCCCCTGGGACTCCACGGCTGCAGAGGGAGGCCCATAGAGCCGAACCGACCCTGCAGCCGGATGAATCACCTCCCCCGGCAGGTGGCACGGCGATTGGGGCTCCCGTCCCTTGAGCCTCGGACGGCCCAGCCGGGAGGCTCTGTGTGCCCCGAGCGGTTGCTGTAAAGTTCACCTTTCATTACCCTGTTCCCGTGGCTTTTCCGTGGGGGTACGGTGGACGTTTACACGCATAAAACACGTGTGGATTCTGGAAGGGTGAGATGTGGAATCAGAAGTTCATGCTCTTGGGCCAGTCGACTCTCCTGGGTGAGGGTGAGTTCTCAGGTCTGATCTTTCTAGCTCCACATGACACCAGCTGGACCCACATTCAATTGACTCTTATGTAATTTTCCAAACAGGGGCACCTGCTATGTATCTAGGCTGTTTATAACACCACTGGGTTCTGTCATTCCTCAAGTAATTAATATTTGTGGGGGCTCATTATAATTTTGAAAGCTCGTTTATCAGTCCTTGAAAGCGTGGCTTCCTTGCCACCATCCCTAGAAACGTCACCATCATCGGCACACTGGGCCACATTTCTTACACAGCTCAGAGTGCTTTACAACCTTCAAAAAGCTTTCTTTCCCACCAAATGATTCCGATTTTGTATGGTTGAGCTGGTGGTCTTGTATGTCTCCCAATGATAGTTACAAAGTCTGCGGGGTGCATCTGTGAACCACTTTGAAGGGGAGTTGGGCAATGCTGTCCTTCCGTAGATGTAATCTCGAGTGCTTTGAGTCCTTCCATTAGGAAGGACTGCTATGGAAAGATCAATACACCACCAGTCTCGGGAGTTGAGAGTCGTTTGCACCTGTTATGGACTGGCTCCTGAGAAAGACACTCAACTCACCCTCACTTTCCCAGTGGGGGCCCAACAGAGCCGCATCAGTGTCCACACAGGACCCCAGGTGGGCTCCTGGGAAAGATTGCTTGGGGATTACAGATGCAGGAAGGGGCAAGGGATATACCATGCAATGTCGTGAGAAGAGAGTGGACTTCGGAATTGGGCAGGTCTGGATTCTAATTCTCAGCTGTTTCTTCAGCTCTGAAAGGGGACACCAGGGCCACGCCACAGGTTTGCTGTGGAGACTGAACGAGCTGTGTGAGCACACTGGAGCGGAGCAGGTACTCAGTCAATGCTTGGGGGCAGTGCTGGGCTCTGGATTCAGGCCAACCTGAGTGTGGGTTCCAGCTCTGTCACTTATTGGCTCAGTTTCCCCATCTGTAAATTGGGAGCACATATCTTACTGTTGTGAGAATATCTACATTTCATTGGTTATGAAATACACATTTTCCCACATCCTAACATCAGTGGCCTCTTAGCATTGTGTTCGAGTTTAACTGGTAGTGTTTTTCTTTTCTTTTTTTTTGTGAGGAAGACCAGCCCTGAGCTAACATCCATCACCAGTCCTCCTCTTTTTGCTGAGGAAGACTGGCCCTGGGCTAACATCCGTGCCATCTTCCTCTACTTTATATGGGACGCCGCCACAGCATGGCTGACAAGCAGTGCGTCGGCGGGCTCCCGGGATCCGAACCCGCGAACCCCGGGCTGCCAAGCGCCAACTAAACCGCTGCGCCGCTGCGCCACCGGGCCGGCCCCGTGTTTTTCTTTCTTACTGGCACAGAAAATACTCCTGACCCTTACAGTTGTCATTGTGTTAGGTTTGTGAAATACAGTAAATGAGCTCATGCTTGAGAGGGCTCAGCCCAGTGCCTGGCACAGGGCAGGTGCACAATAAATGGCAGCTGTTGTTGTGACTTCCTGTGGGACCGTGGGCAAGTTTTGAAATATCTTTGAGCCTCGGTTTTCTCATCTCCACGATGGGGATAATTATTTCTCTTCATAGGGTTTGAGGGAGTATTAAATGAGGTAACATGGAGACTGAGGCACCTAACACGGCGTTTGGCATATAACAGGAGCTCCAGAAATGTTCTCCCCCAACCTGGGACCGTACCCCGGAGAAAACTCCCCTCTGTGGAGTTTTGGCCCAGGTGGGATGGGGAATGATTCCTAAGCCTGAGCTCTTTGGCCCTGTGGGACGTCTGCTCACTGCTGCCCCCTGGTGGTCCCAAGTGGGGCAAGGCTGCTTGAACCAAATGGAAAGGTGAGGGGAGAAAATGGTGGCAAGCAACCCTGCTCAGAGTGAAGACCTTGACTGACCTGAAGCCCAACCTGGGCTGCGACTAAGAAAATGTAAATGACCCACTAAGCCCTCCGCTGAGGGCTTTATATTTTATACTGAATGTGCCTGCTGGGAAAATTCCCGAGATCAGAGATCTAAACTGAGAGCCACTCCTCGGTCCCCACCTGCCTCCCAGCAGTAGGCACGTCTGTGCTGAAGACATTCATTAAGAGGGGTCAGCCTTTGGTTGGCAGCATCCCTGCTCCTGTGTTCCCAGGAAACCACAGTCTGGATCAGACAGTGTCATATCCTGGCTCTGGATGACCATGGGTGCATGACACCCCTTCTACAGATCTCAGTGTCCTTATCTGCAAAGTTAATACGTTTAATTAACGCATATAATGTATATACATTATACTTTTTTTGTGTGAGGAAGACCAGCCCTGAGCTAACATCCGTCGCCAATCCTCCTCTTTTTGCTGAGGAAGACTGGCCCTGGGCTAACATCCGTGCCCATCTTCCTCTACTTTACACGGGACGCTGACACAGCATGGCTGATGAGTGGTGCATCGGTGGGCGCCCGGGATCCGAACCTGCGAACCCCAGGTTGCCAAGCGCGGACTAAACCGCTGCGCCACCGGGCGGCCCCCTTTACATCCGTTTTTTGAATTGAAAAACCATTTACTTCACTGGAAAGAAAAAAGTGATCCAGCTCTGTATGTCTACCCACCACAAGCCTTTGGGCCAAAAAGACCCGGGAGCAGAGACATTCTCACCAAGGTCATTCTCAAATCCAACACCCACTCGAAACAGGAGGTGAGGAGACAGCACAGCCCCCCCCCCCAGCTTCTACACACAGTGAGGCCTGCTGGGAGGACAGAACATGAATGGGAAGCTATGGAAGTCCCAAAGGACAGGAAGAATAGGAAAATGGGGAGAAGAGAGGAAAGGAAGAGGTGGTCTGAGCTTAGCAAGGTAAATTAAGGTCCGCGGTTCCTGAGGGGCTGACCACATGTGTATAATGTATACACAGGGTCTGTCATATAGTTGGTGCTCAAACCTGTTATGTTGCCTAGCCCACTTCCCTCCCCCCCAGCTCAGATGCTTTGAGTGTCTGGAAGAAATCATAAGCAATATTGACGTCACTACAAAATGCTCAGATGTCTTCCCTGCTGCTCTGATAAAGTGGTCTTTGAAGTGAACCTTCCCCTGCAAGTCTGGAACATCACAGATGAGCAGACGCAAACTGTCAGACCATGAGGGAGTCCCGGGTGCTCGCCTATCAAAGAGGAACACATAAGCCCTGTTCAAGCTCTTGGCTGGGCTCCTTGAGATTGTTCCATGGCCCTCAGTCTTCTCGCTTGGTGGGGGGAGAATATCATATCCCACCACAATACAGGGTGAGAGGGTGGGGGAGGGAGAAAGCCTGGATGGACACCCTTTGGCCCAGGTCGTCTGCATAGACTAAGTATGAGCTAGGGACTATTATTATCCCTGTTATACAGATGTGGAAACTGAGGCAGAGAAGTGCAGAAACTTGCCTAAGATCTCACTGCTGGTAAGTGGTGGAGTCAGGATTCAGACTTGGACAGTCTGGTGCCAAAGCCCCGCACCCTATCCTATCGTCCCCACTCCAAGGTAGCCCTCCTTGTCTAATCTCAGGTGATGGCTGCTGCCCCTAGAAAGAAGCCATTAATTATCAGAGACCCAGTGAGAGACTCCTGCATGTCTCAGGATGCGCCACTGACGGAGCATCTCAATATGAGACAGCCACAATGTCACCATTTTACAGACGAAAAGACTGAGAGTCACAGAAGCAAAATGAATTGAGATCGTCTAGCAAGTCAGAGGCAGGGTTTGGACAAGAACCCAAGACTTTTGACTCCTGGTCCTGCCTGACACTGAACCAGCTGTCTCTCTGTCCCCCGCCCTGTCCAGCTCTCTTTCTGGGGTACTGCCCAGCCATCTGCAAGGGGCAGGATGATCCCATACACTGAGTTGACCATCACACTGTCCACAGCCCTGGGGATTCAAGTTTTGTCCTTCCCTGGGAGCTTCTTTAAAAATACCAATTGACTGACATCTCTGGGGTCTTCCAGAGAAGCCCACAGGCAGGCGCTGGGAGTAGAAGGAGTGACGGGTTTGAAGTCAGACATTTTAAGCTTGAAACTCAGCTTCCCCTCTTGCTAGCTTGATGACCTTGGGCAAGTTATTGAAACTTTTTGAGTATCAGTTACCTCTGTGTGCAATAGGAATATTATTCTTTGTCTTGGAGAGTTTTTATGAGATAATATATAAACAGAATCCAACACATTATTTATATGACACATAGCAGGTGGTCCATGTAGCAGACACCCTATCCTTTGTCATTGGCAAAAGAGTCTAGAAAATTTTGTTTGCCTTAAGAAAATCCAGGCTGTAAAATTCACTCAACCTTGAGTCGGGACAGTGGTTATTTTAATTATTCAAGGACCCCTGATTTTCACAACGGGCTTAGCCAGGGTCCTTTAAGTGGCAGCTACATGTGCACGCTGTTTACGAATCATGAGCTACTTGACAGTGATGTTAGTGGGGAGAGGGAAAGAGCAGAGCCCGTGTCATGGAAAGCCAGTGGTAGGAGTCATTACCTGCTAGAAATCAACTAGGACTGGAGAAAAAAATAGGTCTGAAAGAGTAAACCAAGGAAAATATTTCATTTATAAATATCTATCTTGCCCTCTTTCCCAGGAACCCATTCGTCAGTTGCTCAAAGCAAGATATAAATGCAGAGTCAGGCACCCCCAAACATTTCCCTCTAAACTTTAAAAGCCCAGTGACAGGTGGCTGGAATGAGCCTTCACAATGGGAGATGCCAAGGTTGTAATTGTTAATTCTTCTGGCTGTAATTTATCCTGCTATCCCTTTGGGTAGCTAAACAGCCCTGACCACCGGTTGCCCAATCGGCCTGTAAGTCTTCTTGATGAATCACTCTCGTTCTCCCCATCCTTTCTCCGGGCTGCGTAGTTCTTGACAACCGCCTTAGAACCTCTGCCTCCCGCGGGTGCGGAAGGGAAGAGCCGTCTATCAGGAGGAACATGTGGAGAACGGAAAGCTCCTGGCATTGGGGAGGTTGGCAGGTGGAGAGCTGAGCCCTCTCCTCGGGACAGAGAGGCCAGGGCACAGGATGCAGGACACCATCTGTGCTCAGTGACCTCCAGGGTAGGCGGCACCCCTGCCTGTTTGGGGTCTTTGGATCAGGGATGGCTGGGCAAATCCTGCCCACTGAGCTCCAGTGAGTGGCCAGAGCATCTTCTTTAAGAAAACGGCATGTGCTAAACTGTGAATCCACAGCACAGATAAAGTAGGACAGCTTGGCAGAGACCACAAGTGCTCCAGTGCTGGAGTTCTCATCTTCCCCCTGGACTGGTTGCCCTGCCCAGCCCCCTTTGCCTCTAGATGGCATGTGTGGCTACTCTCACCAATGAGATGTGAGTAGAAGTGATGTGGAACTCCTTGGCTGAGGTCATTAAGAGCAGATATCCTACAGGAGGACAGAGCCACAAGATGGGAGAAACCTAGATCCCTGAATGACTGCATGGAGCAGAGCTCCACTGCCAGTTGTGCTGGACTGCAACATGAGTGAGGAATAAACCTTTATAGCGTCAAACCCCTCGGATTTAAGGGTTGATTGTTATAGCAGTTAGCTTCTCCTGTCTACAACAGGCAATACTTTATGTAACAGAACTCTAATCCTCAAACTGAAAGTAATCCCAGGTGGCAGTTTATCCTGAATTAGGAGGGTGGCTTCTACTAACCAGATAGTATATTGTGACTCACCTCTGAAAGCTGTTGTGTGGACATTCAGCTTATAACTTGAAGAACATCGGATATATGGATTCTTAATTTTAGACCTGATAAATTGTTCCTGTTGGGGGTTGGAGGGAAGGACATGGTCTTTTTATAAAAGGACCTCAACCTGTCCTCCATCTTCCTTAGCCTCCACTGGATGGGTAAGCAAATCCAACTCCATCTCCCCAAGATAATGTAAGTGTCCCCTCTTCTCAACAAATTGAGACTGTCATCAGCTCCCTCCTGAACTATTCCAACAGTCTCTTAACTGGCCCCTCTGCCTCCCATGTACCCCCTTCCAATCTGACCTCCACCTGCTCCTAAATGCAGAATCCTAAATGATTCCTAAAATGCAGACCCAACATGTCACCATCTTCCCTGATAAAACCCAAGCTCCTTCTCTTCAGAAGATCCTCCATGATCTGCCTTCCCGTCTCTCCTCTCATCTTTCCCCAATCCATCAGGGTATCATGGCCTCTCCACCTTGGCTCTTCTGCCTCCCTGCCTGGATGGTTCTTCCTGCTTCTCAGCCTGCAACCACCTACAGCTCTGTTTGTGTCCCTCTGCCAAGAAGCCTTCTCCATCCACTCCTTCTGCCTTTGGACCCCAGTGTCCAGGCTTGTGTTTTATCCTGGCACCTGCAACACCTTATTGTAGTTATTGGCTGACATGTCTGCCTCCCCAGGCTTTTCGGGAGGGAAGTGGGCGACTGATTTCTCTTCCCCAGGGCTGGCACAAAGCTGGGGCTCAAATGACTCAAATCCTGGCTCTGTTGCTGCCAAGCCAGTTACCAAGGCAACCCGCCCTTCCTGGGTCTCAGTTTCCCTATAAGCAAAATTGAGAGGTTGCTTGGCAAGGCTAGTCCTTGATGATCTCTCAGGGCTTAGCCAGCTTCAGCATTTCGGGATTCTACAATTTTACCCATCACACAGTGCAATCATATGAGGGAAATCAATACTCAGAGTTTTTCCTGAGCTGTGTCTGTGCGAGCCACAATTCTTCAGAAGACTGTCCTCGGGGGTGCCTGTGGCTTTCAGCTTTGCCTGATGCCAGAGAGAGTTAATCATTACAGAAAAGCTTATGGTGCAGGTTTAGCAAATGTGGCATCTCCAGCGTTCCAGTGCTTCATTTATCAAGTAAACACGGCTTCCTTATTTAAACCTCAGTCACCTGGCTCATAAACTATCACTCAGATGTAAAAACTGGGGTAAGACGTCCTCTTTTATTGACCTCATGAGAAATGGGCATGATCAATTATACCTCAGCATGGGACGAAAGGCCATTTGCAGGTTTGCAACTTGTTACGCTGACGCTCTGAGTTCAGGGCTAGTGTGGGTGGGCAGATGGAATTCTCAGCACACTTCATGACGCACCATTAGCAGGCTCAGGGAGCTCCACCATCATTGGCCATGTGGCCATGGACGAGTCCACTCCCTTCCACCAGGCCCATGTTAGCCGTTCTCCAGTCAGGGCTCTCCTACCTGCATTTCCCTGGGGAGTAGTGTCATGGGTGGTGTTGGGGTGGCTCATCACTCTCCCAGCACCCCAGGCATACACTGCAGGAGAGTCAGTTGGGTCCAATGGAGTTACATTCATAGGTTTAACAAGCTCAAAACAGTGAGAATTCAGTGATTGTTTTATGCGGCTGGCAGCCCCTCCCTGCCAAATGCCCGGCCTTGGGCATGGGGGATTCAGCCCCTGCTGGCTGCACATGGAGGGATTCCTTGGACATCCCCTCACCCAGTCTGGCCCACCCAACTTACTCTGACTCCAGGGAAACTCCTCATCTATTCATTAGCTCAGTTGCCACATTTTCCTCTCAGTAGCCCCAGGACTACTCACTCCTTGAGAATTACTCTGGTTTCCCAGTCAGCCAGTCGGGGTCAGCCAGTCTTCTGAGCTTCCCTCTCCCCTGTCTATTTGGCATCCCTCTATTATGGCTGAGTTAGCTAATTTGCTTCTCAAGTCCTGCCTCCTCCAGGAAGCTTTCCTGGCTCATCCTTCCACTTTCCCTTTTCTTGACTCCTGTAGCACTTCCCACCTGATCATTGTGCTTAGTGCACACAGTCCTGTGCCACCATTTATCTTTCGATGATATGGCATCTTTCTATCTGTCCCAAAGGCCTCAGGGTCTTTGGAAACAGAGCCTGCCTGGTGGTTCTTTATGACCCAACTTCACCTACTGCAGGACACCCTGAGGCTCTCATTAAGTGTCTGTTGCATGGCAACATAACAGAAGTCAGAGAGGAGCCAACTGTTAAGGTTAAAGTCCAAATCCTTAACCTGGCCTGTCAGGCTCTGCTTGATCCAGCCCTACCTGTCTCCCACTTCCTCATCCAGGCTTTATGCTCTGTAATACAAGTTGCTCATAAACTGGTTCTTGCCTCTGTGGCTTTGCTTAGGCTATTCATGATTCCTGGAATGCCTTTCCTCCCACTTTTCACCAGCTAATGCTTACCAATCCCTGCATACCAGTTTAGACAGCAACTCCTCCAGGCAGCCCTCCCTGACCACCTGGTTTGAGGGAGAACCCCTCCTCTGGACTTCCCTAGCAGTGCTTCCCCTCTCCGAGCGCTTGTACATGCGTTACAAACAGCGGCTCATATGCTGGCCGGCCTCCTCCAACACTGTGAACTCCATGTCTTAAGCATCTCTGGGCCCCAAGGTGTGCAGACGCTCAGTAAATGCTTGTCAGATTGATGGATGGATGGCTAGGTGGATGTTGGGCCCTAGGAAAGCCACGTTGGGCTGGAAATAAGGACACAAGGAAAATGGGAAATACAGGCATAGAGTCCAGGGGCAAAGATGAGCAGCCAGGATGGACTGGGTGTCAGGAACCCAACGCAGTGATGGGTTTTCTGGGTGAGGGTCAAGGAGGGTTCCAAGGGTGAGGCCCAGGAAGGAGAGGGGCAGACAGGTGTCACATGGTCAGCAAGGCGGGTAGAGGGATGCTGGAGGTGCTTGTCCAGGCCCGGTTCCAAGTCTGCCATCCAAGAGGGTGTGGCTGCAGCTGCCACCCTCCACCTGCCCCACCTCTGGCTCTTAAAGGAACAGCATGTGCCTGTATGTATCCTCTTAGGGTCTTCTTTCTTATTTCAGGCTTCAAACAGACCGCTCTTCACAGTGTATGCAAGCACGAGATGAAATGGAGCCCCCGGAGGTTCTTATTTATAGTAAGGCTCTGGCTGAGCGTTCGTGGAGAAAAGACTTAGGTGTGTGTGTTTGGTGGAGGGGGAGTGTGAACTATTACAGCACTCTTCAAACTTTAATGTGCCTAGAACCATGCTGGGATCTTGTTAAAATGCAGGTTCTGACTCAGCAGGTCTGGGGTGGAGCCTGAGACTCTGTATTTCTGACCAGCTGGTGTTTCTGATGTGTTGGCGTTGCTGGTGCTGTCAGTCCATGGTTAACACTGACGGGCAAAGAACTAGTAGAAATTGGTGCCTCTCCATAGGGCTTGATGAATAGACTCCCTGACAGTAAAGCTGATCTGGACGGAAGGCCACAGAGTCATGGAATCATGGAATTTTTAGAATGTTTGAGTCCGAAGAGACCAGAGATATTACCCTATTTCATCAAAGCTAAGATGCTAACCATTGTAAGATGCACCATTATTTTGCACACCACTAAGCAAAAAAATATCCTGCCAATTAATGTTAAGAGGTCATCGATCGTAAGACCCATCTCAATTTCAGAGATGTTAAATGTGTGACTCAGAATTGATGGAATAGGATGTTTTATTTAACTCCCATCCTCTCCACTGTACAATGGAAAAGATGAGGTGCAGAGAGGAGGGACTCGTCTGGGGCTGCTCGGCCGACAAGAGGCTGAACTGGGACTTGCTGCAGTTTCATTTCCCATGAGACCTGAGAAGGTGTTCGGAGAGCATCATCAGGGCAAGGGAGGGAGGCTTCCCTGTGATCATTGGACAAGCATACATCCTCCAAGATTCCCAGCTCATCTTGCACTCCAGGTTGAACCCCGTGGAGGAGCATCCCTTTCTGTCCTTTGGCAGCACATTTCTGCTAAGAAACCTCAAGCCCAGGGCTTTTGTTGTCTGATTTTATATTCAGAACATCCTTTTCTTTCTATTCAGGAAATTCCTAAGTTAAATTGAATCCCAGATGGCACAGTTTCAGCCTTCCCGCCCTTGGCCTCTCTTCATGGGAATCAGAAGAAAAGCGGCTACCCATCGACTGTCTTGTCTCCTCCATGATAAATGGTGGAATTAATTGAAGAGCAGAACTGGATCACAGCCCACAGAACTGGTTCTCAGCCCACACTGTGCATCAGAATCACCTGGTGGGGGAGCGGTGCATAAACCACGGATGCCCTGGGCTCCCCACTGAGATTAGGATTCAGTTGTTCTGGCATGGGGCCCAGATGCTCCTTAGAGGATTCAATCCTGTAGCCAGGCTGAGAACCATTAATCTAGTTCAACCTATTTGGCAGGCAGGAGAACAGGTCCAGAAAGGCCAAGGAATTTGCCTGGGGTCATGCAGTTGGCTACAGAGGTGGGGCTAGACTTCAGTTCTCTGGATGATCCTGGGTTCCTCATTCAAAGCTCTAACCAATCTACCCCACCAAGGCTTTACTGTAGGCAACAGACCCCATGGGCCCACAGCTGTGTGTGTGTGTGTGTGTGTGTGTGTGCGCGTATGTGTGTGTGTGTGTGATTCACTCTGTGTCAGAAAATCCAGGCAGAAATTAACAGTAGAGCTTGGAAGGGAGTTGAAGTAAAAAGACTTCAAGTTAAAAATGGACATGCTTGATGCTGTTTGCCTGACCATCACTCCTGACAGTTCGGGGCGAGGGGACGGTGTCTAATCTCTTCCCAGCCCCCTAGATGGGATTCATCCTCCTTAGGGGAATGGGCACATTACCAGGGCTCACAGGCCTTATTTCCCAGCCCTCAAGCCATATTAAGGGCTGTCTGGGGACCCTGTCCGAGTTCCCCACGTCCCCGTATCAGAGAGCATGATGTCCCCACTCCATGTGCTGGATGTTCAGGGCTGGGTGGCCTGGGCTGCTCTGTAAAGTTTACTGGCCAGTGAATGACTCGTCAGGAATTGATGTAGTTCCCATCAGGGACTGCCCTCAGGAAGAAATTAATGAGCAGAATAGGCTATTTAATTATGTAGGAATGAAATACCCCCTCGAGCTGGTGTCTTCGAGCAGGTAAGCTGCTGTCATCGGAAGGAGCTGAGTGTGTTTTCAGCCCTTCTCCAGCTGCCTGGGGTTTCCTTCTGAAGTCAGAGAGCTTCTCCCAAAGCTGCTGACCCTCTGTTGAGAGGCCCAGGCCACCCTGTGCTGGGGTCTCTCTGGATTTTGAACTTGCCTGTTCACTCACCTCCACGACGTCAACAGCCCCAGTGGGAACGTGTGTGCTTGTGTGTGTAAGGAGTTGGGGGGGGAGTGGAAGCAGTACCAGAGAGGGGCTACATGAGGGCTGTCAGCTGCATAACTTCGGGCTCTGGGCACTGAATGGTGAACGGGTCTTCTGGTCTTCCTTACCATTCAGGAATTTTCCAACTTTGGGGTACATCAGCATTACTGGGAGGTTTGTTAGAAGGGCGGATTCCTGGCCCCACTGTCAGAGAGTCTGATGTAGTAGGTGTGGGGTGGGCCTAGGAACATGCATTTAACCCACTTCCTATCTGCTTCTGACTCACACTGATGTTGGAGAACAATTAGGTTAGGAAAACTTCACACTAAATATTGGAGTGATGGGGGCAGTGTGATACCACCTCTCTGGACCCCGATGCCTCAACTGTAAATCAAGAGGAAGAACTAGACGACCTTTAGCACCTTTCCAGTTCTATGCACCTGTTGTTTCCCTACCTGCCCAGGGAGGCGGACGTGAAGATGACAGCTGGAAGCCGAGGGGGAAGAGGCGTGAAAGTTTAAAATGCCACATAACATGTGCTCTTGTAATAACTGCCTGGCAAACCCAAGCATCTTCCAGGGTTTTTTTCTGGGTGGACGAACCAAACACTTTTCTGGAATAACCCTCTGGAGGAGAAGGAAGATCATTTTTAAGCAGGGGCTCAGTGGTGCTCTGTTGAACTGAATGGAATGGCTTCGGTGAGTGGTCGTGCCTCCAGGGCTGACTTAGCGATGGAGGTTCTGGAGGGGCTGTGGGTGAGGTTCTCAGTGGTTAAGTTAGCCCAGTTGTACAGATGTGGGTCACCTCCGCTCCAGGGGCATTTGAGTCAGCACCGTCTTCTCTGGCACTGGAGGTGGGGGGCACAGGGCAGAGGCTGTACCCGCCCAGATTTAGAATGGAGTTTTACACAATCTGAGTTTTCCAGCAAAAGTTAAGCGTACCTCACTTTCATACATTGACATAAGCCTATTTCAAAGGAAAGTTTACTTGCATATTAAAACTTTTTGAGAAACTATGCTGGGATGCCTTCTGTATAGCCATGAAGGTCCTTGCACCATGAATGATAATTGATAGGAAATTAATTTTTGACCAGCAAATCATGTAAGTGATCAAAATTTTACAAAGGATTTCACATACATGAGCTTATTGATCCTCATAATAACCCCTGGGAGGTAGGTAAGTCAGGCCTGTAAACCAAGGCACAGAGAGGCCAGCGGACGCCCAGCTATCCATAGTCAGACCTAAAGTTGGAACCCAGGTCTCCTTTCTCAAAGCACAGAGGTGTGGCAGACAGGAAAAGGCTGGGAGATTTGTTTGGTAAGAGTCAATTTCCATGTGTTATTTTTTAGCAAGCACACCTGTTGTGCTTTTAGAGTGACTGAAAATATCTCTATTTCACTGATTCACATGCAGTATTTATATCTTGTTTTTTTCTCTCCTGAGAAGAAAACATCTTTTTGCTTCTTGCTATCGCTTCTCTTTGACGCAGCTCAGTCCGTGATAAAGCTTTACTGCTGGCAAGCCCTGTTTTTTTTGTCTGTGGCCATCAGATGTCCAGTAACCATCTATCTGCCTTTGGTCCTCTACTTTCTCTTTCCTTTTTTCAGATGAAAATCTTTGGGAAAATGCACTCGGCACTATATTTTTCAAGAGCCTTCCAAATGCTCATTTCCCTTGACCCAGTAATCTCATCCTTCTAGAAACCAGCCTAAGGAAAGAACTAAAATTATCCTAAGAAAATTATCTTAAAGCTCTGTGTACAATAGTGAAAACAGATAAAGCAATTCAGATGTTCAATAATAGAGGGACGATAAGCAAATTATGTTATGTGCTTTTGATAGAAATATTATGCAGCCATTAAAATGATGGCTATGGAGTGTATATAAGAACAAGAAGAAAATGCTTTCAAAGGAATGTTAGGTGAGGCTACACACCTGCTTATACTGTATGATTATGGCTTTAAAAAAAACAGCAAAAAACCAAACCCATGAAATCTATATGCAGAAAAAGAGATCTGAAAAAATATGCCAAAGTATTAAGCTCCAGATGTCTTTGGTGGTTAAACTTCTATTCTTTCTATTTTTCTGTCTTTTCCACCATTTACAATGATGCACGTGTATAACTTCTGAAATGGAAAGATGACAAATCCTTTGCTCAGTACTGTAGGCAGTGATAAGAGTGTGGACTTAGAGAGAGATGTGGGCTTGAAATAGAGCTGGTCACTTGCACAGTATGTGGGTAAGTCCTTCCAGTGTCAGATCCTCAGATGGAAAATGGGGACACATTACACTTAATGGACAGGGTTGTTTCGGGGGTTAATTTACCAAAATTAATGGCACAAAATAGAGGCTCTGTATCTATTGAAAATGACTGAACGAATTATTATTAATCAATGATACCTGGAGGAGGATGAGGGGGCAATTTCCATCCCCACCTTCCAGGTATGACCAGATATTTATTCATTCATCCGTGTGTATTTATGAAGTGTCTACCACATGCAAGAAATAGCGGTAAGGGAATGGTTTCTGTGTCATTAACATCAGCCTCACGGGACATAACAAGTTTAGGAGAGAGAATGGAAATTGGGGAAAAATTGAGCCATGCAATTGAGAGAATAAAAAGTGGAGTAAAATAAAAAAAAGTCTATATATCAAAATTTTAAATTGGTTTTTCCATTTAACCCTCACAACAGCCCTTTGAAATTGGAATGCTTTTCATTCCACATTGACAGACGAGGCCTGCGAGATTAAGGGCCTTGTTTAAGATGCCACAGCTGGTAAGGGCAGAGCTGGGATCCCAGGTCAGGCCGATGGGAGGCTAACGCACACACTGACAGCGGGAGGGCCCTCTCTCTCCGGGTCCTTCCCCGCCATGGCGGACACCTGGGCCATCTTTCCAGTCAGGATTTCCTCTGGGGCCGTGTGAACCCACCTCCTGCCAGTCTTTTTCCTGTGGGGGCTGCTGTCCTTCTCCCTCAAAAAGGCAATGGCTGTATTGCTCAGGGGCAGAAAGAACTTCTGAGTTGGGGACTTATTAGTGAGCCACGAGGGTCAGAAAGAATACCTTGGCACACATCCTGGTGGCACCTGGGGGAAGAATGGTCTCTGATAATGTACCGTTAGCTCTGGCATGTATGGTGTGCGGGTTCTCACCCTGCTTGCGGGCGGCGAGACCCTGGCCGCTTGAGCAGTCTCATACTTATTCAGCAGGTGTCCGGTAGGGCTTTGGGGGCACCTAGCCCGGTGCTGGCCTTGAGCTGGAGAGTGAAGGATGTCCTCACGGGCCACTTGAAGAGACCAGTCATATAAATATCGAAGATTTTAGGCTATAAATTCAGTGCCATTGCACGGGGATCAGAAAAGGGGAAACTTGGCAGGGCCCTTCTTTTCTATCAAATCCAACTTCCTCATCTTACAGATGAACAAACTGAAGACCCAGAGAGGGAAAGTAACTCCCCCAAGGTCACATAGCAATGTTAATCAGCTGTTAGTTCAGGATGAAGTAAATCAGAACAGGGTTTTGGAGGTGGTGAGCTGCCTGCTTATCAGGAAACCATGACTTAGAGTGTTGAAGCACAATAATTCATTTAACAAACATTTTCTGGGTGCTTTCTGGGGGGCCAGGTCCTCTGTTGGGCATCAGGCATACAAAGATGAGGGGTATGGAAGGTGGCCCCAGTATAGTGGAGGGTCAGAGATGCAAAGAGATGGGAGACTACAGGGTGGTAAGTGCTCCCTGACAACAGGTGGGAGTCTGGGGACTTTGGGAAGGAAGCCTGGGGTTGTAAAATGATGGATGAGTTACTGAGTGGACCTGGAGGAAGGGGACAGGAGGTGGGAACAGCGTAGGCGAAAGACCAGAATCTTGAGTGAGCAAGCATGGCTCTTTGGGGGACTGACAAGCCATTTATCATGGCTGAAATATAGAGTTTTGGGGGGTAAATGATGGGCCAGCTCATGGCTGGGCTAGGCCTGGACAAGGATTGGAAGATGGGAAGTCTAGTGTCAAGGAATGATTAGAATCTAGAGTCAAGAAAACTTCTGTGTGTGAATAACTCCGACGCACAGCAGAAAGTTCCAAAAGCCACAAACAAAGCTGATTCAGAGAGAAGACCTCACTTCCAGCTGTGGGCATCTGAGAAGGTTTCCTGGAGGAGGTGGCATTTGAGGTGAGCTCGAAAAGAGGTGTTGGATTTGTACATGAGGAGCTAGAGGAGATGGAATTCTGAGAAATGGAAATAGAGCAGACAAAGGTTCAGAGTCAGGAGTCTGCAGGGCACAGTGAGTGGCTCTATTTGACAGAGCATCACATGAAGTATGAACCAAAATCATAGGAGGCCTTGAACTTTGGCATCATGAGGCCATACATTATACTTTAGACAGCAGGGAGCCATGGAGGGTGCCTGAGTGAGGGTGGGGCGGGCTCAGGGATGGCTGTGAAGTCTGACTTTCCAGAATGCCTCAGTTGTCTCAAACAGGCCTGGAACTCCCATTAGGGTAGGGAGAGGAGAAACACTGAAAAGTTTGAAAAAGAAGAGAAGTGAACCCTCAGGGTTAACAGTTGGTGAGGCAGAGGATAGAGGTGGGCCAGGACAAGAACTTCAAAGCCACTTCCAGCCCTGGTGGTTGGGAGTCACTTCCTTAATGCTTCATCAAGAGGCTATTTCTGAGAACCAGGCGACCCCTGCAGAACAGCCCAGGCCCAAAGCAAGGGGAGCATTTGCAGATGGGCTGCCTGGGGGACAGGAGGCCTGAGCAAGACCCTGCCTCTGACTTGAGGGAAGGAGAGAGCAAAGACCCTTGCCCATTCAGACGACCCAGAGAGCACAAGGACAGGGTCAAGCCTGGTAAGTCAGATCCCCTATGAGTGGCTGTGACTTCTGGGTGACTGGACTGGGGAGAAGGGAGGGTGACCAAGAGGATGCAGGCCTAGGGTGACCAACAGTTCCAGTTTTAGCATTGAAAGTCCTACGTCCCAGGAGACCCCTCAGTCCCAGGCAAACCAGGATGGTTGGTCACCCTAGAAGCAGCCCCTAGAGGCTACAGAAAGAAAGTGATGGTGAATTTGAGCCATTGCAGCCCAGCCACACCCTAAGTTGTTGAATGTAGTGGCATAAAGTTATGAATCATTTTCTTTTATTACCCTGTCTATAACTGTAGACTCTGTACTGATGTCACCTCTCTCCTTCCTAATACTGATAACTTGTGTTTGTTCTCATTATTCTGGTCAGAGGTTTATCAATTGTCTTAATCTTCTCAGAAAAGCATCTTTTGGCTTCATTGTTTTTCTCTATTTTTATATTTCATTGATTTCTATTCTGATCTTCATCATTTCCTTTCCTGTGCTCACCTTCGATTTAATTTGCTCTTCTTTTTCTAGTTTCTTAACATGGAAGCTGAGGTCTTTGATTTGAGACTTCATATAGGGGTTTATTTCTATAAATTTCCCTTTCAGTACTGCTCTCATGGCACCCACAAATTCTTATAGGATAGACTCATTTTTATTCAGTTTAAAATACTTTCTAATTTCCCTTTTGATTTCTTCTTTTACTCATGGATTATTTAGAAGTGTGTTATTTAGTTTTTCAGTCTTTGGAGATTTTTCAGGTATCTTTCTGTTGATTCCTAATTTAATTCCATTATCATCAGAGAATATACATTGTATGACTTGAATCCTTTCACTTTATTGAAATTTGTTTTATGGCCCAGAATATGGTCTGTCTTGGGAAATGTTCTGTGTGTACTTGGAAAGAATGTGTATTTTGCCATCATTGCAGGTAGTGTTCCAATCTTCTATAGCCTTGCTGGTTTTCTGCCTATCTGTGCTATCAATTATTGAGAGAGGGGTTTTGAAATCCCCAAATATCATTGTGGATTTGTTTACTTTTCTTTGCTGTTCTGTCAGTTTTTGCTTTACATATTTTTGAAGCTCTGCTATTAGGTGCCTCAGCATTCAGGGTAGTTTTATCTTCTTGATGAACTGACCCTTTCGTCATCATGAGGTGACCCCCTCTATCCCTGGCGATATTATTTGCTCTGAAATCTACTTTGTCAGATATTAGCATAGCCATTCCAACTTTCTTTTGACTAGGGCAAGCGTGGCGTACATGTTTCCATCCTTTTCTTTTAACTATTTGCATCTTTATATTTAAAACATATCTTTTGTGGTAGTCAGCATAGTGTTGGGATTTGCTTTTTTTATTCAGTTTGACAACCTACATTTTAAGTGTTGTGCTTAAACCATTTTCATTTAATGTGATTATTGACATGTTAGATTTTAGTCTATCATCTTGCTACATGTGTTTTTTGGGTCCCATTTGTTCTCTGTTCCCCTTTCTCTCATTTTATGCCTTCTATTAGACTAATTGAGTATGTTTTATGATTCCATTTATATCTTTTCTTGGCTTATTGGCTATAACTTTTGTTTTGACATTTTAGTGGTTGCTGTAGGGTTTATAGTGTGCATCTTTGACTTATCCCTGTTTACCTTCAAATGATGTTATAACATTTCATGTACAGTACAAGAATCTTATAAGAGTATTCTTCCATTTTTCCTCTCTTGGCTTTTATGCTATTGCTGGCATTCATTTTACTTATACATGTATTGTAACTTCACAATATATTATTATTTAAGCAGTCAGTTAGTTTAAATGCATTTAAATAATGAGAAAACATCTTATATATTTACCAAAGTAGATACCCTTTCTGGTGCTCTTCATTCCTTTTTGTGGGTCCATATTTCCATTTGGTGTTATTTTCCTTTTGCATAAAGGACTTCCTTTAATATCTCTTGAAATGCAGATCTGTTGGAGTAAGGATCGGCTGGATCTTCAGATTTTATATGTCTGAAAAAGCCTTTATTTTTGGAAGATATTTTCACTAGGTATACAGTTTTAGATCGATAGTTTTCTTATTCTTTCAGTTCTGAAAAGATGTTGTTCCACCGTCCTCCTATTTGCATTATTTCTGATGAGAAATCTACTGTCCTCCTTATATCTGTTTCTCTGTATGTAATGAGATGTTTTTCTCTGGATGCTTTTAAGATTGTCTCTTATCATGGGTTTTGAGCAATTCGGGTATAGTTTTCTTCATATTTCTTGCAGTTGGGGTTTGTTGAGTTTTTCACATCTGTGGGTCATAGTTTTCATCAAATTTGGAAAGGATTTGGTCCATCGTTTCTTCAAATATTTTTTCTGGCCCTCCCCTTCCTTCAAAAACATCAAACACTCATATGTTAGGTCACTTGTGAAGTTGTCCCACGGCTCACGGATCCTCTTCATTTCAAAAATCTTTGTTCGCTCTGTGTTTCATTTCTGTTTCTTCATATTAACTCATCATTTCCTCTGCAATGTTTAATTTGCTGTTAATCCCATCCAGTGTATTGTTCATCTCAGACATTGTAGCTTTTATCTCCAGAAGCTCAATTTGGGTCATTTTTATGCATTCTATGTCCATACTTTGAACATGTGGGATTTAGTTGTAGCCGTTTTAATGTCCTTGTTGATGATTTCTCACATGTGTTAGTTCTAGGTTGGTTTCAATGGATTGATCATTCTCCTCATTATACGTCGTATTTTCCTGCTTCTTTGCATGCCTGGTAGTATTTGATTGGATGCCAGACATTGGGAATTTTATCAGTATCTGACAATATTTATCAATATTGTCAGACATTTTTGTATTTCTATACATTTTCTCAAGCTTTGTTCTGGGGCACATTTAAATTCCTTGGAAATGGTTTGACCTTTTGGGGTTTTACTTTAAGATTTGTTAGGTGGAAGCAGAGCAGCTTTTAATCTTGGGATAATTATTCCCCACTAGTGATGCAAGACCCTTGTGGATACTTTCCCCAAGGTCCCATGATACTTTCCCCAAGGGTTTCCAGGCTGGCTGGGAGGAGTAGACACTCTTCCCAGCTCTGTGTCAGCGCCGGGCCTGCTCCCTCTAATCCTCTCAGATGGTTCTTTCTCTGGCCTTGGGTAGTTTCTCACATGCATACCCCAGTCAGGAACCTGAACTGTGAGGCGGACTCTCTATAGAGCTTTGGGGTTCTCTCTCTGTGCAGTCCTCTCCTCCTTGATATTCTGTCCTGGGAACTCTAGGTGCCTTGGTCTTCCTGGACACTCAGCTCTGTGTCCTCAACTCAGGGAATCCACGGGGCTCGGCCTGGGTCTCCCTCCACACACTCTCTGAAGAACGTAAGCTGGGGTAGTCATAGGGCTCACCTTTTTTTTTTTTATATCTTTATTTATTTATTTATTTTATTATTTTACTTTATTTTATTTTTTTGTGGGGAAGACCAGCCCTGATCTAACATCTGTTGCTAATCCTCCCCTTTTTGCTGAGGAAGACTGGCCCTGGGCTAACATCATGCCCATCTTCCTCTACTTTATATGGGACGCCGCCACAGCATGGCTGACAAGCAGTGCGATGGCGGGCGCCCGGGATCCGAACCTGCGAACCCTGGGCTGCCAAGCGTGAACTAAACCGCTGCGCCACTGGGTGGCCCCTGGGCTCACCTTTTTTGTTTCCCGTCTCTCTGGGATCACTGTTCTTTGTTGTCTAATATTCAGAACTCTTGAAAACTGTTGTTTCATATATTTTGCCCCTTTTTTGGTTGTTTTAGGTGAGAGGATAAACCCACTCTGTTATTACATCTTGGCTGGAAGCAGGAGTCAGAGCCAGTGCTGCCACCACCAGTCCAAGCCAGATCAACACCAGGCTCACTTTAATACCAGGGGTTACATGCTTTCCCCAAGTAAAGAGCCAATTTGAATCAGGTGTGCCTGACTCTACTGTGTGTCATTGCCTCTCCATCCGGGAAAGAGTGACGTAGCTACTTCACAATTAAGTACTTGCATGGTTATTGCCAAATCTGATTCTCTCAAGAGCCAAGTGAGATAAATAGGCATGATTAGCCCACTTGACAGGTAGAGAGTTTGTGGCTCAAAGAGGTATAGTGACCTGCCCGTGGCTACACAGAGTGCGAATGGCAGAGTCAGGACTATACCCAGGGCCCCTGTCCTCCACTCTGGGCTGTATTTGCTGCTTCCTCTCTCCCTCTTAGCAAGGCAGCAGGTGGGGAGCTCAGCTTTCATTCCTGATCTGTAATGACACATACATTTCCCCACTGGGGAGAGGATGAATAATCCAGTCCCCTGCTAGAAAACATGCAAGAAAAAGCAGGCCCCAAGGAGTGCCATCCCAGGCGGGCCCTGTGCTGCCGAGATGCATGGTGTATACGGTACAATCCTGTGTTTTTTGACTGTTGCTATGGTGTGTGGACAAAATGAGAGTGTGTTTCCTTGGAAAATTTCAACAGTGATTCATCCTCATTTCTACTAGGATCGATTGAAGAAATGGGTAAGCCTGGGGGAATAACCATAATAATAGCAATGTTTGCTCCCTATCAGGAAGCGGGTTGTTATCATTAAGTGGCTTCGTAAAAGCTTGTAAAATAAAGCAACATCCATCACCTTCAAAGAGAAGTTGGCATCAGAAAGAGCAGGGAGCTCTGAAATGAATTGTCTTTACGTGAGAGTCTCACTTCCTCTCGGTTACCAGGAAGTCTGCCACCAGAGCTGTCAGAAGGCCCTGGCCCCTTTGGTGGCCTGTGAGCTCAGATGCAGGGTGGGGGTGGACAGAGCACAGGCTTTGGACGCTGAAAAGTCTCGGTTTGAATTGTGTCTCTCCACTACTAAGCCTTAGTTTCCCCATCTGTAAGATGGGCACAGGGAAGCCTATCTTGCAAAGTGGTTGTGATGAGGCAGCCTGGAAAAGTAGCTGGCGCATGGTGCTCACTCATTACCACCGTCACACCAGTGGCCCTGAGAGTCTAAGAACAAAGAATGATGGAGCCGACTGTGTACTTCCACTCAATGAACTGTGATGGATGTAACATCAGTTACAACTGAGGTTACAGAGATCGCCTCGTGACGGGAGGAGTTGCTGATGGGAAACGATGTTGAGGGACAGAAGGAGAAAACAGCCTCAGATCCAGGGAACCAATCGGACTAGAGATGATCGTCAAAGCCCGCCCCACCCAGAGCCCACCTGAGAGGGTCCAGCCACCATGGGCTTTGGGCAGGTGGAGGATACGAGGAGGCAGAACCACTGTAAACATGTAAGCAGGGTTGGGGAGCCTGCCAGCAGATGAGGGGACAGAGAGACACAGGACATCACTGTGGCCTCTGAAAGGAGAGAGAGAGAGGGAAAGAGTTACAGCGAGAGCGAGGGAAGGGGAAGAGAGAGAGAGAGGATGAGGGTGGACAGAGAGAGACGGGAAAGGGAGAGGGAGTGAGAGGCACAGACAGACAGACAGTCACACACACACACACACACACACACACAGACACACACGGAGTAAGAAGAGAGCAGCTCCTTGGTTCTGGGTCGCAGGTACCACAATGTGTGGTCCATCTTCTCTATGAGCCCTTTGAAGACTTCAGGGACCACGGCCCTTGGCTTGGGTCAGCCTCTAAGGCCACCTGCCCCTTGCAAGCCCAAGAGCCCCAGCTAAGGCAGAAACAAACAAAGTATACAAAGGAAACTGCACAGAAAGATACCAAAAGCATAACCATTCCTTCCTCCAAGAGGGACTCCTATGGGTTATTTTTTCCTATTTTTCTGTCTTTTTCCCCCAAATTTTCCACAATAAGCATATATTAAGATCTTCATGGAAAAATAGAACGAAACCACAGCCCACAGGACCCGTGGTGTTGGCTCTTTTTCAAGTCCCCGTTGGCCCTTCCCCTCTCTCCATCCTTTTTGGGGGCACTGTGCCTGTGCTGGAAACATGTCTGCATGGACCACCTCCCCTTTCCCCAGGTCTTCTAGTAATTCTCATTTCCTGAGCTGACCTTCCTTCTCCTGCACTTAGGGCTTCTCACAGCACCTGCCCAGGGGAGGCCTCCTTCCATGTGTGAGTTCTGCTCTCTCTGAGTTCCTCCTGGCCTGTTCTGGCCGGACAAAAGCAGAACACCCTAGGGCAACTGAAGGCAGTATTTCTTAATGGTTAGAGCCCCAGGCTTTGGTGTAAGCTGATCCCACTTCCAAGCTGTTCCACTTCCTAGCTGTGTGTCCTTGGGCAAGTTTCTTAACTTCTCTGTGCTCCAGTTTTATTTCCTGTAAAATGGTTTCCAATCATTGGTGCCTTATTAGATTTGAGAGGCACACCTGCGGTAATGGGTATGACATGTTTAGAAAGGTTATGGACTCAATAAATACCAGTTATGATTCCTTTTCTGCAGAGTGATGTCTCCCACACTGCTGTGGCCTCTCAGAGAGGTGGGGAGGCCTGGCTTGTGCTCTCCTAACTGAGGTTATAAACGTATCTAAGCTCAGGCTCCTCTCCTCCATCTGCCATCACTAAGTGCCAGTGTCCCCCATCATCCTTGGCCCTTTGGGTCACAGAAGCAGCTGCCCCTGTGATGAGGCTGGGGCTTGACCTCAAGGGCAGGTGGAGCAACCCTCACCCTGGCTGGGTCTGCTCCTGCTGCTGGCTCCCTTCAAGCCTTTCCAGGGAGGTTTAGGGGGCTCAGCTCAGTACAATTCAATTCAACAAACATTGACCGAGCCCAGGGACAGGTGCTGGGGCATGCACAGGAGTAAGTCTCAGTCCCAGAGACAGACACGTAGTGAGTGAAAGACCTGGAAGTGTGGTACCCGTTGTCTTTATAGTGGGGCAGGGAGATGGTGTCAAGCTGAGGGTAGGGACTAAAACTGAGAGTGGAGACTTCCCGTCCCTGTGATGCAGCCCAGAACTGAGGGCACCGAGTGTGGAAGAGGAGATTGCAATTTTAGGAGCTATGGAATGGTTAAGGATAGCTGTCAATCTAATGCAACCTCATCAACCCAATCCGATCTAATTCAGTCTCATCCAGCCCATTGGGCTAATTAAATCCATCCCACGTGGATGAAGGACCAGCATGGTGCTGGGACCTGTGCTCTTCAATGATCTTTGTGAACTGTGCACTCTGACACCAGACCTAGGTGAGGGGGGGGAATTTTTTTCTTTTAATTTAACTTTAAAAACAAACAAAATCTTTACAAAAGTTGCTCTTCCTAAAAGGGAAACTTCAGAGCTGCAGGCCTTTCTCTACGGCCTCTGTGTGTGCTGGGAGCAGAAGCAGGGTCTGGCGGCGGCTGTCCCCTGGGAAGGTATTGCAGGACCAGCCTGGAGAGGAGGCTGTCCCTGGCTGGAGAGAGCAGCTCCCCTACCCCACCACTTCCCTCCCCAGCTTTATGTGAGCTTGTCTGTCTGTAAGACGCTGGGTCTTTGGACCCATAAAACATATTTGTAAATAGCTGCATTATGCACATCTTTAAAAAATTGCACAATTAAGGGGCCGGCCCTGTGGCTGAGTGGTTAAGTCTGGCATGCTCCGTTTTGGTGGCCCAGGTTCCTGGGTTTGGTTCCCGGGCATGGACCTACACCACTCATTAGCCATGCTCTGGCAGAAACCCATATACAAAACAGAAGAAAATTGGCATAGATGTTAGCTCAGGGTGAATCTTTCTCAACAACAACAAAAAGCACAATTAATATATGAACACACAAGTGCATTCTTACTATAAATATTCCAAGGATCCAGAAAGAGTGAAAAATCCTGCACATGCAATTCTGTTCCCTGCCTCTGAGCAGCTCTCAGTACAGTAAGCACCTCTCCAGAATTTTTCTGTGTGCTACTATGCATACAGGTGCATTTATAAATACATAGTTTATTTTAGTGTGTGGGTACCTTTAATACAAATGGGACCACACGGTATGTATTGTTCCATAACATGCGTTTTTCGCTTACCAATATGTCTTGGAAATTTTCCCCAAGGGACTCCCAGGTCTTCTTTACCCGGTTTAACTGTTGCAGGTGGGTGGGGGGAACGCATATGCATTTGCCCCCTTAATTTAATCACCTCCTACTGATGAACATCTATGTTGTTTCTAAATTTTTGCTGTCACAAACAGTGCTGCAGAAAAGATCTTTGTCCATGCTTCTTGGGGTACATGTGTCAGTATTTCATTATGGCAGATTCCAAGAAGTGAAAGTGCTAGATTGAAAGGGATGTGTGCTTTTTTATTTTGATGGATCCTGCCAAGTCCCCACCCATCTCTCTGGCCCACAGACTCCTCCAGTGTACACTCCCCTCAGCAGCTGTTCTCGTCTGCCCTTTCCAGAGATGGGGGGCTTCTGTGCTGGGGTCTGGCTCCCATTCTGCTTGTTCTGTTTGCAGTCCTCTTGGCTTTTCTACAGACCTTGGCCAAACACCGTCTTCCTGTCCTTTGCTACCTAGTTGCATCAAAGCCCCCATTTTAAGGACTCGAGTGCTATCTCAAAGCATAAAGCAGATAAATCAAGGAGTGATGGCTCTCGTTTTGGAATGATTTTTTGTTCCACAATAGGATCTGCTGCAGGGTTTAGAGCAATCCATTACCCAATGTGGATTCAGCCTGCAATTCATTCCTTCACTCCTTGGTTTGCAGAGTTAGGCTCTGTGCTAGTTACTGAGGAGCTCTTGCCTTCAAAGGGCATATTCTCATTGGATGCAGCGAGATGTGCAAATAACATATATTATTAGGTAAATTTATATTAATAGCCAGCTGGCTGCTTTAAATAATCAAAAAGAGAGAGATCTCAGTAGGTGAGAGACCAGAAATACTTGGGGATAGAGCAGTCTAACAGATTAGCACTAAGATTTACCAGCCCGCAGTGAATGATTACTGGGGCTGCCCAGCCAGTTTGTCACAATATAAACAAATGCAGGGAATTCTCTGTTCCTGGGCAACAGCTGTTTTCAAGTGTGAAGGAGGAGGGGAGAAATGGGAAAGAGATGTCTTCCAGGTTCTCCTTCCCCTGCCCTGGCCCAGGAAGTGTGACTGGCAGCAGGACTCTGCATATTCATTCATTCATTCATTATGGTTGGTATTTCTAAAAGATTTGTTTGTGATTATCTAACCTTCCCAGTCGGCGAAGAAAAAAAAATAAAAAGACAAAACAGCTTTCAGTCTGCGTATGGAAGTGTCCTCTACAGATTTTTTCTTTTTGCCCCTTATAAAAAAATCAGAAACCAAGGCCATACTGTTCAGAGTTCAGATAGTGAGCTGCTCATGAATCAAAAGATAACGTGGTACTGGGTAGCAGGACCCAACCAAAGAATGTTCTGATTTATTAACTTGTCTCCTGAGTAAGATAAAGTAGGCGAGTCAATAGATGTTAGGCCGCCTTTCCTCTGCCTGGGACCAAGGAGGAAATAAGCCATTGAGAGATAACTCAACTGGCTTCCGATATCAGAGTCAGGGCAGGGAGGGTCCAGGAGAGGCTAGTTCTGCCCTGATGGATGCTTGTGTGGGTGGGCACCACAAGAGGTCTAGACTTTGGAGCAGACTGGGGTTGCCATGTCAGCTAGTACTATTTCTGTCTTATCCCTTTTTTCCAGGCACTCAGTAAAGGGACTTTTTTCTTTTTTTAGTTCCTAGTGTTAAAGACTGTTTAATTCAGTTACATCATATCTGAAGGCTAAGCAGAGCTTAAATGGACTGTAAATTATTGAAGTTAGCCCTCAGAGATCATTCTGCAACATTCCATTCATTCACTCTTCCATCTAAGAATTATAAGACCTAATATTTTCCCTTGAGAAGTTTATAGTATACTGGGGGCATATTACACAGACACACAGAGCTCTTAATCTGTGACTGATTGTTTGACTGTCTGCTTCTCCTGCTAGACTGCAAGCTCTGCAAAGGACCATGTTCCCTGCTGTACTCCTCATGCTAACACAGTGCCTGGCCCGTAGTAGATGTTCAGTAAATGAATGAGTCAGCAGGAAATGATCAAGATCAAGGAGCGGGGCAGGAAGGCTCAAGCCTGTGTGTGGCTCAGAGGGGGACTGCTGGAGAGCAGTGCGATATGACCACTGGGAAAGGGGATAGTTGGAGCCAGGAAGGGGAATGTGGACGTTATTCTCTGGGAATGTGGGAAGACATTAATGGGTATCAAGCAAGAGAGTGACATGACAAAGTAGACTCTTTCTCTTTCATGCATTCATTTACTCATTTGTTCCATTCAATACAATTTATCAAGCATCTTCTGTATGTAAGGCACCCTATAAAATGCTGAAATATACAGAACAGAAATAAGATAGAATTGTATCCTCAAAGAGCTCACAATCTGGTCAGGGAGAGAGATAAGTAAACAGATGATTAAAATGTGTAAATTTTATGCTAGAGATTCACACAGAATACTCCAGGATGGCCTTCTGGAGGAGGTAACGTTTGAGCTAATCTCGAAGGACACATAATAATTAGGTAAAGAAAGGGTGGGAAGGGTGTTGCTGGCAGGGAGGGAGAGGAGAGAGCATGTGATGCTTTGGAATAACTGCACACAGGGTATATAGCTGGTGCATTGTGTGGGAGGCTGGGGGAGTAGAGAGGGATGCTGCTGAAAAGGCAGGCAGGGGGCAGAGCAGAAAGAGCCATGAGGAGACTCCTGGACTTTATCCTGTGGGTAATGAGAGAGGGAGACGCTCAGATTTGTATTTTAGGAAGAACATGTTGATGCAGAGAATGGATCATTCTACAACAGAGAGGGCCAAGATGGGCAGCAGGGAGACCAGCGAGGCAGCTGTTGCTCTTATCCAGGTGAGGAATCATGAAGGACTGAATTAGAGTAGTGTCTGAGGTGGTGGAAAATAATAGCTGGCATTTACTGAGCACTTACTGTATGCCAAGAACTGTTCTACATGCTTGCATTCACTCCCTCAGTCCTCCAGCTACCCTCTGAGATAGGAACTGTCATTATTCCCATTTTATGGATGAGGAGAATGAGGCACAAGGTCACATCTAGTGAATGCATATTTGTACTCAGGGCATTTGCAGGTTTGGGGGAATCTAGGGAGAGCAGCAATTTTGGAGCACAGGTGTGGGGACAGGGGAAGAGGATGAGTTCAGTTTAGACTGTTGACTTGAGATGCCCATGGGACTTCTAGGGGAGGTGTTTGGCGGCACCTGGATTGTTGGGTCTGGAGCTCAGGAAAGAGATCTGGGCTGGGGGGAGCAATCAGCAAGTTATGGTAAAGGGTGAGCTCATTCAAGGAGACTGCAGACTGAGAGAGGCCAAAAGAGCATCCTGGGGCGCCCATCATCTAAGGGGTGAACAGAGAAAGAACTGCTAATGAAGAGGACTCAGAGGAATGGGCAGAGGAGTGAGGAGAAAACCAGACCAGAGTGAAGAAGAGTGTCTCAGGAGGGTGCGGTCAACAGTCCACATGCTGCTGAGATGCCAGGTGGACACGACCGAGGAGCGAAGAGTGTCCACATCCACAAAGGTTGGGTTTACCCACAAAGATTTCATGGGTGACCTTGAAGAAAAGTTTCAGTGGGGTGCTAGGGGTGGGCTGGGAAGTGAAAAGGAGGTGAGGAAGTAGAGACAAGCAAGTCTAGAGAGCTCTTTGGAGACACTTTGTTAGGAAAGAAAGGAGAGGGAGAGGCTGCAAAGCAGCAGGGGAGGCAGGATAGAGTAACTTGATCTCCTTCCAAGACTGGAGCATATTTTATGGGGACTCATCTTAGGATTCCCCCACCAGAGCCGAGCACATTGGTTTATCCTAGCCAATCAACCATTCTTCTCCCTCCTCCACCCTCTGCCATCACCTCCACCTTGAGAAAAACAAGCTCTCACTGCATAGGAAAAAATGGTGAAAACCTGACTATTGGTGAAACCATGTGGGGATCTGAAGATATTTCTACTTTAGAGGCTGAGTGACAACACACAACTAAGTAGCTAAGCTAGTAGATGCTTAATTGGTTCTTATTTTCATGTATTTATGGGAAACAACGTACCTTGTTGATCATGGAGTTCCCTCCATGGCCACATTGCAGGCTATCCTGCCTTCTGGCATCTCCCCGGTGCTTTCTGGAGCAGAACTGATGCTGCCATATTTGTGTGGCTCCAGCTTTGGCAGTTTGGAAGTTGCTGAAGGCATGTGTAACAAGTTGTCTCCCCTGCCTTGAAAGAAACAACTGGGCAAGCCTTCATTTCTAATGGCGCCCATGAAGCAGATATTAAGGACCATGGATCTTGCTGTCAGGTTGACAAATGAGTCTTCTCTTTCAAAGGCACTTAGGAAGTTGGGTTTAGAAGCTTAAGAAGAGCTGTCAAAAGCAGGTGGGGGGTACCCTACCCAACAGCTGAGCCTTTTTATTTGGGGTAGGGTGGGGGATACTGTTTCTCATCGTGAGCCAAGGTGGGATTCCCTCCAAATGTTGGAAATGTGGCCAACCTATGCCAAAGGCAAAAGCTTAGGCTTCTGTAAGAGCCAACTGGGCCCACACAGCCTGCCAATGACCTAACTGGGACCGACGGGACCCAAGCACTTCTGTTTGCCTTTATTTACAGCCCCAAACAGGCTAGTGGGCAGCTGCCTGACGCAGCCTGTGGTGTGACGATGAGCATTCTCATGGTATTTTGGATACGGCCCAGGTGAGAACCAACACAGAGTCCTGCTGTGGAATTGGAACCCTTCTTGTTCCCAGTGGTTCCAAACTGGTAGTGGAATGGGTTCTTGGTGAGAGTGGGACACCCCTGGGCAAGGATTTCCAACCCTGGCTCCCCAACGTGTTTCTGAGAGCCTCAAATATAAACCCAGGACCTTGTTTTCCAGAGAATTTCCTGAACAATGAGGCTGGTGGTCAACCAACCACCCGGGATCTCCAGGTTCATTCTCAGGCCTACCAAGAAGTACTGGCAAGGTGGTTGAATAAGTATTTGATGAATACACAGATAAACATTTAGAAGACAAGAATTGCCCCCAGGCTCTTTGAGGAGCGGCTGGGAGATGGTGAAAGTCTCTTGGTATCAAATCATGGTTAGGAGTCCCAGCAGGATTAGCAATCACCCTAAATGAGGGGCAAAGCGTCTGACTGGTGGTGTCAACATGGAAGAGAGTTTGTCTTGTGCCCTTCGCACTTGAACACTCTCGCTTTGCACTTGCACATATCTTCACTCACTCGTTCAACTCTCCCCAGATTCCAGAGTTCTATCCTGGCCCTCTCATCTGTTCCATCCACTCTCACATACACAGATGGCTTCCAGATCTATATCTCCAGCCTTGACCCCTCTCAGGAGGTTTTGGTTTGATTAGAGTCTCTGAGTTTGCAGCCAGAAATGATACAGATATCATCATCTATCACAGGCTGGCTTAACAGCCTCAGGGAGAAGGAGGGCCCAGAGGGCAGATTTTAATGGGAGTTTTGGCAGGAGTGGGGGGAGGCAGGGAGAGCATTCGAGTGTAGCGTTTGAGTGCATTTGAGCATTGAGTGCAGATTTGAGCATTAGAGTGCCTTCATTCTTTCAACAATGCACATTTACTGAGCTCATTTAGAAGCAAGACACTGGGGATATAGAATCTGAAAGACACAGTCCTTGCTCTCAGGGGGCTCCCAGTCTATGGTGAGACAAGGGCTGATGGAAGCTAAAGAAGGCAGTTCTTAAGAGGCGGTGTAAGGAGCAGTGATGCCCAAGGGGAGGTAAGTCCTACAAGGAGAGTTTTGTATCTCTTAGGAGTGTGACAACATTGCCAAAAACCCCACTTCATTCTGTGGCTGCTCCATGACTGGGATCAGGTGTTGCTCATCTTCATTTTCCCAGCACAGGTGAATATTTGCTGAAGGAATAAATGAACGTACAAAGTGTTGTATGGAGCAACTAGCTGCTCCTTGGGGAGAGGCAGGATGGGAGGGAGAAGGTCTTCTTCCAGACCACGATCTTTGAGCAGAATTTGGAAATAGGAAGAGGCCTTTGCCAGGTAGATAAGACAAGGAAGGGATTCTGGGCAGATGGAACAGTGGGTGCAAATGTACAGGGGCAGTCATCAAAGACCATAGGGTATTTGGCAGATGATTCTCCAACACTGTAATGTAGGGTGCATGTTGGTCAACCACAGGCAGATGATGAAGCTGGAGAGGGGGCATGGGCCAGCTGAACAGGGCCTCAGAAGCCATTCTAAGGGGTTGGGTTTTTGCAAATTACAAGAAGCCTGAGAATGTAAGGGTTTTAGGTAGGGTAGTGATATGACCACCAAGTGTGTGGGCTGAGGAAGGGGCACTACCAAGGAGCATGCCTAGAGCTTCTCTTCTAAAGTTTCAGGGCTGCTATTTACCCTAGCTCCTGCATCTCACAGCAGGCACCCAGGTCCTTCCTCCCAGACCCGGGGAGGGGGGTCTATCTCAAACATCCTTGTCACAGTATACCATAACAGCACCCCCAGCCAGCTGGCACAAAGGAGGGAATCAGAGGCTGGCAGAGCAGAGAATGAGTGCACAACTGCTCTCAGCCCAACTTCCAGGTGACACCTGTGCGCTTGAGTGACACAGGCGGGGCCCCCCAGACTGTTAATGCTGGAGGCCCTTTGAGGTCATTGAACCCAGCCCTCCCATTCTAAGGATGGGAAACCCGAGAGCCAGGGAGGGAAGCAACCTGTCCAAAGTCCCATGGCACAGTCAGGACTAGAATCCAGGCCTCTGGGCTCCCAGGCTGGTTTTCTCTCCACAGAAAGATCTGGCTTCAGAGCTGAGCCCTGCTACCGCACTAGCTGTGCGACTTTAAGCAAATTACTTAACTGGCAGTTTTGTCATCTGGAATGTGGAGATAATGATACTTCCCTTGCGGGGTTGTTGTACGGGATTAAATGAGATAATGCATGTCAAGTGTCCCTGCAGCTTAAGGCCTGGTAGGTAGTTAGTAGTAACTGTGATCATTCTACCCGTCTTGGGGATTCTGTTTCTGCCCCCAGCGTGTTATCCCACTTCCTGTCTCCGGTGGTGGTGGTCCTGGGCTAGCCAGGGGGGCATTTCTCAGGTTGTTCAGGGAGGCAGGAGCATACCTTGGCTTAATTGAGTTTAGAGCAAAGACTGATTAAAAAAAGCAATCTTTGGTCTGGGTTACAGCCCAATAGTGTGTTCTTTTAGATACAAAATAAAATGGAAAAAATATTGATAGACATGTGTGTGCAGTTATGCATGAGTGGGGTGATTTTGACCATGTGAAAGGACTTTCCCATTTGCTACGGGATTCATGGCAGGGTTCCTTTAAGTCACTAGTTCCTCTCGGGGCTCTCACTCAGGGGTCAACTTCCCTAGCATGCTCCCCACCAACTTTCCAGGAAAGGGCCCTCTGCTCCCCACAGTCTTGTCACCCCTGGCCGTCTTGCAAGATTCCCTTGAGCTTTGTGCTGAAGCAGCAGAATCCCAGAATGGGAACCATGCAGCCACTGTAGACTCTGAGACGCGCCACGATTTTATGTGCCACGAAGAAAGAAAAAGCACTGCCAGTTGTAGCTGTGAGACGCCATTGCTTGGGAAACAAATCCCGATGTTAGAAGTGTTGACGTGAAAAAAATATGCATCTTAGAATCAATGATTCACAGTGTCTGTGAAGCGGGGTTAGTATTAACAGAAGAGTGAGAACATAGAAATGGGGGCCAATTCCCAAATTATACTTGGGTTAACATGATTTAATTATTATTTTTGTCTTTGTGAAAGAAACCACTAACACGTAGGCTTTATGAGGACAGACGCTGGGTCTGTTTTCTTTACCACTGTATCCCCATCAATTCGCTCATAGTGGGTGTTCAACAAATCTTTGCTGAATGGATAAATAAAACAAAGCCACATTATAAGACACGTCGAAAACCCAGAAAAGAAAATGAATCATTCATAATTCCCCCACTGTGGGTATTTTGGCTTATTTCATTCTAGTCTTATTTCCTATGAATATGCCCTTTTATATACATGTAAACATAATGTATTATTAGATTTAGCTCCGGGATATGTTTTTGTATTTCTCTATTAATATAAATGAAATGATGAAATGAGATGATGCGGAAATGCTTTTAAGACTGTAAAATGTTTAACCAAATATTTTATTATTAGTTATAATAATCCTAGCAATACCGATACGAATGAGGCTGATTTCCCGAGAATATACTTTGGAGCAAACAACGAGGTTGTCCTCTGAAGCTGGGAATACATTCTGTTCCTGCTCACCACGGGAGACCCTCTGCTTCATACTGGGAAGATAAAGAGATTTAAGGGCTCTTAGAAGTCGCCTGCTCCAGCTCCCTACCCAGCCCAGAAATTTCCTCAGTGTCACTAAAAGAGGACAAGCGGGATCGGGGAGGAATAAGCACATCTCTCAGGCTGATGACAAACAGCAACCTACAAAGAACTTCCTTCTTTCCAACCTCCACTAGCGGTGAAATGAAGTTACACTGTGGGTTTCAAAGAATGCTGTTCACTTTCTCTGCAGACAGACAGTAGTGTGGACACCATAGAGATGACAACACAAATAAGTCATTCCTGACAGGAGTGGCAGTTACATCCAACAAACCACAAAGCCAGATCTACCTTGGACAACTAGTCAAAAATTCACCTTTAGATAGGAATGCAAACTGGTGCAGCCACTATGGAGATTTCTCAAAAAATTAAAAATAGAAATGCCATATGATCCAGCTATTCCGCTACTGGGTGTTTATCTAAAGAACATGAAATCAATAGTTCAAGAAGATTTATGCACCCCTATGTTCATCGCAACATTGTGCACAATATTCAAGACATGGAAGCAGCCCAAGTGCCCATCAATGGGTGAATGGGTAAAGAAGACGTGGTGTATATATACAATGGAATACTACTCAGCCATAGAAAAGACTAAATTGTGCCATTTGTGACAACATGGGTGGACCTTGAGGGTATGATGTTAAGCGAAATAAGCCAGACAGAGAAAGACAAATACTGCATGATTTCACTCATATGTGGAAGATAAACAAACAAATACATAGATAAGGAGAACAGATTGATGGTTATCAGAGGGGAAGAGGGTGAAGGGAGGGCAAAAGGGGTAAAGGGGCACATATGTATGGTGATGGATAAAAACTAGACTATTGGTGGTGAACACAATGCAGTCCATATAGAAGCTGAAATATGATAATGTATACTTGAAATTTACACCATGTTATAAACCAATAAGATCTCATTAAAGTAATTAAAAACAACAACAAAAAATTCACCTTTAGGTAGTCAAAGAATTCATGTACAATCTCATTAGTCTAATCCATGCCTGGATCTTGGAAGGGAGGAGGGTTTACTCATACAACACGCAGAAGGGAGGACTGACAAAGAGTCTCTCCTTGACCAAACTCCAGCCAGGCCCCACTGGGCCCTCTTCTCAACTAGGCCTCAACCTTGGCCTATAAACTTGATAAACTATAAACTAATATAGCTTCTAACAGCTCAAAGCTGCATCCCTAGGATGACTCTCGCCCTCTTAAAGTCCCTGCCTGAGAAAACTCAAGGCTGCCAAAAGAACTTACTATTTGTTCCTGCCGACACCTGAAGCTAGGGCCTCTGTCTCCCTGTCGTTGTGGGTGGGCAGGAGCCTAACTTCCATGAGTGCCAGTCAGCAAACTCAGATGGGTTACACACGGACCAACCCCTCCTTCCCGCTTTTTGTAATTTTTCACTTCCTTGACTCTGCTCAAGCCCCCTCTGTTCCCCCTCCTTCATTTTTTCTTTAAAAAGCCCAGTCACCTCTGTACAAATAGAAGTTGAGTTCAGTCCATGCCAAATCCTCTACCCTATTGCAATAGTATACTACTAATTAAAATCTGTCCTTGCTGCTTTAACTAGCATTTGGCTGTGTTCATCTCTGACAGCTCAAAGGCTGGCTATTACACCTTGGCTAACAGCTTGGGCTCCAGGCTCGCCCAGATTGCCTGTCTCTCTGCACACCTTCACCTGTGAGTCTGCATTCTCACTCTTCCTGACGCAAACCCTTGGCCCTGAACCTGATTCCCTGTCATCTGCTTTGTGCCCTCCTTCTTTGTCCTTAGAGATGAGGTCTTCTGGTTGCATTGCTCAGTTCCCATCTTGCACACCTTTGCACACTCCCTTTCTGCTTACACCACCTTCTCAGTCTCTGGGGCCCAGAGAGGCTGGGCCAACTTCCCAGCCTCCTCTGTCTCTGCTTCAAAGCCGCCATCCCACCCGCTACGTGCTGCAGTGAAGGCTGATCTTGGCCTTAAGCCATTGCCCAGGCATTAAGGACAGGGCCCAGTTTGTGAGGCCTACACTATCAATGCTTTCCCAGAGATTCAAAAATACAGCTTGCTTACAGATTTAAAACCAGTTTCTAACACAGAATATCGCTTTATAAAATGGCTCAACAGCTGTGATTGGTACTAGATGAAAGAAAAATCTCAACCAAATTTTAAAAACAAGCTGAGCTTGTAAATTCCACGTGTATTCCTTTGCTGACTATTCCTCCACTATCCACTGTTCTCCTGATTCTCCCCTTCTCACACATGAGAGCTGAAAGCCGAGAGCTGGTGCCTCCTACCACTCACTCACCTCCCTCTTTGCCCCGGGCCTCCCAGGGCAAATTGTCTTGGATGATCTAGTTTAGGACTCCCTCAGAGTCACAGTCTTTCTTTTATTCTAGACAAACCAGGAGGTAAGACAATGTCTCCGTGTCCCTCTGCAGTGCTGCTTTGAGACGTCCTCCCTATTGAGAATTTGCGAAGGTCTCCCTTCTGAGATGTGAGACCCATGTCAGACATGAGGCGGGGCCAGTCCTCACTCCACTGACATGGAGAGTTGATGCAGCAGTCCTGGCTGGCTGGGAGGGTCCCTTCCCTGGTGCTAAACCACAGAGAGGAGACAGGAACCCAGGCAAGAGGCCTCCCTCCACTTGAGCTCTATTACGAGAGTGATGCCCCCGTTCCTCTGCCTTTCTGCAGCCACTTTGCACTGTATTCACACAAGTGATGAAACGTCAAACTCTGGCTAGCAGTTTCCCTTAGCATCCACTGTATCCCTACCCCTCCAAAGATTTTTTTCCCCCCAGAATGTTCTGGGAAAAAAACCTCCAACCAATTGAATGAAAAAGAAAATAAGCTGGGTTTCCCTCACACCCATGGAGAATGGGGTTATAGAGGTTAGTTGACACCTTTCTCCAATTTCAGGGTGAGCCCCTTTATTGAGCCCAGCCCTGCTCCAGCCTTTTGGGTGGATTCAGAGCCTTCCAGGAGTGGGAATCCCATTTCTCCTCCTCACACCTCTACAGGTGGCTGGGATAGGCTAAGGACCACCTATCCAGGAAGCCCAGGGAACTTACCCTCTGCTCCTGTGTGGCCACGAAAGTCTGGAACCCTGGAGCCACCCCAAAGCCCAGCTCTTGGATGAAAGGTGGCTCAGACTGACTGTGGATCTGAACTTTCACTCCTGCTTCAAACGTCGTTTCCTCTGAAAGAACAAAGATGGACAGAGGCATGGGTCAGCGACAACAGATGCTCCTGGAGTCCTGGGACTGAAAAGTTCAAAGGGACGCTAGAAAGGCCGTGTGGTGGGCAAAATAATGGCCCCCAAACTGTCCACATCCTCATCCCTGGAAACTGTGGATACATTACCTTGTGTGGCAAAAGGGACACTGCAGAAGTGAGTAAGTTAGGGGTCTTGAGATGGGGAGATTATCCTTGGTAATCCAAGTGGCCCAGTGTAATCACAAGGGTCCTTATAAGAGGGAGGCAAAAGGGTGAGAGTCAGAGAGAGAGTGGAAAAAATGCTATGCTGCTGGCTTTGAAGATGGAGGAATGAGCCACAAGCCAAGGGATGCAGGCAGCTTCTAGAAACTGGAAAAGGCAAGGGAATGGATTTTCCCCTAGAACTTCCAGAAGGAATGCAGCCCTGCTAACACCTGGATTTTAGGCCAGTGAAACTCATTTTGGACTTCTGGCCTTCGGAACTGTACCATAGTAAGTGTGTGTTATTTGAAGCCAGTAAGTTTGTGGTCATCTGTTATAGCAGCAATCAGAAACTAAATCAGGCCAGCTAGGCCAGCTCCTTGCTTCAGTCTCCAAAACTGCAGAATGCATTTACAAAGTCAGTCTAGCACCTTTATTTTATTTACTAACTTCTCTACTGGGCCGTGAGCTGAAGGCGAGGAGATCAGGAGGAGGAAAACACGACACAGCAGAAGAAATAAAAATACAGAGCTTGCCTGTGTGCTAGGGCCCCTGCCCCTTGGAGCTGCGGGAAATGGGCAATTAGAAGAGAAGCTTCTGCCTTTTTCTTTCCTTTGGCAGGAGAAGTGGCCCTTGGCAGTGGGAGGTGGCAGTGGTGGCAGAAGGTTGTGGGAAGGCAGAGCCTGGCTCGTCCTATATGTTGTTGTTCAAAACTGGTGGAGAACGTGCCTATGGGATATATTAGCCTTTACTGGGTCTTTTTCTGTCTTACCCTTTCCAAACAGCCTGCAGAATGAGCTTTCCAAAATGCAAACCTGTGTAACTCTCTCCCGTGCTTATAAGGAACCCCGTCTCCTTAACCTACCCCTGTACCAGCCTTGCTTCGTGGCACTATATGGTCCAACCCTCTAGGGCTGCCTGGATTGGTTGTTACTGGTCCCTGCTCTGCACGGATGCACATGCATCTCCTTCTGCCTGGAATGCTTTTCTACCTTGCCCACCTGACCATTTCCCTACTCACCACCGAAGATTCAGCCCCAGCCCCACCCAAAGCAACTCCTTCTCTTGCTCTGTTGTATTCTTCGCATAAGCCTGATAAAGCCTCTGCCACGCCATGCAATAATCCTTTATCTGACTGTCTCTGCCACCAGGCTGGAGCATCCTGAGGCCAAGTTCTGGGCTTTCTCTCCAGATCTCAAAGGTCCTGCAGAGGGCCAGTCACACAGCAGGCACTCAGGGAACCCCTGTTGAATGAATGAGTAAGAGATTTGTGACTCAAACCTCACCCACTTATTATTGGGCAAGGCCAATCTAGAGTCAAAAATCGAGGAGTGTTCTAAAAGCAGAAAATGGGGAGAGGATGGGTAAATGCAAGAATGAGGGAAGATGGAGGAGGGGGGAGAAATGGAGATCAGAGGTCAGAGAGGGAGGGATGTGTCAGCACTGAGGCCATAGACTGGGGACACACACTAAAGCTGGCACAGAAGAGAAAGGTGAGGAAGGAAGGGCTGGGGCCAAGCATGGGAATGGGCAGGACCCATGGACAGCCTGGGGCCAGTGACAGAGGGGGGGGAAGGGGGTCTAGAGCTGGAGGAGAATTCCAAGGTTGGGGGTACATGGAAAGAAAGGTTAAGTAGGCAGACAGGGCCCAGAGGGTAGGATAGGCAGGGCTTTCACAGTCTAGATGAGCCGTCAGTGGCTGACACAGGGTTTAGGCAAGAGAGCCTTGGCCAGCAATCCTTTCATCCTGTGTCTTTGTGGAGCGGCAGAGAATCCTGGGCAATCCACGAACACATCCCCCTTCCCTTCAGCAGTGAACTGTTCTGTGATCTCTCTACCCAGATCACTCCATCCAAACTCCTGCCCCTGTGTCCCTGTGTGCCTGTGCTTTTGTGTCCCTGTTTCCCGGTAGATGATGGATCCTTAAGAGGAGAGGGTGCTCCTTACTCATTCCAGAGCCCACTGCCTAGCCTGGGGCCTGATGGGAAGAGGAGCGGGGAGCTGTAGGCATTCAGCGGCTGTGTTTCCTAAGGCCTGCCCAAGAGAGGGGCTGAGGAAAGGCCGAGGAGCCCAAAGAACAGGCTTGGATGGGGAAAGGCGTGAACGTGGAGTGATGTTGGGACTACAGAGACGCCCGTGTCTGAATGAACTGAAAGCATGGTCAGTGAGCTGTGGGGGGCAGAACGGGAGAAATGCCAAAACTTGTTTTCCAGAGCTGGCATAAGCTGTGTGTCTGCTATACAGCTGAGCTTAAGAAACCTTAGAGCCTGTAAGACAGACTCGAAGGAGGGGTCCTGTGGCTTACGGGGAGAAATGAGAAATTAAACCTTTCTGTCAGAAGTGCTGTGAGTAATGGGCAAAGCAGACTGGCCAGGCCTGCCTGTGTCAGGGAGAGCTGCCCAAGGCTGATCAGACTGGTTGGGAAAGGGAGATTATGCCAGAATCAGCAGGAACGGGGGCATAGGAAAATCCTAAAGCAACCTCGTATCTTTACAAACAGCCAGTGACTGGACGGGCACGAGTGGAAGAGGGTGACAGATGACATTTCTGCTCTTTTTAGAACAACCACTGTCCAGTGGAATGTCTGTCAAGATGGAACGTTCTATAACCCGTGCTATCCAACAAGGTCGCCACTATTCACATGCAGTGTGACTAGTGCAACTAAGGAAGTGAAACTTCAATTAGTTAACTACTTAGTCCCCCCAGCTTTACTGAGCTATAATTGACAAATAAAATTGTAAGGTATTTAAAGCATAAAATGCGATGGTTCGATATGTGTATACATCGTGTATACATTTCCCTATCGAATTAACACATCCATCATCTCACATATTTACCTTTTTTGCTTGCTTTATTTATTTTTAATTTAATTTAAATTTAATGAATTAAATTTAAATAGCCACATGTGGCTAGTGGCCACCTTACTGGGCAGTGCAGTTGTAGAATGTGAGCAGAGGGAGGACGAGGGCTCCACTACCCTGCTTTCCCCAGCAGATGCCCCCGTGGGGCTCTCATCTGGAGGTTGTGGGTAATTGGGCGGGGTTCTGAGCAGCTGGACCCTGGGTCTTCATGGTCAGCCCACGACTGTCGTCCCACGTCCTCTCTGGCCCTGCTTTTCCCAAGGCACCACTTATGCTCACCTCTCCAGAGAGAGTCTGTTTCTCTTCCTTCATAGAACTGCTCTTGGCTTCCCTCTGGGGATTCTTCTCCAGTTCGACAGTGAACCACAGCTCCTGAAGTCTCTGCCCCACACCCACCCTCAGTCTCCCATGTTTCCTGACGTGGATGCTATCAGTGCAACTATGAAGATCCAGTTTAAGAGCTGAACTTATCCAACGCAGACTTAGAGCCAGGGCTCAGACTCTGTACTCAAGGTTCTCGAACTAGAATGCACATTGAACTCACCCAGGGAGCTCTGGGTGATGATTCCAGGGACCTCCCCTAGAAATTCTGATTTTGTCATGCTGAGGTGGAGTCCAGGAATCTACATTTCCGGGAGTTCTGATATAGGTTATCTGAAGTCAAGCACATTTGGGCAAAGCCGTCTAGTCCAGAAAGGGGAAGTGACTTGCCCAAGTTCACACAGCAAGTCAGGAGTATAGCAGGGGCTAGAGCTAGGCCTCCTGACTTCCAATTCAACACTCTTTCTACCCCACTACGGGTGTGGTTTAGTTCACGTGAGCAGACACCCTGGTTCACAGCTCTGGGGTTCTGAGTGTGGGTTGGAGAAAGAGAACATCTCTTTCATTGTCATACCCCTAAAACCCCTAGCATGGTGCCTGGGACAGAGAAGAGCTCAATAATTGTTGAATGAAGCAAATGAGTGAGGAAGTGTCCTCTGCTGAGTCTGCTCCCTGCCCTTGGACCAGCTGGGAGTCTGCCCAGGGTCTGGCTGGACACCGGGAAACACCAGCACCACACGCTGCCCAGCAACTGGCTTCCTCCCATGTCGTAGGACCCAGGAGGTCTCAGCTGCTGAGATGCAGGTGGGCTGCACACAAAACAACAGCAACAAGAACAACAACAGTAGCTGGGACCACCCATACAGTTTTTGGATCCCAGTGCAAAATGAAAATGTGGGGCCTCATTAAAAAACTATTAAGAATTTCAAGACAGCAATAGCAGGACATTAAGCCAAAAGGGTGGCCCTTTTGAGCATGGGGGTCTCTGTGACTGCACAGGTCGCACCCCCGGGAAGCCAGTCCTGACCATCACCCAGATTGGCACTGGATGGAATTGTTCACAACCTCATTTTCCTCCCACCACTGAATGATTCAACACCGAGCTGCTTCAAAGAGTGCAGGCCCCTAGTGCAGCGAAGGATTTGTTTACACAGCATGAACACCAGGATTCAAAGCCCCAGAGAGAGAGAGAGACAGAGGGAGAGAGCACAGAGAGAGGGAAGTTACTACACACACAGCATTAGGAGCCCTTGTTAATTGGCACCAAGCTGAAACCCAGACAGCTTAACAAGAAAGATAATGTTGAATTAGGAGGAGGGTGGTAAGGCATGTTCAACCTGCAGAATGCGGAATTTCCCAGCACTTTCGAGGAGCACGGCCATGCGGCACAAGGTGAGGTCTAACCGTGGAGGGTTTTCTGTGCGTGCAGAAGGATTTGGGAGCTCTGTGGGAGGAGACAGGGAGCGATGGGCAGAATGCATAATGGGGCAGGGAAAGTACATCGCAATAAAAGAAGCTTACATCTTTAATCTTTGCAAATTACAGGAAACATGCCAAGGAAATAAACACTGGAGAGAAGAAGGAAGGGAAGCTTCTCTGAAAAGCCAGAGGAATTTTCTAGGCTAAGGCAGGGATGTGTTGATACACAGCAATCTTGTGTTGGATGAAACTGACTATCACAGTGGCTAGTATAGCTAGCCCCAGAGAAGAGGCTGGGAGGGAGGCCAGCCCTATGGGGGGGTGGGTCTCAGCGCTGGACAGCTTCTGCCAGTCCTTCCACTCTGCCCTCTGCCCTGGGAGCTACGCTCGTGTAGACTGTACAGATGGGTTCTCTTGTCCTCTGGCTTCTGGTTGGGTTCAGCCAATGGTGGGCCCAGGTGGGAAACTGGAGGGGAGAGGGATATTCAGTCTCTCAGCTCTACTGGCTGGGTCACTGCGGGTTAGCTGCACATCCCATTGGAAAGCCATCTCTCTAGGTTGGGGAGCTGGGGGCAGCTCCATATTGCTCTCTCTCTAGATTCTGATACTAGCTCTTTTCCACCTTCCCTAGGGGTGGTAATGGCTCTCCTTGCTACCAGGCCCGGGGCTCTGCTCATCCCATATTGCCTTCCCTAAGCCTTGTAAATAGTCCTTCATCAATCTTTCTTTGTGTTATGCAGTCCATGGGTTCTGTTAATTTTCTGTCTGGATCCTGATTGGTAGAGCCCCGAGAGGGCATCTAATAGCTAATCTCTGAGACACAGCAGGAGGCCCCTCTGCAGCACCATTCACTGAAGGACAGCCATCGTGTTTGAGCACTCGTAGGGACGGAGGCTTCACCACCTGCAGGGGCAACCCATGGTTTTCCAAGTTCATCCTTACACTGAGTTGAAAACTGCCTGCTTATAGATTCTTCCCTCTGCTCCTAGCTCCACTCCTTCTTCCATTGACACCTCTTCAATGATCTGAAGATGCATACTGTGACCACTAGAGCATTCTTGTTTCAATGCTAACCTTCCCCAGAAGAACCGACCCCAGTGTGTCTTTGCTTCTGAGGCCTCACTAGCAGAGGTGCACTCAGGGAGGTGCTTGGCCTGGTCAGGCTTCTGTGGGGAGGGGCTCAGGACCCTCTCCCCATCTTCCCCAGGAGAGCCAATGGCCCTGCATGGTGTATGGAGTTCCTGGCGGGGCTCAATTCCCACACTCAGTGGGGCCAAGGTGGGCAGGGTTTGCACCCAGAGACAGAGTATCCCTTTCCCAAAGGAGTGAGCCAGGCATTCCGAGAGAGGTGGGAACCCAGGCCCTTCTACCTGGTGGGTCAGAAGCAGAGAGAGCCTAGGACAGCTGGTTAAATGCTTGGGGCTCTCGGGTCAGGCAGGGCAAGGTCAAGTCCAGTTCTGTGACCTTTGGCAAGTTATTTAATCTCTTGGAGCCTTATTTTTCTGCAAAATCTGCAGAATGGGTTTGACCATAATAATGGAACCTTCTTCATAGGGCTGTTGACACTGCATAGAAAGCCCATAGCACAGAATCTGGTGATCAAGAAAACTCACTAATTTGTAGTGCTATCATCATCATCATTAATTCAGTCTCTGGCTGTCTACAAAATCCAACTGGATCAGTGCTGTTTCACATTCCTCTTCCCTCATGCTACTCCATGCACCTAGACTAGCCCTTCCTCTCCCCTTCCATCTAGTTGACCCCTAACCAGCTTCACTGTCACCACCTCCTGGAAGCCTTCTCTCCATTGGGTGCCCCAACATCCAAAACTTACCATTTCCACACCTGATTGTAACTCATTCTCTCCATGTAGACTGAGCAACCTCTTGGAGACAGGGTCAATGTTTTATTTATGTTTATATGCATAATGCCTGGGATGCAGTAGGTGCTCAGTAAATGCTTGTTGAAGTGAACAAAACAGCACAGCTGACCTCTGAGACCCACAGAATCCCACCCTCCTGGTTTTACAGATGAGACGCAGAGATGCTCAGAGCGGGGCGCATTTGTCTGGGTCTCACAGTGAGTTTGTGGCCAAGCTGGGTCCACATGGGGACTGCTGGACCAGCTCAGGACCCTCTGCCACAGTCTCAAGGAGGCGGGTGGTGAGTAACACACTAGTGGGCGGCTGTGTAGGGACTTAAGGCCAGAGCTCATGGGGGCTGGGCAGGGTCAGCAAAGACTGCTTGTGACACTGCCCTGAAGGGAGTTACAGTCTCGTGTGACTGCTATCTTCTTGGTCTCTGCTGCCCATGAAATCACAGTGACTTGCCACTGGGGACTATTTATCAAGATGACACCCATCCTTTGAGCCTCACTGTTTCCCATGAGCAGGAAGAAAGGTCTGGAGTGTCCAGGTCTATGTTTCAGCCAAGCAGCGAGGGGCTGGGACCATCAATCAGCTGGGACACCCGCCCCCACCCTCCGCCCCCCAGTGGCTTCTCTGGCTGCCACTGCTGACTAGATGCTGTGGCACAGCCCTGCAATTCCCTGGGGACTGAAAGTGTGTGTGTGTGTGTGTGTGTGTGTGTGTGCGCGCGCGCGCGCGCGCGTGCATGCCAGAGAGAGACAGATGGAGACAGGGAGGGGGAGAAGGAGAGAGAGAGAAAGAAACTATCTGAAATGTGGGGCCATCACTCTTGTTCCCTCTTATTTCCCAAAATGCTGCTTTGGTGTTCATAGAAACAAAGAAAGAACTGACCTTCCTGAGGGCAGACATGGAGCTGGGCACTTCCCCCTTTGTCCCCTCATTCACTGGACAGTGATGTATTGAATGCCTACTGTGGACATGCACCACGGGTCAAGGACCAGGGCTCTAGCTGCAAATCAAGCAGAGCCTCCCTCCTCTTGGAGCTCACGTTCTGGTGGAGGGACGGATAACAAACAGGGACACACGCAGCATCGGGCCAGCGGCGGTAAGTGCGGGGAGGTTAAGTGGAGCAGGGAAGAGGGTAATGTGACAGGACAGGGCAGGGCTTTTCAGAGCGATGGCATTTGTGTAGTGACCTGAATAAAGTGAGTAAGTGGGCCACGGGATGACCCGGGAAAAGCATTCCATGCTGAGAGAACAGCAGGTGCAAAAGCCCTGGAACAGGTATGCACTTGGCCTATTTCAAGAACAGCAGGGATGTGGTCAGAGGCTGGATGCTCCTTTCATTGTTCCTCATAGTCACCCCTTGATGTAGGCTTGTTATTAGCACCCTCATTTTACAGATGAGTAAACCAAGGCTCAGAGAGGTCAGCTGGCCCTAGCCACACCAAGCACACCCAGCATCAAACCCTATCCACTAGTCTCCAAGGCCCTGCTCTGGCCCTCCCAACCTGTGGCCTCGCTCAAATACTTTGTGCCTTTCTAGTGTTACTGTCATTTCTCCATTAGGTAGAGGTCCTTTGGGAACTTTTAGGCCAGTACTCTGAGTCACTCAGCTTTGAATCCCCCGCAGGACATGGCAAACAATATCGGCACATATATCGGCTTTGGGGTTTTCACAGACTTCATCTTACCAGATCCTCCCGGCCGTCCTGAGACGGGTGGCAATATCCCCATTTTATTATATACATTTTTTTTTACTTTATACCCATTTTACAGATCAAGAAACCAAAGCTCAGAGAAAGTAAAGGATGGGTCCAATATCGATGATTCAAGGCTGCATGGAATTTTGGAGAGAGGAGATCCATTGACACTGCTTGAATTCAACTAACTTTTCATTTCTCAGGTGAGAAAACTCTGTGGGTGAGACTCACAGAGAAGAGAGTAGCCAATGGTTACGTGGCAAGTGGCAGCCTGGCCAGGTCCCTTGACTCCTTACCTCCCTCTACCCTTTGTCAGTTGGCTAGAAGAGGCAATGGTCCCAGACGACAAGCCAGTAAGGTTCCAAGCTGGACAGGGACGGAGGGGGAAGGATCGTTTAGTTTACATTGGGTTCAGCAGGCTGTGTTCTCTTATCTCAGGGTCCAAGGCAGGCTCACTGAGCATGCGACAGTGACAACGATAGGGACCAAGGTCCCAGCCCTAGCCTTTGAAAGCCCTGGTGGAAAGGGCCTGCTAAACGCTGTCTGGGTGATCAACTAGAGGCGCCATCTTGGTGCCTCATGCTCTCCTGGCTTGCACAGAGAAATCCATGTCACAAATCCAATGACGCCCAAGGCGGGGCCCTGGGAAGAGGAGCAGGGAAGCGTATCAAGAAAAGCATGGGCTCTGAAATCACAGAGATCCGAGCTTGACTCCCAGCCCCACCACTCAATAGCTGTGTGGCCTCAGACAAGTTATACTGCCTCTCTGAGCCTTAGTTTCCTCTTTGGCTCAGAGGGGCTGATCTCTCGGGTTCTTTTAGCTCTAAAATTCTACGAGCTGAGGATCATGCACAAGTCTCCTTAACTCATTGCATCTCATTTTAATTTCCTGAAAAATAGATTAAAAAAAAATAGATGTGTCTGCTCAGCACTCACATCGAGTCAGAAGAGGCTGATTTTTCTAAAGATAGCACACAGAATCTACGAATTGCTGCCTGGCTAAAATCGGATGATGCACATCGTGTCCTCCCTCTCTGCCCCTCCCCAGTCAGACAGGTCCAGGTGAGCAGCACGTCCTGGTGAGAAAATTCGAACCCAGCACAGAGACGAGCACGCTCCTGCTTGGTTGCTCGCAGATGACGTTCTGAGGCTGGGTGAGCTTCTGGAGGAAGGAAAATCAGCACTGTGTTCCCGCGCTGCCTGGGCTGCAATTATGTCTGCTCAGGGCGGCAGCGTGAGTTAGCAGAGTGTTCTCGCCAACGGCTTGTGACCCAGGAGGTGTTGTCAAATGAACACAAAAGTTTGGGAAAGGCTGGAAACCCCGGCCCCCTCCCGCAGAGCCTCAAAGCACACAGCATTTTAAAGGCCCCAAGACAGGCTCCAGAAAAACATGTCAGCCTTTGTTGAACTGAGTGTTACCCAAAGCAGCCTTTTTTGCCTCCTTTCTTTCTCTTTTTTCGTTTTTAAGGAATACTAGCTCTTGGTGGAAAGAACCAAGGGCCAAGCAGAAGCCATGGATCCAAGTCCTAGTTCACGAGATCGTGGGAAAGTCACTCAGCATCTCGGAGTCTTGCTTAACACCTCTGCTAAATGGGTTAATCTGTTAAATGATTAGAACGGCCCTGTCTACATCACAAGACTGCATGAGGATCTGAGGATAGAATGCAGGTGAAGCATCTTCTATACTGTAGAGTGATGTGCCCACGTTGGGGAAGGAGATAGTCAATGTTAGGTCTTGGTTACACCATAGAGAAGAGTGGCTACACTTAACACAAATCTGTTAAACAGAATGTTTACAAAACATACATTGGCGGAGGCACTGTGTGTGGGGTTGGGTCTAGTCTCATTACAAAAGGATTTATTCCTAGGATTCTTTAAATAATGAGTTTCCCTAGTGTATTCAGGCTCAGAGATTATAAATGACTTGCTAAGAAGGCTGATGAGTCTGGGTGGGCGACCTGCAGGCAGGAGACACCACCCCTGAAAAGCCATCAGGAAGTGCCGCGTCTGCAAATTTATGGGGGAAGTTGGTGGATGATTAAGATTCTATTCGTAAAAATTCTGTTTACACACATTGGCGGCAGAAGTTAGGTACGACCAGATTGCTGAACAGAGCACGTATATAGATTGTGATATGATTAAAAAATTCAAATCATTCAAAGCATGACTGAATTCATAGCAACGTTTTGTTATTGAATATTTTCTCAATGGACGAATGTAAAAAGCATGATAGCGTTCATGTGGGGTGATGTCTGAGAAATAGGTGGGTGTTGAAAAGGCATCCTCATACTTCCAAAGGGTGGGAAACAGTGCTCGAGGTCAGAGCTTCTCACACTAGCATGTGAATCACTGGGGATCCCGTTAGAGTGTGGATTCGGGGTGGGCCTGAGATTCTGCATTTCTGACAAGCTCCCAGGGGATGCTGATGCTGCTGGTAGGAGGACCACACTTTGGGTGGCGGGACCCCCCCAGGAGAACACCTATGTGCTAGCAGAACACACTGGGCCACTGGTGATATGCCCTCTCCTATCTCTCCAACCCCAAGGCTCATCCTTAGATCCAGCTACCCCAGGACACCGTGGGCTGTTCTTGGCCTTTGCTCCTGCTTCCTCTCCCCCTGCTTGGCATCTTACCTCCCCATGACCCACATCCTTTCTAACTCCTACACACTGCCCAGCCACCTAGCAAACAGGCCTGAGACTAGGACCAAAGGTCATCTCCTTTTTGAAGTGTCCCCTGAGACACCCTTTCCCTCCCTTCCAGAATGGATTATCCTCTTCTATATGCCCCATCTACCCTCTATCTGTCATAGCACTCGATAACATTTAATTGTTTACACGTCCCCTGACCAGACTGCAAATGCCTGGCACTCCTTAGACACTTTACACGAGAACTGTTGGATCAATGAATTTCCATCTACTACATAAAAGGAGCTCTCAAGATAGTCTCTAGATTGTGAACTCTGAAAATATGGACTGGGCCTTTCATCTGCATCCCTGAGTGCCCAACACATAGTAGGCGCTCTTCGTGATTTATTGAATAGGAGGACAGGAGCTCTGAGGGTGGGTCTGCTTCATCCACTTCCTAGATGCTCCCCTCAGGCCGCTGCCTGCCTGGCTGGGAGTTTTAACTAGAGCACGTGTCATTTTCCACACAGCACTTAGCATGTGCATTAAGCAGGTCTTCTCAGAATGATAAAAGTCAGGCTGCTTCTGGCTGCTTAATGGATGCCTGCCTCCAGTGGTGCTTCTGACTTATGGCATCACTTCTCCAGATTCCTTGGCACCTGTGGAGACCCCCCTTCCCACACAAAGTCCCCCTCTGAGGGAGCTCAAGATCCCAGCCGGCTGCTGCCTGTCCCTGTACTCTGGACTTTCAGAATTCAGGCCAGAGCCTGCACCTGTCCTGGGGAGGTCCTTAGTACCGGGCACAATTACAAGAGTTTTTCTTGGGAGCAGAGACGTCGGAGAAATCATGGCAACCATCCGCATCCACTCTTGCTATGTCCCATTTGTGATGGGGGCCAGGAAAAGTGCTACTCTTGATAGCTGCCCAGGCCTTCCAGCAACGTGGAAAATTCATGATTATTTTAAATTTAATTTTTATCAAAGCAATATATGTACATAATTTAAAAACCAAATGGTGCTGTAAGGGCTTCTAATGAAAAATAGCAGTTGCCTGCTCCCCCTCCCCAACCCCTGAGTCCCGTTCCCCAGAGGCAACTACTCTCAACTGTTTTAGTTGTTTCCTCTAGTACTTACTTTCATATTTTCATGAACGTCAGCTGCTTGACAGTTATTTCTTGGTTTTTAAAAGTTTTAGATATTATTTACTGAATTCCCACCATGGGAGATGAGGATGTGGGCTTCTTATGTGAATTGTCCCGCCATATTTGCTTGCCTTTCATCTGTCTATAAGGTCGTATGATATTTTGGTGAAATCAGTATCCATCTCTTACATAATTATGACTATGTAAATGCTGCCCACACCTCAGCCTTGTAGTATATAATGTTTTCGATCTCTTGTTTGTGAACTATTTTGTCATTGGTTTATTAGTCTTGCCAGGTACCTATCACAGAAATGGCAGGAAAAAAAAGTCAAACTTATAGAAAAGTGGTTGCCAGGGGCTGGGGGTGCGGGAGATAGGGAGAGTTGGTAAAAGGGCACAAACTTTCAGCTATGAGATGAATAAGCTCTGAGGACGCACTGTATAAGGTGGTGACTGTAGTTGATAACACTGTGTTGTATAATTGAGATTTGCTAGGAGAGTGGAACTTAAATGTTCTCACCAAATAATATATATATATAAAATATATATAATAATCTATATAATATGTATATTATATAGAAAAAAGAAGTGGCTGACTCCATGGCAGGGCTGTAAAATGCATCTCAGTACAGTCAGCCAGATCCCGAGGATCATCCCTCTGGACTCTCCATCTTCTTGTTCCAGCTTCAACTGACTGCTCTCTAGGACTCATTCTCAGCTGTTGTCCTGTTCTCTTCATCCTCACTCTGGGAATTCTCTTTAGGCCAGATCTGTTGTTTCCAGAATCTTATGCGATCTTCTTTCTTGGTTTACTCTGGCATCCTCCAGTAGCTTCCTGAAAAAGTCTCCCTGGGAGATATACTTTTTGAATCCAAATTCTGCCCTCACCCTTCATTTGCAGCTTGCTGGGTGTAGAATTCTATCTTAGAAAAGAAAGATTCCCCCCTGCCCTGCCCAGGAATTGGAAGGCCCTGTGCCATTGTCTTCTGGCTTTGACTGCTTCTGTGGAGAAGTCCCAGGCCGTTGTGAGTCTAGATCCTAGGTATGTGACTTGTTTCTTCTCTCCAGAAACTTATAAGATTTTTTTCTTTCTCTCTCTTAGTCTGAATTTTGCAAGGATGCATCTTGGTCTGGTTGTTTGCCACTTACTGCAGACAGGACTTGGCGAATTCTTTCCATATGGAAAATCACGTGCTTCAGTCGGGAACTTTTCTTATATTATTTCTTTGGCAAAGTCCTCCATTCTCTCGGTTTTGTTATGCTGGAACTCCTCGTAGTAGGATGTTGGACTTCCTGGATTTACCATCTCATTTTCCTGTTTTTTCTCTCCCATTTTCCATCTGTTTCTCTTTGTCTTTTACTTTCAGGAGATTTCCTCAATTCCAATTCTTCTATGGGTTTTTTAAAAAAAAATGTTTACAATGATATTTTTAATTTTCAAGAGGTTTTTTAAACCTTTTCCTTTGAATGTTACTTTTTAATAGCATCCTATATTAATAGCTTGTGTTCATGGATGCAGTACCATCTCTTATCTCTTGAGAATTTTAATTAAAATGGTTTGATGTTTCCTTCTGCTCCCTGCATTTATTTTTTTAATTATCAAATACATATACAGGGCCTAATCCTATTCAGGCACTTTTCTAAGTGCTTCACAAATATTAACTCATTTCAATCTTCCTAACAAGCTTTCAGAGTAGATAATAATATTATTCTCATTTTAGAGGTAATGGAACTGAGGCTGAGAGAGGTTAAGTAACTTGCCCAAGGTCACATAGCTGGTATGTTGTATAGCTGGGATTTGAACCCAGGCTCTAATGTGGCTCTAGAGCTTGTGCCACTAACCATTATCTCTATTTCCTCAAAGTTTCTTTTCTGTTTGGTTCCTTTCCCCTTAGTGGCTTCCCTCAAATGCCTGGCTTTTTGGCTGTCCACGCGTGGTCAACAGGTACCTAAAGGCTGCCCAGTCATTCCTTGTGTGTGGGAGGACCTACCAGGGGACTTCACTCCGGGGGGATCTAACTAGGCCATTTTGTCTGGGGACCCCTGACTCTCGTTTTCTGTGGATCTTTTCTCTTGCGCCTGTCTGTGTCTCCAGGAAGGGATTCCCCCAGAATTCTGTTTGGGGTGGGTAGGGTAGATTCGCCTGGCTGGGGAGCTCACTACTCAGTAAGCAGAATTTCCCCTCATCTCCCCTTTCTGAACAGCCCTCACCCACGCCCTCAGCTTGGCCTGGTTCCTTGAGCCCAGAGCCTGTCTGTGTCAGTCGTAGCTTCTGTGGGGTGCCGAGAGGGATTTGTGAGGCTGCTTTGGGCAGTGGGAGAATATCTGGGGGACTAAACAGCTCCTTTTATAGACTTTTAACTAGTCCTCCTAGTTTTAGCTCCATCTCTCACCCCGTCCTCAGCAGTAGCTGAAGCCTCCAATCCCTGATCCTTTCTGGGGGAGCTATGCTGAGAGCTGTTGGCTTTAGTTGGCTTCCCAGTGTAGACCCTCATCTTTCAGCCTCGTCTGCTCTGCCAAGTCAGTTACCATCTGCTTCCCGTCTTCCAAAAATTTGCTGACATCTTTCATTGTCGTGTCTCCCATCCTCTTTATCCTTGTGGGTTTATACTTAAAAAAAAAATCCTTGATTGCCATTTAAGTGGGGCTTGAGGAGGGAGCCTCCATAAACACTTATGTTCAATCCACTGTGTTCAATGAGGAGTCCAGACTGTCAGCTTCCCTGAGGCTCTGGGGCTCTGCTGACACATCCTGAGCTCCTGTCACCATCCCAGGAGAAGGGGGAGAGATGCTTAGAGTTGTTTGCTGGCAAGTACACAGCCACAGAACCACCCGACACTGTTTTCATCCCAATAACATCAGCCTCCTGTCCAACAGTTTTCAAACTGGGTTCCTTGGAGCCCTAGGGTTCCTCAGGGAACATCCCAGGATTGGCCATAGGGAGCAAGGAGAAAGCAAACCGGGGTTACCATCTGCAGTTGAACCAGAGCAGCTCTACCTTTATCCGTTTTATATATATTGGGGCTGTGCTAAAGCTTTTGTTCAATACAAGGATTCTGCTATTAAAAAAAAAAAAGAGGAAAAAATAGAAAAGAACTACAACAGACCTATCATTATATGCCATTCTTTCTCCAGAGATGTCACTTGGAGCCTTTTTTTCCGGAGCTATTTTCATGGCCGTGCTTTTAGAATCACATTTTGAACATTAAAGGAATGTAGTGGAAGGAGCATCACTTTTGGGGTCATAAGTGGGTTTTCCACTTGATTCAACTACTTGATGAGGTGTGTGTCCTGGGGAAGCTTACTCAACCTCTCTGGACCCCAGTGTCTTTATCTTTCAATGGGGATTATAACACTTTGTTAGCAGGGAAACTGGGGGATTCATGGGATAGAATGTTCATGGCACTTAGTAGCTACTCATTAATGTTAGTTTCTCCCTCACCCTGGCCCTATCAGTGTGCACAATTACAGTAATTTTTTTTTCGCTCTCAACAAATATTTATTGCCCTGGTATACATCAATGAGCCAGACAGTCCAAGACCCCTGACCTCTTGGTAGGCATGTGTCAGTGGATGGGGATAGACAAAAACAACAAAAAATAAATAAATGATATGGTACTTGAAGGTGACACATGCCATGGAGAAAAGGACCAGCTGAGCTGGTCCAGAGATAAGGAGGGGTGAGGAGTGGGGTGGGCTGCGATTTTCAATAGGGTAGTCAGGGTAGGCCTCATTGAGAAGGTGATATCTGAGCAAAGACTTGACAGAGGTGAGGCAGTTAGCCACGGGGAGATCTGAGCAGAGAGAAGTCTAGGCGGAAGGAATGGAGAATGCAGATACCCTGAAGTAAGAGCATTCCTGAAGTGTTCAAGGAGTCGCAGGGGAGCCAGTGAACCAGCCACACCAGTGTGGCTCGACCCAAGGCAACGAGGGGGCAGTAGGAGGAGATGAGGCTGGAGGGATAATAAGGGCCAGATATTTACCTCTATCATAGCATAGGCTCTCAAAATAATCCCTTTGCTCAAAAATATCACATCAAATTCATTTTTCTATAATACTAGGATTTGGGAACATCAAGGCAGATTATATTTGGTAAAAAGTGTATTTTGCACCAGGGTGAACGAAGGATACAGGCAGATGAAAAAGGAGGAGCCTATTTACGATCTTTCCAACTTTTGACCTATCCATCTAGAATCTGAGTTCCCTAGAGAGCTCCCTGTGCATGACTCTGGTTTCCTCAGAGGTAGCCCACCCCAACCCTCACCCTCAGCCCCACCTCCCTCGGCACGGCCCTTCACGGGACCACCTCTTGGGAACTCCTTCCCCAGCTGCCATCCACCCAGCTTCCTCAGGGCTCTCCAGTCCCTCGAGGAACTCACTCCCTGGGTCACTGATGGGTCCAGGCGTGGGCATCTGACTGAGCTGGGACAATGATTCCCTTCTCTACTCTTTTTGGATTAGAGATCAGTGAGAGAGTCGGAACAGTCTCTTGCTGGTGGTAGGACGTGTGAAGTATAAATCTATTGGGAGCCATGTGTGAAAATATATCCATGTGTGGAAAAAGCCTGTCTCCAGTGAGAGAGAATGAAAGCAATTCAGAGCGAGGAGAGGCGAGAAGGAGCGAGAGGCCCGAGGGGCAGGAGCCCTTGGTTCCAGTTGTTTCTGATGCTGCATCCTTGCCCTCCCACTGGTTGGTTGTTGAAGCTTCCCTCGGATTCTAGGGGCAATACAATTCCTTTTATGCCTAAGCTTGTTTGAATCCAGTTTCTCTCATGTGCAACCTAGATAACCCACTGCCTATTTCTTTTATCTTTGAAGTTACTCAGAGGCATCTATACAGAGCTTCATTTTTAACAACCTCCTACCTGCCTTCAATTTAATTTCCTTTAGAAAACGCTGGCCATGAAGTCTGCACTTCTATAGTCTAGGACAGCTTTTCTGTCCCTTTTCTATTTTGTGAGCTCCTCCATGAAAAAGAAGGTTTCCATGGTCAAAGGCATTTGGGAAATAATGCTGCGTACAATATTCCTGTCTTGGAGATCCTTGAAGCAGTACATTAAAGAATGCCTGCAGTGAATAATGTGTTCAACGGTGTCGAACCAGATCCTGTCTATTCCTGTAACATGTAATATCCCAAACTCCTGACTTTCCATAGGGCCCATTTCGGGGTACAGTGTCCAGGTCCATGTGTCACTGAGCCTGCCCTCTTTAAAATGGCATATTTCCAGGGTGCCCTGTGCAAGGATGTTTGACCAAGAGGGCATCCTGGTGTGGGGCACTGTCAGCCCTGAGGAAAGGACACTTTTGATAATTTTCATAGTCACCCTCTACTCACTAATCAAGAGCCCATAGGGTTGGGTCCACCCAAACGGGGTGCCTTTTCCTAAGTCACTCATTGGTGCCAAAGGTCCTTCCTGTCAGTCAGAATTACACCCAGAGGAGTGGTTCCCTCTGCTTCCTTAAATTTCTGAGAGATGAAGCTGTCCATGGGCAAGGCAAGAAGTTATCAGAAACTCTGCTTTGAGCAGAATTAGACTCCCAGAGGTTGAAGTGCTTTAGGACCCCATTACAGGTATGGGATATTTGGAATATTCTCTGTCTCTGGGACCATTTGACTATGCCCCGTCTACTGGTTGTCATTATCATCCTTCACTGTTCACAGTTCACAGAGAGCTCTCATTTGATCCCTCCAGCCATCCTGTCAAGTCGATGGGTTTTATTTGTTTTATCGATCTCTCTTTTACAGATGAGGAAACTGAGCCTCTGGTCACACAGCTAGTAAAGGAAGAGCTGGGGATTTGATCTTGGCTCTCACTCTATAATGCTACTTTCCTGTTCTACTACACTATCTCTGTCATCAAGCTGTCTGTGGCCGCTCCCTCAACAGCCATATTTCAATTCCTTTTTTCTCTATCATCACCCAATATCTCCTGTCAGGACTTGGAGTCTGCTCTCCTTTCCACTGGGCCTCCGAGCCAGGCTGGGATATTCTGGATGGCTGGGAGATGAAGGGGCTGGTCCACTCTTCCTCTTGCCCTGAAATCAAACCACCCACCTGCCCAGCCACACCTGTTAATTCAAACCTTCCTCCATGCCTCCTCCCCAACTCCTCCCTCACCCGACCTGCCTTCCGTCTCCAGAATTCCCATCGTCTGCCCTCTCCCACCTAGTGCAATCTGAGGAAAACCCAGGGCATTGCAGTCCACACCAGGGACATGCTTACCATTCACCAGCATGTCACCAGCCCCTTGATGGAGAGCAATCCTTCACAGGGTGGGCCAAGACAGCCCATTCAAGGCAAACCAGCCTTTTAGAGTCCTGTACCCATCTGCCATCACCCGCTGCCCCGTCCCTGTGCCCGGCTCACCTGTCTCTCCCCAGATGGGCAGGTACTCATCCTGCTGAATGTCCAGCATGATCTCCAGCCCGTTGCCTGTCCCCCCCTTGACTGTGGTGAGCAGAGGTTTGCCGTCCTCACCCGAGTTAAACATGTAACACTTCCCATATTTTGTAAACACCTGAAGGAGAGAAGAGAGAGGGAGAGAAGCACATGGTGACTTCAGGCTGGGCTCCAGAGATTGGCGAGACCCCAGAAATCTCACAGCAGGTCAGAGTCCCCACAGCCCATCACAATCAACCCCTCTTGGGGACCAAAGATCCTTTGCCTTGGCTAATGGCCCAACTTTTGCCAAGTGGGATTCTGGCATCAGAGAACAAATCCGGACATGCTTTGGGGTTAGTTGCAATGGGATCTGGTCTCTTCTCCCTCTTACACTCCGCCTGGGCAGTCTGTCTATTTCCAGTGTCAGTCATTGTCTGTAAGTCCTTGACCCTCCAATCTGCACCTCTAGCCCCGAGCTCTCTCCTGGGCTCCAGACACACCGATCTCACTGCCTGATAAGCATGACCTTGGGGGGACCTACAGACCTCTGACACTCAGCATGTCCCAGTGGGACAAATCTTCCTCAGGCTCCCCACCCCACCAGATGGTTCTCCCTCACCCCTGTCCTGGGGAATAGCATTGCCACCTGCCAAGGGGCTCAAGCCAGACCCTCAGAGTGGCTGTCCACTCTTCCTCTTCCTCCCCTCAAGTCCAGTTGCCCAGAAAGGCCTGTCAGCACTGTCTCTGCATCCATCTTGCATTGTGGCTTTTGTCTTCTGCTGCAACTTAGGACCCAGTCCTTTCTTGACTGGGCTGCTGCAGTTTCCTAGCTGGGCTCCCGGATTCCAGACAACCTTCTCCAGCCTGTCCTCTAGGTTAACTGTGGCTCATACTTTCTGAAATGCCAACACAATCATCTTAATCTTCTGCTTAAAATCCATCAGGGCCCCCCACCCGCCTTAGGCTAAAATCCAGGCCCTCCATACCCAGCCTTCTGTGATGCCCTCTGCCTACTCCATCCCACTGCTTCCCATCTGAGTCCACGAGAACCCACTAGAAGGTAAGCGCCACGTGTTCAGGAACCACTTCTGCTTGTTCCCTGATGTGTCTATCTCTAGTGGTGAGCACACTGCCTCGCATGTGGGGGTGCTCCAGAAATATATATCAAGTTAATGAATGAATGAATGAATGAGTGAGTGGGTGGGTGGGTGGAGCCAGACCAAACAACTTGCAGTACCCCTGGATGTACCCTGCTGGTTCACACACTTGTGGCTTTCTATCTGCTGCTTCTGCTGCCTGTAACTCCTCTCATTCCTCTTTCTGCCTGGATAACCTCTAGCTCTCTAGCTGCTCTCCAAGACTGGACTGATGCAACTCCTCCTCCAGGAAGCTTTCCCTAGCTCCTGGACCGAGTTGGGTTACACCCCTCCACACTGTTGCCCTTGCTCCTTCACCACGGCAGCCATCACGTGGCACTGAATAGCTGGTCCTGCATCTCTCCTGAACTTGACTCTGCCTTTCATTTCTGAATGCCAGCAATTACTACATAGCCTGGCACACAGTAGGTGCTCAGTCCACTTTTGCTTGATGAAAGCATAATTACAAAGATGCAGTGTGATGATGTGGGAAGAGCCCAGGGCACGGAATGCAGAGATCTCTGTCCAAGGCTGATGTTGCCACTTATTAGTTGTATGACTTTGGGTGAACCAAACAAACCCTCCAAGCCTCAATTTCCCTATCTATAGATGGGGGTTCTAGTCCTTGCCTTCGCTACCTCTCACAGTTATTGAGAGGATCAACTGAGGTAATACGTGCAAAAGTGCTTTGAAAGCGATAAAAACTTTCTACAAATGCTATGGGTTATTCTGATTCCATAACTGCTTTGGACCCTCGAGCTGAAGCCAGTTACATCTGGCAAAATTGGCTGGAAGAGAGCCAGCCCAACTGTACGCGATTCCCGCAGCCACTGAGGTTTGGGTCCAGGTCACCTCCCTGACCATGCTCCACTGCACTGTCCCCTCCTCATCATGGAGGCCGCAGGGGGGCTCTTTGACTTCCCATCCTTCAGTGCAGGGGCAGGGAGACAGCGGGCTGAGTGCTGGAGGCTGCCTTTCTCATGCAGATCTTGATGACTGGATGGAAGGAAGGGAGAGGGGTCTCTACCATGGGCCAGGCACCGTGCTGGATGCTTACCTGTGTTGTCTCATTTAACCCTTACATCCATTGCCATGGGTATTGCTGCTCCCACTGTGCAGAGGAGAAAACCAAGTCCCAGAGAGGTTAAGTGACTTGCCTAGGGTCACACAGCTATTAAGTAGAGAAGCTGGGATTTGAACCCATGTCTGTCTGATTCTAACACATGTGCTCTTTCTGGGTGTGCTGTCCCGGGTTTTTGTCATTGAGATGTTTCCAAGCCATATATTGTTCCTTTTTGCCTTGCTTTTTCCATCAGCCAATCAATATTCATACGCTTGTGTTCCTACTATGTGCAAGGATTATGGGGATTGCAAAGAAGTACAAGCCCTACTACCTGCCTTCACGACCTGTAGGAATGGCCAGTAAAACACCAGTTTCCCCATTTTTCTTCACTGTCCAAAATGGCTCTGAGTCCCTAGCCAGCTGCACTATTTCAGGACAGCCAAGCCCTACTTTCTCAGCTTCATGGGGTAGGACAGCTGGAAAGTGATTTTTCAAAGAACCGAGCTTTCTCATCACTATTGTGTATAGCAACTGAACTTGGCTAACAAACTTGTCCCCTAGAGAGACGCTCTCGGGAACCACTGTAATGAACAGATAAGAGCATTTTATGGTTAGCACATCCATTGCAAAGGGCTGAACACATTTGGAGTGACTTCTGGGGTGCTCCAACAGAGCTTTTCTTTGTGGACACACTAAATATCCTCTCTGTCTCCAAAACTGTTTACAATATTAGTTTACCTATCTATATGAAGAGATGTGTGGGTAAGAGTATGTTTCAGCTTAGCACCAGATTATTGCAAATTTTGTCTCCCTCCTTCCTCCCATTTGGTACTTGAACTTCAGAATATCGGGCTGGGGTTAGAATGTGGTGTCTACTCCTGGAGTCAGCTGTGATCCCAGCCCGGTCACAAACATGCTGTGTGGCCTTGATAAAGGTATTGACCCTCCCTGAGCTTCTGAAGGTGATGACAAGATGTGAGAACTGAAAGGGGTCTTAGGGATCATCTCATCCACCCACCTTACTCTACAGGTAAGGAGATGGAGACCTGGGAGAGAGGAAGACTTGCCCAAGGCTACACAGCAGGGAAGTGTCCACCTGGGACAATGACTCCTAGTTCAGCCGGTTCCTTCCTTTATACAAGCCTTCCTCAGTTTCCCCACTTATAAGAGGAGATGGAGGATCTAGGGATTGCTACTTTAGGCTGGTCATTGATCGAGTGTCTGCTCTGTGCTGGGCCCCGGGCTGGCACCACTGAAGTGTTCCCTATAGAGGAGGTTGTAGACAGGTCTTTGCAGTGGGAACAATGGAGACGCGCTCCCCATCCTCAACGGCCCCCTTGCCAGGCCTGGTACTCATCCTAGGCCCACGTGACAGTTCCTGCAGGTGCCCTCGGTGTTGGTCCCATCTCTCCTGCCCCCTCTCCCTGGGGGTGGGTGCTGGGGAAGGGCACACACCTGTCAGGCGTGAACTGACGCAGGTCAGAGCATGGTCGGGGTGGTGACAAGAGTGGTGGGCCAGGGAGCTGAGGGGGACTGCAGCCATGTCTGAGAGATGGCCAAGCTCTTTATCAAGTCAGGACCACCATAAAGAGCCTAACACCTTTCTGCAGCTTCCTGGTGCACTTAGGGTAAAGTCCCAGATCCTCACTGGGCCCTACATGGTTCGGCCCCGGTCTCCCTTTCTCTCCTCTCTCACCTGCTTCAAACACACTGGCCTCTTCAGTTCCTGGAACCTGCAACAAGCTCTCCCCGACGCAGGGCCTTTCCACATGCTGTTCCTTCCGCCTAGAATGTTCTCCCCACACCCTGTGCCTGGCCAGCTTGTGACCAGGCCTTGGCTTAAATGCCACTTTCTCAGAGTCTCACTTGACCACTCTCTGCTCCAGCTCCCAGCCTCCATTTAAATTGAGACTTTTTGCTTTATAACCTCACACCCTTGTATTTTTCCTTTATGGTGCACATCAAATTGTGTAACTCGATGGTCATTCACGTGATTATTTGTTGGACACGCCTTCCACTAGACTGTAAGCTCCGAGAGGGCAGGGACTTTGGCTGTTTTGTCACATGGATGAATGAATGAATGGGCTCCAAGGTGCTGCTACATGCCACCCCCTTGCCCACCTCTAGGAGGCGCCCTTTGATGCTGGGCGGCCTGGCGCGAGCTCACGCCGGCACCGTGTCCAACTTCCTTCCCCTCCCTTTCTCTGCTGTGGCCTCCTCAGCTTCCCGCTTAATTGTCAAAGCATTTTTGCTTGCTTCTCCATGAAGGTATTACAGGAAATAATTCTTTCGGGAACTGAGACAGTTTACCTTTGCGGGGGCAGGAGAGGGGCTCAGAGACAGCAAGGCGCCCGCTGGCGCAGACCCGTGCCGGCCCCCCTGCCCGCGCCGCTCCGCCCGCCGCTCCCGCCTCGCTGCTCTGAGATTTCTCCCTGCTCGACATCAGAGGCCTGAGAGCTGTCTACACACAGCGCAGTTTTGCAACAAACTCCGGACAAGATGCATCTTCCCCATTTTGGGGTGTAATGACGTGTAAATACAACACTAGCTTCAAATTTACGCCTTATCGCCCCCAGCCAGGAAATACAATTTAAGTGCAGACTGTCAGGCCAAGCTCGCTGCTTCCTCAGACCTGCCATCCTTCCAGGCGTTTCTCTGCTCTCCCGGTGAGTGCTGACAGCCCCATCACGGATGGGGGCTGGATTTGCAGGGCTGCTGAGAGCCTAGAATTGCACTTTGTCGGATCGGTTTGTAAGAATTAAACGTGCACATTTCAAACCTCGATCTCCAGGAGTGACGGGGGCATTCTGAGATGAAATGGGCCCCGTGACCGTCCCCTTATTTGCTAATATTTGCATTGTGCATTACAGTTTAGAGACTGTCTGCATACAGCTTCAACTTTCTCAGTGGCCCCATGAAATCAGAGGGAAGGAAACTAACAATTCTTGAGCCTCTGCTCTGTGCTGCTTGGCATTTTCATAGGTGTTATCTCTTTCCTAATTATGGTCCCAACTACCCTGATTGGGAGGTATCTTACTATCACATGCCCATTTTACAGTTGAAGAGACTGAGGCTGCAGAAGAGGTAGGTAGTAGAACTGGGACTCATGGCGACACCTCACCACCAAAGAAGTCACAAGGAAGGAACAATGCAATTTTGAGGCAGATGGGATGGGATCAAGGTAGCTTGTTCATTACTTGTCAAGTCCATGGCCCTGAACACGGCATTTGCTCTTCCCAATTCCTCATCTGCAAATTGGGCAAGATAATCTTGCCGTGTGCTTGTAGGGCCTAAATAAGAGAAGAAAGTGGATTTGTTTGGAAGATTACATAATAGATACCTTTACTAGTTATGAATCCATACCAGGGGGAACTTACTAGTTTCTCCCTTTTAGCCAAAGAGAGAGAAGTTACTTGGGTTATGGGGGTGGGGTCAGAGATGAATTAAAGAATGGTGGATTGAGGGTTTCTGTCCTCTCTGCTTATGCCCCCACAATACCAAGCTCATCTTGAAGTAGTTAAAGGGGATGAAAACTGCTGTGTGCCACTGTTGCTTGCTCCTTAATAATGTTAAGCCTGTGGCTGGAAGCCCAGGGCAGCCAATAAAACTACGGGGGCCATGGAGTTTTGTAGGAGAGTGAGATGCTCGATGCATACAATCCACTTTGAAAATCTGCATTTGAATTCAGAGTGAATTGTAACCATTTATTGGTACAGTGGACAGACACCACCAATCTGAAGTTGGCACATTCTAAGTCAAAGAAATGTGGACATGGGGAGTGGGAGGGGTCTCACTGCCTTCCGGTAGCTCTTAGAGTAGCTGTGAAGTCACAGACTGGCTTGACCACTCTCCCTGGAGTGCCTTCAGTGCCATTTACTTTATATTTGCTGTCACCAATTTTTGCAACAGCCTTGTGAGGTTGGTACTATCACCCCCATTTTACGGATAAGGAAACTGAGGCCCAAAGAGGCTGAGCCAGGTGACAGAGCCGGTAAGTGGAGAGTCCAGGGTGACATCCATCTTTGCCTAATTCCAAAGCCTGTGCTCTTTGACCCCTGTCCCTTGTAGCTACAGCTCACACCCACACCCCTCCCAACCTGCTCTGTTCCTGGCAGACTGGTAAAATTGGTGTTCTGCTAACACTGGGGTTCTCCCACCTGGTAGTGGGGGAGGTGCATCTCAGAGTCAGAGGAATCCTGGAAAAGCACAGGCACCAAAAATCTCTCCCAAATGTCTCATTTTGCATAGGGAGAGTCTAAGGCTCGGAGAGGTGAAGTGACCTACCCCAGGTCACACAGCTAGTTCAGGGGCAGAGTTGAGATCTGACCTGGGCCCGATGGCTTGGGTCTATGTTTGAGACAGGCAGGTTAGCATAGGGATCTGGCACCGCAAGGGAACAGGAGGGTTGCACGGTGGGAGGGGGGGCATTGCTAAGACATAGTTCTGCACTATAGCTGAAGATAGCTTAGGTAACCGCAAGTTTCCTGAACCTCTTTTGACTGTCTGTAGGGCGACCGAACTGCTTGATTTACGGAAGCTGCGGCCGCGCCGCTCTTCCCCTGGCTGCTGCTGCTCTGACTCACAGTTGCCTTCTCTTTTACTTCTGTCCTATGCGGAAGGACCCCCTACCCAAAACGGGAATATAAAAGATGCAATGGCAAAACCGCTCTGCGTAGCTCTTCCCTTGGAGTGTGCCCGCTCTGCCTATGGAGCGTATCTTTCTAATAAAATTCTCACTCTTTGTACCCGTCCTTGCTGTTCTGTAAATTCTTTTACAACACGACATCGAGCAACCTGAACCCGCAGTGCGGTAACATGTTCTTCCTCTAAAGCCTTCTGTTGGCACATGCCAGGGATGTAGATAATGGCTAGGATCCCCTTCCTGAGGCACTGCATCCAGGAGGAAGACTGGCAACTGCTGCTGGCCCAGGTGCCAGCATCCAGGCTCGGCATGACCTGTTGGGGCACCCTGCCTTACAGAGTCCGGGAAATGCAAAGTGGAACCCTTGCTGGGAAAGGTTAGGAACGGCTGATACCCACGAAGACACAGTTTTCTGGTCCAACAAATAGTGCAAACAACATTTCTCCACCATGTACCTACTTAAGAAAATAAATTATGTATAAGCTCCCTTGAGGGCTGTCGAAATATCCACTTATCAGCACACAACTGGGGCTGCAAGCTTCAAACCTTCCAAACCTTCCAACCCTTCAAACCTTCATTAACCCTGACCTTTAGGGCTTCTCCGAGGCAGTGGGTTTCTTGTCTCTTCCTGCTTATTCTACTTGAAGGAAATGAAATTGTACTGCTCCAAAATGCCTTTAAAACGCAGCCTTCTTTCCTCCCTGAGTTGATGGAGCTTTCTGCTCAGCGAGTTACTGAAATTTCTCATTAGGCTGTTTTCAAAATAACATGCATGTGAGGCCCAGCCATTTAGTTTCGTCTGTTTTGTTTTTCTCTTTCAAACTCCTCAGATACATTTCACAGGACTGGGAAGTGAGCAAGTCTGTCAAATAGGTTACCAGGCTTCCAGTCAACAGACTGAATCTGCCTTTTGTTTTCTGAAGCTGCAATTAACGTGTTTGGAAATTAACCACAGCAGAGGGATGGATGAGGAAGGAGGCTGCCATAGATGGTCAGCTCTTGGAAGGCAGAGACTGTATCTTATTTAAAAATCTGCTTGTTTGCTCATCTTTTCCTGCAATAGGAATTTCTGACCACCCATGATGTTCCAAGGGCTGTTGCATGACTGTGCTTTTCCTCACAATGAGATTAAAAAGGCAATTTCAACAAATACCCATGAAAGCACTTCCATGCGGCAGGTGCCATCCCTGGGAATGAAGGAGATGAGGGGAACATGGCCCCTTGGTGACCATTTGTCCCCTCTTCCCAACCAGAAGGCCACCTTCTCTTTTAGAACATCATTGATATCATTCTCCTCAGAGGCTACTTTTCTGGGAGGAAAGAGAAGAATAAACAATCATTGAGCATTTACCATGAGTTGGGTGCTGTGCTGATTGCTTTGTACACCTTCTGTCTTTTAAGGCTTACAAAGCCCTTTGATGGAGGTGTTATTCTCCCCAATTTGCAGATGAGGAAAACTGAGGCTTTCTGAGGCTAAATGCCTTGTCCAAGGTCCTACAGCTAGAGAGTGGTTCACCTGACTTTTCCCTTTATGTGTATGGGTTGTTAGAAGAAGGCTTAGCATTATTTGAAGGTATGATGTAGTAATGTGACCCCCGTCCTCCACGCCCCTGCACCCATCTGCTGGGATGTGACATTTCCTGTGCTGGTTTCACTAAGAGCCCCTCCTGTCTCCTCCCTTCAAGCCTGAAGCTCAGCCCAGGCCTTTTCTGCTGGACAGATGTCCAGAGAGCTTCAGACCGTGCAGGAAGAGATGTGTGAGCATCACGCAGAAGAAAAGAGCATCAAGTGACTCCAAATCTGTCTGTCAGCTGGGAAAACAGCACGGAGGGGAGCGATGGGTGACGGAGTGTTCTTAAATTCAAGCATTTTGTGAGCAAATGTTCTATTGGTGGACGGCTCGCGGAGGCAGAGCGGAACTTGAAGGTTCCCCAGTTGTTCCTCTGGAGAGTCATTCCAAACGCCAGACCTCTGTGGATGAATCCCTCTTGATAACTCGTGTGAAAATCCCAAATTGGGCCCCACTTGAGGTTACGAAGTGGATGTGGGGAACCAGAAGCCTTTCAAGCTGGACTGCAGCTTGGCTGGTCGGGGAGAGAGGCTGGTGGGAGTCTGGGCTTGACGGATGTTTCAGGTGGAACTCGATGACCGGTTGGCTGCTCTTTCTGCTGAGGTCCTCTCCTGCCTGTCTCCCGTGGGCAGCAGGGGCTGTGTCATTTCCACCACTGGATCCCCAGTGCCTGGCCCCATACCTGGCACATAGTAGGCACTGAATGGGAGGTGTCTGGGTGAAACAAAAAGTCAAGCACAGGATTGGGGACCAGGCAGCCCCAGCTTCCAGTGCTGGCTCTGCACTGATTAGAGAAAGTACGTCATTTCATCTCTTTGGATCTTGATCCTTCATCTCGGAAATGCTGGTAGGAGTGCCTTCCAATAGAATTGTTGTAAAGATCAAAAGGGCTATAATGGGTCTGAGAGTGCTTTGTAGGAAAAAAAAAAAACCCCTCAGCCCAGGCAGGGAGCATTTATATTTGTGTTTTGCGTCATCCCTGAGCCCTGCAGGAACAAGGGAGGGAAAGAGTTGTTATTTGCTATGGAAATTGAATCTGAGATGTTGTTCCATCTGGGACCACATTCGTGGCTCATCCATTCATGTGATTGGTGAAAACCTATAGAACACCTCTTGTGTTCTAGACACTGCACCAGGCATTTGGGATGCAGAGATGAGTCAACCCTTTAGGAACAGCCTAGTAGGGAGGGTGGCCCAGCAGACTGATGCCGGGTGGTCCCAAGTGCTCTGGGAGCGCACAGAAGGAAGCTGCCTGGTGGGCAGTGACAGGGGGAGTCGGGGGGCTGTTGCAGAAATCTCCCTAGGAACAGTGGTGGTGACACCAGTGGTATTTAGCAGGTTAAGACAGAGCCCTTAGACTGGTTCCTGGTCTTAGCAGGGCTGTGCTGACGCTGTCAGGAAGGCCAGTGGTGCCAGTCCAGGCTTCGGGCTGCCTGCTGAACCTATCTGCCCATCATTCCAGCTCTCCTCTGCTTCGGGCACCTAATACCCTCAGGTGGACAGCTATGGGCTCCACTAAGAGGTGGGCAGGATTTGTGGAAGAACGGACTATGGAGTCAGATTGGCTGGACACTTACTACGTGCCAGACACCGTGCACAACGAATAATGGAGCTTCACGTTAGGTAGTAGATAATTATTAAGACAGAGATGCAGTGACTGAGAGGAGCTGGCATCCGGTTCTCTCCACAGAAACCTGTGTCAGTCTCAGAGGCCCCCACCCCCAAGCCTGGCTCTCTGATCTGCCCACTGCCCACAGGTCACCAAGCCAGACCGAGGGACCCAGGGCCAAGGCAAATGGATTGATAAGAAGGGCACATTTCTAGTGAGCCAAGGCTGACTGCAAAGAGCATCCCCTTAGCTGTCGCAGGATGTGGGGAGCAGGACCCAGTGTGGGGTCCCAGGCCTTCAAGGAGGGCAGAGTCCAGAAAAAGTGAAGGAGAAAGTGTGGCCACAAACTGTTCATTTCCCTCTGCTGCCCCCACTCCCTACTTCTAACCCTACTGATGTGATGCATGCTGCCCCAGCCTGTTCCAATTCCCGGGCAAAGCAGGCTGGAGGCAGGGTATGTTCAAGGTGCAGCAGCCCAGACACACTGGATGTGGCGCTGAGACTGCCACATTCAGCTGTTCCAGGCTGTGGAGCCCCACAGAGGGGCACATCTTAGTCCGCCTTCTGATTACTCACGAGGTAATGGATGCGAAGTGCCTGGCAGAGGGACTCACTTAATAAAATTAGCTACTCTCATTATTATTAGTAGATGTTCCGCACCTGAGTTCTGAAATCTGCACTCCGATAGGATGCGATTTCTGGGTTCATGGTCTCTGTTACAAGTTCTTTTAATAGTCACTTGCCTGACCCTGTGACCTCAGCCCTGTGTCCACTTCTAACTGCTGCCCGCGGGACTTACAGGAATAGGTACCTGTTTGGTTTTCCTGTGGCCATGTGCAGATCCCTTCTAGAACATTCCATGGGTATTCCTATGTAAGAAGTTTGTATCACCCTGGCTGGATATTTCTGCTCAGCTGAACCTCACTTTTCCCCACCTTCTCGGCACCCATCCCAGGGCTTGGATGGGCTTCACCCTCCCACTGTGAGCGTGTTTTATACCTGGATGACCAACCCTGAGATAAGGCGCATGTCACTCCCTGCACCTGCCTCACTACACACCTTCTGGGAGTCACCCTCCCTTTGAGCAGGTGTGGGGGTGGGTGAGGAGAAGGGAGAGGATCAGAAATGTGTTCTGTTGCATTCCCAGTTAATTTCACATTATTCTACAGGGCTGCATTGAAAACGATGCATCAGTGAAAACCAAATGATGGTTTATGATGTTTACAGAGGAAAAGCAAATGTTCCAATTAATGCCAGGGCTGAAAACAATCCCAAGGCGGGCTGATTCTAAAAGCTGATCAAGAAAAGGTCAAATAGGTAACCACTCCCACGGCACTGAAATCCTCCTACCACACTCTTACTGATTTCGTGTTTTCTCATTAAAAACACATTACAGTTTTTCCAGGAACTGCTCAGAAAATGTCATTGTCTTCTGGTTCTTCCCCATGGCTGGTCTTGGAGGTTGAGTAGGCTTGTAATTTTAGTAGCAAAGCTTGCATTATGAATATTCAAAGCCATCGCAGATTCACAAACACGGAGGGTTTTCAGTAGTTTAATCAGATTTCTTTCCTGACACGTGGAATTAAGGCCTGGCTGGCTGATACACAGCATGCATGATGCCACCCTCCTTCCTACGTCCATAGCAGACATAACTGATGGATCACAGCACTCGTTCCTCTGAGTCTCAGTATTTTTCAGCCCAACAGTTATGGCTGCCACTATAAGTCTACTGGAGCTAGAAGTGAGATGAGTCCTATTTGCCATCCTTGAGCCAGAAGAATGTAAGTTCTGCTGGTGGTGCCAGTGGTTCTGTAATAAAGGGCAGTGCCTGAAAGTGGGGGAAGGTTTGGGCAGGTGCCATAGGGCAATATGAGGGGCACAATTTTGTGGGTTTATGTAGAAGGGATTTTAGTTGGTGACAGAGAAAGACGTGTGATTTGCATATTTCAAAAATATTGCTTAGATTTGGCCCCTGCACGATAGTGGAGTGAACAAAAGCTTTGGAATCAAATCCTGATTCTGCCATTTACTAGCTTTTAAAGTGGGGCCAATCTTTATTGAGCATCCCCACGTCTTGCTGTCTCAGATTGGCAGACTAGACTCCTAGGAGACTGGGATTTTCGTTGTACCATAGTTCCTTGACTTATGATGGAAGGATCAAAGGACCTAAGATGATTAGGCGCTTTTGAAATGAAAGACAAAGCATTCTTTAGTTCATTCAACATTGAATGGGCAGCCATTACGTGTCCAGTACTCTGCTAGGTCCTGGGAATACAATGATAAGTAGGACATGGACACTGCCCTCAGGTAGGTCATGAGCTGTTGGGGTAGAAATGGAGATGAAACAGCTTCACATCCTCAAGGAGACAGAGTAGCTGTAAAATCATCATTGATTCATGCACATCAATTTGCAGAATGCAAGTCTTGGGGAACAATTACACAAAGCAAGGCCCACCTGTGTAGTGTTTGTTCCCGCCCTTTGCTCCTGTTGAGCGGTGTGCATTTGTCCCAGGGCCTGTTTTCAGCTACGGCTTTTACATCAGCAGGCTCTGCAGCCTGCCTTTCCTGTTGTCTCCAGCTCCCCTGCCCCTCAGCCCCACTCGAATCTCTTCATGAGGCAGATGAGGTGCCAGGGCGTGGAATTTAAGGAGGCACTCACTTCCGAGGGCTGTACTCACACTCATGTGGGAGTGAGCGCCTCCTTAAATTCTGCACCCCAGGAGCCTCACTTGCCTCATCCTAGTCCAGTCCCTACTTCAGACAAAGTCAGATGAAGACAGGAGCAGAGACATTCATGATCAAAGTGCCATGGCGACCTGTTCTCACTACAAGCTTGGCAAATGGACACTATTGTCCCATTTACAGATGAAGAAACTGAGGCTCAGAGAGGGTGAGTGACTGGCAGAAGCATTGTGAAGTGGTGAAAGATCATAGGCTTTTTACTAGGACTGATCCAAGTGTGGGTCCCAGTTCTACCAGTCCTGAGCCGTGTGACCTTGGGCCGGTTACTTATTTTCTCTGACCTTCTGATTCCTCATCTGAAGAATGGGGATAATAATGCCTCTCAGGGTTAGATGGGAATGAAGTCCAGGCACTTTCAGCTTCCGGCTCCACGGCTCTGCTTTCTCATGTGTCAAATGAACTGGCCACACCTGCCTCACAGAGATGCCACGGGGACCAACTGATGGATGTGCCAACCCAGGGTGAGTTCTGAAGAGCTGTTTGGGGGATCAAATGTCAGTTCCTTAATAGGCTTTGATGTGTCTCCAGCCCTGTCAACTGCCCATTCTTCTGGGGTGCCAGGGGGGTAAGCGTGTGTTTGCTGAGTGCTTTTGGGGGTTGCTGGTAATAGATGCAGATCTCCTCTAGAGGGATAATTGAGACTGAATGCCTGCTACGTGTCAGGTGCTGTGCCAGCTCACACACATGATGCCATCCAAACCTCCCAGCAAGCCTACGATTACTCCCGTTGTTGGGGAAGAAAGAGAATCCATGAGTGGCTAAATGACTCGCTCAAGGCCATGCAGCAAGTGGCAGAGGCAAAGCCACCTGCACGATGAAGAAGCCTGGGCTCTGTGCATCCCGCTATGAAACAGTGACAAAAAACCCCCTAAAACATGCTAATATTTCTCAGCAACGGGGCAAAACCTAAGACTTGCACCTGAGCATGTTCCTACAGGCCTGAATATAAATTAGATTAATTGCAAGCCCACATGTGAAATCTTGTGAGTGCCAACTGCTTCCTAGGCACGGCAGAGGGGTGGCTTGAGGCTCTCCAGGGTGGCCCAGTGGTGTCACTGATTAATAGCACAAGTCTTTGCTGTATCCCCAAAGTTCAGCTGAAGTTCCACAACCCTTCCCCCCAAATCAGAGAATAGAGGGAGGCAGGTTAGCAGCTTTTTGAGGGTTTAAGTCTTGTAGGTTCTACTTTGAAAATATCCCCCCGGTTAATTTCCTCCTCTCAACCCCTGTAGCTTCAGCCATGCACCAGGGTGGTGCTGCTCATCTGTCACCTGGCTAACCACCACAGCCTCCTGCGTGGTCTCCCTGCCCTCCCTCCTTTCCACCTCTACTAATTTTCCACATAGCAGCCAGGGGGATCTTTCTGGAAAGCAAACTCCCCTGCTTATAACCCTCCCATGGCTGCAAACCACTTGGTTGGGCTCACATACAAGGATGCTGATGACCTGAGCCCCTCTCAGCTCCTTCCGGCCTCTTCTCTTCAGGCTCTGACACTCACCAGTCAGCTCTGCCCAGCTCTGCCCTTCTCCAAATGTGCCATGCTCCTCCACACCTCTGTGCGGGCAGATGTGCCAATTCCTCTGCTCGGGACCCTTCCCCCTCCTTCATCCAGCTAACTCTTCCTCATCCTTCATGCCTCAGCCTGGCACCACCTCCTCCTGAAAGCCTTCCCTGACTGCCCACCCTCCTCTTCAGAATGGGTGAGGCGCCCTCCTCAGGGCTGTGATGGCACACTGTGTCCCCTACATCCCGTCATACTGGAGAGTCTGCTAACTCCCACTTGAACTCCAGACTCAGCTGGCTCCCTGGAACTACAGTCAGGTCTTCCATGGCACCCTGTACTTCTCCTTCAAGCCCCGATCTCTCGTGCACTTGTGTGAGCATCTCACTGATGCCCATCTCTCCACACCGGGCTGTGAGCTCTCAGCTCTCTGGCTTTTGCTCACTTTCTGGGTTCACTGGGAGGCTGACTGGAGGTGGAGACTTGCATGCAGGAGGTTTATCGGGCAGTTTCTTGAGATCCACGTGCATGGATCACACCCATAACGGAGCAAAGGAGGCGGGAGAAGCTGAACTTCCTGCAGTTGCAGCAGAGGCCCCTCTGGAGCTGGGGCATCCCTTCTGAGTTGTTTTGATTGAGGCAAGGGCCAGCCATTGTACCCCTACTGGATTTGGGCCACCCCTGGGGAGAGGACAGAACCCTGGGTGAGGCACCTCTATACCCTAGAGGACAATTCCCAGAGAGGGAATTTCCAGAGTGGAGAGCTGTCAGCCACCAACACTGCAAGTCGCTGGGTGAGTGAGTACCTCCGTTCTGCAGGGGTGACATCCACTATGCCACCATATGCCCCGTGTCTGCCCTAGTTCCAGGGACTTAGTGGGTAACCAACAAATGCTGAATAAATGAATGCATCCACTTAGTCGTCTATCTTTGCTCCATCCCCAAACCGTAGGACCACGTCTGACTTATCTATTCAAGTGCTCTGTACAGGGCCTAGCGTAGCACAGGCACTCAATAGAAGTTTGTTGATTGATTGATTAAATTAAAGGAGAATGATTAAACTAAAAGAGAATGACTGTAAGAAATAACGCTGCAATTTGTTTTATAAAGGAGGATAAATTTGCACACAACTTAGCAGTCCAAAGGCTCATAAAGTAAGTCCACCTGGACGGCTTCACCCCATGAGTCAGCTTCCTTCAAAGTAGAAACTTTAGCAAGTAGGCAAGACCTCCCACCGCAAACCTCGGCCTGTCCTCACGGCTCCAGACTGGGTGGGCTGGGAAGAGATTTGGTGAGGAGGAAACCAGCCCTCCTTTTATCAATGTCAGCAGCCAGTTCCCCGTCTTTCAAAAACAAAGAAGAAATGGCTGGAAGAACTGGGGTATTTAGAATGGAAAAGAGCAGACTTAATGTGGATCATGACTGCTGTCTGCAAATATTTGAAGGGCTATCATTTGGAAGACAGAATAGACTTACTCTATACTACCGTAGAGAAGTTCTAGGATTCGGGTTGGATGTAAAGAAAGAACTTAACAATTAAAACATCCAATGATAATCTCTGTGGGGAGATGGACATATTCTGTATCATAAGGATATGGGTTACACAGGTGTATCCATCTATCAAAACAAGTAAGATCTGTGCATTTCAATGTACATAAATTTCACAACAACAAAAAGGAAATGTTAAATCCTCCTCCTCCTCATCACCATCATCCTTGAGTGACAGGGATGAGCAGAGGTACAGAGGAAACAAGAAGCTCAAAATGTTAATATTGTTGGATCTGGATGGTGGGCACATGAGCTCATTACACTATTCTGTTTACTTTGTATATGTTTGAAATTTTCCATAATAAAAACAGATATATATTAATTATTAAACAAAGATGAATCAAATGGGCTGCATTGGGAGATGGTGAGGTCTCTGTTACTAGAAGTATTTATGCAAATACTGTGTGCGTCCTCCCCCACTCCCCCAGGAACCTGGGATATTGGAAGGTATTGCCAAGAGCAGGGGACTGAACCAGATAAGCTTGGTCAGGGTCCTCACCCTTCTCCTGCCGAGGGAGGGGAATGGGCAGGCCTGTCAGCGCTGGCTGAGGCTCTGAAGAGAGCAGGATTCCCCAGAGCCAGGAATTGGGGCCAGAGAGCCTCATTCCAGACAGTGGGAGATGCTGGGGGTGAGGCCGGGCAGATATCCAAGGCGTCTAGCAAGGCCCCTAAACCTGGGGGAAGGTGAGTGGAATGAGGGGAGGGTCCAAGTCAGGATAAGGAATCATGGATTTGGAAAGCAGTCTGAGCTGGGCACAGCGTGAGATTTGGGGCTCAGATCCACATGCCACTGCTTCCTAGCTGTGTGAACCTGAGCAAGGCACCCAACCTCTGTGAGCCTTGGTTTTCTCATCTGTAAAATGGGAGGTAGGACTTCCCTCACAGGGTTGTGAGGATTAAATGAGCTTGGGTGCCTGGCATATAGATAGCCATGCATATTATAGTTGTTATGATTTACAGCGGGGAGATGTGCCCAAGTAAAGCAGAAGCCAATGGAGAAGGGAATGGGACTTGAAGGTCTGTCTCAAATACCAGCTACCACTGAAGGGCCACGTTTTAGGGTTGGCTAAGAGAGGGGTGTCTGAATGGGTCAGCCTGGCTTAAAAGGCAGCAAAAGTCTATAAAGACCCTTCCATTGATAAAATTCCAGGATTCTACGCAATTTTCAGGAGTAACTGCTGGGACTGACTATGTTCCAGTTCATTCCCACCGCTTGTAGAAGTGCACAGTGATGGAGAGCTGTGTGTCCATGTTGCCAGAACAGTCTCTCCTTGACAGCCCCCATGGCCCCCAGACCCACTCAGCTGTGACCCCAGACCCTAAGCCAGTCCCAACCAGGCCCTGAGTCACACACAGTGAACCCCATGGGGCAGGAAAGGCATCTTATCTTCTTTATCTCCTATTTCCAGCTCCTGGCACACAATGGGTGTCTAATAAATGGGTGCTGGGTATACTATGTGTGGGGACAGGTGCTTTAGCCAGGTGTGCCCACTCTGGAGCTGGTATCCCTGGGGGGTCTGTGAGCATGGGGTGACGGCCCGCCCACCCCCAGCTGGGCCCACAGAGCCCCAAGAGCCACTGTCAGCAGGCAGCATTCCACGCAGACTGCGGAGGCCTCTTCTTGTCCCTGAATGGCTTAGAGCACCAGCGTGGCCACCCACCGAACACGCCATACCTCAGCCGCCTAATGGTGCATTTTAGAACATGAGTGGTAACCACCAAATGGGAGCAGGAAGGGAATTAGAGCCAGATGCACAGTAGGGGGGAATCAAGAAGAGCCTCAGAGGAAATGGAACCAGATGCAATCATCCTGAGGCAGGAAAAAACCATCTTCCCAAGCACCCACGGGGCGGGAGAGTTCATTTAAAATTGGTGCCTTTTACGGGGAGTTGGGCTGGGCGCTGGGCCCCTCCTCCCTCAGCACTGCCTGGGCTGGGCCTGCCTGGCCTGGCCCAGACCACGGCATTCTGAAATGCTCTGTGAGCTCCTCTGGGCCACTTATTCAGGTTTTCATTCAACAAATGCTTTTGCGCATCTACTACATGGCATGAGGTTATGTACCATAGCATTTCAACTCACAGGTTCAAATTGCCTGGGTTCAAATGCTGGTTCTGTCCCCAACCTGGGGACTTAGTTAACTTCCCTGCCTCAGTTCTTTCTTGTAATACCCTCCCCCTCACAAGGCTGTCATGAGGTTAAACGAAATAATACAGGGAAAAAGTGTTTAGAACAGCAGTAAAGATGTGCCCAAAGGTCTCTGCCCTCCTGCGGAGCACACGCACACACACACACACACACACATGTAAATACACACAGGCACACACACACACACACATATGTACATACACAGAGGCACGCACTCACACATATCTTCTAGAGCCCCCAGCAGAGATCCATTTCCCTGGTAGGTTGGTGGAGTTTCCCAGACTCCTTTCACGGAGTGATGGCTATTCCTGGGTCCTGGCTTTATGCAGGCATCTTGGCTCCAGGACTCTTTCATTCCTGGTACCTGGAATCTCCCTTTCTTTAGAGCTTGGCTCTGCATTAAATTTTTTTTTCAAATTGTACTTTGTCCTACATGTCTATGCACGTGTAGTGCAAGACAGGTTTGCGTGGGCTCAGTCCATCATGGAGATGGAACTAGGAACCATGACCAAAATTCTAATTTTATTTGCTCATGCTCGACCTTGTTTACAAAGTGTTTGAGGTCGTTTATAGTATACAGATGAATAAGATAAGGTTCCTACCCTCCGGGACTCTATAGTCTCTGGTGGGACAGGCGTGTAAGCAAATAGCTACAATAAGCAATAGCAGCAGGAAATATGCGGTAAATGGACGGGTCAGTTAAACACACGGGGGAAGACTCAGAGTGAGGCCAAGTGACCAGTTCTGACCCGAGGCATCGAAAAGGCTTTGTGAAGGGGACAGGATTTGTGCTATGGCTGGAGGAGGAGGATTTCAGGACACCAAAGCAGAGAAGGGCAGAGGGAACAGCATGAGCAGAGACACAGGTGGGAGAGGATGTACGGGGTGCTCTGCGAGCAGTGAGCACACTGGTGGGGTTGGAAGGGAGGCTGCGGAGGAAGGAATTAGTGAACGAGATGGGCAAGGTGGGTCGGGTCAGATTGTGAAGACCTCGCTGCTGGGTTAAGGCCATGCATCATGTAAGACAGCATCCATAGTTGTGTATTTCACTCTCATAGTGGTCTTATGTATTGTTATGCACCTTTTAGGGATAGGAAACTTAGACTCCAAGAGGTTACAAGACATTCTACCACAAGCAAGTGATTATCCCAAACTCAGCCCTTTAAGCACATAAGTAGGGGCCAGGATCCAAACTCAGATCTGTGGACCCTAAGTCCATGTGTCCCCAGGAATAAAACACTGCTGCCACGAGGCGGATCGGGAGACAATGAGGGGCTTTGGCAAACACAAAGGCAGCATAAGGTCTATACTGATCTTCCAGGTTAGGCACTGGAATGAAGATGAAGAACCACCCTGGCCCCCATCACCACCACCAAAAAGAAAGGAAGAAAAAGGACAAAGAACCTGCACGGAGGTTGAAAGGGGAAGCAATATCAATGCAAGGGCTGTGAGAGGCTCTGGGGTTGGGAGCGGGAGGAGCCAAAGGACAGGTCCCAGCAGGTCCCTTGCTCGGGAAGCAGATTCTCAGACCCCGGTGGTTCCGTCCTGGGCTTTCTGTGGCCAGCTTCTTTCAAAGAAACTCAGAACGAGCATCAACTAAGTCAGAGACAGGATAGCAGAGAAATGTCAATGCGAGGAAGATGAGAAGGCCTTGGGGGTGAGAGGAGATCTCTGGGCTCAATGAGTTCAAACTCTCATGTTACAGAGGACACTGTGGCCCAGAGCAGGCAGGTGACTTGCCCAGAGTGACACTGCTAATTAGTGGCAAAGATGGGACTGGAATCCAGGTTCCCCGACTTCCAGGCTTGAGTTCATTCCACTGAACCCCTCAGGAATACCCTCTTCTTCCCTCCTCTACTCCACCACATGGGGCCTCCGGCAGATGCCCCAGACATGCTCCATCTCTCATCCCTCCTACCTTTGCACCTGCTGTTCCACCTGCTTGGCATGCCCTTTCTGGGAGTGCCCTGCCTGGCAAACTCTTTCCCTCTTCAGCCTTACCCCAATCACTGTGCCTCTCCGGACCTTGTTTGTGGTTGATATTTGGTATCTACTATACTGTGGAATTTATATCTGCCTCTCCATTTGATTCCAGGCTCTCAGAGGGCACAGATTCGTTCTTGTTCATCTCTGTATCCCCGCACCCCGCACAAGGGCCTGGTATAAAACAAGCTTTCAATCAATGTTATTGCATTAAATTGAAATGCCCCTGGGGTGAAAGGAGTTATGACAAGAGAGGCTGACTGGGAAGGGGCAAAAGATGTAGGCCGGGCAGAATGAGACAGGTGCTGATGGCTGACTTCCTCATGTCACCATGGGGCCAAGGTGGTCCTGTGTGAAATGCTTTCAAACAGGCCTGAGGGTGTGAGGAGAGAGCAAGGGGGGCTGGCAGCCCCAGAGACTGCTCAACCCTGCATCTCCCTGTTGAAGTCAGTCTCTGGAAAAGTACCAGTGAATTAAAGCCCAATAAAAAAGTCAATTAAGTCCAAACTCGTTTATGCCTTAAAGCTCCCTCAAGCCAGTGAGCCAGAATGCAAGCTGGGCTGATATTTCTCCATTTCCCTCCATGTCTACATTGGTCTCCAGTGAAGCAGCCGTGACACATTTTATTTCAACTATAAACGGGGCAGATAGACTAATAGCAAACTGATGGCTGCTGGGGGCTCTCTGAATCCCATCCAAGAGATTCATGTCAGTGGATGTGATGTCCACGTCTTGACCTTGGGCTCTGGATGGGGCACTGGGGATCTGGGCATGTTCCTGTGAGCATGTGTGTTTGCATGCATGTACTGGGGGTGTGTATGCACATATGGGTGTGCACACTCTTGTTTGCTACACAGATAAGTGCAATTTGCACATTTGTGGGTTGATTCATCCATTTATACCACACACATTTGTTGAGTACCTACTACAGGCTGGACACTGTACTTGCCTCTGGGTTCTCGTGCTGCAAGAGATAGTCTCAGGCCCAACCCTCGTGGGTTATACCATCCAGAGGTCTAGAAGGGAAGATGGACAATAAAACAAGTAATAAAAACAAAGTGTATTGAATGTTATATGGATGCAGTACCCACATGCATGCTTAAATATCTGAGTGCACGATGCCTGGAAATCTGTGTACGTGTGTACATGAATAAAGTGGTGTGTGTGTGTCATTGCCGTTGTGGGTAGGCTCAGTCTCTAGCTGACCCAGGTCCTGGAAAACATCCCTTGAAAGTGATTGCAGACCAGTGGTAGCTAATGTGAGAGGGTTTGTGTGTGTGTGAGTGGGGGAGAGAGGAGAAGAGATAATTAAAGTTGTCAGGGGTACCTGAGTCAAAACAATGACCATAACACCTGAAGGGTGTGCACAACCCAGGGCCTCTCCACTTTCCTCTCATTTCCCCTCGAGTTCATACAACCATTGTTCACCCACAGGACCCCTCGGGAGGCCTGTGGCTGACCCTTGTTGCTGGGGTGGATGGAGAAACCTTGGACTAGGATGATGGGGACATGGATTCTGGTCCCTGTCCTGCTGCTAACTAGCCCATTGCAAACGAGGATGTGGAGTTAGGAGTCCTGAACTTGCCACTTACTAGCTGTATAAGCTCGGGGACGTCTCAGTCTCTCTGAATCTCAGATTCCTTATCTGTAAAGTGAGAGTAATAATACACTCCCTGTCAGCCATCACAAGATTGCTGTGACAATCTATGAGTCCTAAAGCATCCAGGCAAAAGTGGGATGTAGCTGACATTGCTAACAGTTACTGTTTCTACCACGGGTGAACCACCTCTCACTGGGCCTTTCTAAAGCAATGCTCCAGTAGTGTCTGATGGCCTGCATAGTATTTTGCAGAAAACACTATTTCTATGAGATGCTTAAGGGAAAAATAACCCCAGCTCTGTGGTCAAATAGGTTAGAAAATGTTGGGCTAAACAGAGTTAAACATGTTTATTTCTTTCAGGACTTCTCAGAGCCTTTAACGTACCAAGGTGCATTGTGAATCTACAAGAGGGGACAGAGTATACACCATTTCTGTCTTAGGCTGGATCCCTGCAGAGGCTAGGACTTAAGGGTAGTGGTGTATTTGGGAGTGACTTCAAGAAACCCTAGTAGGGGGTGTGGAAGTGAGGCAGGGAAGGGAAGGCAACCATGTAGGGTTCATCTGGAGCCAGTTCCTGCTGTGCTGACTGGGGCTCAGTCCTGCAGGGGACCTCCGAGAGATGGTGGAAAACACCCTGCAGGGTTGTCACACAGGAGCAGGGAGGAAGCTGGCCATTCAATTTGCTGGCTCCTTTTTTCATTGGTTGAGAGCTGCTCCTGGAGTCGTAACACCTCAGAACTTCCTGGCTGCCCCGAGCTCAGGCCTGGGAAGTCCCCGTGCCCTGAGAACGCTCTCAGGCAGAAAGTCACAGATGTTTGCAAGAAGTGTCTGACAGCAGGAATAGAGAGTGCAGAGGCCATATGGACGGGGCCCTGACAGCATCTGCCACAAGTCCCTTACTCCAAGTCCACGTTTGGATCTGTGACCGCTATATGGGATTACGGTTCCATGGACCTCTCTGTGGTTAACACTGGCTGACATGAGAACAAACAAAGTCCCTCCATGGACTGGCCCAATCTTATCCATTTCTACTCCCTTTGAGCCTAAGAGACAGGCCATATGGATTACTATAGTGGGAGGGGAGTTGGGCTGGGTGAATGCCAACATCTCTTCCAAACTGGGCTTTCCCGGGACATTTAGAACTCCTGTGTACAAATGTATGCTTGATATACCTTACAGAATAGGGTCTGGGACTCACTGGGCAGAGGCACCAAGCAATGCAGGGGATGGAAGGTCCTGGAAGGTGGTTAGCCAAGGTGTCTGGCACCAGGATGGCCAGAATTCTTGCTGAGAGAAGCCAAGATTGAGGCTGGTAAGAGAGAGCCAAGCTTTAGGTACTATGAGTGAGTGAGGAAAAACAGTGGGCCAGTGTATGCCAGAATGTCCCTTTAATGAGGCACTAGCTCAGGGGCTGCCCTTGTGTCTTAGGGGAGCCACAAAGAGAACGTCAGAGCTGGGTTACAGAGCTCTGGGGATCATCTAACCCTGAACACTTATTTTAAATGTAAGGAAAATTGCGAACTGGAGGGGCGAAGAGACTTCCCCAACGTCACCCAGCAGGTCAAGAGCAGAACATTTCTCACTAGTGAGTCCTTCATTTTGGATTCCTTGACTAATAAGCTTCCTTCTTGCCAAGAATTTGACTGTTGCCCATGGGTTCCATGATTAGGAAAAAAACCCCCATGCAATTCCCTTTTCTCAAGCCCCTTCCCACCCCTGCTCCCCGCCTTCAGCCCAGCACACCGGAGCGCTCTCCCTTTGCCTCCACTTTCTTCTCAGCCCCGTGTATCCCCTGGGGGGCTCCCTGCCACCTCAGGTAGTAATAACATTTGTGATTTTAGACATGTCAGCAAGTTTTGCCAGGCAATGTGAGGGAGCATGAATGCTAATGCTTCCATCTGGAGATTATGTTAATACACTATCCTGAATTGACATTTTAAAAATTGCACATTTTAATTGGCTGCCTCTTCTGTCTCCAAGTCCAGGATCATATAGTATTTAGTAAGTGGGATGGTGCAGGTTGTTGGAGAGATGCCCTAGGGTGGGCTGGAAAGAGCGCTGGCCTGGGAGCCAGAAGTCCCGGGATCCAGTCCCCAAGTGTATGACCTTGTGCAGGTCACTTCTCATGGCTGGGCCTCACCCTCCTCATCGAGAAAGTGAGGGACAGGACCTGACAGTCCCTAAGGCTCCTTCCAGGTCTAACCTTCCATGACTTTTGGACCGCCAGAGTCCCCCCAAACCTCTTGCCTTCTTCCCCTCTTCATTGCCCTGGATGCCAGGACTGCCAGCAATGTCATCTCTCTCCTGACTTCGGGATTATTTATATGCTGGGACATATTTTTTCCTGCCTACTTGTTAGCTACCTTGGTCTTACCTTCCAGACTTCTCAGCCTGAGTCCACCTCCTGCCCCCACTGGAGTTCAACATGATAAGGATGGAGCTGTTTGAAGTCCCTTCCCCAAATCCATCCTTTCTCTGATGCCCAGAACAAGGTTTCTCAGGAAAATCTTTGAGTCCGTTCTATCCTTGGCTCTATGACAGATGGTTTGCTAAATATGATCCTCTCTTTGCTCGTCCAATACCTAATTGGTGACAATTAGGGGCAACACTGTTTTGGGCACAGACCTCCCACACCCTTTTTTTGATGTTGTCTCCCATCCCTTCAGTGACTGCCCCGGGCGGGCCTCCATCATCTCTCCCTGGCCCGCGGCCCTGCTCCCTTCTGGCTTGTTGCTGACGCTGCCAAAGCCCCCTTCATTCCCTGCGGCAGCCTGTCCCTCTTGCAGGCCCCACAGACTGGCCCCTGGTCTCAAGGGCCCATGCCCAAACACCCTCACCACAGGCCATACCATGAAGAGTGCCTGCATACCTCCCCTCCTGTCTCTGCCCGGAGAGACGAGACTGCGCGCTTGAATAAGTGTGAAACTTGGAGGCAGGAAGACACGAGTGTCTCGTACTCTCTCTTTACTTTACCGAGACTCAGTTCTCCTATGTGTAAAACGGGACAGATAGATCTTGCCCTGCCTACCTGCCAGGTGGTGGCAGGGATCCTATCAGATGATGAAAGTGCGTGTGTTTTTAGAGGATAACGTGCTGCACGTGGGAGAAGGGTTATTTGGGTGTTTCTCCAAATGTCCTCTGGGGCCAGTTGCATCAGGACCACCTGTGGTTGATAACGGAATGAATGTTCCTAGGCCTGGCCCAGAGCTACTGAGCCAGACTCTCTGGTGGTAAGGCCTGGTAATCCGGGTTTTAAATAAGCCCCCCAGGTCATTCTTATGAGTCTTGACGTTTAAGGATCATTGGCTTTTTTAAAAAAATTATTTTATTGAGGTCATATTGGCTTATGACATTGTGTAAATTTCAGGTGTACCTGATTATATTTCGGTGTCTGTATAGACTACATCTTGTTCACCCCCAATAGTCTAGTTTTCATCCGTCACCATACATATGTGACCCTTCACCCCTTTCACCTGCCCCACCCTCCTCTGGTAACCACTAATCTGTTCTCTTTATCCATGTGTTTATCTTCCACATGTGAGTGAAATCATCTGGTGTTTGTCTTTCTCTGTTTGGTTATTTTGCTTAGCATAATACCCTCAAGGTCCATCCATGTTGTTGCAAATGGCACTATTTTGTCTTTTCTTTTTTTGTGGGTTATTTTTGTTACAGTCGCCCCCCCCACCCACCCCACCAGATTGCATGCTCAACTCTCCCTTTGGCTACTTGGGCCCACTGAGCATGCTCTGAAGTGTTGCTATGTAACTAGGGTCTGAGCAGCTTCCCCTGATTCCCCAACTCCAGGACATTTTTTGAGTATGTCCAAGAGGCATCGTGATGTAGTGGAAAAAGCAGGAGCTTTGGAATTAGACCAGTATTTAAATCCTGGCTCTGCTACTGATGACCCAAGTGACGTCAGGGAGATTGCCTAACTCCCTGCATCTAAATCGTTCTCCTCTTTATAACATTATCTTGGGGGTGTGGTTAGGATTACAGGAAATATGCTAGTATATGAAAAGTAGCTGCCACATTGTATAGGCTCACAAAAAACGGGTTCCCTCCATCTGAGGGGTCGGAGACCTGCCTTGGTTTGTTGAAGGTGGGTGTCACTTCACATGGCGTGTTTGGACTGAGACCCACGGAAGACCTGATTCTGAGAACCTGGCAGCAGCTGCGAGATGTGTGCTGAACTCCCTGGAGCCCCAGGCCCATCCTGAGTGAGACCCACAGCTCCCTGTGCAGGACTATTAAAGTTTCATTGGCAACCCTGTGTGACACGCATTATTAAAACCATGCTGGACTGGCTGTTAAACCCAGCTGGGGCTGCCCCGAGGAAATGGGGCTCTCCTGGAGCGTGTGTCAAGCCACGAGGAAGAGCCAGAAGATGCCACGACAGGGTGGGGATAGCCTTCACTCTGGATGGGGGCTGTGAAGCTTGAGTAGATCAGCACAGTGGCCTCCTGCAGAGCTCTGTGGTCATAGATATCTGTGCTGAGCTTGGCAATGGCTCCGAGTTGCAGCTTTTCATCTGCAAAGAAATATAGCCACCTGTCTCCCTCATTGGGCCAGAGACTCCTCTTGGACAGAGCTGTGCCTCTCTCATCAAACTGAGACTCTCTAGGGCAGGGCTATGCCTCTCCCATCAGAGTGGGGCTCCCATTAGCGCAGAACTGTGTTCTCCACATCAGATGAGGAGGTTTATTGGGAAGGGCTATGTCTCCACCACCAGACTGAAGGCCCCCTCCCTAAGGGTGGAGGCCGCTTGATGGCCTTTGTCCCACAGGCTGTCTAGAACGCCCCCTTTTTCCCAGCCCCAAAGCTCCTGTCGCCCTGGAGGCCCTGCCCTTCGCTTTGTAAGCAGTAAAAACAGAAGGCAACCAGCTTTCTTTTACAGGTTGTTGGCTGTTAAGTAAAGATAGTTAAAATAATTTATATCTTGCTTAGGGGGAACACGGGAGAGAGAAAGGAGGGGTAGGTTTTCCTGGCAAGGAAAAGCAGCATAAAATGTCCTGCTAAATGCTCACTCAGCGGCCTCCATTCCTTTGAGCGTAGAGCAAACACCCATGATTTAAGCTAAACTCCGGGGATGGGTTAGCGCTAGATCTGTGGCTGCAGATCTGACCCAAACACCTTGGGGTTGGAGTCGGGCTTCCCGGAAGACAAAGGCCAGAGATGGGAGGGCTGGTTCCCGGGTGAGGAGGGGAGCAGTGGAGGGGTTGTTGTAGCTCCCAGCAGATACCATTCCCATTACTGGGCTTCATCTTTTGTTCACTAATTTATATGCAGAGCTCTAGGGCAGGAGCTGGACTAGGAGGTAAGGACCTCGGTTTCCCCTGGCTACTAAATACCTGTGTTACCCTGGGTAATCCGTCACTCTCGCTGACCCTCAGTCTTTAACCACCGTGAGGTCCCTTAGCCCTAACGTTCCAGAATCCTTATTCTAAATCTCTGTTAAGCATCCTCTTAGCCTCCTGTGCTTTTTAAAGAAATGTCTGTAATTACACAGGGTGTCCATGAAGCCTGGAAACGTAGATGACAATACTTAATGTCAACAAGGACATCTTCAATTTGTTAAAAAATAAAATAGTATTTACCTTTCCAGACCTTGTTGGTGTATATCTACGTGTGTAAGGTTATGTGATAACGATCTGTCTTCCCCGCTGGACTGTAAACCCCATGAGCGCAAAGACCGGGGGTTCATTCACTGCCTCTTCAGCACTCTGCGCAGGCCCGGCCCAAACTGAAAGCTCAGTCAGTATCAATTAAATGAATCAATGAATAAGTGAATAGCAAGGCTTATCTCAGGAATGAGGAAGGAAACAAAATAAAGCGAGGACCCAAAAAGTGGGCTTTGAGAAAACATGCTCAGATGTTTGGGACACCCAGCTCATTAACTGGGTCCTCCACGGTATCTAGAGGTAGAATTTCCACCCAGAGGATTGAGTTGTAATAAAAGAGACAAAGATAGGGAGCTAAGAGCCAGCATGCAGAGATGAATCCACTCTTATCCCTCGGCTTCTTCTGAACATTTATAGATCCATTCTTTGTCTTCAAAGGATAGCCGTATCTTTTGATAAAGGATTAGACTCCTGCCCAGAGAATTTGGACTCATGACTCACAGGTCAATGTGTGCCCAGCCTGGAGTCCTCAAATACATAGAGCAGGCTCTCTTTCTGGATAGGACAGAGAGAGCAAGACAGGCTGGTACTGGGCCCTGGGCCCTCTTGGGATCTTTGCATGTGTTGCTTCTCTTGTCTGGAGTTCCCAGCCCCTTCCTAGGCCACTTGGCTCCATCTTTCAAGACTCAGTTCAATGAACACATCCTCTACTCAGGTAGAACTGACCACTTCCTCCTTTCAGTCTCACTGGAAAATGGGTGTTGTTTTACCATGCATCTTAATGTACTAGCAGTAAATCATTTGTTTTGTGTTCATCAATGTTTCCAGACTTGGTGGCCATCCTGTATGTGTATCCTGTAAATGGTTAGCTCCTTGGACTGTTGGTGGGGCCAGATTAGTGTCTGGCTCCCCTCACACTGGGCATGCATGTCACTGTCTATGGTCCTGAAGGTTAGGGTGGGGTATCTTTCTGAGCCCTGGAATAGAGGTGCTTCCCCTTCCTCTTCCATATATAAACCAAACAGCTCAATAAGGGCTTGGTGGTGGGCTGAGAGAAGAATGCATGCTGTCCAGTGGGACCCAAAGGAGGAAGTGATTAGTTCTACCTATTCCGTGTGACGCCAAAGCCTGCCAGCATGCTATCTGGTGACAGTCAATAACTGTGATAGTAGTGTGGGCGGGTTGCTTAGATCTCTGAGCCTTTCCTAGTTCATGTGTGCTGGCTAGTCACACAAAGCTTCTCTCTGAGATGTAGCCATCTCAGGTAGATGACATTTAGAGACAGCTACACGTTGGACTAGAGTGTGCTAAGGTCTCTTGCCTTCTATGAGGCTACGAAATGCCTATTTTGAATAGTAATACTCTCATAATGAAAAGTAATTACTACAACCTTTAAAGCATTTAAGATATAATTTTAAAAATGCAATTTATTGAAAACTTACTGTGTGCCAGGCACCACGATGGTTGTTCTTGCTTTTCATGTATTTTCCCTACTCCTCCAAATAACCCACTTAGGAAAACTATTTTTCTTTTCTTTTCTTTTTTTTTTTTTTTTGGTGAGGAAGATTAGCCATGAGCTAACATCTGTGCCAATCTTCTTCTATTTTTTTTGGATGTGGCATGCTGCCACAGCATGGCTTGATGAGTGGTGTGTAGGTCTGTGCCTGGGATCTGAACCTGCGAACCCTGGGCCGCCAAAGTGGAGCATGCAAACTTAACCACTACACAGCCAGGCTGGACCCAGGAAAACTATTTTTATCCCATTTTTAGAAGAAAAGAGAATGGTCAAACAACCTGCTCAAGGTCACAGAGCCAGTTAAAAGTTAACTCCAGACTGTTGACTTTACAGACAAACGATTTGTTTTTTTGCTAGTTTACACTATCTAATCTGTTACCAATTGCCTAGCAACAGATGAAATAGTTTCCATAACAATAGTGAAATCAGTGTTGGTATTTAGATTTAATCTGATTTTTAAAAAACCCACTTAAACTCTAAGCTGTATTCCACATCTGGGAACATATATAAAGGAAACAATTCTCACTACGGAAAAGATTCATGCATAAAGAAATGTACTGAAGCATTGTGTATAATCTTTAAAAGTAGCAACAAGAGATGTCCAACCACAGGGGGACAATTAAGTGCAGTGTGGTGCTGTCGTCAGTGTGATATACACGGTCTGTTGTAATATGTCCCACTTGATACCCATCCCTCTCTGTTTCTAGGAACTGCCCCCATTTTCTGGGAACTGGCTTACCCCTGGGGGGCAGTCATTTTCTGTGACCCTGCTCTCGTGGTCCAGGTGATTGGCACAAGGTGGGCACCTGACACAAGCTGGGACAATCAGTTCCTTTCCTGAAAGTTTTTAGAGTGAGCTCGGATACAGCTCAGTTTCTGTCTGGGAACATGGACTGTACTTACTGTAACATTAGTCATATTGACTGGTGGCCCTGTCCTGCCCCTGTGGACTTAGGGCGGAAGAGGAGTTCACAGTGAGAGAGAGAGAGAGAGACTAGATTCTAGCAACACCATTTCTTCCCTTTCCTTCCCCAGCCCTAGAGGGTGGTAACTTCTCCTTGCAGTTACTAATCTGGGGCTTACCTTAGCGCCCTGCATTTGCTTCTTCAGCCTTCCAACACACCTGTTACAAATTTCTTGGATTAAATGCCCTCTGTTTGAAATCTCTTGTCTATTTCTATATTCCTGATAATATGTAACATTTAACTTTTTGGAATCTCAATTTCTTCGTCCATACAAGTGAAGTAATAATCCTTAACTCATGAAGATGTTGGGAGGATTCGACGAAATAATGACAGTCAAGTGCCTGGCACAGAGTAGGTGCTAATAGGTGCTGGTTCCTCCCTCCACCCTGGGACTCAAACAGTCGACGCGCGTAGGCAGGAGGCTTTCTCCTCTTGGTGACTTGCTGAGAGGAGGGGTCTCCAGGATGTGGGCTCTACGTGGTCAGAAGCCATGCCCAGCAGAGCCCCCTCAGCCTCCTGCCACAGCCGACCCGGAGGCACAGTTCAGGCTCCTGTCATGGCTGGCGCAGATTCACAGGCAGGTAGAAACAAAAAGTGTACAGAATGGTGTTTTCAAAACCTCTCCTCCTCTTAGCATCTCCTATCTTAGTCACTCGAGCAGATTCTAATTGGTCCCAAAAATATCCTTAAATGGCCCCAGGCAAGTGCCGTATGTCATGCCATAGATGGGTACAGGGAGCTCAACTTCCATCCTGCCTCCTCAGAGTCAATGACACATCCTTGGAAGTCGCCGAAGTGATGAAGGAAGAAAAGCTACCCTCCATTTGACAGTGGAATGAATGACTGAGTGAATGACTGAACGAACACCACTGGTGCTGGGCTCTGTGTTTGGGACTTTGAAAGCATCATCTCTCACTCAATCCTCACAACAACCAACAAGGCAGGGGGGATTTTGTCCGTATTACCGATGAGGGACTTGACACTCGGTGGGGTTAGGGAGGGAGTCTATGTCTTATAATCCAGGTGGCAGAGCTGGAGTTTGAAGCCCTACTCGGCTGGCCACAGGGCTGCCAGACGGAGGGTGAGATCTGCCCTCTAGGTCCTCCCTGTGGACACCTGACTTAGCTGCCCTTGACCAAAAACTGGGAGACAAGTGGGCTCTGGAATCTGAATATGTGACATTCAGATCACATTCCCCAGACACTGAGCTCCTAGGTGGCTCAGAGCCAAACAGTGGGAACTGGGCTAGAACATTCCAGGCAGGTTAGGCAGACAGAGGATGCTGCACCCAGCCCAGGCCTTTGGAGCTTCCCTCTCTGTGCCAGCAGAATACTGCATCCCACCTGCGTCCTCACCTGCTGGACCTTGGCTTCTGGCTGGCTGGATTCCTAAGAGAAGCCACGGTCTAGCCTGGAAGGAAGGAAGGGGGAAGACGCATTTGGAAGGCTCCAGAAGTCTACATGATAAATGCTTGAGGCCCAAGGCTTTCTGCTTGGGAGCTCTTGTTACATTGGTTGCTCTCAGGGGGAAACTAGCCCACATCAAACCAAACCTGGGGGATCCTCCTGTGCTGATGTCCACCGACGGGCCTAATCGAGTCCTATTTGCTGCTGCTTCTGTTTTGCTCCTCGATGTCTCTCAAAGAGCTCCACTCCCCACTCTGAAAATGTGCTTGCTTATTTTTATCCCACATTTGAAGTAAGGCTGTGACATCTCGAGTCTGAGTAAGGTTAGAGTAACTGGATAATATCACAGGGATGGGGTAGATGGGTGGAGTGCTATTATTTTTATCATTGTAGAAAATTCGAGGAAATTTAAATATTTTAGAACATATAAAGTGAAGAGTAAAAATTACAAAAAAAAAAGCAAGTAAGAGGAGGGGCTGGCCCAGAGGCATAGTGGTTAAGTTCATACGCTCCACTTTGGCAGCTTGGGTTTTGCAGGTTTGGATCCCGGGTGCAGACCTATGCACCACTTATTGAGCCATGCTGTGGTGGTGTCCCATGTATAAAGTAGAGGAAGATGGGCACAGATATTAGCCCAGGGCCAGTCTTCCTCAAGCAAAAAGAGGAGGATTGGCAACAGATGTTAGCTCAGGGCTAATCTTCCTCACCAAAAAAAAAAAAAAAGCAAGTAAGAGGAGAGAGAAGCTAGCTGAAGCAAACATTTGAGATGAGTTAGTAACTGCACATGAACTGTGAATTCGGATCCGAATTTCCTGGTAGCCAACATCCGAAAAGAGAAACAATTTTCATTGTTTGATAAAAGACATCATATAAGGTCAGCTGGAGGTTAAATCTAGAAGGACAGGTGGGCTGATGATAACTTACTGAATAGAAGCAACTGCAACTTTGATAACACTAATATACACCTCTGCTAGGGCCAGAGGAAGTGTTGTATTCTCTAACAAGTTTCAATTCACTGTCATTCTTTTTTACATTTAATGAGACACAGCAGGATTGTCCTAGAGAAATTGTGGTGTAGCGGCACAGAGGAGGCAAAGTAATCTTTCTGTTGTTTCCACTGTGGGTTTTAATTGAGGAAGGAGCTGCTAATGATTTTTCTAATGAGCAAAAATGACCCCACACTACAGTGAAATCCAGGGCCAGTGCCAACTTTGATTCAGCTGGCATGTATGGGAAGGAAGGAAGCACAGTACATCCATCATCACTTTTAAATGCTTGCAACAAGACTGTGCACCTGAATCCAGCTCTTACTCAGAGGTGTCCCTCTGCCAGTTGGAGCTACCTGCCTTGGGCACTGGTTTCCATCATAGATTGGAGGACCAGGGATGTCCAGCTCTGTGTTCACTTGGAGTCCTGTAGTGTCCAAGTTGGGGAACCTTGGAGGTCTACTGAACAGATGGGGAAACTGAAGCATGGAGAGGGGCAGAGACAGCAGAAGAACTAGGCCTCCGCCTAGGTCAACAAGACAGTCAAACATTAGCGAAATGTGAAATAATATCACAATTACTCATCAGTGTATAGTGTGCCTATTTATGCCCAGAATTTACAAGGAGCTTTCATCCTGCTGTGCCATTTCATCTGCCTCACAGCCCCATGAGGTTGGCAGGGAGATAACTAGATCTTTTTCTTTTTGCTGAGGAAGATTCACCCTGAGCTAACATCTGTTGCTAATCTTTCTTTTTTTGATTGAGGAAAATTAGCCCTGAGCTAACATCTGTACCAATCTTCCTCTACTGTGTATGTGGGTCACTGCCACAGCATGGCTGACGAGTGGTGTAGGTCCGTGCCCGGGATCGGAACCCACGAACCTGGGCCATCAAAGCAGAGTGGACTGATCTTAACCACGACACCACCGGGCCAGCCTCTAGACCTTATGTTTGTAGAGAATGTCATACTGTGGAAAGAAACATTGACACAGGTCACGTACTTCCTATGTAGCCCAGGGATTATTAAACCCATTCCACAGATAATTAAATTGGGGTTCAGAACGAAGAAACGAATTGCTCAAGGTCACTAAGAAGCAGCAAAGCTAGGACTTAAATCAAAATCACCTGAGTTCGCATTTAGGTCTCATTCAGTCTTACCATGCTGCTCTCCACTTACACGCTGGGGTGAACTAGAAGCAGTAGGCTTGACTGTCAACACACCATTTGCAAAGTGCATAGTGATTAAGAAGCTAAGGTCTGAGGTCAAACTGCTTGAGCTCAAAACTCCAGTTCTGACACTCCCAGAGCAGCGCCACTTGCTTAACCCTACTGTGCCTCAGTTTTCTTATCTGTAAAATGGAGATAATAGTGGTACCTTCCTTACTGCTTTATTGTGGGAATTAAATACCAAGTCAGAAAGCATTCAGATCAATGTCCTGCTCAGCCCTCAATAAATACTAGCTAATAGTATTTTTTAATTAAAAAAGTAATAATAAAAACAGTAATAATAAAAAATTAAAAAGTTGACACATTTTTCTTGATACGTCAGCTTCAGATTGGCATTTGGTTTTGTAGAAAAATGGGAAATAGAGAAACATAAAGGATATAAAAATCACCATAATCCCAACACACGGCAATAACCACAGTATTTTGATATTTTTCCAGCCATCTTTTTCTAAACACATATAGAACTATATACATTGATAGTTTTTACCTTGTCTTTTTAATTTAGCATTATAACATGGGCACTTCCGTATGCTATTAAATAGTTTTAAAAAATATAACTTTTAGTCATTACAAAATGATGCCATTCTATAGGTGAACCATAATTTATGGGCCTATTGTGTAATTGTTGTGTGCGGTTGGCTATTCATTCATTCTTTTTTTTTTTGGTGAGGAAGATTGGGTCTGAGCTAACATCCATTGCCAATCTTCCTCTTTTTGCTTGAGGAAGATTGCCCCTGAGCTAATATCTGTGCGAATCTTCCTCTATTTTGTATGTGGGACGCTGCCACAGCGTGGCTTGATGAGTGATGTATAGGTCCACACCCAGGATCCAAACCTGCGAACCCCAGGCCGCCGGAGCAGAGTGCACGAACTCAACCACTATGCCAGTAGGCTGGCCCCTATTCATTCATTCTTGACTTAAGAGGCCATATCTGGTCTACTGCTGCCTCCCTGACATGAGCACAGCACTTTGCACCCAGGAGGTGTTTCATTAATGTCTGGGTGAATGGAAACTCATGTTTTGACAGGTACTTCCAGAGTTCCTACCAATTTACATTCCTATATTCATTATATGAATAACTTTCTCATCCCAATCCCACCAGTATTTGATTTAAAAATTAAAAAAAAAATCTTTGCCAATTTGTTAAGTAAAATATGGGATCTCATTGTTTGTTTTAATTTTTCATTTATTTGATTAATGGTGAGGTTGAAAGTTTATTCATCTATTAATTAGTTCTCTGTATTGTATTTTTCCTTTCTTCCTTTCTTTTCCTCTTCCCCACCTTCTTTTGAAAGGAACTATTTTTGAAGGACCAGGTACTCATCAAGCAGTCTTGATACATTTCCCTTGGATACTTTCACATTTCCAGATAATCTGCAAGGTTCACGATGACGAATTGGGTGCTTGTTAATTGTTTTAAGGTCCTCGCATTAATAAGTTCAGGTATTCATTAATTCTGAGGAAGATCTGACAGCCTTCAGGTATTAATGAATTCCTCGCTCAAGAGTAGGGAGTTGGCAGTTGACACACAGCCTTTCCTGACATTTCAGCTTCAGATTGTCACTTTGTTTTCCTGTAATTCCATGCACACCTTATTAAAGCTCAATTATGGTTTTGGAGGAAACTTCATCTAAGGCATTAGCATCTAGTTAATTACCGAGAAGTGAGGACAGTTGAACAAAAATGGATTTTATTTCCTATTATGACAACAGATTCACTCCCACCCACCTGCCCAGTACAGGTGAATATTTCTTTGGCACAGATGTCCCACCTGCTGCTCAGGGAATCAGAGAGAGAATCAGAGAACATTCTAGAACGGGAGAGGTCAGGTTTGATCCTTTGCCTCTAGGTGAATGTCCAAATCCTCCTGGAAAGATGTTGTCCATTCTCTTCTTGGAACATCCTTGGAAACCAAAGCCTCAGATCTACCCACAATCAATCATTCCATAGTCTTAACACTGACAAGCAAGAAGCTCTTTTTTAATCAGAATGAAGTCATTGCTACTTTAATTTCTGCCACTTACTCATATGTGACCTTGGAAAGCCCTCTGGGTTGTGGCTTTCTCATTTCTAGAGTGATGGTCCTGGAGTAATGACTCTGTGTCAAGTCATAATTCTAAAATCCAAGATGTAAATAAAGTGCGTCACACACGAGGGTTGCTTCCCCTTTCAGCAGTGCCCTGTGTCAAGAGCATGGGAGGAAGGGAACCAGCACCAATTAGGGTCTACCATTTACCATCATCCTATCTGGGGACTTTCCCTATATCATCTTCTTTAATACTCACAACAATTCTGTGGAGTAGATGCTATCATTATTTTTATTTTACAGATGAGAGAGCTGATGTTCAGAGTGTATAGTTCTCATTCAAAGTCGCACAGAGTTGGTGGTACGCTTGCTCTTCCCGCTGCCCAGTGGAGAACCACTAGGTCATACGAGGCATGGTGGGGTCAGTCTAGGGAAGGGGGTAGCAGGAAGCAGGAGGAGCCTCCTGTTTTCTTTTGTTTTTAAAGTATTTCTAGTGCACCAGGAAAGGCATTCCTTTTGTTTGTTTGTTTGTTTTCTCCCCAGAGCCCTAGTAGATAGTTGTATATCATAGTTGTGCATGCTTCTAGTTGCTCTATGTGGGACGCTGCCTCAGTATGGCTTGACGAATGGTGCGTAGGTTGGCGCCCAGGATCCAAACCAGTGAACCCTGGGCCGCCGAAGCTGAGTGTGCGAACTTAACTGCTATATTACTGGGCCGGCGCCCTGCCTCCTGTTGAAGAGCCAAGATGCCTTCACCAAGTGCCTAACACTGCAAGGTCATGAATACTAAGTGCTCTGGTGTTTCAGAGGTGGACAAGATCCCTACAGACAGAGGCCCTGGAGAGGCCCTCAAGGAGGAGGCAGGTCTGAGTTCAGTCTTAAAGGATGAGGTGATTCAGATAAACAGTCAAGCAAAGCAAGAGGAAGGAAGACATAAGAACAAAGGCAGAGAGGTAGGAGGGAGCAAAGAGGACTGAGTGAGGAGGCCCTGGACGGGAGGTTTGCACAGGGGGTGGGAGAGAGAGTGCTAGAGAGGGAGGTCGGCATATGGATCCTGGAGGGTTTCCAATGTCAGGTTGAAGGGTCTGGATTTATCCTTGAGACCTGGGTGAGCTGCAGAGTGCCAACCCTGGGGAGAGCTTCAGAGGAAAGAATCAAACAGTATTGTCTGCTTTATGTAACACACCACCCCTTTCCTGGTGAGTTACAATGCACATGAGCATGGTCAAGGGTCTGAGCAGGCCTGCAGAAAAGAAAGACCAGAAGGTATCCATTTTTAAACTTTTCACTGGGAAATTTTCAATTAAATAAGATTTTTTAAACAATAAGACCTAGCAGTCTGGTAATGGAAACTGGTTTTCCCCAGGCTGGAAGGCAATTTCATCACCCAGGGGTGAGACCTTCCGGGGAAGAAGTCATCTGCCAGAGGCTGGGACGGCTGAGCTCCTTTCTCCAGCAGGCCCCTCCCTGGCCTTCCTCTTCCGCTCACATTTCCAAGCACTGGTGGCTCATAGTGTCCTCTCTCATCTTTAACTCACTTGTTCTTCACAGCAACCCCTGGGACCAAGTGGTCATCCTCACTGTAGAGATGAAGAAACAGTCTAAGAGTTGAAGCCCCTCCCGAAGACCTGCAACCAGGTCGGTGGGGGCAGCTGGGATGGGCCTCCTGGCCCCCCGTCTCCGAGTGGGGCTCCCCCCACGCCCTGCTCTCCAACTCCTCGGCCCTTTTCCATGCGATCCTTGAGGGAGGGGGCGTAGAGTGGCTTTACTTACTGTGGGGGTGGGAGTGCATATGAGACAGAGGATCGGGTTAACTAATTTGGGGACAACATGATCACAGGCTGAGTAGGGCAAGTCTAGGGACTGATTCATTTTTTTTTTTTTTTTTGAGTGCTTGCTACAATCTCTACTCTCTTGAACATGTTCCAACCTTTGGTCAGGTGGTGGACGGGCTATGAGTGGGCATTTCCTGGATGTAGTAATGGTAGATTCTGATTTTCTACGTTGATGACAGTCTGGCAGGGTGTATACTTTCACACTTTATGTGCTATATGTTTCCCAGGTACTGTGGTTGATTTCATGTCTGTGGTGGACACTGATGCCCTGCCCTATCCCCCTTCAGGGGAAGATGGACCTGTCGCCTGCTGCTGGGAGGGCTGTCAGCAGAGACCGCTGGCGTCAGCTCCCCCAGGGACTGCCTCAGCTGCACAAGCTCTCGCCCCTTCCAGTGAGTCATCTCTGCAGGCCACATAGGCCCAACTTAGGATAGCTCTGAAGGGCCAGTTAGCTCTGAGCGCCTGTGGGTTTGGCCAAGGCTCGTGCTGGGTCAGTTTGACATCTGTCCCCTGCCCTGCCCTGCTTCCTTCCCCTCCCGGCCACAGTGTTGATCCCAAGGCTGTCCCCTAAAGGACATTCTGCATGCTAAATTCCATCTCAGGGTCTGCCTTCTGGGAACTAGAGTGACCAGGCATCCCAGTCTGTCCAAGATGTGGGACTTACAGTGCTAAAACAAGACAGTCCTGGGCACACCGGAACCCTACAGCAAACCCAACCTCAGACTATGTAATTCAGTTATTCCTATGCTTTCATGGTGATCAATAATTATTTTTTATTCTTTAAAAGTTGGTGGAGGGGCATGTGTCATTTTCCCCTTAACTCTTCCCAACAATCTCACGACAACCTTGGGGAGGCAGGTATTATTATCTCTATGGGGACATTAGGGCTCAGAGAAGTTAAGAAACTTTTCCCAGGCCACACAGCAGGCAAATAGCTATGTGGGATTACAAACCCTGTGATCACAGGCCTGCTGAGCCCAACGCCTGTGCTCGACCCCTCAGCCCTCTTTGATTTTAAGACTAGGATGCACACCTTGGCTGTATGTTCCAGACACAGCTGCAGGTAACTATGGATGCAGAGACAAGCGTTTGCAGAATCCCAAACATGCTTGGACCTTTCTGTAAAATAAAATCGTACTCTTTATTCAAAGCCTACCTCCCCGTGCAGGCCCAGTTCTAAGCACCTGAACTTTCTGCTAATTACTGTCACATTAATTAAAAAATAAATCCCCTTTAATTTCATAACAGGTGGTTTGTGAGGCTGGAAGAGACGTTGAAACTTGTGTGTAATTATTGTGTGGCTTATTTGCATTTCTAATTGCTTTGGGGGACACCAAGGGCCAAGCTTCCGGTCCCCCGGCTGTCTTTCACCTCTGCCGGCTGTGCTGAGCTGCTGGCAGCAGTGGCAGTGTCTCTTTGCCAGTGCCCCCTGTGAGGGGAACGGCTCCAGCTGGAGTCCCAAGACTTCCAATCGACATGGAGAGCGACAGGGCTGGTGCCTGTGCGGGCTGGCCGTGAAGGGCCTCGAACTCCAACCTCGAGCCTGGCATTTGTTAGAGGCTCAATATATGTCGGCTGGTCGTGGGTGGGTCCTAAAGTAACCCTCGCCCTGCTTTTCCGACCCAAGCACCAGGTGGGCACACCGAGGCCTGGCAGCTCTGTCCCTGATGCAGGGACTCGTGGGTTTGCCCCACAGATGCGCCTCTGAGAAGCAGTCTACAAACCAAACTTCTGTGGACTGAATCCATTTCCCCTTCTGACTTCTGAATCACGTTGGATACGTGCTGTAATTTGTTAGGGGCTTCCTGATGCTTAAGATTTAAATTTCTTGGACCATTTCTGCCTCCCCAAGTCTTTCTATAAAGGAGTTCATGAGCCACAGAAGAATACTTACATATATTACAAGCACTTTCCACTTCAGGCCGCAAAATAATGAAGTTGAAAGACTCCAGGCTTTGGAGTCGGACCTGCCAGGGTTTGAATCCTAGCTCTACTGACTAGCAGCTGAGAGACCCTGAAGGAGTTACTTAACTTCTCTGGGCCTCAGAGTATTTTATCCACAAAATGGACAAAAGCACAACTTGGTTTGGTGTTTTGCAACCTTGGCTATACATTGTAAAATCACACTGTAATTCTAAAGCTGGGGAGCTTTAAAAAATTACCAGTCCTTGGGCTGATTAAATAAGACTAGGGGTGCAGATGGGGGAAAGCTTGTGCGTCATATTTTTCAGAGCTACATGGGTGATTCTGTTGTGCAGCCAGGGCTGAGAACCACTGCCTGAGCCCCCAAGAAAATGCTGGTTCCAACCCTCCCTTTCCTTTGTCTTGGGGAATGGTGCCTGACCTCAGTGGGTCTGGGAGGAGCTGGGGGTCCTGGGTAGTATTGGGCCTGAGATCCTCCCCCCGGAGGGCAGGATGGAGACCCAAGCACTGTGCTAGCTCATGAGGTGGGGCTTGGTCAAGGCCAAAAGCCAGCAGTCCCATCCTCTCTCTGGCCAATGAAAATGAAAGCTCATTACTTCAGCGGTTCTTCAACCCTAGGCACCCCCAGGGATCCCAGCCAATCTGCAGGCTGTAACAAAACAAAGGCTGAAGATGATGTCATTGAGGAAATGGCACCAAATTTTATTTCAGTCCAGCCTTACATTCCTTTTCTCTTTTGATCCTCATCACAACCCTGCAAGACACACTATGATGCCCATTTTACAGATGAAAGAACCGAGGCTCTGTGAGGTTAAGTGACCGATTGTGTGTCCTTTAAGTAGCAGAGTCATGAGTCAAACCCAGTCAGTCTAATTCCAAAGCTCCTCATCTTTCTCCTACATGTGTGGCCTTCCTTATATCAGTGAACAGCTTATTATAAACTCCATCCTTATGGTTTCTCAGGCCAGACACCCCAGAGTCACCTCTGACTCCTCTCTGTCCCTCACAGCCCACATCTGACCCATTGGGAAATCCCACTGGATCTACCTTTACGATACACCAAGGATCCAAGCACGTCACTACCTCCCTGCTACCATGTTGGTCCAAGCACCCGCATCTCTCCCCTGGAAGATGGGCTGGTCTTCCTGCTCTGCCCTCGCTCATGCTGTGTGTTTGTAGCACAGCAGCTGGAATGACTGATAAAACGTGTCGCTGGCACTGCCCTCCACTGGCTTCCACCTCACTCTGGGTCGTGGTGGCTAGTCATGGGTGGGTCCTAAAGACCCACCTGCACTGTTCTGCACAGGTGAACCCTCCTGTCCCCTCTCTGAGCTCATCCACCACCTCTCTCCGCTCACACCACCCTTCTTCCCCCCAAACTCTCCAAGCACGCTGCTGCCCAGGCTTCTGCCCTTGCCGTTCTTTCTGCCTGGAATGTTTTTCCCCCAGGGTCCACGCGCTTTGCTCCTTTCCCATCTTCAAGGTTTTGCTCAAATGTCAGCCTGTTGAAAGTGGAAATGACCCCCAGGCACACCCTGTCCTGTCTCTGGCTTCGTCTTCCTCCGCGGACCCGTCACCACCTGGTATACTTGCTACCAGCTCCGACTTACTCGTTTATTGTCTGTCTTCCACGACTAGATGTTCGCCCGTTCTGTTCACGGCTCCATCCCAGGCACCGGGAGCAATGCTCAGCACCGAGGAGGGGCTCAGTAAGTACTGGAATGAGTGAATGAAAGAACGAATCCAGCCGTAGCCTCCTGGGAAAGGTGTGATGCTCTGAGCAGCGGCTACTGAAAAGTCTGCGGGAGTGTGTGCCCCCAGCAGCCTGCTGAATTCCCCTCCTTGGTGTTGGAGTCGAGAGGGACATTCACATGACCGTGAGGGACACGTGTTGTCACCCTGCAAATCACCCTGTTTAAGGGGCTCAGCAGGTTTGCTGTCTTGTCCCGTCTACAGGTCTCTGAACCCCACTCCTTGCTCTTTTGTCTCAGCTCCTCTGGTTCTACCTGTATGTCCTGACATTGCCTTGCCTCCACCGCGCATCATCAGCATCATCATCATCATCATCATCATCATCATTGCCAGAATGAATAGTTATCAGGGTCTTCCCATGTACCAGATACGATGTAAGCCTAGTACACACCCTGCACCTATGTCATCGAACCCTCACAACAACTCTCCAGCATAGCTACCCCTGTTATCCTTGTCTTAGGGGTGAGGAAACTGAGGCTCAGAAAAATTAAGTAACCTTGCCCAAGGTCACATAGCTGGTGAATGCTGAAGACAGCATTCCCCCCAGGCAATCCGAATCCTGTTCCTGCCTCTCCTCTCACTGTGTTCTGTCTTGGGTACCCGTGGACTGAGACATCACATCCCTTATGTTCTACTTAGCCTGAAGCCATCTTCTGTACACTCTTCCCAAGGGCAACTCGGTTTGTCTGGAGACATGAGTCTAGGGCAGGTTTCTCAGCCTTGGTGCTGTTGGGATGGATGTTCTGGGCTGGATAGTTCCCGGTTGGTGGGGGCTATCCCGTGGACAGGAGGAGGTCTAGCAGCATCCTTGCCTTCTACTGAATACGTACCAGTAGCATCCCCCTCTCTCTGAGTTGTGACAACCAAGAATGTCTCCAAATGTCCCCGGTGGGGGTAAAACCACTCTTGGTTGAGAACAGCTGCTCTAAGGGGTGAGTGGTGGGATGGACAAGAAGACCTGTGGAATATTAGCTGCTGGTGGGGCCATGACTGTGGATGACCATAACATCCAAGGATCTCCCGTGGGCTCTGAACTAACCCAATAATGCAAGTGCTCTCTGGGTTCTTTTAGGTGAATGACTGCCATTGCCAAAGAAGTTCACTTTTACCTGTTTCTGGGGCTTACTTCTCAGTGGTCCACCAAACGCAGTATAACACAGCAGGCTCAGAGCCAGACTGCCTGGATTCAAAACCAAATTCCACCACTTATTAACCACGTGGCCTTGGGAAAGTTGCTCCATCTCTCTGTATCTCACTTGCAAAGTGAAAACAATGCTTGCACCTAGCTCAGAGGGTCGTCGGGATTCTGAGATGACGCCTGCAGAGAGCCTAGCACAGGGACAGGCACTTGCTAGTGTGTAATAAAGGGCAGCCCTTGTTATGAAGTGAGCTGCAGAGAGTTACTAAACCTCAGGATTCACAAATGAAAATTAGTGTGTGGCTGGACTTTACCAAAGTCTTTAATTTGGTGTTCTGCCCCCATAGTCCAGATGCCAAGCCACATCGGTGGCACTGCCAAGCTTCCACAGCCCTGGGCCAGCTGAGAGTTAGACGCCCTGCGGGGAGGCAGTGCGGGTACCGGTGAGAACGTCCGCAGTGTTGTCTTGGGCTGGTGCTGCTTTCCAGTTGCAACTGAGCTTGCTTTTTAATGATAAAGTATCATTAGTTTAGTTTCATTGCCCCCGATTTAGTTTGTTGTGGATTGTTTGCTTGACCGCGGTACTTTGGGCTTATGATTTTTCACTGGCAGGGCTTTAAGGCACGTGTGCATTGCAGTTTGACTATGAATCATCTGTCTCCCATTCCTCAAGCAAATCTGTCTCCAATCTTCCCCCCAAATAGGGTGCACTGTGACACTTTCATGTTATCTCTGAGTTCCGTTCCCACTGGAACGTGGGAACAGATGGCGCAGGCAGCTGTGGGTCCTTTTACCCTGCCTAGGTGGGCTGGTGTCAAAAAGGATGAGAGACACTGTTCTAGATCAATGTTCCCTCTTCCTCCTGTTTTATTGATGGAGAAACTGAGGCCAGAGAGGTGAAGGGTCAGAGGTCACATAGAGTCACTAAAATCTAGTCTTCTGATTACCTGTCTTGGGCTTCTTCCCCCCACCACATTACCCACGTAGGCCGGGACCCCTTCCTCCACAGAGGACTGTGGATCCCCACAGAGGTGGCTTGAAATTGCCCACCTTGGGTTAGGGGCTCCTCTGATCTTTCAACATGGTCGTGGTTTGTCGTAGATACATGATACATGTAGGATATGAGAGATGGGGCTCTCTCCTTTCTAGCCATGTGCCTCGGACCAGCTATTTAATCTCAACTGTGAAGTGAGGACGATGACAGCACCAGCCTCCCAGGTTTGAAAGAATTCAATCGGACAAGTCATGCAGGGTGCTTAGCACGGGGCCCGACACACAGAGAACGCTCAGGGGATCATGGTTATTGTTAGCATTTCTGGATGTTCAGAGCTGACATCCTTCTCCCACCTGGAGCCTCCTGGGGGAAAGAAAAACTTATAAAGCTTTCAAGTTCATCAAGTAATTTCGTTTGCAGTATCTCATTTGATCCTCGAAACAACCCAGGGCCAGGATTTCCATTTAATAGATGGGAAAACTGAGCCTCGAAGATGTAGAAACTCTGAACTCAAGTCTGTGGCTTTACCGCCAGAGCCTTTCCCTTCCCGACGCTGCTTCTGGGCCTTCCCTGGCGTCTCGGTACTCAGGTCCTGCCCCACCCTCTTTCTCCTCATGGATGCTCCACTCTGTAGCCGGACAGCCCAAAGCTGCTGCTACACATACCTGGGCCACCTGGAGATCATTCTCCCCTCCTTCTGTGTGGGTAGAGCCTCTCTCCCAATTAGACCCAAGTGACCTCGGCAGAAATAGCAGAGATTGTCCACTATTTCTTGAAAACACATCCAAGATAGGGTGGCAAAGAGCAGGAACACCCCTCTGACGGGTCACATCTGCCTGGCTGATGGGAGGATGGTTGGGATGGGGTCTGGGTGTGGAGGGGCTGACAGGTTCCAGACAGACTGCAAGCTTCCCCCGTGGACCGTGAGTTGCCAGCACTGCTCATGGGCAGGGGAGAGGCCCTCGGGCATCTCTGCAACCCAGATCTGGCTCAGCAAATGTGCACAGAATGAACAAATCTGGGGCAAGGTCAGGAAACACGTTCCTCTGAAACTGTAGCTAGGAAAAAAAGACATAAAGGAGGGGAGGGTGAGTCATCGGCAGAGACCTAGCCTAAGGGACAGCTTGTAGCTGGGTTGCGGTAGAACTGAGGGGATTTCCTGATTTGCATCACAAGCCTGGAATGTAGTTACCACCAGAGAAGTCGTAACATCTATTGTTACAGTGGAAGACAGGGGACTGCTGCAGAGTGAAGGAATCAGGATTTGGTTGTCTGTCTCCTGTGCTGAGGGAGGATTGGAGAGCCAGCTGAGATGAGCATTCCAGTCTTTATTGTTGGAGTGAGGAAGAGGACCAATGTTTATAGAGCACCTATTATGGGGCAGGCATCATGCCAGGCATCCTGTCTTCCTTTATATACTTCAGTCACACTAGCATTCTTTTCCTCTCAAATCCAACTATTCCTACCACAGGGCCTTTGCACATGCCGCTCTTCCTGATTCTTCTCATTGATCTTTGCATGGAGGTCTCCTTAACACCATTTAAGTTTTAGCTCAAAGTTTGTCTTCTCTGAAAAGCCTTCTCCAACCCTAGTTAAAGTCATAATTCCACCCCTGCCCCACCATCACACTCTTCCACATCATCCTACTTTATCTTTTTTTAACAGACTTCTCCATACCCAAATTTTATTTCTTTGCTTGCTTGTTATCTGCTTCCCACCACCAGAATGTAAGCTCCTTGAGGGTAGGGATCCTCTCAGCCTTGTTCATGGCTGTATGCCCAAGGACAGTGCCTGGCACACAGTGTGCGCTCATATAAATATCTCTTCCTACCCACAGGCTGGGTCCTTTTCCCATGGAGTTTTATGTGAACCCTACAAGGACCCAGGGAGAGGGTGTGACTATTTCATGGTGCATGTGAAGAAACAGAGGATCGGGGAGCATGAGGGACTTGCCCAGCTAATAAGCAGTCGAGCTAGGATCAGAACTAGGTTTTGATTTCTGCGTCATACGTTGAGATATACTGCTTCCCTTGGAGAGATGGGGACCTCGGATCAGCATAATGTAATGACACTAGTCCTAGAATGTCACAGCCCCCCCGTCTAACTGAAGCCACGGGCGACCCCACTGATCCCGGCTCCAGAAAAGACCCACCTCCCCTCAGGTCTTACTCTGACTGGATGCTCCAGTTCCAGTTATTAGGTAAACCGTTTTATACACCTAGACTTTTCTCGCTTCTGAATTCCATGAGTCCAAGTGACAGGAAATTCATTTCACACCTTGCTAGTTTTGGGGTGTGTAAAGGCAAGTGGGGTGTGGATGGGGGCAGTGGCCTCCTGGCTCCCTAGCTTCCAGGTAGCAGCTCCCCTGGTGGGCAACCTCTGGGGGTTATTCTGAGAGTCATGTAGACACCCACCCGAGAGCCACTCCTTCATCTTTTCCGGCCCTGTTGTAAGCACCCCATTTCCTTTCATACCGATAATGACTGTGGTTGTTTCTCTTGGCTGCACTGAACCCTGACTGGCATAGTCCACTCGTGATGTGCCTGCTGTCTGGGGATAAAGAGGCAAATAAGACACAGTCCTGCCTCCAAGGAGCTCAGTCCAGTGGGGCAGACAGGAAGGAGACCTTTGACAGAGGGAAGCCCAGAGGCTGCAGATCATGAAGCAGGTATCTGCGTGTCAGAGAAGGCTCCCCCGAGCAGCCTCCAAGAACAAGGAGAAGTTCTCAAGGCAGAGAGACAGAGGCACGACCGTCTCAGTGGAGAGGGACCATGTATGAGGTTCTTCCAGGAGCCTGTGTCCTGTCTCTTAACTTCCCTCCAGGTGGTCGCCTCACTTCCTGCAGACTGACTTCTTGGACTCTGCTCTCTGTGGGCTTGCAGGGCCTGCTCTGGCCACCGGCCTGCACTCTGACATCCTCCCATGTTACCTCTGGTTGACCTTCTTGAGGCTGACCTCTTACCAGATGTCATTCACCTCCCGCCTACCACCAGGCATACGGTAGTGTCAAGTGATTTCCATGTGCTGTCTCATTCACTCATTCCTTCACTCACCCATGTATCCATCCCTCATGTGTTTATTGACCACTTACTGGATCCTGAATACTGCTTGAGGCCTGGAAGATGCAGGATTGAACCAAACTGACGTGAGCATGTGGAGCTCACACCTCCGTGGGGTAGACAATCAACAAAGAAACAAGTCAATGACACGATACATCAGACGATGATAAACGTCAAGGGAAAAAAAAGTGCTGGGAGCTGGAAACGCCAGGGCTGGGTGCAGTCTAAAGAGGTGGTCAGGCGGCCTCACTCACAGATCAGGAAAGATCTACAAGGGAGGAAGGAACCACCCATGCAAACATCTTGAGGAAAAGCATCAGGCAGAGGGAACAGCAAGGCAAAAGCTTCAGGTGAGAGGATCCTTGGCTCTTCAACTGTGGTCAACCCCACCTCACAGGCCAGGAGACCAGGGTTCCGAGAGGCCATGTGCCTTGCCCAAGTCATGTAAGTAGAATCCATAGGCACGTGTGTCCTGCCACAAAGCCCACACTGCCACCACATCTTGCTGCCGCTCATCCTCTCCTGATCCTGGGACCAAGCTCCCCGCCTGTGGCCTGGCCCAGGGCCTGTTGGAGCCCCGTGGGTGTGTCTGGTCCCCAGCCCCGTCCTCTCTCCTCCTCACCCGCCCTGTGCTCTGTGCTGGTAGAGGCCTAGTCTCACTTTTGGCAGGGTGGCAGTTTCTATATTTAGGCGACTCATGAATCTTTCTGGGATTCTGATGAGTGGCTGTCTTGCTGGGCTCTCCTGGAGTCGCTCTTCCCTGTGATTCAGACCTCAATGTCCCCTGAGGTCTTTCCCACAGGAGTTACTGCCGGCGGGGGTGGTGTAACAGAGGTGGCAGAACTTCCTCCAGCCACTGACCCCATTTCTTGTGGCTCAAATCTCAGGCAGGAATGGCAGTGGCATTGGAAGGAGGGGTAGAGAGCTCACCAGGCTCTCTGGAAACAGCTATCCCTAAACCACACACACACACACACACACACACACACACACACACACACACACACACACACACACACACCTCCTGACTGTTGCAGGAGCTTGCTTAAGGTTCTGGGGCTTCCTGCAGCTATGTCTTGTAACTGAACCCTTCGGAATGATCACCCACTTGTCAAGACTCTCCCTGGGTCAGCAACTGCCCTGGAATCCCCTGTGAGTGGAGGCAGACACTTCGGAGTGACCCTCGCCTTTTCTACGTCTCAATTTTCCTACATCCCCGTGGTCATTAGGAGACGGTCCTTTGGCCATTCCTTCTCCGTGACTCTGTCCTAACCTCCAGTGCAGGAATCAAGTCTCCACTCTTTCTCATCACGTTCTCTTTGTCCATCTCCAGCTCACAAGTCCTCCTTCTCTTCACACTTGCCATGCACATTGGGATCCTTTTCACTATCTCTACCATCTTCAATACATTAAAAGCCGTTTGAGACTTAAGAACAAAAGGGACTAAGTGAGCACCTGGCACAGCACATGCTCCCGAGGCCCGCCTGGCCCTGGGATCTACCTGAGCCTGCTCTGAACCCAGAGTTGCAGGATGGGTGCTCCCTGCACCAGGAGGCCCATGTCTGAGGTTCGCCAGCTGACCCTGGTCACATCTGGCCCCAGCGCCCACTGTCTCCCTTGCTGGCTCTGGCATCTGGGGAGGCAGAGTGGGGTTCAAAGTCCTGCTGTGCCATGCGGAGATTCACAGAGCACTGGGCCTGCCAGGGCACTTAGACTCAGGCCACTCCACTTGTCTCAACACTCGTAAGAGAATACTAGGGCCCCAAGGTGGACAGTCACAGAATGGCCCAGTCATGGCTCAGGCTGTCTTCTAAGAGGTATGTATTTGTGAATACATAGACTGAGGGGGTCTTTGTAGGTGTTTCACAGGCTGGTTGGGAGGGAGTGTGGTGGGGGTGGGAGGCCTGGTTATTCTTTAAGTGGGCCCAGCCCATGAATCAGCCAGAAAAGGTTTTCTTTCTGGGTTCCTGGACTCCTAATGCCACTGTGACCAAGCACCTTCTTGCCTGTTTCAGAAACTCAGTTCCAGAGAGAGTGACAAAGACATCTCCATTTGATGCCTCTGCCAAGGTCCTCAGCCACTTTTTGAAGAGAGGAGCAAGGACAGTAAAATGTAGTACAGGGTTTACCTTTTCAGGAGAGGGCTTCTCTATGGGAGGGGTTCCCTGTAGACTAGTTATAGAGTTGACTTTCATTCATTCAGTCAATCGATCATTCACTCAATAATTATTTATTGGAGACCCACTGAGATATTCAGAGCATCGTGTGAGCGGGTGGAAGGGTCAGGGATATAAATGAAAGAATAAAGGACTTAATGACTTGGTGAGCACCTTCTAAATGACTGTGGTGGACTCTGTAATACACTGAGAATTAGTTATGCGTGGACTCTGGACTCAGTCCGACCTGGACTGAATTCCAGGGTGTGAGTCCTTGGACGAGATATTCAATAACAGTTGCTACAATTTATAGAGCACTTTTCTAAAAGTGCCAAGCACTTTTCTAAGCACTTTTCCTGAATTTACTCAATTGCTTGAATCTTTAATGTCCTCATCTGGAAAATGGGGATGATAATCTTCCCCTCACCAGGTTGCTGTGAGGATTACGTAAATTAATAGGTAGAAATTTACCAGCTCTTCGCTTGACCCATAATAGGTGCTTATAAAATGTCACTTCCCTTCCTTTCTTCTCTGCTCTCAAGCAGCTCACAGTGTGGAAAGAGAAATAATCTAAGAACGTAGATAATGAACACAAAGTTGAGAGTCAAGTTTCAGAGGACAGTTGTGACCAAGTGCTATGGGGGTCAGGAAGAGCGAGGAGTTCCCTTTAGCTGTGAAAATAAAGAAATGCTTGGTCCTAACTTGTTTCTGGGGTCCCTGCACCCTGTCCCCAATCCCCAGCTGCGGGTGTCACTGAGCCCCTGGCCTGCCTCATGCCCCAGGTCCGCTGATGGAAGGATCTGCTTCCCTAGGGCTTCAAACAAAGCCCACCCACCCTGGCCTCATCCTTGCAATAATCAGAAGGAGATGGGCTGCAGGGAAATACACTGAGAGCAGGGACATCGGCAGAGCCCAGAGTCGGAGTAAAGAGAACCCTGCTCTCCTGCACTAGAGGAGCAGTCGGCATCGCATAAAGGCGGCTCTGCAGAACGCATCTCAACAACTCATCAAAGAATGTCAAATTCAGAGAAAGCTTTAGAAATGACAGTAATTTTTTTGTTTCCTCTGAAGAGCTCAAAAAAGAGGCAGGATTTTGACTTGCTCCAATAAAAAGAACATCCTTTGGTAATAGACTGGAATCACAGAATCACATCATCTTATGGCTGGAAGGGACAGCTATGCCCTCCTAGGCCAGTTGTGGTGATTAAAGGATCCAGTGCATACCAAGTTCCTCATACAGGGTTTGCACATAGTAGGTGCACACTACCTCGTCATGTGATCCAACGCCCTTTGTTTTAAAGATGAAGCATCAGGCCAGTCTATGACACTTAACATGTCCCAGATCACTTTTGTCATCTGCACCTCCTTCCTCGCTGGCCCCTGGTGCCATCACACCAGCACCTCCTCTTGTGTGTGCCATTTCTCTTGGTGGCACCACCCCAAGTGGAGAGCCAGCCACAACCAAAGCCTTAGAGGCATCTGGGACTCCTTTCTTGACCTCTATTTGGTCACTTGCCAAGTTGCAAAAGTTCTACCTCCACAGTGGCTCCCAGTTCTGCTCCTAGCTTCTTAGCACTGCCACCATCACCCTAGTTGAGGTCTTTGTAATTTCTCACCCGGACCATTGTCACAGCCTCATAATTGCCCCCCACTCCCCCACTGCCAGTTTTTGTGTCTCTTCTCTCCAAATAATTCTACCCATGATGCCAAATGGATTTTTCCAAAGGCAGCTCTTCTGTCTCCTCTTTATTCAAAAACCTTCAATGGTTCTCCACTGCTACCACATTAGATACAAACTCCTCCCTCTGGCATTCAAGGCCTTACACCATAGTGCCTTGGGCTGATCTTCCCAGTCTTATTTTTGGCATCTCTCCTGGATACATGCTATGCCCAGCAAAACCAGATCATCTGCCATTTTCCAAACGTTTGCTTTGTGCCTCATTTGCCTACTTGCAAGCTGTCTGCCTGACATGCCTTCCTCAATCTCTATGTGCCCAAGTCCAACCCATCCCTCAGGGCCCTTGAAATGCCATTTCCTATGGGAAAAAGTCTCTCTCATCTCCAACCAGATGTTATCATTTTTCCCTATGAATTCACAGAACACGATGGCCCGGACCTCTCCTGAGACATTCTCCCTGACGGACCCTGCATTATGGCCATTTGTGGACAGGCCTTATTCCTCATGAAGGGCAGGAGCAGAACTCATGCTGAGCAGGGCTGTGTATCCCACAGGCACTAAGTAAGTGCCAGCTGGTCTGCATTGTGGCCTGGGAAATGAGATTTCCCATTGAACGGCCAGGTCATCTGAGTCCTTTTCCATCTTTTCTTGGTCAACCTTGTGCTGTCTGCTACTCAAGGAAGACAACTTCCTGAAATCTGGAGGCCCTAGGACTGCCCTGTGCTGACTGACCATTGTAGATGTTATAAAATTGCCAAGCTTAGAGGCCCTGAGACATCATCCTTTCTAATGTCTGTATTTTACAGAAGAAGAAACGGAGGATCAGAGAGGGGAAGTGATTTGTCCAGGGTCACACAGAGGCTGAACTATGCCCAGAATCTTAGAGACAGGGAGGGTCTTAGGCATTGTGGGCTGAATGGACTGATTCATTTGTTCCTTTATTCATCTGTTCAACTTCCTTCACTGAGCACCAGATACATGCCAGGCACTGCAGAAGGTCCTGAGGACTCAGATATAAGAAAGACAGAGTCCTTGTGCTCAAGGGACTTACAGCCTGGTTGGTGTGGGTGTGAAAGGGATGGATATGTCAATAGACAATCTACAAGGAGATAGAAGGGTGATGGAAGAACAAAGGAAGGACCTAACTCAGCCTTGGCCAAGGGTAAAGATGGCATCTACCCTTGCCACTGGGACCACCCACATCCCAGCTCCTATCCCAGCCCCGAGGGACAATCTGGCCTCTGCTGTGTCTCTTCCTTTCAGCTCCTCTCCCATAGTCCATGCTGCTGAGACAGTGTCTGATTGAAGCAATAAAATGGAGAAAGATGCTTTATATCACCCCAAGATCTGCTGTAAAGATTCAATTAGACAAGGCACGTAAACCACTTAGTTTAGTGCCTTACAGACAGCAAAGCTTCACTGAAAGTTAGCTATCATTATTAGAAAGAAGAAACTAGGGGCTCAGGGAGGTTACGTAATGTACCCAGAATAACACAGCTAGTAAGCAGGGGAGCTCGGCTTTGAATCCACGTCTGTCTGCCTTCAAAGCTCTCTTCTTTCCAACATGCCACCCAGAGATAAACTGGAGACTCCCAATGTCTCTTGTGGTCCTTGAGCTAATGGAGACGATCCCCTGAAGCCCCAGGGTCAGTGAGGCCCCTACTGTGTCCCAAATCTTTCTCTTACACACAGAAGAGAGTTTCTGGAGAAGAGGTCTGGTCCAGGTGGTTCTCACCCCCCTTCTTGGCTCTAGCCAACATTCCCAGCCCTCACTACTCCCTCTGGTAGTTCCAATTCTCATCCAGACTCCACCGTAATAGCATCTTCAGAAATAATAATTTTGGCAGCCTTGGGCGGGCCTCTCAGTGCCTTTTTGTACCAGAAAGTGTACAGGATCCCCCAAGATGAGTCAATCCACTTCAGAGCCAATCTTGCCCTATGCTAGGGAGGCAACAGAGGAGAGAGCTTTCTGGAAGCTAATAATGTGGAACCAATGAAGAGGACGGTACTCCCAGCAGTGCTGGAAACATGCACGGTCATTATGTGGGAATGTGGGAGCCCTTCCAAGAGAACCAAGTATAGCCAAGCCAACTTTCTGGTAAATTCTTACTCAACTTTTATGCACCTGAAAATTCTTTTCATGGAAATGCCCAGCAGGGCGAGCTAAACATAGCGGGGGAGATTTGTGTCCAAATGGCAGGACCCTGATTCAGAAAGACTCAATACACTGAAGTCTAGACATACGAAACCCATCAGTGATTACTTATGTTACAAAAAGATTCACCTCCAAATTCCCTTCAAACAGGAAATGGCTTCCCATTGTCATTTTTAAAACAGATCATTAACTATTTGACTAGGGAGATGGGGGAGCGTGAGGTCAGACAAAGTTAAAGGCACAAGTAGGAAAAATCTACCAACTAAAGGTCCTTTAGGACTGCTCTCCAAATACAGCCAGGAGGGGAAGCAACTTTAGTCCTTTATGGCATTGTTTTTGCAGCATAGCCATTCCCCTGTCATGCAGACGTCGCTGAAGCATTTGTTTGAATATTTGTGCAGCTCCCTCACATACATACCAAGAGGCCCTGTGTTTCTAATATCCACCCCAACCCCCAACACACACACACACACACACACACACACACACACACACACACACACACACACAAGAAAGGGCTAGAAACCCAGCAGGACTGAACACGAGAATCTCCTGTACGAACAGCTTCAAAGATCTCACAGGTCATGAAGGGTTAAAGATCAGGTCGGTCAAACCCTCATCAGATGCCTTTTGACAACATTCACACCAAATGTTTACCCCAGTTTTGCGGTGATGGGCTGCTCTCTATTTTCTAAGGCAACCCATTCCACTTTGCACAGCTTGAGTGGTTGTAAGTTGTTCATGTTAAACCCACGTGGAGCTCCATCTACTTGACCTAGGTCTACCCTCTTCCATTCCACAGGCTTTCAGATGTGTGACATTGTGAGCCTCAACCAAAATACACAGATGTCAAGATTGGCATCGGCTCCTCAGGGGCCGACATCTATATCTTCAGGGAGGCATCAAACCCCTTAATGCAATTTGATACATTACCTCTGTGAGCCTGAAGGGCAGCAAAATGGTACCAGGAATCGGAAGACCCACATTCTTGATCTTACTCTGCCACTGGCTCTCTCTAACAGCCAGTAAATATTAATATTTTTTTTTCTACCTAGGAAATCTCATCAAAGCCCATGGTTTCAGTTGACCAGCAAATTCCTATCTCTAACCCAAATTTCTTTTCAGGACTCTAGACTCTTAAATCCCACTGATTATTTAATACTGTGTTTTAGCACTTTTGGAGGCTCTTCAAACTCAACACACCCTAATTAGGTCATCTTCTGGGGACCCAATTCCAGTGAACGGTGCTGTCATGCATGCAACTCCACAACAATAGTTACCTTTCAATTTTCTCTGTCAACACTCTCCACCTAATCCATCACCAAGCCCAGTTGATTTTACCTCTTAAATATATCTCAATTCCACTGACTTTTCTCTATCACCACCATTACTGTGTCTATTATTCATTACCTGGATTCCTGCACTAACGTCCTGCCAGGTCTCCCTGTATCCACATTGGCTTTCCTCCAATGGGTTCTCCAAATTAAAGAGTGATCCCTTCAAAACACAAATCTGATCATACCTCTCTTCTTAGAACTGCTCAAGCTTCCCATTGGCCTCCGTATAGAGACACAACTCTTGAACATGGGATCCAAACCCCTTAACATGGCATCAGTCTGTGCCTAGCCATCTCCAGCCACATCTCATTCTGGGCTCCAGCCCTCCTGGCCTCCTTTTAGTGCCTCATACTTGCTCCACCCTCTTCCCCCACAAATGCAAACATCATTCTTTCTGCCTGGGAAGTCCTCCCCTGTCCCCATAGCATAGTTAAATCTTCATCTTTCAAATTTGAGCTTACTGGCCAATTCCCCTCCTCATATACCCTTTTGGCACCACGACTCTCTCCCTCATTGTACTGGTCAGAGTTGCAATGCTTTGCTTATTTTCATTTCTGTAATTCTTTGATTAATGTCTGTCTTTCCCACCAAGTTTTAAACTGCACAAGGAGAGGGAGCAATGCATCTGTTTCTGCTCACGACTGCATCATGCTTCATGGTAGTAGAGTACCTGCTACATAGCACTTTCCCAATAACTACTAGCTGCGTGGGTGAGTAATATATCCTGCACTCCCAGATGATCATGTCCTAAAGCTTAGTTAATGATGCCAAAGCCTGCACTTTATATACAGAAGGCCAGGGCAGTGGGTGGAGGCAGTATTTTCCATGTGTGGAGTGGTCTTGGGAGCCACTGAAAGCCCCAGCCCCCACCCCTGCCACAGGCAGCAGATGGTTGTGATGAAATTAAAGCCCAGTTCTGCCATGGCAGATGGGCAGCTCACCAAGCGTAGTGGGAAAGGTAGTGGTTTTCACTCTGCAAATGGCCACAAGCTGGCTGTCCTAGGCATGGGGTGCAGGCCCCAGCCCTGCAGGTCTATCCTTACACTTGGGGACACAGTCATGGTGCAGGTCCTCTGGACAGCCACTATGTCCCTGCTAGGGATGCCTGTCACACATCAAGAAAGCACCCCGTAGGGGTGACACCTTCCCCTTCAGAGTTCATGAGAATATCTCGGCTGTGAGCTCTTATAGTTCAGGGAGTCCAGTAGTATGGTTTACTGCAGTGGTTCTCAAAGTGTGGTCCTCAGACCAGCAGCTTCACCATCCTCTGGGAACTTGTTAACAGTAAAAAATCTCAGGCCCCCATGGTCCTGCTGAATCAGAAACTCTAGGATGGGGCCCAGCAACTTGAGTTTTAACAAGCCCCCCTGGCTGTCACTTCATTTCATGCAAAAGTTTGAGGTCCACAAATGTATCGGAAAGAACATCAACTTTGGGAGAGGCAAACCAGAATGAGAATTCTGGCTGCCTCTTGGCCTGGCTGTGGGCCCTGTGCTGGTTCCTTGATCAGTTTGAACTCAGTTTTCTCATCTGTGAAATGGGGACAAGACTCCCTACTCCATGGAGATATTGCGGGCGTTCCCACACATGTGTCCAGCACACTGTAGGTGCCCTATAATTGTCACTTCCACTTCCCTTCCCTCTTTCCACCCCCCCCCCCTTTTACAAATGAGGAGGCAGACTCAGCAGTCTGGTCAGAAGGAGAGCATGAGGGAAAGCCAGGATGGAGATGCAGTCCGTTTGACTCCTTACACTGGACTACACCACCTCTGAGAGGATGACAGTCAGCGGGAGACAGGCTGCAGGGTGGTGGTAACCTGGGTGACCTGTCAGCACAGCCCGACCGATGTGAGGATGCGTGACCAGGGGAAGGAAAACAAACCCACCACAGACCTGGACTGTCTCTGGTGCCCGGCTCATGGGGCCTGCTCCATCTGTGCTGCTGAAGAGGCTGAAGGCGCCAGTGGAAGGCAGGAACTCGGGGGCCTCTGTGAGGGCAGCTGGGCCTGAGTGGGAGATGGAGGATGCATTTTTCTGGGTCCCCTTCATGCCTTGTGGAGGGTGGATAAACAAAGAACCACCAAAGTCTGAAAGTTCCCAAGGAAGACAGTGCTTTGAAGCTGTGCGTGCGGCCTGCTTGTAGAAGACAGACGCAGCCCAGAGCACTGGCTTCGAACCAGGCAGATCTGGGTTCTGAGCCATTTCAAGCCACAAGATCTTGGGCAAATGCCTTACTTTCCTCAAGTGTCAGTTTTCTCATTGGTAAAATGGGGGGGGAAAGAATGACACCTTCCTCCCAGGACCGCTGCGAGGATTAAATAAGCAAAGTTCAGTGAAGCGGCAAGCCCCATATCTAACACAAAATAAGGATACCATCTACGCTCCTCCCTGTCCCCAGTCTTGGCCTCTGTGGCTAATTCCTGTGTCTCAGACAACCAAATGACAACAGTGTTTGCTGTGCCGCTGCTCCATTAGCCTGGTTGAGTGAAGGCGTCATGGGTTGCTGCCCGATCTCGGGGGTCTGCTCCACAAACTGTGGGAAACCAAGCGTGTTAGCTTCTAGAAAATCTTGAAGGAAAATTGGGTGAAAGAATATGGGCAGATCTCCCTGGATCCACTCATTTAGGAAAACTCAAGTTCTGAAAATCAAATCCATGTATCCATTCATTCATTGGTTCATTTGTCAAAAATTTACCATCACTTACCCTGTGAGAGGCACTGTATTCATGCTGGAGATACCAAGATTAATAAGATATGGTCCTGCCCTTGGGGAGTTTACACCTTAGTGGGTGTGCAAAGGCCTTGATGGCTTTGGTGCCACTGTGTGGTCACTGGGGCTGTCCATAGACAGTCTCCTCCTCCTAGGCACACCGTAGGGTAGAGTAGGACTGCACTCCTCGCCATGTGCCTTCTGGCCATATGTGACTTGCTTTGCTTGATGAAAGAAAGCAGCACATGTCCCTGCAGGGAGGACACTTTAAGAGCCAGTGTACCTTGTTCCCTCCCCCTGCCCTGGGGACTGTGGAAGCTCATATGGAGACGGAGCCTGGGTCCCTGAATGACCTGTTGTCAATACACATTGGACACATAACATGCGCCAGAAATGAATTCGTGTTGTGTTAAGCGATTGAGATTCGGGGGTTGTTTCTCACCACGGCATGGCCTCGCCCGCTCTGACTGACACAGACACCAAGCACAGTACTGATCCTGACATCTTAGTCGTTAAGGATGAACCCTCCTCTCTGCCCACCCCGCCATTCCTGCCAAAAATGGAGCTCCCTTTATCAGAATTTAAAATCTTAAGCAATTAAGATGCTATAAATTGCAGAATTCTTTCCAATAAATAAAATTACTCTTATTTCTAATGAATTTGAGATGGCTTACATGAAGCTAAGTACTCTGGCAATTATAAAATAGCCGACATAAAATATCAACATTTCTCCTTCTATTGCTAAAGTGGCCCATTAAATTCATACTGATTAGGCACTCTTCTTTTGCAAAATCTCTTTCTCTGACACTCATCCTTTGCACAATTTTCAACCCAACGTCTGATCTGGCCTGAAATGCTTTTCTCCTTCTGATCTCTTTAGGGGGCACTTCTAGACACTTCCTCCAGGTAGCTGTTGGCAAAAGGCAACTCCTGTGGGTACGTTGTGTCCCCCCAGTTTCCAAAGACAGTCCTGAATCAATGTCACTTTATTTTTAAAAGCACTCCTTTCTGATTTACTGTTATTTAATTGTTTTGCTTTTGTAGGACTATAGAGATAAAAGAATTCACAAATAGAAAAAAAAAAAGACTTTTTTCAGACTAGAAGGCGTAGCATTGTGGAGCATGTGGCAGCTTGAAATGACTTAATGTGGCTCCCACATTTGGAACTACTATTAAAGAAGCAGCATTTCTCAGTTTGTAAAAGCTTTCTCATTCATTCACCAAGTCCAGTTGCCGCTGCCTCCCAGGTGTCTGTGGGATCCACTCGCTCCCCAGTCCCCACTGCAGCCCTGCACACGGGCCCCTCATCTCCTCCTGGAAGGTTCCAGCTCCTGACCAGTCTTGGGGTCTCACTCTTGCTTTTCCAAGGAATTCTCCACCTTACAGCCAAAAGCGACCTTTCTAAAATATAAATCTGAATTTTTTATGCCTCTGCTCAAAATCCTTCCCCACTGTTTTCCAGAAAAAGCCCGATTTTTGCATCCTTCTATGACCCAGTCCCTGTCACCTCTCCAGTTTCTCTCTCTGCCTCTCCTACTATATACCAAGCAAGGAATGAACCCCAGAAAGGTGCCTTATTCTTATCTCCTGGCCTCTGCACAGACGGTTTTCCCTTCCTGGAATGTCCTTTATCTCCCCCTTTCTAGTTAACATTTATTCATCCTTCAGGTCACTCCTCCTCCATTTTTAACTTTTTAAGACTGGGCAGATGGCATCCCGTGGGCTTTCCTACAGAGCCGTAGCACTTTCCACGTTGCATCAAAACCTGTTGTTTGTCTGTCTCCCCCACTAGATTGTGAGCTCTTTGAGGGCAGGGAGTGTATCTCATTTCCCTTTAAACATCCAGAGCCTGGCACATAGTAGGTGCTCAATAAGGACTTATTGAATATGAGTGAAAGAGCCTATCGTCTCATTTGATCTTGGTGACAATTCAGGGGTATAGGCAGAGCAAGAGTTGTTCTCAATTTCACAGGTGAGGAAACGGAGGCTCAGAGATACACAACCTGAACGCCATCTTTCCACAACCTAATGCTGCCCCCCCAGAGCCCTGGGTCTGAATGTCCCATCCTCAGAGCGCTTCAGAATGGCCACCACAGGAAGGGTGAGCATGTGCCCCAGCCAGCCTCTCCCCAGAGGTGCAGGGGGCAGAGATGGATTTGTAGCAAGACCTATACCAGAGTATCTGATCTAATCAATCCCAAATCTGAATGCCTTGTTCCATATCCAAGGATATGGGTGGCTGGGGTCAGCTTGCATCCATAAGTGGACTGGGATTTCCAGTAATAATCACCTTTTTCCCCCACTGCAATTCCTCCAGTGTAATGAAGGAGCTCATGTGGGACTGGTGGGAAACTGTTGAATGGCCGTTCGTGTCATGGGGAAAGGGAAGCCCCCCCAGACTTGCAGAAGCATCCCCTGTGCCCCACTGGCCTTCAACCTACCTAATGAGCTGTGTTCATTGAAAACCAAAGGAGACATTTTATGGTGCTTGTTTGACAGAGTATAGGCCTCCAGAAATCCTAGAGCCCTCATTAAAAAGGGGCTCCTGTGCTACTGGGTAAAGATAGCAGTTGCCATGAACAAAGGAAATAGGCAAGGAGAATTAAGGGATGGTAAGGGACATGGACATGACCTTGGACAAAGGAAGTAGGAAAAATGGTCCTGGGGAGGAAGGGGTTGCCATTAATAATGGGGGCACCAAACACAACAAATCAAGATTAGTGGACTGCTGTAGACTGAACGTGTCCCCCAAAGTCCACATGTTGAAACCTAATGCCCAATGGGATGGTTTTAGGAAGTGGGGCCTTTGGGAGATGGTTAGGTCGTAAGGGTGGAGCCCCTGTGAATGGAATTAGTGATCTTAAAAAGAGTGACCCAGAGAGCTCCATTGTCCCTTTTACCATGTGAGGACACAGCTAGAGGGAGCCATTTATGACCAGGAAGCAGGCTCTCACCAGACACTGAATCTGCCAGCACGTTGATCTTGGACTTTCCAGACTACAGAACTGTGAGAAATAAATGTCTGTTTATGAGGCACTGTCTACGGTATTTTGCTAAGGCAGCCCAAACAGACTAAGACCTGGACAAGGGTAGGAGGGGATGGGGTGAGCTGATGGTGGGGCATCCTGGCTTCATTCCAGAGGAGGAAGCCGGATATATGATTGGCATTCTGCTTCTGCTTGCTAAGATGCAGTTTTCTCCCATCAGTTGGCATTCTGGTATACGAGAAGCACAGTGAGCTCTCTGCTCTTGTACTCATTTCTGAAATGCCCATATCTCTCATTCTTGAGGGCTGGGGAAGGCTGTGACTGGAGGAGTCAGTGTCCTGGAACCTGGTAATATTGGAGACCCAGGCCAGGGCCTAGGATCATTCTCTCACTCACTCAGTGAACATGTCTTCAGCACCTACTGTGCGCTGGGCAATGTGCTAGTAAGGATCATGGACTCAGAGAGGACACAGTCCAGTCCTCTGCAGACTACTCTAGTTCCTGACCGTGTGCCAGTCATGGCCTCTGTGAGAACTTGGTCAAAGCTGGGACTGTCTCTCCAGAAAAAGATGAACCTAGGCATACACACACACACACACTCTTACATTCTGTGTACAATTCAGGGGGTTCCTGGATTCCTCTGAAGATTTTCCATGGACCCTAGGTTTAGAGTCCCTAGTTTTGATGGGGAGACTGGCATGTAAACAACTGTGTGATATAAAACATGAAGCTGAGAAATTACAAGAGAAGCCCCATCCTTCAGGGGAAATGGAATTAGAGAAGACTTGGCTTGTTATGTGGTCAAGAAACATTTATTGAGCACCTACTGTGTGTCACGCACTGTGCTCAGCACCAGGACAGATGGTGAATAAGACCATATGATCCCCCTTTGGATCTTACAGTCCAGTCGACGGGGATGGTGACACTGAACTGAGTCTTAAGGTCAGGAAAGGAGACAGGGTAGGGCAGTCCAGACAGAGAGAACAGTTGGGGTGGGAGGCATGGTCTGGGTTACAGGAGAATGGGCAGACAGGCATCATCTCCCCTTCTGCTCCTCTCCAGTGACCAGGTCAGATCAGTTTCCAATGGTCATTCTGGAAAAAGATGGCCCAGCAGAAGAAGGCCCCATGGAGGGAGGGGAGGCTCTATGTGTGTGTGTGTGTGTGTGTGTGCACATACACAAACATGGATGAGCAGACTGGCTTATTGTCAGTGTGGACCCTGCTTCCCCTCCAGTCTCCCTGGAGCAGGGCCCAGAGCCATCACCCGGGGTGCCACACCCAAGGCACCACTAAGGTTTCTTCCCTGATTTCAGCCCAGAACCCATCCCGGGAGAGACCTTTCTCTTATTTTTCTCCCCACATTGGCTAGAATTTCAAGTGCATGAGAAATGGAAGCTCATGGGCAGCGTGGGTACTAAAGGGTCCCTGTGGCCCAATGCAATCCAGCACAGCTTCAGTGCCTTTGTGCATAGCCATCAATGGGGGCACGTGGGGGACCCAGGTGTGCAGCCATGAGCTCAGCTACGTCTTCTTTGGGCTCAACACTAGTTTTCCATCTATAAGACTTTGCTCCATTTTAATGGAAGGAAACCAGTTCCTGCCTTCCTTTCAGTTTCTTGGCATATTTAATACCCTTTATGATATTTTTGGTGGATTCGCTGCTGGCAGTTAGAACACGTTTTGTAACTACCACAAAACAACCATTATGCACAAAAAAATAAAAAGAGATCTTTTTCTGGATAGAAAAAGAATACAGACACGTCTGGCTTTGTAAAATTACTGTCAGTCAGTGGACATATGGGTTCCTAAAAAGTTGGGCAGAAATCACAATATTGTTGAAAGAATCTCCAAAATGCATCCCACTCTACCTGGCAAGCTCTTGTTCCTCCTTCAGAACCTGCTTAAATAGTCTCTCCTTTATAAAGCCTTTGCTAGACCTCCTCCAGTGGAAGGGAACAGATTTTTGTTGCTTCTCTACCATGTGGCAGGGACTGGCTACATTATATACTATCTCAAATCATCCTCTTGACAACCCCATAGGTAGGTAGCAGTGCCATTTTACAGGTAAAGAAACCAAGGCTGTGAAGTTAAGAGGCTTGGACAAAGTTCCATAACTCATAGGTGATAAGGCCAGAAGTTGAAACCAGGTCTGGCGGATGCTAAAGCTCATGTTCTGTTCATTACAAATAGCTGCAGATTTAGTTCTTCTGCTCGAATGGCCCTTTCATTCTGACTTATCATGAGTCACACTCATTTTGAATCATTTGTTGACCAGCTCTTCTTTTCCACTTGGTGGGGCTCCTTGATGAGGACCATCATGGCCTTCCCCAGGCCTAGTATGCATCTCCTACAGGAGGCATGCAGGGAGTATTTGTAGAATGAAAGTAGGAATTGACTGCAGGCTCCTTTGGAGATGTTTTATCCACAACTTTCAATCTATCTATAATTCCTTCTTAGATTTCTTTGCTTACCTCCTGTGGCTCTTCAGATAAACAGTAAGATTACCTCCACTTTAAGAAGCCTAGCCTCCCCTCAAATCCTCAAAGGAGTAAAAACAATTGGAAAGAAGTGGCCAGGGAACTACAGAAAGATTTACTATAGGATCTTGACCCTAAATCCTAATTCACTGAAAACAGGACTAGGCCTACAGTGGTTCTATTTACTTCCAACTTTCAGAAACATAACTTGCAACCACTGAGCAGTAGATCAAAACACAAATGCCCTGCAATATTTGTTTCTTCCGCTGTTTCCCCATCACCATCCCAACTATTCAGTCTTGGTCCTCTAGTCTGATAAGTGTTCTCCACATCACGGCTTTGTGCTGTTGCCCATGGTGCGGAGAGGAAGCAGGAGGGTTAGGCAGAAGCAGGCACACTTCTGACTGTCAGCCTTCAGAAAGCTCTTCCATCCAGCCCACCCCATCCCTTTCATGGATCTACTCACAATAATAACAGTGATAGGAATAAATATTTACTGAGCACTTCTTATATACCAGACACTAAGTACTTTCTAGGAATTAACTCAATGTTCTCTGCAAACTTCCTTTTGCAGATGAGGAAACGGAGGCCAAGTTGTAAGAGATTCTGTCTTAGTTACAGAACTACAGAGTGGTGGAGCTGGTATTTGAATCCAAGCAGGCTGACTCCAGAATGTGTAAGTTTAGCTACTTTGTCATAACACTTTTCCATAAGCTCTGGGAGCATCCCAGGATCACCCCATCCCCACCCAAACCACCTCTGGGCCACCAGCTGTTTTGCCCAATGCTCCTTGCTCCTGTCATCCTTATTTCAGCTTCTGAACTTGCCTTGGGCACTGGCTTAGAAATGCTTTTCTGCTTGTCTTAGGTGTTCTCTCTCAGGATACGGGTATACTTTTGTTCTCAAGTCCTACACACTGAGTCTCTGGGTAACAGACCCCACCCTCAGCCCCACTTCTCCATCAGGAGAGGGGGATCAGAATCCCCCTGCCAGGAAAGCAAGAATCTCTGCCATGCAGCCAGTTTTCCAAACAAGGTGCAGTTCTCTTCCAAGACCTGTTCAGCGAGAGGAGGTATTTTGTTAGCTGTTCTGTTAGTGACCAGAACTCAGCAAATCCCCCCGACTCCTCTGGGCTTCATAAGGGAGGGAAGGGAGAGTGGTTTGAGCTATAGTGAACAGGTGGTGCCTTGGGGAGGCATCATGGAAGTGGGGAGGATCACTTGTATTCCCACTGGTTCCCTCCCCTCCACTGGATCCCTGTGTTCCCAGCATGCTCAGAGGCCAGCGTGCATTGGGGAACACCACTGCCCCTTCCTGGGATCCAGTGCTGGTGATGTGTGTGGAGGGAACAGTTTCATTTGAAGGCCCTCTTACTCTACATCCCACCAACACCAGCATCCCCACCATCCCCGCCCCACCCGGACAGGAATCACAGTAAGTCCTTAGCAGTGATTTTGGGCTTGCTGATTTACAGGGGACATCCCTATAGGGAGACTTGACTGAGAGAACACATCCAGCTCTTTGGGCGCCCTCTGATGTTTAGAAACTATGCTTCTTGAAGCTACTTACTGTTGGCCAGAATCCTAACTCTAGATGACATTCAGGCACCTCTCCCACTTCCTGAGCCTGTGTGTGTGTAGTTTCAAGAAGTGGCCAGCTCAGAGACATGTGTGGTCACTGGGGAGGTGGGGCAAGTCTAACGGGCTAACCGCTCAGTTCCTTCTGGTCTCTGTGGGCAGACTGAAAGGTCACTGGAGCATGCTCTGTTTCACATCTGGAACATTTGCTTTAGCAATTCAGGAAATCTTTGGGGGAGTTTTGATTGACAGAGGAAAAAAAATCCCTTTTGTTCAAAAGCATCTGGCCAATTCATAGAGTATTAGGACCTGAAAAAGACTTAACTGAGTTTACCATCAGCTGGGGCTCATCTGTCCTCAAAATGCCAGGCAGCCTGGCAGAACCTGGAGCCATAATATCTGAGTTCTGATCCCTGAGCCTCCACATAGCATCTGTGAGCTCTTGGATAAGTCATTTATCCTCTCAGCACTTTGGTTTTACTGTCTTTAAAATAAGGCTAATACTAAGAGCTAACACTTATACAGTGTTACAATAAATTATAGAGATAATTACAATAAAGCTCTTTATATAGATATGATCATTAAATCCTTTCAACAACAGTATTGTACTAGTTTCCTGGAGCCGACGTAACAAATGATCAGAAACTTGGTGGCATAAAACAACAGAAGTTCATTCTCACAGTCTGGGGGTCAGAAGTCTGGAATCAAGGTATCAGCAGGGCCACGCTCCCTCGGAGGAATCTAGGGAGACTCCATCCTTACTTCTTCCAACTTCTGGTGGCTCCTGGCATTCCTTGACTTGTGGCCACATCACTCCAGTCTCTGCATCCTGTGTCTCAAATCTCCCTCTCCTTTCTCTCAAGGACACAAACTGTTGGATTTAGGATCTACCCTAAATCCAGGATGACATTGTGCCAAGATCCTTAGTTACACTTGCAAAGACCCTATTTCCAAATAAGGTCATATTCACAGGTACCAGGGGTTAGGACTTGGAAATATCTTCTTGGGAGATACAATTCAACTCACTACACCTATGAAATAGGTACCTCTACTATCCCCATTTTACAGGTGAGGAGACTGATCAGAAGCACACAGTTAATAAGGGGTAGATTTGAAATGCAAACCTATGTCTGACTCCAGAGCTCATTTCAAAAAATCACTACAGGGGCCGGTCCAGTGGCCTAGTGGTTAAGTTTGGCACTCCACTTCAGCAGCCGGCTTCAGTTCCCAGGCACGGACCTACACCACTCATTGGTGGCTATGCTGTGGTGGTGACTCACACACAAAATAGAGGAAGATTGGCAAAAATGTTAGCTCAGGGTGAATCTTCCTAAAGCAAAAAAAAAAAAAAAAATCACTACATTAGACAAATATTTATTGAGCTAGGTATAGTTCTAGGTGCTAGAGACACAACAATAGAAAACAAACAAACAAACAAACAAAAAACAGACCCAAAATCTTTTCTAGTAACACTAAGGAAGCCAGTGTGACCAAAACTGAGTGGGGGGGGGGGGTCTGCAGCAAGAACTGAGATCAGAGGTAATAGTGACCAGATTGTGTAGAACCTTCTAGTGATTTTGATGTTCAATCCAAATAAGATGGGAAACAATGGAGGGTTTCAAGCAGAGAAGTGACAGGATCTGTTTGTGTTTTAAAAGGATCCCAGAGTGACTACTGGGTCGAGAACGGACTATTGCGAGTCAAAGGCATAAACGGGGAGAGAGTTGGAAGGCTGCTACGACAGTCTAGGCGAGAGATGATGATGACCTGGAGCAGGGAGGCAGTGCTGGTGGAAAAGTGCTCAGATTCTGTCCACATGTTGAAGGAACAGCCACAGGATTTGCTGGCAGGTTGGATGTGGGCTTTGCAAGAAAGAGGATGCCTAGATTTTTGACCTGAGCTCCTGGAAAGCTGGTGTTGCCATTGACTCTTGCTTTCCTCATAGGGTTCTTGTAAGAATCAAATGAGATAACAAGGGGGAAAATGCTGTGTGACTCTGAAGCTCTGCCCAATGCCTTCAGTGCTTGTGGTTATTATTATTATTTTTCTGTGATCTGAAACTTCTTCCAGCTCTAGGTTGCCAGGAGGCACCAGACTGGGCTGAACGACTGTTAAGAAAATCAGTGTCTCCATTATGAGAGAATATTATTAGCTGATTATAATTTTTAATTTGTCCTTTTTTAGTATCTCCCTCTCTTCCTTGCCTGTGTTGAGTACATATTTGAAATTCAAGAAGCCTCTCTCTATCATAATGGACACGACAATATCAATATAGACAGCAACAAAGGAAACAGTGGCAATTTTGAAATTATCTCCTTGAGATCCCTGTCATTTTATCTTGAGCCACTGTATTTAAATGGAGGGGTTGCAGGCTCTTCACAGTGTGAAGTATACAACAGGCTACCATTCCAAAAGCGATAGATTCATTCCCTTTCAACTTGCCCAGGTTTCTAGCAACATCCTTATCAATGTGACAGTTTCCTGTTGATTTTTCCTTAAAGGAGAGTAATGCTCCATATTTGATTCATGAGTATACTGGTGAATTTTCATTGCTTCTGCAGTTCATTCATTCAAACATTTCACAACTTTTATTAACATGAGGTAGCTATTATTTTCACGGCACCCTATTTTATGGATAAACTAATGTTCAGAGAGGTGAAACTAACATGCTCCAGGCCACACAGCTAGTAAGAAGCAAAGCTCAGATTTGAAGTCCATCTGTCTCCTCACTCCACAGTGCAACCACCACACTGGATAGTGGGTTTTCAAAGTAACTGGTTTAATGTAAACTAACCTTTATTTTCCCCCTTTGCAAAACAGTTTTTATTAACCTTAGTGAAACATTGGAATCACAGAGTGATTTTAATGAAAAACAGTTTTATTACTTTCAAACGTTATATAAATTGTCAACTAAGATATAACTGAGTGAAAATAATTAATATGAGGGAAGTTAATCAGAAAATTACAATTCATAATAAGCCTGTGGAATGCAAGCATGTATCATAAACATGAAAGATCTTTAACATTACAATAATTAATTGCTGGACTCAGAAGTTGCTGATGCATGAAAAGAATGCTTAATTTAAGAGCCCTTAATTTTAGAAAAAGGATGCTGATTTTAAATGGATTTTCTTTATCTATTGAGACCCCAAAGTTTTCAGCGGCAGAGGTAATTTCAAACTATCTACTCAAAAAAGACGACATGCACTGTGTCTGCTTTTATATCAAAATCTGAATGAGTAGGACTCAAAAAGACTTATTGGATACATGATAATCTTCCATCAGTGGTTCTCCATCAAGCCCTGGTTAGAGCAGTGATGGACCATTGGGGCACCATCCACATCCTCCTGCTCTGTTTCCCTGTGACTTATACCAGATTTCAAGATTTGCATTCCAACTACACATGTGTAATCATACTTTGCAAAATCATAATTGGTTAGAGGTAGGAGGGAGCCTATGACTTTGGCATTGACCCTGCCATGGAGTCTTGGCTCTGTGACCTCCTAGCTGTGCAAATTTGGGCACATCTTTGAACTCTCTGAACTTTAGTTTCTTCATCAGACAAATTAAACTAGTAATGATAATGTCTATGTCGTAGGGCTATTTTGAGCATTGTATGTGAAATGTCTACTATGGCAACTGGTACATTAAATAGTGTTGAGTTAAAGGAGTCTGTTTCTAAAATTGAGCCAAATGACCCAACCCCTTTACTTTAAAGAGGAGGAACGATGTATTGGGAAGTTAAAGCAACTTACCCAAATCCACCTGGCTCTCTAGTGACCCAGATGGTGTAAGAGCAGAATCAGGTGTCCTGCCTCCAAGCTCAATACCTCATCAACCATTATGTTAACACTAAAGAACACCTCCTCCTACGTATCCATCATAAAAATTCTCCATCTGGAACATGTCAGTCTAGAGAGGCATTGTCTGTGAGAAGACATGCTGGAAGTGGGCAAAGTCATGGATGCCTTGAGTTTCCTAAAAATGCTGCTGACTGAGACTTTGGAGGGAAGGACCTGGGCCCCAGATCTATGCCTTTAAGATGGAACTTTCTCTGTGACTTGTGGTCAGTCCCCAGATGTGTCAAATTTCTGGTCCTCTGAGTCTTTCACAATAGACATCCCAAATATGACTACCCAACCTACTCCTGATCATCCTGACCTTAGACCTGTACCCTGTTGCTTGTTCTGACTCTTTTAATTTAAAGCCTAAAACTTCTCCTGAGGTCCTTCCCTCAACTCCCATCCTTCGCTACCCTTTTTTACACACCTCCCTGCATTCCATCAGCCTCCGGCCTCTTCATAGCAAGCACCCAGCGCCACCACCAGACCTACTAACTCCACCTAAGTATTGGCCCATGTGACCTGTGACCTTGCTGGGTTTGCTCCAATTCAACAGTAAGTTTAGGACAACAAAAGGAAGTCCTATTTCAAACAGAGGGTACGAAGCTTCCAGAACTTATTAACCCCAGGAGGTAGTATAGACTTAAATGGAATTTAGCATGTGTGTAATATAAGCAAATGTGTTAAATTCATTAGACTTAGAACCTTCATTAAATATCTCAGGAGCAATCAACTCCCACCACTCCTTTTACAGTGTTAATAAAAGGGAGAAATTTGCCCCCCAAACTTATTCAATTCTAGTCCTCTGGCACCTTCTCTGGAATCTCTCATTAAAACAAAACAAAACAACAATAATAACAAAAGTCTAAATGGAAATCAAACTGATCAAGCCTTGTCTGTAATGCTGCCCAACGGCATTTGTAAAAATTGACTGTTATTTTGAAATAACCCCCTCCTCTAGCAGTATGGTGTTTTTCAGTTTTTAACTGGGCTTTGTTTGTTTGCTCCACTATCTCCTTCATGACTTGGCTGTTCAGGATTTAAAGGGATAATATGGCACCCACAAAACTGGCACCCCTTCCTCTTGGATGACTATATCAGTTAGGAAGTTAGGGAGTTTGGGGCTGCACATAACAGAAAAAACAACGAAACTTGGCACAAATAGTAAATTCTTTAGTTCACATAAGAAGCCTAGGATGGTTTTCAGACATTGGACAATAGTCAATACAGGACAGTGCTCCTTGAGAGAAGGTGCACAACAAACAAGGCCAGGCCCATGAGTGCCCCATCCTATTGCCGGGAGAGTTCTAGACTGCAGGAGTGAGAGGGAGAACCCTAACAGAGCCTGGCAGTCTTCCTGAGTTAAGGTGACAGAGTTGAGCACTCAGGAAGGCCAGACAGCTAGAATTCATGGGATAGATTACCTAAGAGATGAGGCTGTATGGAGAAAGTGCTCCAGAGATCTGCAGAAAGTCTCCCTCAAGTCTTCAGTGAGTACTGATGAGTGAATGTGTCTGAAGAAACTACTAGGGCTGAGGGAAAGAACCACTGCAGGCAGAACAATCCTTAGAGATCAAACAGGGCCAGGAATACTACGTGTTTCTATCAGCCAGAGTGCAATAACTTTGCAATACACCAGGCATCGAGAGGAGTCCTCAGAAGGGTATTGCTTCAGTAGCGGAGGCAAATTAACCATAGACTAGGGCTGCCCTGGACCCACCAAATAAAGCTTAAAAGCATGCCTCTAAAGCAGGGGTTGGCAAACAATTTCTGTAAAGGGCCAAAGAGTAAATATTTTAGGCTCTGCAGGCCCTATAGTTTCTGTCTCAATTACCCAAGTCTCCTGATGTCATGCAAAAGTAGCCACAGACCATACATAAATGAATGGATGGAGCTGATGACTGTGTTCCATTAAAACTTCACTTACAAAACCAGAAAGTGGGCTGGATTTTGCATGCAGAATGTAGTTTGCTGATCCTTGCTCTAAAGCATCAAGATTGTTTCCAAGTAATTAAACTGCATCCCAGAATAGGGCCCCAAGACATTGAAAGGAATTGAAAAATGACAACACCCAACAACATAAAATTCATAATGCTGACATCCAATTAAAAATTATCAGGCATGCAAAGAAACAGAGAACTATGACCTATAATAATGAGAAAAATCAATCAATAAAAACATATCCAAAAATGAAACAGATGATCAGATTAGTAGATGAGGACACTAAAACAGCCGTTATAAACACATACCATTTGTTTAAGAAGATAGAGGAAAGTGACCATGATATGGAGACGTGGAGGATATCAAGAAGACCCAAAGCAAAATTTTAGAGATGAAAAATACAATATATTTGATAAAAAATACACTGGATGGAATCCATAGCAGATTAGACACCACAGAAGAAAAGATCAGTGAACACAAAGACACAGCAATAGAAACTATCCAGAATGAAACACAGAAAGAAGAGACAAAATAAAATAATGGAGTATCAGTGAGCTGTGGGATGATATCAAATGATCTAATATTCATGTAATTCATGGAATCATAGAAGAAGGAAAGAGAGGGAAGAAAAAATATTTGAAGAAATAAAGGCGAGAATTTTTCAAAATTTGATGGAAATTACAAACCCATGGATGCAAAGAAATCAATGGACCACAAACATAAGAAACATGTAGAAAACTACATCAAAGCACATCATAATTAAATTGCTGAAAAGTAGTGATAAAGAGAAAATCTCAAATGAAGTCAGAGAAAAAGACACCTTGGATACAGAACAACAAAGAATAAAATGAAAGCAGACTTCCCAGAAACAATGAAAGCCAGGAGACAGTGGAGTGATATCTTTAAAGTACTGAAAGAAAATAACTGTTAACATAGAATTCTAAATCTAGTGAAAATATATGTCAAAAGCAAAGGTGAACCAAAGATTTTTTTCAAACATACAAATGATAACAGAATTCATCACTGGCAGACAACTACCACATGAATCTTAAAATAAGTCTTCTAGGCAGAAAATAAAATGATACCAGATGGATATCTGAATTTATATAAGGAATATGTGAGTAAATATAAAATGTTTTTTCTTATCAAAAAATCTCTTTAAAAGATTGTGTTTAAAAAGTAAAAATAATGATGTACTGTGGGGTTTATAGTACATGTAGAAGTAAAATGTATGACAAAAATAGCACTAAGGTGGGGTAGGGGAGATGTAAGTATACTTTTGTAAGTTTCTTACACTATACAAGAAGTGGTATAATATTTGCTTGACGATAGACTATGAGAAATTAAAGATTTATACTGTAAACTCTAGAGCTGTGGTTTTAGGGCTGCTCATCCTGGGGATATCTGTCACAATGTGGGGAGGGTGCTACTGGAATCTAGTGTGTAGAGGCCAGGGATGCTGTTAAACATCCTACAATGCACAGGACAGCATCCTATGGCAAATAATCATCCAGCCCAAAACGCAAATAGTGTCAGAGTTGAGAAACCCCGTTCTAGAGTAACCACTAAAAATGGAAAAAAAGAGACAGAATTAGGAAGCCAACAAAGGAGATAAATGGAATCATAAAAAATAATCAATTAATCCAAAAGAACACAGGACAAGTAGAAAAAGAGAACAAAGACCAAATGGGGCAAATAGATGACAAATAGCAAGTCGGCAGGTTTAGAACCCAACCATGTCAATAATCACATTAAATAAAATAGTCTTAACATCTCAGTTAAAGGCACAGATGGTCAGATCAGACATAAAAAATGCAAGACCTAAGTTTTGCTGTCCACAGAAAACCAACTTTAAACATGAAGACAAAGATAAAAGTAAAAGGATGTAAAAAGGTAAACCATGCTAACACTAATCAAAAGAAAACTGGAGTGACTTTATTAATAGCAGACAAAGTAGATTACGAGCAAGGAATATTACCAGGGACAAAAGATTCATTTCATAATGATAAAGGGGTCAATTCATCAAAAGGACATGAAAATAATAAACGTTTATACATCTAACAGCGAACCTTGAAAATACGTGAGAACTGAAAGGAGAAATAGACAAAGCCACAGTTATAGTTGGGGATATCAACACTCCTCTCTCAATAATGTGTACAATATGTAGACAGAAAATGAGTAAGTATACAGAAAACTCAAATAATAATGGTGAAAGAGTGAACGATTTTCCCCTAAGATCAAGGACAAGGCAGGAATGTCTGCTCTCACCACTTCTATTCAACATTGTAATGGAGGTCCTAGCTAGTGCAGTAAGACAAGGAAAATAAGTAAAAGGCATATAAATTGGAAAGGAAGAAGTAAAACAGACTTTATTCACAGTGGAAATAATCATCTATGTAGAAGATTGTAAGGAATTTACAAAAAAGCTGCCAGAACTAATAAGTGTGTCTGGTTGGTACACGCAACAATATGGGGAAGTCTGAAAATTATTACGCTCAGTTAAAGAAGTCAGACAAGGAAGAGAACATGCTGTATAATTCCATTTCTATAAAATTCTAGAAAGTGCAGACTAATGCATAATGACATAAACCAGATCAGTTGTTCACTAGGAATGGAGATGGAAGGAGGGGTGGATTACAAAGGGACATGAGCAACCTTTGGGAGGTGACAGGAACGTTTATTTTCTTGATTGTGTTGATGGGTTTACAGGTGTATGTATTTGTCAAAACTCATCAGATTGAACACTTTAAGTATGTGCATGTTATTATATAGTGATCGTATCTTAATAAAGTCATAAAAATGTTAAAAGAAGGAGGGAAGAAAGGGAAGGAGGAGGAGCTGCTAGCCACCTAGAGCTAGGGTGGGCAACATTACAAGGACTCTCCACCCTGCCATTCACAGTGCTGGCTTTCTCCGGAGGCTGGTTCCCCATGTGACTGTAGCATGGCTACTCCAGATCGGTGTCACAAACTTCCTTGTTCACATCTACAGGAAGGAGAAATAGACTCCACAAAGCTCCCTCTTAAAACAGGAAGAATTCCCCCAGAATCCTCCGGCAAACAACTCTTCATATCTCATTGGCCAGAACTGTGCTATCTGCCTTTTCCTGAATCTTCAACTAATCAGGTCTACATCATTATTTAGTAGAAGAGGGGGTTTCCATGGTGGGGAATTAATCCCAAGGTTCACTATAGTGATCTTACTCTCTGAAGCTATTTTTCACCTCACCATGAGACTTTTCCTTTTCTTCTTCCTCCTCTTCATCTTTCTCTTCCTCCTCTCCCTCTTCTTACTCCTCTTCCCGATCCCCTTCTCCTCCTTCTTCTCCTCTTTCTTCTTCTTAATAAAGGCATGTTATAGCCAGAAGCTACACATGAATTCATAGATTCAAAAAAAGTGCTTGCACATATTTATGAAGGATGGAGCTGTAAATGGGGTCGAGAAGATGGGTTCACTCTGCAACCAAGGTGACATTCATTGAGGACCATCTACATCCCTTGGGGACTGCTGGATGGGCAGGGAGCAGAGAGGTGTAGCTCCTCTCAGCTCCCTCACCTCCTGACTTCAGGTGCTCACCAATTCAGATCTTGTGATGAATCAACTACGACCAGGTAAAAGTTGACTGCTTTAGTGTATAGCAAATCCACACTCCATCTGGCTCCATGACATGTGTGTGTGATTTGATTTCAAGAGGAAAAATTAGAAAGCTGCCTCTCTGATGCTATTTCCCATAAATGCCCAGATATTAATATTTTACAAGTTAAAAAGCAGTGCCAAATTTTCTAATTGATGTTGTCCTAGACAATAAAGAAGATAAATTAAGTTAATAGCACACTTATTTTTTTGGTCATGGGATCACTATAGTTATTTTTGAATTGAATGGGAAAAAAGTCTGCCCATGCATATTTTTATTTTTCCTGAATTGGCCCTTGTTCAAGAAGGATTGCTCCCACAGTGGTCTACAGGGCAGGAGTTGGCTAAGCAATTGAAGAGTTCACTCTGGGTTTCAGGGAAATGTTTAACTTACTTGATAGAACTAACTCATTTGAAAGTCCTTAATGGTATCCATTTACATGATAATGTTCTAATTATAAAGACATTTTATCTGTTCATTTAAAGAGGGGAAACCCTACTTAACTCTACTTAGAACCCTTTGTTAACACCTGATAAGTGTCAGGAAGTAATAAAACTTTCCCCAGGATGAATCTGGAGATTAGTGACTTAGTTTGAGGTAGGACCCTTTTTCCACAGCTTTAACACCCTCTCTCTGGCTGACTGCCTGACAGATTTTTGTGCCCACAGATGCTGGGCTAAAGGATGTGGTCATGAGTCTCTGCTTGCATCGGGCTGCTTGCGTGTCCAGACCCTACAGTGCTCTGCTCACACAACCGGAGAGTCTTCACTGTTTTCCTGCACATGGCTCCTGGCCTGATGTGCTTTCAGCCCCAGCAGGCTGTCTTCTGTCCCAGCAGGCTGTCCTCTGCCTGCTGAAATCTGTACCCACCACATGGAAGCTGGAAGTACCTGGGAATTTAGATCCCCCTTGGGAGCATCCCTTAACCAATGACTGACAGGTGCAGGGTGTATAAATACTCCAGCTCCTTTGTGTGCTCATGGATCAACTCTGAGATGTGATCTATACCATTATAACAAGACATGGCAATCTGATTCAGAGAGTCTGTGCTGGGGTCACGATTCTGCATTTCCAACAAGTTCTCTGGTGATCGGCAGTGCTGCTGGTCCAGGACCATGCTTGGAGTCCCACAGGTCTACACCATTCCCAGAACGCCCCCTTTGACTGAGTCAAGTTTCCTTCTTGGGGACTTTGTTTTGTTGCCTTGCTTGGCTTGGCCATCTTCCAGATCCCAATTCCCTATGACTTTCCTAGGAATACTTCCTAATAAATCACTTTCATGTGAATCCTTGTTTCAGGGTCTGCTTCTGGGGAGCCCACTGCAAGGCAACAGATAATAAACACCTTGGCGATAAACAGTGGCAACACCTTGGGGTGGAGGGTGCTAGTAGAGACCCACCGTGACTGGGCCCCAGCCTCTGTCCACCGATCCCAGGCATGCTATGAAATTCCCAAGCCTTCTGACTTTTGCTCATGCTGTTCTATAAAGCTGGAATTATTGCTTCCACTTCTCTACATTCTTCTCATTTTTCAAGACTCATTTCTATCGCCATCCTTACCAGGAAGCTGTTTCTGGTCTTCACAATCAGAATCAGCCCCTCCTTCCCTTGTGTTTTCACAGCATGTTTCTATGACTTGGTTTCCTCATCCAAATAATGGGTGTACTGACACTTGCTATCATCACTCTCACAGAATTGTTGTGATGATCAAATGAGAGGATAGAGATGAAATTCCTTACTAAACTGAAAAGGTTCAGATGAATGCCAGCTGTTGTGATGATGACTGTTGTGTAGGAAAAAATACAGCACCTGTGAGCTTCCATATGTAGAGGTTTTCTAAAATAGTTTTTGTTTTGGGGATCTATACAGGAAATCATGGATTTGCAGCACTAGAAAGTAGGGAACATATTTATTATGTACAAATCTAAGCCTTACAGTCTTCAGATTGGTGTACAAATCTGTTATTTGAGAGTGTACAAATCTGTTATTTGAGAGTGCTGGTTGCTAACTTATGATACTGCAGCCCAACCCTTTTATGCTCTGAAAAACCAAGACCAAGGGCAAAGGGGGCCAAGTTCTGGGGTTAAGATATTAGGTGAAATCCAGCTTCCGGGGTGTCTCAGCAGGGCCCCAGGGCTGTCAGCTTTCCCCTCGCCAGCACGCCAAGCTGCAATGTCTATCACAGTAGTCTGAGAGCAGAACTTTGGGGAAAGACAAAAAGTTAATGTTTGCCACTTCTCAGAGAATGATGACAGCACCCAGGCAGAAATATCTGGAGCTCAGCGTGATGTGTGAAGACCGGACTGAGAAAGAGAGGTAGGAGGTAGAAAGATGAGTGTGGGAACAAGCTAAGTTGGGCTCCGGGCTTGACAAATTATTATTCAGCCGACTTGCTGAATTGTGACATATTATTTATTAAAATGGAAGGAAAATTTAAAAAGTGAGATGTCAGCCCCAAACCCAACCTTCCTGAGCACAGCAGCTGGCATAAAGCAGCCTCTGCATAGCCTAAAAACCCCACACGACAGCAGTTTGGGGAAGAAAAAATCTTGGAGCCTATTTAGAATCATACTGATACGGTTGCAAGTGTAGCTCCATCACTCGGTATCTGCATGACCTTGGAACAGTTCCACTATTCTTTCTAGACCTCAGTGTTCTTACTGCGAAACAAGATAACCATATTGAAGAGAGTCATTGTCAGGATTAAGGCAGAGTATGGATGGAAAAGCATCTTGCCAATAACGTCATGATGTTATGACTGTTATTACGAGTGATGATCATGATGGTGGTTGGGTTGATATCTTCCTGTTTTTAAAGTCTTTTCAGTCCAGTATGGGAAATGGCTACTGGTCATCAACTTTTTTACATTAAGAAATGAACCCTGTCTCCAAGGAGTTTGCAGGCTATTAGAGTAGACAGACTTATAACTCAATAATTAAAGAATATTATTTTCGGTCAGAGAACACATATGATCATCTTCATTGTACAGAAAGGGGAATTGAGGATCAGGAAGTCAAATGACTTGCTCAAAGCTGTGCAGCTAGGAAGGAGGGTCATCGCTCCAGCCCAGTTGTCTGACCCTACAAGACACCTCAAGGACGGCTGCCCTCACCTCCTCACCCTCCTGGGACATCGTGAGGGGACTTGGAGATTGATGGTCTGGAGCGGGTGAGGGCCAGGAGGAAGACTATTGATATGAATCCTGCCAAAATCTTATTGGACCTGGCATTTAAATACATATTATAATCCATGAGATGAAGCAATGTGTTGGAGAGGAGGAGGCTGCCCTGACATCATTTTGGACGTTGCAGGGGGTAACTCTCAGCTGTCCAATTTCAGCCTCCCAAGGAGAGAACGCATGGTCCAGGAGAGAAGGAAAGTTCCGTGGTCCACCTTTTCAGCCATGCTGCTTTCCTTGGGCAGGGATGTCTGCTCTCTCTGAGGATGACTAGAGAGACCTCTGGAACCATGGCCAGCCACCCAGGTGTGGGTCCTGGCACTGCAGCTTACCTGCTGGGTGAGTTTGGGCAGTCACTATATTCCTCTAAGACTCAGTTTCCTCCTTTGTAAAAATGTGGCACTTACACATGCCCTGCCTCACCTCAGGAACTGCAGGCCTACTGTGTGTGCCAGATACCTATTGGGTACTTTGCATACCTCAAGGAGATTAGGGAAGCAATGAGGCATAGACTGGGCGCTCCACGAAAGCAAGTTTAGCAGCTCATTTCATCTTTACCATAATTCCTTCGTCATCCCCATTTTACACGTGGGGAAACTAGTACTTGGAGAGGTTAAATAACGAAATCAAGGTCACATAGCTATTAAGAGGTAGACTTTAGATACAAATCCTGACTTTAAAACCGTGCTGTTTCCACCATACTGTGCTGCCTGTGGGTTAAAAATGTGTGAGATGATGATGATGATGATTATCACTTACGGAAGAAGCATGTCAACATAACCCGCAGCAAAAGATGCTCCAGCCTTCTGCACGCACTGAGAAGGGTAAAGCATATGGAGTTGCCTGCGGGGCATCCCTGCAGCTATCTGCTGGGGGCCTCCCCAAAGCCCAGGCAGGAGTGTGGAGCCCGCTGAGGCGCATAAATAGAATTGCAAATGGCCTCTCTTGGCGGAAGCAACGTGCCTTGTCAGAAGCAATGAGCTCCAAGGGTGGAGGGCTTCGGTGCCCGGGGTCATGGCACCATTCATCCACTTACAACTGATTAGGAAACACCCTGATGTCATGAACAACTCAAGTGACAAGAGTGTTCCTTTGGGCCTGAGACGGTGAGGAACTGTGGAAGACGCTAAAATTCAATTCTGGCAGGTGGGAAGTGGTTGGATATAAATATTTTAAGACAACAAATATGATTCAGAAGGCTAATTGGAACGCGCTGACACCACCCAGGGCTCCCGCGGCATGACACACAGACGGGAGGAGGAGTCTCCGCCTCGGCATTAGAACACATACTGTAAGTCGCACGGAGGGAGCCGTCCCCTGCAGGGACACACATCCAAGTCCTCTCTAGAAAGCCAATGTGTAGGATGGGAAAGGCATGGTGGAGCAGGAGCCGGGAGTCAGATAGGCAGCCTGGCTTTTTGTCTTGGGTCTCTCTACCTTCTTGAGAGAGTCACTCAACCTTTCTGAGCCTCGGTTTCCTTATCTATAAAATGGGTGGAGAGTCAAAGTGAGAGTGGGGTTAGGCTAGATGGTCTTTAAATCACCTAGCTCTCTCCCTGCTGTAACAGTGTGGGATTCCGGGAATCTATACTCACCACGCATTTTATGTTTTGCTGTTGAGAGATAATATAGCTCAGGGGTTCAGTATCTGGACTCTGGAGACAGAGAGCTTGGGTTCAAACCTCGGCTTTGCCACTGGGCCTGCCTGGGCCCTGTACCTTAGAGGGTGCTTCTCTGACCCTCTGCTATCTGTGTCCTTGCTTACAGAGGCCAAGAGGACGCGCCCACCTGGAACCCATGTTTCTTATTCTAGACCACACTCCGGGTCCCTGGGACCATGGAACTCTCTGCCTGAGTGATCCCAAGCCAGCTTCCAGGATCTAGGAGGTACTCACTTGTGGGTCCATCCTCCCTAGGGGTGGACCATGGTGTTGGTGTACACACCCCTGACTCCCAAGTGGTGGCTGTTTGCAGGGGAGTGTCTGGAGCTCGGATGTGTGGGCTGGGATGTCCACATGCCAGTGTGAAAGGTCCCTCACTGTTTAAGACAGAGCTGAAGGTAAGATAATGGGGGTGACCTCTCCCTGAGCCACTGGTTCTGGTCTGGAACTCCAAGAAGTGTGAGAATTCTGAATTCAAATTGGGCATTCCAGTCATTATAGAGGTATATTTGTCAAGTAGGATGAGAGAACATATTTTATTTAATAATTTGTTAGCTGGGTTCATAGTTTTCAAATATTTAGACATGCAGTCTAATGGGCCTCTATTGGTACTGTTGCCCTGGGCCCCACAAATGGTAAGAGGGAACCTGGACCCTGGGAACATTGCTTAACCTCTTGGTACTAGGTTTCCTCATCTGTAAACTAGAAATAACATTAGAACTAACCTCATAGAATCGTTGTATGGGCCTACGAGTCGACGCATGGAAACTAGTCCTATGCCCCGTGCATAGTGAGTATTCTGTAACAGTGTAGCTGTTATTTTTCTGTCATCCAGGTCTGGAGTTCTACCACCCCATGGCCTGCAGACTTCTTGGTTCCCCACTGTAATGGCTTCACTTTGCCACCCTTGTCCTGCCACCTGGCACATGGCAGCCTGGCCACAACACTGCCTGGGAATTGTTAGCTCTTGGGATCACCTTCTGCCTGTGTAGCCCCCGCCAGCCTGGAAGGACCTCCTCTATCCTCTCCTGGAAGCACTCCACCCGGGCGGACAGAGGACCCACCATCCACGTAGCTAAAGCCAGCAAACAAGACCGGTGCATCAAGGTGTTCGGGGCAAAACCGAAATGGGCAAGTGAAGGCCTCTTTAAATATCACCACCCCAGCTAGGGAAAGAGGCATGAGAGCTAAAACGCTAATCCCTCTTCTACAGAGCGAATAAAGAAGTTTGAATTCAGGTCCCAGGCCTTGGCTGTGTCATTAACCGTCTTGCTCGGAGGCCTGGCTCGTGATAACAAGCCTGTAGGAAGGACTGCTCTTTCAATTTAACTTTGCTATCATTAAAAAGCCTTCTGTAGCTCCTCCGATACGCTTAGTTTATTTTTCCGGCATCATGCCAGTTAAAAGTAGGATAAATGATAAGTCTCTTACCGAATACCTCAGTTAATTTTATGGCAGAGAGAGCAGAGGAGGGAGCGGGTGGGACCATCCCCACACTGGGCTCATAACCATTTTGAGTATCAAACATTTATGAAGGACCAATAATAAAAGCCCCTATGATGGTGTAATGGCTCATTCTAAATGCTTCCTGCTAATAAAATGAACGTTGATCTGAAAGACAATATTGAAATTCTGTACACAGTGCGTCAAGGAAAGGACAACTGTGGATGAGGCGTGAGAACCACTTAGCCAAACTTGCTTCACCATCAGATGCCCTGCAAATTGTGTGCTCTTGACAGGTGGGAAGTGTTCATGTTTGCTAGGAAATGCTTCATCACGGGAGGCTCCCACAGACCAGGGTTCAAATCCTGGCTCCCCACAATTGTGCTGAGTGACTTTGGACTTGACACCTAAACTCTCTGAGCCTTCCTCGGCTACTCTAGAAAACAGAGACATTCATATCTCTCTCACACGGTGGGTTTTGGGGTGAAGAGGATGATGTACATAAAGTGATGGAGCAGCATTGATACAGTTACAGATACACTGATACGGAAGCTCCCTTCCCCTTCCCTTGAGCCTGAGCATGTCCCTGCCCCGGGTAAGCACTTCTCCAGCTTCAGGGTAGTTACTGTGCCATGAACAAAGTAGCAGGCTCAGAACTGATGGGCTCCTCTCCCTTGTAAAGACCTGCTTCACATAAGTATGCTGACCACCATCGCCAACCTGGATACATGCCCCATGTCCCAGATGTGGACTGTCAGTACACTGAACCTGACTATGACATTCTCATGAGGGTAGTCTTTTAGTGGCCCTTCCCTGTATACCTCAGGACAAAGTCCACCCTCTCCAGCACCTCATCTGAGACCTGCCTTCAACCTTTCCTAGCCTCACCACCTCTCGCTCTTCCACAAGTACTTCCTGTTCAGCCCCATGCTCTATTCTGACTTCCTGCCTTTGCACATGCTGTTCTCTTTTCCTGGAGTACCTTCCCGCCATCTTTGCCTGAATAACTCATTTTACCGTTAGGTGGAGCTCAAGGGTCCTCTTCTTTAGAAAGCCTTCCCTGACATGGCCACCCCATTCAGGGTTAGCCTTCCCTCTAACCCCCGAGCTTCCTGGCACCAGCAATCATCACATTCCTCTGATATTGCTTCTTCTTCTTCTCTCTTGGACATGCAGGCTGGTCTTGTCTCTGTGTGTCAAGCGGCCATCGCAGTGCCTGGCATAGAGGCAACAGTTTATGAGTTTTTTGACTCAGCTCTCATTCCTTAGAGAATCTTGTTCAGTCTCAGAGATTTAAAAACTATCTATATGCCGAGAACTTCCAAATAAATCTGGCCCAGTCCACTCCCTTAACATCTACAGTCATATACCCAACTGCCCACCTACATATCTCACTTGGCTGTCCAAGCTTGCCCAGAACTGGGCTCCTGATGGTCCTTCCCTTCTTAGCAAATGGAAACTCCATCTTCCATTGCTCAGACCAAGAGCTCTGGTGTCGTCCCTGACTCCTTGTACTTCTCTTACACCACACGTCTGGTCTGGCTGGGATTCTGTTGCTCTACCTTCGAAACAGATCTGGAATCTGAATCCTTCTCACCACCCCACCACTGTGGTCCAAGCCATCGTCTTTCTCACTTAGATGACTGCAATGGCTACACAAGGGCTAGCTCCCTGTTTGCTTCTACCCTTGCCCCCTTCATCGTCAGAGTCATCCCGTCACTCCTCTGCTCAAAATCCTTCAGTGGCGCCCCATCCCATTCAGAGTTAATGCCAAAGTCCTGACCATGACGATAAGGCCCTACACCATCTGGCCCCCATGACCTGCTAAGCTCATCTCCTTGTTCTTTGGATACCCTAGGCAAGCTCCCACCTCAGGCCCTTTGCACTGCCTGTTTCCTCTGCCTGGGGTACTCCTCCCCCAGATCCACACAGCTAGCTCCCTTACTTCCTCCAGGTCTTTCTCAAACATCACGTTTTTAGGGAAGTCTTCTCTGGCCGCCTTATCTAAAATTTCACCTCCCAACACATATTCCCATTCTATGACTTATTTTTTCTTCTTAGCGCTTTATTATTCACCATACTCTATACTTTACTTATTTATCTTTTATTTTCTATCTCCTCCAAGCAGTGAGGGCATGGATTCTGGTCTGTTTTGTAAATTACTGTGTCCTCTGTGCCTACAGCAGTGCCTGGCCCGTAATAGGTGTCCATTAAATGTTAGTGGGTTGAATGAATGGAAGACATTTTTCTTCAGAGGAGAAGGCTGCCCAGCAGCCCTCCAGCACCATGAAGCCAGCAGGAGCTGTGAGGGGTGAGTTGTCTCAGGCCATAACAGCAATAATGAAGTGTGGAAACTCCCCACAGGGACAGTCGTGGATTCCTCTGTGCAGTGAGTTTTGGAGGGAGCTAATGGGCTCTTTGGGGTCACTGGACTGCTAGAAGCAGCGATGGTTTTCTCTCTGGGGAATATTCTGACTAGGATTTCAGAGCAGGAAGAAATTAGGTGTGAGAGGGAGGGCACTATTGCGGGGCCCAGACACCTCACCACCCCGAGAGACTGTTGTCCCCAACTGGGTGCCCAGGGTGTGGCCCGCAGGTCTGTGCCTCCTCTGGGGGCCACTAGGAGGCACAGCAGGGCTCCAGCTGGACTCGGCACAAAATGTAAAGTGAACTCTGTGCACAGAGTCCCATTCCTCCATTAACTTATATATTTAAAAAAAATTAGATATGCGTTTCTGTGGATAGAAAATATGACTTTAAGATATGATGGTGGGGCTGGCCCGGTGATGCAGCGGTTTAGTTCCCGCTTTGGCAGCCCGGGGTTCACGGGTTCGGATCCCGGGCGCCTGCCTACACACTGCTTGTCAGCCATGCTGGGGCAGCGTCCCATATAAAGTAGAGGAAGATGGGCACGGATGTTAGCCCAGGGCCAGTCTTCCTCAGCAAAAAAGAGGAGGATTGGCAACGGATGTTAACCCAGGGCCAGTCTTCCTCAGCGAAAAAGAGGAGGATTGGCAATGGATGGTAGCTCAGGGCTGGTCTTGCTCACACACACACACAAAAAAAGATATGCTGTGGTTTCATTGTTAATACCTTCCTAAATAATGCAGTTTTCTAAATTTCTCCTTCCTGCGGTTTTATGTAGCTTAATCCTTGCAGCTGGGGCTTGCTCCCTGAGGCCTCCCAGGAGGACTAGCACTTCAAAAGTCAGAAAGAAGAAAAGCAAAGAATAGCGCTTAGATTCCATGAGAAAGGCCGGCACGTGGCACCTGCTCTGATGAGCTGAGAACCTTCACAGATGCTAAATGAGAGAACACGTTGGCTTCCTGTGGCCAAAGGAGGAAAGACAGCTGTTAGAGGAAATCCTCAGGCAGAGCTCAGGGAACAGGAGAGAACTTTTGGATGGGAGCTGTCTGATCCAGCGGGGTGGCATCCGGCCTCCATGGCTGAGAAACTTGTCTGAGCTCCTCTTTGAGATCTTGTCTCCCTTGACCATGGAGGCATAGGTCCTCTGTTCTCTGTGCACCACAGCCCCTTCCTTACCCAGAGCTCCCTCAGCGCATGCGTCACACTGCGTTAGAATCGATGCTCTCCGTGTCTGTCTTCTGCCCTAGGCTGGAAGCAGCATGAGGGCAGGGACCACATCCAGTGGATTTTTATAGCCCCAAAGCTTAGCCCAGCATCTGGCACATAGTGATATGTGTGTGTATATATAATCTTACATACCTTTGTGTATATATATGCGTGTCTCTGTGTGTATCCACATGCCTTTTCAAATCATATTCTTTTGGTTAATCTGGGTTACAAACCCTCTGATCCAGCCAGGCCCCAAGTCCCATCCTGGGTCCAGCCCCCATGGCCAGAGGATTAACACAGCCACATAAGAAGAAACTAGACCTCTTCAGAACAATGGGGAGAAGCAGTGTCCTTCTCTCCCCGCATGCCCACTCCTGTCATAGAGGAGGGAACTTCCACCAACACTTCTGTCCTCTTGGGGAATGCTGAGGTTGTGTCCACTCCCTGTCCCTTTTTAATTCCACCCAGTTGGAGAGAGGTGGCTCATCTGAGTGGGGTGGGGCTGACCTTCATTGGCCTCTTGACTGTGAGGGGTATAACGTACTCCAGGAGTGGGTGACAGGCACTGCCTTTGTCCCTTTTCCGAAGACCTGCCCGGCACCATAGGACAGACATGGGGACTCACTCCTCTGCTCCCTGCTCACCCTAGGGTGGGATCCAGGCTGGGGTGGCTTGTCACTCTAGCTGGGTGTGTGGGGCAGACCCAGTGTCTGGCTGGGTAGGGTTTTCACGGTCTGCTCGACTGCCCCAGGCAGGTTCCAAAGTCTAAGTTAGGGGTGAGGGTTACAAAAGCCCTATTTCAGTCCCAGGTAAGCCACATTCTCCAATGTGGCCGTGCCAGAGAGCCCTGCATTGGGGGTAGTAAGTGTGTACCTGGCCTTGAATCAGGTTGCTGTTTGGTTGGCATTTGGCTGGTGATCCTCGTGTCTGTCTTCCATTGGTCAGACTGGAGGGGAGGCAGGGTGAGGCGTAGGTCCCCGGACCTCTGAGAGTTGGGCTTCGATAGGAACCCCACACTCTGTTGTGTTCTCCTAAGTCTGGTTACTGTCTGGTCTTTCATCTCCTGAAATATCGGAATCTTCCAGAAGATCTTAGCCTGTCACTTTTCTCCACCTTCAGTTGGCAGTTATCAACTTGAGCCACCGCTGAAAATGGAGCCTGGTTCCGCAGACCCGATGCTCAATCAGTCCCTAGCCTGTGACCGGTCCCTCTCAGTTCTCCCTCAAAGTCCGGCCCTGAATGTTCCTCGCATCACCTGATACTGAGAACAGCACCATCTCCGAGCTCCTGCCTTGTGCCCCTGGGAAATGCTGCCAGCCTGGATCAGCAATTCCTAAAATATGTTCTGGAGAACACTGATCCCATTGGATGCTCTTTTTGGAGATTAGAAAAAAAAAGGTTCGCAATGTTAAAAAGTTGACAAAGCCCTGTATTTTATATTCCTCTCTTGGAGATCCACAAGCATATTTGTTTACTAAAGCTTCTGATAAGTCCTGCAGTAAAAAGAAGTGTTTGACATATCCTAATTTAGCATTTTGAAACATTTATTTGACTACTGAACACATAAATTTTTGATTGTAGGTATAATACCTATAACAACCTAAATATATTTTGGGAAACCTTGTTAAGAATTTGCAGAAGTCCCTTGGCAATTTGTATCACCGGCCTCTTCCAGGAGGGAGCTGGTCCTGCAGTCCTGGTTGAGTCCTGACACCTCCATCCCGGCCTGGTGATACTGACATCATTTCTTCCCACCCGAGCTCCCAGCATGCTGCAGGGCCAGGGCCACGCAGGCTGTGCTGTTTCTTGGCATAGCGTTCCCACGGCGACGGTGGCAGGAGACGATTAGACTGGGCTGACAACATTCATCCTTTTCTGGGCTGTGTGGATTCCCTGATACCCCCATTCTAAGACCACAGTTCGGATTTGGCAACAAAGTGCCTTCAGTTACACGGGGGTAAACGGGAAACTCAGCACTAAACCCTGATTGATGTTTCAAATCAAACGCTCTCAAGGTCAGGATGGTAGATGAGTTTCCAGGAATCAGGGCCTGTATTGAAACCCACCAGGGTCATAAAAATGCAGGAGGGCCACAGGAGGCCTCCTGGAGACTCAAACCTAGATGACAGGAAGAGAGCTAAGTTTTAATATTTGTTTTTGCTTTCAAAACAGCAGCTTCGCACTTCCCAGGAAACAGAAACTGCTTGGTATTGCCTTGTAAATCTTCACAACTTGTGAGGAGGTGGAAGCAGCCAGTGGGCCCAGCCATGATTAGTTCTGGGGTTGGGGGGAAGGAGGGGGGAGAGGGGAGACCACCCCTTGTTGCCTACCTACTATGTCCCAGGCCCCACACTAGCTGCTCTGTGTTCAGGATCCTTTTTAATCTTCATAAAATCCAATGAGGTGAATAGTGCTTCTGTGTTGCTAGGGAGGAAACTAAGATTCAGAAGGGTGAAGCCTTTTGCCTAATGGAGGCCTGGGATTTGAGCCCAGGTCTGCCAGGTACCCAAAGCTATCCCAGGAAGGGAGTTCTCATTGGTGTATTACGGTACAGAGTCATCTCCTTCTTGGTTGGAATGTCCCTTGATGCTCCTTGGGTGGCGTTGTTTTCCCCTTTCTACCTCTTGACAGCCTCTCAGCTGTGTGTCCCAATCAAGGTAGAATATCTTTCCATGGGGTCTGGTCACTCTGATGGGGGGAGGTGAGGATCTGAGGGGATGCAAATGAACTAGATCCAGGGTGACATTCCAAGGTTATCCAGATACCTCCAGATTGGAGAAGCTACTTTCAAACTGATCCTGGATAAGTTATTAGAGATCAGTACTGCCAGAGAGCCAGCAGGCTGGCTTGCCCCCAGGAAACATCAACTTTTTTTTTTTTTTTTTGCATATCCCCAAAACAGTCATTCCAAGGGGTCGTAGTGAAGAGCTCACTGGGTTGGAAGCCAAGAGATCAGGGATCTTAGTCCTGGTTCTGCTCCTTCCTAGTAGCATGACACCCCCTCCCTCTCTGAGCCTCAGTTTCCTCATCTGTAAACTGGGTTTAATTAGTCCTTCCCTGTGCATTTCACAGTGACAACAGATTTGGCATTTGATTCAACTCAACCAGGATCTACTGAGCACTAACTATCTGCTAGGCATTCTATCTGGTCTGAGGGGAGAGGCTTACAAAAGTGGATCACAAAAGACCCCTATCGTCAAGTGATTCATTTAGCACAAAGAGGATGGAGGGAGGTGATGAGCGGTGGTTTACACATCAATCGTGTTCTAGCGCATTCTCATTCATTGCTTCATTTAAAGCACATGATGACTGTCTGAAGTAGGCAGAGTAAATATTCTTAGTCTCATTTGACAGATGGAGGAAACTAAGGTTGGAGAAAGCGAAGTGATTTGCTGAGTGGTGATAATAACCTCTGAAGTCTGTGCCCACAATTCATTTGCACGGGGTCTTCACATGTGCCATGTCATCAAATCTTCAAGACATCTCTGTGTGGTGGAACGTAGAAGTGATAGGCCTCTGTTGCAGATGAGGAAAGACGCAGAGCCCCAGTGTCAGCTCCTGGTGCGGAGGGACCAGACCATCTTCACCTCCGCATCCGCAGCACCGAGCCTGGTGTCTGGCAATCAAAGCAAATGCCCACTTTTTTTCCCCCCCTTTTCCTTTGGGTTTCAGCTTTAAAAAGACATCCTTAGAGAGGCCTTTTCTGACCAACAAACTTATTCGCTTCTTGCCACATCACCTCATTCTATTTTCATCATAAAATTTGTAATGGTGGATTTTTTTATTATTAACTTGTTCGTATAAAACGCAGGCTTTATGTGTGACCTGGTTTGTTTTGTTCACTGATGCAGCCTCGGCATATGGGACAGGGCCTTGTGCCTAGTAGATGCTCAATAAATCTTTGCTGAATGAATGAACAAAAGAATGAATGATAAGCTAACGAGAAGATGGCAGTGGGCAGGGGTCTGGAAGAACTCTGGAGTGTGAGGGCCAGTGCCTAAAGGCTGCCTTTTAATGCCCTGGTGAATATTTACTTGGACCAGCTGGCTGTCTTTAAAGAACTGTGTGAGTTGGACAGGGGTAATGTGAATGGCCCAAGATCACTCAGTTAGGGGTAGAAGAATGAGAATCAGAAAGGCCATTTTGACCACCATCCTGTGGGCATCCTCAGGGTCATTCAACACACCTGAACCAAGACTCTGACCATGCAGCCCGCTCTTCTATCACGTCACATAGGTAGAGGCTGTTATTCTTGTCGCTGTGATTTTTAGAACTTTATTTGGAAACTGTCCCAGTTTTATCTTTTGCTGGCTTATGAGCAAATATATAGGTTGACCATACAAGTAATTTCCCCCTGAAAAACATGTCATATAAAAAGGAATGTCCCCCCTAAAGCCTCTAGAACATGGTTTTTCAATCTCAGCACTATTGATATTTTGATCTGGATCATTCTTTGTGGTGGGGGCTGTCCTGGGCATTTTAGGATGTTGTGCAGCATCCCTGGCCTCTACCCATTAGATGCCAGGAGTTCCCTCTAAGTTAAGACAACCAAAAATGTTTCCAGACACTGCCAATTGTCCCCTGGGGGAGAAAATTGCCCCCACTTAAGAACCACTGCCCTGAGCTATCCCGGGGCAGGTACTATGTCTATTTTGCTTATGAATGTGTCACCAGTGCCTGGCCCAAGTTAACTGCCCCATAAATATTTGTTGGAAGAAAGGATGAATAAATGAGTGACTAAGTGAATGAATGAATGCACGAGTCCAGCCAACGTCCTCAGACCGAGCTTGCTGAATCACCCGACCTCAGCAGCTCCTCACCCCCCCGTCTTCTGGACATCACCTTGTCCACCAACCTCATTGACCAATCAGAGCCAGCCTCCGGGAGAGTTATTCCATCTGGTGTCCCATAAACTGGCTCCAAATAGGCAGTAGCTTCCAACTTGGTCTGTCTCAGTCTTGTGCGCAGAATCCAGAAACTTCTAACCTTAACCCTCAAGTGAGACAGGGAAAAGAGGCAGAACACTGGAGCATATGCAACAGACACCCCACCCATTGGGGGTCATTCACACTCTTCGGGATCCAATCCAAGATGCTGCAGCAGAGGGAACAGCTGAGCTGTCACTTTCCCCGCTTCCCCCATATTTCTCTATCTCAGAGACACCAGCAGAGCAAACATCCATCAGGGAACATTATACCGTATGATGAGGCAATGGCACTCAGATCCCAAATAAGAAAACGGGAGGCTTCTATTAGACTTTAAGCTGCTCAGGTTCACGCAGCCTCTGCTAACGAAAATACGAGCAGCATCCGAGGCTGAGCCTGCTCCCTCACGTGGTCCGGTAAATATCTTAATATCTCCAGGTTCCTTTCTGCCTTCTAAATTGCGTGTATCGCTTCTGACATTTATGAGTTATCTAGGGTGCCTGCAAGATTAAGCCACCACGAAAACTCTCCATCTGTACTTATTTCCACACCCCCTCCCCAACCCAGGCTGAGCGAGAATCTCTTAGACTGTTAAAGCTCATCCCATATGGGTGAGATTCGAGGCCAGCTGTAGACCTTTTAGGGCGCAATTCCCTCTTCATCGCTATTTGCATTGCACGTGTTGGGAGATTTCACTTCATTTCAACGAGTCCTGGCTGAGTGAGAACCTTCTAAGCACGGGGTCGACAAAGAGGAATGAGACTTGGTCCTGCTCTCCAAGGAAAGGCCTCACCATTTATTGAGCACCTACTGTGTGCTCTGTACACACCCTCACAGTCACTCCTCAAAAGAAAACCCTCCTCAAAAAGGGTGTGGGTTGGTGCCCTCATTGCACAGTTGAGAAACTCATGTGCTTTGGGTCACAGAACTACTTAGGGGATCAGCCAAGGCCAGTGTCTTTCCAAAGCCAGATGACTGGGGAAGGTGGGCATTTAATCACTTAGCTATATGCTACAGAGCAGGATGAAAGAAACGCCGAATAAAGGAATAAGCAGTGTCCCATGGGGAAGCAGAGAAAGAGAGGGTTAATTCACATGAAGGACTTAATAGGTCCAGGCTTGAAGAACAAATACGATTTTGGTTAGCAGAAAACGGGAAGGTCCCAGGGCTGAAGGATAGCGTGTGCAAAAGCACAGAAATGTCTGACCCTTCGGTGGAGCAAGAGCTGTGTGAAGCGTTGCTAGCAGAGGGACGAGGGTGCAGGTGGTGGAACTTCTGAGCTCCTGCATAAGCTCCGAAGAGCCGACTGCTCATCCTGACCAACTTGGTGTTCAGCAAGGTCAGGTTGGTAGCCTGAAATCACCCGTGGGAACATTTACATCATAGAGATGGGCAACTAGGACTCCAGAACGCAAGTCTCAAAACACAGCAGGTTGGTAATGCTGTTATCAAAGACCAGGGCTCCAGGAAGGGAACACTAGTGGCTGGAAATTCAGATTGGTAGTTTAGAAAGTCAGAGGGGACTGCCTTTTTTTTCTCCCTTTACTTTTCCCCCAGAAAAGTGGAAATGCCCCATCTAAAGGGAAGTAAACATCCCTTTACATGAAAAAAAATCAAAGTGAAGATCTGACCTGCTGGAATTTCTCAGCGGGGAAGCAGGCAGAACTCGCAGCTCCTTCCATCTATTACCGATATTACAGTATCCCAAACTCACTAATTCAGAATTCTCTTATCACGGATCAGTGCTATGCCTCTTCCATTACTAGCTAATTCAAATGGACCTGGTGCAAACGTAATTTTGAGGATAATGGAGGCCCAATCTGTTTGCATGATCAGCTGGCTCTTGCATCCTTAGAGCATTTGCTGACTCCTTAAAATCAACAAGTCTGCACTGGAGAAGAAGCAGAGTTCCAGGATCCCCTAGCATCCTGACTGCCTATATTAAGTACCTACGGTGTACCAGCTACAATGCTGGGTGCTCGATGTGAATTGTGCCTGGTTCTCACCACAGCCCCGAAAGAGAGATAGCGTGACTTCCAGAAGAGGAAGAGAGGAGTCCCAGGAGGGCTGAAAAAGTGTCCAAAGTCATGCAGTTAGCAAGCAGCAGGGCTAGGATGTAAATCCATGTTTGTCTCGAAGGCTCATACTTTTAACTACATCTCATTACTACTTATGGTAAGCTGAATAATGGCACCCAAAGATGTCCACATCCTAACTCCTGGAACCTGTGACACTACCTTATATGGCAAAAAAGAACTTGGCAGGTGTGATTTGGCAGGTGTGATTAAGTTAAGGTTCTTGAGGTGGGGAGATTATCCTGGATTATCTAGGTGGGCCCAATGTAATCCCAAGTCCTTAGAAAAGGGAGGCAGAGGAAGATTTAACTAGAAGAAGAGAAGGCAATATGATGATGGAAGCAGAAATTGGAGTGCTGTGGCCACAAGCCAGGGAATGCCAGCAGCCACCAGAAGCCGGAAGAGGCACTGAATGAATTCTCCCCTGGAGCCACCAGCAGGAACTAGCCCTGCTGACACCTTGATTTTAGCTCTTTAAGACTCATTTCAGACTTCTGGCCTCCAGAACTGTGAGATAGTATATTTCTGTTGTTTTAAGCCGCTGTTTGTGGTCATTTGTTCCAGCAGCAATAGGAAATGCATACACTTCGAAAAGCGGGAGAAAGAGAATTGAGTGGAGATGTCATTGCAAGGAAGGAGGAACGAGATCAGGCTGGTCCTGGTGACCTTGGCTCTCTCTAAGTATAGGAGGTCCAAGTATAGGAGCTCCCTCCGCTTCCCATCATCCCATCCCTCTTAGCCACACTGACCTCAATCTGAAACAATGCAATCTGTAATTAAGACAAGCATTCTCTGACCCCCAAGGGACGGGAGGAGGCAGCCAAATGACAGAGGACAGCACACTGGGCTCAGGCACCCGGATTCTGTCTCTGCTCTGCCAGCCACTTGCTGTGTGATCTTGGGTGAAGCACTTTATTTCTCTAAACTTCTGAAGATGCTGCGACTTCTCAGATCCAGCTCTAAGATTTTTATGTCTATGTGCTAAGCAAACTAAGTATAAGTTCAATTTGGGTAGAGTGTTGAGCCGACGAAAGGAGCATCCAAAATATATTCCATGCAGGTTCTTCTTAATCTTGTATGCAAACAGGTTCCCAAGGCTCCAAGTGGAGGCCTCTCAAAGACATAGGCTGGGGAACCATCCCTCAGGGAGAAGCTGCAATGCATATTAATTTGAGAGAATTTCTCCGGCTGCCAAGGCCAGAGGGTGGGCACAGATTGATCTTGCGAACTGAAGGTGAAAAAAAAAAAGGCTGCTTGGAAAGACCAGAAGCAACTCTTGGAAGTCTGCAAATGTGACGTTTCTGAAACTGAGCTTGCAGGAACAGAGGAGGTGGCAGTTTGAGGGATAAGAAGGGAAAGACAATGGTTCAGGAGTCAGCGTGCTAAACTGCCGGAAGGGTGGAGTTCTAATGGGGTTATTTTTTGAGCCGTTGGAGGCTAGGCCTGCAATAGTGGTGAGATTAGGCCTGGGAGTAAAGCTCTGTGGGATACAGCTTGGTTATCTGAAAACCGTGACCTAGGTTTCCGCAGGCCTAGGCCCTAGTTCAAGTCCTGTCACCAGCCTTTTTTAGAACTTTGTCTTAAACTTGCAGGCTCAGCTTCCTGATCTGTCAAATGGGTGAGTGATAAGAGCCCTTTGGAGCACCCCCGCCCCTGGCAGGCTAGGTGTCCTAGCTGTCAATCTCTCTGAGCCTTAGTTTACTCAACTGGAAAATGGGGTTCCTCATCAGAGGGTTGACGGAAGGTTCAGTGAGTAGGATACCCAAGTAGGACAGGCCCTGGAACCCTGATCCCCTCCCCACCCTGCAGGCTTTCGCACAGGTTGAGAGGATAACAAGACGTAACAGGATGAGAGACATGGGTGTGCTGCCACTACTCCTGAGGTGGCTGGATCTATGCAGCACTGTGATCATTGGCTGGAAAGTGTGCATGCCTCCTTGTCCCCCCACCAGCTGCTGTTCTTCCATGTTCAGAGCAAAGTTTCCATGCATCTCTCACCCCTGAGTAAGCATGGCGTGCACAATGGGTGGAGCCTAAATGACCAAGGGCCTGCTCTCCAAGCTCTGAAGCAGTCCAGGCTCCTATCTGAGGCCTCTGCCAGCACCTCTGGTCACCCAGCAACAAGTTAGAATGTCAACATGACACGGCTCAGGTTGCTACATCTTGCTGTGTCTGCAACCTCTTACCTGCACCCCTGGTCGGCTCTTCCCCTTTCTCAGGCAAAAAGCACAACACTGAGTTGTTGGCTGAGGGCTGCCTTCCTGGAGATTGCACACTGCTGGGCCGACTGCTAAGGCGATGGGTGCAATCTGCTTGCCCTCTGTTCTCTGGGGCTGGCAGGGCTCCCAGGCTCCTAATCTCCCTCTTCCTCCCTGGGTTGGTGCTGATTATTGTGCCTGGAGCGCACACTCAAATCTCAAAGCCTAAAGCAGGACTCCTCAAAGTTTGATGTGTATACGAATTACTTGCGGATCTTGTTAAAATGCAGATTCTGATGCAATAGGCCTGGGGTGGGGACCGAGACTCTGCATTTCTAACAAGTCCCAGGATGATGCTGGTGCTGCTGATATCCAAGCAGCAGCGCCATAAAGGATCAACCTGAAGCAAGGACAAAAGGCCCAGGGCTCAGGGTGAGCTGCGTGCTGGGGCTGTGCCGGGTGGGTGCAAGTTCCTCCCTCTTTAATCCCCACATCAAATTTGCAAGGTACGGATTAGAATCCTAATTTCACAGACGAGGAAACAGAAGCTCAAGGAGCTACAGATGTGCACCCAGAGTCACACAGCTGGCAAAAGGAGCAAGGGCTGAGTTCATGTGTCTGGCTCATGCTCTCTCTCTACTAAGGTATTTCTCTATGATGAAGATGAAGCTCTGGTGCAATCCACAAATGAGGAAATCCGTCTAGAAAGCAACACGTGGAAAACCCTTGGTCTCATTCTTCAGCCCAAATATGCAAAGCAAAACAGTGTGAAGTGATTTCTCACCAGTCAGAATAGAATAGGGTTTTAGAAATAATAATTGCATGCTGGGCAAGATGTGGTAAAACGGGGATTCTTGTACACCTTTGGGGAGAATGTAATTTGGGGCAACTACTTGGAAAACAGGTGGCAACATTTATCAAGAGCCTTAGAACCGTTCCTAGCCTTTGACTCAGTAATTCTGCCTCTGGGAATCCGTCCTAACAAAGTCTTGAAATATGTGCATCCCAGCATTATTCAGGATAAGGAGACAGTAGCAACAATTTAAAGACCTAACAGCGGAGGAATGAGATACAATCTATGGAACATTCATGCAATGGAGTTTTATGTAGTCACTGAATGATGTGTATGTAATACCATGAAAATGCTAATGTCATAAGAGGAAAAAGCGGTTTGCAAAATAACACATAGAGAATAATCTCAAATTTATATTTGAAAGAACAAAACCCCTTAAAGCTACACAGAGAAAAAAGACTAAAAGGAATTAAACCAACGTATTAGTGGTTAGGTTTGGGTCATGGAACTATGGGTGATTTTCTGTGTATTTTCCAAAATGTTTTTAATGTACGTGTGACTTTTATAGTGATTTTGTAAAAATGTACTTTCAAATGAACATAGGTCTATTATACCTAATTCAATGACTTAAAAGTCAAAGGCACACTAAAGTTTTATAAATTATTCCTTATTTCCTCATTGACTCACATGATGATTTCAGAGACAAGTGAAATTCACTTCTGATTGATCATTGATTGGCAGCACTTTGGTTTCTCTGTCCCCAGCTCCTATGGTTATATATGTCATAATGTCTAAGCGAAAACTCAAAAGTCATGGAGGGTGATACAATAAAGAGACATTATGAGTGATCATTCATTCATCCAACAGACTGGGCTCTATGGATGCCGAGGTGAAAGACAGGTTTGTAAGTGGCCTACAGTCTGGAAGGGGAGAGAAGCAGATCAATTCCTGTAGTCTACAGTGAGCAGACCTCCTGGGTTGATTAGCATGGGGCGTGGTGGAGAGGATGTCGAGGGGGTCCCTTCTGCAGGAGATGTCCTAAATGATGAGCAGGGGTTAGGCAAGGAAGGGACAGGAAGGAGCTCCAAGCAGTGTTTGCAAAGACTCGAAAAGGAGACACCGAGAGCATGGTGGGTTCAAATCGCCACCCCAAAGTTTGGCCTGGCCTGAGGGTGGTGTGCTTGGGGGAGGGAAGAGATGAGTTGGGAACAGTTGGGATCATCAAGGGCTGTAGAAGCCATGCTGTGGGGTTTGGATTTTACTGAGAAGGTGATGGGGAGCCTCAGGAGGGTTTTAAAGGGGGGAGGATCATGACCAGATTGGAAATTAATGAAGATCACTCTGGCTCCCAAGTGGAGGTGAGATGGTGGATGGTCAAAATGAGAGTGTGGGAGGGGGTAGCGAGAACCAATTCTGGGGATGTTTCAGTAATTCAGGTGAGAAACAGCGAGGCGGTGGCCATGGGGATGGAGAGAGCCGGACAGATGGGAGGGAGATTTAGGTGGTAAATCAATAGCTACAGGCCTTGCAAACTAATGGGACTTGGAGAGTTTAAGAGAGGGAGGAACTCCCAGATTTCTGGCTGGGGCAACTGGGTTGACTGTCAGTACATTTGTAGTTGCTAATTTGTGTATTTTTGCAGGCTCAAATTTCAGGGTAAATTAAAAGGCAACTTGATTGAACAAAATATAAACACAGCCTTTCGGTAATATACACATCTCTTGAAAATGTAGGTGCATCCACAGACCAAAAGCCCACATCTTATCCACAAGCCATTGTGAAGATGTAGAGGCCAGCTCCTTCCTGGTGCTTCTGGAAGGCCCTCAGCCAGCTCGTAGATGCTTCACATGTGGGAGCAAAGTCAAGACGCTGGCTTGGCTGGTTGAGGGCTCCTGCTCTTACACAGCAAAAGGCACCGTTTCACGCAGGCGTTTTCTTTATGGCTGATGGCTACCCAAAATTGGGGCAGGATATGGAGAGTGGAAAGTGAGAGTTACAAAAGTACAGTGGTTTCTGGGAAGCTCTCAGGTGTGTAAGGCTGGGCTTCTTTCTGCTGGTGACCTCTCCTCACAAAGCAGAAAGGAATCATGATTTTGTGATTTGCTGTTATATATTGTGAACTGCATAACACACATACACACACGTGCGTGCACACACATTTTACAGACGAGGCTTAGCGTGATCGGGCAGTCTATTTTGCAATGTGATGCTTGTTCTGGCCGAGCCAGACCAGAGCCTGAGTTTTCAGCTCCTGGGTGCTTTCCCTTTCCCACAGGCCACGCTGCACACGATTAATTCTGTGTCTGCCATTCCCCCAGAGCGCTTAGGAACCCGCAGCTTGGTGTCCTGGAAAGAGCCCGGACTCTAACTCCAGACAAAGCTGGATCTGAATCCAGGCTTCCTCCCTTCCAGGGGAGGGAATTCCTCCTCTCTGACCCTTAGATTTCCCTTCTGGAAAACAGAGATGACAGCATCACCTTGTAGGCTGCTGTGAGGATTAAATGAGACAACAGAGGTAAAGCGCTGGGCACCCAGTAGAACCGAATGCGTTTCAGAGCTGTGAGGGACACCCTCGGGCCCATAGTGTGCTGAGTGACAGCCTCCCCTCTGGATCTTGGGAGAGGGGACTTGAGACAGGTCTAGGGATACACGCCATGCACAGAGGTCCTCTTGGGGTAACCCAGCCCCATGATATTCCAGGACAATATGGTAATTTCTGTGGCAAATCTTCCATGATGGTAAAGACAAAGTCCTCTTTGCTAGACAGTGCAACTCATGCTTTTAAATGCTTTTGTTTAAAATAAATTAGCCATGCTGTTGACTCTGGCTCAGAACCACGGCTGGGCTCCCAGTTGGCCCCACTGCATAGCAAGGGCTACTCGAGTGCCATTGACATCCCATCCTTGGGAATCCGGGAGACTGACTGGGGCCGGCTGGAAGGCAGCTTCCCGATGCTGCGGGGTTGGCACAGGTCTGCGGTGCAGAGAGCCGAGCTCGCACCCCTGTTCCCTCACTGCTTCCTCGCGACCTTGGGGAAGTCTGAGAGCCTGTGTTCTCTTCATCTGTGCATTCTCGGGGTCCAGCCCAGCGCCCGGCGCAGGGGGGCCCAGAGTCCTCTGGGTGAATGAATCAAGGAATAAATGTCTCTGCTTCACCTTCCCTAAGAAGTGGATAATAATTCCTACCTTGAAGAATTGTATTAGAGATATGGAATAGAACATGCCCAGCACTGTCCCTGGTGCCCAGTGGATGCTTAATATGTGGGAGCTACATTGTTATTCTTGTCATTATTATTAGCTGAGCATTGCCTCTGAGGGTAACTGTCTCCTCTACGGTGTCTGGCCATGTGCCTCACACACAGTAGGAGTTCAGTCACTGATGGTGGACTTTTAGAATGCATTGTCCCGTTTGCCTCCAGTGTGGAGTGTAAATCCAACTGGGTTGCTCAGGGCGTCTCTCCTCCCTCCTCCTCCCCCCGCCCCTCCCCTCCTCATCTCTCCAGGGGACACGGTGATAAACGGGGGCTACTGTATTTGATGACTCAGGATCTGCCGCACAGCACATATTTTCCAGCCCGCCCGTGTAGGGAAAGAGCCAAACCAGGCGAGGGAATTATTTTCGGTATTTTCTCCAGCTATTCTAATCTCTAAGATTTTGCAGTGGGTGGTTTAGAGCTGGTGATTTTCCTTTCTTTTGTGCAAACGAGACCAGAATAAACAGCACAGGGTGAGTCATTTCAGGCTCTTAGCGCTTCAATTACTTAAAGACTCAAGGGCCTGGTGAAGCTTAGAATGTCACCTTCTTCAGATCAGCCACAAGCAGATGGGAAATGCTCCCTATTCTGAGTAGTGGATGCCTTCCTGGCACAGGAAATCTGTACTAGGCAGCTACTAGTGCCCAGAGAGAGAGGCAGAGAGGCAGAGCAGCCTTTACAAGGTCCCCCTAGACGCGGAGGACTTTGCACACATTGTTTCTATCTTACTTCATTTAATCTTTACAATGACCTCATGAGGTAATACGCTTAATGCCTGTGAAGTAATAAATAACCCCCATATACACTTCCTGCCTACACAGGTGTCAGGCCTGCTCTCCACATGTAACATCCATTGTCTGCTTGAATCCTTGCAACAATCCTGTGACATGGTTATTGCTATTTCCATCTCCCAGATGACAAACCGCAGCTCAGAGCAGTGAATGGGGGAGACAAGAATCAAGCCCGAGTCTCCGTTTATAAAGCCCATCGTCGTAAACCTCTGAGCTTCCCAGACTGTGTCCCGAGGAACTTTCGGGCCTCTTGAGATGCTAATAGGTAATTGTCAGAGGAGAATAAAAGGGTTCTGTGGTCCGAACAATTTGGGAACTTTTGCCTGCACAACCTCCCTATTACAGTCTGCATGCGTGTTACTTATTAAGGACCCCGAGATCTTGTGTTAAAGAAATTTGTTGATTCTGTTTAGCCTAGCCATTTCTCCAACTAGCTTGATCACATGGCCACTCATTTGTTTCTTCGCTCATTTATTTCCAGAATGGTCATCACCATCTCATGGGCCCCTGGGCTCCATGGAGCAGGGTATGGACGTGTGACACTATTCCCTGCTAGAGGACTCACAGAACAGTGCAATTTTACCCTAGTACTCCCACTGGGGTCACTTCTCCAGGGGGAAATGCTCAACCAAGAAAAACTATAATTTAAAAAATGACTATCATGAAAAAAATGTCATTTTCTTGAATACCAAATGAATAACTTTGCTCAAGTCTCATCTGGCACTTTTAGTGGAAAAGGCACTAAGAGGTCTTCAGTTCTAACCCTATAATAGAGACCAGAGCCTTCACTCCACCCTGGCCTCCCCAAGTAATCTTCCAGCCTCAGTGTCCCTTCAGGGACAGGGAGCCTGCTACCTCACAAAGCAACCTGTTCTACATAGACAGCAGCTGTTTGACAGTGCTTCCTTCTATTGATGTGAAATCTGCTTCTGAGAAGTTCTCACATAATGGTCCCTCTTGCCTCTGCGAGCTCTACAAAAATGTGAGGGCCACTGTCACTTCCCCTAGAGTCTTCTGTTCTCCAGGCTAACTATCTTCATTTCCCCACTGATGTGGTTTCCAACCCCTCTGGGGGAAGCAGATAAATTGAGAAAGGACATAGGCCTTGGGGCTTTGAGGGTTCAAATCCTGGATCTACTAACTAGAGCTGTGTGACCTTGGGCAATTTATTTTATTTCTCCAAGGCTCAGTTTTGTTAGCTATGGAAAAAAAATCTACTTACCACATAAATTTTTTTTGAGAATTAAATGAGATAACGTATGGAAAGCACCCAGCACAATTCCTGGTACTGGGTAGGTGATCAATATCTATTATTGATCTCACCTTTCCACCTCTCTGCTTCCTCCACCTTTCTAGTCCCTCTCCTCTGCCTGTGTGCTATGCCCAGGCTTGTTCCTATCCCCCTTACGATGGCTAAATAATTCCAGGTGTAGGCACACCGCTAGAGTAGACGGTGGCAGCAATTCTCTCCTGGTTCTGGTTCTGCTGGGAACCCGAATGTGATCTTGGCCAAGTCACTTCCCCTCTCTGGGTCTTGGTTTCTACATCTGAGGTCTTGGCAATCCAGGGTTTTCGTAAATATTCAAATACTCTTCTGTATTACATAAAAAGTCAGCAAACGAGCTGACTTTCAGAAAAAAATGGCAAGAAACATTTTTACCCCAAACAAAAGAGGTAGAATCTTCGAGGACCAGAAACCAGTGTGACTGCTCTTTTTCTTTCCTTCTGACAGACTTGACCATTTGAGTTAATCGTCAATCGATCTTGAAATAAATGAGAAATCTGGCTGATTAGACTTTGGGTAAAGAGTTTAGGCTTCTAGATTCTACTCCTATTTGGCTTTGAAAAAACCCAAAATTATTGCGTATTTTAAAGAGGGCCAAATAAAGCAAGTTAACCTCTTTCAGATTTGACTTTATAAAACAGCCACAATGTGCATTATGAAGAGTCTACCAAATTGTTTTTTTGTTTGGACCAAACACAGAATTTATTTTGTTTTAGTTTTGAAATGCAGACACTATATAGGAAGATCATCAGATATTTTTCTGAAAGTTCATCTTAAAGATAATTAGAATTTAGATTTCATTTCCCATGAAAACAAAGTTATAAATGGTGGTCAGGTTCCCAGGCTAGCCCCACAGATGCTTATTTAACCCATTCGCATTTATACTTCCCCTTTGAAGGGATTTATATTTTCTTATTGTCATTGCCTTCTGTGGTCCTCCCAACATATGGGGGTCTATTATGAATTGAGTGTGTTTTAGGGGGCTGTCTTGGGAACCTAACTATTCTCCAGGGTAAGTGGATTCTCTGTAGCACAGCAAACAGAGACTGTGGTGACTTGAGGGATACATAGGATGCTCTCTGTAGTTAAAAAGGAACATGGTGATTAGGAAATTCTTGTGCCTCTAGCCACAACCCCGTGGCTTATCATCCACCCGGGGAAGAATTAAGCAAAAAAACCCTGATGAATGGATAAATAAAATGTAATATATTCACACTGTGAAATATTATTTGGCAATAAAAGGAATGAAGTACTGATACATGCTACAACATGGATGAAACTTGAAAACATTATGCTAAGTGGAAGACGCTAGTCACAAAACATCACATATTGTATGATTTCATTTATATGACATTTCCAGAATAGGCAAATCTATGCAGGCAGAAAATAGACTAGTGGTTGCTTAGGGCTAGTGGAGAGTGACAGGTAACGGGTACGGGTTTATTTTGCAGGGGGAATACACGTTCTAAAATTTGGTTACGGTGATGGCTGCACATCCCTGCGAATGTACTAAAAAACATTGAATTGCTCACTTTAAATGAGTGGATTGTAGGGTGTGTAAATGATATCTCAGTAAAATTGCTTTTTAAAAACAGAATTAAGCAAAGCAATTGAGGGAGTATTTCTCTTTTTCCTGTGCTGCAAAGAGAGCTTTCTCCACTCCCCTGGCTTGGTGCTGGCCTGCTGCTCACATAAATATACATGAATGTTTGTAACATGGGGATTTGTAATTTAGGTAATACTTCTATATGTACCTTAACAGAGAGTATCTTTTGCAAAATATTATCCTATAAAAGTACAGACTAGCAGCATTCATTCATGCATTCATTTATTCCTACAACAAAGTTTTCCTGACCACCAGTTCTGCACCAGATAGCCAAGTTCACACCAAGGAGCCAGGTTCACACCAGGGAGCCAGGATCTCACAGGGAGCCTTGTTCAGAAAAATGCTTTGATGTGCTAACAGCCCTAATTAGCTCTAGTTTACATTCCAACCTGCATCTCACAGAAGTGAACCAAAACACATCAAACTACCCCTTCCTCCCCGCTCAAATATTTGTCTTTTAACTGCAGATTATTTTTTAAGGGGAAAGAAAACAAACATGCAAACATCTGAGGTTATCAACTAAATCAATTAGTGTACTTGGTGAAAAGATTTCCAGCATGGCTTCAAAGAGCAAATTTGCTTGGTGTATTTAAATGTTTCTTTATAGAATATTTGCTATTAGAGAGGAGCTCTCTAAGACAAAGGAGCCTAGAATGGAAATGTTCAAGGCAACCTCCCATCAGAGCTGTCAGAGATGGGGAGACAGTGTTCCTGAAAAGATCACGCAAGTGAGGTGCAGGGCCCCAAATCTTACTGCGGGCCTCCTCCATGCCAGCCTAGGTGGGGCTGGGGTCACAGATGATGGAGACCCGGACTCTGCCTTGGCGGGTCAGTCTGCTCGGGAGAAGTCAGGAGGCAAAGAGCATTCTGGTCATAGACATCTGATTTTTGCACACAACATTCTAAGGGAGAGGGGTCTGGGTATTTTTCCTGGCATCTCTGTTTCATGTCTTTTCATAGATTTTACCAATAGACCAGCTTCTGGGGAAGAGCATCTGTTGCGGATTATATGAGTCTCGGATACATTGTCTCGATATGGAAAGCAACTTCAAAGGCAAGCCAGGAACACAGGTCAGGTGTTGTGCATTTAAGCTTGGCAAACCCTATCGTAAAACCAATGGGGCTGTGTCGGAACCAGAGTTTCCACCTCGCGTTAATTATTATGCTCTTGCTTTCTGGCCCTGAATTATTCATGAGGACAGATATGAATTATGATGATGATCAGTGATCTCCAACTGCGGCACCTGAATGTGCAGATGTGTATCTGTTTCGGGGAAGCATAGACAGGGCTGAGGAACTCGCGGGTCCCAGGCCTTTGGGGGAGCAGGAGGTGGCAGGGAGGGGAAGAGGGAGGCCAGAGAAGTGAGAGGAAGGTGAAGTGATGTGGCTCTCGGAGGAGGTGGAAGCGAGCTGAACAACAAATGGGCTAAAATATGGGGAGCAAGAGAATAGACACAACTAGAAGGAAGTGCTGGATAAAGGTCAGATGAAGGAATGAATGAATGCATGCATGCATGCATGATAAAATGGCCACACTGGAAGGGAGGAGTGGAGGTAACCAGCTTTTGATGGTATCTCCTTTGAGTCACTTTATTTAATTCTCACTGCCATCCAACGAGGTGATGTGGCCGTGGACACACATTGTTTCATCTAATCCCCACGACCCTGTGATGCGGGTGTTAGTATTACTGTGCTGGGAGCTAGGGCCGCACAAGAGACCTGCAGCGACTCAGCTAGAAGTGGGGACTTCAGGTCATGCTGTCCCACACTCATGGGCCAGACACTGATTTGGGGGATAGGTGGACAAAGCTATGGGCATCAGGTCTGCTGGGAGGGGGCCATCAAAGCCTTTCCTCCCTGGAAAGAGGAGGAGCTCTAGGGGAACCTGCCACCCTGAGCCTCTTAGCCAGAATCTGATGGAGAATTGATTGCCTCTTTCAGTCCTCTCCATCTACTGCAGCCTCTGCTGCTCTTTGGGAGACGTGCCATAGAAAAGGAATCTCCTGAGTGTAAACAGGTCAGCCTTTTTTGGGGGGCAACTTGGCACTCTCAATCAAAATGAAAAACACCTAACACCTTCGACTCGGCAACCCTAGGGAAATACTTGCATGGGTACGAAATGAAGCATGTACTGTGGCAATGTTTGTTACAGCAAGAAATCCAAACAACCCAAGTGTGCATCAACAGGCGGACGATTAAATGCAATACTGTGTACAAAGAGGCAGTGGTGAGAAGTCAGCATACAGACTCCACTCTGCCACTTACTGTCTGTGTGATCTGAGCGAGTTACTAACCTCTCTGTGCCTCACTTTTCTCATCTGTAAAATGGGGATAATAATAGTACTCAGGGTTGTTGCAAGGATTATAAGAGTTAATACATGTAAAGTGCTTAGAACAGTACCTGGCATGTAGTCAGGAGTTAATAAATTTTAGTAATTAACAGTACTCCAAAAATATGAAATCATTAATACGACTCTCTCTGCTCCCTGCCTCCTGCCCCCAGCCCTCTGAGACTCAGGCCTTTCCCTCTGGCCAGGTGGCCATCTAGCCAGTTCTGATCCCAAGGCACAGCTGACCCCATGGAGCTTAGGGTCTGAGACTGTGTCCAATCCTAAAACTCAGGAAGTGAAAAGAGTTACCAGTATAGTAGAGTTCTGAGCAGCCGGCTGAGGCTTTGGTGGGAGCTGGACAACACGGCCAGCCTGCTCTGGCTCCCAGAGCTAAGGTAACACTGGCCATAGCCTTTGGTCTCAGCCAACAGCAGCCAGGAAAGGTGAGGAGGTGTTGGGATTTGTGCTTCCTGGCACTGGAAGGGAGCAGGGAAAAGGAATTTCCACAGCCCCAGTCACTGCTGTGATTACTAACAACCTCCCTAACATCACCACATCAGACCTTTTCCCTCCTCCTTCATTCATTAAAAATTTGTGGTAATCCCACCATATGCCAGGCAGCATCATAAGGATTCTGGGCACACAAAGGCAAAGAAGACTCCTGTCTTTGGAGGAGCTTGTGGTCCAGTGGGAAAGACAGATAAGGAAACAAATAATTATAGGGCAATTGTAAGCTCCATGTGACGAGCACTTCATCTGCTTTATCATTGATTCCCAGCTTCTGGAAAAGTGCCTAGTATGTAGTAAGCTCATACTAATATTTATGGGATTGATATGCCCAACAACGTAATCTGTACAAGGTACAGAAGTAGTATACATCAACTGTGTGGTGGAGGCAAGGAAGTCTTAGATAGAAAGTGACATATGAGCAGGGTTTTGGAGAATGAATAGGAGTTTGCTAGGTTGACACAGCATATAGTTTAACATGTCTGTAACATTGCTGCGATCATAAATTTTGAGGCCACAGGGAAATGGTATGGCACATGTTCTCACATCAATGAAGGCAGAAGAAAGCTATGAACAGCTTCCCTCCCCTTCATTCCCAGTCACTCTGGTCATTTTCTTCATTTCCTTTATAACCCTTATCACAATTACACATAATCCATTTATTTGTTTATGTGTTGTCTGGATCCCTGTCTCTCTGGCTCCTAGAAGGGTGTCTGGCTCAGTTAGTGCTCAATAAATGTTCATTGTGTAAATTAACAAATGAGGAACAGGAAGAAGGAGAAGGAATGGGCCCTAAGCCCCCACAGCCAAGGACTCCCACCCTGTCTGCGGGGGTCTGGGGCAGCACTGTCCAACAGAAATATAAAGCGAGCCTCAGATGTCATTTTAAATTGTCCAGTAGCCATGCTTTAAAAAGTAAAAAGAAACAGATGAAATTAATTAATTAAATTAATTTAAATTTATTTAATCCATTACATCCCAAATAGTATAGCTTCAACATGTAATCCATATAAAAATTATTGAGATATTCTTTTTTTCCCAAACTAAGCCTTTGATTCCACTTAGAGCACATCTCAGTTCAGATTAGCCACATTTCAAGTGCTCAGTAGCCACAGGTGGACAGTGGCGGCTGTGCTGGACAGCAAGGCCTGAGGCCTCCACTCTGCTGCCCACCAGAGACTGTCAGTGGAGCAGGCCTGGGACCCGCACTGAACTTGTCACCCCGGCTGGAGAGACTCTGGGGAGATGTCTGGTGAAATGCGAACAGAGTCTTTTAAAATCACGTAATGCACACTTTTCCTCCCTCTCAGTGTTGGCACCCTGGCATGCCACCCTCTTGTCCCCTGTATATGGAGAAAGCATCCCCAGGCCCCTCCCCCGGTGCCTCCCCACTCACCCCCTGCAGCTCCAGTCCCTCCCTTTCTCTTCCTGCCTGTCTTCCCCTCCCACTCAGGCTCAGGGAGAGGGGAGCAATGTCCACAGTGCGTTTACCTGGATCAAGCATGACGTGAAGGGGAGACCTGGTTCTCTTGGCCGTTTCAAATATCTGGACGAGGGGCAGTGGAGATCTGGGGAGTGACTGAAGCCAGGGACACCTGGACTCTCTTGGGCCCCTCCAACCCAGCTCTTCAAGCCTCCCTGCACCGCAGGCTCTGTGGTCAAGGGGCACCAAAGCTGTCTGGCAACAGGCAGGGAGGGCCATGGGCCGCAGTTCTCCTGACACCGGGTCCTGTTGGGAGAGTCTGCGTGTATTAACTCTTCTAAGCCACACAACAACCCTATTGGATACGTGCTGTTATTGGCCCCATTTTACAGATAAACTAAAGCCCAGGGATTAGATAACTTGCCCAAGGATTCACAGCTCCTGAGAGGCTGCCCTAGGATGGAGGCCAGTGTCTTGCTGGGGATCTGTGTCCTTCTCTGTGCTCTAGGGAGGGTGCATAGGAGACGGTCTGGGGTGCACGCAAAGTGCTTGCTGCTGTCAGGGGAGAGATGGGAGAGGATTGAGCCTAGCAGGCAGTGGGGACTTTGAAAAGGGAACTTGAACCAACAGAGATGACAATACTTCCCACGTGGGTGCCTGCTTTCCTCCCTCTGAGGCTCTCTTAGTGTCCTCACCACTTAGGCAGAGCCGGGAAGACCCCACCGCTGCCCCCATTAGTTGGTTATGGTTTAAAAGGCCAGGGAGCGTGAGTGCTTAATGGATATGGCATTTCCTTTCAGAGTGATGGAAATGTTCCGGAACCAGAGAGAGATGATGGTTGCACAACACTGTGAATGTACTAAGTGCCTCTGGATGGACACTTAAAAAAGGTTAAAATGGTGAATTTTATGCTGTGTGAATGTTGCTACAACTGAAATAAAAAGGACCAGGGAAGATGCAACTTCCTCAAGCATGGAGGAAGAGAAGCCTGTGAGAAGAGGAAGCTGCAGAGCAGAGCCTCCCTGATCACCCCTGCACCCTGAGGAGGCAGACGCATGCACACACGTGTGCACATCCATGTGAGTGTGTAACATCCACGAGTGTGAAACATCCAGAGAGCATGTGACAGCCACGTGGTATTTGTCCCATTTGTGTGAGTGTGTAACATCCACCACCTCAAAGAGGGGTGAGGCCTGCCTGGAAACTAACATGTGACAGTGAGTGTGCATGACACGGGAGAAGCACGGGTGACAACTCAGAGAGAGAGGGCACATGTGAATGAGCTGGAGTCAGGAAATGTTTAAATCTGCCCCCTGCCAGTTATAATCTGCATCCACTATCCTTCTCCCCACTGGAGCTGAGGTCTGTCTGACCCCCAGCTCTTCCCATTACACAAACACGCCTGTATCCCGTGTTCCCCATTATCCTCCAGGAGCTGGATCTCAGATATTCTGATGCAGAGTCCCAGAGACTTGCATGGGGACTCTGAGCAGAGGCTGGGGAAGAGAAAGATGCCCAGGATAGGCTCCACAACTTAGGCAGGGGGTGGGAAGTTTCATCCAGAGGAGGAGCCACTCAGGGGGTGGCACAACTAGCCACGGCATTTCCCTTGAACTTGGAAATACAAGAATAATGAGAGACTGCTTACAGCTGGGTGATTTGGGCAAATCATGTAGATTCCCTGAGATGGGATGAGTCGTACCCAGCAAGAGGAATGCTCTGATGGGGAAGGGGCTTCCAAAGGAGGGGAGGTAACAGGAATAAAATGAAACAGAGTCCGTAAGGACTTAGGGACATTACAAATAGCGTTCGTGGCGTATCCAGTGTCCATCCATTCAGTCACTCGTTAGTGTGTTTGTTCAACAAGCACCTCTGTACCAAGAGCTGTGGAAGGTCTGAAAACACAGACACGAGCGATGTGGTCCTGCTCCCCAGGGGCTCCCAGGAGAGTCGGGGATGGATGAATATGGAGATAGGTGGAATCCGGGGTGACAAGTGCTCTGGCCGATGTGTGCAGAGGCTGGGGTGCGGGAGACGCGGAGTATGTCTAACTGTGGGAGGAAGGTCTCAGGAAAGACGTTATGGAAGAAAAAATGCTGTATTGGGCCTTGAGGTGTGTTTTCCCATGCAGGTGGCAGATATGATGGGAAGGGCATTCCAAAAGGGGGAGGAGGGTGAGCAAAGACGTGGAGACATGGGGCAGCATGGCTCACTCTGGGAAATGAAATATGGCCAGAGTACAGGACGTGCGGGAGATGGTAAATAGACGTCTCCTTGTTGCTGGCCTAGCTGGGTGACCTGGGAACAAGCTGTTTTTCCGATTTTGGAAATGTCTCCATCTGTACGAGAGGATCAGATTAGATGATTCTCGGGGGACTTTCCAGCTCTGGCTGCTCCTGGAGGCACTGAGTTCCCGGTCACCCAAGATATTCAAGCAAGGAATAGGCGCCACTGGGTGGGATTCTGGCCTTTGATAGGCATTTGGACCAGATGATCTTGAAGGTCCTTTCCAGCCCTGAGCTGCCCTGATTCTGGGACCCAGAGGGAGCCGAGGACGGTCATGCAGGACATCTGTTCCCTTCTCTGCGTCCCAGGTGGGACCCATGCTCGTTCATGAAAGTCTGACGTGCACACACAAGCTGGCCATTGAATGACTCGTTTTCTGGGGGTGAGGCACAGAAGTACCCTTCACTTCTGCCTAATAAATGATCACAAGGCCCCTCATGGCCAAAATCTGGCAGCTGTCCACTCGAAAATGACAGCAGACCACAGTGGGCTCCGGCTTCTGCTATGTTAACTAATACGTATCAGAGCCTCTGCTTTTCTGGGCTCAGAAGTCACTCTGGCAAGATTGCCCCTCTTTGGTGGAAGTCAATGCCTAGTGACAGGTTATAAACTATCCGGGTGAAAGGGAAGGTGACACGGAGCCCTGCCCACTGGTCCAGGGGCCACCATCAAGGGAAACAACTGCTGTCCCTTTCATCTTGTTGTGGTGGGTGGCATGAGGCCATGCAGTTGGGGTTTGGACTCAGGGGGCGGGCTTCCAGCTCAGCTCTGTCACTTCCTCAGCTAGGTGATCTGGAGGAAGCCACGTCCTCTCCATATGCGTCTGTTTTCTCTGCTGTACAATGGGGATAATCATGTCCATATGTACCAAATAAAATAATGGGGGGATATTGTGTAAGCTGTCACACACACAGTGTGGATGTCAGGGTTAATGGTAGGGTCCCCACTTCTAGGTGATGTGGCAATGAAAGTGTGTTCGAAAGAGATGGAGGTAATCTCGATATATGAGTATACACGTATTATATGATATTATGAGTATTATATAGTATATAATTTAAAAAATTGTTGAATTGAGAATGAATTTTCAGGAATATATTTGTTGCTTATAGCACAGAAGAGATTTAAAGCAGGTTCTGTGCTAATTCACCCATTTCTTGAGTAGCTCAGTTTGTAGGCAGCCATCCTTCTATGCTCCAGGAATTGCAGGACCACAGGGGTTGGTCTTGGGAAAACCCAGTGGGTGGCTCAGGCCATTTCCTTGGAAGGCCAACAACGCTCCTCCCCCAGCTGGTCATGGAAGCAATGGATTCACTGGCAAAGGCTCTGGAGTCCAGCAGCCTGGGGTCTATTCCAGCTCTGCCACCTACTTACTGTGTGACTTGGAGAAACTGCCCCATCTAAGCCACTGTTCCCATGTCTGTAGAATGGGAAATAATGCTGCCAACCTTACAGTGTTGTGAGGATTAGCAGTGCTGTGGTAAAGCCCGGAGGAGACACTCCATGAAGGTGGTAACAGCACTTATTAAAGAGTAGTAAGTCACACACAGGGTGTGCCCTGGATTCTGCTCATTGAGATATTACAGAGAACAGCCAAGCACGTGGGCCCAGGAAAAGCATCTTAATAGTTAATACCAATGAGCTATTTATAAATGCCTGCTATGAGTTCAGTACCGTGCCAGGTGACTTTGGGGAGACAAATAGAAGATGCCTCTCTGTAAACAAAGGAGAGAACAAAGAGCCGCCCAGCATTGGGAGCCTAAGACAGGGATCTCTGGTCCTTAGGGAGCTGAGTATCCAGGTGGAGGAAAGAGCTAAGCAGGAGAATCAGTTTAGGGCCAAAGGCCGACCTTGCATGCTAACTGCTGCTCAGCACGAGGGGAAAGAAAGCCACCGAGTGCCTTCTGGGAATTGAGGTCGGGACATGGCATCATTTGGCCAGGCACTCGTCTTCCCTGCCCTCAGGAGAAAGCACCCCCACGCCTGCTCAGACCTAGCCCTAGCATCTGTGGGACTTGGTGCTCTTTGGGAAAGGAATTCCAGGTGCTGGTGGCCACAGACTCTTCACTCTATAGGGAGGTGTATGACTGGACAAGGGCCAGAATGGGGGCCTCTAAAGCATGGGGCCTGGATTCCAAGGATGTCCTGCTGGCCCAAGCTTGTGCTGGCTCTGTCTCCTCATGGCTGGACGCTGTGGCCCTGTCCTGGGGCACTAGCTGTAGTCCTGTCCCAGACTTGATGGGCCACCACTGCAGTCCCAAGCCCCAGATCTGAGCCTCAGATACTGACTCTGATGCCTGTCGGATCCAGGCTCGATGGGCCCCTTTGGGCACTGTGATCAGGGTTCTGGAACCTCCTCGTGACCCTGTTATTTCTCAGGCCTAGAAACTCTCCGTCCCAGCCTGCTTCTGTGGTTAGGATCATGTCTTGCTCCAGCGTTTCTCAGCAATGGAGTCTCCTGCTTGCAGGTGTTTCTCAGCTAATCCCCAATAACAACATTTGCAGAAAACCAAGGTGAGCAATGGGGAGGGAGGCAAGCAGGGGGCACTGGATGCTACCCAACTCTGCCACTAACTTTTTTTATTGCGGTAAAATATTCATAACACAAAATTTACCATTTTAACTGTACAATTCAGTGCCACTTTTTATAGAAAAATCAAGTGCCCTCTGCAACCTCAGTCTCCTCGTCCATATTCATTTATTACTTTTTTTTCATTCTACAAATATTTATTGTCTAGGACGTCTCCAGCACCCTGCTGGGTACTTGATCAGTTTTGCTAACATACTCCTAAAATACATTTGAAAAACTATTAACCACCTCAAACATTTTCAAGCATAATCTAAATATAATTTATATGGTATTTGTGCTTTAAATATATTCTCACCAAAAGCTTGGGCTGCAAATTTCTCTCACTGAATTTATGTAAAATGACCATCCTAAAACCCATAGGGGAGGAAAAAGTTTTTCTTGACCCTCTGAGGGTCCCTGGCTGGGTCTGAAAATTAAACTGACAAAGACAGGTTAACAGGAGAAAAGTATACACATTTTACTGAATTTTTACATGCATATGGGAGCCTTCACAAGAGAATGAAGACCTGAAAAAGTGACCAGAGCAGGAAGCCTTTATACCTTTTGGACAATGAAACAGTAAATTTGTGAAGAATTGACAAGACAAAGGGGTTTGGGCTGGGGTAGTAAATGGTGAAGAAGTGACTAGGAAGACAAGGGCTAGTTAACAAGTTTGTTTGCACAGCCTTCTTGGCCCGCAATTCCCTGTCTCTTGTGATAAGAATGTCTTCCTTCCTCCTGGTCCAGGGAGGGTACCTGCCACATGGGAGTTTTATGACCTGCTTCAGGGAAGAAGGACAAGTTGGGGGAGGTCACAGTGACCTTCCTGCTTCTGTTGTTTTCTCAAATTCCTTCACCTTAAGATATTCAATATGCCGAGGGGCCGTATTTTGGGGACAGCATGTCCTGAGCCCCATCAAATCTGAAGGGGAGAGCCACCTTCACTGTCAAATCAATCGTCCATATCAGACTTAACTTTCAGCCCAAACAGTCTCACATCATTTTTCAGTTCAAATAAACCCATTAATACGCCTCTCTGTGGCTACTTCAGAAGGCCGAGAGAGATGAAGATGGATGACGAGGTGGGTGGACAAAGGCGAGGCAGAGCCTTTGACAGCTGGCTGCCCCTGCACTACTTCTTACTGAAACCCTCCTTGCTTTGTCCTCAGGGGCTTCTCCCTCTGGAGCCACACATTCTTGAATTGTCCCTTTGATTGTGCCAGGAGATTTGCATCACTCAGGGCAACATACCCTAGAAAGTCTGAGGCTTGCCTTTCCTCTGTAAGGTGGGAGAAGGTGGGTCATGGAAGGGGAGCTGAGAAGTACCATCCTCGCAGACTCCCAGCACGTGGCCATGTGGAAGATGAGGATCTGGAGATGGATTCTTTCACCACTTTCTGGGCCTACGCATCCCCAGAAAGTCTTCCTATATTGGTACTCTCAATGGTCTAGGCAGCTTGGTTTGAAGACGGCTGCACTAGACGAATCTCAATCCTAGCATTCTAGGATCGATGCCTGTGTCGAGCCTCCACCTAAATCCCAAATCCTCCTTTTCCCAGCCCCTGCACACCTGGGCTGCTCCCACAGTGCCCTCACACCGTTTCCCTAGGAGCTGAAGGGTGGCAGAATATGCCACCCCAAAATGTGACTGTAGTTCAGGACATGCCACCCAAAATGTGCTTCTTTGGCATATTGATTATTTTGAGCCGTAGACACTTGAAAAACAGCAAATGCAGGGAGAGGTTTCTCTGCACGCCCTGTATAGGCCTAAAGAGAAATCCTTCAAAAGGAACTCAGATCCCTTCCGGGGAGTTTCATCAACCCTGGAAGATTGACTCTTGTCGCAAAACAGGAGACCTGGAGTCCACACCACACCCAAACTTTGTCACAAATGATCACATCTCAAACTATTCTTCTGAGAGCCCATTCATCTTTCCTAAAAATCGTTTACTTTCCCCTAAGAGGCCTATGTCCCCCCTCGCTTTTCCCTGTTAAGATAGTATTTAAGCCTAAATTCTAAAGCTACCTCTTTGAGCCACTCATCTTTCCCTGGGAATCTCCCATGTATACATGAGGTGTACATGTTAATAACCTTCTGTCTGCTTTTCTCTCGTTCATCTGTCTTTCATGACAGGAGTCTCAGCTAAGACCTCAGAGGGCAGAGGGAAAATTCTTCTTCCTCCCCACAGAGATTTTCAGGCTGGAAATAAAACTCACGTACAACGCCACTGTGTATGTTATTTTCTCCCAAGGTGAGCTCTACTACCTGACCTGATTCATATACACATGAACTCTCTCCAGAATTTCAAAGTCAAAATGACTCTTCGGGTCAATGAATTGGAAATTGAAAACACACACACATTCACACTGACAGAACCACAGAACACGGGAACTCCAGCAACCTAAGCAGCCACCCAGGCGTGCTCTCGGCAGAAGTCGCTGCGTCTTTTCCGGACGGCATCAGCCTGCGTGGGTGTAGACCACACAGCTGGATAGGCTGACTTTGCTTTGGACCACAAGTATTAGAAGATCTGGTGCCTCAAATCCCAACTTAAATGACTTGAGGAGCTAGTTCTTTAAAAAGACTCCTCACTTTTAAAAGACTCCACACACACACACACACACACACACACACACACACACACACTTTTGTTTTGTTTTATTTTTTGGTAAAGCAGATTGTCAAGAGACACCCCCAGAGCATATGCTTACCAGGTTCGGCTTCTGTACCCCTGGTTTCCTGTGAGCAGGGCAGCCCTGCCAAGCCCTGGATAGTACGTTGCAAAGAGGAAAGGAGGTGGTGGCCACAGGCTGGCAGTTCTCAGCATAAATCAGGTTTGGGGAGATAAAACCTGTCACCCACAAGGAAGCAGGCAGGTGGGCACCCACATGCCCACTTTGCCTCCTTCTTCAAGGCTGAAACAGAACCCACGCTCCTGGGTATGTGTTTTATTAGAACCACCAAAACGCCCGGAGCGATCTCTTTTCTTTGAAGTTAGCAGCTTTTTAAAGGGAAGGTGAGGTTTGTAAAAAGTAGTGGATGTTCTACAACTACAACATCCATCTTTTATGAGGTTTGGGGCAAGCTGAGTATCTTTCTGTAATTTACTAAAAATGGGGGCCCGAGAGGCTTCCAGCTCTTACTAGATTTCTCTTTGCCTCAGGGAAGGCTGTGATGTGCTGTCCTGGCCGGGCCCACGCAGCATCTGGCTGGTTGAAGGGAGGGCATGGTGGTTTGTGGGTGGTTTGTTGAGCTGGAGCAACAGGTCCTGTGGTGGGAGGTGAGCAGTTTCAGAGTGGCTCCGGTCTGCTGCCCACAGACCCTCAGTTCAGCCACCTCGCGGGTACATGGAAGGATCAAATCTTTGATGCTGTTCACGCTCCGTGGAATCAGGCTGAGAACAGACACAAAACTGTGACCACATCCCTTCCTGCTTCCCTCATTCCCTTTCTCCTGAGGGCATGTGACTCTGGTCTCATTTATCTTCCTCTCTACTGCACTGTCTTGCTGTCCTCTGTTCTCGGAAAGCAAGGTCACTGCTGAACCCTGGAGCGTCAGATGTCAGACAGACACAGCCACAAATGCAGGCAGCCATGGCTCACCCACATCTGTCTTCATTCCTAGGAATAACCATATACACGGGCAAAACCAAACTGGCCCAGTGCTCCTTCTTCTCCTCCTTTCCAGGGTCCTCCAGTCCATCTTAACACAGGGAAACCATGACGTGGGAGGGAGCTCCCTGTTGCTGGCAGTGTTCCAGCACAGCCAGAGCAGAATCAGGCAGGGATGACTCAAGCATGGGATGGGAACTGGTCCCTTCCAGCCTGGAGAGTCCTTGCTCTATTTCTAACTCAAATCATTTTTGGAGTGAGTCAGGATGTAAGTACAAACCTATAAACGTATATAGGGATGGGGGCTCAGAAAGCCTGTGGGTGATCCTAGCTCAGCTCCCTCAGAGCACGGCTATCACATAGTCTTCTTCACAAGTGTTTGGAGGAGACCCCTGTACTGCCCTCTGTACTGAGATCCAGCACCTACTGAGCTCTGCCCTGTGTGGGCCCAGCCTTGGCCTCCACGAATCCACTGCCTGGTGCCAGGTGGAGAGGAATTTTGCCTGAGGATGGATAAGACCCAGAGTCCCACCCATACCCGATTTAGATGATTTAGGGTAATGAGATTTGGGACTTTCTGAGTTGATGAGATTGAGAAGAGATTTTGGACTTATAGATGATGCTGGAATAAGTTAAGACTTTTGGGGATGTCGGAATGGGATGAATGTATTTTGCATGTGAAATTTTGGGGGCCCAGAGGGTGGACTGTAGTGGGTTGAATAGTGTCACCTCAAAATTCATGTCCACCTGGAACCTCAGAATGTAATCTTATTTGGAAATAGTCTTTGCAGATGTAGTTAATCAAGGGTCTTGAGATGAAACTATCCTAGATTGAGAGTGGGCCCTAAATCCAATGAAAAAAAGAGAAAAGAGAGGGAAATTTGGACACAGAGAGACACAGAAAGAAGAAGACCATGTGAAAACGAGGCAGAGGTAGGAGATATGCTGCCTTATACATGTCAAGAAACACCTTGAGCCACCAGAAGCCAGAAGAGGCAAGGAAGAAGTCTTCCCTAGAGCTTCAGAGGGGCATGATCCTGCCAACACCTTGATTTTGGATTTCCGGCACCAAAATGTGAAAAAATACATTTCTGTTATTTTAAGTCACATATTTTGTAGCAATCTGTTACAGCAGCTCTAGGAAACTAATACAGAACATGGTACAGGGACATCGAGAATTCACAGTGCTACTGAGAAGTCTGTCACCTGTGCAGAAGCAGAGCACCATCAGAGCCAGGGGAGGTTATTGGTGGCTTCCAAGAAAATGTCCAGTGGTGGCTGATGAGGCACGTCAGGGGAAGCTGAATGCCAGACAGGGCTGGGCCTGGGTCTGCACACAGCCGGGACCACGCAGGGTTTGCTGTGGGGAGGTATAATGGGAAGGTGTTGGGCTCTGCCTCATTCTACCTGGAATTAGGTAGACTTGACATCGCCACTTAGTGGATGTTGGACCTGGAGCAAGTTCCTTGACTGCTCTGGGCCTTGGTTTTCAAATCAGTAAAATAAACAGTTTGTTGAGGAGGAGGAAATAAGGTGTGCACTTGGCACATAGCAGGTATCTCACTGCTGGTCCCACGCCACTAATGCTAACTCAGTGCCCCTGGGGAGGTCCACTCTCTCCGAGAGTCTCAGTTTCCTCCTCCTCACATAGCCTTTGCTATTGCTCCTTTTCCAAGTAACCACCAGTGAGCACTTTCCCTGTGCCACGGGCTGTGTCAAGAACTTCTCATGCATTATCTCATTTAGTCCTCATCACAGCCCTGGGAGCTATTATTATCTCATTTTACAAATGAGGAAACTGGGGCACGGGAACTGTAAGCCATCAGGTTTCAAAGCCGGTAGGCCTGTGTCATGCTGAAGCTGGAGCTGCTCAGCTCTGTAATAACGACGGCTGGGGTCTTCACGGTCGCGGGGTTTGTTTTTGTTTTTGTTGAAAGCTCTGTTCCTCTACCTGATTCCACTGCCACCAGGGCCTGCTGTCACGTGCTAGCTGGATGTGTCGGGAAGAATCCTGCAGGTGAAATGGAAGAGGCTGTGCTGGAGAAACGGTGGGGCTGCCTCTTGTGGGAGCTGCACACCGGCACTGCCAGGATTTTGGACACTGAGGCTGCTCCTTGACTCACCCTGAGAGAGGAGGAGGTGCTGGGGACTCTGCCAGGAGGCAGGCAGGGTGGCCCAAGGCCACAGAGTCTTTGGCTGCAGGGAGCTGCCTCCTCACAGGCCACCCTGCTTCCTCCGTTGCCTCCCTGCAGGCTATTCTTGCCACTAGAGCAATCAAATGGGACCCAGTGCTGCTCTGCTCAAAACTTGCCACCTTTCCCCATTTTGTTCCTCGTAAAGCTGCATGCTTACAGCAGCCTGCCTGCCATCTCTAGGAGATCTGACCTCTCCTCCTCCTCCGTCCCTTGGGCCCACTCAGCTCCGGCCACTGTCCTCCCTGCTTTTGTTGCACATTCCAGGCCTGCTCCTGCTCAGGGCCTTTGCACTTGCTGTGCCCTCTGCCTGGAGTATTCTTGCCCTGGATATCCACAAGGCACACTGATTCCCTTTTTTCCAAGTCTTTGCTCAAATATGAGGCCTTGCCTGAGCACCCCAATTAAAACTGTAACCCTCGGTCCCAGCAACTCCTGCTCCCCTCTCTGCTGCAGTCTTCTCCATAGCACTGATCCCGCCTGATATTCCTTATGCCTCACTTAGGTATTTGTTTATCCCTTATCTTCATTACAGCTTCAGGGAAAGCTCTGTGGGGTGGGGATTTTCATCTGTTTTGCTCGCTGCTATGCAATCTAGTGCCCAGAACACTGTCTAGTTCACAGTAAGTGTCTGTCAAATGAATGAATGAATAAGCCATCTTAAAATGGTACAATGTAATTGTGCCTGGCATGGCACACAGTAGGTGCTCAGTAAATATTACTACCCTCCCCCTCAAAAAACCCAAATGATTATAAATTTAAAAGAGAGTTTGCTGAGACCTGGGACACAGCTGTAGAGACATTTGCAAACCATCGTACATTTGAGCACTGGGTAGTGTTTGGTGTCCACCCACAGTCAGCGCTGTGCTGGCTCCCTCCATCGGCTCTCTTCTCTCTAGTCTGCGGCTGTTTGCATGTGATGTTTTGAAGTGTCCCTTTCTCCAGGAAGCCCACCCTGACTTCCAGACTAGGTAAGTCTCCCTCATCAGTGCTCCCCCAGCACAGCACTTCTCGCACTGTTCGATATCTGCCTGTTAATTTGCCTGTCTATCCTGCTAGACTGTAGGATAAGCACCAGATCTGGACCAGGCGCATAGCAGGTGCACAGGAAAGGCTTGTTGGATGAGTTCATAACACAGGAACCAAAAAGCTTTCCAAGTGGGCACACCCTTAGCTGGTTGTTCTGGATGCTTTGGGCCTACAGGTGCTGGTTCCAACCCTGCCCTGACTTGGAGTCTGCAGATTGAGAGAAGCCCCAGATTGTCTTGGTGGAGCACAGCTGACTATCCAGAAAACACCGTCTCCCCTACATCCTTCCCAAGATAGGGGTCTCAGGCCCAGGCAGCTTCCCACATCAGGCCTGGGGCCCTGTAGATCACACCCTGGGCCCCAGCTCATTCGTGAGGATTTCTTTCAGGCCTGCTATTACTGGTGTTCCTCTTCCAGATCCTCCACCCAAGTGCCCACCCTTTGTTGAGGCTGGAGAGAAAAGCTTCTCGCAGAAAGCAGCCTGCCAGGGAGATGGGAGATGTTTGGGTGCTAGGCAACTGGTCAGGAAGCAAATACTGGCCTCATCTCCAGGGCCCCCGCCAGGCACTGTGCAGCTCAGGCCTGGAGTTCCTTCTCTGCACAGTTTGCCGTTTCATTACATTCCCTACCTGATCTGCTTGTGGGGCTACAGGAGGCAATCAGAGGCTGTCAGCCCCCAGGCAGCCAGAAGCAGGGAGGAACTGTGGTGCCGGAGAAGGTGGGGTGGGTCCCCCACCTCCCATTCCTGGTGGGTCCTTGCCCTGCTGGAGGTTCTTGCCCCTCTCCCTCTAGGTGCCCTCCCTCCACAAATCGTGATGCTCTTATGGCCACGTTCTTTGTTCTCTTCACGGCCTGCCCTCTCAAGGAAAAAAAAACCATTGAAAACAGGACTTTGGCATACCATATCTGGGGATTTTTAGCCTGTCAGCTAACTTCACCGTTCATGGCGTGCCTATTCTGCCCTACTCATGAGGCTCCGGTAGATGTATTACTTCATTTGCTACCCAGACTGGCCCTGTGACACAGAGATCTTAGATCTTCTTTTATAGATCAGGAGACTGAGATCTTTTATAGATCAAGTAGCCTCAGAGAGTGGTTCAAGGTTGCACGGCGAGTAAGTGGCAGAGCCGTATTTAAACCCAGGACTCCCTCATTCCAACTCTTTCATACCGAAATCCTGCTGTTTCTCTCGTGTCACTTGTTTTATGCATGGGTTAAGTGGGCATTAAGCGCTTAATTAATAAGACTTAAAGGATGTCGTTCTTCGATGGAGGTAGAGTCATGAAATAAAATCAAGAAAACCACATTCTCCCTAGTTTAGGGAATGCTTCTTTTCTTCCTCTGCTGTTTCCTTCACACGGCGGAAGCTTTGTTCACACAATATTCAGCTTTTCTCCTCAACCCCACGTGAGGCCCCTCCTGTCCTTCTCTTGCTATCTCACCACACAGGGAGGCCTGTCCAGTCCTGTGCTGCCTGATTGTGGGGGCGAGTCTATATTATTCTAGTGTCCAGTATTTGTTTAGGAAGTCATTTTCCCAATGATAGAAACCACCACTCATCTAGACCTTATTGGTCATAAAGGTAACATTTTGGCCTCTATCTTGTTTACTCTTTGTTTTTATTTTTCAAATGGTTCAGAACCTGGGATGGAAAGAGGGCTGTATTTATTGAACATTCTGGAAGACCCTAGCAATCATGTGATCCAATTTCATTAGATTCAATCCAGGACACCTGCTCTGTGAATCCAACACGCATGTAGGTTGTGCCAGCACTGCAGGAGTTCTCTGAAGAGCAGAAGAAGCAGAAGGCATGCACCCTGTTCTCCCGGGATTCCCAACCAAGCTGGGGAGGCCCAGTGGAGCCACAAGACACATTGAGCAATTCTAAGGCAAGGCATTTGGAAAGTCTTCTCTACGCCACCAGGCAATCATGGAGCGATCCGTTTAAATCAATATCCTAGTTGAGAGTTGCCATTTATAAATGGAAAACCCAATCTGAAAGTATGGGAGTACAAAAAGAAATATTCTACACTTTAACTCTGAACCTATACAAAATGGGATTTACCCTTTCTTCAAGGAATCAGAAGGTCTTTCATGATCTTCCAGGAATTTAGGGAAATCACAGCTACCTGTGTCGTACAGCACAGTGCCGCACCCAGTTCTTTCTTAGTTAATCTCCTGTGCCGCCCCGGACAGGAGGTTTTATCATCCCCATTTCAAAGATAAAGAAAATGAGGCTCAGAGGACTTTAGTAACTTCTCAAGATGACTTAAACTGGATTTACAGCCAGTCGGTGTGGTTCCAAAGCCGAGTCCATCCTCGCACATCAGGCTGCCTCTTGATAAACTCGAGAGTGTTAAATCCCCGACGTGTGTGAGAATAATCCCGAGACCTCTGGGAGCTCCCAACTGACCAATTCCACTTTCGGATGTCATTGCTTCCATAAACACCTATCTTCTAGCTAAGACCCATCCCCTCTCAGTCCTCCTTTCACTGCCAGCGGGGACGGTTAAGGCTCACTTCGGGGGGTTGCCGTGCAAGGAGGGTGGGCAGAGAACAAGGGGGCCTTGTCGAGAGGTGAATGCCAGCCTGTCTGCTTGGCACCCCCACAAGCCACACACTCGTGGCCTCACACCAGCCCAGCTCCCTGGAGCGCGTGACAGAGCACAGGAACAGGATGTCCATTGCAGAGGTCAGATGGCCGTGTCCCACTGCTGAAAATACACACGTGCACACACACCTTCCACACTCATACACTCCTGCATTTGGGAAAAGGTACTAAGCAGGGCTGCTCCCAGGAGAAGATATTTAGTAAATATTTAGTAAATGGTTGTGCTGCAGTCCTTGGTGATGTAAAAACCCTGCAGGTGGTCTGTGGGTGAATGGAGTCGGGGATATCCCGGCGTGAGGTACACTGTGGGCAGGAGATCGGGGAGACACGGGTGGGGAAGACTGCGGCCACCTCCTGGGGGCGTCTGGAGCTTCAAAGACAGGAGGGCTTGCATTCTGGCTGGTAGACAGAAAGAAAAAACCCCCCAAAACCCAGCCCTGCTTCACCATTAGTAATTAGATGTGGAACAGACTGTGTGTGTGTAATGGTGAGGGAATTCAAAGCACAAGAAAGATCCCTTCGGGAAGAATTAAACAAATCTTCTTTGAAGAGGTGAATATAAAAACAGGACCCATTCCTGCTATAATCAAACACTTTCCTAGGGCTTTTTTTTCTTTTAACTTTTTTGTATGGAAAATGTCAAAAGTAAGCAAAAGTAGAAAGGATAGTATAAAAAATTCCATATCCCTATCCTCAGCTTCTTCCTGATCATTTTTAACCCTTGAAAAGAAGGACCGCCTAACTGGGAGTTAGGAGAACTGGGTTCTAGTTATAGCTCTGCCGCAAACTAGCTGTGTGACCTTTGACAAATCACTTAACTTCTCTGAGCCTCTGTTTCCTCTTATATAACATGAGGGGGATGGACCAGATGATCGCCAGGAACCTCTAGTCACCCCAACCCACTTGTCTAAGTTTATAAAACATCAATAAATAATGCATAGTGCCAGGCTAAATGTGGTGCTGAGCAAAGTAAATTGGAAAGTTCTTTCTACCTTTTTGTTCTCTGCATAACCTTTCCTATGAAGGAAGTCTAAGAAAGCGTGAGGACATACTAAGTTATTCTGTTAGTATAGACCCTCATACCAGGTCACATACACCGAGATATGTCCTCATCTGGAATGGAGAAAGAAGCAGAACAAAATCATTTTATTTGAAAAGCTATGGAACAATACTGGCTTTGAATGGCAGTATTTGGGGACAACTGCGTTATCTGTCTACAATTCACACTGGAAAGGCAGGTTAGGTGACCATCCGTTGGCTTGAGAAACCCAGGTGGACCACCAGACTGGAAAGTGAGCCCCCGGGAAGCCCGTGAAATCCTGATTTACACAATTGGGTGAGCTTTGTTGGTCAAATTAATCAGATCATTGTTTACATGAGCAAACACATGTAAAACGCTTAGCACAGTGACTGGGATAATAGGTATTAGACATAATTTTTATGGTTTCTATTTTCCATGCAGATATTTAACTAAATATTTAAGCATACACATATAAAAGCTCACACACACCATCAGCTCTGGTGACAAAAGAGCAAGCAAAGGCACAGTAATCTACTTTGCTGGGATAATCTACTTTCCAGAACAGCCCCCAGGGAAGAAATCAGCAGCTCTCAATCCCAAAGAGTGGCCTGTTGTCCGGCCACACCTGGCCACCCCATGAGCTCTCAGATGGCCTTGCATATGGGGTCCTGCGCTTTTAACACACAGCCTTCAGAGTTGATGACAACGAGTGGCCCTACCACTCACCCTGCCTTTTTCGCTGGCTCAGCATCTCTGTTGAGGTGCAGATGCAGAGGAGAGAAACAAGGAGGTGCATGTTGGCAGCAAGCAGCAGCAGAAAGAGAACAGCACAGGGAGTGGGTGCCTGAATTCTGGTCTTGGTTCTGCCACGTGTGACCTTGGGCAAGACCCTCTTTCAGTGCTCTTGGTCTTATGCACATAAAAACAGGGCTGGAGGGGGTTATGGGGGTGTTTTTAGCATTAACATACTCTATTCTATGACACTTATCACATCACAACAATTACATTACTATAGATCATAACTATAACAACGTGTAATAATTCCTGGGACTGACTCCTGGGACTGCCTCACCATAAGTTCTATTTATTCCTTAAACACATTTTCACAGGGCTAGAGGCTGGGACACATGGTTCCTGACTTTGAGAAGCTCATAGGCTACTGGAAGAGATGTGGGAAAGATCAATTAAAGTGCAGGAAGAGCTATTATAGAGATAAGAACAGGTGCCCGGGGAGCCAGAGGAGGCTGCTACGATCCTAAAGGGGCTGGAATTTTGGCTCATCTGGCTTCAACATCTGCTCTTCCACACTGAGTGAGCCAATATGGAAACCTTCATCCATTCAACAACTGTTTATTGACGTTTCCAGGGAGCCCCAGGCACTGTGCTGGCCACACTGCACACGCCCTCTTGGAGTTACTAACTATGGGGAGGCAGGCCATACACAAGTAAAGGAAAAAGAATGTGGGCTACAGGTTGTGTGCAGAGCCATGAAGGAAGCTCAGAAATGATACAAGAGAATGGCAGAGACAGATGTGCCTTAGAGATCTGGGGAGTCCTCCTTGAGGAGGCAGCCGTTGAGCTGGGAGCCAAAGGGTGAGAAGGAGGTGTTCATGTAGGGACTAGGGGAAGAGCACTGGAGGCAACATGGGCAAAGGTGCAAAGAGCCTGGGGGCTCCAGAAACTGGGAGGCCGAGTGGCAGGAGGGCTGAGAGTGACAGGGTGCATGGTGGAGGGATAAAGCCCAAGGGTGAGGCAGGTCCCCCACAGCGGTCGAGGAAGAAGCACAGAACGGAGGAAGCAGGGGAGTGAACCGATCTGACTGACCTTTTCAAAATGCACTCAGGATCCCAGTGGAGGATGGGACGGAGGGGGACCCTGTGAAGGCAGGAAGCCCAGTTTGGGGGTGGCCGCACCATGCTCCCAGCGAGAGGTGACAGGAGCAGAGAAGACGGAACGAGGTGGGTGGATTTGGGATAAGTGTTGAAGGTGGACTTGGCTGACTTGGCTGATGGATAAGATGTGGGTGTGGGGGAGGGAGAGGGAGGAATAAAGAACAACTCCCGGGCTCCTGGCTCAAGGCACCCGGCAGATGGAGCTGCTGTGTACTAAGAGGGCGACGGCAGGGAGCGAAGCAGAACACTTCCGGGCTCACAGGCTTCCAAGAGGATTAAATGAAACGATGTGTAAAGAACACCTCGCACACAGTAGGCACTCCATACATGCCTGTCCCTTCAACGTAGTGGGGCAGCTTTACTAAACCCAGGCAGGCCTGGCAGCCAGACCAGCGGGTAGGATGCGGTTGCGGTGCAGCTGGGCAAACAGGTGCTGAGCCAGGGAGCCTCGCTGGGGAGAGGTGGGCTCACTCCTGCTCAGGAGGACATAAAGCACACCTCCACACCCGGGCCCAGGTGAAGTCAGCTGGCGTGGCTGGTAAAAACATGCGCCATAAAGAGTAAGTGTATGCTGCTTTACTGTGCCATGTCTTATCCCTTTTGATTCCTACAACCACGGGGAAGCAAAGCCATAATCCTAATTCTAGGGGTGGGGAAACTCAGGCTTAGAGAGCATTAGGGACATGTTCAAGATCAAGTAGCGCATGACTGGCAGCGCCCAGCCTTTCTGGTTCCCATGGAGGGCTCCCCAGCACAGCCTGTTTATGCATTAGCCACCACAACACAGGCCCTGGGACCTACAAGGTTTTCAAGAGCCTACAAAAAACAAAACCGGGGCCAGAAAAATTGGCTCCAAAATACAGGAAGAAAAGGGCAGAAATGAAATGAATGAATGTTTACTTAAATGTCTACAAAATGTAATGTCATGTCAATTTCATTAATTGTTCCATACAGCATGCATTAAAGTTTCATTACTTTGGGAAATAATGTGTAGGCTCCATTCTCCACACTCTGCAAGAATTCCAAAGTACACAGGACGGTTGTTAAGAAATCACAGTCAGTGATGAGTTAGAGGAGCAACTTGTAGACAAAGAAGCACAAAGGCAGAATTTCAATAATCCTTTCAAAGTGTGTCACTGCAAAAAGTTATCCTTCACGTGAAATAAGGGGTTCGTTTTAGTGTGTTGGATACAAAGTGGGGTGTGGTGCCCGATACAAATGTCTGGGGTCTATGAGATCCCAGGTGTCCAGCTCTCAGGTCTCCCTTGGGCCTATTTTCCAAGTTTATTTGATTTTCATGAAACTCTGTGAATCCAGAAGAACATCTGAAGTTGTCTCTTGGGTTTAGAGGCCACCAGTATTTTTTGGAGAGAATGTTTCCAGGAGGCAGAGACAAGAGACAGAGAGATCAGAGTGGTTTCCAGAAAACCAAGGTGGGAGAGCACACTGTGTCCCCTGGCGGCCAGCAAGGACATGACTGAGAAGAGGGAGCCTCCCTCGGGCTCCCAGGGCAGAAGGACGGCGTCTCCTCAGCTGACAGCTGGTGCCCGAGTGGGCGTTTAAGGAGAGGAAGGGTGAGTCTTACCAAGAACAAAGGCAGACATGTTCTGGTTTCTAGATCACACGTGCATCCGCTCATTCAGCAATGTTTCCCGAGCATCTCTTCTGTGCCAGGCCCTGCTTTAGGTGTTGGGAGTACATCAGAGGACAAAAGAAACAAAGAACCCTGTCCCCAGGGAGATTATATCAGGGTGTATGTACACGGAGTTGGGGAGACAGGCAGAAAACAATAAACATAATAAATAAGAAAATGATACAGTATGTTAGAAGGTGATAGAAGACTATGAAAAAAATAAAAAGCAGAGATGGGTGAGGAGAATTGGGAGTGCCAGAGAAAGAGGGGTGCAGACTATGGCTAAAATAGGGTGATTATGGTTGGCCTCACTGAGAAAATGAGATCTGACTTAAATTCCAGCTTTCAAGATAGCAAAGTGGTGAGGAAGTAAGACACGTGGCTATCTCAGGGAAGAGCACTCCAGGTAGAGGGAACAGCCCCCAGGTTTCTGGGGTAAGAAGAGAAATTCAGTTTTAGCAATGAGCGGTGTGAGATGTCTTCCAGATGCCTGCATGGAGATGTTGAGTGGGTGGCTGAGGCCCTGGGGTGGGAGTATGCCTGGCCTGTTCACATAATAGCAAAGATGCCAGTGTGGCTGGAGTGGCCAAGTACATGCTAGTAAAATAGGTCAGAGCAGTAATGTGGCTGACAGCATTTAGCCACTGTCATGCCTGTGGTTCCTCTCTGAATGGGAGGGGGAGAAACTGGAAGGTTTTGAGCAAATGATTAATGTGATCTTATTGATGTTTAAAAGAACGTGATAAGGATAGACTGTAGGGGAGTGTATTAGTTTCCTGTGGCTGCTGTAACAAATGACCACAAATTGGTTGGCTTAAAACAACAGAAATTTATTCTCTCACAGTTCTGGAGGCCATGAATCCAAAATCGGTTACACTGGGCTGAAATCAGTGTGTCTGCAGAGCCATTCTCCCTCTGGAGACTCCAGAGGGGAGTCTCTTCCTTGCCCCTTCCAGCTCCTGGGGGCTATGGCATTCCTTGGCTTGTGGTCACATCACTTAAACCTCTATCTCCGTGGTCACATCATCTCCTCTGTGTGTGTGTCAAATCTCCCTCTGCCTCTTATAAGGCCATTGTGGTGGCGTTTAGGGCCCATCTGGATAATCCAGGATAATCTCCCCATCTCAAGATCCTTAATCACATCTGCAAAGACTCTTTTTCCAAATAAGGCAATATTTACAGTTTTCAGGGATTAGAACCTAATATCTTGGGGGGCCATCAATCAGCCCCCTTACCCTCCAGGAGGTAAGGGTAGAAGCAGAAAGTCCTCTTAGGACACTTTTGGAGTCATCCCAGCAAGAGATGGTGATGGTTTGGACCAGGGTGGGAGCAGTGCATGTGGTGTGAAGTGCTTGGATTCTTGGCATATTTTGAAGGTAAACCCAACAGGATCTCCTGACAGGTTGGAGGTGGGGTGTGAGAGAAAGAAAGAGGTGAAGACTGACTGCAAGCTTTTTCACCTGAACAAATGGAAGGGTGCAGGTGCCGTCACTGAGGTACAGAAGACTGTGGGTGGAGTAGGTTTCTGGGGTAAGAAGAGAAATTCAGTTTTAGCAATGAGCAGTGTGAGATGTCTTCCAGATGCCTGCATGGAGATGTTGAGTGGGTGGCTGGGGCTTGGGAGGGAGGTCTGGGCTGGAGACTTTCAGTAGGGAGCAACAGCATGGAGATGGTACTTAGAGCCGTGGGACTAGAGGGGATCAGCAAGGGAGCAAGTGTGGAGAGAGGACAACTATGGACGGAGCCCTGAGGTCCCCAACACCAGGAGGTCAGGGAGAAGAGCAGCAGAGGAGTCCCAGCAGAGGAGACTGAGAAGGAGCAAGACCTCAGACAGAAGGAGGATTGAGACAGGGTCCCACCCAGGAATCCAAGTGAAGGGAGCACATGAAGGAGGAGGGTATAACATGGCCTCCCACCTAAGATAAAAAACTGAGCAGAGGCTGCAGCCCTGCCTTCCACCTGTGTCCTTCCCTCTGTCCAGTCTTGCTCCAGCAGGAACATCTGGCAGATGGCTGCTCACTCTGGAGGGGAGGCCCTTGCACCCACAGACCCCTACGCAAAGCACTGGCTGCAGAAACTTAGTTCTGCCAAAGGCAGGGTGGGCCTGCATCCAACAGGCTGTGGAGGAGGCTGACCACTCCAGACTCTCAGAACCTGGTTAACGAGCCATAGGCTTGGACTTCTGGCCTGTCAGCGTGTAGCTGGGGAGGAGCGATAACTGGAGAAGAGAAGGTGGTCCCAGAACACAGCGAGTGCGGCCAATCCAGAAGTCATGGGGGTCTGAGTTCAAAACAGGGATCTTTGGGGCCAGACCCCCTAGGAAGCAATCCTGCCTCTGACACTTGCTCGCTGTGTCGATGTAGGCAAATGACCCATCCTCTCTAAGCCTCAGTTTCCTTATTTGTAAACCGGGAATACAAATATCTACTTCCCAGGGAAGAAATAAGATACTGTATTTAAGCTGCCAGGCACCTCAAAGGTGCTCAAAGAATTTCAGTTTTCTCCCCACTGGCTTGATCTGAAACTGTTTGAGTCAGTCCTGCCAGGACACCCGCCCAGAGGGAGATGTCTCTCTTTAGAGGAGCCAGGAGGTGCAGCGGCCAGCCTGTGCACTCGGAGGCCAGCGTGAGGAGTGTTCCTCGTGTGGGGCCACTGGCCTCCTGTCTCAACTGCCAAGGCCAGCCCAGTGCCGTGCAGCCATCTCACAAATGCGTGTCTAGTGGAGCCCGGAGAGACCATGCCCACGGCTCACAGCAAACATTGCCTCCAGACTCAAAGAGCGTTCTCCGAGTGGAGCAGGGAGAGGCCTGGGGCGCGAGTCCTGTCCACCAGGCCCACGGCCCTTCGCCCACGCACTCTGTACGCTCCATTTTCTCAACTTGTGAGATGAGGGGTTTGAACTACATTGGTTATTTTCATGTTTTTGTTTCATAGTAGGAGAACATTTTTATTTATTCATTTTTAAAGCTTTACATAGTACCCTGGTGTTTAAAAGAGATTAATGATGCCCCTGTTAGAGTGAGGAGGGGGCTCAACCCTCCTTATCCCCCCAAGGTAGCCCAAGGCCCCTCCATGGAACCCCATCACTCCAAGGGACAGACTTTGAAAAATTCCGACTAAAGGCAAAATTTGCTAGCGCCTCTGGGTTTAAAGCTATATGCGATGAGTTAGAGGAATTGGTGCTGATGAATATGTATTCCAAACGGCTACGTGTAAAAATGCATTTGTGTGTATGTTTTATTTCCTGCAGCCAGCCAGCCAAATTCTTAACGTTTAATGCCTACTTGTTACATTCTTGATGTCAAATTTGCTGCATGGTCATATTTTGAAGTAGAGGTTGACAGTATTTGTAGTCAGTTAAAAATGCTTTAACTATGAGAGAGAGATATATATAGAGAGATCATTTCTAAGGTCTCTTGCAGCTCACAATGATAACTTTTTCTTGAGGTCTTTATAATTCCGTGAAGCGGGTTCTGAGTTACCAAGAAATTAGAACAAACACCGTTGTTTAATAGTCAAGGCGGGAAAGAGAGTAAAACCAGTTTTAGTTGAGCACCAATTACGTGCCAGGTACAGTCTGATACCTTATGTTAGTAATTCTTTGACCACCGCTACGAGAATGCAAGGATCATGATTCTCGTTTCACATGTAGGGAAACCAAGGCTCAGAGAGGTAAAGTGACTCACCCTGGGTCACACGGCTAATAGGTTCAGGATTCAAACTCAGATCTCTGTGCAAAGACTATGCTCTTCCCACTCCACGTTGTTTCTAAGGGCAAAAAGCCCCTCTGATTTCAGTAGGCAGTCAGTGAATTGTATTAAAAGCAACCCCTCTTATTGATCTGCAAGTTCCTGGTTCAGCTGCAGCTCTCCCATCTACATTACTAATGCTGATCCCACGAACCCTGTGAGGTAAGTAGGCCAGGTACTATCATGCCCATTTTTCAGATAGAGAAACTGAGCCTCAGAGAGGTGGAGTGAGTTGTCTAGGGTTGCAGAGTGTGGGAAGAACTGAGGCTTTGCTCTTCCTTTCTGAACCTTCTCCCAATCAAGGTTGTGAGCCATAAACCTTAGGGCTACCTTGCCCGGGGAGTTCACGCCCCCTCTTTAGAAGAATACATTTTGTTTTCAAACTGCACCAAGGGTTTTCATCAGTGCAGGCTTTTCCCTTATTAGGCATTTAATTTCCCTTCCGTTCATCATTTATTTGCTTCTGCTTCTCATTTTTAAGAGGTGAAGGAAATGCAAATTAGCAAATGAATGCCATGCATAATACAGCCCGCCTGCTACAAACAGCCTTTGTTCCAGTCCACTCTGTTCCAGGACAAATTGGTCTACAAGGACCCACTACACCTCTTTGGGTGTGTTTACTCAGACCCAGCCTGGAGACCAGACTTCCTGCTGATAAGCTTGCTGGGAAAGAACAATGGAAAAAGTGTGCTTTTGTTTGGTCTGCCATTCCCAAGGTTAATAAGTTGGTTCAAATCTAGACCGTTGTTTCCCTGAGCCACAGGAAAAGGAGTTTGCAAACCCAGCAATGGTAGCACAGATGTTCCAGTGCCACTCATACAGTGTTGCCTGGTGCGGCCCCCTCATTCTTGGCCTTAGCTCCTGACCTGATGTGTCCCTTACACTTAGCTCTGTTTCTCAGCTCTCCTAGTTGGAGTTCTGCTGCTCTCCCTTCTAGTATGTCTTTGCCCAGATCTTTGGCCCGTTATGTGTTCTCTTTCCTTCTTCTAAGGATTTGGCTCTTCATTGGGCTACAGCTGTATTTTAACAACATGCTTACGGGCTCCTGTGGCCTCTTAGATTTACCGAGGACCCTCCTGCCCTCTACACTCTGCCTCTTTTACCAGGTCTGACTTGTTCTCGTGGATGGAACCCAGACACACTCGGATCCCTCATATCGATATCTTGAGCTCCAACAGAAATTACAGTTACCATTGATTGCATGCTGGACACTGTGTTAAGTGCCTTTGTTTGCTAGTTATCATCTCAAATAGCACTCACACCCCTGTAAGATAGCGACTGTAGTAGTGTCACTCTGCAGCTGAAGAAAGTGAGTCTTAGAAAAGGTAAACAACATCCCAAGATCTCACAGCTCACAGGGACAGAGCTGAGGTCCAAACTCACAGCTCTATGTTTTCAGCCACGTGCAACCCTGCCTCCCAGCCAGTAGGCGAGCTCGGGAACTCAAGACCAAACAGATGTATTACTGACTGTGGTTTCCACCTTCATATTAGCCATGAGTGTGCACAGACACAAGGATGCGTGTGTGCGTGCACACACACACACACACACACATACACAAATACCACCCTCCATTTGTATCAGTGGGAGTTATATCAACTAGACCAGAGTTGAAAATGAAAAATTACCATCAGGTCAGCATTATTAATGCCTCATGGAAAACATTCCACTTCCAAACAGTTAGGTTGATGGATTTGCTTGCATTGCTTTCCTTTTTTTCCACTTAATACTACAGATGTTTACAAGAAGAAACAAAGGTTTCTGCCTATGCAGCATGGATTGGCATTCGCTGGCAGGTATGATCCTCTCTGGATGGACCAGCCAGCCAGGAGCCTCAAGGATGAGGTGGTGTTCAGGATGGGGGAGGATTTGGGGGCGAACAGGTGACCATCCAACCCCCGAGACTCTGGTTTTCATGAAAAAAAGAGGAAGGTGAGGATCTGATTAAAAAGAGTTGTTTTTTTTTTTAAATAAGTGAGACATCTAATTTCTTCTTCGAAAAGCATCTTTGGGGACGTCCCAGCTCCACGATGCTGAGCCCATTGGACTGGGGATAATTACGTGAGAAAGCATCCTCAGACTCACCCATGGTTTGTACAATTATACCATCTGTCGGGTTCTATCATTATGTGGGTCCCCAGGATCTTGCTTCCCCTGAATTTCTGTTTTTCGAACTACAGGTCACAGAGGGCAGCTGCAGAAGAGAGGAACAGATTTCTCGGTGCAAGTTTTCCAAAACCATTCCCGTCAAATTGTTAATGGTTCCGCTAACAGGCACTCTCAGGCTTGGAGGCAACGCCCGCCAGCTGAGAACATTGCAACTGCCAAAAAGACTCGGGCAACTGTTCCAGAAGTGGCACCGGCTTGGGAGGAGAAAGAGGGCTGGTGAATTCTTAGGACATCAGTCTAAAAAGTGTGGGGAACATGGGTCCAGAAATTTCTGGGAAGCCTATAATCCTCTCCCTGCCTCCAGCTGTGCCTTCTCCAGTCCTGCCCCCATACTGTTGCCAGTGTGATTGCCCTAAAATGCAAATCCCAACATGATCATACCATCTCCCCTTCTCTTCCTGGATTAAATCCTTGAATAGGTCACCTTTGCCTTCAGGACAAAATTTAGGTCCCTTATTCTAGTCAAAATCCTTCCAAGAGCTGGCCCTTGTCTTCCTCCCCAACCCCAACCCATCAAACCTCACGTAGGCTTTGGATGCACTGTTTCCTCTTACCTCTGGGCCTTTGCCCATGCTATTCCCTCTGCCTAGCATCACTATTTCCCTTCTCCTCTGGTTGACTTCTATTCATCTGTCAGGGCTTTGCTTAGATGTCACCTCCTTTGGGAAGGCTTCCCTGATTGTCTCTCCCACTTTATAGGCATGACAAACCTAATCTAACTTAAAATTTGTTTCAATTCCTTTCAAGCTTCCTATTTAAAAGAGTATTTAATACATGGGAATAATGCTCACATTATAACAATAAGTCAAAAGAGCAGGATACAAGAAAGCACACAAAGTGGCATCATTTTGGTAAAGTACTCCCACGCAGACATGTGAGTGGGTGCCCAACAAACAGACCCCAAGGAAACATACAAGAGTGCTAATGGTGGTTACCATTGGTGGAGGGGTTGGGGGTGAATTTTACTGCCTTTTTTTATGTTTATACGTTATCTACACTTTATTTTTTTTGCTGGGAAAGATTCTCCCTGAGCTAGCATCTGTTGCCAATCTTCCTCTCTTTTTTTTCCCCTCCCCAAAGCCCCAGTACATAGTTGTATATTCTAGTTGTAGGTCCTTCTAGTCCTTCTATGTGAGCCACCACCACAGCATGGCTACTGACAGGTGGTGTAGGTCTGCACCCAGGAACCGAACCTGGGCCACCAAAGTGGAGTGTGCCGAACTTTAACAACTGGGCCATCAGGGCTGGCTCAAATTATCTACATTTTATATGATGAACTGGGTTATTTTTATAATTAGACAAAATGTTATTTAGAAAAGAAATAGTTGCACTGAATATTGTGTTGAATGTGAAGAAATCATTAAAAAAAGACAGCGTTAGTTCCGAATCTATTGATGGAGGGATGTCTATGACATATGATGAGTAAAAAGAGCAAGCTTTAGATTGATGTGTATAGTTTCTGGTTAAAAAATACATAAATAGGTGAGTACATGCTTACATATCTATGTGTCAATAATGAGTAAGCTGTGGACTGGCATCTACTCCAGGCTGATAATGTTGGTTATCTCAGGGGACAGGAGGGCAGGTGGGGTAGGGGAGGCAGATGATTTGCTTTGCCTTTATTGATCTTCATACTGTTTAATTTTATTTGCAGTGGTAAGCATGTATCACTGTTGTAAATATTTAAAAAATCAAATAGAGAATGAAAGACTCTAAATAGCAGGCTCGACTAAGGTGCTTATAATGAATAATATAAGATTTCAGACAAGTCCCAATGTTGCTTCATTAGAATAATTTGTTAATACTTTTAATTTGGAAATTATTTTAAATTAAGAGAAAAGCTGAAGGAATACCCCAAAGAATAGTACAAAGAACACCCACATACTCTTTACCCAGAGTCACCTATTATTACCATTTTGCCTCATTTGCTTTATTATTTGTTTTCTGTTAGAGTCATGTTTAATTCATACTAGAAAAAAAGGATTACAGGTTTATATATCACTATTTAATGTCAGACCAATTCCCGCAGATTTGAGTGGTCACTTTAGAAAAATACATGTTATTTTACAGGCTACAGACAGGCCACATGTATACAAAAATACATATAGACAAAGTTGTTCTTTGCAGTTTTTTCTGTAGTAGAGAGAACTGGATACCACCAAAGGGTCTGACCACTGGGACTGGTAAAATAAATGGTGGCAAATCCACACAGTGCTTGCTATGGAGCAATCAAAACATGTATCTGTATGAGCTAATGTGAAAATATGTCTAAGATACATTAAGTACAAAGTGCAGAATATGAGCCCAGGGTATACAGGAAAAAGTGTCTATGTTGGAAACAGACGCAGGAAACTGTTGGTTTACTTCTAGGAGGAGGGCTGGGGTCCTGTTACACGAGTATACACTCTTTTATACTGTTTGCATTTTTTAAAACCATGTGCATTTACTAATTTCACGAAAATAAAAAGATAAACTGACATGAAAAAAGTTTGACCCTAAGAGAAAATCTGCCTCCCCGCCCCTCTTAGCACATCTCCTTGGTTTTGGAAAATGGAAGGAGGCCATTCCCGGTCCCCTGCAGGTTTGCAGGGTGGGGGTGACAGGCAGCCTTTCTCAGCAGGCGCTCTTCCCCCAGCAAGCACAGATGCAGCGATGGGGACTGTCAGGCCCCTGGGCCTAATCCAGCCCACAGATGTGCCTCCTGTCATCACAGACTGCTGTAGAAATGCTGTCAACACTGAACAAATGCAGAGATTTCACATAAAAAATTCAGATTCCTGGCCTATCTGGAGAAATCTGGCAAAACGGGGGCTGCATTTGTGAATGCGACATGGGCAGCAGCCAGGTGCGGGCTGCCTGGAGCAGGTGAGCATACTCCATCGGCCAGGTCCCCGCATCCACAAACCCATCTGGCTCCTGACGCTGGGGGTTTGTGACTCCTGCTCTGATGTCTCATGGGGGAGGCCCTGCCCCCTGATGGAAGTGGGATTGAATGTCTCTCCATTTCAGCCTCTCAATCCAGCAGTATTTTCTACTGGAGTCTGTCCAAGCATATCCTAAGGCGCTCCACAGTGGAAGGAGGGCTGTTATCTCATACCTCCGTTATACGGGTGAAGAGGCTGTGGCTCAGAGAGGTGTGGTGACTTTCCCAAAGTCACACAGCAAGTTAGTCTCAGGGCTAACACAAGAGCCCAGAGCACCAAACTCCCACCCCAGTGCATGCTATGTTGCCTCCCACGGACTGGCTCCCAGACTGGATCTGGCTGAGAGTCAAGGGCTGGACTCCCCTGGGGGCACAATCCAGGCCTCCTTCCTCAGGCACCATCTTCTGAGTGAGGCAAGAGGGCTGGCACATGTGTGGGTGGCACCAGACGAAACAGGTATCATAACAGTGGCAGCCACAGCTCCATTCACAGCTCGCTCACCCCAGCAGGCAGTGCAGGGCAGAGGAGAGGAGCTCAGCTTTGAACCATGGCTTTAGTACCCAGTGTGTGGGTGTCCTTGGGCAAGTTATTTGTCCCTCTGTACCTCTGTTTCCTCACTTGCTCAGTGGAGATTATAATAACAGCACCTGCCTCAAAGGACTGCTTTGAAGATTAACTGAATTAATAGGCGTAGAGCGTTTAAACCACATCTGGTACACAGTCGGTGCTCAGTAAACCTAAGTGACTGTAATTACAATTTGGTAGGAGCTATGCTAAGTGTTTTGCATGCTTTATCTCAGTCCTTTCACTCAGCTGGAATCAGGTACGTGTCATTCGTTCATTCATTCAGTTATTGAGTGTTGGTATGCTGGGTACTGTCCGTGGTGCTGGGAATACAGCATTAAAAACACAGAGAGCTTACACTCTTTCTGCCTTCATGAAGCTTACATTCTAGGGGAGTAGGGGGACACAGACAATCAGTCTGTCAATTAGTCAGTAGTCAGGAGTGATCCATGCTGCAAAGGTAAATAACAGAGTAAGGGAGAGAGAATGAGGCTGGGTGGGGAGTTGAGTGAGGAATTTGGGCAGGGTGATGAGGGAAGGCGGCTCCCACGAAGTACATTTGAGCTGACACCTGAGTGCAGTGAGAGAGGGGCCAGCACAAGAACACAGGGAGAGCTTCCTGGCAGAGGGAGGGCAAGTGCCATGGCCTTGAGGTAGGAGCGAAAGGCCGGCTACGTGGAATGTTCAAGGAGCTGAATGAAGGTCTTAGTGGCTAGAGCCAGTGAGCAAGAGAGGCTGGACACAGGGCTGGGAGGGAGGCAAGGATCTGTTCTCTGCTTTGCAGAAGAAGACACTAAAGCTCAGAGAAGTTAAATAACTTTCCCAAGGTGACCAAGCTGGTAAGTAGTAGCACCAGGGATTTGAACCCAAGACAGTCTGGCTTCAAGGCGTAGACTCTTAACCATTGGCATTTACACTGCACGGGGTAAGAGAAACCAGCAACACAGTGGGAGTCTACACACACCCATCCCTGCTAGTCCTGCTCCAGACGGTCTTCTGGGAAATTAGGCACAGAGTACAGGACAGTGGAGGAGTGAGTGTGTGTGTGTGTGTGTGTGTGTGTGCGCGCGCACGTATGCATGCACGGAGGGGAGTAGAGAAGCAGGAAGGCACCTCCTTTCTCTCCTGGCACACCCCTATTCACCTTGGCAGCTTCAGTTGGCCACTCTGGGTAACGTGAGGGCTCAGGGTTTATATGAAAAGTGGCATTTACCCAAACTTGTCAGTTCTTGGGGCATCTTGGAGTTGACAGTTTTAAAACACCGAAGGCACTTAAATAAAAATAGCACATTTCTAAATGCAACATCCTCTTTGGTAATGATATATTAGTCCTCCATCGCTGGTGGCATTATCTTGTGCAGCGATATACTGTGCTGTTACAATTCACGCCATCAGTCTGCAAAACCAGGGTCATAAAACCCTGTAATTTATAAGAGAATCTTGCAAACCTGTGTATTATATATGTGTAGCTACCATTGCCTGGCATTCCATATGCAGTAGCCACTTGGTTCAGAAGTCAGGCCCAAAGCAACTCCCCCGAGCCATTCCCCAAATGCAGGGCTCACCAGACAAGGTGAGGTGTGCATATCGCTGCCAGACCGCCCCAGACGGAGCAGTAAATTAAGCAACGGGCTGTGTCTTGGTTGTAGAAGAAAACAAAGATATTGAAGATTTGTTGGAAAGAACAGGGAGTGGCAGTCTGGAGGCCCAAATGTGAGTCTGGACTTGACCATTTACTTTAGGGTCCTACGAGGCCATCCGATCCCATGGTTCCTACTAGGTGTCACGCACTGAGCCAGGAATAGGGATGGATGTAAGACACAATCCTCCTTCCAGGGCTGTATTTCTCAAATGTCAACGTGCAGACAAATCGCCTGGGATCCTGTTAGAGCACACATGTTTGGCTCCACCCCCAGAGTTCCCGATTCAGGTCCGGGACCCGAGAATTTGCATTTCTGCAATTTCATCAGCATCAGGTGATGCTGATGCTGCTTGTCCTGGGACCTCACTTTGAATCATTCTGTTCCACCTGTTCCAGGTGACTTTGGGGGCCTCCACATAAAAAATGCAGAGGGAGAAACAATCTGCCCACGTTTTCGCAGCAGGACAGGGCAGGTCTGGGGAGAGAACCTGGTCTCCTGGATCTTAAGGCCAATGCTCTTCCCTTGGGCCGCACTCTGTCTCCTGGCTTTGTCCCCAAGCATACTCCAACCACGGGAGCAACAGCAGTTGGGGGGGTCACAGGGATGACAACCAGACATGCTCACAGCGGAACCTGCCCAGCACATTAACTCTGCGGGGGCCAGTTGAGCACTTGGCAGAGGCCACTCTGAGCTTCCCAGGGCTCCCCTGAAGGTCAGATGGAATCATCTAATGGCTTCTTGAAGGGAAAATGATGGTTTTTCTCCTGCTGAACCTCATCACCTCCAACTGTCACACAATAGATCGCTGCCGCCAGGGGGCCGAGGAATACAGGTCTGGGCTACACTGCAAGGCGAAACACTCTTTCATGAGAGGGCATAAATGACTTACGGGATCAAGGTAGCAGGTGGGGATGTCATGCCAGGCTGAGCCTTCTGGGCAGATAGACACTGAGATATCCACCTCTCCCCTTCCCCGGGCTGGGTCCCCGTGTGCTTCCTCAGGGAGGGTCCCCATCCCTTCCTCGGAGGAGACCTTCTCACCACCACCCTGCGTTGGCTCCCTGCGCAGGGCAGGTCCTGGCCCCTGGGTGTCTGCACGTAAGTGAGCCTGGGTCGATCAAACGCCGGCCTCCCACTGCCACTGAGCATGATTGTAAAGATGCTTTATTGCCTCTAGATTGCTCTTCCTCAGGAACTGCATCTTCAGAACCTCTTAAGCCTCTCTGACAAACATTTTGATTTTATTCCTTATTGCCCTGATCCGACTGCAGGCCCTCACACTCCTGATTTGACTGCAGATTTAGAAACAAATATCTGAGGGTGCCCTAGTCAAAGGACAATTTTTACCAAGTAAAAAAGTGATTTGTGGGGCTGGCCAGGTGGCATAGTGGTCAAGTTCACCCGCTCTGCTTCAGCGGCCCGGGGTTCACAGGTTTGGATCCCGGGCATGGACCTACACACCACTTGTCAAGCCATGCTGTGGTGGCGTCCCATATAAAGTAGAGGAAGATGGGCACAGATGTTAGCCCAGGGCCAGTCTTCCTCAGCAAAAAGAGGAGGATTGGCAACGGACGTTAGCTCAGGCCTAATCTTCCTCACACACACACAAAAACAGCGATTTGTGACTCAAATAGTATCCTAGTCCTCCACCACTAATTTCAGAAACTTGGTTTATAGCATTGATAGCTTTCTCCCTATCATTTCCTCGCTTGGTTATCAGAGTTACCACCTACCCTCTTGAGTAAGATAGGACACTCAGAATGAATATTGTCTCCCGCCTTCCCCTCATCTTCCTCATCACAGCATCATTCATTCTCATCCTCCTGTCGCTCATTTACTCAACAATGTTCTCTAAGCTGTTGGTATGTGTCCAGTGCCAGGTGCTGGGTCCTTGTCCTCATGGACCTTCCAGGGACATAGGGGAAACAGCAAGGAAATGGGGGACTAGGCTTTGTCATGAACCCCCTGGTGACCTGGGGAAAGTCAATTAACTTTTGCTGAGTGAGGAATGCCTGGTCCCTGCCCCTGGAGAGTTCACACGTGTGTCGGGGAGAGAGTCAGGCATCCAGATCATTGTAAGAATTACAGCCCAGATGCTCACAGCACTGACCATGTCCAAGCACTTTATGTATGTCAGCTCATTTAACACTCACGACTGTCCTAGGAGGTACACACTATTATCATATTATCCACATTTTACCCAGACAAGTGACTTGTGAGCAGCAGAGTTAGGATTTGAACTCAGCAAGTTGGCCTCCAGAGCCCACGCTTTCAATACGGCAACCACAGTCACAAGTGTGATGGTTGCGAATGTGGGGGGTGGTGGCTGCCTTCACTCTGGAAGTGTCTCCAGTCCCAGAGGAATCTGGTCCCTTTCTGCATCCATGCAGGGTGCCAGAGGCCTCTCCCTGTCACTGAAGTGTGACTATCAGGGCCCCTCCAAGGCAGCATTTGGAGACAGGAGTAATGAAGGGGAGCTGGTGCATGACTGGGTTGTCAGGCTGGGGACTGAACAGTCCGTACTGGGAACTGGCCTGCGAGTCCATGTGGGCTCCGCTGAACCATGGAAATGTCTGGCCCTGCCAAAGTCTGCTGCAAAAGACCTCTGGGGCTGACTGCCCAGTCCCCGGAACAAGTTTACCAAAACTCACCTGCCTGCTTCCAAATTCACCGACCCCTCCACGCCCCCACAAGGGTCTCTTTCCCTTTTTTCCTCTTATCTTTCTCTGAATAGAAGGAGGGAGAGAAAGGAGGAAGAAAGGGAGGGAGAAGGAAGAAAGGAAGGATGGAAGCAAGGAAGGAAGGAAGGAAGGAAGGAAGGAAGGATAAGAAGAAGGAAGTAAGGAAGGGAGGGAGGAAGGAAGGAAGGAGATAAAAAAATCTGTAGCCTCTCAAATGCCTTATAGGAATTTCTTGTAGGAATTTCTCAGCCTGTCATTCAAGGCCCCCCCTCATATTCTGAACCTCAACCACTTTCCAAACTTACCTATCACAGTCTCCCAAAGGACCATTCATTTATTTAAAATTAATCTATGTGTCCAGTAATGGGATAGATACTCTGCCAGACTCGGGTTAAACAATGTGAGTACAATGGCAGTCCCCGTCCACTGACAGACACAAACAAAGAAATACACAAACACATATGTAATTACACGCTGTGTAATTACATATGTAATTACGTAAGTACACGCTGTGCTGAGTGCTATAGGGAAAAGAAGAAGGTACCATGAGAGGGAAAGCAGGGTCAGAATCGGGGGGGAAGCCTTCCTGATGTGCAGGGGAGAAGGGGCTGGAGCGAGAGTTGCAGGCTGCCTGCAATGAGGGGTAGACACCCGGGTCTCGGCCAGGCAGGTGGGGCCGGAGGCCAACACAGAAGACTTGGCAGGACTTTGAAGAACTGCACAGCTGTTTGCTCTGTAAAGGAGCTGTTAAGGGGAATGTTATGGACGCCGCTTCTGCTTTCACTGGACTGTGAGCTCCCTGAGGGAAGGGCATTCTGTGAGTTATTCATCTGGGTGTTTCTGGCCCCAGCTGAGTGCTTTGTGTGTACTTATCCATATAGACACCACCCGGGTAGACACAGGGCCAGCCGTGTCCTCGGGGGCAGCAGGTGTCCAGTGAAGTGTGTTTATTCTATGCATCCTGCCCGCCGTCCCTCTGAGCTGGGAAGAGAACGCAGCTCCTGAGGGACCACTGACCTGCTCACACACCATGTGCTGCGGGTCTGGCTGAGTCCACAGGCCTATCTGTAAGCTGCAATTATCGACTTTTTGTGTTTTGGGTTAGTAAACCCTTTTCTCCAACGGAAATCTTGGGCATCAATCCCCCATGTGAAACAGACTAAAACAGAGATGCTCTGGCTGGAGCCGAGCTGGGGCAGAGTGGGGCTGGAGTCCCAGCCATACACAGGCTGGAGCCCCGCTGGTCCTCCCACCAGGCACTTCTGGGGAGCCCGGCTTGTCATCCCTGGTCTAGATGTTCTTTGGGGTTAGGCCTCTCCTCTCTGGCTCCTTGAACACCTCTGGCTTGTTCTGCTCATGCTCTGGCCTTCAGTGAAGGAGCATTTCAGAGTCAGGAGTCGTTCTGCAGCAGAAGCAAACATGCCCATCGCCCAGCCTCGATGCACTGGGCTGCACAGGTCCGGGTGTATGAAAGGGGGGTCTGCCTGCTGCAAGACTTTGCCTTTCCCCACTTTGCCTACAAGGAGTCTTATAGCACATTGCAGGGTTACTTTCACGCTCATTCTCTTCCTGGGACAGAGGAAGGGGCTGCTGTGGACAGAGGGTGAGGGCTGCTGAGTCTTAAGTGACACCAGCCAAGTAGCAACAGGTCCCCAAGTTACAAAACAGGGAGCTGGGAAAGGAGGAGAGGTGGTGAGCAGTGGAAAGGCCAAGGTTTTAGGCCAGCATCCTGCTCTGCCTCCTGCCCGCTGTGTGACCTTGGGCAAGTGACTGAATCACTCTGGGCCTCTCTGCATCTACAAAGCTCATCCTACAATGTTATTGTGATGATTGAATGGATAATGGGAATAGAATAAATCAATAAGAGGCACGGGGCATATGCCAGGCATTTGTAAAACACTTCATAAGCTGTATTGTCACCACCACAAAGAGATGTGAAAAGCACTCAGATTGGTGCCTGGCACACTGTGGGCACTTCAGTGGCAGCTCTTATGGGGCCAGAGATGAGTGCCCAGCTGCCATGGATCACATGGGTGCCCGGCATGGTGCTAAGTGCTTTGCATGTGTCACCCCAAGTTGACACTCACAATAATCCTATAAAGCAGGTATGATTCTTCTCCTCGTATTACAGATGAGGACACCAAGGCACAGAGAGGGTTGTAACTTGCCCAAAGTCACACAGCTAGTAATGAGCGGAGGGGAGAATTCAGGGCAAGCTGCCTGACTCTGAACTCGTGCTCGGAACCACTTGACCGCGGTGCCTCCCTTCCCGGCCACCAGCACCTCTCACAATGCACAGTCGGAGCGCCTGTGCAGGAAATGGATATTTCTCCCATCTCACCCCACTCCTGATGAGGCAGCCATTTTACAGAACAGTGTCAGGGGTCAAGAGATCAGTGTTTTGGGCCTGGGGTTTCAACCTGAAGGCTCTGGGATTGGGTTAACTCTGCCTCCCTCCCAGGCTTCTGTTTCCCCGTGAGAACATTATCGGCAGGGGTGAGGGTGTTAGCAGCATGCAGTCTGGACCACGGTGGATTTACGATATGAGTCCAGGATCTGAACAGTTACTGGGAAGAGCAACAGGTGGGAAAAAGTGAGAACCAAAACAGAATCACCTGCACTTGGGGGAAAAAGCATTCCCGGCCTGGCTGGACGTGAACTTTCCAGGTCCCAGCACAGCCTGGCTAAGAGCCATTCTGGGACGCCCAGACTCATCCAGTGCCCTGAACACTGGACCGTGTCACCTCCACGGGGGGAGAATAAAGAAAGAGGGAAGAACTGTACGCTGTGGGACCTTCTCTGGGTCACATGACCCCAGAGAAGTCAAGATCCCCGTTACTCCTTAGATGATCTATTTTCTTCTGGGCCTCCTTTCTTTCAGGACCCAGGCTATTTACATTGCCTAGAATATTCTCTTCCACACTGCCTTATCCACCTGGCCAATCCCTTCTCATCATCCCTTGAGATTCAGCGTGGGGCCACCTCTTCTAGAAAGCCTTCCTTGATTAGGTGCCTCAACTCTGGTCCCCACAGTCCTAGGCTGGCTCTACCCCCAGAGGTTTTGCCCCAGCTGGCCACTGCCTGCTCATCCCTTTGTCTCCCCGCATGGCAGGGAGCCCCTGGAGGCAGGCACACTCATTCACTGCTGTCTTCTCCAGCATCCGGCACCCAGCCAGGCAGGGATGGGGCGGCGTGGCTCATTCTCTCTGATACAATATGTCCACGTTCAAAAGCCTGGAATCCACACTCCCGACCTGAGAAGCCTGGGAAACCCACCTGGCCCTGCTCCCCCGCTCACCTCCTGCCCCACAGTGGTCCTCTCGCTGGTCCTGGAGCATGCAATTCCCACCCAGAACCTTTTCACTAACTTCTCTCTGCCGGGAGTGCTCTCCGAAGGAACTTGACATGTTTGGCTCCTTGCCACCTAGACCTCAGCTACAATGCCACTCTTCAGAGAGACCTACCCTGACCTTATAACTTAGCATAACCACCCGGTCACTCCTGTGTTAGTACTATGCACAGCACATGTGTGTTTTTATCCTTCTACCCCTCTAGAATGTAAGCCCCACAGGAGAGGAGCCTGGTCTGTCCTTTTCTTCCCTATCTCCACAGCACCGAGGACCATATCCTACTCAGAGCAGGCATTCAATAAATACCCGCCTTATGAAAGAATGAAAATTAAGTACCCTTCCTGCACAAACTACTTGTGATTAATGAAGAACAACAAACTCAGTTTTTCATTTAGATTGAAAAGAAAGTCTGCTCTTGCATTTAGTTCAAAGAAGCAAAAAGAGTAGAAAATCTTTTCCTTTTTTTTTTTTTTTTTGGTGGAGGGCACCGCAGGGGTCAGAAGCTACCTTCCCATCCCCCTAGCTGCAGCACACGTGGCAGAACCTACCACCTGGTGGTCTTGGTTCTGACCCAGATTTGTCCTCTGTCTGTACACCCATGACTGCCTCTTTAAACTTGCTTCCCCGACATCTGGAACCAGACACTAAGTGGATGATCACTACGATTAAATCACTTTTTAATTATTCAATGAGATGTCGATGGTGTGCGCCATTGTGACATTATAATGGACTCCAACTCCCTCGCAAATGTCGAGAAAGGCAGGGGACCATTACCTTGTCAAAACGTTCGCTCCCTGTGACTTTATTTCCAGTACACCAGCTAATTTTTCAAGTAGCACAGAACAGCGGAGTGAGGCGGGGTGGTTGACAAGGGTACCTGCTCGGCGTGATTTCAGCGACACAAGGATTCAGTTGATTCTGTCCAGACGCGACAAATCGTCCACTTTTTGAAATTCATTGACTCTCAAAAGAAATGAAGTTTTAGGGGTGATCAATCAACATTTCTTGGCTGTTCACTGGGCAAAGGGCCATAAAGTGGGCAGAAGCTTGGGCAAGGATTGGGCAGAACGAGAAAAAGAACACATTGGGGCCGTCTTCGCAGGGCGTTGTTTAATTAATTAAATAACCACTGACTGAGGATTTACTATGGCGAATATGGTACCAGGCTCAAACCTACTTAGAGAGGTCACACACAAACACACACACACACACACACACAGACACACGCACACACACTCACCCTGTGACAGCAAGGAGTGCTGGTTTGGATTGGGAATAATAAGTGCTGGGTTCCAGGCCTAGAATTGTCTCTAGCTAGTTGTGCAACTTGGGACAAGCCAGCTCTCGGGGCCCCGGTTGATTCAACCCTCAAAGGATGTTTGGCTTGAATCATCTCTAAGACATGATCATACAGCTGATGACTCTATGCCACACACCCTCATCGATAATTGATCAGCACGCGTTCATTGGTTACTGACTCTGAACCCAACACTGTGCTAGGACAGTGGGGAATACAAGGCAAGTTTGACAAGGCTGCTTTCAGGGAATTTAGAGTCCAGACCCCGAAGGTGAAGCAGCAAACAGACTGTAGCTAAGGATGATTCTGGTGCTTGCTGATGGCAGGGGCAATTGGAGTTCAGGGAAAAGAGCAATCAGCGTGGGCTTGCGAAGCTGCAAAGGCTTCTTAAAGGGGGTAGGAAGTGACTGTGCCTTGTGGGAGGCAGGGTGCCCAGAAGTGGAGGGGAGGCAGAGGGCAGGGCTGGTGGGGGGAGAATGAAGGGTGAGTGGAGGCATGAAGGGGATGAGTGGCAGGGGGCCAGACACAAGTCACTGGGGCCACCTCCAGGGACTGAGGACTCATCCATTCTCTCTGTTGGGGACGGTGGTGAGACACTGAGCACGCAGCAGCCATTCTCTCTTCTTTTGGCCACAGCACCTTAATTTCCTTTTGGGAAGTTATGCTGTGCCTCACTGTGTGTGCTTGGAGGGCTCATGCATCAAGGGACCCAGGCTACGTCAACTCGATTCTCTCTCCAGGACTTTGACTTGAATCCAGTCATGAGAAATGCCTGGTGTTCGCTCTTCCACGGACAGGGCCCTGATCTGACTGAGAAGTAATTACTGCCACCTCATAGCGCTGTAGCTCCTCAGGTCCTGACTTTTCTCAGCCTGGTTTTCCAGCATTTCTGTGCTTGTGTACCTGTGTGCATGTGTGCATGCATGCGTGGTGCTTGTATGTCTCCCACCTCTCTAACTAGTTTCTAGATGGGCACCATGTTTGGTATAGGAAATCCTCTTTCAGAGGTTATTTAACTAAAGAAAGCCTTGCCAGGACTACTGATTCTGTGGGCTCTCTGATATCCTTCTGATACAATCCCTTTTGCTTAATTTGGCCAGTGTCAGCTTCTATTGCTGACCAACAAATCATAACTGATATCCATCTATCCATTCAATTATCCACTCATCCCTCCATCAATCCCTCCCTCCATCCCTCCCTCTATCCATCCTTCCCTCCATCCACCCCTCCCTCCATCCATCCCTCCTTCCATCCCTCCATCCATCCACCTATCCATGCATTCAATCATCCAACCATCCATCCATCCATCCATCCATCCATCCATCCATCCATTCATCCACTCACCCATCCATCCATTCCCCAGTCTACTATTGAAGTGCTGAGGACGAGTGGGAAATAAGTAACGACAGACAAGGAGCACAAAGTTAAAGGGAACTGAAAAAGCCAGAAAGTGGTTAAAAACTAATCCTATAGCAACAAGCAATTTAGTGCAAAGTAATAGAATACAGATGATTCACTAGATAAAGAAGCAACAGGGCCAGCTGGGGCTTACTGGGAGGGCTCTTTGGAGGAGGGGATTTTTTAAGAGCAACGTTTAAGGGAAACCAACACGCATAAAGTATCTAGTACCATTCCAAGCACTTATACTGAAGTGATCTCCTTTTTTTCCCAACCACCCTACTAAGTAGGTGTCAGCAACCCCATTTTGTGGCAACTGAGGCTCAGAAAGTTTGGGCAGCTTAACCTAGGTCACATCTATTGTGGCAGAACCAAGATTCAAACTCAGGTCTTACTACCTCCAACCCCCTTGCTCTTTCTACTACCCCACTCTGCCTAAGGCTAACACAGTGTGACCCGGGGCAAGTTGATGCACCTCTCTGGGACTTAGTTTCCACCTCTACAGCAGGAGGAGGTTAGAAGAGACAGGTCCATCCTAGCATTGCCTTTAGTGGGTGTATGAACAGGTGCAATATTGCATGTCTCTTTTTTCCTGCAGGAGCCCACATGCCCTGCATTGCCAGCAGTGCCCTAAAAGAGCTATTCTGGGAGCTTGCTGCTCCTGGACCCCGTGTTTCACCAAATCCAGCCAGTTTTTATGTTGATTTTTCGACTTGAGATTCTTGCACCGCGTGGGTAGTATACATTCAGATCCCTCACCCCCACACGGCACGGGCTTGCGGACCCTAGTTTTTGCAGGAGGGTTCCCACCCTCACCTGGAACCCCTAGTGGACTCTCAGCTTCCTTGGGCTTCTGGATGGAGTCTTCTACTCTCCCTTTAACAGAAAGGGCAGCTCTTCAACAGTCCTTTATGCAGGGGCTCTGTCTGGGGTCTCTCTCAGGTGATAACCACCCACCCCCCGTCGCCCCCTACCTCCCAGAATCCTGGCCTGGAGCTTATGACCTGGTCCCACAGGACCCCAGGAAGGTGACTGTGTGATTACTACCTTGTTTCAAGGTCCTCCATTGTTTCTGGAACCTGAAGATCCATCTTTTTCCCTCCATCCTTCCCATCCTCTCTCTCTTTCCATTTTCCTTTCCTCCTTCTTTCTTGTCTATGTATTTAAAAACATTGGGAATGATGGTAGAAATATCTTCTGTGTTTGGAGCAGGGGAGAGTCCTGGTCAGCTTATTTTGCCTCATTGCCTAAAGTTCTACCACTTGTTAATTCTTTCCAGAGAGCAGACGGGAGAGTTTCAGATCTGAGCCCACTCACTCCCCAGTCCCAGGCCAGACCCCATCCTCTCCAGCCATGCAGAACCTTCTCTCCAGCCTAATGAGAGTAAACCTCCTGGGCCCCTGCACTCAGCTTTCATTCTAACCAGACGCTAATCTCATTTGCAAGTTCTACTGTTCATAGTGAGTGATTTTTTGAATCAATAACTAATTCATTGCAAAATTAATTGGTTAAAAATGAATACCTTACCTTTTTCTCCAACCACCCACCCGAACCCCCAAGTTGGCAAGTTACTTCCATTAAAAGAAAGAAAACCCTTTAATCGTATAATCAACTTTACGTTTTAAGATGATAAGCCTGCATACTGATTACGGAGCTAATTATGTTATAATGAGCCGATTTCCTCATCCCGGTCCCCTTTCACCTGAGTGAAGAGTTTTCCGACTCCTCTCCCTGCGGGGAACTAGACCCACACCTCCCTCCCATTTTCTCTCTGCTTTGCTTCCAGAATAGCCTTTCTGAAATGCAAATCTGAGCCTGCCAATACCATATATCCTGTTTAAAATTCTTCTCTTGTCCAACATCACCTTATAGGAGTCTTAAACCCATGTGGGCAGCACCAGGCGTGCGTGACTGGGTTTTGTTTGGCCTGTACAGGATGTTAAACTTTTTAACTAGGACGCCTCTAGGCAGGGCGCATGTACTGGCCAGTGGCCTTACAGTCCCTACCTGCTCCTACCTGGCTACTCCTTACATTACCTGTCTGAGCCTTAAACACAACTTCATTTCCAACCCTGAATGAAGGCTGGATTGCCCAAATGAAACCTTCCCTTCATAACCCGGGCTCCGTTAAACACCCCTGACTGATGATAACTCTACCCATGTGAACAGTTTCAGGGAGAACACAACTCGTTTCTGTTCATTGAGCACCAGCTGTATGCCAGGCCCAGTGCTAAGCACTTTACAGACGTTATCTCATTTAAACTTCACAATACTACCAAGCAGAGGAGGACGCTAAGTGTCAGGAAGTTTAGGGCTTGCCGAAGGTCACAAAGCTAAGATATGGCAGTGTCAGGACCTGGGTCCAAGTGCATCTGGTTCCAAAGCCTATGCTTACAACTTCTACCCTGCACGGCCTTCCATTTCCAAATAGAGGAGAGGCCTGCCCCTTGTTGGCGGCTCATTGTTGTGCAGAGATGACCACACTCTTCTCTCTTGTACCCCTCTGCCCTAGACTTCTATGTCAGCCCTCTCCTGGTTTCCCTCCTACCTCTCTGACCATTCCCTCTCACCCTCCTTTGCCAGCTCATCTGCTTCCTGACTCCTGAGTGTTGGCATGTCCAGTGCCCAGTGCTCAGCGTGCTGCTCACCTCTGTCTACACACTCTCCTTGCGTGATCCCATCCAGTCCCATGCCTCTTAATCCCACCATTCTGCTGATGATTCCCAAATCCCTATATCCTGTCCTGACCTCTCCACAAGCACCAGGCTCATATGACCAAATGCCTATTAGGATGCCCATTAGTTATTTCAATCTCAACATGTCCAAAATGTTGAGTTCTACCTGCCCTCTACACACATACTTCTCCCATCCCCCAAATCTACTCTCCACCAGCCTTTCCCTTCTTTGTGCCTGAGACCAACATCAGCCCAGTAGCTCAGGCCCACAAATTGGGAGTTATTCTTGAGTCTTCCTTTTATCACACTCCACACCCAATCCAACATCAAGTCTCACTGGATCCATCTTCAATATACCCCAAATTGGATCACTCTCAGCACCTCCACCATCATCAAAACCCTAGTCCACTCCTCCAGTATCTCTCATTCAAATATTGTATCTGCATCCTAACTTGTCTCCTACCACCATTATTATCCACTCTTATCCAATCTCTGAAGCCAGAATGATCTTCTCAGAGAATATATTAATTCATGGTGCTCCACACCTTTTAAACCCTCCAACGGCTTCTCACTGCCCTAGGAGTAATCTCTCAATTTAGCCCAGCCTACAAGGCTTGCCACAATTTAGCACATATTTACCTCTCCAACATCAGCTCATACCACTCTCTCCCTCTTCCTCTCTGCTCAAGACACACAGGCCTTTCTTTTAATCCCTTAAACAGCCAAGTTCACTCTCATCTCAGAGCCTTTGCATTGTGTCACTTCTATCTGGGACACTCTGCCCCTAGATCTTCCCCTGGCTGCATCCTTCCATCATTTAGGTCTCAGTTCAAATGTCATCTCTTTAGACAGGTCTTCCTGACTACACAAGCTAAAAGCATCTTGCCAACATCCATCTCCATCTCTTGATATCCTATTATCCTATTTTATTGTCCTCAGAATCTTTATCACCATCTAAAATGATAATTTTCTTGTATGTTTGCCATCTATCTCCACTACCCCAACCCACCACATTCTAGACTATAAGCTCCCAAGAGCAGGGACTGTGCCTGTTTTGTTTGTTTGCTGTGGTCCAGTGCTAACAGGGTCTGGCACATAGTAAGCACTCAATTAATACTTGCAGAATGAATGACTGAAACTTCTAAAAGGTAAACTGAGTTCTGAAATCTGAAGTTGATTTTAGGTGAACAACTCTTTAGTGGGCACCAACTTTGTATACATAGAGAAGTATAAGGCTCTGAGGAAAATCCTCTTCTTATCACATAAACCCATGGGCTCTACCCTGCATATGGTAGTATCATCACTGTCACCACCATCAGCATCAACACCACCACCATCATCATCATCTTTATCATCATTACCATCATTATCATTATCTTCATCAACATCATCACCAGCATCATTGTAATCACCACCATCACCATCATCATCAACACCACCACCATCATTGTTATCATCATCATCACCATCACCACATGATTGTTATCATCATCATCACCACTACCACCACTACCATCATCATCATCATCAGTAGCAGTAGTGGTAATAATCCCGAACATGTTTACAGTACTTTATATTGAACAAAATGATTTTTTGCACTTGATCTCTTTGGATTCTCAGGACATTCCAGTGTGGGAGGTCAGTCCCTAATTTTTGAATGAGGATACTGAGCCCCAAGTGAGAAGTCACTTGCCTGAGATTACTCAGCTCCAAGGAGAGAGAAGGGACTCCAATCTAGCTCTTGTGTTGCACACCCAGTCCTGGCTGAACTGCCTCCCTCCAGGCCAGCCTCCTTTGCTACCTGGAGGCAAGTGAGGCAAGCCACGCCCAGGACTCACTCCTGCTTTAACAACACCCTGTTAAGAAATTGCCCCTGACTCTGTACGTTTTCATTCTGGCAATGTAGGAGAGGGGCTAGCTTTCAAATTATAATCTTGGTCACATTTTATTACTGCTAAAGGAAAAAAAAAAAAAAGCTTAAGGTGAGTTTAGGAGGACTTTTTGGTTGACTAAAGAAAAAAAATTACGAAATTAAAAGAGTGGAAAAAAATAAATTACTAGTGACTGTTTTTACTGCATGAGCTTACAAGCTGGAGTGGAGAATTAAAAAGTTATATAGCTGGGGTTTCTAACCATGACTTATCACAGACGAATTCTCCATATTTATAGCTTTTTCCTTCTCAAGATAGTAAGCAATCGCTTGATATAGAGTTGCCTCTCTCTGCCTGGGAACCCTGGGGGCTGTGTGTGCTCAGCAGAACTGTCACGGCTGAGAACATGGTGAGGACTTGGGAGGGTGTGCTTGTTTACCATCCCCCTGCCTGGGGAATCACTCCCTTGATCACTCAACAGCCACTGGGGGCAGGGGAGGACTCCTCTGTGCCAGGACCTAGTGAGGAGAAGGAAGGCTCTAAAGAAGTAGAAGAGTAACAGCCAATGCTCTATGCCAGAAGCCGTTTTCTCAACACATTTAGTCCCCACAACTGCAAGTGAGGCCCAGAGAGATTAAAAAATTTGCCCAGTGGTCACGCACAGTGAATCACCTCTCAAGGTCCTAGTCTTTGAGGAGTTTAAAAACAAGCAGGGAGAAAGGGAGGGATAATAGGAGAAAGGAAGAAATTACTGAAGGAGAAAGAGAGGAAGGAAATATTCATTGAACATCTGCTTTGTGCCAGGCTCCACAAGGAGTTTCTCCTGGATTTTTTTTTCTTCCTCACAACCGCTCTGCGGAAATGGGTGGGATTCATGTCCATTTTACAGAGAAAGGAACTGAGGCACAGAAAAATTGATAAAGTAGTCAAAGTTAGTTTGGAAGTGGCATTGCTGGGATTCGAACTGATGTCTGCCTGGTTCCACTTCTTCCCGGCTGGATGGCCTTGGGCAAGTCACCTGACCCTGTTGAGCATCTGTCTCCTTATCTAGGAAACAGGAATAGTATTCTCGACTCTCAGGCTGACCTATCAGGCTCTGGATGGGAAAGCCCTTTGTAGACCAGATGGCACCGAAAACAAACTCTGGCCCAGCATCCCGCTTGCAGGCAGGCAGAGTTGAGCTGCTTTCTCATCGTCCAGGGATGAGGAGGTTGAGGCCCAGGGATCCCAAGGTGACTTACCCACGGCCACAGAGCCAACATAAAAGAGACCGTAGCTTAGCCTCCTGGTGTCGTTCTTCAACATTCACTGATAAGAGGGAAGCTCACTTCCCTGGAGAGAAGGCAAGACATGAGCGGGCACAAACTATTGACAGCAAAAATCTCAACATGGAAACAAGCGACTCTGGGTCCAAGGTCACCGACTTGTTGCCTTTTCAACAACACAGGCTCCTAGAATTCCCACCCTGTGAAACACTGCATAGATCGGTTAGTCCAGGGACTCTGAACTCCTGCTAAGAAATGCCCACGTCTGGGCTCTACTTCAAGCCAACGAAATCAGAATCTCTGGGGGCTGAGCTTGGGGATTTAGTAAGTTTTTAAAATAAGTTCCCCCTGGTGATTCTAATGTGCAGCCAGAGCTGAGAAATGCTGATTTACCAGTTTAGTGCTTTATCTTCCAGATGGGAACCAGAAGCCCAGAGAAGGACAGCTAAGGGCCCAGGGTTGCTCAGCAGTCAGTGTCAGAGTGCAGACTCTAGTCTCCTCGTTCCCAGCTGGCGACCCTTCCTCCACTCCCTTCGCTCTGCAGTTGTGATCACAGAGACCAGACTATCCTGGTATCCCCCGGTGCCTGAGAGATGGACACCCCCTACCCCTACTCTCCCAATTCCCCCCTGCTCCAGCATCTCATGTCCCCGGAGAGAGCCCTGGGCACCTGGGAGGTCTGGGCTGAATCATATTCTACAACTCTACACTTGGCCTGCTCCACACACTGCAAAACAAAGTGGAGAACTGAGGCAATTATCTAATGTATTAGCAAGCCTGTCCCTGCGGCACTCCTGTGAGCCAAAGTAATAAATACAAAATGGTAATTTCTCTTTGGATGCTGGCTCCGGCCTCCCACTCAATTCCCCTCCCACCCAGAAGTCATATACCTCTGCCTGGTTGTTCTCTCCCGCATGGGGCAGCAGTAACTTAGAGAGATTTAAATATCTCATGCAAAACTTGCTTTTCAAAACCTGGATCATCGTACAACAACCTCAGTTCTCCTCTGCGGCTTACTTGTCTGGCCAGAGTGGATTCTCCTAGCCTTCAGTGGAAAGTAATACAAATGCCCTGCAGGTATTAATTAATGACTCCCGGTGACTAACATCTTCTTTGTGCATGTTGTGGACTAGCATCAGCCCTGGAAAGGGAGTGAGAAGATCTAAATTGTAGCTGAGACTTGGCTGCCTACTAATTTTGTGACCTTGAGCAAGTCACTCCACTTGCCTGGGATTTGCAACTCTTCTACCCTCCCTTAGAGTGGCTGTGCAAATCCAAAGGGAGAATGGATGTGACGCTGCTTGCATAGACTCCAGTACTACCTTTCCATGGTTACTCAGCTACCAGATGGGAAAGTCAAGACTTGAACCCAGAGGCTTTACTCTTACCCACAGCAAGTTAGAGTGTCTCAGGGCATCAATGGCTATATGCAGCCCAAGGGGAAAAGGACCTAATTCTTCCTAGCACGGAGGCATGGTGAAGGGGAGAAGAGGGTAAAGCTGAGTCTTGAAGGATGAGGAAGAGCTTTCCAGGAAGACAAGGGGGTTGCAGGACATTTCAGGCCAAGGGAATGGCATGTGCAAAGGCTTGGGAGAGCATGGCGGGTTCAGGGAAACCCAGGCAGTTCAACATGGCAGAATGCATGATGTGTGTGTGGGGGAGAGTTTGGACCTTACCTGGGTCCTTGGCCTTATCTTGCAATGGGGAACCATGTAATAACTTTAAGCAGGACAGAGCCTCAGAATAAAGATGCCAAATGGCTGGTCCACTTTTTCAGCACTAAAGTGGAGGGGTATAGCCTGTTGCCTGGCTACAGGATATACAGGGGCAAGGAGATTGAACTGATGACTGAGAGTGGATTCACTTTGATGTCCCTAGAGCCCAGCACGGTGCCTGGTCTGTAGAAGGCATTCGAAAAGTGTATGAATGAGTAGATGAATCTGAGAGTCAGCGAATGAATAAAAGAATGAGCAAAAACATGAATGACTGAAATAATAAACGAGGGTACAAGTGAGTGAATCAAATGAATAGTCCAAGTCATGGTTTGGAAGCAGCCTTAGCAATTCTAACTAATGGCCTCGTAGCAACAAAAGCACAGGCTTCTAGCTGCATTACCTAGAAATGCCCCGTTATTGGCACGATTCCTTCAAATCGAAGGCTTCGTCCCCTCAGTAGCAACACGCTGCACGAAGACAAAGACTGATTACTGTGATCAAGCTAGAGGCTGTCCTCCTTGGGCTCACACCTCTTACGGATGCATCCACTGATATCCACAAAATCAGGAAAAGGTGCAGAAATACCTAGTGTCAGCGCATCCTTGCAGGGAACTCGTTTTGGAGGTCTGTGACTCCACTGCCATTTCTCCATTCACACAGTCTCCCTAAATGACTAGTCATTTCAGAATCATCTAAAGACAAAGGCAAGAGGTGTCCTTAATAGAAACTTACCAATTGCTGTGCTGTCTGCATCTCTAAGCAGCAACAGCCTGAAGGGGTAGCCTGGAAGAAGCAGCTTTGCTTCTCAGGGCAGGATTCAGACAAGGTGGTCCCACCTTGAACTCTGTCCAAAAGGGATCATGGTTGTAACACAGAATGAAGCGTCAGGGTCGATATGTACCCAGGTCTATCCGGGACCAGAGGCCCTTCTTTCTCTCACTCCATGCTGCCTTTTCCTCCTGCCTGGTAGACCCTCGCTACTTAAAATGTAGTCCACGCACCAGCATCAATTGGGAGCTCGACAGAAATGCAGAATCTCGGGCCCCGCCTACTGAACCAGAACGTGCATTTTAGCAATATCCACAGGTGACTCTCATGCATGTAGAAGTTATTGAAGTTTGAGAAACTCTGCCTGCAGGTGACCCAGCCACCTCCGAGCCAAGGATTCAACTTCCTGACCAGGTTTCACACAGCCCTGCAGGGGGATCAGAGAAGACTTCTCCCAGGAGGTGACAGTGACATTAAGACTTGCAGAAGGGTACAGATTTTATCTTCCAATAGTGATTCACCACCAAGGCTGGGGGAAGTATCAGAGTAGGAGTCAGAACTGACCCGGCCTGGCACCAGTTGGGTGATCTTGGGCAAGTCAATTCTCCTCTCTGAGCCTTAGTTGCACCATCTATAAAATGGGAACAATACTGTTTGCTTTTCTGTCACATGGTTTTCGTGAAGATGAACAGAAAGATTTGCAAGCTCTCTGTGAAATGCAAAGCGAGGTGAAGGGGCCTGTTTTCGGTGTGGACAACAAGCCATCCTGACCTAACACTTTAGAGGCTGAATAAGGAAAATCCATCTGGGTGTCAAAGGTATAAGACCTCGCCCTCGTGAAGATTAATCAGCAGAGAAACGTGGTGCTAATTAGCCAGGAGAAAGCACTCCAAAGAAAGGGCCTGGCTGCGTCCACCTCACCGAGCTACCTTAGACAGGGATTTGCAATTGGATTCTTGGGCCTGCGGTATTTTTCCACTCACTTGGAGCTATTTCTTAAAGGAGAGCTCAGCCTAAGGACCTAAGGCTACATTACATTAGCATTCCGGAGGTCAACAGTTCCAGAACTGCTGAAACCATGTTGTTCTCTCATATTGTGTGGGTGAGAGAGCAGCTACACTTTGGAAGGAGCCAGATGTACTCACAGTACAAAGAACCGAGCTCCTGGGGACGAATTTCCAGAGTTGGAAGGAAGAAGGCAGACTCCCCCTGCCAGAGCCTTTAGCTTGAGGTTCCCTCTGTTGGGAATGCTTTTCCTGGATCCCTGCGTGGTTTTCCCTACTCGTCTTCCAGGTGTCTCATCTCCTTAGAGAGTCAATCCTTCCCTACTCCCATCTTCAAGAGCCCCCTGCCATTCTCTATTACATGTCCTTAATTTTTTGATTTCACAGCATTTATTAATATTTGAAACAGTCTCGTTCATTTATTTGTTTATTTGTATATTATCTCTGTCACCTCCCCCCCAAAACAGACTGTTTTCCTAAAATCCTCAATCACTTGGGGATGTGTATTCAAAACAGATTGCTGGACCTTGCCTCCATAAATTCTGATTTGGTAGTTCTGGGTTGGGGCTGGGGATTTTTAAACGAGCCCTCCCAAGGATTCCCATCATCATGGAGGTCATTCATGGAGCTCAGGACGTGAGTTCTGGGAGGGAAGGGCTGTGTCCATTTCCCTCAGCATTGCACATCTAGCATAATGTCTGACACAGTGGGCTCTCGATAATTCCTCATTGAATGAATTAATGAATGACTGAAGGAGTCCACATATATTTTGGTGGTGCCAATCCTTTGTCCTATTTCAGCAATTCAGTATTCAGACGGAGCACTTGTTTCCTATGAGGAATGGCATTGGGTCCTGGGGCAGCCACAGGATGGAGCCAGGCATGGGACTCTCCTGGGATCCTCCCCCATACCCCCTTCCAGGCATATTCTGTGCATATCTAAGCACAGAACCGGATAGAATAGAAAGATCTTCCGAGGCAGAGAGGGCAGGTCAGGCGTCCAGGGGAAGGGAACAGCCTGAGCAAGGGCATAGAAGTTGGAAGATTCCTTGAAGAAAGATAAGCAGCTCATAAGTGACTTGGTTTTGTGACTCAGCGCCACGAACCCCTGACTCTAGGAAGGTGGGAAGTGGGAGGCCAGACAAGGTAATAGGTAGCTTCCTATTAAGGCTGCTTAAGATTCTTGGAGCATAGGGCAAGGGAGGGGAGGAGGTGGGAATGAAGTAGCCAGGGGTCAATATGAATTAAATATTTAAAATGCTATCTTTTAAGAGCATGAGATGCAGGTCGTCATCATCGCGTTCCCCATTAGCCTTATGAGCCTTGGTTTCCTCATCTGTAAAAAGGGCATAACAGGGATGAATAAGACAAATGTGAGGTGCAGAGCCTGGTGCATAGTAGGTCCTCCTCTGTGTTGTTTCTGCTCTCCCCTTCCCAACTCCTGGCATCAGTCATTGTGCCTAAGTTGCCAGAAATGCCTTTGAAGAGACCTTAGCTGACCCCAGCTCCATCATTTATTAGCAATGTCCCTTCTGGCGAGTTTCCATCTGTTCTCTGAGCCTCCACTTCCTCCTACCACTTTGGCGGTGTCACAGGGAGGAGAGATCTGATGACATTCTAGATGCCGTGCATCCCCCTTGGCACACGGGGCCACCTACTTAGTTTCTGCCCATTCCCTTCATTCCTCAGCATCACAGGCCACCCGACCCAGCTCCTCAGCCACAGTCCAGGGGACAGAGCTCTTCCCTTTCCAAAGACATGACAGAAGAAGACTGGAGCCTGAGGCACCCACCCCAGGCCAGGATTTTAAAAACAAAACTTACTTGGATGGGAAAAATGCAGTTGTGCTTCCCCGGCTGGTTAAAATATTTGATGCTCATCGAATATTCAACAACAACAAAAAGGCTCTCACTCCGTGCACTGTCAAAAATGTAATGTAATTATAGTGATGTTAAATATCCCCAGCTGTTCTGAGATATTTGAGTCTTAAATCAAGCCTGCCTGTATACGTGCTGGGGTTGCAGCTGGGGATCCACACGGAGTACCATACAAACACAGAGCCGGGAAGGTTCAGGCAAAAACTTTGGGCTAGAGTCTCCAAGCCTGTTTGTCACATCTGGGCCTCACCCCTCTATTGGTATAAGCAGCATCATCAAAGAGAGCATGTTGCTCAACAGGGCTGTGCAAACGGGCAGGTCAGAGCATCTGTGCAAACCGTCTTTCAAGTCCGTGTGCAGGGAGCATAAAGAGACAGTGTAAAATAAACGGTAATAAAGCGAATCAACACGCGCCTCACTCCAGAGCCTTTGAGGTGCTTCTATAAATCAAATTCTTGCCATAATTTGCTCTGTGAGACTGTGAGACTGTGCCGAGAAGCAGAATCAAACCTCATCTGCTTTCCTGGGCAGTAGGTTTAGATTTATGGATGTGAGTTCACAGTGGATGCCCATGCCATTTCAAAGTGGGAAAATAATTTTCATTGGGAGGGGTTCCAAAGGAAGATTAAACACTTCACTTTCAGAGATCAGAGTATCAACAACTTTCAGATCAGATATGCCATCGGAATCAGAAGGGGATGGCTGGCATACATATTTTGGAAAAAGAGTGAGTTCACAGAGGAAGAAACAGATACTGCTGCGATCTGAAAGCTTACGCACAAATATCCTCCAAGTCGATGTCAAGCTTCCCAGTGACTTTCGATGTGACCTTGAGCCACTCAATCTCCCTCTCTGACTTTTAATTTTGGTCAGGGTACTAAATGGGAGAAGAAACCCTAAAAGGCTCTGACCTACCCATAGAGGTGTGATGAAATCTACATAGTGGTTCCTGGCTAGAACTGTGACAATATATAGGACTATCATTAACACACCACTCTTCCAAGGCCTGGAAGTCTTTCTCGGAAGAAGGGAGAGGTGTCACCTGTTAATGATGATGACAAGGATGATAGTGATGGCTCACATTTGTCTAGCACCTACACATCTGTGCTATTACATTCAAGAAAGTAGGGATGCTTTCTGTATTTTTACTCAACTTTTATCCACCAGGATTAGACCATACCTGGCTCTCAATAAATAATTTTTGAGTGGATTAATATATTATCTTTAAGTTTCACAATAACCCTGCAAGGAAGGTATAATGTCTGTTTTACAAATAAGGATACAGTCTCAATGAAGGTAAGTTAGTCCCTAACAGCCGCCGTGTTAATACGTGGAGGACCTGGGATTTGAACTCGAGTCTGTCTGACTCCTGAACCCACCTTCTTTCTACTCCTTCAACCAGCTCCTTTCTAAACTTCTGGGGCCCCAGATCCCAATCTTGCATGAATGTAAGCATGGATAAAATACTCCCACATTGACTACTTTTGAACCTAACTGCATGTTTGTTATGGATTCTTTCATTTTCTTGGTTTTTGGACAGACCCTGATCCAAACCTACCAAGCCTGGTTCACTGCAGAGTCAGGTGTGTAGTGGAAAGTGTTTTGTTCAATGAATGAGGCTTGCAATAGTTTTCTATTGCTGCTGTAACAAATTACCACAAACTTAGTAGCTTTAAACAACACAAATGTATTAGCTGATCGTTCTGGAGGTCAGAAGGCTAAAATCAAGGTGTCAGCAGGGCTGCATTCCTTCTGGAGGCCCTGGCGGAGAACCTATTTCCTGGCCTTTTCCAGCTTCTAGAAGCCACCTGCTTTCCTTGACTCGTGGCCCCTTCTTCCATCTTCAAGGCCATCATGTAGTGTCTTCAAATCTCTGTCTGACCCCTGCTTCCAAGGTTACATCTCCTTCTCTGACTTTGACCCTCTTGCCTCTCTTATAAGGACCTTTGTGATTACACGGGCCCACCAGATGATCCAGGAAAATCTCCCCATCTCAAAACCCTTAACTGAATCACATCTACGAATCCCCTTTTGCCATGTAAGGTAATGTACTCACAGGTTCTGGGGATGAGGTCGTGGATGTCCTTGATGTCCATTATTCAGTTCATCACGTGGCCTTTGCGATTTGGTTCGATTGACACTCTGGTTAGGCACCTGGCCCCTCTGTGGACGCTGCTCTGGTGTGGCAAGAAAGCTGCCCCCAGAACAATGATGCCTCTGCTACGCACATCCTCCTGGGTTCACTGGGGAGTCTGGCACTCCTCTTCCACAGGCCCTTCCTCGCGCTGCTCTAGGATGCTCACTCCACCTGCACTTTTACAGACCCAATGAATCGGACACGACTGAGAGAGCCCACTGATTCCTCCTTCTCAGCATTCATGGGACTTCAAGGAGCCCACAGCCTTGCCCCTTAAAGTGTGGTCTACAGACCAGCAGCATCTGCATCACCTGGGAGCTTGGCCCTGTTCCAGACATCCTGAAGCAGGATCTCAGAGGTGGGCCCAGGAACCTGGGCATGCTAATGCTGGGAGGCATGGGCCTAGAGGGTTCTCCCTTCATCCAACTGGAGTGTGCTGGAACACACCTGCCTGGGTAGGAGGGCAGGTCTCTGGGCAGAGATAAAGGAGGAACTCAACATCTCAGCAGCCAGTTCTTGTGTGGATTCTTTTCTGCAAGGTACTCAGAAGCACATTGCTTTTTCCCTAAGGAAATCTTCCAGGTGAAATTTTCTCAAGTCCACCCTGACCAGGAACAAAGAAGCTGGGGAAGAAGTATATGGGAGCCTTAGGAGACCTGAATCCAAATTCTGGCTGTTTTGTGTTCCCGTGCCGTGTGACCCTGGGCAAGTAACTTCCCTCTCTGAAGTTAGGCAGGCAATAGGGTGCAGTAATCACCCTCCATTGCTGTAGGGATAAAATGAGATGGTAATGTATATCATGCTATCCTATCCAGTATGATCATTAAGACTCTACTGATCGGAAATGCAGGTTTGTCTGGCCAAAGTTGCACTGGGATTTCCTTGTAGGAGCAACTGTGGTGTAGTGCAAACAGCACTGACTTTGGAACTTAAGAACAGTGTTTCTGTCTATGACCCTGGGCAAGTTGCTGGACTACTCTGCACTTCATTTTCCTTATCTGTACCAGAGAGAAAAGAATACTTTCCTTTCTGGTCCATTGTCAGGCTGAAATAAAATAATAAATGTAAAAGTGCCTGGCAGAGAGTCAGAGCTCAATAAATGTGTGTAGAATCAGAGGAAACAATTTACTAAGCAAATTAATAGTATAAACAATGGTGTCAGGGGAGATATTTGACATGCTCAGGAGAACAAACTCCCCAGTATGTTACAGCCTCTATTTGTTTCACCAACAATTCATGTTCCAATTACGCGTGAGTCATCTATTTATTTGCACAGGTCTTAACTGGATCTCAATTTGGCAACATTTCCTTAGCCAGGACTTCAGGTTACCAACGTCCTTGAAAGAATGGAAATGGTAATTTAGTTCAGATTATGGCTGAATTAAAACTTTTTTTTGTAACTCCTGAGTAGATTCCCCTTCACAGGTCTACTTCCTTACAGCTGTTGGGCTGCTGGAGAAGGAGGAGCAAGTCCATCATTGACCATGTACTGCTAGGAACGTATCTCCTTCTAAGGTTGCAGGCCTTGGAACCCAGGATGACTTCCGGGGCCTACACCAATTTGCGGTGAAAGAAACTTTGAGTTAAGGCTTGAAGGATTGTGGGGATATTCTCTGTGGAAGCCTGTGTTCTTATCAGCATCTTTGAGTGTTGGCAGGATGGCGTCATGGAAAAGAACATCAGCTTTGGAGCTGGGCTGACCTTTGATTGAATCCTGACTGTTCTGCACCCTAGCTGTGACTTTGTACCTCCCTGAGCCTCAGTTTCCTCATCTGTAAAATGGGTTCCATAATGCCCATTTGATTCTGGTGAAATTGATGTAACTGTTTACATAACAGGTGCCCAATACAAATCCTAGGCTGTCACATGCCCAGCGCCACTCCCTGTATGACGGGTAGCTCCTTTCAGACCTAGTCACTCCGATGAAGCACATTGACCTTTGCAGGCCTATTTACCAAAAACAGAGTAAATTTATGGTCATCTTTGTGGCCTAGTGCCTGGCACACAGTAGGCGCTTAATGCGTCTTGGTTGATGAAATCTCTGAGTAGCTAATTGAAGCAAATCACTTAGGAGAATCAAAGCAACTGATGTACAAACCAAATGGCCTGGTTTTTCCTGCAGCCCTTCTCAACTGAGCAGACATCTGACTGATGCCTTCATGACCGGCCACAGTGGCCCCCAAATAGCCACCATCAGAATCAGCCTGATGCTGGTCAATTTGGATATCTGCAGATCCGAGAAGAGTTTACATTTGATTCCCTAAACTAATTTCCCTGAAGTCGAATAGCTGGTGGAGGTCTTTTCATGTTCCTTGTATAAATGTCTATTTAATCACCGCCCTGTCTCTAGCACTTCAATAACCTGTACATTTCCTCCTTAATCACTGTTCCAGCTCTGCAAAGAAAAGAAATGGCTGGCTCGAAAGCTCGGGCCATCTGCAGTAGTTAAGCCCTGTTTCCCCCTGATTGCTCACTTGGATGGAAAACTTTTCAGCTGAGTCCCATTGGTCATTTGGCCGATGCCCTCATTTCATGGAGGAGGATCCTGAGGCCAAAGTCACGTAGCTGGTCAGGGCAGAACTGAGGCTGGATTGGTCTTCCTAGCACACTCTCCGCCTCCCACCAATGCTGCTCCTTCCTCATCCAGCTGAGCAGCTGTGCATCCAGGTGGAGCCAGCTTTGTGGTCACGAGGACTTGGGTTCAAATCCCAGCTTTAGTTATCTGCTGGCTGTGTGACTTTAGGCGGACAACAGACCTTCCCTGAGCCGCAGGTCCCCCATCTGTAAAATGTGGACGATCACACAACCTTTTAGGGTTATTGTGAGAATTGAGATGGCATGAAACATGCCCAGTCCAGGCCTGGCACAGCACAGCCACCCTGTGCTATTTCCTTCGTCCTTCACTCGAAACGCTCACTGCAAGTAATAATAACAGAAACAGCTCACATTTATGGAGTCCTTGCTTGATGCCAGAAACCGTTCTAAGCACTTTACATGTATTAGCTCGTTTCTTCCTCTTTCTCTAAAGGCAAAACGATCTTTCTTGCCTCCCGAAAGCCATCCATCCTCATAACTACCGGACTGCCTGGCCTAGCACCATTTCAACAGAATTTGCTGATTTTAAACAATATGTTGCTGCAATGATTTCTTGTTTTCTGTCGCTGGCTCATAGCAGCCAGTCTGCTTGCTATGACAAAGTGTGATGCAACTAAATGCTGTTTCCTCGGCTTTTAGTACGTATGACTAGTCCAAAATCTGGACTCCACGTTGACCCCTGCCAGTGGGGGTAGAAAGCTGGGGAAGGGTGCAGGTAGGAGTGGCCCCTGATGGAGTTACGAGTCAGGGTGGCAGCTGAAGGGAGACACAGATGAAGTTTCCTTCCATCGTGTAATAGCCAGTAGTGAAAGAAGGCAGAGCTTTTGCTACAAAGTTTAAAAACTTAGTTTGGCCCCCAGGTGTCCACTACACTGTTGTATTATCACCCTTCAACTCCCCCTCGACCCCAGCACATCCAGCCCCTCCCTCCAGCTATCTTGAACTACTCTCTGGGCCTAGAAAGCATGTTCAGTCTCATCATTTCAGGCCTCTGTACTCATTTGCACATGCTGTCCCCTCTCCCTGAAGTCCCCTCTCTCTCCTTCTCTACCTTAGAACTCTTACTTATCCTTCAAGACTCAGCTCAGATGTCATCTCCTCCAGGAAGCCATCAGAGGTTTCCAGTCTGATCTGGGTTCTTCTCCAAGCCCACACAGCATCTCTGCACTCCCAGCGTCTGTCCACACATCTCCTTCCTCAACAACGCCGCAAGTCCATGGAGGACACACGCCACACCTTATTTAACTTGAACTCCCAGCAGCTGGTACAGAGCTTGCCACATAGTTGATACTGAATAGACACTGGTTGATTGTATGAATGAACCAGGAAATGAGCATATCCCCACTCAGGTAAGTGGTCATGATAAGATATGATAATCATATTGATAATAATTAATAACTGCTACCACCAAATACAAAGACTGTGCTGATCTCTTTATCCAAATTATAACAATGGCTCTTGAATATGAAGCACCTACTGCTGCCCAGGCATGGGCCAGTCACTGCACAGATGTTGTCTTCTTCCCAGCTCTCAGAGGCTCAGAGCGAGGCGCCTGCCCACAGCATACAGCCAGAAAGGGGCAGAGCCCAAGCCCAGAGCAGAGGTCTGTCTGACCCTTTCCCCTGAACCGTGCCTCCTCCCAGAAAAAGCCGCTCCTCCTTCTTCTTGCTGGACCCTGATTGGCCTCTGTCGGCCCCTGTTCCCAACCCCTCAGTCCTTCTTCTGAGGCCCCAGTGGCCAGATAGACTGGCCTCCCAGCTCTGCATCCTGTCCAACTATTGGGAAGGCTGCTTTCCTCCGCCCCCAGGAGAACCCGGAAGGGCCAGAGCATGCAGAGCATGAGGTCCACTGCTGATGCCCAGGGAAACGACAGGGACATTCAGAAGCAGGAGCTGCCTTGCCTGATGGCTGAGTGATTAACCCTTGCACAGCTGCCACAAGCAAACAGAGGAGCTGCAAATAAACACACCCCAAATGGGCCTGGAGAATAAAAGCCAATGATGCCCCTCCACTATACTCTTCTCTCCCCTGCCAAGTTTACTTCCTGACCGTTAGACTAACTGGATGGAATGAGACTTTGGGGACAGCTGGCACACCCCCACAGGTCTCCCTCACCTGTTGCACTAGTCCTCTCAGGGCTTGGGAAGCACAGGTATCTGGGGAGAGCTTGGCACCCTGCTCCCCATTCCCCGCCTCCGTCCCCCAAAGGAATAAATGCCCAGAAATTGCCTGGGCATTTCCTCAGTAGAAATGCATTTCCCTGGTGTTCCTTGGAGAAATTAATCAAAGAGTCTTGAAGTGAGTGACCCGGGATATAAGAAGTCTTGGGGGTACCTGGTGAAAGGATTCATCCCCCAGACCTTTCCGGAACACTTACTACAGGTCAGGCTCTGTGCTGGGTGCTGGGGACAGCAGGGTAATCAGATAGGATTCCTGCTGCATCTGGAGGGGGGACAGACACAGACCAGTATGTGCGATGACATGCACACGTGTGAGGACTGACACCAACGGGGTGGTAGAGGGGCAAGCAGGAGGGAGGGGTCAGTTGTTTGCTGACGAGGGAAGGAGGGGGGTGATTAGGAAAGGCTCCAAAGCAGAAGACCCCCCAGAGCTGGATGTTGAAGGATGAGTAGGTGTTCCCAGCAGACAAAGCAGCAGGGGCACCCACAGGAGCAGAGAGAAGGCAGAGAGGCTGTTCTGCAGAGCAGAGTGTGTGGGGCGAGAGAGGGCGTGGTGAGACAGAAGGCAGCAGACAGGTGCAGGGCCTGTGGAGCCCGGACCTCCTCCTGAGGACAGCTGAGCCCCGGAAGGGTTCAAGAAGCCGGATGACGCCCTCTGAGAGGAGCTTGGGAGGGACTACTGGCTAGAGTGCAGAGGGTGATGCAGAGGGGAGGGAGCGCTGAGCTGGAGGCCAAAGACCAGTCAGGGGGCTGATGCCATTTAAAGGCAACATTTTTCTGGGGGCCCAGCGCTGTTTTCAGAACTCCCCCTCTTTATATATATGTATACACGCCCATCTATCTCTCTATACACACACACAACTAATATGGTGTTCATACTATCGTTACCTCCACTAGATGGAGTAGGACACTAAAGAACAGAGAGTCTAAGTCATTTGTCCGAGGGCACACAGTAAGTGGTAGACACGGGATGTGAACCATCATTGCAACTTGAGCATTCATGCTCTTAACCACTACACTCGAATGACACTCCATCAAAGATGACAAAGGCTTGAGATGGCATAGCGTGGTTAGAGGAAAGTATTCCTGATGCACCTGCTCTGTATTTGGGGCTCCCCTGAAATAGCTTCTGGCTTCCACAGAGAGAGGGGTGCAGTCTTTAATTCTGAGGACCTTGGGATAAAAAACTATACCATGAAATGTTAAGGGACTGAAAACTCCCAGGTCAGGGCCATGATAGGAAGGCACTAGCGGTCACTTGAGTCCCCAGGAACACAGGCCTTTGGGGAATGGAGGTAATACTTCTGCTTGGGTGGGTGTGTGCCTGCAAACTCTTCAGACCCAGGAAGGGAGGGTACACGGAGGTAAGAGGAGGGTGTGTCCCAGGGGGAAGGACCCTGCTTTCCTCAACTCACGGCCATACCTGCCAGGGAGGCTGAGGTCAGGGGGCTGTGTGCTTGCGGGCAGAGGTGGGTTAGGCCCTGGTAACATGTGGCCAAGGCTGTGACCACCTGAACCCCTGCGTCAGCTCCACTTTCGAATCTCCCAGCCATGCTCCCAGGAAGGACAGGACTTGGTGGTGGGGGGTGGCGGGGGGCAAGAGTCCTACCCCAGGTCCTCTGAGAGAAGAGAGGCCCAGGGTGAGGGAGGAAGGTTACCTGTGGCTTCTGTTTCATGCATTTGGTGGTATGCAAAGTTGGACTTTGAACTTCCGAGGCCCGGGCTTTGGACAGAGTTTTAGGCCTCATTTTCCTCATCTTTAAGGCAGGAATAAAACTCTGCTAATGCAGGGTTGTGGCGAATATCAAAAGTGAATACTGGCTATTAGCATGCAATTCCACACACTTTGTAAAGCCATCATCAGGTGTGCAGAATTCTATTCGGTGGAGTGTGTGGTACACCTTGGAGCTGGAGCCAGGGGCTGCTGACACTTGAATGTCACACTGACCTTCAGTCTAACTCCAGGGACTGCTAGTTAGCAGTCAGCCAAAGAACAGTAAACAGTAGGGATCACTACCCTCATTCCCTCCTCTCCGTGGAACTCACGATTGTGTTGGAAGCCTGGAAGAAGTCACTTAGCAGCATATGTTAACAGCACCTCCTGCTTGCTAAGGCAGGGGAGCCACCAGGTAGGTATTATTTAAAGGCAAGCTGAAAAGCCCAGAAAACAAGGAATGTTTTGGGAGTGGATAATTCAAGGCTACTGTATATAAAGCAAAGCAAGGAGGGCAAGATTGGAGCCAGGGTCACCATGCCAGGCATGGAGTCACCCAATCAGCCAATTAGAGGCCCGGCCTGACTGGCATCTGTGCCAGCACCTGTTGGAACCATGGCATCTCTTTACCACTCCAGAAAAAGCATTGTCAGAGACAAGACTGTCAGGAGTGATGCACAAGGGCTGGTAAAATCACCATCAGAGCGTTACAAATAAAAGCACACATCAACCTTCCCTGAACTAGTGGAAAAGCCCAAACCTACCTAAGGGGCCTTTACACACAAATGACCAGACAGACTCATACCACGCTGGGGCTTGGCACCAGAACCCTCCTAGGCAGGTTGTACAAGGCAGAAACCCTCTGTCCGACAGCTGCATTAGCCAGATCCACAGCATGGGAGAACCAGCATAGCAAATGGTTTACAAACCCCGAGCACAGCTTCTCCTGGCCCCGGCTGTTCGCATCAATATCTCTGCCACGCTGCCGTCCCTGCTGCAGAAGACCCACGTTCACACCTGTGGTGTGAAGGGCCCCACTGATGCCCACCACTGCTCAATTCCCCTGGATGCTTAAGACACAGAGCTTTTAAAAAGTAACACAAGGGGCTGCTGCCTCCCCACCAGACTGGCTACAGCGTCAGTGTTGGTTAACATTCTGGGAGTTTCCTCCAAAGTTCCCTAGATTCTAAGTTTTTGGAACTCTGAGGCAGTCAGCTGCTTAGGACCCCTGCGTGATTTTCCTGGTGGCCCATTTTTAAAGAGCATCCTATTGGTTTTCTCAAAGACAACAAGCCCCCACTTAAGACATGATTCTCTCTTTTCCTGTCCCTTCACCCCAGATAGCAGGCAGTTGCCTGGAGTCCTGTGGACCTGGGGGTGAGGTCAGGGAGAAGGAGGGCTGGTATTCAGAGGGGACCACAACAAGCAGAGTTGAGGGCCTGGAGTCTGACACTGGAAGGAGACAGGCCGGGACAGGGGAGTGAGGCGACTTCTCCTGTCCAACTTCCCACAACCTGGAGGAGAAGACTCAGCGGACCCAAGAGTGGCTTCCGCCTTGGCATCATGGAATGATGTCACCGCAAGGGGCCTGGTGTCCAGCGCCCCCGGGGAGGGGGAGTCGTGCCCCCTGACTGGAGAGTGGGGGAGCAGGGGGAGCGGGTTCGCGCGGAGGGCAACTCACAGAGGAGAAGTTGTGCGGACCGCAGAGCTCGCCCCGGTACTTGCAGGACAGCAGCATGTCCTCGAGCTGGTGGCCCAGGCGGTCCATGAAGGCGGCGCTGATGCCCTCAAAGTGGCGCGGCGGCAGGAAGAGGCGGAAGTCGGCCAGCTTGCGGAACCACTGGCGGCGCGGCTCGTCGCCCCGCAGCAGCTCGCTGACCAGCGGGCGCGCGGTGCGGTTGGGCAGCAGCAGCCCGAGCCAGTGGCCGGCGTAGTAGAGGTCCCCCTTGGAGAGGCGCGGGAAGCGCAGCGGGTTGTTGTTGCACACGGTGACGGCGGGGAAGGGCAACTGGCGGCTCCACTCGCGGTGAACCCGCGTGTGCGACGGGAAGCTGAGCCAGTAGAGCAGGCGGTTTGAGGACCAGGACAGCAGCAAGCCGAGGGACGTGCAGAAGGCCAGCACCCACAGCGCCCGCCGCTGGAAGGAGCCCCCCGTCGCCGTGCGCCCGGCGCACATGTGCCGCAGCCCGTGCAGTTTCGCGCGGCTCAGAGACGGCCGCCCCCTGCGGGCGACCCCCGGCCCTTGCAGCGCCCGCTCGCGCTTGCCGCCCCTGTCACCCCCGGGCTGCCCCGCTGCCGCCACCGCCGCCGGCGCCGGCTCCTCGCGGGCCATGCGGAAGCGTCCCGGGCCGGTGAGCGCGGCCGCGGGCAGCCCGGCTCCGCCGCTCCGGCTCATTCATTCAGCCCGCGGCTGGCGGCAGCGGCGGCAGCCCCAGTCGGGCGGAGCCGCCATGGGAGTCCGCAGCAGCAGTGGAAGCAGCAGCAGCAGCAGCCGCGCGCAGCCGGCGCCAGGGAAGCGTGAGCCCGAAAGGAGCTCCGGTGGCGCGGCATGCCCGCCCGGCGCCGCCACCGCCGCCTCCGCGGGCGCCCGCCCGGGACTGAGCGCCGCCTCGGCCCGCCGCCCCTGGCACTGGCCTCTCCCGAGCGCCTCCCAGGCTCTCCTGGCCCTCTTCCTGGGGGCTGCCCGACGCCGGCCACTACCTCTGGAGGGGCCCCACTGGGCGCCGCCTCTCCAGTCCCTGGGCTCTGCGCCCGCCTCTCTTCGTCCTGTACCTCGGGGGACCCTGAGCTGAGTCCCCCCTGCTCCGCCTAACCCCAGCTTTTACGCTGGTCCTGGGAGAGCAGCCACTCGGCCACCATGCTTGATTTGGACATCCCCCAAGGACCCCACCAGCCCGGCCCGTAGCCCAGCGGAGCTGGGACACGGGAGAGAAGGCGCCAGGGAACGAGCGCCCCCAGAGGCGCACCGCGGCTGCTGGCTTCCCGGGTGGGGTGGGTGTGTACCCGGCTGAGAGGTCGCCCTGCTGCCTGCTGCCCTCTTTCTCTTCCCTCCAGGACCCTTCTCACTGCTCCGTGGGCTGCGCTCGGCCGAGACCTACTAAGGCTCCCCCAAGTGCCGCGCCTGAGCTCTGCGTTGAGATGTGCCCGCTCTCGCCTGGGGCTGGGGGCTTCTCAGGGCGTCCTGCCGGAGACTGCGTACTGCTGGGCTCCTTCAAGGCTGCTGGCCAGAGGAAGTGTCACTTCTCCCCTCGGCTCTCTGGGGTGCCTCGAGTCTCCAGAAAAGCCCGGCCTCGCTGTCCCCTGCCTCTTCTTCCTGCCCCGGCGGCGCCAGGAGCTGGGGACTGCGGAGCCCCGGCTACACCTCTTGGGGGTGACCTGGACTCGTTTCGCCGCGCGCCCTTCTCCTCTCCAGACTCCAAGCCCGCGGTGGCGGCGGCGCCGGTTGCTCTCCTCTCCCGTCTGCCCGGCCCTCTTCGGGCTCCGGGCGAACTTGGGTAGCGGCCGCGCGACGCTGGCGCGGCTGGGCTTCGAGCACCTGCTCCTCAGCTCGCTGGCCCCGCGGCTCCGGGCGGGTGGGGCGGAGGCGGCGAGCGCTGTGCGCTCCTGGAGACGCGGTGCTGACGCGCCCGGCTCCTCCTCGCTGCATTTTAATTCCTGGCCACTGTGGCCGCTGCACACCGAGCGGGAAGCCTCTTGCTGGAGTCGGCCGGGTGGCGATGCACTGCACAGATATGCCCGGGTGTGCGGGCTTGTGGGAGGGATGTGGAGTAGAATAGAAACATTGTGTTTATGTGGGGCCATGTGTAGATAAGTGTGAGGGCACTTCTGACCGTGTGAGACGGGCTATTGAGAGTGAGCCACTGTGTAGTGCGGGCATTTGAACCAGTGTGAGTGGGTTGTCATGCACCGAGTGTGGGTAGGATGTGCATGTGTGTGTGTGAAAGGGCATTTCTGTGTATCTTGTGAATGTGAGCTTATTTGTAGATGATGTACCATGGCTGAATGTGTGTGGTATGTGTAGGATAGAGTGTCTGTGATGGTGTGTATGTTCTATGTGTGTGTGTGTGGACGTGTGCACGTAGTGAGTGGTGGATATGAATGGGTTTGTTGATATATGGATGGAGATCAGGGTTTCTGGATGTGATGTGTTTTGGGTGTGTTTCATGTGTGTGTGGTGTGTAGATGAGTATGTGTGTTGAGGTGCTGGGAGCAGTGACTGGGCCTCTGGCAGGTTGGGCTCAGCAGGACAGCCCTGCCCCTCGCCTCTTAGGAGCTTCCCATGTGTGCCCCAGGCACTTTCCTGGAGGGGTCTGCTGATCAGCCCTGGCACGGTCAGCCAAGTCTAGCTCTTCCAGGAGGGCAGGAGGGAAGAGTGTGACTTCCATGGACAGAAGACTCCATCTCTGCCATCCTCACAGCTGGGATCCTACAGACAGTTGGCTGATGATGTCACCCTTCTCTCCAGGACAGGCCCAGGTCTTCCCCGAACCCCTGGGCACTGTGGAGCAACTTCATTTCGCCTTTTTAATATTTTGCCTTGGTGTGTTTGAGAGGATGGATGAAGCATGGCATGTACTGCTAGCTGCATTTCACCAGCAAGACCAGGGCGGCCAAGTACTTGCCCAAGGTCATATAGCCCGTAAGTGGGTAAGCGGTGGATTCGGATTCTGCACCCCGGTCCCCAAAGCCTGGCCCTTTCTACTCACCACAGGGCCTCACAGTGTGCACTCTGGGCCAGGTGCCCTGAGGGCGGGCTGGAGTCTTGCTCCGTGGCTGCCTGGCAGTGCGTGGTGCACGGTAGGTCTCTACCCATATTTCCCAAATAATTGACTCGCTGAGGCCTCACTGGAACAGGTAACACTTCCAGCCCCATTACTCCAGGGGACAAAGGAGTTTTCCAGAGAGTAGATTTGGATGGAGGCAGGAGGCAGGGTAGAGACACTGCAAAGGGGTCCTGAGGGTGGGAGGGCACCCCAGTGAAGTTAGGGGATTTGGGGCCTGGAGAGGAATTTCACCCACTTTGTGATGGTTCGTTGGGGGTGCTCCAGGTATCGGGTGTCTGAATGGTGCTGGGGTGGGCTTTCCCCCCACTGACCTGGAGGGTATCCCATCAACATGGTGACTCTCTGCATCTGGTCTCTGGAGAAGGGTGCATCTGAGCCCCACACGTCTCCACTCACCCATACACACACATGCACACAGAAACACACATAAATACACACACTGCAGGCCGTTCTCATTCACCTGGGCAAGAAGCTATTGAAGTTGGTCTTTGCTGAAATCCTGCTTTGGATTCGGTTCCTTGAAGATGTCTGTTGCTGGCTTTGAGGGGAAAGTTCTGAATCTGCCAATTTCTGGGGCCTCTAACAAAGGTTCACACACCGGTGCTCCCAGCCTCGTCCTGGGGTGCCACAGTGACACATATCCCGGCCAAGGTGGGGTGGCCTTGTGAGCTCTGTGCAGTTGCTGATGAAGCTGCCAGGGCAAGTGTGTCCTGTCTTCCAGCATCATAACTCTGCACGGGTGGCACAAAGCCCTGTCTTGTAGAAACCTTTAGGGACATTTTATGTTTCTGATTTGTTCAGCTGTGGTGGCCTTTTCTTTCTGGCAGTTTCCCCCTTGAAATGTACATATGCTGCTTTCAGTTGCCCAAGTGTCTTCTCTGCCATGGGTTCTCCTGCTAATTCTCCAGACGGGTCACTTCTCCAGAGAGCGGAGGAGGGGTATCCTGCATGGGCTTCAGGGGTCTTGGCACAGAAACCCAGAGGTAGATACAGGGACAGTTAGTGACCCCAAGCCATGATCGATGGCTCTTTCTATGGCACACATATGCAGTGCCTTCTCTACGCTGCCTGAAATACTCCCACACCCTCTCCAACTAATACTTTGGCCAGCTCAGTGAAGTTCTACTCTTTCTTCAAGTCCCAGCTTAAGCGTTGCCTCCAAGGTAATTGCACTGCCACCTGCATCATGGCTCTGTCATAGCACCTTATCATCGCTGGTGTCCAGGCCTTTCTTCTGGAAGGGAGCCTTTGAGGATAGGACTACATCTCACTCATATTTGTGTCCCTACTGCTTAGCACAGCACCCTGACACATTGATGCAACACAGGGGAAGAGGGGACAGGAACTCAGATTTCTTGAATATTTCTATATGCCAGGCACTGAACTGGGCACATAAACATATTCTGCTTAATTTCTCACTCCAGTCCTGCAGGGGAGGTATTTTCTGCCCTCTTTTTACAGTTGTTCGACCTCTGGCTCGGAGAGCAGGAATTGAACTCAGCTCTAACTCACTCCAAAGTCCCAGATCCTCTGTCTCCATCACGCTCCTTCAAAAAGTGTTATGATAAATAACAATAATAATACAGTAATAAATTTAGGACTTCCTCAGCACTAGGACCTGTTCTAAGTGACTTACGCTAAAAACAAACATCGCACATGTTCTAAGTGTCTAATCCTCAAAGTAATTCTACCAGGTAAATACTATTATTTTCTCTACATCAAAGAGGAAGAATTCTTACCAACAGAGAGGCTGAGCTACTCACCCTAAGCCACACAGCTGCTAAGCGGGAGAGTGGGCTTTGAATCCAGGCAGTCTGGCTCCATCCCCTGTGCTCTCAAACCCTACCCCATACCATCTCTGCCCTCAGAGCTACCCTGAAACATGACAGCTCATGTGAATTAGCTTTTCCACCTGGCAGACTCACTTCGCTAGAAAAACAAATTCACGAGGCAGTGCATGAGCTGACCCATATAACCCATCCACCAAGAAATTAGAATTTAGCATTGTGATTTCCCAATAATAAGCTTTTAAGAAAATTTCCCTTTTCTTGTTTATCTCTAAAAGAGCTGTTGCTCTACACCTGGCATGCTGGCATTCTGGGTGATGTTTGTGTGCAGAGGCAGAAAGCCCTGCCAGCTGGCCAGCCCACATTCTGGTGTGTGACCACCACCGCCAATTATAAGCTCTTTCTCCCATGAAATGAGTTTGTTGGGAGGGAGAGGTCAATTTAAGTCAATGTGATTTTCTGTCTTTATAATCCAGTTTTAGGAGCTACACGTTTGTTGGCTTGATCAGGCTTCACTGGAGCCCCATTGTTCCTGTTCACCCCTAATCCCCCCCGCTCAGGGGGCTTGGCACTGGCAAGTGTCTCAGATGCCACCTAACCCTGCTCCCTACCTGCTGTAGGAATCCCTTCTCGACATCCTTCAGGGACAGTCTACTTGTAACCGATTCTGTTCTGGAACATCTGGCAGTATTTAAAGCTTCTTCTTTTCATCAAATTGGTATCTATCTTCCTACGAATGTCTCCCGTTTCTCCTAATTTATCCCTAGGGAGCCACACAAAATAAGTTTGATCTTTCTTTCACATGAGAATCCTTCAGATACTTTATGGAATCAGAGTACTTAAATGTTGAAAGGGACTCTAGCAGTCTACCTTCCTAGCAAAGTCTTCAAGACGGTCTTGTCTTTTCCAGGCTAAATGTCACCAGTTCCTTCAACTGTTTCTCCTGTTGTCTCTGCTCTTGGGATGGGATCTTGGATGTCAATATCCTTAAAATGTGACCCTCCTTTGAGCCCTGCAGAGTGTGAGCCCAGCAAGCCCTTTACCCTGGACCTGGTCCTTCCAGCCCCCCATCTTCCTTCTGATGGCCGTGGGTTCTTATCTGCCCTCTTACCTCTGGGATTTAGAGGAGTGGTGAGTGGGGAGAGGGGACAGTAATGATGGGTTCTTGGTGTCGCTGCTTAGAATATCTAGTTCACTTTCTTTCAGGACTCTGCTGCTCATGGTGATGAGTCAACACTACTTTTAGTATTAGAGTTCAGGGATATTATGGGGCAGGTGGGCTTTTGTGGGTCTGCCTGAGGACCTAAATCTCTCTCTTTTTCTCCTTCTTTCTCTGTCTCTTTACTGCCCTTGGATCTCTGTCACTCTGCCTCCCTCTCTTTTCTTTCTCTCTTCTTTCCCTCTCCTTTCTCTTCTCCCCAACCTCTGCCTGAAGCCTAGCGGTCCTCTCTGATACCTTCTTAGCCTGTTCTACCAGTGGCCTCTGGGGTCATAGAGGTGGCTGCAGTGTCATAGGACCTGAGCAAATGTCCAGCAGTCATGATTGGGGTCCTGTACTGGAGAAAAGAGAGTGAGGAGGACTTCTCCACTGTGGTTTTAGCTCATGGCACACTCACTTTTTCCCACCCCTCCCACCCTCCCACTGTGGGGCTGGCACGGGAGTGGCTGCTCCATCTTACCTTTTCACCAGTGTCAGCCTCTCCACTGCCTTTCCCCCTCGCTCTGGGGCTTTCTTATGTTACACTTGGCATCTCCTCATTCTGTTTTCTTCCAGGCCCTTTCTTAGATTTATCAGATTTTTTTGTCCTTTTGGTCATCCTCATTTTACTGGGGTTCGAGCTCTCAGCTGCCCATCCTTCACTAGCACTAAATCCCAGGAGCAAGACAGCCAACAGGGGCCCACAACCACCGGGAGAAAGATAAGGGGCTGCAGGGCCAGGTCCAGAGGAGTGGGCTGGTGGCTACTCCACAAGGCTGGAGGGAGCTTGGCTGAAGCACTGTGAAGCTCCACAATGAGTGGCAAATCCTGAAAGGTGGGAACTGGATATGCAAACTAATTTAACCCCTTCATTATCAGGGGAGGAAGCTGAGGTCCAAAGAGGGGAGAGGCTTGCTGTAAATCACACAGATTGATACTTATAACACAGAACCAGAATCCACATTCCATCTTCTGGTTCATTCGCTGCTCACCCAGTGAAATAACTTTAAAAAAATCCATTTTGAAATCAGTAATGTAGTCACATGATTCACAAAGGACAAAAGAGTAATGAGTCTAGCAAAAAAATTTCTCTACCCCGCTCCATATTTCCTTCCTCGAGGCAACTAATGCTATCCATTTGTTGTATAATCTATTAGCGATACTTTTACATATGTGTGTATAGTCTCCATATGTCCCTCTTTTCTTACACAAATGGCTGCGTTCTGTGAATATCATTTACTAGAGTAATTATATTCCATGTTCTTCACACCTTTTCCCCCTGTATTTTCAGTTACTTTATCCTTGCCTTCCTCTGGCACCTCATTCCAACTTCTGTTATTTTCCTCAACTTCTCATTTCACATTGTCCTGCTCTCTCATCCAAAAAGGACAGTGGGTTCTATGACAAAGTGATATGCAGAGCTTGCCATTTTATTATCAGATTTTTGTTAACTCTTTGCTAGATACGCTGATGGATGGAAGCTTTCGTGTGGATAATCTCAAACAGCAGGTAATGCAACGATATTTCCATTTGCCTGTAAAGTGTATTACATGACGTATTTGCATAGGATTTAATTTTTCTGGTCATATTTTCGTCAGACTAATTATAAGACACACATACACATAACTGAGTGCCCTGAGCACACAGCTCTTGTGGTTTTGGAAGGTGGTCCAAACATGCATTGGTTGGCAGAGAAAGCCAGTTTGAGATTCAGCAGTTTCTGTGACTAATATATAGAGTGGGTAAAACACACCACAGAGAGGACCAGAGGGTGTCAGTGCCATAAGTAATCTTAATGAGCATGGAGTTAAACTTAGAAGAGGAAATTGATGTACAGAGTTTAGTGACTTGCTCCTGGTCACTGGGAAGTTGATCTATGATGGTGATGATGATGATGATGATGGCGATGATGGTGATGATGATGTTGATGGTGATAATGATGATGATGGTGATGATGATATTCGATAGCTGACATTGACTGAGCACAAACAATGTGTCAGGCACTGTGCTCAATGAACATGCATTAGCTCATTTAATCCTCACAGAAACCCTATGAGATATATACGACCATTACAGCTCTTCTACATGGGAGGAAACTGAGGCAGAGATTGGATAAGTAACTTGTCCAGGCAGTGGCTGGATTCAAATCCAGGTATTTTGGCTCTAGAGTACTGGGTCTTAATGAAGTAGGTTGTAATTAGCTGGAAGTAATGACTGCAGTAGGCATTCATTGAGCACCTGGAGCATGTCAGCCACTGTCCTTGGCACTAGGAATACTACGTCTACTCAGACATGGTCCCTGCCTTACCTGACAGTCTAGTGGAGGATGTGGGCAAGAAAATAGATAATTTAATAAAACATGATAAATGCTATGCCAGAGATGAGCACAGTGTGTTGAGAGAGTCCAGGGGAGGAATCTCCCCTTGATTGATCTGAGAGCTATCATCATACGTGTTCTCTATTTCCCTCTATTTCTCCATTCATTTTCACACCCCAGTTCCTGGAGAACCATGCCACTTCTCCCACAAGGATCAACCTGTGGGCCAAGATCTGAGACCAGAGGCAGCACCAGCACAGCCCCACATTGAGGATGCCCAGATTCATGATGTCCACGTCGTCCACATCCACGTCCTCCTCCTGATGTGGGTTTTTGTGTCCCCAGTGGTGTCTTGTTGACCTGTGACATTTACTTTCTAAGTCAGGCCACCACTGTAATTAGTCTGTCTCCTTCCCCCAGCATCACCTTTTGACTAATTCTTGTTTAGGCTTGAATAACTGGGTCTTGGTTGTAACTTTGGCCATAAAGTTAGCAGAGAAATGGAGCCTTGCATACTTTTCTACCCAATTTCCTCTCCCATCCACATAAAAAAAACTCTCATTAAAATAGTTAAGCATAACAACCTTCTCCACTAGTTACCATCCACTTATATTATGAAAAGTCACGCAGTTACAATAGGATTTAATGAAATATAAAACCCCAGGTATAGGTAGGCATTTTATTCACAATTCCTTGACTGTCTGTCCCCTTAACTGTTTTCAGTCATAACTTAATCTTACCCTGGCTCTCACCTCCCCTTTGGGGAGCACTAACTAACCAGCCTTGAATCTGTCTTGCAGACAGACCCTCTGCAGTGACGCAGAGATTTAAGGCCAGGTTGATTTGTCAAGACTCTCCATCCAGGCTGCTTTTCCTCCTAGCTACAGCTTTCCTCTATCTCAGCCACTAGAGGTTTGTTTACTCTCTTTCCCTTATAAATGACCTGGCCAAACCTCTACCTCGAGTTTCTCTGCTCCTAGTTTATCTTGCCTGTCCACCCACAGGAGGAGCAGAAAGGGAGGGATTTAGTAATTCTTTTGCAGTGGTGTAGACCTGTGTGATTATCCAAACAGAAGCAAGGAAGAGAAGGACAGGTTGGGGAAGGTAGGATAAGGGGAACAGAGGGGAGGGGAGGGGACGACCAGGAGGACAGAAGAGGACAATAACACAAGAGTACCAACCAGGTACCTACCATGTACTATATTCACCATGTAATGATTCTTCACAACAACTCTGGTAATAGTATCCCCATTTTACAGATGGGCACATAGAAACTCTATTTTTCTCATTGTATTCTCTCTGTTGCTGGCTTAGGCACAGCTTAAATCATAATAACAGCCATAATCACACAACACATCATTCACTGAGCTCGATGTCAGGCACTGAGTTAAGCCTCATTTTCCAGATGAAGAAAATGAGGCTCAGAGAGGTAAGGGACTTGCCTAGGGTCACACAGAATGTGCCACATGGTGGCAGAGCCAGGATTCCAACTCAGGTCTGACTCTAACATATTGGCAATTATCTAAAAAGCAGGAAATTGGGAGTTTAGAAGGAGAAAAGACAAAGTGGATGGCAGCGTGATTCAGAGTTTTCCAAAAACCCTTGGGGAGATGAAGGAAGTGAAAACAGAGCTTGGTTCTCAGTATCTGCTGTGCGTCTGGAGCTGGGTGCTTCCAGCTTCAGTGGGTTGCTGTCACGGGCAGAGCTAAAGCTATTCAAGCCCAGTGGCTGGGAAGAGGTTTGGGGAAGTACCCATGGGCACAAGTGCTAGGCTGGGCTATGTAAATTAGAGAAGGCCACACAAAATATTTCCTCTCTCAGCATCCAAATGACCTTACACACTGAGAGCCACCACATGGCCACAACGTAGGAACTCACCTTTACAGACCACAGGTTTTCAGCCTATTCTTCTGTGTCCTTCCTCCCTCTCTCCTTCCCTCCTTCCCTCCTTCCTTTCTTCCCTTCCTCCATCCTTCTCTCTTTTCCTCCTTTCCTTCCAGACCTCAGCCTTGCTTTCTTCTTTCTAATCAATACTTCTTTAGCCCAACAGTGCTTAAGTTTACTCACTCAATATTTCTCAGCAGCCTACAGCACTAACACACAACATTAGATTCAAAACAGTTTCTGACAGTGCTTGGAGTTATAAAGGAGTTCATAAGTTTGATGTGTAATAAGAGCCATGAAACAGTTCATACCCTTTGACCTGGTAATCCCACATCCTAGTAGGTTCCCCAAGGAAATAACCCAAAACCAAAAAAAAAAAAAAAAAGAAAAAGAAAAAAAAGTACAAAGTTATCTGCAGTGAGGCTTGTCATGATAGAGAAAAACAAACAACAAATTAAACATAGTTCACATCTGCAACAGTAGAATGGCCAAGAAAATGATGGGGATACTATGTCAGTGGAAAATGATGTCATTTTAAAGAAAGAACAGGCAAGGATGCCAACGTGTTGAGTTAGATACGAAATACCATCGAGTGAAAATACCTAAGCACAAAGGCCACACCCAGCCTGATCACTTTAGGAAACATCTCTTTGTATATGAACAATGGTCAGAGGAGGACAAAGGGAGACAGAGTTTATTAACGAATAGGTTCTTTGGTAAAGTTACTTAGATTTTAGACAAATGGAACCCAAGTAAGCTTACCAGAGGCAAGCTTGGAAAGAAGGCACATCAGAAGCAGAGGTTTTCTATCTCTATGAAGTAGTATTGCTGGATAAAGGGCCGCTGCAGCCCTGGATCTCTTGGCCAACCTTACCATCCTCCCCACCTGGGCACTGCCCACCAACCAATGAAAGTGAGCCACAGATGCTGCCCTGATGTGGTTGGCACAATCACCTGGACCATGCCCTTTCTGGAATGTTCCTCTTGGCTTCTGACTCCTGGATCCCCCTCCTCCTGAATTATCAGGCTCCACAAGGATCCTTACCTTAGTCTCAATCCCCTTGGAACAAAACCCCAGCAATGACTCACGTGATAGATGCTCTGTGACTAAATAGTGACCCATAGTAAAAACTGACTCAGAGGCTAACCTGTCTCCCAATAGGGGGGAGGTCTTTGGAGGAGGATTGCCTCTGAGGTGTGGTTTCCTTGTGTCCTTTCTGCTCGCTGTGTCTCCATCTGTTCCCAGTCTCTGCCTGGAGACTCTCTTCTGACTTGTGAGTAAACTCTTGGCTGGACTACTTGGATTGGTGCACTTGACCCTGGCTGGATCTCAATAGCTGCATGAAGGGCCTGAGCATTCCCCAACTATAACCATGCTTCCATCTTTAACTTGGAATTCTCCTTGGTCCGAACACTCATAATACTCTTCTTTCCAGTTTAGAGGCAGTGCAAGGAGATAAGGAAAAATATGACTGTTTGAGCAGTCACAATGCACGTCACAAAATTCAAAATAATAATAATAACCTTAATTAACTGAGGATAGTAATGTGGCATGCACGGGGCTAGGGACTTTGCATGCATTATCTCATTTAATCCCTTCAGTAACCCTAATGAAGAAGAGGTTATTATTTCTATTTGTGCCAAGGAGGACTCTGAGGCTGAGAGACATCAAGTGGATTATTTAAGGTCAAACTTGGGTTTTTTGATGTCAACTCCCCTGTCCCCCCAACTGTGTGATGCAGCCTTCCAGGTGCTGCAGATATTACAAAGTGGAAACACAACTGAGCCCTTGTCTTTCCACAGACTCCCCTTACTCCTACTTTACGCTCAACCCTGATAACACGCTTGGTTATTTGTTTTCCAGGCTCTCTGCAGAATAGACATAATACACGCCACAGAGAGAAACAAGTAGGCTTAAGATTCAAGAGTACTGATAGCAAGAATGTACAGCCAATGACGAAACAACTACAAAAACAGACAGAAGGACTTAAAAAAATGATGCCATTTAATGTTGGGCAAACTCCACACATTTTGAATAGTCTCGAGTCTTTTAGCCCAAAATAATAGTTGGAACTCACAGTGATAGCCTTGAGTCCCCAGATGACATTTTGTTCCGTATAATTTGCATAATAATATAGGAAAGGGTGGGATATATTTCAGAAGTAGTTTTAGCCAAATGGTTCCATTAAAAAAAAGTGGTGGTTCTTAAAGGAATAAATAAATCCTTAACTCTTGGAAACGCTGTGTATTCAGAAAAATGACTTATTTCTTTGGGAGAGAGGGTATGAATAACAAAGGTTTTACTCTCTCATTTGGTCCATTATTTCAGCCATCACCTTGAACAAAAGTTTCCCTGTCATCCTTTTGTTTGGTGGCCAAACAGTGGTTCAGGGTACGTGGCTTAACATTCCAAGTTGGTTACGTTGCTGACAGCTGGATTATGTTGTGGTTATTTAGTTGTTCTTTAAAAGGGAGTTTCATGGTATTTAAATGTTTCTATCTCTTTTCTGTTTCTTACACTGAAAACAACGACAGACCAATTTTTACCACATTCTTTTTCCCTGAAGGAAGGAACAATAAAGGAGAAATGGAATTCTATTTGAGAAAACAGTTCTAATGTTCATGTCTCCATCAGAAACATTTTAGGGTTTTTTCTGTACGACTCAGAAATCTTGTGCAATAGGTGACAGCAGAATTCCCACTTATAAAGGGATGTCAGAAATCAGAGTATCTCAACTCACGTAGCTTGTCTATTAGCTTCCTGAAAGCAAACTTCCCTTGGAAGGTTTTGTGTGTGTGTGTGTCTGTTTTTCCCTTTTGCATACTCACTGATTGATTGATACAGAGAAATGTGAAATGTGTGTACTGTTTTGTGAAGTATTGACAATATAGCCTTTTAAATTTGGAACTGGCATTTTACCCATGGGAAGAGACAATTCAGTCATAAATTCTAAGTCTCTTTTTTATTTAGAAATCTTGGAAATATCTTCTACTAAGACCTCACCTCCACCACAGTCCATCCATCACTAAAGGCTGTCGATGCTGCCTCCTAAATCATTCTCAAGCCCGTGGTCTGTGATCTATTCTCATTGCCGCCATGTTGGTTTGGACCCTCCTTGTCTACAACTTACCCTGTAATTATGGCTCTTAGCTGGGCAACTTGCCTTTGATTTCTTGCCTCTCCAATCCATTCCCTACTCTGCCATTCTGATTCTTTCATTCCTCTGCTTAAAATCCTTCAGTGGCTCCCAACTGCTTAGTTCAGAGTTTCATAGTCTGTGTGCTGTGTCACACAGTGGGCTACAAGGGTAGTGGGTATTGACGCTTACAGCCTTGGGGGCCACGGAGCAGGCCTGGAGCAGCAGGAGCCCCAGGGACTGCTCAGAATGGCAGCCTTGTCCATGTGCCCCAGTGCGCTGTGTGGATACTATCTATTTTGTTCTTGAAAAAATTCCAGGAAGTCCTGGGAAAGCCTCCGTGATAAAGCCCTTCTCACCCTGGCCCCACCTACCCCACCAGCCTCTCATACTACTCCCTACCCCACAAACCCTTTGCCCTGGCCATCTGAGCCTCTTCCTTTTCCAGCTTAAATTCACATCACACTTTTGCTTTATGACTTTGAACTCAAGGTCTGGATGGCATCCTCTCTTTCTCTTTGTGTGGTGAACTTCTCCTCATCTTTTGAGACCTGCTCAACTTTCCCCTCTCTGAATCTCTCCCTTGCTTCTGCAAAGAGAATTAACCACTCTCTCCTCTCTGCTCCAATGCAAGCCAGCTAGGGGAAATTGGGAAAGTTACTTAAACTCTCTTGAGTCTTAATTTCCTCATTTGAAAAATGGAGATAATAATATCTGCCTTGCAGGGTTAGCGTGAAGATTAAATAAAATAACACATGTAAAGCATTTAGCACAGAGCTTGGCATATAGTAAGCACTCGGTAAATATTTGTTGAATAATAAATGGTAGTTGCTATCATTAACTACCAAACTTTTGCCAGCGCACTGATCCCATAATTGCACGACGGTTGTTAACTTCTCTTTTAAAATTTTTTCTATTCACCTTAGTGCAATAGATACTGCTCTGCTGGGATGTCAGCTCCATGAAGGACGGGATCTTGAGTTCGTCCACTGGTGTACCCTATATGCCCTCACCAGGGCCTGGCACATAATAGACCTCAGGAATGTTTGTTGATTGCTCGCTTCCCTCATTTGGCTCTTGCATCAAATGTGATGATGTATGAAATACTTCGAAAGTATAAGTATCTTGCAAATATCTTATAAATCTAGGACCTGCCCTTTCCTTTACACTTTTAGTTTCAAGGCTGGTGCTTCTGTTGAACTGTCAGCACACGAACCTGCTTGCAGACTCACATTCCCTGGTGTGACACATAAGTTCCAGTGAAGTCTGATGCCCACATAAAATGTTAACACTTTTATTTGATGGAGAGAAGTAACCAAGGCAGACATTCTAATTTGTATCATTACGTTCTAAAATATGTGCCTGAACAGATGAGCCATTTATGGGTCTGTCATCTTTAGCTCTTATGTCTCTAGCACACAGATGCATTTCTAGATGTTGTGTACACTGAGTCCAGTTACCTTTGTTCTCTCGAACAGGATGTGACCACCCTTATCAAGGAAGAGGAAGTCACCTTGGGAAGGGCAGATGAGGGAGACCCTAGGGTGGCTTCACTTCAGGTGAGAGTTGGAAGCTCTGTAGCAATTGGCTGGTCCGATCTTCTTGGTCCAATTTATAGATAAGGAAATTGAGGCCCAAAGGGAGTCAGTGACTTGTCCAGGGTCACACAGCTAGCTCTGGGACTCCTCTTAAGTATTCCTTCCTTCCATTTGACTACAGTGTCTATAACAGAGAGAAGAGGAGAAGGCGTTCCAGGCACAGGAAATAACACTACCTGGAAAATACTGGGAGCATGAAGTCTATGTAAGGGCTCCATTCATATGGATTTGATGGCTCAGGTCTGTGAACTGAGGCTGAGAACTGAAAATTCTCTGGACCTGAAGGTGAGTGAACAGAGTTGAGGCATTAAGTGGCTTGAGGCCAGAATGCCGTGCGTGTGTTTGTGCATGTACTTTATGATTTAAGTTATGAAGAGGATTTTATTTTATTTTTTGTTTCATTTGCAGGAAAGTTGGATGGCAGAATATAAATAATATGAAGCTTTTAGAAAATTGGTTTCTCAACAGGTCGGAGAATGGATTGGCTATGAGAAGAAGAGGAGACAGGGAGACCACTGCAATCTGCTGCTTGAATTGATGAGGGCCTGGGCACGTGGTGATGGTGGGAATGGAAAGCAATAGTCCCATGGAAAGGAATAATTACGGGATACGTGTGTGAGAGACACAGGGAGGGAAGAATCCTTGATGAAGTGGTAACAATTAATCAGGTGCCAAAGTGATGAAGTGAAAGTCAGACAAGTAACAAGGCTGATGCAAACAGGCCCTTAAAATGCTAAAAAGACAGGGAATTGTATTTCAATAAAAAGACAGGAATTGTATTTAAATAAACAAACTTTAGCTTTAATAAGAGGCATTTCTTGCCTGGGATAGAGAACCAAGCCAATTAGGGAAAGAATGACTCAGTGGCTTTCAGCTTATTATTTAAGAAATCTCTCAATTGATGTTTTCTTTCAATGAGATGATGTTGACTCAGATCATAACAACCACGCGTGGTTCCTTTAAGCCACCAAGTCGACCACTTCCTCTTCTCCAAGGGGAGGCAGGCCTTTCCCAACATTGGAGGCCCAGGTCTCCTATAGCAGGCTTGGTTCATCCTGCTTTCAGGGTTTCTTGCTTTATGATCCTTGCTCTTCCTTCGACTCCTTTTCTCACCTTAACCAAGTCATTTGGACTTGATCTTGGAATTTCCTTCCTTTATGATTTCCAAGCCCCTGCTGGGTTGCCTTCTTTAAATATTTCTCCTGGTATTGCCTATAGCCAGCCCAACCAGCTTGCAATCATAAACCAAAACCTAGTTATGGAGCCTTGCCTGAAAGCTGGCATATTGCAGATAATTCAATAATTTTGTGTTGTTGCTGAATGAATAAATGAATGAAGGAATGATGAATGAGAAAAGGAAGAAATGTAGGAGGATAGATGAAATAAAAGGAACAAGTTTATTCCACTGATAGATTTAACCTATCTGATGTCAAAAAACTTGGTGAAGCTGGTTTATTTCTGGTAAAAGGCAGTACCACCTACATACCAACAGCATTATGAATCCCCTACACAATTTAGGTAAAGAGTCGTTTTTATAGTGAAAATAAGAAAAGAAGATTGTGTAGGTAGCTTTAGTCAACTGGTCAACCCATTCAGTGAAAATTATTCATGTCCTTCGTCACATAGACAATGTCTGAGCTGACTGGGCCATAGAGGAATTTGGCATTGAGGTAGCCACCAACTATATGTGTTAAAAGGATCCCACTGATTTGGGGCTGATAAATTCTGCCACATTGCAACCAGGGATAATGAAGTGATGACTGACTTGACTGAATCTCTCTCTTCCATTGCCTCTGTCTCCTGATTCAACTGCTATGTCTCGAATCTTTTCTCAGTTCCCTTCTCTGCCATTACTTCCTTCTTTTCTTCTTCCCCCTCTTCCTCTTCCCTTTCCTCCTCATCTGCTTACTGCTCAGATATTGACTTTTGAAACTCCTGGTTAAATATGGTGGGTTGTCTGCAGACATACATCTTTTACCTCCATAAACTGCATTTAAATGATAGTAAAAGAAGAAGAAAGGAGAATATTTTCCAAGACAAAGAGGAGACATCAGCGGATTAGATACTTCAATCCATTTTTGAATGGCAGAACAGAGGAGCTGTGAGCTAAAGTTCCAGCAAAGAGGGAACCCCACAAGAAGTGAGCCTGAGCTGGGTCACCCAACAAAATCCCTGTACTTAGGTGCCTCTTAGGCTGCTTGAACTTTGTATTTCCCAAACTGAATTCACCACCTTCCTCCTTCTTCTCCTCTGACCACATAACCACCACTGACCACACAGACTGAAATACACCCCTCCATGTCCATCCCTCAACCTAGTATATCAACTTCTGTTGTGACACAAATCGTTTCACAGTGCCAATAGGTGCTCCTGTATCTGTTCTCCCACCAGACCCTGACACCTTAGAGACCATTTCATTCTTGACGGTAATCTCAGAGTTGAGCACATGCTTGGCACATAGTAGGCAATAAATAAAGATTTGGTGAAGGATTTCTATGTCTGGAGCATGTTTTGTACCTAGAATACCATCACTCCGCCTGCTCACCCCATATTGACTCTATGGGCTGACTTTATCAGTCAACAGTGATGCCTTTATCAGTCAAAAGTGGTTTCAAAATTGAGTAATAAAATAATATTACTACAGTAATATACTATCCTGTTAGAGTATATTATATTACTCTAATATTAATACTCTATGTTATTGTAATACCACTGTTTGATGCTTGTCCATTGAAGCCTGGGTGTTTTGACCCTTATGACACATCTTAATTCCTGTGATACCCATTTGCATGCCCAATCTGTGGTGGTAAGAGAGAACATTTATGCACAGGGGAGGCAGGTGGTACTTGGAATGATGGTGGTACTTTGGAGTCAGAAGCTTTGGGTTCATATCCCAAACCTGCCACTGACTTACCCTGTGACTTTAGGAAAGTCTCTTTCTCTCTCTGGGAACAGGTCTTTCATCTTTAAGATGACACAGTTGGGCTAGATCATCTCTAGGATTTGAGTTTCTCTAAGGCTTCTATACCACTGAGCTGATCATAAACCTTAGACGAGAGAGCCCCAGTCCCATCTGCAGAGCAAGCTTGAGCACCAGCATCGCCTCCTTAATTCAGAAGGCGAATGTACATCAACAAAGACAGAGGTTAGAGACTGCGGTGCTGATCTGAGGGAACAGCCTGTACTTTCATCCTCAGGCTCAGAATCTATGTAAAAAATGCCACTGAAGAAGTTGGACACTGGCTGTGCGTGAGTTTCATCCTTACTTTGTATCTTCTGCTGTCTCTCCTTTCATGTTTTTCTAGAAGGGGAAAATTACTCAAATAGAGTCCAAGAGACAGAGTCTTCTCTTGGAACATACACCTGCTGATTTCAATGATGTTTGCTGCATGCAAGATTGCTTGGGGGCTGGAAGGAAAATTTTTCTTATCCCTTTATTTAAAAAAAGGAAGGTTGTATTTTTGTCTCAGCATTAGACTAAGACTAATCTGGTCCAAGGGCTAGAGCTTTCTTGGGAATCATGGATCCAGATTTTCCAGCCTCCAGTTAGGGAGGCAGACTTAGGAAAACACGCACCTGCCAGAGCCCCCTCTAAGTTCAAATGACTTGGGAGACATGGTATAAAGCCCAAACTCTCTGCATGGCCCCGGGTCCATGCTAGACTGAGGAGAGCAAGAGGAGGGAGGCGGCACTTCCTTAGTTGGGGACCTGCTGTATGCAAGTTGCCACCTTGGCTGCTTTGCATATTTCACGTGATCTTTTCAACCATGCTTCTGGGTCTCTAGGTAGGATTAGCCCCTTTCATAGATATGAGAGCTGACATTTGGAGAGTTGGAATAACTTGCACAAGTTTCCACATTAAACCTGGGATTTGAATCCATGTCTGTTTGACTCCAAAGACTGCACTCTTTTTGCCAGATAACATGCTTCCCCATTTGTATTCTGGTTGCTCCTAGCAATTGTTTGTGTGTGTGTATGTGTTTGCAGGAAGGAGGTGGTAATAGTTAGGATGGAGGAATGTGGGGCAGCCTTATCTCTCTGAGCATACATTTATCTCGCAGGTGGGAAACTGCTGATTTATCACGTATCTGTTTGCCCTGCTAGGAGCAGAGACCCTAGGAGTTTGGGAGATGGGGAAAGAAGTCTCATCCATGCTTGGGGAGCTCAACTCTATTAAAACTCTGAGATGTAAGTAGGAGTGAGGTGGTAGGTAGCTCACAGACCAGGAGGGGAACTGGAGGTTTTCATTTGAGCACAGAGAGGAGACACTATCCTGCCATAAGCCACATCTCTAGGTTTCCCCCTTTATCCCACTTCTTATTCCATATGTGTTCTTTGGAAAATCATCTACTGCACTTCCCTGGTTTCAACTCATGGATGAAGTGTTGACTTTTAAACCTACAACTTCTGCCAAATCTTGCTTCTGAGTTCTAGGCGTATATATGCAACTCCTTTTGTACACTCCATTAGGTATTCTTCGGCCACCTGAAATTCAGCATGACCAATATTGACTTCCTTATCTGTTTGTTCCAAACACCTTCCTGTTAAGTTTCTCACCTCAGCAAATGGCTCCACCATCCACCCAGCTACCCATGTCAAAAACCCAGGTGTCATACTGACTTCTTCCTCTGCCTATTCCCAAGTCTTGTTGATCCAAACTCTGATATCTTTCAAATCTATCCACCTTTCTCCCACTATCTCTACTCTCATTAATGTTTTCAAGACTCCCATCATCTGGGATCCTGCTACAGTCTCCCTTCTGGTCTCCACTTCCACTCACTCCCATCCATTCCCCATGCTCAGAACACTTCACTAGTCTTCTCTCAACCCTTTAAGGCTCCTGTTGGCCTTCAGAATAAAGTTCAAACCCCACAGTGGTCTTTGGGAGTGCCATCAGGCACAGAGGGGGCAGGAGAGGGTGATGAGTAAGGGTACCAACTCTAACTTATTACGCACATGACCTTGCATGAGCCATACAATCTCTCTAACTCTCTGTTTCCTTATCTTTAATGTGGAGCGAATAGTACTGACATTGTAGATTTTTGTGAAAATTGAATCAAATAAGAGTAGTATATGTAACCCATTAAACCAGCGCCTAGAGTGTAGTAAACAAGTTTTGAATGGTAGCTGTTCTTAAGTGGTAACATTCTAAACTATGCAACAACAGACACTTTTAATGGTGCTGCATAGGAAGTGTCATGGTGTCCAGTCCAGGTTTCTGCCTAATGGGGGAATTCCATTTCATCATGAGTGCCAAGATAGGAAGTGACATTTCTGTCAAATGTAGCATATTGTGCTTTTCCCAACACACGGTAGAAAAAATATCATGGAACCTACTCATGGAACAACATGGCAGACATCAGAAAGGACCCAGATGCTGAACACTTAGGTTAGCAAAATCAAGTGCAGCAGAACCGCCTAGATATCCTATGAACAAGAAGAGCAGTAAGCAGCAAGGACTGCACATACTTAGCATTTTGGAGAGAAGTAAATATAGCCATAAAGATCACTGAGAAAGAATCAGTGAAGAATGGGTGTGGAGGCAAAATCTCAGGATTTTCCACTATGGGGAGACAAGGACCTAAGGCAAAAAGAGGCAATGTGTCATAAGAGCATCCCTGCACATTTGTGGAAGAATCTCAACAGGACTCAAAATGTTTCCTTAACCACAGTGGTTAAGAGTTATTCTTATTCTTTAGAGTTATCACTTATTCTATCATCTGGTATCATAATCCACTGTATGGGTTATTATATATAAGTACATCCAATAAATGTATATCTTTTTCATCACAGGAGTGTAGACTTCATCATTCTCAACAAATCCCTGTGTTTTCTTCACAAAGTCCAGAGCTAAAAACCCTTCTGGTTATTATGGGTATCTGAATGGGAGGGCTCCTATGTGACATTGTTAAGAAATCTCTTCTCTGTGAAGCTGATGAAATCTCTGCTCTCATATTTTCTTTCTTTTATTTGCCCGTTACATATGCTGTTTGAAGTACTCCAATTGTTTCCTGGCTGAATCTGGGGAGAAAAAGACTTGTCCCTATATGGGTCAGAATATCTAATAGAGAGAGGGCAATCTTGAGAAGCCACATGGGATGGTGGCAGAGATTGCTCTGGCCCAGGAGTCCCTGTGGAGGGATTGCTGGTGGTATTTGGGCAAGCAGAAGGTGGGGACAACTGTCATTGATGACCCTTTCCTGCAAGGAGTTCCCTTACAGAGGATGTGTTATTCTTTGTGGATTATTCAGGGTTTGCTTCATCTGTCGTCATATGTGGGAGGCAATGTCACGCAGAGGAAAAGCAATGGGGTCTGAAGCTAGAAAGACACGGGCTTGGCTTTGCCATTCCACTCTTTGCTGCCATGACCTTGGGCCATGTTACCTCTCAGACCCTCAGTTTCCTCACTGAAACCTTGTTGAAAGGCTGCTGTGAGGATTAAAGGAGCCAGAACAGTAAGTGCTTGCACTGTTTTGGACACAATAGTGTTAATTTCCTTCTTCCTTCCCCGTTCCTTCCACCCCAGACCATGAGGAGAACTCTCTGTATGATATCATCCAAGTCGGCTCGGCTTTCCCAAGGGCATAATTCCTTCTTGGCCAAGCAGGTATATTTCCAGGGACTTGGACTTTCTGAAATATGGATTCCAGAGGAGAATTCATGGTTCTGTCCCCATGTGGACAGGGAGACAGTAAGATGCCCATCGCTGCACAGAAGAATTTCTAGAACTTCAGTTCTGAAATGTTGTCACTGAAATCTGCCCTTCTGGGGAGGGGTGGGAAGGTGGGGGTTTATTATGTAACAGGGATTTGATGTTAGGATTTGCATGTTGAGTTTTCATTACCAGGCCTCATAAAAAGCAGAAGAGCTCAGTGGCAAAGATTTAAAAAAAAATTTTTTTTTTACAAAGATAGGCAAGTCAGGGGGTCTGACATTCTCCTCTCTGTGGTTCTTAAGGACAAAGATAAATGGAAAAGAGAGAGTCTATTTTTATGCTTTGAAAGCCCTTACTTTAGGTCCAGAAAATAGCCAGTCTGGATGTTTAGTCCTGTCAATGTAGCTTGGACCAGACCTTTCATTTATTTTTCTTTTTGTTAATTGAGGGAGCTGACAGGGTAGGGAGACGGAAAGGTCGCATGAGACATACAATCTTGTCTGGTCACAAAGGGATTAAGGAAATTGGAGCTCTTTCAGCAGAGGGGAAAGTAAACAGGCTTCGGTATCAGAGAGACCGCAATTCAAATCTCATTTCCACCCCTTACTATCTGTGTGACCCTGGCAAATCACATAAGTGCTCTGAGCCTCAGTTTTCCCATCTGTATAATGGGGGTAATAGGAACTACCTTGCACATTTGAGCAATTAAATGTGATACGGTATGTAACAACACAGTGTCTGATACCTAGTGGGCACTAAATGCACGATTAAACAAATACATGAAGCACACACCAAAAACGTGCAGAGTGTCATGATGAAGGACAGTGTTACTATCACAGAGCACATCACAAACGGAACCCAGGGAGGGAGGAACCACAGGCCTGCCCGCTATAGAAATTATTCTGAGATTTGTTCAGAGTAAAGACTGGAAGAAAAACCAAGTAAGTAGAAAGCACGTTTTGTATTGTTCTTTTATATATTTTTCATTTCTATACCAAAAAGCTTTGAGGGATCTTAAAACAAAGTATATGGATACGATAAAACAGCAAATTCAAAAAGAGCATATAAAAAGTTGGGAAAGCATGTATGGTAATATTTTGGCTGGCATAGTTACTGAGTTTAAGGACTGAGTTTGGAGCTTCCTGGTAAACAAGCCGAGAGGAGAAAGAAATGGATTAAATGATTCTCATCATCTGAGAAAGCACATGATCCTGCTGTTTAAATGGGGAAACGCTTCCTTGGCATTATATTTCCAGCAGAATTCATCACAAATTCCTAAGGCATTTATGACATTGCAGCAAACACTTCCTGCATAGAGCTAAGTAAGGAAGGCCGACTCTACAATGACCCTCCTATGGTGTGTTCCAATTGACCTTTATCATCCTGACCCTTGATGAAGGAAGCCAAGGGGGTAACAGATCATGGCAGAGTACTGGCTTTGACTGCGGTTCCAATCCTGGTTCAATTGCTTTCTCACTGTGTGACCTTGTAAGTTGGCCTACAGTCACTGAGCCTCATTTTCCTCCTCCAGAGCTCATCACATAGCCCTCCCTGTGATGTGGCATTGTTGTATGCACTGAGTGAGCAGACAGATGTACGACACCCAGCCTGGAGCCTGGCACAGAGTAGGTGCTTCATAAATTGGATCGGTTTTCTTCCCCTTCCCTTTCCCAGAATGTAACCTGGTGAGGGTCTCTCTGGGAGCGTCTAAGCTAATGAATGAGGTAATCCCTTTCAGGCTTTACTATGTCATACTTTCTAATCCTCCATCGGCACCAGAGATGTGGTTCTAAAATACAGACCTGAACGTGTCTCTCCCCTGCTTAATGCTCTCCAGAGTCCCTCAGATGTCTACAAAGTAAGGTACAGATTCCTCGGTTCGGCATTCAGAGCTCTTCACCCAGGGCTTCTGCTATCTCCAGCCACTGCTCTCCAACAAGCACCCTAAATTTCGGGCGTCTTAGAATATTGACTGTCCCGGAATACATAATGTCTTTGCGTAAGCTTCTCCCTCTGCCTGAAGCATCCTTTCCCTCACCCTCCTGGTCAGCTTGGCACACAGGCTCATTCATTCTTCAAGGTTATTCAAACAGTGCCTTTTCTGCCAGGCCATCTATCACTATTGCCACCCAGAGTTAGCCTGTCTCTGTCTCTGGATAACCCTGGGGTCCCTTTCACATTCTCTTGCAATATTATCTCTTTCCCTTGCTAGACAATGAGCTCTTTGAGGCCAGAGGTGGTGCCTGGCCATGTCAGCATTTCCTTTAGTGCCTACCTGCGTGCTAGTTGGTGTTTAGTGCTAGTCAGAGCCTCCACTGTACCCTGCACACACATCTGACTTCACCTCTGTAACTCTAACCCCACATTGGTTCTTGTGGTGAACTTTGAGCTCTTTGAACGCAAGAACATTTTCTCTTCATCTTGGCATCTTTAGTGCCTACCACCTGCCCATAGTGGGGCAATAAATGCTTCTTAAAGAATGAATTAATACATTCTGGGTGAATGATAGGTGAGAACCTCTGGACCCAATATCACCTACCCTTCAAATAAGGGGTAGAGATTGGAGTTCAGCTTGACATTTTAACATATTTCCATTTCAGGTGCAACTCATTAAATGCAGTTCTCTGGAATGACATATTCAGTGGGGGTTAGGTTCTAATATGGAGTATAAGGTGAAAAACAATCAAATAAAAATCAACCTTGAGAATGTCTCAGGAAGGTACCCCATTGGAAGTACTATTTCTCAAAAAGTCCAATTTAGTCAACCTCTCTTCTGCTGGAAAGGTTAACAATTTTCTTCAGTAGAACCTTAGAAATAAGTAATTACCTTGTGTTTAGGGGTCACATTGTCTCAAAAGTAAGTATCATAAATGCTAGACTGAGTTGGGAGCCCAGAGGGAGGACCCCTGGGAGAGCAGATGATGAGGGCATGGTCTGGTGGACGATGAACGGATGGAGGCTAAGTCTTCTGGGCACAGGTGGTTAGAAAAGGCTCAAGCTGGACGAGTCATGGTGTCTACCAAGATAGAGTCCAAGGATGAAGACAGAAACAGGTTGGGGATCAGGGAGCCAATGCAGAGAGACAGCATGGGCCCTAAGGGAAAGAATGGAGAAGCGAAGAAGGGACTGCAAGATGTAGGAGCAGGTTCCAAAAAGCAGAAGCCAGGAGGGTAGGAAGAGAAGTATGGCTTCCACAAGGTGCCACTGTGACAACAAAAGAGAGTGCTCTGAGACCATGGACTTGTGTAGCTGCAGTCTTGCTGCATTCACGGGCTCCCCACGCAGGGCCCTTTGTGCTGCGTGCCTTTTGCTCTTTCAAGGAGCGGTGATTTTCATATTTTAAAAAATGCTTTAATTGCAAAAGTAATACTTCTGTTATAAAATTCAAACTTCAACATTGAGGAGTATAAAATAAAAACGAAGAGTCTCTCTTATCTCCCCATTGCTTCCAGTCCCCCTCTTTAAGGGTAACTGACCAGTGTAATAGGTGGGCATATATTGTCCTGTATGTATTTTAAGCACACGTAAACACACACACACAAACATTCACAAAGTGGTTTTTGTAAATTAACAAATGTTATTGTTACTTACATCCTGTTATTTGTTATTTTTCTCCCCCAGTAATATATCATAGCAGCCTTTGCAGCCCCAGCTTCTGCACCTGATATTTCTCAAAGTGAAGAAGGCCCATTAAAATATCAGATGGCAGCTGACGATTAAGACCGAATCTTGATATTCTAAGAAAGCTTTTCTTCCATCCTACTCATTCTGTTAGCCCCAGTGAAGTGGGAATTAAAGATTTATGTTACTAATTATTATTTTTTAAATAAAATTTTAAGGGCAAAGCTTTACGGGAAATATACAGGGTAATTATGTTTACTGATTGTCACCACTCCCAGACAGCAATTCTCAGTATAAAACTCCAGTAATTAGAACAATAATCCCAGGTTAATTAAAATACTGGGTAACATTTGGGCAAGAATAAAATCCATGTTGGAGATTTTCCAGGCGTGTATTCATTTTGTAGGCACTTAATTCACCCTGGGAGCTGGTGCTGACAAGGTAAGATGTGCAATGCTAATCAGCGCTGGTCCATCTTTGATCATGCTGCGTGTATTTCTCTTCTCTGGCTCTTGGACCAGCTTCAGAAAGCTGGGTCCAAGCACTGGGAGGACAGCGCTCCACTTGTTTAGGTCTAATCTTGAGTCCCATTCTTGTGTTATTACCATCCAGGCCACTTGCTTTAATGGTCACAGGCTGGCTAATTAAAGCAATTAATCAAGCCCCCAAGAAGTTTGGATGCTGTCTGGGGTTTCTTCTTTCTTTGCCCTCCATCTAGTGCTGGAGGCCTGGTCCCCTTGGAATGCTGTGGTCCCCATGCCTGGTCAGAGGACTGGGCATGCTGTGAATTGTTCCTCCTGCTGCCCCGAAGATTCGTGTGAGCTCTGATGGTGGAACTTCAAGGTCACCCCTCTAAAATGCTCTCCTGGGCAGAATCAGCTCCAGGTTGGGTGAGCAGTCCTTCTGTCATTCTTCATTGACCATGCTGCATTGTCAATATCCCTATATGTCTTTGAGCTCCATGAGGGCAGACCCGTGTTTTTCAAAGCTTTGTCCAAGGCCTGGATATAGGGGGCACCCAACAAAAATCCCCTCACCCCCTCTACAGTTCCTTTCCACCCAACGACTTTTGGTTTAGGAGAATAATTAATTCAACAGATATTTATGGAGGACTCCCTTTGGGCCAGGTACTGCTCTGGGCACTGTGAGGAATCAGAGACAAATGAATAAGACGTGGCTCTTGCATGCGAGGAGTTTACAAGCTAGTGAGGAGATAAAACAAATTCACAAATGGCTGTAAGACATGAATCCCATAAAAGAAGAGAAGGTGCCACGGGCCCTCAGAGTGAGAGAAAGATGCTGCTGGCTAGGGAGATCCAAAAGGGCTTCATAGTGGCATTTTGGATAGGCTTTGATTTCTATGAAACGGATTTGGATGTGTATGGATGTGTATGTGTGTCTACGTACGAGCTTATAGCTGGAGCAAGGAGAAGAGATGGAGATTATTCCAGGGAATAAAGCCTCCAGCATAAGCAAAGCCACTGTCCATAGGAAAGAGCCAGTGGTTGCATTTATGCAGTCTCACATTTGTCACAGGATAAAACATTGTTGGGGCAGCAGCTGGTGGCCCCAGGAAGTGCCCTGAGTCAGGATGGACCTCCACAACATTGTGAGGAAGGTGAATTTAGGATGAATTCAGCCTCCCTTGCTGCCTTCCTCTTTCCCCTGCCTCCCTTCCTTCCTATTTCCAGATGTGCTTCCTGCCTTCTCATCTCTTCCTTATCAATGCCCATTCTCAGGAAGAGATTGAATACTCCATGTTCATATGTGAATGGGGGTTCCAGGCTGTCTATTATCACTTAGTCTGCTTAAGCCCGGGACTAGTTTCACCTACTGCAGAGCTGTGAAGAGGATTTGGTATCATAAGGTGCTAACATGCACTCAGCTTTCTCCCACTCCCAGGAATGATGTGAGGAAGTGAGTCCCCCTCCCTGCCGCCCTGCCTCATTTGGCCTACACATCACAATCGTAAAACCCAACAGTTTTCTATTAGAGAAGCTCCCTCAGCTACTGCCCATTGAGCAACTGGTTTTATTTCTCATTACTTTAATTAATGGAGTAAGTAAATACAGCAGGATGCCTTGCTAAGATCGAACTTGCTTTTATTTTCCTTCCCTGCTCTAGGAAGAGTCCCTTTGGTCATTGTTAGAAGGTAAGTTACTTCTGAGGCTCCTCGGGGGGCCCTGTGTATAAGACACCCTAGAGATCAACAGGGCGGCTTCCCATCCCTCAGAGGGTAGAAGGATAGCTGTGTTGAGCAGGAAAGGGGACCTACGAAGGCCCTCTTAGTTTTGAAGTTGGAAAAGGAAAAAGCTGTTCACTTTTAGGGGGGAGCTGATTCTCAGGGAAGGAAAGTGATTCTAGGTCTGCAAGGAGTGGTCCCTAGGAACAAATATGGGGAAACCAGAAATTTGGAGAAAGACTGTGGGAGGGACTGGACCAGCTGGCTATTAAGAACTATAATTCTGTGCATCCAGTGGGGTAGTTTTGGACATGCTCAGCACTGATGGAATGGCTTTTCCTTCTTCAAGGGCCCATGATGTCCCACATCAGAGTCGGGGTGAAGTAGCTGCCCAGGATTATCTATTAGGCTGTAAGGGCCCAGCTGATCACAACCACACTAGAGGGCATCCAGTAGTAGAGGGAAGAGCCCAGCTTTCCCTGTGTTAATGTGGGATTCAGACCATCTCCTTTCTGAGTCTATGTAAATGCTAGGATTTGAAAAATTCAATGGAGAAGTTGAAAACAATCAAACAAACTAGGAATCCCCAAGCAAAACAATTCCTTTGTGACGCAGGACATGACCTTGGGGTTTCATAAGCAGCTCACGGAGCAGTAAAAAGTGGGAATTAGTAGGGACGGAGGAAGCCTCCGCAGTGTCATGACACTCATCCCAGCCCTATGAAAACATTGTGATACAATCAGAAGTTGAACATCTTCTAAACAGGCACTTCCTCCCTTCTAAGACAGGGTCTCTATAAAATTCTCTTGTAAATTTCAAGTCTGTTTTTTTCCAGAGGAGGAGCTCTGCGGCTGTATTTTTTGTGAATGTGATTTTGTTGAGGCATTCACCATGCCCGTAGGTGGGTTTAGAGTGGCCTGAGTCTTCCAAGCTTTAAAAGGTCTCATTTTTTATTGGGACAGCTCTTGGTGTGTAATTGTTACAGGTGTAGAGATAATCTGAGCAGCAGGGGCTTTCCAGACCATTTTGCCCCCGCCGCCATCTTACAGACAAGGATCTGAGATCTAGGGAAGGTAATGGAATTGTCCAAAGTCAGGGAGCCTGTTGGAGACAGAGACAGCTGGTGCTAGGGCAGTATGGAATTGAGATGGACAGTGGCCTGATGGAGGGTTTTGTTGTTGCAAACACATCACCTTGTTGACTCATTCTGAGTTTAGAGTTGGCTGAATTCCATAAGTAATTTGCTTTCGCGTGTGGAACCACTAAGTCATGAAGTGTCTGTTCTATGTTTGAGTTACAAACACCCATCTTCCTTCTCCTTTCTCTTCCCGGCAATGCATCCTTCATGACCACTGCAGATTCCCTCCTCCTCTGAAATCCCTTCCTGTCACCCACAGGATGTTCATGTCTCTCTATTTGTGCCCACTGCACTCTAGCACCTGTTTTGTTAGTGGACGTCACAAAGTGCCTGTTATCCTTACTCTACCGCAAACTCCTCCTTATAGGCAGGGTCAATGCTTGTATTTCCGTGTCCCAGCACCTAGCACATAGTGGGCATCCAGTTGGTTGAGTGAATACATGTGCCATTGTTTCTTTGGGCCTAAGTGTAGTACTTTACACTTAATAGATGCATGGTTAGTTTCTGTTCCAGAGCTATAAAAATTTAGTTTTGCACATTTTCAGCATATCAAAGATGGAGGGGGCCAGTTTATAAATGCATAACCTGACACTCAGAAAGGGAATTGACTTATCCAAAGATGCACAGCATTTGTGTGTCAGAATTAAACTGAAATCAAGCCTCTGTGAAAATACAAAAGCCTACCTATTGTTCCTGTGCCACTATTTAAAATATTTCTTATTTAGTTGCATTAAAATACATCTCCCTCTAGAATTCCCTGGGGCATAAAGAAAGATTAAGGATTATGTTTCTGGCATTTATTATTATTCTTATTATTTTGTTTCTTCTTAACAAGAACCATTTTGCTTCTTGCTGGAGGTAAGGATCAGAAACTGCCATTTCTCAGTCTTTGGGGGAAGCAGGTCATAATCACTCTCTATCAAATTTTTAGTAGAAATGTCTCCTTGTCATGTGGGAAAAAGATAGCTACTGAACTTTCATTACATATTTTCTCTTCACTGAGTTTACAGCCCCCTCGATGAGAAGCGTGATGCCAGCCTAACTAGAGCATTGAAAATGTGCTGCTCTCCTCCAAGCCGTCAGCAGATCGTGGACACCATGGTTTGTGTCAGACATCTCACAGCGCTGGAAGATAAGCAATGGTAGGAATAGTGGTGGCGGTGTTGGGTCTCAGTCTACCCAAGATGTCATGACTTCCCTGTCAGCTGTCTGGAGCCCAGGAAGGACAACCACGGATCCATGTTCTGCCTTCCATTCTAAAGAGTGACATGTAACAGAAGAGAGATAGGCCCAGAATTAGCCAACAGCAAGGCCCTCTCTTGTGAATCTGCTCCCGAGGGCTTGCAGGTAGAGGAGCTGGTTGGTCTTTATTTCTATCACTGCAACCCCGGCTCCCGAACTTCAGATCTTGGGAGATCAGAGCCTGAGCCAGGCTGAAAGTGGGGCAAAGTCAGCTCTGTGTGGGTGAGGATTGAGTCTGAATCACTCTGCCCTGCCTCCTGAGTGATGGGAGAAGACCAGTGGAAAGTAAGATCCAAATGTTGCCAAAATCCAGCCAGAGTGAGTCTTGTCTGCCCAGCCCCACTCTTGTGGTTTTCAAGAAGAGTCTTCCCTTAAGCAACTGGAGGCGTTGGTTTACAATTCATGCCAATTCATTGCAGCAAGCCTCTATTAAGTGTCTGCAGGGTGCCCAATTAATCCACTGGGGTGACACAGGAGAAGTAGAAGTCTTGACCCCTGCCTTCAATAACCTTACCAACTAGTAGAAAAATTCATTCATTCATTCAATATTTTCTGAGCACAAGCCTACCTTGTGCTCTATACAGTACTAAGTACTGAAGGCAGAGATAGTTAAGGTGCAATACCTCCCTTCAAGAAGGCCACTGTCTGATAGACTGATGGAAGAGACAGGTGCCTGCAAAATGAGTGAGAGGGACTAGAGAACAGGAAGAACAGTGTGGTGGAAGCAAAAAGGAAGGGTACCTTGCCCAGCCCAGGCACAGGTTAGAGGAGGTGATACTTGAACAGCATCATGAAGGATGAGCAAGAGTTAGTGAGGAAATAAAATTATATGTGTCCAGTGCACTTTTAGGAGTCAGAGTCATCTCCTATTAAATTTAGGGGAGGGTTTAATGATTCATGAGAATAAAGAACTAGAGAATTTGAAACTGTGACTCTCTCTTTCTGGATATACCCACAAGTAAACAGAGAATAATTTTTAAAAAACAAACAAAAAATAACTGAATTCTCACATGCTGCTGGTAGGAGTATAAACGGATGCAACTGTTTTTGGAAAACTGGCAGTCTTTGCTAATGCTAAACATATGTCTCCTCGATGACATAGCCATTCTACTCCCAGGTAGATACCCACAGAATGTCTGCATATGTTCACCAAAATCATGTACAAGAATATTCACAGCAGCACTATTCTTAATAGCCACAGACTGGAAACTGCCATGATGGCCATCAATCATGGTCATTAGATAAACTGTGGTATATGCATGTACACAATAGTGAGAACGAATGATCTACAACCATTCACAACAATATGGATGAGTCTCAAAAGTCTGATGTTATAAAGTACAAAAACAGGCCAACTAATCTATGCTATTAGGAGTCAGGAGAGTGGGTATACCTGGCAGGGGTAGTAACTGGAAATAAACATGGAGGGTGCTTCGCTGGTGCTGGTAATGTTCGGCATCTTGATTTGGGCATTGATAATGTGGAGGTGTTCATTTCGTAAGACTTCAGTGAGTTGTACACTCATGACAGTGCACTGTCTTGTATGTATTTTATCCTTCAGTAAAAAGCTGAAAGCCATCTGTAATCCAGGGAGAGATTGCAGGTCAGCAGCAGACTGTAGGTGGTCCGGCAATCTGGAGTACGGAAAAGGTCCACAGTGAATTGGGTTCTTCTGGGTTACTCTTCTCTCAGAGAGAAGAGTGGGCACTCCTGGGAGGTTTGGTGTCCTTGTATCATTAAATCAAGCACTTTATTTTCCCTCAAAGGAGGCCTTATCCCATTTATTTAGCTTTTGCAACAGATGCTACTATTTCAGGAGGCAGAATGGGGCTGTGAATGGAGCAAGAGTTTTTTCACACGGTTAAGTCTGTGCCCATTACCAGTGGGCAGCTTGACTCTCTGTCCCTTAATTTCCACATCGGTGAATGGGGTGACTGCCTGGGGCTATTGCTCTGACAGAGATGTTGCTATGATTCACTCCTATCCCCATTAATTGCCTGCCTGCTGGGCTCCAGCAGGACAAACAATGTGACAGGATCATGCAAATTCGAGGGATCATCGTATTCTGACCCGGGGCTGGGAGGCGAGGGGTTGCCTGATCCACCTGAAGATGCGTGTACAGAATCAGGATACCAGCCCGTGTGCCTGGTGCACCCCTAGGAAAACTTCCATTGAGATATTACTGTCTCATCTCAACATTTCATGTCCTCCCCTGACACTTGGCCAAGCCACTGAACCCACCATTGTGTTCTCTTCCTCCCACTAAGACAGGAGCCCAGGGATCAACAATTCTAGCAGCATTCTCAACAGCGCAAAGGCTGCTCTCTCTATATTCTAGAGAGGAAGGCCAGGGGAGAGGTGATGTGAAGCTGATGCTAATCATTCCCCCAGGCTCCTGGCCTCCCTGTTGCCCTCCCCACTCCAGTCACCAGGAATGTCACAAGAAAACCACCCTGGAAAGAGACGTGACATAACCTACCATTGTCCCTGACAGCCTGGGATCCCAGCTTGGTCCAGAGCCACGGCGAAGGGAGACGAGGAGAGAAAAGAACACAGGCTGAATGCCGACTTTGTTTCAGGCTCTGTGCTTGATGCTTTTCCTCTGACATCTTTTGCACCATCCGGCAACCATCTATTGAGGACCTGCTAGGGCTTGGGCACTGGACACGCCGTGCAAACAAACAAACAAACGAAAAACAGACCCTGACTCCATGAAGCTCACAGTCCAGTGGGGGTAAAAGAGACATTAAACAGACATTCACACAAATGATTAAATGCACAGATCTGGGATAAACTTGGGGAGAAAGAGAATAAGCATATCTGAGAGCATATCACAAGGTGACCTAGATTAGTTTGGGAGAGTGAGGGAAGGGTCTGCAGAGGAGATGACTTTGAAGCTGGTACCTGAAGGCTGAACAGGAGTTACTGGGTGAAGAACATGGGGAAAACCTCCTGGCAAAGAGAATAGCTTGTACAGAGCTCTTAAGGTAGGAAGGAGAATGATGTTCAGAGAAGCTAAGAGAAGGTGAAGGAGGTTGAAGTGTGGTGCGTGAGAATGGAGAACAGCACACGAGGCAGCTGGAGAGGCAGCCAACATCCAGATCACAGAGGGCCTTGTGGGCTGTGGGAAGAATTTAGAAACTGACTTTAAGAGTAATGGGCAACTACTGAAGAGTTTTAAGCAAGATAATGGTATCCTTATATTTGTGTTTGTAAAGGGTTACTCTGGCTTCTAGGTGGAGAGTGGATAGGTGGAGAAGAAAAAAAGAATGAGAAAGATCAATTGGAGGTCATGGCCATAACCCAGGGAAAGACTATGGTGCATTGGACTGGTGGAGTGGTAGTAGTGATGGCAAAGAGTGGAGAGATTTGAGCTACGTTTTGGTGGTAGAATGGTTACAATTTGATGAGGGAAGGCATGGGTGAGGGAAAAGGAAGTGTCTGTTATGACTGCCAGGTTTTGGCCTGTGCAACTGAGGGGACGGCAATACTATTGCTGAGATGGGGAAAATGAAGAAAAGCAGACAGGTAGAGAAAAACAAAAATTCTGTTTTTGTCTTAATCCTGAGAAGGGCCCTCCCTCTGTAGATATGAAAATTGAGATCCAGAGTGGTCAGAAAACCTGGCCAAGGTCACAAAGCAAGTTCTCTAAATTGTGGCATCAAGGTACTTTGTGACCAATTTCAGAGACTTGTGTCTGTTACACGTGCACATTCCTGCAGCATGTCACAACTTACAAATCAATTTCAAATGTGTCAGCCCATTTTTGATTTTTACCAGTATAGCCTTACATGGTAGACGACCTAGTATCATTATACCCATTTTATGGGCAAGGAAATTGAGGTCATTAGCTTGGCCAACATTACAGAGTTGTAACTGGTATGGATAGGACTGGAACTCCAGTCTCTATGACCCCCTGTTCATGCTTTTCCTACTACCCCTCACTGCTAAGTTCACAAATACTGAAGTCAGCTAAATTCCTTGGTGGGCCAGTATTGGGCAATTTATTTAACCTTTCTGCACCTCAATTTCTTCACCTGTAAAATGGAGAAAATAATATCTGTCTCAAAGGCTTGTCATGAGAGTTTAATGAATAGATGTACGTAAAGCATTTAGCAGAGCACCTAACACAAAGCAAGCACTCAATTCTCATTAGATAAGAAGCTGCTGCTGAGTATGCATTTCTCAACCTAAACACCTCTTTTCCCTTGAGAAAGAGCAGCAGTTTCCAAAGCTGGGAAGGGACTGGAGAATTGCTGGCCAACTTTTTCCCCAAAGGGCCTCCTATTATCTCTATCAATGTCCCATAAGGACTTGGAGAAGTTTCCTCTCCCTCACTGCCCCGCTCCCACTGCCAGAGTTAGTTAACTGCAGAGTCTTGACAATTCTTTCTCCTTGCTCCTTTCTTCCCTACCCCCAACACTGCTCCAATTCAGATCCCATTTCCTTTTGCCTGACCTATCACAATAACCTTTTTTTTTGGTGAGGAAGACCAGCCCTGAGCTAACATCCGTTGCTAATCCTCCTCTTTGTGCTGAGGAAGACTGGCCCTGGGCTAACATCCGTGCCCATCTTCCTCCACTTTATATGGGACGCCGCCACGGCATGGCTGACAGGCAGTGCGTCGGCGGGCGCCCGGGATCCGAACCAGCGAACCCCGGGCTGCCAAGCACGGACTAAACTGCTGCGCCACCGGGCCGGCCGGCCCCCACAATAACCTTTTAACTGATCTCCCAAGTGCTTGCCCAATCTAGCATGCACATCCCTGTGTTTTCTCGTTGTCTACACAAGAGCCTAGACCTCTTCATCAATGAGTCAGGCATCTTTACAGTCTCCTGTCAATCTCTTTTAAACTCAGCTCCCAGTGCTATTCAACAGGGAGCCTTCTCTCCAACCAAAATAGCCAACCCATTATCTCCCAATGCCTCACTCATAATTCCTCTACCACACTTCTGACCGTATTGTTCCTCATGACCAGCACATCCCTCTCTCTTCTTTCCATCTATCTTCCTATTTCTTTAAGGTGCCAGTCAAGTCTCATCTCCATTGTGAAGCTTCTCCTGATTCTCTAGGCTAGAAATCTCTTCCATTGACCCTCAAAGTACTTATATTTTTTAAGCCTTGAGTGCTGGGATGGCTTCTTATTCACTATTGCAGATGTAGTGCTCAGTGCAACATCCTACACATAGTACAATTAGGACCTTTGAATAGTTGTACATATACAGTGGTTATTTGGTATATGCTTTAAATCAGTGAAAACACACAACATGCATTCATTCATCACTCATTTGTTGAGTTAACCATAACAAAGTGGATTGTCCACCTACTGTGTGCTCTTGCTGTGCCAGGAATGCCAAAATGAATGAGACCAATTCCCTGCTCTCAAGGAGCTCAGTGTATGGAAGGTGGCAAGTAAGTGGACACCCACCTTCAGTGTTTTACATGCTGTACCACAAATACAGGATGCTAAGGTAGTTCATTAGAAGAGACCTCCTACTCCCGACTGAGCCAATGATGGGGATATCGTGGGTTTAACTGTGTCCCCTGAAAAGTTATGTTGAAGTACGACTCCCCCAGTATCTGTGAAGGTGACCCATTTGGAAAGAGAGTCTTTGCAGATATAATCAAGTTAAGATGAAATCAGACTGAATGAGAGTAGGCCCTAAATCCAATGACTGGTGTCTTCATGAGGAGAGAGAGAATTAGAGATGCACAGACATACAGAGAAGAAGGCCATGTGACAACAGGGGCAGAGATTGGAGTATGCAGTTTGCAGCTGCAAGCTGAGGAGTACCAAGGATGGCCAGCAACCTCCAGAAGCAAGGAATGAGGCAATTCTTTCTTTCCCAGGGCCTTCAGAGGAAGTATGGCCCTGCTGATGCCTCCATTCCAGGTTTCTGGCCTTCAGAACTGAGAGAGAGTAAATATTTTAAGCCACTCTGTTGTGATACTTTTGTTATGGCAACCCTAGGAAACTAACATAAAGGATAACTGGAGAAGGTGAGCTGTAAGTTTAGGAAAAGCCCCTTCAAATGACGTTCACCCTGCTATACAAAATACTTGGTTGTTTTGGGCACAGTGAGTTAGGAAGGTGGGGAGTCTGGGTTCAGGCAACAGCTGAGAAATGGAGGGGTGCTGGCTGTGGTGCTGATGGGGTCACTGGGTTGGTGAAGGTAGCTAGCTGAGTTGAGGACTGTGAGCTAGATTGAAGCCACCCAGGATTCCAAGGGAGTTGGATGGTCCACATGCTCCCTCGTTCTCTCTCTACTTCCTCTTTCCTCTCTCCCTCATTCTCCTCTTCCCTCTTTTGAGATAACCAGGATACCGTAGGTCTTGATACCCATCCACCACCACCTGTAATATCTCTGCTTCTGGGGACCAAGTTTCCATGATTGAGACACAGCCTCTTCAGGGGACACATGTGATATTGGATTTCTCCCTCTCCCACCCTTTAAAGAACTCTTAAATTGCTCTCCTTCAGGATTTCCTTTTATCCCCTCTCTTTTGGTCCCCATTCTCCCCCCTCACATTGTAGGAAGAATCAGGCCAAAGAGCTAGCAAACAAACAAACAAAAAATCCTTCCCTCCATTTTAGCCTGTCTTCAGCACAGTTGTTGTTTCTGAGGCTTTTTTAAAAATAGAGATTTGGCAAACACTGTGAAACTTAACTGACTGCTACATGTACATATATTTATAAATCAAATTAGTCTCTAGGAAGTACCCTGCTAAATATAGTAATTACGTGAACTTGAATGTTTTCAAACAATTTTCTCTTTCTCTCCTTACTATTTTTTCAACTTTCCTGGAGCTGGGGGTGATGCTGCTGGGGAAGTTTGGTGGAACCTTGGCTGACTGGCCAAATGCTCTCCTCATCAAGAATAAACTTCTTCAGGAGGCATGAAAAAGCTCAAAATTCAAGAGAAAATAATGGGGGGAATGTTTAGGTGATTAGGTCGAAGATAGTACGGAGTAGTTGGTAGAGAAGCATGGGTTTGAACCCTACCACCATCCCTCACTAGTGGTGTGACTTTGGGAAAACCCCTTAGCGCTCACTTTGCAGGATATTTTAGCATCAGAGATACATATATACATAGTGGATAGTAGGTGCTTGTAAAGTGGTGGCCATTAGTGTGATTAGACCGTTAATCTCTCCTTGGCTGAGAAGTTCATTAGCTGTAAGGCTGTTGAGTTAATGGGAATATCAGCCTGCAGAAGAAAAGGAAGCCTGAGCTAATGGGTGTAGGACCCAGCCTCAGAGTCACAACTGGTCAGATCTGAAAGGGATCTTAGGGGTCATCTGGGAAAACCTCCCATTTTACAAATGAGAAAATTAAGGCCCAAATTTCAGAATTGGCTTGGCCAAGGTCAAGAAGTTCATCATACAGCCCAATATCCTGACTGCCAGTACAAGTCCCCCACATGGTAGCCAGTTCTATCTTAGTTGGCACTGTGTGGCCTCCCTAAGGCATATTTTCTTTTTACATACAAACTTGGAACAAGAGCAAGCCTCGTCTCTCTCCTTAAGAGCTGTTCCTTGACCTTGGGCAAGCCACTTAGCCTCATTCAGCCCCAGTGTTTTTCAAGTTCCCAATGGGCATCATCATCCTGGTCTCTCAGGTTTGTGAGGATCAGAGGTGACAAGTCTGTGGGACTATCCAGAACCACCCAAGCAGCTGACTGTGCCTATCCTCTCCTCCCAGAAAGGAGCTGTCTCCAGCAGGGAGGGGAAGGAGGAACATATTTGGCTGCAAGAGGGGAAGGTGCTGTCCTCTTACCCTCTATGATTCAGGCATACAGGTGTGTTTTTAGAGATCTTATCTGTCCCCATGGGAAAGGGGCTGGATGCTCATCATGGCTCTGCACCTGGGTTGCTTTGTGGCCTGAGGTCAGTTACTTTCCCTCTCTTAGGTGGTTGCTGTTGTTTTTTAATCTGTAAGAGGGTAGCAGTGGTGGGACTAGATGATCTCTAAGGCCTCCCCCGGCTATGAGCCACGCTCCCCTGCTACTGAAGTCAGTACCACCCATTCTGAGGGAAGGAGCTTTATCTTCCTGGGGCTGAGGCATCTGGGTTTACCCCCGGTTCCTCACTCCCCACCCTCGGAGAGTCTGCTGGGAAGGGTGTCTGGAACTAGACACCTACTCTCTCCTAATTTTCCCAGCTCACTCTGCACTCCTCAAGTGACTGGGCATCTGGCCTCTGGCAGGGCTGAGGAAAGGGTCTTGGGGACCAGCATCCTGCTGAGTCAGTGATGAGCCAGGATGACAAAAATAAAGGCTACATTTATTGAGCCAGAGTCTGTACACAGACACTACTACAACGAGTCCTCACGACATCCCAGGGGCACAGTCATATTAGCTACATTTTTCAGAAGAGGAAACTGAAACCCACACAATCACATTATCTGAGCAGACCAGGAGGCTCCTAAAAAGGGCTAAGCTGGCATGTAAACCTGTCTCCCTGACTCTAAGTCCATGCTTTTTCTACACCCCTGCTGCCCATCTTTGCTGCTATCCTTTCCTGTACCCTGTGTTCTTTCTGCTTCCATTCCTCTCTCTCTGCATTGTTCTTTCTTGCTTTTTTGGTAGATGCGCATATTCTATTTCATAAGGATTGACATGTAAAAACAGACCTGGAAGGGACCTGTGGGATCAACACACCTTCATTTTATAAATGAAGATCATTAGGTCTAGAGAGCGTCTGTGACTTCCCCAGTGTCCACAGTCAGTGCAGGACAGAAACCAGGGAAGAGATACAAACATTAATTGAGCTCCCATGAAGTTCCAGGTATTGTGCTGGCTGTGTTTGCTGGGTGATCTCATTTAACCCTTTCGACAATGCTATTAAAGTAGTCACCACTATTATCCTCCTTGTCCAGACAAGAAAACCAAGACTCAGAGGGGTTAAGATGCTCATTCAAGGCTGCACAGCAGGTAAGTGGTTGAGTCAGAACGTTCAGTCTGTTTGCTTTTAAAACCTCAGCTATTTCATGTTTATTTCAGTGGGTGCTGCCTCAGTTTCTTCTGAATAATTAGTTTCTGAGACACCAAAGGCAATGAACTGAAAGACACAGATGAAAGCAGGCCCTCTGTATTTTGCCATCTTTTTGATCTGCACTCCAGCAAAGGTCTGTAGTGACTTGTGAGTCAAAGACAGCCCTTTGTTATGCCAAGTAGCAGTAATGCACAACCCATGTGTTCAAAGGGAGGCTGATGTTTATTATGCATTTTCTGTACACCTGACAGTGTGCTAGGTAATTCTCCATGGATAATGTCATTTAGTTCTTGCATCAACCTTATTGATATCCTTATTCTGTGTGCGAGTAAATGGAGGTCTAGGTACATGCCAAAAGTCACCGTGCTAGCGGGTGATAGAGCCTGGATTCAAACTAGGCAACTGCCACGGGTTTCTCAACGTGGGCTGCACATTAAGACCACATGGGGAGCTTTTGAAAAGTAGGATATCATGCCCTTCTCCAGACCAACTGAACGAGGGTCTCCGGGACGTAGAGCATAGTGTATGCATCCGTGTATGTATCCACTGAGCTTTCTAAAGCTCAATGATGCCAACGCTCAGTGAAGGTCAAAAACTACTTCTTTACCAGCAGAGGATTCTTGACCGCTAAACAGTGGTGCCCACTTCCCACAAGCCTCTTGGTGTTACGAGGGTCACCTCGGCCTCCTTGATGCTAAGGAGGTTAACACTAGAACCGCTTGCTACCAGCGCTGTCCAACAGAAATATAACGTGAGACACATGTGTAAGTTTACATTTTCCAGTAACTCTTCTAAAAAGAGTAAAAAGAAACAAGTGAAATTAATTTTCAAAGTATGTTTTCTCTAACCCAATATATACAAAATATTGTCATTTCAACACGTAATCATTGCGAAAATAATTAATGAAATACTTTACATTCTTTTTGGGGTTTTTTTTTGTATCAAGTCTTAGAAATCTGGTATATATTTTATCCTTATATCATCTTTCGGTTTGGACCAGTCATATTTCAAGTGCTCGATAGCCATATGTGGCGGTAGTGGCTAATGTAGTGGACAGTACCACTTTAGACAATTTTCTCTGGCCCTTGTTTCCTCTCTCAAGGTCTCAGGTTCACACAGGAATTACAGCAGTATGCCCAGGAGATACCTTCCCCTATTGAATTCTTGTGGTCTTCTAGGTAACAATCTATTTCATTACCTATATATAGTCTGTTCAGTCTATGATAACCAATCTCTGGTCTCCCAAATGCCCAATGATTACCACCACAACATTAGTTAACACTTCAGTCCTGTCACTATAATTACCATTTCTCTTTTGTGGTGAGAACATTTAAGACCCACTTTCTTAGCAACTTTCACCCTTTGGCTCCTTAAGAAGGGTCTAGCCTTGGGGATGGTTCCAGTAACTTTCACTTAGGCAGGATGATAGAAGGCCAGTCATCTCTCTTCCATACTCCTTCCATTATTTGTTTTTAAAAAGTGAAATGTCTTGAGAAATAATTTGATGATATGGATCAGGAGACATAAAAAATATCCATTCCCTTTGACCAAGTAATTTCCTAAGGAAACAATCTGAAATGTGGGGAAAGTTTCATGCGTAGAGATGCTTATCGGGGCCTTATTTATACTATGAAATAATTGGACACAACCCAAATGTTCAATGCTAGTGCTGTGATTACAGGGGCTGAGCAGAATCTAAAGAGTGGGAAATCACGCCGCCATTTAAAATAATGTCAGAGTTATCATAAAGGGTGCTTCTTATGTTAAAATATGCAGGGGAAAGAGCAAAAATCAGAATTGTTTATGCAGAACTATAAGTAGGTAAAAATATCTCAACACAACAAAATGTCAGAAAGAGAATACACCAAGAAGTGTACTCTTTTGGTGGAAGTAGTTATCTTTTGGTGGAATAATGATGGGCAATTTTTCCATTCCTTTCTTCCACTTATCTGTATTTTTTGAAATACAGTGAGTACATATTCCTTTCATAATAAAATAGGCTGTATTATAATAGGTAAACAATGTTAAGGGGAAAAAAACTTTAAAAAGCAATTAAAAAGTTTCTGCTGCTGCGTGTTAGGAAATCATTTGGCTATGCCTATAGGGTCTGGGGGAGGAGAGGAGGGAGAAAAGGGGATTGTGGGTATAAAGGCTCCTCTCCTGCCAAGCAGATTTGCATTTTGAACACTGATGCATCATTTCTGACAACTGCAAAGTCTTTTCCTAGAGCCTTGGACCAGGGCTGCCCCTCAAACAAAAAGCTGGCTTGTGAGGAAGACCCCTCTTCAGCGGTGTTGACACAACAAACTCTTTCTTTGGCCTGGAGCTGCAAAATGGACGTATTCAACACCCTCAGGAAGGGGCTGCACAAGGAAGCTGCTCAGTGGCTCTAAGTCTAAAATTAAGTGTCTGAAAAGCACAACTATTTTCTAATCCCCTGGGCAGCAGAGTCCTGGTCTCAGGGAACTGAGCTTGAAACCCTGATGACTTCCAGAATCTACACCTTCGAAAAGAGGGCCTTATGACCTTTGTTTATTGCAAAATAAGCTGAGGGGAGGGAGCATTAGGTGAGGCATCTTATGGGAGAGGCGTTAATGTACCCATTTCGTAGATGAGGAAATTGAGGTGCAGAAAGTCACTGAGGTGAAGAAAGTCACTAAAGATGTGAGGGCTACCCCTGGGGTTCAGATTCAGGTCTGCCTGGCTCATGCACTCCCCATTGTGTGACAGTGTTTGCCTTCTCTTTTCTGCCCCACTCTGCAGGGGCTATAGTCGAGGTGGGCAGGCCCTGGAAGATGGAAACTTGGCTGTTGAGCTGGCTCCCAGTTCTGACCAATTTTGTTTTCTCATTGCTGTGTTCTCAGTTTAATGTAAAAAGGAATAATAGACCTGTCCTCCAATGGCCACAGCCATATAGCCTGTCCCAAATAGATCCCATTGGTAATCAACCCAGCTAGTGCATAATCTTAAAAGTTGAGAGGAAGTTTGATGCAAAAGGGCATTCTTACACAAAGGGAGTATCTTTAGCCCTCACAAAACAAGGGGAAACAGGCTGTATAATTTGTGGGGGTTATTTAGAATGCAAGCAACTGTTCCTTAACCCCACATGAGCAACCCAACCAAGACCATGATGGCTCATGTGTCATCCTCCCCTGACAAGGACTGACAAAGGGTCCTCTGTATTTGGCAGGTGATTGGGGGTCGTCTTCCTGCAGGCAAGTGCCAGACGAAGGATGCTTTCAACAGAAGATGGAGGAATAACTCGGGCAAGTTGCAGGCACACAGGTTGTCAGCATGATTCACAGAGTAATTATGGAATAATACAGTGTAAACTATTAGGAGATAATAGCAATAAGTCGGGATTGACTCATTGCTTTGAAATCTTGGGGCTGACAAATCCGCCAGTTATTTGCTAGTTCTCAAAGTTTGTAAAAGTGTAACGTGAGCCAAGCCCGGCAGCTGGATTCAAAGGAGACAGATGTATTATCCCTTTTTACACTAAAGTGTGAGGACCCAGAAATGGGAGATTATAAATGCAACCTAGTGTCCAGGTAAAATGATAATTGTCAGGTGCCTAAAATCCCCAGAAATGAGATGTACTCAGTCCACTGAAAGCCAAAAATAAAGCCAGGGTACAAGGATGGACACGCCTTGTCCCAACCAAAAGGAAAACAAAAATAATAGTAATAATGAAGGCTAGAATTGCTGGAGCACCTACTATGTGACAGGTAATTTATACGGAGTCCATTCATGTGAATTTTCACAAATTAGCAGCTGGGAAAGCTTAGTCTCATTTTTGGGTTGAAGAAACTGTGGTTTAGCTAACCTAAGTAGCACAGCCAATGAGACAGTAAGTGGGGTAGACAGGTTTCAAACCCAAATATGATGGGTTTCAAAGTCCAGGCATTTTCCTATCAGGTGGAGTCTCAGGAGCTGTAGGGTGGGGTCGGCGAATCCACAAGCCTGGCTGACATGCAAGAGACCCTCCTGAAGGGCTGCAATGGGAATGTGGCCTGCCCTGCAGCTGCCACCACGATTGGCCAGTGGGGTGGCAGAAGCAGGTCCAAGCACAAGGGGGGACCCAGCCGAGAAGCTATAGCCAAGTATGCATGAATGTGAGGATGTCCAAGGTCAGAATCATTGATCAAACACTCAAGAAGCACCTACGTCATGTTAGGACTTGGGGCCACAAAGATGAATAAGACTTAGTCCCTACATGCAGGAGCCCACAGTCCAGCCTTCCAGCTCCCATCCCTGACACTTAAGTGCTACACAGAAATAATAGATTCACAGAAGAGGGGTACTAAGTCACAGAGTCTCCTTTGAATTGAGGTGACATTTGAGTGAAGCATCAAGCGATGATTAGGAATTTGCCAGGGAGAGGAAAGGAGGAGGGTGGAGAGAGCAGCTGAAGCAGAAGCCCTGAGGTATGAAAGTGCTTGGGGAGTTCTGGACCAGGGCATATGAGTCTGCCGGGGCAGAGTGGGGCCTGTGTGAGTGGAGGGAGACTCGGGGGGAACTGTAGGCTGTGGGCAGGTTGTGATAAGCCATGCATACCAGATATGCGGCCTGGGCTTGACCTAGTAGCAATGGGAGATGGTCAGGGTGGACAGGTATGATTCTGGGGGAAGACAGGGAACACTCAGGGCCTGAGAAGAGGGGGCCAGTAATGAGCAGGATCCAAGGACAGGCCGGAGAGGCTTGGGAACCAGAAGGCCTACAGGAGGGAGGGAGGGAGGGAGGGAGGGAAGGAGGGAGGGAGGGAGAGGGCAGGAACAAAGAGAGAGGTTGTCGGGTAAACCAGAGGCAGCGACAACCCCAGCAGTGGAAGCGAGCGGTGGTGGCCAGAAAGGGGCTTCCCACTGGATCAGAGCTGTCTGAGCCCGGGGTTTCCACGGGCAGCTCCAGGACGTGGTGAAGGCCCAGCTGGAGGTAACCCTGGAGCCCTCCAGGTATTTCACGAGGCGCCACAAACATTGGGACTAGTCTCTATGCTTAACTCCTTTCCAAATCTCCCCTCTGCCTCTGTCCCCTCCCCATGATGCCACTCTCCACGGAAGAGTGTGGGGCAGGGGACGGAGCAGTCCCAGGAGAGTCACAGACCTGCGTCCACTTCCCAGATCTGCTCAGGGCCTTAGACACCTCCCTCACCCCAGGCTCTCTGAGCTTCAGGACAATTTCTATATTACTTCAAAACATTAAAGAATGTGCTTTATAACCCCAGGGTCTCTAGGTCATCATTTATTCTGCTAGGTCTCCTTATTCTTCCTCAGAGGGAAGGGCAAGGGGTGACACCATGTCAAGCTGTATTGGAGTCTGAAGCAAGAGGAAAACGACTAATACTGATCCTGTCTTTATTTAAAATGTGAATCTTTTGTTCATGATGAGTTTTTGGTAATTAATTTTGATCTTTAAAAAGTACTGTCAAATTATTCTTTATCTTGGTTATTGAGTTTTTTGGATCCACTTAAATTTTGTCCCTGAGGCGACTGCCTCCATCACCCCACTCTCTCCCCCACACTGAGAAGGGGAGTGAAATAGATGAGCACCTATTGTATGTGAGGTGCTTTACAGAAACCCCTGGTTGGTCCCCACAACCCCTGGTTGTGTGGGGAGGGTGTCATTAGTCCCATCTGGCAGGTGAAGAGAGTGAAGCCCAGAGAGGTTAAGCAAGTTGCCCAAGGCTGCCTGTGTCTGGAGAGTGATCAGCGTTTCCTGAGGTTCTGTCAGAGAGTCGTCCTTCCTCTCTCTCTCTCTCTCTCTCTCTGGAGAGTTGGCTGCAGTCTGACTGATTCTACAAAGCCGGGCCCACTTGATTGTGGTGTAACCTGTCACGAAGGAGGTAATGGGGCCTCCGCTGACTGATGCAAAAAGGAACTGGACGGTCAGATTTGTTAACATGCTCATGGCACAGAGGAGCCGGGAAGACTCTGAATCTAGACAGATGGCCTTGGTTCTTGAGACAGAAATATTCCTAGAGCAGAGAAGGGTGATCCATCAGGCTGCCCAGGCTGGATGGAAATATCTCCTGAGAACATCCAGCTCCCTTTCTTTTAATTTAGGCTCCCCAAGCACCCCCAGAGCTGGCTTGTGCTCCTGAGGGGCCCTGCCCTTTCACAGAGGGCCATGGGAGACAAGTGGCCCCAGGGCACCTGTTGGGCCCTGACTCAGTTTCCACTGTACAGAGCACATTGGCGCTCCAGTCAGGCAGCAGCGACAGAAGCAAACAGTGCTTGGACCCTGCCGTCTACCAGACCTGGGGTCAAAACCTGGCCCCACCACTTAATAGAGTGATAACAGCTACCCTTTGTTGAGCCCTGCCTGGGCCACTTTGCATACACCAGCTCCTGGAGCCTCATCATGATTCTGTATTTTATAGATGTGGAAACTGAGGTTCCGAGGAGGGTTGTTGCCCAAGGGCACGCCAGAGTCAGTAGCAGAATCTGGATTTTAACCTAAGACTCCAAAGTCCTTGCTAGGCTTCCTCCAAGTCACGTGGCCCCGGGCAGCTACTTTGCTTTCCTGAGCCCCCTCAGCTGTTCCAAGGCGCTAGTAATGCTTTCAGCATTCTTGTGAGGATTTAATGAGATAATTCATTCGGTGAACATTTTATTAGGTGTCTGCTCTGCTCCCAGCACTGCGCTAGCTCTGGAAGTGCAAAGAGCATCGAGACGTTTCTTAGACACGGATCTCAAAGACCATCGCCCGAGACGGAGTCGTCAGCAAAGACGGCAGCATCCTGTGAGGAGGGCACGGCGGAGGAGAGCGCCGGGCTGACAAGGAGGAAGGGCGTAAGAAGCAGAATTAAGGGTGGTTTCCTAGAGGTGGTGACATCCAGCTTGGGTTTTGAAGGAATGAGGGGAAAGTAATTCCAGGCACATTGGAGCAGCATGTGCCAATCACAGCGGTAAGAAGGAGCAAGTCACGTGAGTGCGGGCGTGGCCACAGGCGGCGCCGCCGGGGCATGCGTTCTCAAAGGGAGGAATAACCATTAACAGGGCGAAAGTATCTTAGATATTTCAGTGGTTTGTGGCCCTCCCAAGGTCCCAGTACACAAACAGATATGTAGTATATCTGTGGTATTAAAATTTCTTGGGCTGATAAAGAAAAAAAATGTCTAAAAACACTCCATAGGCTACAACATGGATGGACCTTGAGTAAAGGATGGCTAAGTAAAAAATGCCAGGAGCAAGGGACAAATTCTGTGTGACTCCACTGGTATGAAGGACCTAGAGCAGTCAAATTCATAGAGACAGAAAGTAGAATGGTGGTTGCTGGGGCTGAGGGGACTGGGACATGGGGGATTATTATTTAATGGGTATAGAGTTTCAATTTCGTAAGATGAAAAATTCTGAAGATTGGTTGCACAAGAATGTGAATATATTTAATGCTACTGAACTGTATAGTTAGAAATGGTTTAGATGGTAAATTTTATGTTATGTGGTTTTTTCCACAGTAAAATTTTTTTAAATGAAAAAGGAAAGCCTCCTTAGGGGGGCAATAATGAAAAAAAGGCTGAGAAGCACTCAGCTAGAACAGGGTGTATGGGGTGGAGGGGGGTGCACCTAGACATGAGGCTGGGAAGGTGAGCAAGGTCAGGCCTGCAAGATCTTGGATCTCGTGTTCAGTAGACTGGAGTTTCAATCCTACAGGCTGGGGTTGGCAAACTTTTTCTGTAAATAGTTTTGGTTCTGTGGTTCATATGGTCTGCTCAACTCTTTGTCATAGAGCCAAAGCAACCATTGACAACATGCAGATGAATGGATGTGGTTGTGTTCTAATAAAACTTTATTTACAAAGACAGATGCATCTGGATTTGGCCCTTGGCCATAGTTTGCTGATCCCTGCTATGCCCTTGGAAATGTCAGGAGACTCAATTTGCATTTTAAGAAGCTACTTAGGCCTCTATGCAAAGACTGGATTGGAGGGAGTGGTGCATGTAAAGAGCCTGGCACAATGTCTTGCCCTCTGGAAGGTGGTTGCCCTTCCCTTCCCTCGTGCCAGGCGTGTCTTCTGAGTGGGAGGTAGGATAAAGTGGTCTCTCTGGGGCTGTCTCCTCTTTCTGACTAGTACTAACCCAAGGCTGTGATGGCTCCTAGCTCCTGACATCCCAGGAAGATAAGAGATGCGCTTCTTTGACTTTTTTTTTTAGCTGCAGCAAGAAGGGAGAGAGCCATATTTGGCAGTGGTGACACTCAGATGGGTATCGATATTTCGCTGTAGGTCGTTAGCAACCCCCCCCCCACACCCCTGCATTTCATAGCTTTGATTCATTAACTCCAATTCCTGGAATGGTAGGTAACACTCAGAGTTGCATTTTGAGCAGGCCAGGGTGACTGCTTCAAAAGTGGCCCATCTAAAAAGGTTAATATTATAAATGCATCTTAAATGCCTAATACGTAACCAAATGCCACAAACATGGAAATGTCAGCAGCATTAAAACTCAGCAAGCAAGAAAAAACAGCTCACCTTTGCTCTCTGTTGTATTTTATGAAGGTCTATGCTGCTAAGTCAGGCAGCCAACTGGGCTGGAGAAACACCTTCAGCTCCCCTGTGACCAGGGGGCCATGCCTGGGACCTGGAGTGGGCCAGAAAGAAAAAGTCTTCCCCCCAGGGGATGGGAGGACCATTGTCAGACCATTGTCTCTGCAAGCCAGAGTATTGGTTTCCTCAGATATAAAAGAGGATGATGATAATTATTCTTGTCCTACTTGCCTTATCTAGAAAGTTCAGAAAGTTCTTAACTAATTATAACGTTGGATACTGCTATTTTTTTCTGGCACCTAGGTCAGTGCTTGGCACACAGCAAGTGCTCAGTACATGCGCATTGAGTCAACATTTCTTCTCTTTCCTTCTACCTTTTCCCTTCCCAAGGTCTACAGGGCTTTGAGGTTGGCTAACATGAACTTAGAGAGATGCTAAAATTTCAGGTATGACCTCCTCCAGGTGTACTTGTGTTTCTTGAGACATGATGTCAGAAAAGTTTTTGAGATTTGAAGGAATAAATGTCTAATAGTGGAATTTCGAGTATATCAATAGTTCAGGGAGGGAGGAATTCATGATCCTCAAATTAGACTGCAGAGGGCCTCCTGCCTCACCCAAGTAGCCCTGTATAATGAGCGTGTGTGTGTGTGCGCGTGTGCGTGTGCACACGCGCACAAGTGCCTGTGCATGAGTGAATATGTGCACGAGTGTATGCGTGGTAAGTCAGGACCAGGGCTGGGGTGAAGCATGTGAGGTGCCCAGCGAGCATCATTTAAGGAGGCACTCATTCTCAGGTGCTGACCCTGCACTGGCACGACCACAGGAGGGAGTGCCTCCTTACATATTGTGTCCCGGGTGACTCCCAAGCCTCAACCTAGTCCCAGCCTTGGGATACTCATATGTGCGTAGGGAAGGGGACTTGTTTAAAATGCAGTTCACAAGCAAGAGCCAATACTCTGTCCTAGATAGCCTTCCAAACCAAGGAGAAATTTCCTTAAATTCTGGATTTTTAGGGAATCTTTAAGGTCATCCAATGCAGTGGTAATTGAATGTTAACGTGCATCTGAATCACCTGAGGAGAGCTTGTTAAGCCTCTAGATTCCCAGGCCTCGCTCCCAAAATTCAGGGATAGAGGCCTGCCTGTACTTATGGTGCACACCCACTCCCCCTTTCAGATAATTCTGATGTGGGTTGTCCAGGACCACCCACTGAGAAACTCTTATAATTAGGGGGACCATGCAATTCATCATCCAAATGAAAGGTCACTTTTGAGAATGAAAGGAATTTGTGATAGTTTAAATCAGAGGATGGAAAACTATGCCTGCGTTTGTAAATAAAGTTTCATTGGAACACAGCCACACCCATTTGTTTATGTATTATCTCTGGCTGCTTTTAAACTAGAATGGCAGAGCTGAGTCGTTCCAACAGAGAGCACATGGCCTGCAAAGCGTAAAATATTTACTGTCTGGTTCTTTACAGAAACAGTTTGCCAAAATCTAGTTTGGCATATCGTTCAGCAAAAATTTACCCCTCTCTCCCTGCTGTGGACAGAGGATGCTTCTCCATGTCATTGATGTTGGGCATAGCCATGTCTCTTCCCTTGGGTGATGGGATGTTAGGGGACATCCCGTGAGCTTGCATCGCGGGGCTTGCTCTCGTTATCTTCTCATTTCAGTGAGAAGAGTATGTCCTGGCTAGCCTGCTGGTCCAAGGAGAAAGAAAGACAAGTGGAGCAGACCCAGACCCAACTCACTGTGTGGAGCTGTGCCCAGCAGAGCCCACCTAAGACCAGCCAACCCCAGCCAATCCGCAGACTTGTGAGCAAGTATAAATGATTGCTGTTTTAAACTATTGAATTTGGGGTGGTTTGTCAAACAGCATTATTATGGTAATAACTGATGGATCCAGAGACACTATTAATAATTACTCCAGGTTTATAGACATAAGCTGGATATGATTACCTTAACCATTATAGTTTAATCATCCTCCTTTCACGTAGAAGCAAGCTGAGGCTTGGAGGGGTGAGGATTTGATCGAGTAAATTTTGGGCAACGCCGGATATCTCATTGCACTGCATTATTCAAAACTGAGTCAGATTTTGTGGATACACAGTAGAGTAGACTTTAAAGAGAGATGCGTAGTGGTCCTCGGGATAAACTGGAGTGGGCTCAGGGGGAGGAGGAGTTAAGCTGTGCATTTGCCCTGGCTGCTGACGCCCGTTTGCCAGGGTGCTGGCTAAAGTCCTGCCTCAGACCGACATCTCTTGAGATGAATGCCGCCCCCCCCCGCCCAACTCCTGAACAAATAAATAGCAAGAAAAATGCAAGCAAAGGCGAGTAGCAGCAAGAATAATTATATAGTTGTCACATATTTTGATTCAGACTTAATGTTGCTTAGCAGAAGTAAATGTGCTGTGAATCAACAGAGATCAATTCATGACACCGTCAAGTGGCAGGTGACATTAATAGAAGATGGCCCTAAATGCTTCTGAGAGCCTCAACAATTCCCTTCCCAGGCACGGCAGAACAAGGGCCCTCCCCAGGGGGTTCCCTGCGAGGAAGTTAGCAAAGTGGAGGGGGCTGCCTGTGAAATTCTTACCCTGGTGCTGGGATTCAAACTGCAAACTGGCCTTTTGTGGAGAGGCGTGTGTGTGTGTGTGTGTGTGTGTGTGTGTGTATGAGCACCTTTGTGCAAGTCTACGTGTGTGCTTGTGTCTTTGTAAGTGTGTGGTTCTTGTGTGCTTATTGGTGCCTGTATGTGCTCCCATGTACGTACATGTGTTTGTGTGTATGATTGTGTGTGTGTTGACTGACATAGTTAGCGTCCCTCTGCTTGCCTGCTGCTCTACCCATAGCCTGGCTGCTCCTGGGGGAGTAGATGACCATACTGCTCTCTAGTATGTGAGAGTATGCGTGAGTATGCCTGATCACATCCACCTTAGGACTGTAAATGATCATTGACTCAACTCAGCCTTCCTACCAGGAAAGCCACAGCTCTGGTTTGGAGGTGATTCTCTTTGATACAGTCTGTCTAATCATTTCTGCTTATTTGAGGATGGCGGAGCTTCTGGGCAAAGTTCAGATCCTCTCCACAGCTCCCCTCCTGCACCTCCTCATTAATTCCATGCTGAATATGCCTTGATAGCTTATAACCGTGTTGCTGTTCCATCATCCCCATGAGGCTTCTCGGGGACCATGACAGAGCTAGGTGGCCTGGGCAGGAGAGGGTTCTGGAGGGTGGTTGGATGGGCCTGAGATGCTACTCAGAGAGACCAGAAGTTCTTATATCCAAGGGGCATCTGCAAATTGTAGCCAAATTGGTAAGCCAGGGTCAGCATCCAGAAGTAGCTTCAAGCAACAGGTCTGAGGAGAAAAAGAGAGGCCGAGACTGGCCAGGGATCAGGAGTAAGCAATCTGAACTGGCAGGAAAGAGGACAAGGCAGGTAAGACAAAAGGCTGTGAACACCTCAGGGGGGCCAGAGTCTCAGCTGGGTCCTGTCCAAATGCCCTGGGGCCAGGCGGGCCTGCTAATATGTTCAGGGCTGGACCAGGCGGACTGTAAGGGGCCTCTCCTCCCGGAATCTTCCCTAACAAAGCCCATTTGTTTTTCATAGAACCCCTACTACCCCCCCCCCCCACGCCATCCTCTCCAGTGCAGTCTGTGATTCTTAACAGATTCTACTGGCTACTCCGAGAATTTGTTCAACTTCCCTGAACATTTAATCTCCTCCAGGCATTAGCTGCCTGTGGTCCAAGCCACTCTCTGGACACTTGTCATTGGCTGCCTCACCACGTTGCTGATTGGTGTTGGTGTCCAGATCTTATCTCTCCAGCCAGACTGAAAGCCCCCTGGCATAGGACTGTGTCTGCTGTGTCTTCACCTTCCTTCTGAGCTGTACACTTGCATGTACTCCAGCCGTCTCTTCTGACTGGTGGGTTGACGTGGCTGTCAGTATCATAAAGCCTTTTGTACATCAGAGACATTCAGTGTCAGCCATATTTTCTTCCTCTGAGTTCTCCAGTCTCAAAATTCTGCGCCCGCCTCCACGCAAGGCCCGCGGGCTCAGCCACACCTAGTTCTTGAACCAACTCAGGCCCCTCCTCTCATCACCACCAATTCCACTCTTCCCAGATGTGCTCATCCGGATGTGATCAGATCTCTTCTCCATGTGAAAGTCATGGGTGGATCCCTAAGGAGTCCCTTGAGGAGCCACGGTGCCTTTGCCCACACTGTCCCCTCTCTACCTGGATTGCCCTTTACCCTTCGCTGTTTTGCAAATGTTCATTATTCAAGACTTGGATTAGCCATCACCTCCTCTGTGAAGCCTTCCCTGATTCCTCCAAGCTGAGTCCTGTGCTCCAGCCTCTATCTGCCTATGGGGCCTTGTTCACGCCTCATGATAGCACTTAGCATGTCATGGTGTCAAAATTGGGTTAGATGTCCAAATTCCCCACCAGACAATTAGGACTTCCAGGGCAGGGACCATGTCTCAGTCATCTTTGTAGCTCTCCATTCCCCATCCCCCAGTGCCACATACATAGTGGGTTCTCAGTAAAACTTTGTAACGACTCCCTTGACCAGCTGCTAGAGAAGGAGGAAGGTCCTTGAGGCAGGTAGAGCAGAGTGGAGAGAGGAGCAGGTGCTGGTTCTCAGGTGGTCAGTGCAGGAATGTCCAGTATTAGACAGTGAGGACTCTTCCTGAAGGAGCACCAGGCACATGCGGGCCAGCAGCTGACAGTCACTGTTATCTGGCAGGTGGGTGGCACCAGGAGGGTCTGGAGCAGACAATAGTTTCCTGGGACACAACTGTTGAAGGCAGCTCCTAGTAGTGAAGGAACCTGGTCAGAAGAGCTTAATTAGAATCCTGATTTGGCCACTCATGGCCAAGTTTTACCACTGATTTTACCAATGCACGATCCTCAGCCAAGGATTTAATCTTCCTGGGTCTCGGTTTCTTTGTTTGTAAATTGGGGGTAGAAATCCCTGTCTCATAGGGTTGGGATAAAGATTAAATGAGATAATATGTTTAAGCAGCGGTCACAGGACTTCCCTGACTGTAGTAGATCTCTCTCTCCATCTAACTGTGTTCACACATTTCTTACATCATTAACCTACTACTACTTCAGGAACATATTTATTTATGTCTGTTTGGTGAGTAAACCAGACATTCTTTGAGGACAAAGACCAGGTCTCAGCTCTGTGTTCTTGGTACCTGCACATATGGGTGCCAACACACACCTGAATGAATGAAAGAATGAATGACTGAATGAATGCTATTAATCTTAGTTGGGGGTGTCATGCCATTGTATATGTTGCAAAATCTTGTTTCTTTTGGGCTGAAGGCAGCAGCTTGAATTATCAAATCAAAAGAAGATTTTTAAAGCAAAACACAGAAAGTTAAGAAAAAACCTTTCCAATTTATAAACCACCAGAGCTCCTGACTACCAAAGTGTTTCCAGATAGAGGTCTTGCCAGGGAAGCTGTGGTGTATAGATAAGGCTCATTCATAATGAGTGAGTGTCCGTTTGCATTCAAATGTGGTAAGGTTCTCAAGCTCTTAAAAATAATTTATTCTCTGGAGGAGGCTAAACATTACCCTTGTAATCTTGGAGATAAGCAATTTTTTTTCTTGGGAACATTTTTTTGTGCATTCCTGCAATAAATATTTATTGTGCTCTTATTCTATGCCAAGTACTATTCTAGGCATTGAGAACATAGCAGCCAGTAAGGCGAGGTGGCCTGTTCTTGCATATATTATGATCTAGTGAGGGGAGATGGTCAATAAATAAACAAATAAGAAAAATAGGAATGGCAAATATAGAGCAGAACTTTAAAACAGGGTGATGTGCTCATGAGCTATTGGGTAACTACTTTTGATTGGGTGGTCAGACCAGGAGGAGAGAGAATTCTAAACAGAAAGAAGAGCTGATACAGAGGCCCTGAGGTGGAAAAGAAAATGGCATATTCAAGTAGTGGACAGGGGAGAAGAGTGACACAAATGAAGTTCGAGAGGAAAGTGAAAGCCGAATCATGTAGGGCGTTATAATCCCTGGGGGAAGAATTTAGATTTTGTTCTAATTGCAATAGCTGGGTTTAAGTAGGGGAGTGACAGGATCTGGTATATGTCTTAAAAAAAAGTCTCTCTGGCTCCTGCATTGAGAATGGATTTTAGGGACCAAGAATGGAAGCCAGAGACCAGTTAGGAGATTATTCCAGTAGTGTGCTGAGAAGTGATGGTCGCTTGGAGGAAGGTGTTGGCAGCAGAGGCAGAAACATGGAGATATGTATATACATTTCCCGATGTATTTGGGAAGTAGAATCAACAGCCTTTGTTGATTGATTGTCAGGGGGAGAGGGCAGTGAATCAAAGAGAGGAATAAAAGAGAACTCCAAGATTTTGGGCTTGTAATAGGGTGAACAGTGGTGATATTTTCTGAGATGGGAAACAATCAGGGGAAATAGTCTGGAATTTTCTCTGTGTGTACATGTGTGCGTGCATGTGTGTATGTGACCACGTGTGCACATGTGTTTGAGTGGTAGGGACAGGGGTGTTTTGGGATCAAGGGTTTTGTTCTGGCCATGCTGAGTGTGAGGTGCATGTTAGACATCCATGCAGAGATGTTGTGCAGGCCGTCGGATATTTGCAACTTGAGCTCTGAGAAGTGATTAAAGCTGGAAATATAGGTCTGGGAGTTATTTGCATACAGATTACCGAGGGAAAAGAATGTAGATAAAGAAGAGAAAGGGATCCCAGAGAGAGACCTGAGGCACTCCGATGTTTAGAGTTTCAGCAAAGACAGAGGAACTGGCAAAGAAGAGCAAGACAGAGGGGCTGTGAAGTGGGAGTAAAACCTGAAAGTGAGCTGCACCAAAGCCAAGAGAAGAAAAGGCTCCAGGAGAGAGGGAGGGATGGACAGCGTTGATGTCAGCAGAGTGATAATAGATCAGTGACTGTTGGGTGGGGTAGCCAGTGGCTTTGGCAGGATGCCTGGGTAGCGTCCCTGTGGTGTGGTGTTGCATGCGTGACTAGAATGGATAGAGAAGACAACGTGAGGCAGGAACATGAACAACTAGGACACTTTTTAAAATTTTTTAAAGGAAGTTTTTCTGTGAAGGGGAACAGAGAAGTGGAGGGGTGGCTGAAGGGTAAAATGGAAGCAAGTATGCTGCAGGTAGAAGATAGGGGAACAAGTTTATATATGGAGGGAAATGACACTAGAGGAAGAGAGAAATGGGTGGTGGAAGGGAGGTGGGACTGAATTGTAGGAGCAAGCTCTTTGGGAAGGAGACATGAATGGGATCCAGAGCACAAGAGGAGAGGTGGCCTTTGAAAGGTGCAGGGACACTTCATCCATGGAAACAAGAGGAAAGATAGAGAAGATGGATTCAGAGGAACATCTTTTCAGTATGGAAATCTGATAGAGTGTCTGTCGAGTTGCATCTAATTGCATTCAAGCACGAGATAAGGACTGTGGCTGTAGTGTATGAGTATGTGTGTGAGTGTTTTCGGGGGAAGGAAGTAGGAGTTTTGAATAGAGACTAGAAGGTGTGAAATAGGCATTTCTAAGGACAGGCAAGTGAACTTCCTTGGAGAGTGTAGTAGGATTGCCAGGCAACACTGAGTGCCAATTTGAGATTTCTGGCCATGAATCTAAAGTTGGACCAGTTATCATATGAATGTGTGTTTTTCTCTGGCAACTTGGAGCAGGTGGAGAGTCAGACCTAATCATGCTCAGGGCTTGCCCTGTGAGATAAGAAGAGGCAGAAGTGGCAAAGGAATTAAAGGTGTTTTGTAGAGACTGATTATAATGACAAAGCATGCAATCAAAGAAAGATCTGGAGGGTGCTGAGGACCCAGGGGGTTGGTTGGGGGCAAGAAATGGTAGGCGTCATCTGTTTAAAAGCCTCAATGAGGTCATAGATGTGCTGGAGCTTGAACACTGAAGTGGGTAAGCTGGTAGGATAAGAAGGTGTCATCAGATGGGATACTTAAAGTCAAGATTGCTCAAAGGTGATGCAGCCGCTATTGGCAATGTTAAGGTCAAGATTATGACCATGGAGCTGGGTAGCTGAGGCAGCCAAGGTGAAAAATGGATTATTGGAGGACATGAGGTCAAGAAACTGAGAGGCCGAGGTGTTGGATGAACATCCACTTGGATTCTGAAGTTACTGTGAGTGACGGTAGAAGTGTCAGAGAGAACACAGACAGACAGGTGAATGGGGTCTGACTGAGGTAGGGGAACAAGGAGGGCTAGCTGGTGGTAAAGCCTGCACTGACCTCCAAGGAGCTGTGTGTGTGTGTCTGTGTGTGTGTGTAAGTGGGGAACATATATGGTCAGGAGGCAGCACTTGGGAGTGAGGAGGAGGAGAGCTACCCCGCTTTCAGCCCTTGAGTATAGGTAGCGGTGCAGGTGAAAGTATTGAAATGGGCTCAGTCAGGATGAGAAGCTGAAGGGAACATTCAGAGAAGGGTTGTAGTTGGGGTGCCTTCTGCCCATAGATTGTGAGCTCCAGAGGGCACCACACAAGGGTGAGGAGGGCTAAGAAACTGGGTGAGATTAGAGGATTTGCAGAGCAGTGAGGGATGAGGTTCTGTGATGAGGGATACCGAGGGGGCTTGGGCTTCTAGTGGGGACTGAACTGAATAGGGTGTGGACATGACAGGATTGGCCAGTCTCTTGGGAGAAAGTGGGTTTGAGCTGGACTCTTCTCTCCTGAGGTTTCATGGTGGTGGTCAAGGGGGCAGGTTTAGGCAGTACCTTGTGTAAGAATGAACTGGACCTAAGAGTGAGCTGGATCTAGAACAATGATGTCATGCGCCCCCAGGCCAAAACATTGAGGTACACAGGAGAAGCAGGCTGGACCAGAACTGAGGGGAGCCAGATCCGTGCTTCTCAATCCCCAATATGCAAACAGAGCACCTGGGGGATCCTGTTAAAATGAAAATTCTGATTCAGTGGGTCTGGGGTGGGGCTGGAGCTTCTGCATTTCTAACAAATTCCCAGGTGATGGTCATGATGCTGGTCCATGGACCACACTTTGAGTAGCGAGGACTGGAGAGTCCATGGTCTACTAAAGGCAGCAGCTACTTCTCACCTGTACCTATGGTTGTCATACGAGAATAAAAGCTCACTATTGTCTTCTCTTCTGATTTTTAAAGAGAAGCCAGAAACCTGGATTATGTAAAATCATCCCATTTAAAAATACTGGTAAATAATCAAAATTTTGTAAAATACTGGTGGGCCAAACAAATCATGCATTGAATTGCACTTAAGGCACATCAGTGTGATTTCTGAGGGAGAGGAATTGGGCCAGGATGGGGAGTGGGCGCCACTGGACGGGGAGTCAGCTGTTCCCGGTCATAGAATTGGCTCTGACTCCGGCACTAGAGGTTACCATTTATGTGGCATCTGAAAGTTATAAAGCAGTTTTCTGGGCACCTGAGCTTTCATGTGCCCCTGCCAGGCTGTGTTCATTCCCACCTCTACAAAAGTTGTCCCTTCCACTTCCGTCATCTGGAATGCTCTCCATCTTCCTCCTACCTCAGTTTATCCCCCTGGCTTTCAAAGTGGTTTAGGTGGTGGAGCACCTGGAAGCCTCAGTTTTCTTTGTGAAATGCCATGATATATTGGCATATTTAATTCCATCATTCAGACCTGGAACGGTTTTTCTAGCAGGAAATATGGCCATATTATACGTTCACAGGTCTCTGTAACTCAAAAAAAGAATAATCACACATAAAATATTTTGAAGAAAGCACATTCCTGGTTACCCATTAGCATTTATTTCCACTTGTTTATTCTTGGTGTCACCTACAGTGCTCACTAGCAGACAAGTGGTAGCAGGCACCCAAAATTTAAGAACAGTTTATGGAAAAAAATCCTCAATATAGAGAAAATTCTATCCATTAAGCTAATGTGTTCTGGGAACTGGAACTACTATTACCCGTTTCCGTGGTGAAAACCCTCCATCGAGGCTGTGGAGTCCTAGTGTTCCAAGTGAGAGTCGGCTGAAAATGTGGCCAAGTCCTAACCACTCTTCAAAGTCTAGGTGAAGACCCCCTTCTCTGCTGAGTCTTTGTGGGTTCTGCCTGCTCCTCTTATCACCCTCATCGCTGAGGTGCTATGTCCGAAACACAGGGTTAATTCCTAGTTATATGCCATCTTAGATGAGTGTTGCATGTGTCTGTCCTGCTGCCTAGCCGTAAGCTCACGCAGGCTGGGACTGTGACTTGCACCTCTGCTGAGCTAGCAAAGTGCAGCCTTAAGAAATAGTTACTTGCTAACTTCTCTCTGCATCTCAGAACCTTGGCAACTCCTAACCTGCTATGAGTCACAGAAGCAGTAAGAATCTGATGATGTTGTAGCTTCTCTCTGCAAAAAAATGCCCATCCATACAAGATTTCACCATGATATAAGGGAGGGGGGGGTTCAAACTCCCCTGAATCTCTCTTGTTCCTCATATACTGACTCTCTACTTCTTTTGTGGTGTTGAAAACAGGACAGACTTTGACGTCAGAAAGTCCTGGATTCAAATCGTGGCCCCATTACTTATTAGCTATATGACTTGACAAGGTACTTGAGTTCTTTCAGCCTCAGTATCTTTATCAGAAAAATGAAACTAATACTAAGACTCTCATCATAGAGCCAGCATGGGGGTTTCAATGACAGTCAGTCCCTCTCTCTGCTTTCTCTTCTCTGCCTGTATGCCCCGCCCCACTTCCAAGGGCCCACTGGCTGCCGGAGACAGACTGGGTGTTTGGACATCATGACCAGCCCCACTGCAAGTGCAAGGACAAGGAGATCGAAGCTGGCCTTTAGCTCTCCCTTCCAAACACCCATTTCTTCTTAGGCTGCCACAGTGAGCCATTCAGAAAACATTAGCCCCCCGGTCGAGATGTTTCCATACAGGTGTAAAGATTTCCCATCCTCTCCTCCTCAGTCTTGTCTATTTATGTGCCCCCCTCAAGGCAGAGAGCTCACTTTCTCCTGATGGGATCCTCCCTCCAAGCAAACCCCTACCTCCTAGCAGCGCCCTCACACATACCAAAAGCTCATATTTCCCCCGCCTCCAAACTGCTCCCCTGATTACAAAATGTTGATTGTGGAGCCTGTCGAAATGCATTCGTAATGCAACTTTATTTCTCAGAGAAAATTTCTGTGGGAGATCAAAGTCTCAGGAGGGCTGGCACCCTGGATTTATGATCCTGGGGCATTTTGGAGCTTTTCTGGAGGATTTCTTTATCCTTGCACTCAGAGCAGGGGGGAGGGGACACTGGGAGTGGCCTGGGGGTGCTGGAAGGATGACCATTGAGAAGTCCAGCACCTGGGATCTGGACCTGCCATTCACCAGCTGAGTGACTGTGTGACCAGGAGCAAGTTTGCTGACAGTTCTTTCTGCAGTGCCTTTCTGATCCCTCCTCCTCGGTCTCCTTTATGGTCATCCCCTCTCGGCTTTGTCCTGTGCCCTCATCTCTTCTCTTTCCACTTCCTGGGTTAGCTCCTCAGCTCCCACGGCTTCAACCGCCGCCTCTCCGAGGATGGCTCCTCAGTCTCTATCTGTAGCTGAAACTTTCAGCTTTGTCCATCTGAATCTCCGTTACCTCCATATTGACACCTTGCAGGTACCTCAAAATCGGCATGCCCAGAACTCAATACACAATCTTCCCTGCAACCCACTCTTTCTCCTACGTTGCCTGTCTTGGTTACTAGCCCCCATCTTCTCCTTGGGAACAATAGGCCAGGAATCTTGGAAGTGTCAAATCAGCCCCCTCCATCACTGCCTGTCCAGCACACACTGAGCCAGAGCATGAGATGCCTTTGGTATCTGCCCACTGTGCTCCATGGCCACTGCCTGGTCCAGGGAGGTCCTTCTTACCATTTGCTTGGATCCTTCTAGTATTCTCCTTGCTAATATCTTCTACCCACTGCAGCCAGCTTATTCCATCTCCCACTCACTAATGTGAGGTCTTGGATCAAGAATGAGACTCTCCCTGCTTCCCTAAAATGGGAAGATTTAAAGAAGATGATCTAATAAGACGCTTCTGGCCCTATCCATGTTTAGTTCAATTATTGTCCATCTAACTCCATTGCTAACAACCCTGCAATAGAGCCTTGCCTCTGGATTCTTTCCTCCAAACCATCTCCCAGCCATTTCCAGAGGGAACTTTCCAAGATTGGAGGAAATGCTGCAATGTCCTCCATGACTGATTTCTGCTTGCCTCCCTGTCTGGCCTCAGCACCTCCCCATGTGCTTTCCATTCAAGGTACACCTCAATGCTTGGCAGTTTCTCACACTCACCAGGTGGCTCCATGCCTCCATGCTGTGCATGTTCTCTGCCAGCTGTTGGAGTTTCTTCCCTCTCTCCATTTCCTACTCTTCTATTCCCCTGCCCCTTATCTTCTCTTTCCTGGGGTCTGTCTGGTGAACTTGTCCTTATTCTTCAAAGTCCAGATCAAGCCTCACCCTTCCTCTAGAGCTGAGCTAACAGCATTTACACATCTGCCTCCCACTTACACATCTGGCTCCTCATTTATACATCTCCTTCCCCACTTGATTCTGAGCTCCTTAAAAATCTTGATATTGCATTCCCAGAACTCTGTATGATGCTGGCACAAAATGCAAGTTCAATAACTGTATTGTGATTGAATGGGTCCCAGAATCTATTAAATAACATCCAATCTCCTTATTTTGGCATATGACTCTCTCCATTGTAGACCCATCCACTGTCAGCTGTTTTCTTTAAAGCACTTAAGTCAACTGCACCATGCATCCTTCCATAATCATGCCCTGAACATGCCCAGCACCACGGTGGGACCTTCTGCTCCCCAACCTCCACCCCCTCTCATGTCTATATGTTATCTCTTTAAGGTCCAGCCAAATGTCACTTCTTCCTTTTCCTTGTTCCCAAGCCAGGAGTGACCTCCTCTTCCCAGGACTTCCATAGGTCTTTGAACCACTTTTATGGTTCTTAGCATTTTGGGCCTTGTAATAAATAGAGTGATGTGGTCAACTTCATTCATCTGTTAATTCCTTGCTCTTCAGGAGTCTGACCATGTACAGGGTCTCCATCAAGGTTATACTTATCGTGTGCATCAGGAGTCTGTTAAAGACTCTCTCAGTGATGGTCCATGAGCATCTTTAAATTCATTCATCCCCATTTCTCCATCCCCACATCAATCCCCTAGTGCTCTCACCCGGACCACGGCAATAGCCTCCTCACCAGTCTTCTCCCTGCCATTGCAGCCCATGTGAACTTTTAACTGTGCAAACCTGACCAATCAGCCCTGCTTAAAATCCTTCAGTGACTTCTCATTGCTCTTGGGATAAAGGCCCAAACCCTCAGGAGGGTCTGTCCTATCCACTGCCCCTCCAGCCCCAGCCCCATCTATCTCCCTGTGCTCTCTGCTCTCCCACAGTGCTGCCTTTCTAAGTGCTCTGGATTCCTTCCCACTCGAGGGCTGAGCCCAGGCTGTTCCTTTGCAGGGAACATTCTCTTTTTCAGCTTTTCCTGGTGGACCTAGTGGACCCCTGCCCATCCTTCAGATCTCCACTCCTTCTCCTCCTGACTTCCACCACTATGTCAGCTCTCCTGATTACACACTCAACATTTACCATAGTTTGTCAGCCTCCTGGAGTGATTATTTGCAACAGAGGGCATGTCTTTTTATTCACCACTGTCCTCTCCCCACATATGTTCATGTAGCTCAGTGTCCAGCAGAGTAGGTGCTCGGGACATGCCTGTTGAATGAATGCCAGGATGCGTGTGTTGCCCATAACAGATCGGCAGAAAAGGCTGCATCTTATTCATCGTGATTGGGAGCAGGAAGGATGCTGTATGTGTCCACGTATGTAGGTGTCAGTCCATGTACATCCAGAGTTTCAACTGGTGGCAGATAAAAACAAAAGGCACCAAAACCCATGTACACAGATTTGAAAGCAGAACTGGAGGAGCAGTCTGGGGTCAAAGCTCATTTGAGCAGAAAACAAGGTAAGCCACTGCCTAGGGCTCCACTGAAGGTTGTCCTGAGAAATTTCTTGTGGCAGGGTTTGTTATTGAGCATGAGAGTGGGGCGGGAGTGAGGCTTTGAAGGCCTGGGCTTCTTCTTTCCTGGTGTGCCTTGCATTCCTTACATGCAGAGACTTTCAGATTATAAATTGATTGTTGGAACTGTATTTTATCTATCTTGGTTCCTTCTGCTCCCATAACAGCTCTTGACAAATAGTAGAAGTTCCATAAATGTTTGCTGAATTTGATTGAATTTATCCTGATCACAGCCTGAGCCCTGGTAAAATTCATACATTCATTCAACATTTACTGCACACCTACTGTTCATTAATTCAGCATTTGTTGTACACCTACTGATGGCCAGGCATGAGCCACAATTGTGAACAAGGCAGGCAAGTTTCCTGTGTGCTCAGAGCTTACAGTGTAGAGGGAATTGGGATGATGCGATCAGTGCGGGGCTGGGAAAGATCAGGGGGCAATGGGATCCCAGAGAAGGGGAAACTAACCTAGACCTGGGGTGGGAGTAGCGATCAGGGAAGGCTTCCTAGAGAAAGTGATTTCTAAGATGAGACCTGACAGATGAGGAGGAGTTAGCTGGGAGTGGGGGATAAGCACAAAGAGTATTTGAGACAAAGAAAAAGCTTATGTAGAGGTTCAGAGAATTCCACATCATTCATCCATTCACCATGGCAGGAGTGAAGGGTAGGGGGTGGAGGTGAGTGATGAGGCTTGAACCTGTGTGAGCACTGGCCTGGTGATGGGAGGTGCTGGGCCAGGAACTTTAATACATTCATTTCTATTGCATTTTCAGGACAGCCCTATGAGGCAAGGATCATCATTTCATACTTTCAGATAAGGCTCAGGAAAATTCAGTGGCTCAAGGAAGTTTGCACAGCAGGTCAGCAGCTGGACCTAGTTTCAGACCTATGGCCCAGGTCTTTCCCATCCTTGTGCCACCTCTGAATTCTGAGGCTGCAGAGGAGGAAACGCACACATTCTGGGGAGACAGTGGGACCAGAGGTGTCAGCACACCCCAATGATGTGGCCACAGTCTGCACTCTTAGGCTCACTGGCTGGTTTCCACCATAATTAGGATCGCTGTGTGCTGCTCAGTGGGGTGGGAGGGAGAGCTAGAAAGGCCACCTCTGCAGACAGCGCTTTTGGCCACAAAGTGTGGTAACCTCTTGTCTTAACGTTATTCAAATGAGGCCCCCAACCGGTTGTGCTCAGAGCCAACACCTGGCTGCACAACTTGGAAGGAGCTCCACAGGCATGAAGGCCTCATTATGTAATTAGGTCTTTGGGAAATGAGCTATTCTTCAGCCACTGCAATCAGGGCTTGATGCAGCTCAGGGGAGGCTGGGTGTGTGTCTCTGTTACTCACTGCCACTGCTGCATGAAGATTGACACAAAGCAAGGAGTCTCCAGGGGGTCCTCTGTGAGGAGGAAAGAGGGCCTTCTTTATCTTCAGTAGGGAACAGCTCGGGGGTTGGGGACAGTCTACAGCAGTGGATCTCAAACCTGAGAGTGCATAGGAATCACTGGGAGGGCTTGTTAAAACACAAATTGCTGGGCCTACCCCCAGAGCTTCTATTGAGTTGGATCTGGGGGAGCCCAAGAATGTGTATTTCTAACAAGTTCCCTGGTGATGCTGCTGCTGCTCATCTGGAGACCGCACTTTGAGAACCACTTTCTAGAGTAAACTGAGGCGCCTGGTCCCCAGCTTCCTCAAGAAGACCCCTACCAGACCCCACAATCAGAGCTAAACTCCTTGTTCCTCACATGTGCACAGGGTTTACTGCAAGCTTCACAATTTAGTGAGGGAGGGAGGACGGGGTGATAATTCTTACTTTTCAGATTAGGAAGCTGAGGCCAAAGTTTCCATGCCTTGGAAATAGTAGAGCTGGGTCCAAACCCTAGTTCTTCTGTTGCCCATTGCACAGGCAGACCTTCAGCAGTTAGTTATTTCCTTCAGCTCAGAAGAGTGAGACCACTAGCAAGGCATCAAAGTCTGTGTTCTTCCATTCTTGCTGAGCACCCAGCTAGACCACCCACCCTCTTTCTGGTTGGGAAGACCATTCGCCAATTTCTCTGCAGGAAATGGAGTGGCGGTGATGCGGACCTCTCCCAGGACTGGCCCATGTTAACCTCCTACATGCTCTGCTCCTGATGCTTAGTCTCCCTCCTGCTTTAGATGTCAACTTCCAGGGTGGTTTTGGAACTCATGAGAGCATGGGGCCCTAATATGTGTGTGGAAGAGAGTCGTCCATGAGTTGAATAGCTACCCAGGACTCAATGTAATAAACTTCTATTGTATTAAGCCACTAAAATTTTGGGGCCTATTTGTTTTGGCTGCCTAACCTGCCTTAATCAATATGATTGGTTTTCTCATAGTGTGATCTTAGGATTGCTTGCACCTCAATCACCTGCTTTCTAAGAATGCAGATTTCTATGCTTTGCTCCATGCTTACTGAAATGGATTCCTGGGCTGCAGAGTCTGGCAATCTGTATTTTAAAAAGTATCTCAGGTAGGTGATGTCAGCACCATGGCAGAGTGAGCATTCCCCTTCAGACTGTCCCCCCGCTAAGACACAACAAAAAGGACATTCGCATACAAACAGAGGACACTCACACACCACAAAAGATGTCTGAGGGACCCACAACCATACATCTGAAGGAGAAGGTGCTGGAAGCCCCAGAGGAAGTGGGGAAAGATAAGGAGAAATCCTCCCCCTCCCTGTTCGATTGGTGACTTTGGGTCCATGTGGCTCCCGGGGGCGGGGCAGCCCTCCATGGGAAAACCTTCTCTCTCAAAGTTCTCTCACAGCCTATGGGGAATTCCCACACAGAGGAGACTGAACTGTTGCAGGGTTGCTGCCATCACCCGAGCACCCCAGGAGAGCACATAGTGAGGGAAGAATGAGAAGCCCCCAGGATTGGGCAGGCAAAAGAGAGAGCCCCTCTCCCTGCATGCCTTGTGCTTCAGCACAACTGGTCGGCCAGAGCCCCTGCAGATCAGAGCAGGGACAGAATACACAGTGTTTGACCCCCACCCAGTGGAGGCAACTGGAAACTGTGACCAGATGTCTTCAGTATAAGAAAAAATAAGCCAATGGCCACAGGCACTATGCAAAAATATATTACATCTCCAGACAAGAAGGAAAATGACAAGCACCCAGAAATCAATCCTGAAGGCACAGAAAATTATAACTTAAATGACAGAGAATTCAAAATAGCTATCATAAAACAGCTCAATGAATTACAAGAAAATACAGATAGACAATTCAATGAAATGAGGAATTTCTTCACAAAAGAGATTGAAACCATAAAGAAAAACCAATCAGAAATGTTGGAGAGGAAAAACACAATGGAGGAGATAAAGGAAAATCTGGAATCTCTAAAGAACAGAGCTGACAATATGGAGGAAAGAATTAGCATTATTGAGGATAGGCATACAGAAATGCTCCAGATATAGGAGGAGAGAAACTAAAAAGAAATGAAGAAATTCTATGAGAAATATCCAGCTCAATTAGGAAATGCAACATAAGGATTATAGGTATTCCAGAGGGAGAAGAGAGGAAAAAATGAGCAGAGAGCTTGTTCAAAGAGATAATAGCTGAGAACTTCCCAAACCTGGGGAAGGAGCTGGATATATCAGTGAATTCATTCAGTCAGTAGATCTCCTAAATATATCAACATGAAAATACCCTCTCCAAGGCACATAGTAGTAAAGCTGGCAAAAGTCAATGGCAAAGAAAAAATATTAGAGGCTGCTAGACAAAATAAATAAATAAAATAACATACAAAGGAATTCTCATCAGGCTCTCAGCAGATTTCTCGACAGAAACTCTACCAGCTAGGAGAGAATGGAATGATATACTCAAAATTCTGAAAGACAAAAACTTTCAGCCAAGAATACTCTATCCAGTGAAAATATCCTTCAGATATGATGGAGAAATAATAACTTTCCCAGATAAACAAAAGCTAAGAGAGTTCACTGCCACAAGACCCCCCACTACAAGAAATGCTCAAGAAGGCCCTCATGCCTGAAAAAAATAGAAAGGGGGTATAAAGCTTTGAGCAAGAAGAAAAATAGGTAGATGAAACCAGAAAAATTGCAGCGCTCTATCAGAATAGGTTAGCAAACAATTATAAATATCAAGATTAAGGGAAGGAAAACGAAAAATAAATATAACTTCATCACTTTAAACACAAACTCAGAACACTAGATGGAATAAGTTGTGACAATAATAACTTAGAAGGGGAAGAGGAAAGGGATTGAATCAACTTAGTCTAAGGAAATAAGAGGCCATCAGAAAATGAACTGTCTCATCCACGAGATTTTTTATACAAACCTCATGGTAACCACTAAACAAATAATCAGAACAAAGTAACACACGAAAAATAAGGAGAAAACTAAGATAATCATCATACAGAACTACCAAACTGAATTGGAAGTCTGAAACACAGGGGATGAGAAACAAAGGAAATGCAACAGAACCAGAAAATGAGTGATAAAACAGCAATATTAAGCCCTCATATATCAATAATCACTCTAAATGTAAATGGATTGAATTCTCCAATCAAAAGACACAGAGTGGCGGGATGGATTAAAAAACAAGACCCAACAATATGCTGCCTCCAGGAAACACATCTCAGCTCTAAAGACAAACCAGACTCAGAGTACAAGGGTGGAAGAAAATACTCCAAGCTAATGGCAAACAGAAGAAAGCAGGTGTTGCCATACTTATATCAGACAAAGTAGACTTCAAGATAAAAAGGGTAGTGAAAGACAAAGGGGGGCAATATATAATGATAAAAGGGACACTCCACCAAGAAGACATAGCATTTATAAATATGTATGCACCCAACACAGGAGCACCAAAGTACATAAAGCAACTATTAACAAACCTAAAAGGAGATATTAACAACACAGTAATAGTAGGGGATCTTAACACCCCACTTACATCAATAGATAGATCATCCAGACAAAAAGTCAATAAGGGAATAGTGGACTTAAATGAAAAACTAGACGAGATGCTACAGAGCACTCCACCTCAAAGCAGCAGATTACACATTATTCTCAAGCATGCATGGAAAATTCTCAAGGATAGAACACATGTTAGGAAGCAAGGCAAGCCTCTATAAATTTAAGAAGATTGAAATTATAACAAGCATCTTTTCTGACCATAATGCTATGAAACTAGAAATCAACTACAAGAAAAAAATTGGGAAAGTGACAAAGACGTGGAGACTAAACAACATGCTACTGAACAACCAATGGGTCATTGAAGAAATTAAGGAGAAATCAAAGAATATCTGGTGACAAATGAAAATGAAAATACCATACCAACTCATATGGGATGCAGCAAAAGCAGTCCCAAGAGGGAAACTCATAGCAGTACAGGCCCACCTTAACAAACAAGAAAAATCCCAAATAAACAATCTTAAACTACATCTAACAGAACTAGAAAGAGAACAACAAACAGCCCAAAGTCAGAAGAAGGAGGGAAATAATATAAATTAGAGCAGAAATAAATGAAATTGAAACCAAAAATACAGTAGAAAGGATCAATGAAACAACGAGTTGGTTCTTTGAGAAGACAAACAAAATTGACAAACCCTTAGCCAGAATCACTAAGAAAAAAAGAAAGAAGCCTCAAGTAAATAAAATTAGAAATGAAGGAGGAGAAATTACAATGGATAACACAGAAATACAAAGGATTATAAGAGAATACTATGAAAAGCTATATGCCAACAAATTGGACAATCCAGAAGAAATAGATAAATTCTTAGACTCACACAACCTCCCAGAACTAATCAAGAAGAAATAGAGAGGGGCCGGCCCGGTGGCGCAGCGGTTTCGTCCACGCTTGGCAGCCCGGGGTTCGCGGGTTCGGATCCCGGGCGCCCGCGGATGCACTGCATGCTGTGGCGGCGTCCCATATAAAGTAGAGGAAGATGGGCACGATGTTAGCCCAAGGCCAGTCTTCCTCAGCAAAAAAGAGGAGGATTAGCAACGGATGTTAGCTCAGGGCTGGTCTTCCTCACCAAAAAAAAAAAAAAAAAAAGAAGAAATAGAGAATCTGACCAGACCACCCACAAGTAAAGAGATTGAAACAGTAACCAAAAACCTCCCCCAAAATAAAAGTTCAGGACCAGATGGCTCCCCTGGAGAATTTTAGCAAACGTTCAAAGAAGATTTAATACCTATCCTTCTCAAACTCTTCCAGAAAAATAGAGGAAGATGGAGAACTTCCTAACACATTCGACAAGGCCAACATCACCCTGATACCAAAGCCAGACAAGGACAATGCAAAGAAGAAAAACTACAGGCCAATTTCACTGATGAACATAGATGTAAAAATCCTCAACAAAATATTGACAAACTGAATACAGCAATACATTAAAAAGATCATACACCATGACCATCTGGGATTTATACCAGGGACACAGGGATGGTTCAACATCCACAAACCAATCAATGAGATACACCACATTAGCAAAACAAAGAATAAAAACCACATGATCATCTCAGTCGATGCAGAGAAGGCATTTGACAAGATCCAACGTCCATTTATGATAAAAACTCTCAACAAAATGGATATAGAAATGAAGTACCTCAACATAATAAAGGGCATATATGACAAACCCACAGTCAACATCATACTCAACAGGGAAAAACTGAAAGCCATTCCTCTGAGAACAGGAACAAGACAGGGGTGCTGACTCTTGCCACACTTATTTAACATAGTACTGGAGGCTTTGGCCAGAGCAATTAGGCATGAAAAAGGAATAAAAGGACTTCAAATAGGCAATGAAGAAGTGAAACTCTCACGATTTGCAGGCAATATGATTTCATATATAGAAAATCTAAAAGAATCCCTTGGAAAATGATTAGAGATAATCAACAACTACAGCAAAGTTGCAGGATACAAAATCAACTTACAAAAATCAGTTGCATTTCTATATGCTAATAATGAACTAACAGAAAGAGAACTAAAAAAGATAATTCCATTTATAATCACAACAGAAAGAATAAAATATCTAGGAATAAATTTAACCACGGAGATGAATAACCTATACAATGAAAACTATAACAGTTTATTGAAAAAAATCGATGATGACATAAAGAAATGGAAAAACATCCCATGCACATGGATTGGAAGAATAAGCATAGTTAAAATGTCCACACAACCTAAAGCAATCTACAGATTCAGTGCAATCCCAATCAGAATCCCAATGACATTCTTCACGGAAATAGAACAAAGAATACTAGAATTCATATGGGGCAAAAAAAAAAAAAAAAACAACCCTGAATAGCTAAAGCAATCCTGAGAAAAAAGAACAATGCTGGAGGCATCACAATCTCTGACTTCAAAATATAATACAAAGCTATAGTAATCAAAACAGCATGGTACTGGTACAAAAACAGACACACAGATCAATGGAACAGAATTGAAAGCCTAGAAATAAAACCACACATCTACAGACAGCTAATCTTCAACAAAGGAGCTAAGAACATACAATGGAGAAAGTAAAGTCTCTTCAATAAATGGTGCTGGGAAAACTGGACAGCCACATGCAAAAGGATGAAAGTAGATCATCTTCTATCGCCATACACAAAAATTAACTCAAAATGGATCAAAGACCTGAAAGTATAAAATTCCTGGAAGAAAATATAGGCAGTACACTATTTGACATTGGTCATAAAGGGATCATTTCAAATTCCATGTCTACTCAGACAAGGGAAACAAAAGAAAAAATAAACACGTGGGACTTCATCAGATTAAAGAGCTTCTGCAAGGCAAATGAAACCAGGATCAAAATGAAAGACAGCCCACCAGCTGGTAGAAAATATTTGCAAATCATATATCTGACAAGGGGTTAATCTCCACAATATATAAAGAACTCACACAACTGAACAACAAAAAACAAACAACTTGATCAAAAAATGGGCAGAGGATATGAACAGATACTTTTCCAAGGAAGATAAACAGATGGCCAATAGGCACATGAAAAAATGTTCAACATCACTAATCATCAGGGAAATGCAAATCAAAACTACACTAAGATATCACTTTACACCCATTAGAATGGCTATAATCACCAAGACAAAAAATAACAAATGTTGGAAAGGTTGTGGAGAAACGGGAACCCTAATTCACTGCTGGTGAGAATGCAAACTGGTGCAGCCTCTATGGAAAACAGTATGGAGAATCCTCAAAAAATTGAAAATAGAAATACCTTATGATCCAGCTATCTCACTACTGGGTATTTATCCAAAGATCCTGAAACCAACAATCCAAAGAGGCTTATGCACCCCTCTGTTCACTGCAGCATTATTCACTATAGCCAAGAAGTGGAAGCAACCCAAGTGTCCCTCGACTGATGACTGAATAAAAAAGATGTGGTATATATTTACAATGGAATACTACTCAGCCATAAAAAAGACAGAGTTGTCCCATTTGCAACAACATGATGGACCTGGAGGGTATTGTTAAGTGAAATAGGCCAGACAGAGACAGACAAACGTTGCATGGTTTCGCTCATATGTGGAATATAAACTAACACACAGACAGAGAGAACTGTTTGGTGGTTACCAGGGATAAGGGGGATGGAGGCTGGGCACAAGGGGTGAAGGGACACATTTATATGGTAACTGACAAACAATAATGTACAACTAAAATTTCACAATGTTATAAACTATTAAGACATCAATAATTTAAAAAATGTATCTCAGATAGTTCTTATGCACACTAAAAGTCTGACAACCGTATTCTAGGTCTGGGGTAGACAAATGATGGCTCAAGGCCAAATGTGTCCTGCCACCTGTTTTTATACAGCCAGTGAGCTGAGAATGAATTTTACATTTTTAAATGGTTAAACAAATCAAAAGGAGAATAATAGAAAAATATTTTGTGACATGTGAAAGTTTTATTGGAACGCAGCCATGTTCATTTGTTTATATACTGTCTTTGGCTGCTTTTGTGTTCCAGCGGTAGCTTGAATAATTGCGACAGAGACCATATGGCCCACAGAGTCTAAAATATTTACTATCTGGCCTTTTATAGGAAAAGTTTGCTAACCCGTGTTCTAGAGCCTAAAACTCCACTTTTGAAGGTGCCTCCTGTTGAATGGTAATGTGCAGCTATGGCATCATGACCTGTGGACTTACAGTCCCTTGTGGCATGGACAAATAAGGACAAATATTATCATTCACTCATTCATTTATTCATTCTCTTAGTAAACATTTATTGGATGCTCTTGGAGTGCTGGGCATTGAGTTGCAAAAGAGAACATGATAGGTGAATAATACATAAGCTTGGCAATTATGCTTTTTCCATTATAATGAAACTCATTACTAAATAAAAGACTAAACATTAACTAATCTCTAATTACTGTACAACAATGTTACATATTATTGCTCAGGGATTTCTGTAGAAGGCGTTAACAGAAAAGGTCCACAGTAGGAGACAACTGAAGATCCTTCATTTTATAGGAATAGAAAATAGCAAAAAATGAACTGGAAGCAATTGCAGACAGAGTCACAGAACTCTGTATTTACTTTTCCAACGTGGTACAACACAAGCCAGTAGGAGAGGCAAAAATGTCTTGAAGGACAACACCTAAGAGGGAGAGAGTCTGAAACTCCCAGAGGCCACACAGAGGAGAGAAATATGATCCAGATATATATGGACAGCATGGCCCTGGCCACTTGGCAAGCTCAGCAGTAAGAGGGGGCCATCTTGCTTCATGGATGAGAATCAAGTTCTAGGTATCTCTTGAGCCCTGAGCCGCCCCACTTTTTCTTTCCTTTTGTCCATGTATAACAGGTAGGCCAGCCAGAGCAGGCTGAACAGAATTCACTCAATGCGAAGGGCAGGGAAGGGAGCAAAGCTAACTCCAACGTGGTCAGAACAGAAATTAATGTCTGGGGAGTCTAATTGGGGGTAGGAGTGTAGGTAAGCTGGAAGGGGTTTCTAGGTAGCACTGATTCTCAGGTGGGGTCCAGATTTTAGGTCAAGGAGGTACATCCAAGTCATGAAATGAGTTCCTGAAGCAGGATCCCATTTTAGAAGAAAGAGTCAGATGAAAACAAAGCAATAGTGTCATGCCACCACCGCTTACCTGGTGTAGTCCAGGGTCAAGCCCTAGTTCTGGTGGAGGCAGCTAAAAGTCAAGGTTAGAACCAGAATAGAAGTTCAGACAAGCAGTGGAGGCCAAGTAGGGAGGCTCAGAGCTCAAGAGGTACCTAGAACTTGATTCTCACCCATGAAGCACAACTGCTTTCTTGAAACTTGAGGTATAGCCATCCATCTGACAAAGTTCTAGCCAAAAAGATGTAAGAGAAATCATTGGGGGAACTTGTAGTAAAGCTTCTTAAAGAGGGCTCCCGTAAGATGATGCGGGGCATCTTTTTGTCCTCCCTTCCCTTCCTGCTGCCTCCCAAAATACAGATGTGATGAGTGATGCTGCAGCAGCCATCCTGGGCCATAGAGTGACTTTGAGAATGGAAGCACGTGCTAGAACAGTGTGGGTGAACAACAGGAATCTGGGTGTCTAATAACCCTGGAGCAGCCACACCAGACTTTGGATTATATATCTCCAGACTTCTTTTATGTTAAATAAAGATAACTTTCTATCTTGTTTAAGCCAGTTATCTGGAGTTTTCCATTCTATGATGCCAAACTTACTCCCAACTGATACTTCCCCTCATCCAGCAGGATTTCTCAACGTGTGGTTTTTGTGTCACTGATAGTATACAAGACACTTTTAGATAGTATTAACTCAGACATGCATGGGTCTACGATTATGTATGTATTTTAATACATCCTAGAGAAAATATAGTCAGCACTTCAAATTTGTGACTGCATGGATAAGACTCAGGTTGGTATTTACATTTTAAAAACAAGTCAATTTAAATGATTGGATAAAGAATAAAACAACCAGCTTGCAGGAATGGCAACAATCGTGAAGGAAGGATTGGAATGACTGAATGTTTGCAAGCAGTGACATAGGGAGCAATGCTGAACATGGACCTGTCTTGTTTGGGCAAGCCAGTGCTTGCCTTGCCACAGCAGTCGCTCAATAAATGTCTGTGGAGTGAACGGCAACCTACACAACTGTCTCACTGAAGGGCCTCCAGCTTTTCCCAGCACCTGCTTTGCTGCTCGTGTAGCCCCCTCCCCCTCCCCCAAAGGAAGACCCTAAGCTCTTTCCTTGTATGTTTTTTCCAATATTCTAATAAGCAATTTCTCTTTTCAAAGCACAAGGAGGCAACCTGCTCTTAGGGCTTTTATTTTTCAGGTTTTATTAAATGGAGCTCTTAGCCTCGGCCATTTTACAATTCTGTGTGGATTTCTTTCTAGCGCTGGCTCATTGGTTGGGCCCCATTTTGTGTGGTTGAAATCAAAGGAAACTGCCTCCCATATAGAAGATCTATGGCTACTTGTTTCTCTTGAGCATAAATATATTTATCACCTGGGGCCAGACGGAGCGCTAAGCAGAACCTGTCTCCTAGGGACCGGAGGAAAGAGGAATTCCCTCGCTCTCAACCAGCTCAGCTCACACTAGGGGCCTCTTGCTGTAGATACCTCCCTCAGTCTCTGCACCGCCCCAAGCCCAGCGAAAGAGCAGCAATAATGCCCTGGGTTTGCAGACCACCTTATGGGTTTCAGAGTGCTTTAGGATCTCATGTGTGAGTTTCTGCCTGCACAAGGACACCTGGGACATTTATTTGTCCTCAGCCCTGAAGGCCTAGGAGAGATGACTGTGGTCTCATGTTCACTAGCCATTGCAAAAATCTGGAAAAGGCTGGGAGGAACGTGTAGATGAGGAGGTTCCAGCCTGGAATGGAGGATAGATGGAACGTGCAAGGAGGGGTTGTGATGTGTGGGGTTCACATTGAGATGAACCATAACATTATGGGACCTGGGCTGAGAGAGCAATGGGAGGCCCCTGTGAGAGGTGGTGGGGGATGGTGGAGAGAGAGAAGTGGTGTAAAGGATGACCCAAAGGCCTCTGCTGGGAAGGCTGAGACCACTGAGGACCCGCTAGGGCAGGCTGAGAGTGGCGGTTTGTACACAGTGTCCTGAGGGTGAGAGGTGGGGTTGTGGTTGGAGGAGCAGTAAGCAAATAGCTTTCTGTGGCTGTAACCTGTTGGCACACAGAGGTGGGAGACATTAGCAACAGCTAACTTCCAAAAATCTGGTTTTTAAATGTTGGAATCTGTCAGCATGACCTCTGTCGGTGGCAACTGCCCTACTTGTAATAATACCCAGCACCATATCTGAGCCTCAAGCCAAGAGCTGTGGAAGCAGGTCAGGATGATGTGCCCATTTTACAGGTGAGGCAACTGAGGTTCAAACACTCTCACCCAAGGTTGTGCTGATGATGAGTAGCAGAAGCTAGTCCAGATGCCGAGTCTCCAGACTTCAAGTCCAGGGCCTTTCCATCACCCCAGTGCCTCTGCAATTTGTGACTCACAAAGTAAGGCATTTGGAAGAGTTTCTGGACCATAGAAGGTGCTTGAAGGTATTTACTGGTGAATTGATTGAGCTGTGACCTTGCTAAGGTAATAATCATATTCCTTCCCTTCTAACTCCTGCCCTTTCAGCTTTCCTCTGCAGTTGGCATCCATATCTACTTAAGTTCTTCTCTTCTCCTTGACCTTCACTTGGCTTTATGGTCCCTCCAATTACTTCTTCATTTCTCTCTTCCTCTTCCAGGCAAATTTCATTAAGAGCAGGATTTGGGGGTTGGCTGTAGGAACCTATGTGTTATACTCCACAGCAGAACTAGTTGGGAGTGGTGGCCACTCATCCTTTCTTCCACCCTTTCTTCCTACATATGTTGGCTGAGTTCCAGGCTCTGTGAAGGAAGCAAGAGGAAACAGGGACAAATGTAGTAATTCTCAACCTTCTATGGGCTCTGGACCCCTTGGAGAATCTGATGAATGATCTAGCCTCTCTCCCCTCAAAATGCACATGTTCCCATTCAACCAAAGTTTTGCAGGAACTTATAGGGATTCTTGAACTCCTCAAAGCCTATCTGTAAATGCTCTGGTGGTCCCGGGACCTGTGGTTGAGAAGTAGTGGTGGGGGGTCTATGGATGAACAAAATGGCTATAACAGTGTAATGCAGTCAGGTGTGGAAAGGAAGACAAGGCAGGAGCTGGAAGGGTGTCTCGATGGTGCCAGTCAGAAACCGGGGAGGACAGGGTCCTGGGGCAAGCATGGTGCAGTGTGGGTGAATACAGCCTGGAGGGGAAGACCAGGAATCCAAACTGGATCAAGCAGAGACCTTGCAGGTAAGACAGCACGTTATCTCGGGAGTCTCAGTTCTTCTCTCTGAAATGGCAGTGATAATTTTCCTTGCAGGTCGTTGGAAGACTGAAAAGATAAGGGTGGGAGAGCCCTTACTCCTGTGTCTGAGCCCTTGCTTGTTATCACTGCATCCCTAGCATCCAGCACAGTGCCTGACACAGAGCAGGCGCTCCTTAAATGCATCTGAATAACAGTCACAGAGTTGGCACTGTTTGAGCTTCTACTGAATAAATAAAGGAAGGTAGGGAGGGAGGGAGAGAGGAAATGGCTTGATACTATCCCAAGGGGGTGACATATCAGTTTTGGAAATGCCCACCTTACACAAATAGATGTCTTCCTAAAACTATCTGTGTGTAAATTGAAGTCTGATAAGAAAAATCCTATTCTCCTAATGACTTTGATAATAATTTCAAAAGTGCTTTGCTTCTATTTCCTCTTGATTGAAAATGGGCAGTTGCCTAATATATTGGCCCCTGGAGCATTTTTCCCTAGAAAAGAAGAAATGCTCAGAAAATCAGCTCTTAAATGCACCAATAATGATGGGGGGAGAAAAATAAGATGACTGGGGAACCTTTACATTTCAGAAGACTTTGTCATTTCCCAAGCAGAAACACTTCAAATATTTCACCTGCTCACCCACAGAGCCTCAGGCGGAGGGAGGAGTAGAAGAGAGCCTGCATCCAGGCTTCTGAATTGAATTATGAGCTCATTTTATAGTTTCGGGAAGCACAGCCTAGAAAGATTAGGTGACCTGCCCAAGGTCACACAGCAAGTTCATTGTGGAGTAGAAGGCAGTGACCTTTCCATTGCTGCTAGAAATAAGTGTTAGCGAAAAACTGTAGTTTTATAAAACCAGGGTGACTTATGTAAAAAATCCTCCTCTCTGCTCCCCACCCCTTTCCCAGCTTTTCTGTGAGGCAGAGTCTGTAGAGGAAGGATGGCAGCAGCTGGATACACTTAGGTCAAAATCCCAGCCCTGCATTGCAACCTGTGAGACCTTGGCCACTGATGACCAATGCCCGTGTCCCTCCCCCCACACTACGCCGGGTCTGTTTGGTCTCCACTTGTAGGTCATTTGGGCCCAGCTCCTGGTGCTGAGTGTTGGGAAATGAGAAGAATCCAGAGAAAAGTTGCCACGGCAACACGGGAGCAGTGGTGGCTGCTGTGGAAGGTGATCTATGGCTCTGCACACGTCAGAGGGTTTGCTTGTGTGCTACCCATCTGGGCCCTCCAAGCTTCTGGGTGTGCGCTGGGGGAATGTTAATGCCACCCCCTCCCTCCTTTCACCCTTTTCTAGGGCGGCCACCTGGGCTTGCACCAGCCTCTCTGAGCAAGTGGCCAGAAACAGTCTGGGAAGCTGCTTTCCTCACGGAATAGTTGTCACATCACATCTCAGAGCTGAAAGTAGTCACAGAGATCTTTTGGGCCCAACACTCTCCTTTGACATGTAGGGAAACTGAGGCACAGAGAACAGTGATTTGTTGAAAAACCCACTGTGAACATGGATGTCTTAGTCTGCTCAGGCTGCCATAACAAAATCTGTAGACTGGGTGGCTTCAAAAATGAGATTTATTTCTCACTGTTCTGGAGTCTGAGAAGGCCAAGATCAAGGTCCTGGTGATTTGATTCCCGGTGAGGGCTCTCTTCCTGCTCGCAGATGGCCACCTTCTCTGTGTCCTCACGTGGCTTTTCCTCAGTGCCTGCACGTGGAGAAGGAGTGAGCTCTCTGGCGTCTCTTCTCATGAGGACACTAATCCATCATGAGACCCCACCCTCATGACCTCATCTATGCCTAATTATCTCCCAGAGGCCTCATCTCCAAATACCTCCACACTGGAGGCTTGAGCTTCAATATACGAATTTTGGAGGACACAATTATTCAGTCCACAACAATGGGGAAGGGCCAGAACCAGTTCTCACAGTCCAGTGCTCCTTCTTGCGTGCACCATATTGCGTCTCTGATGCAAGTCAGAAGGGCTATTTAGAGGCCAGTAACCATGACTTGGTGACCTTGGCCAAGTCACTTCCCCTCTCTGGGCCTCAGTTTCCATTCTAATAAGTGAGGGATTGGACTTAATGATCCATGATTCTCTGCTTTGTTTACAGAAATGACATAACTTTTTTTTTCGGTGAGGAAGATTGGCCCTGAGCTAACATCTGTGCCCATCTTCCTCTATTTTGTATGTGGGACGCCACCACAGCATGGCTTGATGAGCAGTGTATAGGTCCGCGCCCAGGATCTGAACCTGCGAACCCCAGGCCACTGAAGCGAGCGGGCAAACTTAACCACGAGGCCACTGTGCTGACCCCATGGCATAACCTTTTTGATGACTCAAAAATGGCTCAGAATGAGACTCCCAAACCAAATCCTATGATCCCACTAATTTTTCTTGGTGTCTGTACAGAAGTACTGGCAGTTTTCAGGAGCCAATCAATGGCTTAGCATCCAAGTACAGCAGCAGCTCTCCTAACACGTTTTCCTTTCTCTAGCCTGACTCCCCAGACATCTAATTTCATCTTCCTGAGACCCACATATGTACAGACCATCCTCCTCTCCTTGCTTAAAACCTGGCCACGGGCCTTCAGGGTCAATGTCAACCTCATTACCAAGGACATGAGGCTCTTCCTCGGTGCAGCATCGCACCAGCCTCCTTTGTCTCACTCCTCTGCTTCCAGGTGACCGTGCTGTTTCTTGAGTGAGTGTCTCCAACTTCATACATATTGATCCTCCACTTTTGTCCACCCTTCCTTTTCACCCAACTTGTCCTAATTCCCACTCATTCTTCAAGATCCAGCATGGGTATTTCCCTGACACTCTGAGGTCACCTCTGTGCTCTCTCAGCACTTAGTACTTATCCCTATGGGAGCTCTTTTCACACTGCGTAATTATTGTTTGGTATCCACCTCTTTCACTAGGATACAGGCTTCTTAGGTGGAAAATGGATCTTGTTTTCCTTTGGCTCCCTAGTGCCTCCTGGAGAGCCTGGCACGGAGCAGGTACTCAGGAAATGTTTCTTAAATGAATGAATAAATCTCACTTTACAAGATTCAGTCCATTAAGGAGTTCTAGGGAGTTGTCTGAAAAAAATCCCCGAGCTCCAGTTGTGAGTGCCTGTTACCCATGTGCTTACTGGCCTGTCAGTTCCTTTAAGCAAGAGGCCATCCACGAGATGCTCACTGGAGCCTGAGAGTCAGAAGGCCCTCAAACGAGTCCTTATTCCTGGGGAACTCATTTCTCCTCCCTGGCAATAGCTATAATGAGAGGTTTGGGCACGATGATCCCTAAAGAGCGTTTTATCTTTAATTGCCCAAAATGCTAAGATATCCAATCAGCAGTCAACAGATAGCAAATATAGTGGTTGAGGTTAGAATGGGAAGGAAAAAAGTCCTATCTATTTAAAGTTTCATTATAGCTGAATCTTAGGAACAAAGGCAGCGACAAGGTAGGACTCACCCAGAGGGGCCCCAAATAAGTGTTCAGCTGAGCAGGAAGTAGCAGGTAGACACCACAGGTCAAGTTCAGGTTGATGAGCTAAGGCAGGTTGGAGCAGGCAAATGGAGCCTAGAGATCAGGGTCAGTGACTAGGTTGATAAGGCTGATCTAAGAGCAGATGCTGTCTGCTTCCTGCTCATGGACCCTCCTATGATGGTATGGGGGACGAGCCCTGCTCTTGACTGATACTGGGACAACTCCATCGTCATTTACCGTTAGAGGTGATCTCAGTGACTGTCAACTCACTGACTTTAATTGAATGAATCCCAAGTTTTAAGCTAGTTTTACGATTGTATAATGCTAAAGAAAGAACATACTTCAGTACAGCATTTAAGGCTCTTCACTCTCCCTTTCTCTCCAGCCTCATCTCCTTTCCCTTGTCCCTCCTACCTTGCATCCTCTCCAAATACTCTGAGTTCCTTTGAGGCACCAAACTGTCCCACAGGTTGGTATCTACACATATGCTCCCCTGTCTTCTCCTCTCATATTCTTCTGGTCAACTCTTACTCCTGGCTTAAAACTCAGCTCAGGTGTCACCTCCTCCAGGAAGCCTTTGATACCTCCTTCCTCAAATCTAGATTATATATGCTCCTGTAGCTCCCAGTATTCTCTCTTATAATACCCACTAAAATGTTTCTTTACTTTGTTGCTTTCCCACTAGGAGCATGAGTTCCTTGAGGGCAAGCACTCTTATCTACTAATCTTCAGGACCAAGCACAGTGCAATGATCAATGAATATTTTTTTGAGTGAATAAATGGATGACAAATTAAAAAATGGAATATAACTTTCAAAGTCCAACCACAGTATTTCTATCAGCACAGGACAAGAATGGAATTGGGCTTTAAGCCCCTGAGAACCTTGTACACTCCGTTAATGAATAATAATGAGAAATGTTTGCAATTAGCATACTCTGTTGGGTGGGAAATGCTGTGGGTGGCAAATATGTTCACTCTCAGTGTTTTGTGGACTAAGCATTCCCTGTGCTTACACAATTTGGCAAACATTGTGCGTGTCCCGTGTGCTGGGTGCTATGGGAAATGCTAGAACTCAGACGGCCATGGAGTCTCCACCAGGCCCTTCTGAATTAACATCTCTTCATGGTAATGGAGTGTGAAGGGAGACCTTTTGCTGTTTCTTAGTGAGTCTGTGTGTACCTTCGGGGAACTCTATTAGGAAATAAATTTTTCAGGAGTTTGGTTGAGCAGGGAGGTTGCCAATGGCTTAAAGGTGGGTGTGCTGAGCAGGGCAGGGAGGATGTACAGAGAATGAAAGTGTATAATATACGGAAGATAAACTCTATGAACGCCCTTGAGGAATATTCTGGTGTGAGGAAGACAGTTGCTCAAGTGTGGTGGCACTCCCCCTCTGGCATTTCACCTCTCCCTTGAGGCGCTCCCACTTTGATCCGTCTGCTGTCTCTATTTATAAGAGAGTTTCACTGAAGCAAAGTACAAAATGCTCTAGGGCTGCACTGAGACAGCTCTCCAGAGAGAGTTAGGGTGGGAGGGACAATGCACCTTTGCTGCCCTGACTTTGCCTCCCTGTCGCGGGCTCACACTGATGCCTGTTCTCCCTCATGCCTGTCATCAGGGGGACCTGCTCGTCCTTGTCTCTGACTCAGCTGTGAGCAAAATCAGAGCCTTCCTTTGGTTTGTCTCAGCATCACTGACATAAGCTCAGTTTGGAGAAAGATCTTTACCAACAACTAAGGGAAATTGACCAAGACTAACAAGCACCACAAAACAAAACAGTAACATAGCTGAGACAGAAGAGTGTAGAACTCATGTCCATTACAGCTAGGGCCCCGGGAACTGCTTCATTCTTCTCTAAAGGCACATGCCAAGCAACACCTTTGTCTAAGCCTTGGGTATTCTCATCTCTCCTTTCAAGGGGGAGGCTTGTTTCTGTGCTTTTATGGTCCCACCCAAACTGACCACTGCACCATGAGAAGGGACCTTGAACAAGGTGGATGATTGTATTTTCCAAGATGGCTAAACGGATATGTATCCTATTCCACATGTTCTTCCTACAGTGTGACATTGACATTCCTCCATCAAGAAGTGAGATCTATGCTCCCTCTTCTTGAACCCGGTGGACCTCTGTAATTGCCTTGATTAGTAGGACAGGGTGGTAGGGCATCACGTGACTTCTGAGCTTAGGTCATGAAAGTGGTTTCCATAATGGTGCATATGGTTTCCACCTGGTGTCAACATGCACGTTGGGTGCCCTGAGCAGACATGTAAGAAGTCTGGCTCCTCTAAAGTTGCCATGGTGGAGAGACAACACAAAGAGGCCACGTAGAGACAGAAGGAGATGCCCACGGAGCCCTAGCTGCCAGCTGTTTGAGTCTTCCCAGCATCAACCACTGGTGAATGAGCCTTGAGATGATTCTAGCTTCCAGTTCTGGAGGCTTCCAAACGATGGCTCAGATATCAAGGATCAGAAACAAGCCTTTCTTGCTGTGCCCTATTTGAATTCCTGACCCCACAAATCCATAAGCATAATAAATGGTTGTTTTATGCCCACTGGGTTTTGGGGCAATTTGTTACGCAGCATTAGATCATCAGAGCAAACAAGGAGGACGCTTTTCACTGCCTGAGTGCTGAATGGCTTGTCTGAACCTCCATCACTGTCTACTTTCCATCTCGTTGTTGACCCTTTGCACCTTTCACCTCTTGATTCCACGCCCCGCCCCCCATTTAAGGCTTCAGCTTGCCCCTTTATTTGCATGTTGCTTTTTTGGCCACCATCTTTACTTTTCCTCACTGGGGATGGAGCTTCTGCTTCTGCATCTCCTGGCTCTCTTCCTCCGCCCTCTCTTTCCTCCATCTTAGCTCAGGATCCATTGCCATGGCACAAACTTTCCACAGGCGGCCCTGGAGAGGGGCCTAGAGATACCAGGCACCGGACAGTCTGGGGCAGCAGTGTTCTCTCTGGTCGTCTTAGTCAGTTCTGGCTGTTATTACAAAATACAACAGACGGGGTGGCTTACACTACATTTATTTCTCACAGCTCTGGAGGCTGGGAAGTCCAAGATCAGCGTGCCAGCAGATTCGGTTCCTGGTGAGAGCTCTCTTCCTTGCTTGCAGGTGGCCCCCTTCTTGCCCTGTGTCATGTGGCAGACAGCGAGCAAGCTCTGGTCTCTTCCTCTTCTTCTAAGGACACTACTCCCTTCATGGGGGCCCCACACACATGACTTCATCTAAACCTAATTACCTCCCAAAGGCCCCACCTCCAAACTCACTGAGGGTTAGGACATTCAGTCTATAACATTCTGCCCCTGACTCCCCAAAATTCATGTCCTTGCATGCAAAATACATTCATTCTGTTCCAACAGCCCCCAAAGCCTTAACTAATTCCAGCATCAACTCTAAGGTCGAAAGTCCAAAGTCTCATCCTTATATCATCCAAATCAGATATAGGTGAGACTTGATGTTCTTTTCATTCTGAGGTAAAAATTCCTCTCCAGCTATAAACCTGTGAAGCCAGTAAGTTGTGTGCTTCTAAAATACGGTGGTGAAGCAGGCATAGGATAGATATTCCCATTCCAAAAGGGACAAATCTGAAGGAAGAAAAAGGTGACAGATCCTAAGAAAGCCCAAAACCTAGCAAGGCAAATTTCACCAGATCTTAGGCTCAATAATAATCCTCTTTGGTTCAGTGCTCTGCCTTCTGGACCCACTATGGCAGTAGTCCTGCTTTCCAGACCCACTGGTGGGGGGCAGTCCCACCTCTGTGGCTCTGCCGGGTGGCAGTTGTGCTCCCAAGGTCCTGGGAAGCCACAATCTAGCCTGTTGAGAGCAAGGCACTGCCCTCTTCCCTACCCCATTTGAAACTGAGGAGCAGCCCTGATGATCTCTGAATGGCCTTCCAGGTCGTTCTTCCCTTGTCTTGAAGAACAGCACATAGAGCTGAATAGCTCTATGATCTGGTCCTCTAGGATCTAAGAAGTCAGGAAATCTTCCTTCATTTCCTCTCGTCTCCCTCCCCTTCACTTCATCGTGGCAGTGCTTCTGCTAGAGTGGCTGATTAAATTCTTGGTTCACACCCATACTAATCTCCTTATCAAATAGCTGTTTGGTCACACCCTTAGTGTTCTGAACATGATTTCTCATTTTTTGTAATACGGATAGGCTGAGAATTTCCCAACTTTTTAAGTTCTGGTTCCTCTTTGTTTAACAATTCCTTCTTTAATTTATTTCTCTCTTCTCACATTTTACTCTAAACAGTCAGGAAGCACTAAGCCACTCCTTTAACACTTTGCTTAGAAATCTCCTCACCTATATATCCAATTTCCTCACCCACAAGTTCTACCTTCCACAAAACACTAGAACACAAACACAATTCAGCCGAGTTCTTTACCATTTTATAACAAGTATTGCCTTCTCCATTGTTCAATAGCACTTTCCTCATTTCTGTCTGAGAGCTCACCAGAATGGTCTTTACTGCCCATATTTCTACCAGTATTCTGTTTATGAGTATTTACGTATTCTCTAAGAAGGTGAAAGCTTTCTCCACAGCTCTCCTTTTTTCTCTCTGAGCCCTCACCAGAATTACCATTAATAGTTCCTCCACAGCAATCTTGGCTTTTTCTAGCATGCACCTCAAAACTATTCCAGCCTCTACCCATTACCCGGTTCCAAAGCCACTTCAATATTTTTAGGTGTTTGTTACAATAGCACTCTACTTCTCAGTACCAATTTCTATCTTAGTCAGCTCAGGCCACCATAATGAAATGGCACAGACTGGTGGACTTAAAGAACAGACTTTTATTTCTCACAGTTCTGAAGGCTGGAGCATCAAATCAGGGTGCCAGTGTGGTCAGGTCTGGTGAGGGCCCTCTTTCTTCCTGGCTTGCAGACTGCCACCTTCTTGCTGTGACTTTACATTGCAGGGAGAGCAAGCTCTGTTCTCTTCCAGTTCTTATAAGGATACGAATTCCATCTTGGGGACCCCACCCTCATGATCTCATCTAAACTTAATACCTCCCAAAAGTCCCACCTCCAAATACCATTATGTTAGGGCTTCAACATATGAATTTTGGGGGGACACAAACATTCAGTCTGTAACATTGGTGAACCTCGCCTTCTCAGGTAATATTCACCTAGACTTAACTGTCCAGACACAACCCCATAGCCTTTCTGTTCTCCAAGGTGGAGAAAAGGAGACTGGAGATGCACATGATAAAGGCCTCTGCTTCCCAATGAAGACTGCCTTCCCTGCTGGCGAGTAAAATATGGGGGACAGATGCAAAAAGACCCCAGGAAGCCAAAATATCAAAAGGTGGTAGGTGTTCCAATCAAAGTCCCAAATCACTGGGAAGGTCTCCAGGAGGGTCAGCAAGAGCCTGTCACAGACCCTCCTTTCCCAGGGGTGGTGGACCTGACATGTGGAGGGCCAGGAAGAGTTCAAAGCAGAGGATGTCTCTGGTACCCGACTCCGCTTTGAGAATGAGCTAGATGCTTTGGGAAGATGATGGATGAGCCTGAGTCACCTAACTGGAAAGGATCCAGAGGTAGGAATTAGACAATGTCAAATCCTCACTCTCCCCCTACTTGCTCAGTGTGACCACAGACACGTTACTTTACCTCCTTGAGGCTTCTTCTTCTTTTCTGTAAATGGGAGTCACCCCAGCTTGCCTTGTCTCTTCCCAGGGCTGTCGTGAGGATCAAATGACATAATGCACAGGAATGTGCCAAGCTATGTGCTGGGCACTCTACCTGTGTTATGTTACTTGTTCCTCACAATAATCCTGCAACGTAGGAATCATCTCCCCATGTTACAGCTGAAGAAACAGGCAGAGGGTCCACACAACCCACCCAAGGTCACACAGCTAATAAGAGGCAGAGCTGACATTCTGGCTCAGATTTGCCTGGTGCTTAAGCCAATTCTCTTTCCATTAGAGCATGATTACTGGTACTGTATTGTTGTTACTGATTTTATGCCTCTCCTATGATCCATCTTGGGAGCATATTCTTAGTATAAGGCACATGGGGGTGCCTGAGCATCATGACAGGGTACCTGGTTGTCCCCAAATTCCCCCACTTTCAATCCCTTGGGCCACATGCCAATTGAATTAATTAGATTTCTACAGCGCTGTCTCCCAAGGATGTCTTGATTCCTAATACCAAGGTCCTAGGGGAATAAGGGACCAGAAAAGATGAGCAGAGGACTATTTCCAGCCCCTGCAGATGGCATAAGTGAGGCGAGGCAGCATACTCCAGGACATCCACCCTGGTTAATGGGAGGCTTAGTCCCTGCAACCTATAGGGGACGAGAAAGGGAGCCCACAATGTAGGCAGATCCAGCCCCGACGACCTTCCTGGACTGGAGTGAGCAGAATTTCAGCATGTTCTCCAACCACAATGCTCCATAATTACCTTTCCTGTCCAAAGAACAAAACCCTCAGACAGAAACCCTAGCAGCAAAACGAGCAGCTAGGCATGCATGCCACGCTTGGCTTTCCGACAAATTAGTCTAGAATGTGTGGATTCTGACTACAGAGAATCAACGTAAGGGAAAATGGAAATGCAAGTGCAGGGCCTTCATTAGGGACAGCTCCCCTGCTGGGTGGAGGCTGGAGGGGAGGGGAACTCCCGGTCTTTAGCAACCAAAACCAAGCCAGGGCAATGCCACTCAGAAACCTGGGCCCGTCTCTGGAAGCCAGTTGGAGGGAGGGGTGTGAGGGATTCTACGCCTCCCGACGGGAGCAAAGCTCAAAAAGTACAAAGTAGATCCTTTGCTAAGTGCTGGGAAATACATCTCCAGGAACTAGTTTATTCTGAGTCCCCCCTGGGATCCTCTCTTGAGCTCATCATGGTAGAGTTGAAAAGCAGGACTTGGGTGAGCCTCCCAGCTCTGCTGCTTAGGAGCCTAACACTTGGGCAAGTTTCTGGCTTTGTGTATGTGTGTGTGTGTGTGTGTGTGTGTGTGTGTATGTCATTGTGCACGCACGCACACGGCCATGTGTGGCTGTGTGTGTGGTTGTGCACACCAGCAAGAAGCAAGCGTTGCTAAATGCAAGAGGCTCACAGGGAGGGGCCACACCGTACATTGCACAGCAAACAACTAAAAAAATACAACAAAAAACTAGTTGGCCTTTTTGAGGCCTGATGGGAATCTTATTAAAACCTTCCTTTCTCCCCAAGGCTTGGTTTCCACATCTTGACTCCACCACTTACTTATCCCCGTGACCTAGTTGTGCTATTTAGTTTCCCTGTACTTCGGTTTCTTCACCTGTAAAATGGGCATCATCACGTGTTCATCAGGGCCAGTGGAGGGAATCAAGCGACGTGACATGTGTGAAAAGCACTTAGAAGCTATAAATGTCCTTTAGGATTTGTTTTTGACGGGGAGAGGGTGAGCACAAATGGTAGAGAAAAGCAAATTTCACAGCAGCATGTGTTTCCTCTTTGTGGGAATGAGGTCTGGTGGGGCCCTAATCCTCAGAGACTGTGTTTAGGGCTCTGGGAAGATTGGTTCCAGAGCCTCTGAAATGAGTCGGAAATTGAAAAGAGAAAGCTCTGGCGATTGTGTGTGTTTATGTGAGTGGGGCGTCAAGCAGATGTTGAGGAGGAGGAGGACTTAGGAGGAGATGTCTGTGTTCTCCCAGGTGGAGGTGAGTGGGGGAGGCGGAGAGGGAGGTCATCCCACTGGGAGCATGGAAGCCCCAGACAATAGCCTGAGACCCAGGAGAAACAGACCAGGAAGAACACTCATGGGAAGAATTCCCGCATTCCCCCGAGCTGACCCTCTCCACCTATCTTGAGGCTGGTGCCAAACTAGATGGGATGGTGCAGGGGCTGAGCCAGCTCAAATACTTCCTACCTGGCATATCCATTTTTTAGAGAACGTGTAGCAGGGCTGAGTGTGCAGTGGGACCCGGGTGCTGGAGGTGGCCACACCAAGTCATAACGGTGTTGAGGAGGAGTGGTAGGCAGCCGGTGTTATGGCAGAAGCACAAGGGGGCTTCTGGCTCTGCTTCCTATTGCGGGAGAGTTCCCCCTCTACTCTCCGGGCACTTTTCTCTGAACCTCACATCTTATTCAGGCTAGGATCCGGGGGCTGTCTCCATCAATGGTGCTCCTGGAGCTCTGGTGCCCATGGGCAGGGGTGGGGTGGGAGTGAGACTCAGGATCAGCAGGGAGGGAGGGCTCTAAAGCATCAGAGGCAGAGCTAAGGAGCACCGAGTGTGGGCAAACCTGGTCCGTGGTGAAAACGGAACCCGAGAAATGGGGCAATATGTCCCTAGATCCTGGGGCATTGATTTGAAATGGGGTCCATAGGGCGTGTGGTAGAGTTGACCAGAAATGCAGAGGAATAATTTTAGGTGTTAGGGAAAAAGCAGGATGGGGGGTGACAGGGCCCTCCCTCAGCATAGCAGTTGATGCAGAAGGAGTGAGTGTGTGATTACATGGGCCTGTGAGCAGAGCCTCAGACCAGGATTCCAGGGAACAGGGTCCTTGTCCCAACATTCCCATTCAGCCTCCATGGGACCCTGAGTCAGTCTTTTACTGATAGAGGAGGAGTCTCCCAATGTTTGAGCACCTTCTACATGCTTGACAGGGCACTGAGCACTTTCATATAGGGATCTTCTCACTTTTGATCTACAGCCCTGAGAGCTCTGAGAAATGATCTCTATTTTACAGATGAAGAAACTGAAGCCCAGAGAGGTTGGGACTCTTGGAGATTCTGCCTCAACTAGGTTTCTACTGGGTCCAAGACTCTGCATTCTAAGAAATCTGCATTTTTTAGATGCTTCTTAGGTAATCCCGAGCCTAAGTCATTCATTAATTATTTGTTAATTCACTCATTTATTCAACAGATATTATTGAGTGCTATCAAGTTCTAGGTACTATTGAGATTGTAGATACAAAACAGTAGACAAAATAGCCCTGGAGGAGTTTATGTTCTTCTGAGGGAAGACACATAATGAAGAAATAAATAAGTAAACACATAGTATGTCAGATGATGGTAAGTGCTATATTGAAAAATAAGGCAGATTAAGGGGACAGAGTGCCGTGAGGGGACATTTGTTCCTTTATCAAGTTTGGTCAGATGAAGCCCCACTGATGAGGTGACATTTGAGCAGAGATCTGAAGGAAACAGGGAAGAGAGCCACATGGCTCTCTGAAGGAAGATTCTTCCAGCAGAGGAAACAGCATGTGAAAAGGCCCTGAGGCAGGACTGTGCTAGCATGTTCAAAGGAGAGCAAGTCAGCCTATGAGGCTGGAGCAGAGAGAGAGGGAGGGAGAGTGGCAGGAGATGAGGTCAAGGAGGTAACAGGGGCAGAGCATGTAGGGCTTTGCAGGTAGGAGGCCCTTGTAAGACTTTTATGAGATAAAGAACCATTAAAAGGTTGTAGCAGCTAAGTGCCATTGACATGGCTTGTGTTTTAAAAGGATCATCTAGCTGCTGTATTAAGAACAGACTACAGAGGGAGCAAGTAAAGAAGCAGGGAGACCAGTTAGGAGGCACTGAAATAATCTAAGGGGAGATAATGGTGGCTTGAAACTTGGTGGAAGCAGCGGAGGAGGTGAGAAGCAATCAAATTCTGGAAATATTATTGAGGGTAGAGCTATTTGCTAATGGAGTGAATGTGAAGTATGAAAAAGGAGAGGGATGAAAGATGAATCCAAAGTTTTGGTCTGAGTAACTGAAAGTGTTAAGTAGCAATGTGCTGAGATGGATAAGTCGTTTTGGGGCTGGGGATAAGAAGTGGTTATGGACATATTGAGTTTAACATGTCTATTAGACATCCAAATGGAGATATTGAGTAGGCAGTTGGATTTATGAATCTGGAGATAAGGAGATGCCTGGGCTGAAGATATAAATTTGGGAATCGTTAGTATATTGCTGGTATGTAAAGCCATGAGACTGGATGAGATACCCTAGGGATTAAGAAAAGATGTCTGTGCCTTATGACACTCCAGTGCTTAGAGGTTGGAGAGATGAGGAGAATCAGCACATGAGACTGAGGAGTGGCCAGTGAGTAAAAGGCAAGTCGAGAGAGAATAATCTTTCAAAAGCCAAGCAAAGAACGTGTTTCAAAAGCATTTGACCTAAGAAATCAACTATGTCAAATGCTTTTGATAGTCAATGTTGAGACCTGAATATTAGCTATAGTATTTAAAAATATAGAGGTCAAAGAGCTGTTTTCATAAAGTGGTGATGGGGTAGGGAATAGGTTCAAGAGAAAATGGGAGAAGAGGAAAAAGACAGAGAGAGTAAAGTATGAGCAGCTTTGCTGTAAAGGTACATAGATAAGTGGGACAATAACTGGAAAACGGGGTAGAATCAAGAGAGTTTTTTAAAAACTCTCATTTTTTTTAACGGGAGAAATTATAGACTGTTTGCTGTGGGGTAGGATCCAGTAGCCAGAAAAAAATTGATGGCATAGGAGAGAGAGGATACAATTCCTGGGGCAATGTTCAGGGTTGAGGATCTCAACTATGGGTCTTGCTATTAACTCTGGACGACGTGTGGAACTCAAATGAGAAAGTGGAAGCAAAGCACACGCCACTGATTTACAGAATGGCTGGAAACAAACCCCCAGGAACAATGGAAAACCCTTTGTAAAGAGTGGTGGGGTGATAACAAACAGGCAGGGGCAAGACTTTCCTAGCCTGAACAGGTAGGAGAGTCAAGCAAAAACAGAGAATGTGGGGCTTGGGGACTAAGGATTGAGTTCTCAAAGGCTGGTTCTATGCAGTTTCACTGCTGAGGTCCTACCTCTGATAATAGAAGAGTAGCTCTTATTGGACCAACTTTCCCACAGATTACATCTATTGACGCTGGACAAAACATTTTTTAAAAACCCCAGAACTTGAAGGCACTGGAGAGTAACCAAAAGCAGAGAGAAATTGGAGAGGCATCTGCATTTGGAAGAAAGGAATGGAAGTAGGTGAATTTCACATTTTTATGTTTTTTTGCTTAATGGCAAGACCTCCTTAGTAGTGCTACGTGAGGTGGCTAAAACACAGATAGAAAATCCTTAGTCTTATTGGTTTGAAAAATCAGAAGACAGGATTCAGGGTGAGCACAGCAGCTAGAAAACAGAAAGAAAGAGATATCAGGAAGAAGAAAGCCATAGAGGGGGAGCCCTAAATTTGGTGTATACATTTTCCCCAATTATTTGGCTGAGCAATTCCTGAACTACACATATGCAGAGCAGACTCCAAGCAACTCAGCTAAGGAAAAAGTAACTGAATCGAGATTCAGTTGCTACCCACCACAGGGAGTAGTTGCTACCCACCACAAAGTTTGAAATTTGAGTTCATCCAAGTTAACTGCTTTCTAAAAGAAAAAAGCAATACTGTTTAAAGGATAGTAACAGAATACAGAATCTCTATACTCTATCAATCACAATGTCCAGAATACAGTTCAAAATTACTAAATATTTGAAGAAACAGGAAAATGTGAACCTAAAGAAAAGGCAATAAATGGAAACGGAACTTGAGATGACCCAGAAGTTGAAATTAGCAGACACAGATTTTAAAGCAGCTATTATAACCATGCTCAAGGACATAAAGGGAAATATGCTTATAATGAAAAAAACGGTAAAAGGAAAACACATTTCAGTAGAGACACAAAGGAGGACCAAATGGAAATTCTAGAATTAAAAAAATACAATATAAATAAATTTTTCACTGAATGATCTTAATAACGGATTAGAAATGATAGAAGAAAGAATCAGTGAAATTGAAATAGATTAATAGAATTTATCCATCCTAAAGAACAGAGAGAAAAAAATTAGGAAAAAAAATAAACAGAGTTTCAGTGACCTGTGGGACAATGTTGAAAGGTCTAACATAGATGTAATTGGAGTCCCAGAAAGCGATAATAGAAAATGGGGCAGACTAAAAAGTATTTGAAGAAATAATGACAAAAATTTTCTTAAATTTGCTAAAGATACACATTTACAGAGTCAATAAGATAAGTAAATTCTAAGCAAAACAAACATCATGGAAACTACACCCAAACACATCATAATCAAATTCTAAACAAAATATTTTCTGAATGCCTAGTGTGTGCCAGTCACAACTGTAAACACTATGAATATAGGAATAAAGAAGATTGATAAAGTCTTTGCACTTACAGACCTACATTTAGTAGTGGATTCAGAAAATAAGTTAACAAATGAACATAAAATATAATGTCAGTGTAATACAAGCAGTATAAAGAAAATAAAATATAATAAAATAAAGAACAATACAGTTAAGTGAGGGACTAGCTAATGAGGGAGTGCTCTTTTGAACCACATATTTTTCATCAAATTGTGTAAGTCATTCCAAAACTCTCCATTTCAAGTTGCTCCTCAATGAGCATGTGATAATAGCTTACATTTATTGAGAACTTATTCTGTGCTGAGCACTATTGTAGATGTTCTACAAATATTAAGTCATTTAATCTTCACAACTCTTGGAAGCAGCCACTATTACTACCCCCATATTAAAAACAAAGAAATGAAAAAAAAAGAGAAGTTAAGTTCTTGCTAAAGTTTGCACAGCTCCAGAGTCCATGGTCTTGGCCATTACAGCACACTGCCTCCATAAACAGATTTCTTTAGCTGACTTATTTGACCAATTTGTCATCTTCATTGTCATCATAATCTTAGGTAGTAGTTATTGGGCACTGATCATGGACCTGGGCACTCTCCTACGTGTTTTACCTAAATTATTTTCAATCCTGACAATCACCTGGAGGAGAGATGTGAGGATCTCCATTTTATTGATGAAGAAATTAAGGATTAGAGAGGCCAAGTAATTTATCTAGGGTCCTACAACCTTTAAGAAGAGAAGCTGGCATCACATCTGGATCTGCTGAGTTCCAAAGGTGGAAAGTCCTTCCTTATTTAGATAAAACCAGCTGGAGAATGCTTTTACAAACTGAAGGCTTTTTAAAATGGCTATAATGACCCCTCGTGAATTTCGCTCACATGCTAACTTTTACTAATTTCTCATTGCCGATCTCTTACATCCAGTTCCACAGTGGCTTTGACCCAACCACATTCACCCTGCACTGTCCCTTCTCTCTGCCTTACCCTCCAGGCAAACAGAAATACTTGGGATTTCCCCAATCTAATTCTCATCTTCTGCCATCTGTCCATTTTCTTTTCTCTTCCTGGTCCCTAGTCCTTCTTTATGCGGTCTGCAATCTGATGGAATCGCACCCTTCTTCCAGATTCGGTTCAAAAAATTCTTTCTCCATGAAGATTTTTTATGTCTTTCCAACCTCCGACTCTTCTGACCCTCACCTCCTGGGACCTGTTTCCAATCCTGGAGCACATACAACTCAGCCAATCCAGATGCTGTCACTCTGGGCAAGTCACTGACCCTCTCTGGGCCTCATTGCAAGAGTGAGAAAGAACCCAGGGGTCGCTCCACATTATTTTCTCAAAATATAAAATTAGGACACAATGGGGCTCCATAGGGTCCCTGAGCAATATCAATTCAGCAGCCAAAAGGGTAGAGCGCTGAACAGCAGGTCTTCTCTCACCTGTACTCCTCAGGGGGTGCTGATGCCCCCGGTGGGCATGAGATAGGATTGGATGGCACTCTTGACTTCCGAGCATGGCACAGAGGCTTTGGAGCCAGCAGATCTGTGATTCAAGGCCACGTACAGCCATGTGATCTTTGGGCAAGTCACTGATCCCAGGGCCTCAGTTTCCTCCTTTTCTAAATTTTCGATGATAATAGCTTCATCAGAGACTGTTGCAGTCACGTCACGAGCATGACACCTGTAGATGTGCTGCACGTGTTCCTTCCCTTTCCCCTCCCTGCTGGCTACACGCTGTGGCTACCAGCTTTGGCTGAAAGGCTTAGGTGGTGACCTTAAGGGAAGCCCCCTTCCCTCTGTTACTTAGTGAATTCCTAGACAGAGAGCATCTGGACTCTGAACCCCAGAGGCTGTCTCAGCTGGCTCTGAGGGCTGGCAGCTGCACAGTTCTGCCCATGAATGATGGGCTTGTCTGCTGGCCCAGGGAAGTGACTGGGACTCGCCTCTGACTCGCCCTCCTCCCTCCTGGCTCCATTCTGTGTGGATCATGCTCTGCTCCCATCCCTCTCTGGTTCCCCGAGCATGTTGATAGAGCCCCCTCAAGAGGCAGGGTGGTTGAACTGAGAAAATGAGCAGCAAATTGGATTATGGAGCAGGCTTTTGGTAGGGGGTGATTTTTAAATTACCAGTGATTGGAAATGAACTAGCAGGAAGGCAACTAGCCTCAGAAAAATGCTAGGTCCTGGGAATTCTTTGTATCAGTGGGTGTTTCTACTTCTCTGGGTCTGTGCAACCATTTCATTTCTTGGGGCTTCATTTTGCACATGGGAGAAATGGTGCTGACCTTCACTGGATCCAAGAGGGAAGAGCAGGGTAGGAGGGAAGTTGGAGGGGCAGTCTGACACAGCAGAATGGACGTGGGACTTGGAGGGCAGAAGTCCTTGTGTATGACTTTGGGCAAATTAGCTAACCTCCCTGGGGCTCATTTTCCCACTATCTCCAGGGTTGCCATGATGATTAACTGATGACCAATAACAGGGAAAGGGTGCTTTGGAACCATAAAAAATCTCCATAGATATTAGCATTTGAGGGTTATTGGGAGTGTTAGATGAGATACTGTGTGCAAAACACTTAGCCAGTGACTTGCCCAGAGCAAAGGGCACATAACCAGCTTGTCTCTAGTAGTGGTGGTGGGGCCTCTGACTAGCCATACTTTGGAGTTAGCAGAGCTGCCTCCAAGTCCTGGCTCTGTCACTCACTCGCTGTGTCAGAGACTGATTAATTACTCACCCTTCTTAAGTCTCAGTTTTCTTATCTGTAAAATGGAGCTGATGATAATACATGGCACCTGGTGGTTGTGAGGTTAGATAAGTTCAGCCAGCAAAGCACTGAACACAGTGCCTGGGACACACTCAACACATGTTTTCCTTCCTTTGGCAGCAATCTGAAAGTCATTTGGTTCCAGCACTTTGTCCACAACAGGTCCCCAATACCCAGATTCTACACGACCTCTGGCACCCGGCACCTGTTCAGGGGTGAGAATTCCATGGATGCTCAGGCACTGTCTAGGGGCTCCTGCTACCTACTTAAAATCTCACACCCTTGCATCTTTGCCTCCCTCTTGCACCTCCCCTGCTTCTTTAGGGCATCCTATAAAATGCAGGCAATCAGACTCGCTCTATTTTCTTCCTGGAAATAATATGAGGACCATCAAACAGCTTTCAGATGATCAAGCTAAAAGCTTGATGGCACACATATCAGTACAGCTGTCATGAATTTTTCTGTGGCTAATAGAGGGCATTGGTGGTGAGGAAGTGACTAGAGAGAGGGACCCTGTGGCTGGAAGCTGAAGACGAGGCTTCAAGAGAACAAATCAAGTCCAACAGACTCCACGTCCATCTCTCACCGTCATCAGAACTTGGCTTTGGTGTCCAGTATATAGTAGGAATTGAGAGTCTTGCACAGAGTAGGTCCACAGTAGGACTTTCTTAAGAATTGGTTATGTTGATTCTCATCATACATGGGATGGTGAGGATGATGCTGTAAACATTGACGAAGTGCCTACTCTATGCGAGGTATTCTACATGCATGCTATTTAAATTCCATCTCTGAGGTAGGAAGTGATATCTTCATCTTACACGGGAGAAAAAAGAATAGCCTTGAGGAAGTTAGGTGACAGGCCTGCCATCACACTGCTGGCCGTGACAGAGACTCATTTGTGTCCAGATGCTTCTACATCCAGAACCCATATTCTTTCCTCCAGGGTCTGGGCCAAGCTGTCAGTTTTAAATTCCTAGAGTGGCAGGCATCCTACACTGGATGTCAGTCCTTCTGCAGCTGCGGACAGCACAGTCAGAGGCAGCGGGGCTGTCCCCTTGATCCCTCATCAAGGATGCAAACACCCCTGAAGAGCCCTTGCACTGCGGGAGGCCTGACTGCAGCTCTGCGTGGGAGAAGGGTGAAGGGCTCCTTCCTGAGTGCCTCATAATTGTTGCTGTTCCGCAGATTGCCAGCCCCGGGTGTCCCTTTGGCCTCTGAAAGGTCCAGCCCTCCCGTGCAAATAGATGGAGAGCCACTGGGGTGGTTAACACCCCCCAAATCATGCCGTGTGTGGCATGCGCTCGTTGCTGAGCACCCACACTGCACACTTGCCCAGAATCGCTCCAGTGAGGAAAAACAGCAAAGATAGGCCCATGGAGGCAGGTTTGTATTTTAAGGAGAAGCTGGAATCACTGCTCACGGTTCAAGACAGCAGAGTTTGGGGCCTGGAGGAGGGAGACCTGGGGCTTTTCCCAGCAGGAGCCTTAGAACAGTTAGTGGGTGGTTGTGCTTTCTTTGTCCATAAAGAACAAAGTGAAGAATAGTTATTCCATGTCTAGTGGGCACGAGCGCTGTTCGGAGAGGATTTATTAGCTCTGAAACCAAAGCTTGCTGTGTTATTTACAGGACATGCCATGGCAGGAACTCTCCTTTTTATAAAACCGAGGAAGTCTGACTTGCTTGGGGTCACTCTCTCCCTGGGCTTCATGGGCGGGACTCCACTTGGCCCAGCTGCTGTGACCTCTGAATCCCACAGCTGGGCCCCTTCAACCTTCTTCTACGTGGGCCCATATCCAGGCCTCCTGCAGGGCGAGGGCTCTTTGTGGGACATCTGTGCCCCTGATGAGAGATCAAGAAGATGGCCCCATGGCCTATGACTACACTGTCCAAGGCTACAGGAGGACCAACCTGGGCTGCCATCACTCCCTGCAGGTCTGTCCCAGGCCTCCTTCATCAGACTCCCAGCTCTTGTGTCCTCTCATCCAGGAGGATGGGGAGAGCTCTGGCCTTGGAGTTACATAGTTCCAGCTCCACTCTGCTGCCTCTAGTGTGTGCCCCAGGGCCAGGCACTGAAGCTCTCAGCCCCTCCGCTCCTCCTTCCTCAGTGGTAAGGTCATGCTAGCAATGATAACACCACCCAGGAAGCTCACTCTGAGCAGAAAATGAGATAAAGCACGGAAAGAGCTGAGCACAGTGCCTGGCACATTGTGGGTGTTCAAAATATGGTGCCTATTTCCGTGATCACAGAGGATATTAAAGCACAGGTCGTGGCAATGTCAGACCCTGGCCCAAATTCTGACTCCTCCATACACTAGTTGAATGGTCTTTAGCACTTGATGTAAATTCTCTTGAGTCTTGGATTCCTTTGTGGAAATAGAAACTCTACCCAGTTCTAGAGCTAGTGTAAGGATGGGCTGAGGCAAGGTATATAAGCTATTTGGTACTGTTTTTGACACATAAGAATTCAAGAAATGTTTTATAATACATATTGTAATTGCCACTTGGTAGGTGCTCAATACCCTTTAGTTCCTTGCTGTAGGGCCCTGAGTTAACCGTTTGTTGGACCCCCTGGTGTTGAATGCTTGTGCTCCCATTCTGGTGGGTTGCCTGCTCTCTCAGACTCTGGGCCCCGTCTCCACATTAGACTTGCTCCCAACACTCAAGTGGGATAAATGTCCTCGGTGGATGGGCCTAATTCCTGTGCCCAGCACCTTTCAGAGTCCATCTCAGCCTGGGTCAGGCCTCTGGGCCACACCCACCTCCAACCCAAAACAGATGCAAAGAAACATGAATTGAAAACTGGAACCTTCTTTCCAGGTGAATGAAGAGTCAACGATAATGAAATTTTAGACCAAGTTTGATCTTTCCCAGAGACACTGGAGTATGGCTTGGTTTGGAAACCTCTCTACCAGAAGGCTGCAGTAAGATGTGTCCCCAGACCTCAAGATGGCCTTCTGCACCGTGAGAGTCTGCATCAACTGCGGTGTCTTAGGGACTACAACTCAAGTGATAAAGCCATGGAAAAGCACCACACGAATTTGCATAAGGAAAACAGGAGGGCTCCCACTGTGTGTTTGCCTGCAGACCTACTGTGTGTCAGCCGCTGTGCTGGATACTCTACAAACATGATCTCATTCAATCCCCCATAATATGAGTTCGAGTATCTGTCTTACCAGGGAGGTCATTGAGGCTGAGGAGATAAGTAACTTGTGCAGATCTACCCAACTAGTAAGCTCTCTGAGACAAGGACTGTGCTATTTTCACCCCCAGAGATAAGCACAATACTCAGTACACTTAGGAGCCCAATAAGTGTTGAAGTGGATGAAGACAAATTATTTTCTAGCCTTGTTTTCTACTTGCCCCATTCTTCCAGATTTTTTGCTGTTTCCCAGACTTGCTGTGTCTCTTTCTGGTCCATGATTTTGTGCCTGTAGTTCCCTCTGCCTAGAATATCTTTCCCCTTTCTCCACCGAGCAAAATCCCATTCTTCCTCCAAGACCTGGCTCAAACCTCTCCTTTTCTGTGAAGTTTTAGTCCCTTCTGTGGAGTTAGTATCTTCCACGCAGGGTCCCATGGCAATTTGTACATCCCTCCATTAGAGCACTTATCACATCGACTACAATTTCTTGATTATGTATCTTTTCTTTCATTAGACAGCTTCAGGGCTAGGTCATGTTGGCATTGCCTCTGTGCCCAGGACATCCATATCAGAAAGGGAAAACCGTGCATGCCGACTTGTCTTCACGGAAATATTCCTTAAGTGTATCCACTTCTTTTTAGTTTGAGAACAGCATGCTCAGTCCCTACCTCCTAAGAGTAGAGGGTACTCTTCCCAGGTTGCTGGTTCTTGATGTCAAGAAATGGATGCAGAGGAAATTGTCACAAAGTAACTGGCAATTTCAGGCTTCATGGCAGAAATGTACCCAATGTCAATAGTAAATTGGCCTTTTGACTCATGCTTTGCCCTTTTGTGAGTTTGACCCAGTGGATCAATTCTTCCATGTCTCAATGTCTAGACATCTAGAGACAGAGCCAGTTCAGCCAGCATCTAGGCCCCACCCTAGGCCTCTGTTCTTGGCCTGACAAATCCCATGTTTCTGTCCATGACTCAGAAAAATACAATGGGCTTTTGCTCATCAAATTTGCAGATGACAAGACAGTGGCAGGGACGGTGATTATGTCAGATGACAGAATCAGGACCCAAAATTATCACAATAAGCTGGAACAAAGGGTCAATTCTTTAGCAGAGATTAATATTGGATCCAGAAATGAAATGCACAGGGATTGGAGGGTGTGACTTGGCAGAAGTGAGTGGAGGCAAAGGCTTGTTTTCTCAGCAGTGAGTTAGACACAAGCCAGAGAGTGGTGTGGCCATTAGGAATGGAAGCCGAGTGTGCCTTATTAAAAGTAGAGGTTCTAGAATGAAGGAGGTGATGGTCCCGCTGGACTTGACTCTGGTCTGACAGCACCTGGAGTGTGATGCTCACTTCTGGTCCCCACTCTTTAAGTGAGGCAATGACAATGTGGCCAACATCCCAAGAAAAGTGACCTGATACTTAGGGCACTGAAATCCCAGAAACTGGGGAGTGTTACCTTGTAGAATAGGGGCTCAAGGAGGAACATGACCACCCTTTGAAAATATCCAATTTGTCACATTGAAGAGAGATTTTGTAAGGCTAATGGACAGAGTCAATGTTAATTGGTAAAAGTGACAGCCAGACATTTCTGCTCTACACAAGAAAGAATGTTCTAATAAGTCAGCGCTACTCACCAGGGGAATGAGCTGCCCTGGGATGCTGGGAGCTCTCCTTGAACTATTTGTCAGGAGTGTTATGGGAGACATTATGATGTTGGAAAGAGGGGTCAACTTCCAGGTGACATCCACACTTCAGAGACTAAAATTCCAAATTACACTAGTTTTCCTGTTACTTTAAAAGCCCGAGTTTCCTCAGGCTATCCCAGCCCAGGGGGAGGGAGGACAGTGGACAAGTGGGCGTTATTAGAGATGCACACCATGCTGTATCTGTCCTGCCAAGGGCAGATCATGGACCTTGAAAGAATGACATGCCCCTCAGTTCTCTCTGTGCTCAAGGTAAGTTCCTTTTTGTAAGGCTCCTCATTTCCTCATACACACAGACACAGTCCTGAGGCACGCCCAACCAAGTCTGAATCCCTAGAGAATAGAGCCCAAGCCCCCTAGCTGGGACCCACACTCCTTTGATAACTGGGTTGTTTCTATTTCAAATCCATAAATCTCACTCATACTCCCAACGCCAAGGTAAATCCCCAGAGGGCAGGGCCATGGCTGTGATTACATTATACTCTTCCCTCATAGCACAATGGTTAGGAGAGCATGCTCCGAAGTCCAACAGACATGAGTTCAAATTCCAAATCCCACTTCTAGCCCTTGCTAGCTCTGTGAGTTGGGCAAGGTATGAACCTCTCTGACGCTCAGTTTGCTTGTCTGTAAAATGGCAGTGGTAACATTACCTACTTCAGAGGTTGTTGTAAGGATTAAATAAGACGTGCAAGTGCAGAACTTAGCAAAATGGTAACACTTGGTAAGCACTCAACATACGTTAGCCACTGTTGCTCCACTATGACTACAAGACAGAATAGCCTGTCATCTGCTGGGTTTTTCCTGGCCTCTGCATTCATTCCTCCCCAGCCCCTGGGCCCTTCCCTCTGGTTACCCCAGGGGCTTTTTTTTAGCACCCCTTGCTTCTTCCTGGGTAAGGCCCACCATTTTAAGCTGTAACTGTTGTCCTTGCATTCCATCACTCCTTGTGGCCTGTCACTCTCATTTTCCTCCCACACAAAATCATTCCAATCGTAACTTTCAGATTTCTCTTATTTCAGGGGGAAAGCTGTTCTCTCCTATGCCTTGCATTTTAACAACTTTCATTGCTATTGCTCATTTTGATCTGTTTAATAACATGTTTTAAACTAATCCCTCGTAATAAAAGGATTTCATTACCAATAGCGACAGCTGCATAACGCAGTGACTTCATCCATTTCACTTTTCTGATGAGGGCTCTGGAGTCTAAAGTTTTGCAACTCTGCAAAGTTTAGGTGAGGAATGTTGCCTGGGGAAGCAAGAAGCAGGGGATTTCCATTGCAGGGACAGATCCACAGGATGCAAAAGAGTGGAGTTTGTGTGTGCAAAGACTGGGTGGAGGGCAGAAGAATCCCCATCTTGTGGCTGGTCAATGACTGCAAGGAGGAATGCCAAAATCTTAATGAAGACAAGATATTGCACGCTGAGTAAGGGGCTCCTCTGATGGAGACCGGTCAAGGTTTACGGACCCCACCTGCCTCTACCCACTCACAGAGATGATCACACCCCCCTCTCTACCCAATATATGTGTCACTCTATACTTAATTATCTAACAGACCCAAGCACTATGTCATTCAGTTTTTTATTCCCAGTATCTAGCCAGACCTGGCACAAGGGGGGATGTTTGCTAAACTGAAATAAATTCTTTCCCCCTGCATTTCCCCCAAGCGTTCTCTCTCTTATGCACACATCTTCGACAGCCATCTCTAAGCTGATGACAGAAACTTCTATCTCTACCCCTGACCTCTAGAGAGCCATCTGTGTCTCCTCCATGTGGCTGCCTCGTCTTCACCTTCTACTTAGCATGTGTAAAGTTGGGTTTATCATCTTCCCCTACACCACCAGCCCTCTTACCACACCCGGTGTTTTTCATGTGTTACTTATCCAGTGAATGTACCACTGCACACTCAGTTGAGAATCCAGGAGTTATATCTTGTGGTCTCTCCACCTTCCTCTGTGATGTTGTCAATCAATGAGTTTTGTTGATTTTACCTTTTAAATAAAGTTTGAGTCTATCCACTCCTCTCCATCCACTCTGCCACCACCTTCATCCAAGCTACAGCCACTCCTCACCCGACTCTGAGTTATGCCCATCACCACACCATTCTCCAACCAGGAGCAAGAGTGGTCCCTCTGATTATGTCACCCTCACTATCTGCCCTTTATCCTAAGAGGAATTCCATCAACATCCTTAATGTGGCCCAAAGGGCCTCTGGCAAGTGCAGACCTCTTCTGATCTCGCTGGCCTCATTTAGTACCATTTTTTTTGTGTGTAGTTCTCAGATTTTCTATCACTCCCCCTATTTTAATTCCTCCGACACATCAGGCTACTTCCATCAGGGCCTTCCCCTTTGCATTTCCATGAAGACTTCCGAGTGGTCAGTGTGTGACAGGCACTGTGCTAAGCATTTACATGGGCTCTTATTTAAATATCACAACAAAGCTATGAAACAGGCACTATTCTATCTTTATTTTATAGATGAAGAAATGGGGGCTCAGAAAGATTAAGGCATTGATTGAAGGCTTCACACCCTGCTCTGATTCTAGAGTCCTTCTGGAACACAGTCAAGCACTAACAGGAGGGTATCTCAGCTCCTTTCTCACCCAGAGGTCCTAGCCAGCAGAAGAACCTTCCTCCTAATCCAGGGTCCTGGTCCCAGGGACAGATGCAGGGAAGGAAATGGTTAAGGACCTTTATCATTTTTATCATTGTACAACCTCTTCCTCATCGTTCTGGCAACAGACAGACCCTCTTCTCCTAGACAGGTGTAGTAGGCTGAACAATGCCCCCCCCCAAATATCAGAACCAGTAAATGTTACCTTATATGGCAAAGACTTGCAGATGTGATTAATTTAAGGATCTTGAGAGGGGTATATTATCCTGGACTATCCAGATGGGCCCTAAATGCAATCTCAAGTATCTTTGTCAGAGGGAGGCAGATGAAGGTTTGCCTACAGACAGAAGAGTAGGCAATGTGACCACGGAGGAAGAAATTGGAATGATGTGGCCATGAGCCAAGGAGTGATGGCAGCCATCAGAAGCTGGAAGAGGCAAGGAACGGCTTCTCCCCTACAGCCTCCGGAGGGAGCATGGCCCTTCCAACATCCTGACTTTGGCCTCATGATACTGATTTTGGACTTCTGGATTCCAGAACTGGGAGAGAGTAAATACCTGCTATTTTAAGCCACTCACTAACTGTGAGAATGGGCCCCAGGCTGCTGGCAGTGCATGTTTTAGCTTTGCAGAAAAGTTGGTCTGAGAGAATGATGCCCACACGAGAGAGAAGAAGAAAATAAAGGTGGCGAGAGAGTCCTCATGGTGTTGGAGTGACTAGTTCCAGCCATTCCTGAAGCTAACTACTTGCCCTCCCACCCCTACTCCCCACACACACATATTCATCTGACGGTCTTTTCACCTTTCTTAAGGATACAGATCTTCAACAGCAGTGATCACTGATTCACCAGGGATGGCTCAGACTACATTTTCAGGGATTTTTAGCCCAGAGCCACTGGTAATTAGCTGGTTAACCACATGATGAGGACTAGTGCAGTGAGCTCAGGGGTCCCTTCATCAGTGTAAGCTAGGCTATGCTGTAGTGATAAATAAACCCTCCAATTTTAGTGACTTAACATGGCAAATGTTTATTTCTTGCCCACACAAAGTCCAGGGAAGAGTGGCTGTTCTCCACTCAGAGATCCAGGCTGCTTCTGTCTTGCAATACCTCCATCTCAATTTATGGTCTCCATGGGCACCTGAGCAGGGGAACAGAGCTCATGAAGAATCCACTCCCTCTCTTAACTGCCCTCAAATAGATGGGACAACACATCCCTTCTATTTGCAGCTCATTGGCCAGAACTAGTCATGTGGATCCCAACTTAACTGCAAAAGGGGCTGAAGAGTTTTGATATAAACACTGGGCAGAGAAGAGAATGGATGGGGTGAGATTTACTAATCTATACTAGAGTGAGATCACCCTAGTTCTGCTAGTGAATTCTAGGCTTAAAGGAAAATCCTCTCATAGGTGAAAGTTGTTGGGCAGGGTTGCAGCAAATATGTCAACAGAGCAAAGATAACATAAAGAGACTATGAAGCTAGTTCTTACAAATGAAGCTGGGTAGGAAATTAATGATAGCTCTCCCAGGACTAAGACACCTAGCCCATTAGTTAAATCTGTCTGCAGAAGAAAGATCAAGGAAGTGGTTTGGAAAGAACCTATCACAATAGCCCCTGACAAAAAGACTCTTGTGTGCTTCATGCATGTAAATCAGTAGGCTTGGCATACATGCCTGAAAATCCTAAGAGACTTGGCAAACTATTTATGAAGAGAAATAATATGATGAATTTGCAGAAGTGAGAGTTGAACAAAATAAACATTTCCCAAGGATTGCAGGAAGGTGATGATGATGAGTTAACCACTTCATTAAGCAAGTATAGAGGACCAGCTGTGTGCTGGGCTCCATGTGAGACTCAAAAATCATGGCACACTGCGAGCCAAGCCATGGCACATGCTGCTCCCTCTGCCTCAAATGCTCTTCTTCCTCTTCTCTTTTCTTCCTCTAGTTAACTCCTCCTTTTCTTTAAGATGCAATTTAGTTGTTCTGTTTGTAGTCATGTACTTTGTAATTATGTATTGTTGTGTACAAATTGCCCCCAAAACTTAGTGGCTTAAAAAAAACCAAATATTTATTATCTCATGGTTTCTGTGGAATCCAGGAATCCAACAACAGCTTAGTAGGATACCTCTGCCTCAAGGTCTCTAACAAAGCTACAAAGTGTCTGCCAGGGCTGTGGTTTCATCTGAAAGCTCAACTGGGGAGACTCCTGTAGTTGTTAACTGGATTCAGTTTCTTGCAGACTGTTAGACTCCTTGCTTACTATTGGTTGGGGGCCTTACTTGTTTTTTTGCCATGAGGACCTCTTCATAGGGCAGTTCACAACATGACACCTGGCTTTCCTCAGAGTGAGAGAGAAAGCACCAGAGAACATGCACGATGAAAGCCACAATCTCTTTGTAACTCACAGACTCCTTGAGTCTCTTTGTAACCTCAGAAGTGACATTTATCGTTTTTGCCATACTTTATTCATTAGAAGCAAGTCAGTAGGGGCCAACCCACTACACTCAAGGGGAGAGTATTACACAAGGGCATGAATACAGAAGGTGGAGATCATTGGGAGCCAACTTAGAGGTAGCCTGCCACATATTCCTTTCTCTAAGAAGTAGCAGTGGCCAGAGAGAGAAGGAGGGAGAAAATGGTATATAGTCTCTGCAACATCTCTAGCACGTCTTCCCTAATCCTCTTCCCACAATGTCCCACATCCTAGTCTGTTGCTTAGAATTGGAGGGCTGGAAAGGAATTTAGAAGTCATATTATCTAATATCCTCATTTTAAAGATGAGGAAGAGGAAAAGGGCATAGAGGGATGTGTTACCTTCCCAAAATGATGGAGTTATTTACAGAGTAGGGCTAGAACTCAGGTCTCCTGATTTTCCCAAATTGACTTCCTCCATCTACTCTCTCCACCTAGTCTTTTAATCTCCTACAACTTTATCAGTACTAGTCATTCCATAGAAATTATTCTCTCAGAGTTAACCTAGAAACTTCTTGGTCAAGTGGTTGATCCTGACCTACTTCTTGAGGTCTCATCTCCTTTGGTTTCCATAAGACCATACAGACCTGGTCTCACCTTCTTTCTCAGTGGCCGGCTCTTGGTCCTCCCCCTGCACCTAGCAAAAAAATTTACAATATCCCAGAGACTCAGTCCTTAGCTTCTGCCCTTTTCCTGCCATCTAGGTCCCTTGATGGGCTTATCTGGTCTCCGGTCTTCAAGGATCACCTCCCCTTGCCTTGACCTTGAGTTGCACGCCAGTTCCCCCATATCTAACTGCCTAATGGGCATTTTCATTGACATGTCATTGATATCTAAACTCAACCATGATAATAAGAACAACACCAAATATCATTTAGCAAGCTGATATATGTGCCAGCTCCCATGCTAAGTGCTTTATTTATATTTCTTATTTAATTCCCTCAAGAACATTGTACTTGAGGGAATTAGTACAATTCACATTTTATAGATGAGAAAACGAGGATAAGAGAGGTAAAGTGACTTGTCTGATATTGCATAACTAGAAATGAATCCATGTACTTTTGACTCCAAAATCTGCTTTTGACTACTACACTCGTAATAGTCTGCTCCCTCTGGACTTTCCAGTTTCTGTTCTTCTCGTTTCCAATTTATTATGCATCACAATCTTGGAGTTTAAAACATGCCATGCCATGGAACACCTCTATGCCTTTGTGCATGTTGTTCTATCTGTATGGAAGGCCCTTCCTCTAATCATCAGTATGGTCAATGCATCCCCTCCATGTCACCCCATTGCTGAGGTCATCACCTCCTCCTTGGTGCCACATGGTTGGATCACAATGAGCTTGAAATTGTCCTCATTGGCTAGGTCTTTACCACAGGAACCAAGGCACCCCATTTCAAGGCTGAAATGGTGCCTGAGGATGCCTCTACAATAGCAGCTATCACCTGAGCTGTAATGACTTGTTTACCTGTGGGTGTCCCCTTCTGCACAGTACACTTTATAGGAGCAGAGCTGTGAATGCTTACCTTTGCAGCTCCTGTCTTGGCAGCAGACACCTGATGGTTAATGAGTCATCTTTGATGCATCTCATTCCTTTCATCTCCACAGCTAATTAGTAGACAAGCCCTGCAGAATTTTCTTTGTTAGATTTCTCATATCTCTTCCTTATTTTCCATTTTCCCAGCCACCATCTCAAGTCTGGGTCTTCTGACCTCTCATGTGGCCCATCGCAATCACTTCCATACTTGCCTCCTGGCTCAGTCTTTGCTCCCCTGTCCAGTTCATCCTGATGATTTCTACTCTATTAATGCTACTTTGTACACATTGCTTGCCTGCTCAATGGCTCCCTGATGCCTACATAATAAAGCCCAAGCTCCTTAGCTTGGCTTTCAATAACCTTTCCAATATGCCTTAATGCACCTCCAATCTCACAGTCACTGCAGCACTATATAAATTACCTTTTCTAACCAAAGCTTGCTATTCGCCATTTCTTTAATGCTCCATTGAGTCCCACTTCCATGCCATTGCTCACGCTGTTCCTCCTGCTTGGAATGCCCTCCCTTCTTCCCTCTACATATCTGAATGCTACCCCATCTTCACATCCCAGCTTAATCCTCACTTTCTGCACTAGCCTTCTTTGATCACTGACCCATAGCAACTTTTCTCATCTGGTGTAGAAAGAAAGTCTGAACATTACTATCTGAGAGATATGGGTCAGAATTTCAACTACTGATTAATTGTGTGGCCTTGGTCATTATATAACCTCTTAGCTCAGCAAAATGGGAGACAATTATACCTATACCCTGGGATTATGGAGAGGATGAAATGAGGGAATATATGTGTCCCAAAGAGGTTCCAGTTGGCGACCTAAGCTGTGCTGATCTAAGATTCAGATGGAGCCAGGCATACCTGGAGGGCCCATGGAATAGACTCACCATGCCACTCTTTGCACCAAGAGAAAGAACATAGGCATGGTGTCTAAGACTCTAGGTGCCCAGGCTTGACTGGGACAATGCCTTGGGACAGGGACCAAGCACAGCAGTGAAGGGTCTGGGCTCAGGGGCCATGCTCCTGCATGTGAACTCCAACTCTTCCACTTCTTAGCTGTGTGATCTTAGGCAAGTTCCTTCACCTCTCTGTGCCTCTCTTACCTCATTTCCAAAACAGGGATTAAATATGGAACCTATTTCTTGGGGTTAATGTGATGATAAATGAAATACCTGTAAAGAGTTTAGCATGCCTCTGGCAGACTATAAGCCTTTAATAAATGTTAAGTATTATGTTTTATATTATTATTCTTGTATCAGACCTCTACGGACTTGTATTCATCCTGAGTGAAGCGACTGTGAGTGAATATGGAAAGAGATGTTTCACTAATCATCCCTGGAAGAGCCTGGTGGGAGCAGAGGGAAGCCTGCTCCATAGCATCTGTTACAGGGGTAGCACAGGTGAGGATGATGCCTCAGAAAACAGTCTGAAACTGGGCCACCCATTGAGAGGGGTGGAGCAGCGGCTGTCAGCCCAGCCTGCAAGTTAAAGTTGGGGGCTTTCAACAAATACTGATGCTGGGCCCCACCACCAGAGTTTCTGATTAAATTTGTTGGGCTGGGCCCAGATATGGGTATTTTTAAAAAACCTCTTTGATGAATCTATTGTGTAAGCGGGGTTGACAAACACTAAGCTACAGAGAGACAGAGGTCAAGGTCAGAGTAATGTGAACCGGGAAGGGAAGGGAGAGGTTGAGGGAGTAAAGCAGAGCCGAAGGGAAATGATCCTGGAGACAGAGCCAGAACTAGAGTGAGGCAGATGAGGTGCCTAGAAAGGCAAAATTTATGGAGAGTGAGTGCCTCCTTAAATTTTGTATCCTGGGCACCTCACTTGCCTCACCTTAGAACCAGTCCTGCCTGGAGACATTCCTGGGGGCTCACAGCAATGTCTTAAATGTTTCCTTTCATGTTTGTATAGGTGGGTCATGTCTTTTTGGAAGCAGATATGCAAAAAGGGAAAAGACAAAATTATTACTATCATAGTACTTCCATCCATCCATCCATCCATCCACCCACCCACCTATCCACTCATCCATCCATTCATCCATCCATCTACCTATCCACTCATCCAATCATCCATTCATCCCCCATTCACCCATTTATTCATTCATTAAAAATATATTGAGGGCCTGTTATATACAGACTCCTGCTAGACCTCCAATCTGCTGTTATTTACCCTAACAGGTCAAAATTGTTGAGCCAGCCCTGATGGTCTAGTGGTTAAAGTTCTGCTCTCTTCACCCCTGTGGCCCGGGTTCATTTCCCTGTTGTGGAACCACACCACCCATCTGTCAGTTGCCATGCTGTGGCAGCAGCTCACATAGAAAAACTAGAAGGACTTACATCTAGGATATACAACCATGCACTAGAGTTTTGGGGAGAAGAAGGAAAAAAACTGTTAGTTACCTCTTTGTGCATATGTTCGGGGTCCTGCCTCTGGTCTTGACTTGTGATGAGGAAGACCAAGGGAAGATCCTGGAGTGTCTCCATCCCTGGAACCAGAGTCTGGAGCTAGATGGGCTGGATAAATGTCAATGCGGGTGAAGGTAATGGTATGTGGGTTTATCCCATCAGAGGTCTGGTAAGTTGGAGGAAAAAGCACTGACTCTGGCACTTAGTAGCTGTGGAACCCTAACCAATTTGCTTAACCTCCCCAAACTGCAGTTTCAAAATTTATAACATGGGAACATCCGGTGGGGGTGATGAGTAAATGAGCAGGTGCGGCATACAACTCATGGTAAGTGCTCATAACAAAGGCCAGAGAAGTCATGAATGGAATTGGTAGGACTTTTGAATTACTTTCAGGTTTTTGTTTTTCACTTTTTAATCAATGGGAGAATAACATCAGCTTGTCCCTACCTAAGCAGACCCCTTCATAACCAGAGAAACTTAGAACTTGTGATTGGTAGGAATGTAAATGTCATCTAGTCCAACTCCCTAATTTTACAAATAAAGAAATAAGCCCAGAGAGGGGCAATGCCTCGGCCAAGGTTGCACAGCCAGTCACTGACTCATGGGGTTGGAAGAAGCTCAGAATACTTAGTCCGAGCTCTCACTGTGGCATCCAGGAGCAGATGCACCTCTGGCTCCCACTGAATAGACTATGAGCCATTTTAACAATATGCCTCTGAAACTGGAATTGACACAACAGAAACAAGGATCAGAATTTCACATTTCTTGAGCATCTACTATGTACCAGGCACATATATCCATGTTGTCTCATTCAATCTTTACAAAAACTTATGAAGTAGGCTATGTATTATGATTATTTTCTCAGTTTTACAGAAATGGGAAACCAAGGCTCAAAATGATTGAGTGACTTTCCCAGGGACTCATAGCTGGGTAGTGGTGGTGCTGGGCTTGAATCCAGGTCTTTGTGACTTCAAAGCTCACACCTTCTGTGCTTTACCTCATTGCTTCACTTATAGAAGCTGCCCCCAAATAATTTATAGACGTGTCTGTGTCTAGGGCCGGCCCTGGATTGCACATCTGGGGCTAAGGTGGAGGACTGGTGGCATTTCTCATCATGGGGACACAATTAGATCACCTCTCTAATAATCTTTCTCACACTGCTGAAAATATATCAGAGGGACCTTCAGTGATGGGGGCAGGCACTGGGAAGCTCCACTTCTCTGCCTTCTCCAATGCCTGAAATTCTGCCATTAGCAGTTCATTCCTTTGGCTGATTTGTGGCTCTCATCCCAAATAGCTGGGAGTAGGGATGAAGGCACAGCATGAGTGAGTTTATTCTTCCTTCCCCCACCTGTTGAACTCTGACTCATCTTTCAAGGCCCAGCACAAAAGTCATCAACACCAGAACTTATAATGTATTCTGAGTCATCACTCTAAACTATGTGCGAGGGGTACAAGGACTATTAAGGAAGCACAGGTCCTACCTAGACTGCTCACTGTCTGGTGGGGCGGCCAACTGAGAAAATGCACAATTGCAATGCAGAGTAGAAAGGATGACAGTGGATGCAAACGCAGGGAGGTTCAGAGAGCTCACAACTCCAGAGAGGGTAGGGTGAGGGACAATGTCTGTTGCCAAATTTCCCTGCAATATAGTTTCTCCACCCGCAGTGCTTACCTGACACTTTGCATGACCCCTGTCAAAGCACTAATGTTGGCCACTTGTGAAGGTCTGCTTACTTGTCCATCCTAGGATGTGAGCTCCTTTGGCAGGGGTCCTGTGTCCATCGACTCTGTACTCCCTGTGGCTAGCATGGGACCTCGCACATAGTAGGTGCTCGTAAATATTCATAGCGGGAAAGAATGGATGGAAACATGGGGCAGACTAAAGATAAGAGATAACAGAGATGGTGGGAGGATAAGGAAACTAGAGGAAAGACACAGACATGTGGGGCGAGGGAGAATGGACTTACTTTCTGTTTTGACTAGAGCAGGCCCTGGGGGCCTGGAACAGGGCAGCAGCCAAGCAAAGGCTCTCGGGGCACTGAAGAAAGGAAGTGACCATCTTCCCACCACCCCATCGGCATCTGGTCCATGCAGCAGGAAAGCTCCAGGCATAGTTCAAGGTCTAGCTGGAGGAACCCATCTGGCATTTTCCATCTTCCACCTCTGTAGCACTTGAATTTTACTCTTCATATTGATCGAAATCTCAGTTTTATTGTGAATAATTCATTAATTCACTGTACCTTATTTATGAATCTCTCTTTAATCAGGCCTTTTTTTTTTTTTTTTGAGTCACAGTGATTTATATTTGTCAAAAATAACCTTCGCAATGAAGATCACAGGAAATAAAGAAATCTTAGATTGTGAAGTTTTCTGTGATGGTGGGAACTGTGTAGGCCGTGGAGAAGACACAGGGAGATGCCTCTGTCTGGTCTCTCCTTGGGCTCCTGACCTTACTCTATGTTTTTGTTTTTCTTTGACTTGATCACCTTGTAACATACCATTTAATTTACTTGTATATCATGCTTGTTATTCATTGTTTGTCTCCCCCTCCCGTACTATAATATAAGTTCCATGAGATTAGGAATCTTTCTCTATTTTGTTCACTAATATATATCCAACATATAGATAGTGCCTAGAATATAGTAAGTGCTCAAGGAATACTTATTCAATGAATGAATGAATAAATAAAAGAGTCAGTGCAGGTAAATGCAATCTAAGATTTGGAAGCCACCCTGGGTGAAGGGAAGAGGGAACTTACAAAGTTTCAGGCTCATGATTTCTCAAAACCTATTGGAACCAAAATGACACTGAGCTGCTCGGTGGTGGTGGTAGTCGTGGTGATGATGATGTTCATGATGATGATGATGGTGGTGGTAGTCGTGGTGATGACGATGTTCATGATGATGATGATGGTGGTGGTAGTCGTGGTGATGACGATGTTCATGATGATGATGGTGGTGGTGGTAGTCGTGGTGATGACGATGTTCATGATGATGATGGTGGTGGTGGTAGTCGTGGTGATGACGATGTTCATGATGATGATGGTGGTGGTGGTAGTCGTGGTGATGACGATGTTCATGATGATGATGGTGGTGGTGGTAGTCGTGGTGATGATGATGTTCATGATGATGATGGTGGTGGTGGTAGTCATGGTGATGATGATGTTCATGATGATGATGGTGGTGGTGGTAGTCATGGTGATGATGATGTTCATGATGATGATGATGGTGGTGGTAACGATGGTGATGATCATAATGAAGAAGGAATGAACTCCCTCACATCCATTAAACTTTAGAGTTTAAAGAGCATTTTCATACCCTTTTGACTTTGATACTCACAACATCCTTGAGAGGTAGAAGGGGTCAACATTATTGCTACCTTTCCAGAAATTACTAGCATTCAAAGTGATTAGTGACTTGTCCAACACTGCACAACCATCAAAGGCAGAACCAGGACTGCAACTCAAGTCTTACTGTCCATAATAAGCCACCTCTGATCTCCCCCTGTGTGTCAGGCACCCTGCTAAGGGCTCTACGTTGCTCTCTCCTGGGGATTAGGGAGTCAGAGACCCTAACACCTCACTGCAGATGCCTCATTTGTAGGTGATGTAGGTTCAGATAGTGATGGTGCCATTTTGTGATGGCCATTTCCCAGTGGGTACCAAGAGGAGCAGAGATAGGAAGGTTAGAGGGAGAAAGGAGAGGAAAACAGACACACAGAGATGAGGGATCAGCTGGGCCCAGGGAAAACAAGGTGGGGTCACAAGCATGGTGGTTCCTGATGGTTTTCTGGGTCCAAGGTCCTGTCCTTCATGAGGCCCTTTTCTATCGCCTGCTCCTGGGATCTGTATAATAAAATCCCGTTTTGGCTAAGCTGGCTCTACTGGGAATCTGTTCTCTTCAAATAAAGCATCCAGCCTCTTTGTTCAGCCCTCAGGAATTCATCCTATCCAGGCCCCCTAAACTTAAGATGAGCCAGAGGCACACCAGGGTGAGGGGAGGGGGGAAATGAGGTGGAGGGCTTGACCTTGCTCTCCTGAGTGATTGCACTCTCTTCCCACTCTACCTCCATCTTCCACACTCTCTCCTGACCCAGCCTGACCCACTCGCCATCCCTAGCTGGTGTGAGGAACAAAAAATCCACCTCATCTAGATTCCAGTCTAACCTGTTCCCCCAGTTCATGCTGACCATCATGTGCAGGCACAGTGCCCGGGCCCCAGTAGTGATCGAAAAGCAGCTTCTGCCCTCAGTGTGGTCACATTTTTGTGACAGCCCATTATATGTGCCCCCTCCCCAGCTTCCTGCCATCTCTGATGGGGAGAAAGCCGTGAGAAGAAAGCCCAGGAGTAGGGTCTCCTGCACATGATAGTGGTGGGCAGTGCCAAATAGTGACCTGGGTTCAAGTGTGGCTGTCACTCTGCGCCACTCAACATTTTAGACCTCATCTCTGTGGGGAATAGAAAAGCGAGCCCTTTTCAGATTAAGCCTGGGACCCTATTTACCTCACTAGTTAATTTCCCAAGAAATTTGTCTGCAAAGGGGACAAAATGAGCAGACCTAGGTTACCTTAGATACCTGTCTGCTGGATCTGAGTCAGAAGTCTGTTCTGGACCATACACTATGAATTTCTCTATAGCTCATGAGGAGGTTGGTCTGGGTTGAAGATATAAAGCACTGAGTTTGGTTTTCCCACCAACCTCTCTTTCTTTTCTCCTTGAAAAAATCTCAGTAGCCTAAATCAATACAGGTTTATTTCTTGTTCACACTACATATCTAAAGCAAGTCACTGGAGGGTTCTGATCACCTTAGTCACTCAGGGGCCCAGGCTGACTGAGGGTTAACTGTGAATGACATCACCATCTCAACACTCTAACAGAGGAGAAAACAAAGAGAATTGCATGCCAGCTTTTTAGTGCTTCCACCCAGAAGAGACACATGTCACTTCTGCTCTTATTTCATGGGCCAAAGGAAGTCACATAGTTACGCCTAACTTCATGGAGTCAGGCAGACATAGTATTCTCTTGTGTTTGGAAGAAAAGAACCCAGGACTACTGGTAAGCACTACGACTGGTATGTACCTCACCTCCTGTAAGCCACCTCCCTAATTCCTTTGTCCTTTCTGCCTTCTGAATTCCATTTCTTGACTCATTGGTCATTCCAATGTTTCCTCCTTCCATTCCTTCCTTTGTCTCCATGCCTTTCTCCCCAACTCTGCCATCTGCTATATACTCTCCTATCATTTTGTTCCCCACCCAGCCCCTGATGGTCACACCTCCATCCCTTGGCTTCTTTGGATAGACATGATTGAACACAACCTCTAGCTGTAACTCCACAAGTTTCCCTTGCCCCTAATTGAGCTTAATGATTTATGTCTTGTAATGGACACAAATGGGCAAGAATTCTTGGTTCTCATTAATAATTTTAAGCATGCCAGAAGTAGGATTTTAAATCCTAAGCAAAAATTAAATGACCATAAAATCTTTGTTTGCTTCCCAGGAGACAATCCCGTTTCAACTTGACAGCTTAATTAAAAGCTGGGTAAATTGGACACAACACTTTTAATAAACAGGACTTGGCAGGCCTGGGAAAGAGATAGAGGGAAGTGAGAGTGGGAGAAAATGAAGCTTACAGTGTAACAAAAGGAAATTAAGTTATGGGAGGTCCCTCTCCTGTAGAGTGACCTTTCTGGGAGCTTCAGATATCTTCAAATGACATGACTGACCCAGAAGATTCTGAGAGAATTGATTCTCTTCTCTGACTAATTTCCTCTAGGACCATATTATTCCACAGGCAAGAAAGCTGTTGTCTAGAAATGCTCTTGGAGGATCTTTGCATTCTTCCCTTTTGGGGCTCATGTTGACTCCTTCTGGATCACCTTCTTGCAAGCTCCAGGTCCACTGGGAAAGCCACTGGTAGGCTGGGGCTGGGGCGTTAGATCTGAGGGACTACCTTGTATGGTGGTCTCCATGCATAGGCTCGTTTTTAGCCATAGTCTTTTCTTCCATTTTGTGGTCTTGCCTTAACCTTAGATCTGCATTTTGATCATGACTTTCTGTGATCAAATTATTTCCACCTCTACTAAGATTTAGATTCTCCCCTGGCTCTTCTGCCTCTACCTGCCATAGGTAAGTAGGCTCAGAGGTCCAGCCTGGGACTTGGCTGCAGACCCCATTGTCAGTGATCACGCGGGGCTCACCCAGTTCATGAATGGACTCAGGCAGGGCAGACGAGAAGTTTCTGGTTAGCATTCTTGACATCTTTAGCAGAATACAGGAGTCTCATCATATAAATAAGCTCGCTATATAAAATGTGAAGATCTGGCATAGGAAGAAGGCAGGCACACGACTTCCCACCCCCCAGGAGTCTTTCCTTCAGTCAGAAGGAATCGCTTTTCCATTTACATTTAGGAAGGTCACATCTCTCCCCCATTGGTTCTGTAGTTGGGTGGATCTTACCTTTGCATTCAACAGTAATTTACTTAGGTGTAGCTGCCACATGCTGCTTTAGTTAAAATAAGGCTGCCTATCTCCCTTGCACAGAAAAAAAAAAATGTTTTAAACAAAGAAAAAAGTAAAATGTGTTTAAAAGTGTTTTATTCTTTAGTGAAAAGCCGCATCTGGTGGAACAGGCTACAATCACCTGGGTAGGTGAAAATGATCTCTCAGGCACATACGGGATTTGCTGACCTTTGAACAAGAGAGAGTCAGTGCTGAGGAAGAAAATAACCTTCATCATCATTTGTTGACTCTCCGCTTCCATTAAAGAATCTTGTAAACCTAAAGCTGGTGGAAACCTTAGCAATCATCTAGGTGAAGAAGCCAAGACCCAGAGAGAGGAAGTGACTTGCCCCAGCCCCGCAACAGGGTTGCAGCTGGGCTATCAGAAAGATGGATTTCTTTGTCAGTGGATAATCATAACTTACAGAGAGCCTCGTGGTCTATTATTTTTGTCTACTGGTATTTCTAGCTTGGTGCAAAGCTACAGTTTTGCCAAGTCACCTGCTAGGTGAAAACAAATTTCATTCTTTTACACTGACTTCTATAAAAAGCAAAAAGATGTTCTTCCTTAAAAGACCTCAACAGCCTGAGTTGTCAAGTTTGGGTAAGGAAGGGTTTAAGTGATAGAGCAAAAGACTAGGGTGCTTAGTGGTTGCCTGGAACCGGAGGTAGGGACTAGGAATGACTGCAAATGGGCATGAGGTTTCTTTTTGGGCTGATGGAAATGATCTAAAATTAGATTGTGGTGATAGTTGCACAACTCCACACATTTACTAAAAATTATTGAATTGTGCACATAAAACAAATGAATTTTGTGGTATGTAAATGATACCTCAATAAAGCTACCCTGCAAAAAAAAAAAAGTAAAAAGAAAGAAAGACAAGACTAAGAGTGAGGGCTCAGACAAACTGTCAGGGCAAGAGCAGAGGTAGATGATAAATCTTGAGGCTCCAGACCGGTTTGTGTTCGGACTCTTAAAGGCTGTCTACCTCCAGGACACTGGAACACAGGGGCAACATCTGAAGCAGACGGCTCAATTTCCAATCAGTTGCACTCCAGATCCTTGTCTAAGAGCCCAGTCTTGACCTGACAGTTCTTCAGCTTCTGTCAAATGCATGTTGAGTTGGATGACATTTAAGAAGGACAACATACCCATCATGTGAGCCACACACTTCTCCGGGCTGTGGACGCACTGTAGATCCCCAGAGAGCAGGATGTTTGTACTTCATCAGCCTACATACCCATGTGAATGCTTTTGCAACTGTTATGATGTATTCTTTCTGTTTTATCAAAGCTCAGTGAATGAAATGACCACATGAAGACTACATATGTATTTCTGGCCATTATATTACTATTCACTGTTCTTCCCAGGACACCCAATGTAGCAAGTATCTCATAGAATTTAGTACCAACAAAAGAAGTTTCTACCCTGAAAAACTTGAATAATTTATTTGATAGGCAGTGGGAGCAACTGAACCCATTGTGGTGGTGGCTCCTTCTTCTCCTTCTCCTTCTCCTCTTCCCTCTAGGTCTTCCTCTTCTTCTTTTCTTCCTCCTTCCCCTGCCAATCCTCCTCTGCCTCCTCCTCCTCTTATCCTTTTTTGTCTCGATTGCCAGGCTAAAGTTAGAGCAGAGTGACAAGTACAATGTCATCTCTGATACAACTGTTTTCCTGCACTCTGGTCCATTTCAGGTCTCTCTCTCACATTCATTCAATCATCAAATGTTTCTCAAGCACATAGCATTGACCAGGGACAATGCTAGGCACTGGGATTGGAATGATGGATAAGATATGGTCTCTGCCCTCACAGAGGCAGACATGGGAATAATTGCAAATAGAAATCCCATAATGGGCTTTCTCCAGAGGTGATGGGAGTAGAGAAAGGAGGAGACAATAGGAATAGAGAAATGGAGGACAACTTTCCAGGGTAGTATATTAACTATGTTTTCTTTGTTCTTGATGCTCTGGCATTTGTGACCTCACTGACTGGGGAGAGACTACCCCTCCAGGGCTAACCAATTCTTAGTGATGGCAAAGGGCTCAGGAGCACACTTTTCATATGTAAACTAACCATTCCAGAACCCATACCCTGAACCACTTCCTCTGTCTGGCTCTTATCTTCAAGAAAGAAATATTCCTCTGCCCTAAATCACCCCATGCCAGGTACAGACGGGAGACCACCCCTATAGCCCAGAGCCTGTCAATCTTATTCAAACTAGTCAATTCTAAGCTGTTGCCTCTGCCACGCCTTCCTTTTCTGTGGAAAACACAATACAAGCTCTGGGTCGTGCTTTTTCCTCACCCCCTCTGCCTCCTAACCAAACCTGGTGCTTTCCCATGTGGCCCTGCAAGGCATGGCATACCCCCTTCTCTCAGGAAATGGAAGAAATAAAAATCATCTTTCAATGGCATTAGCCTCTCCGTGTTGCACTCATTCACCTCCATGAATTAAAATCCTGCAGGTATAATTGATATAGGTAGGTAAAGCTTGATGAGTGATTGGGAATTTTCCAGGTGGAAGGGCATTGCAGAAGTTGAACTAACTTGTGCATTGGCCCACAGACTTGGTGAGACAGGATCATTGGTGTGTTGTGTCTGATGCATACTTTTAGCTCTTTAAAGGCAATCTGTTAACATTTCTTTTGCAATGTGGGGGGAGCACATAAATGATAAATAATGTTGCTGGGTCAAGTCTTATCTATACAAGATTGAATTTTCCTCAAGGGCATGTTCTGACTGTTCTTTCTTTTGTTCTGTCAAACACAAAACTTAGCACAGTGCAGACATTGTATCCTGACTCTATCTCTTATTAGCTATGTGTCCTTGTTCAAGTTCCTAATCTTTTTCTGCTTCAGTTTCCTCACCTATAAAATGGGGATAATACCAGTAGCCTCCTCAGACAGTTCTTGTAGAGATTACATGGGTAAATATTTGTAAAGGACTTAGAACTGTAGCCAACACACCTTAAGGGCTATGCACATGTTTGCTAAATTATTTTCTGAATCCTGCTATGTGAAGGGTACTGTGCTAAGACTTTGGAATCTGTGAGGATGTGGAATGTACGTTCCTACTGCTAAACAGTTTACAAGTGTAATGAGGGCCTAGGGAATTCCAGAAGATCAGAGGGCTGCTCATGAAACTATATTTGCAGGAGAAGTTGAAAATGTTGAAGGTGATACTAGACTATTATTTTGGCCCTTAAACACTCTCAAATAGAAAAGGGAAAAGAGAAGGTAACATGTTGTAGAAGGAGCACTCAGTTTTGAGTCTGACAGGCCTGGGATCAAGGTCTGGGCAAACTGGCTTCCCAGCTCTTCCATGTCCTAGCCATGTAATCCCGTTAGTTGATGTCTCTGAGTCTCAGTTTTCTCATTTGTATGATGTAGACAACTACACCTACTGTAGCCAATGGGAACAAAAAAGATAATAGCAACAATAGCTAATATTTATTGAGCACTTGCTATGTGCTGGGCACTGGACTAGGAGTCCCATGAAGAAATCAGCTTAGAGACAGGTCAGTAACCCGTGCCCAAGGTCACTCAGAAATCAGTGGCTGAGCTGGAATTTGAACCCAGACAGTTTGATTTCAGTGGCTATTCTAATAACTGTTATTTTATGCTAAATCTCAGAGCTGTGCTAGAGCCAGCAGGTCCTCCAATAATGACAACGGTTGTTATTGTTAACTATGTAATATCCTTGATCTATTTGGCTAATAGCCACTGATCATTTAAAACTCCCTCCAAATGTTATATTGTCTTCTCATCCCCAGAACCAGCCTAATGATACTCCCATGATGCATTGTTCTGGGCAAGCATAGGCCCAATTCTCCTAAAATTCTCAAGTTCATATTTTCTTCAAGTGATGAGGAAAAAACAAAAAGTCCTATTGGGTTCCAGCACATTAATCAAAAATTAATCCAATAAGGTTAGTAATGAAACAGTCCGATTAGAAAAACAATTTGAACTGCAAGCCTTTGCAGATGGGGAACATTAAATTGAATAAATGATTTACTCTAAATGGATTTAATGCAAACACATCAGGACCTGCAAGGCAAGCAAGCCCAAGGAATTCTGGGAGCCAAGTTGGGATTGACTTGGCCTGGTCACAACTCTACAGTATACATCCAGGCCAACTCAGGTGTTGGATCAAATGCCAGGCCAGGCAAAGAGGGTGCTAGTTGGCAACTAAGCCCACTAGAAGGTCCGTAATGGCATCTTAGGTCAGCATGATGGATTCCAAATCCTTCTTGTTCAGGATGGGAAGGCAGTTGGGGCCAAATCCAGACACACCAATTCAAGATGTGTGACTCCCACCCTTTATAAGAACAGCGACATGTGCACTGGCAGCCTCAGGGAAAGGATTCTTTGAGCTTCCTTTCTTGCTCAGATCTTGGGCAGAGTTCAACATGCAGAAGGCACTGGCTGGGCCTATGCACATAAATCAATTTGACTGAATTATGTTAAAAAAAGAGAAAATAGCTTAATTCGATAACCAACCTTTGTTTCATTAGTGGCTTTCCTTTTTCTGTTTTGACTGATTTTCATTCCCCAACAAATGTCACGTTCATATGATGCAGTGGCGGGAACACCAGGAAACAGGCTGACCTGGGTCCATCTCTGAGCTGTGGTTGTAGGTGATGGGTGGTGGAGAGGGCAGGATACTTCAGCACAGTGTATAGAAAAGAAGCCAGATCAGGGTCTGAATATGGCTCTGGGACGTCTTAGCTGTGTGAGTTTCAGTTTGCTCATCTTTAAATGTGAGATAAACCTTAACTTACAAGTACAAGCCATATGTAAGATAATAATAGAGTAGAACACTCAATTTAAAAAATTACTTAGTGCTTATCAGATGCTTGACAACACATGCTTATAACAATCATCACCTTTCCTCTCCTCTCTCCACTGGAGTAACAAAGCCTTTATCCTCCATGCCTTGGGTGAAAACTGGCAATAAATAAATAAACAAATGGAGGTATGAATGAACAAATGAATGGCAGGGTGGAGACAGGTTCAGGAACTATAGAGCACCAACTCAATCTATGCAGAACAATCAAGAAAGCCTTCCTGATGTCTCAGGGGGAAAGCAGCAGAGTGGCAAAGTCATATGAGTGGGGAGGAAAGGAACAAACATAGTGGGAGATGAGAGAAAGAAAATGCCCAAGAATACTCAGAGAGCCCAGGGAAGAGACTGTGTATGGGATGTACTGGTTCTGAACTTCCAGGAGCCATCAACCCATTCTTCAGGTTTAGGGCTCCTGAAGCAAGGTGAGGGGCATCTGCAGGGAGCCATCAGCACAGAAAGTGGAGTGACCGCAAGGAGCTAGATGCCCTATGCGGACGCCTTTCCTCCCTTCATCTGGGGTCAGATAGCTTGTCTGAGGAAACTCCAAGGCTGACCCTAACAACAACTCTACACTAATGTTAGGAATTTGGCCAGAACTGGGGAGAGTGGTAGAGATGCTCAAAGTCAGCTCCAGCCCTCTCTCAGCCATAATTGTTGCACCTCCATCCTCCTGTTCCCCCATCCCTCCACCAATTAATTCACCCCGATCAAATGGAATCGTGGCTAGGAGAAGAAAATTTGCAGCAGGCAGCAGTATTTTCTGAAGCTCTGATACAAGATGAATCTTGAGGAGGACATGGCAGAGGGAGCTGGACTATTTGACTTATGCCTGGGGGGAGGGGGACAGGCCATACAGCCTCAGCCGAAGAGCCTTAGGGAGGTATTTGAGTTGGGTTTCATGAACCACTGATCCTCCAGGATCCTAGCCTAGTTTGGGTGACCTCCTGGCCAAGCTTGTTCTATTCTAGCACTGTTTGGCTCCATTAAGCTCAGCCCAGTTTCCACTTGTCCAAATCTACCCAGTACATCCAGTTCAGCCCAGCCCGCACCAGTCCAAACCAGTTCAGGGCAGTTCACTGTAGCAGCACCAGGCAGAGCCCTATCTCTTCAGTGTAGTTACAGTGACTTGAACTTACAGTTCACAACCATTGATGATGGATGGACACTGGCAAATGGTGATATGGAAGCTCATACGAGGCAGACCTCAGGAGATGTACTCACCTGAGACAGGTCGTAATGAGGGAGCTAAACACTGGAACTTCTAAGCCTGGCTGCTCTAGACATTCCTTATGAGATTGCCCTTTACAGCCACCACAGGTAAACACGAGGGGGGCCGCGGTACCCAGAAACCATTGAGTCTGGACCATGCAACTCAAAGCAATGAACACACAATTTTGTGCTTAATTGAAAATATTAACTGGAAATTAATTAATTTATTGGAAATATTAAATGGAAAATATTAATTGAGAGGACCTTACCTTTAGCTTATTATTTTCCTCTCTGGGTTGAGAAAGAATCAACAAGCCAAGTTAGCTCAGTAACGTATTTTTCTACAGCTTAGGGTTTGAGAAATACTGTTTTTGAGGAACACACTCATCTGAGATTAGAGACCCCTGGGTAGGCATCAGCCCCTGCCCATGCATCTGACTCACCTCCAACCTCCTAGCACATCCCTCTCAGAGCAGGCTGTGGTCTCAGTGCTTGTCTTCATCATGGGGCCTTAGTGTCCATTATCCCCCCCATAAGCTCCCCTCCTTTTGCCACTCTTGGACCTTTACCTTTGTCAAGACCCTTCCCTGAGTGGGGTGCCCTCTGGATGTTCCCCCCTCGCCCCATGCCTGTGTTATGGTATCATCTTTATGAAACGGATGAAGGTGTCCAGCATAGTTCCTTTTCCTTTGCAGCTCTTCTTGGGCTGAAGATAGTTTTATAACTATCTACCAGAGCAGGAGTTTCCTTTGTATCCAGCCAGTGATGTCTAGGACTGAAGTGGATGCCAGCAAATACTTATAGGGACTGTGTCTGGCACATAGATGTTCATAAAATATTTGTTGGATGAATGAATGTGTGAGTGAATGAATGAAAGAACAGAAGAGTGACTAAATGAATGACGGATAAATCAATAAATGCATAAGAAAATGGAAGCATGAATAACAATTAGAATAGGTGAAAGAGTGTGTGGAAAAAATGAGTGAATGAATGAATGAGGCATGACTGGTCAGGCAAATGGGCCCTACAGATCACAATGAACACAGGCTGCTTCTCCAGGGTGGCCAACCCAGCCTGGGCTGGTATATGTGGTCCTGGCAGCAATCCTCCTCAGAATCTTCATTAGAATGGAAAATTTTCACCCTATTGTTTCGAGTTTGGATTGTATGATTGTTGCTATTTGTTCTCAAATCATTAGAAAAACTTTGAGGGGGTAAAAAAGAGCTTCTCCAATTGTGAGCCCCCAAATGAAAATCCGTGCAGCTTAGGCCAGACTTCCAGAGCTGGTCTGCCATCATGTCAATCTGATGTTAATTAAGATGGTAATTGGATGAGAGTTTTCAAAAGGCCTCCTCACTGGCCAAGGGAAGCTTCCTGCTGGGCTGATTTTGAAGGAAGAGAAGATGGCAGGGAAGAGAGAGGAAGGTACTCTGGGTGCTTCTAGGACGGGAGCTAACCCACACATCTGTCTGCTCCAGTGGGCGTCAGAGAGCAGTTGGACACTCTGGTTTCATTCTGGGTCAGTGGTTTAAGAACGAGAGAGGCAGCAGGAAGAAAGAGAAAGGAGAAGGAAAAGGAAAAGGAGAAGAAGGAGAGAAGAAGATCCTTGGTATTTATAGCCCCAGGTTTAAGGACTGGCTTTACCATAGACTCGTGTGATTTTGAGCAAGTCTTTTGACTGCTGTGAGCCTTAGTCTCCTCATCTCTGAAATGGGATAATGGCACCCACCTTAACTGCAGCATCACTACACAGGTCAAATGAGATACAAGTGAAAGGCTTCACCACCTCTACGGGGCGGGACATAAAGGAGATCACGATCTTATGAGTAACTGTCCAAAGCAATTGGGTCAGGATTTGAGCAAATCTGAGAGTGTCATGGTTTAATTCAAAGTTCAATAAAAATACAAACAAAACTCTAAGCTGCATTCAGACACTGGCTCCTCTCTTGTTGCTTTTGATTTGTTCGGCCCCAGCCTTAGTTGGGCCATTTTCCAGCCCTCCTTGGTCTTATTGCTTTCTCCCAGGCTGAAAAGAAAAGAATGGGGAGTTCAGTGCGTGGCTGCCCAGCCCAGTGCAACGGTCTGGCAGTGCAGGCCTCACAGCCTTTGTGGTCTTGGAGTACTGGGGATAACCAGATGCCATGCAGGGCAATCTTGATCTGCCTTCCCATGGCTCATGGTAACTGCAGACAGGAAGGGAGAGGGGAGCACTCACTTAGTGAGAGCCTTCACTGTGCCAGGCGTTTCGCACGTGGGGCCTCCTGCCATCCCCACCTCAACAGTCCTCTAGGTCCACATTAATCTTCCTTCGCAGAGAGCCAGGCTCAGAGAGGTCGGATTAATTGCCCAAGGTCAGACAGTGAGGAAGAGGCAGAATCAGAATTAAAATCCTGGTCTTGGTGAAGCTGAAGCTATGAAATATCCATTAGATGGGGCAAAGGTTCTGTTTTTCCTGTGGTCTCTGGGCTGGATATGTACCATATCTCTGGGGATGGGGTGGGTTAGCATAGGTGTAGAGGAAGGTTGCTTGGGAGTGTGAAAGGAGTAATGCAAAGAGAGAGAGAAGTTGGTGTCCTGTTATGGGTCCGAGGCCAGAGAGCTGAAAGGAATCACGAATTTGGATGGGAAGAATGGGCTCTATGTGGCTAGCAGTAGGTCAAGAACTGGGGCTGTGAGAGGAGCCAGGGGGCTGAGAGGCAGCTAAGGGCTAATGGAGGTCAAGAGAGTGTGTAAAGAGCTCCCCCCCACCCCGCCCCCGCACCTGCTACCTTTAGCATAGCATCAGATAAGGTCCTAGGGGCAAGTTGCTCTTTATTCTTACTTGTTCCCAACAAGATGCTTCTGTCCCCATGCGTTAAAGGCACTCAACTTCTGTGACTAGTGTTGATGGGCAGGGTTTTCCAGAGATGGGAACATAGGAGGCATGCAAATGGGGAGTGCCACGCTGTCCCCTGGGGTGTATTTCCAGGGTTCTCAAAGTCAAGTGAAGTAGGACACGGCTGCAAAGCAGGAGCTCTACTCAGGGTTAAGGTCCTAAATATTCTCACCCAAGACTGAATGCCTCAGCAGGAAGAGGAATTAGCAAATTCATTCATTAAGGGCCCATTGACACTTCTATTATAAAGACTAATCATTTGTTTTTATTGAGATCTTTTCCCTTGATTAAAGCCATTAGCGCCAATGAGTGACCATCGATCAATCAACAAGCTTTCTTAAAAGCCCCCAACTTGGTCCTGATTGCAGCATGAATACAGTCGATTTTACCTCTTAAGTATCTCTTCAAGCTGCCCACTTATCTCCCTCGCCATAGCCGCCACTGTGGTCCAAGCCCCCACCATTTTTCACCAGGACTGCTCTGTGGCCTCTGGGCTGGGCTCTGTGTCACTTCTTGGCCAACAAAGCCTTGCCTGGTCCCATTCCTCCTCCCCACCATCATCTCGCGCCACATCCACTCTCACAACAGCCCTGTATGGTTCTTCCTACTTGCCCACCCCCTTCTGCTGCAGATTTTTACCTGCTATTCCTTCTGCCCTCAGTCCTTGACCCACCCCTTCCCAGCCTTTGCCTCATTAGATCCCACTCACTCTTCAGCTCTCGGCCCAAATATCATTCCTCAGCGAAGTCTTCCCGCCAAACTGGATCAGGCCCCACCTCTTTTACACTCCCTGAGCACCCTGCCCATTCCTTCCTGGCACTGGCCAGCCCAGTTTGCTTTATTTGCTTGCTTTCTAGATTCTTGTCCATCTCTCCCCAGCAGGTAAGCTCTGCAGAGGAAGAAACCACTCCATTCATTCACACCTGGTTTCAGGGTGGGGACTAGGGTGAGGCATCATTTAAGGAGGCCCTCACTTTCAGCCTCTGACCCTGAGTTTTCATGAGCCCAAGAGTGAATGCCTCCTTAAACTTTGCTCCTCACCTACCCTTGTTCTGCTCCTGCTTGGCTCTCCAACACCCAGCCTGAGACTCCACACGTGGAAGGTACACTCATAGATACTTGTAGAATGAATACATTGGAAGCAGAAAGATGCAAGAAACAGAGCTAGTTGGGAGGCTGTGCCAGAGGCAGAGGAGGGAATTCAAGAGCTTTAACCATCCCATGGCAGCCAGGAGAGTGGAGGGAGCAGCTGTGGGAGGATCTAGTGGGTAGAGAAGAGAGGACATGGTGACAGTTTGGATGCGGGGGATGAGGAAGGGGATGTTTCTAGGTTGGGTGGCTGGCAATGCCGATGGGGAGGGAGAGGGGGCAGAGGCGTGGAGCCACAGGCAGGATGAAGTTGAGCAGGCTATCCACTGGGATGACTCCTTCCTGCTCCCACCTCAGTGGCTGCAGTCTGGGCTTGACCAGTGCCTTGCTGGGGAGGGGCGAGTCTGCGATGGGGGGGGGGGGCTCTCCTTTTCATCCCTGGGGCTCACGTGACCCTGAGGCCATTGTGAATCTGAGCGCAAGCACTCCAAGGTCTTCCCAGGACTCTGAGAAAGAGAGCAATCCGGACTCTTAACAAGGTCCATTTACGCTGAGAATGCCAAGCACGTTTCTCTTTTAAATTTTAATTTGGTTCTGTCACTGATATCACATTAAGCCCCACTCTACCCCTCAAAATGACATCTTTTAATGTCCTCAGATATGCAGTGAGATCAAACAGTTTCCAAAGAGTTTCTTTTTCTCCTGTGGCCCCTTTCCACTGCTCCTCTTTCTTCCTCTCCTTCCTGCTAATCAGGACATGCACTTTGGCTTTCTCAGCCAGGCTGCATCTAGACCAGATGCCCTCCTTGTCTGTTAGTGGGACTGGCCACCTGACGGATATATTCTGGTCTGTGCTCCCAGCACTCCCCCAACCCGCCCCAGCTAGTGGAAGGCTGTCAGACCACCCTCTGGGGACTCAGGACGAATCTCAGCTTTCCTCTTAACTGCACTGATTTACTCTGTGACTTTAGGCAAGTCAACCTCTCTGGGGCTCAGCTAAAACAGGATGGGCTTGGACTAGAAAACAGGATAGTCTTTCATTTGAGGGTCCTTGGATTCTTTTGAGAGCGAGAAAGAGACAGACAGAGTTAGACAGAGAAGAGACAGAAAGAGAGCAAGAGAGAGAGAGAAAGAGAGAGGCAAAGACATATACACACAGTTAGATAGATGATAGATAGATTGATTGATAGATAGAGAGATAGACAGATAGATAGATAGAGGATTTATTCAGTTCAAGATGGTCCAAGTCCCCCTCACTGCCCACTGACCTCACACATGCCACAGCCAGTCAGTTTGGTGGAAGCTGTAGGAGCCTCATGTTATATCCTGGAGGGAAATACAGAGACAGGGATCAAGAAAGAGAGACAGGGAAAGAAGGAGAGGCAGAGAGAGATCCTTAAGTAAGGAAAAATAGAGCAGAGACAAGGAAGTGGGTGAAAGAGAAAGAAGGATTCTGATCACATTTTGTCCCCATGACACTGAAGTTGAACATCATTTGGGGAATTGACTGCAAGCCCAGGATATTTGAGGAGAAGCCTGTGTTCCTTGTTCCAGCTGGAACCTGTGTGGGCCCTGTGGGGTGAGCTGCATTAGATAAGGAAAATTATTTCCACAGTGGCACAAGTCCAATTTCAGTTAGTGTGCAGAGCAGGGAGCAGCAGTCCGTGCCACTCCATCAGGCAGAACCTCCAGGCTCACTGTGCGTTTGCGGACGCGACGCCTTCTGCCTCGCACTTGCTATTAGCACATGAGAGTCTGCTGAGCCCAGCTCCCTGGTGTGACTCATGGACTTGCGTTTTGAGATGTCATTGCTCTGGAGGTCACTCACATGCCCATTTTATGAGGCTGAAATCAAGGCAGGACTCGGAAGTCTTCACAGATCACAATTCATTAATTTTCTCATTGCCCTCCCCTTGCCGAACAAATGGACCAAGCTTGGACCATTTGTCATAGCAGTCAACAGTCTCACTTATTCTTCTCTCCACTTGCACTCCGGGGTCCTTGCCAGTGAATAACTCTCTCTTGGCATCACCAATCTTCCCCTCCTTCTTTCCTGGGCCTTTGTCTTTGCTCTTTGATTATTCTGTTTTAATTGTGAGAACCTCGGGACTCCTGGAGGACAGCCTCCCAAGGGGTGGTGGGGGTTGGGAAGTAAGCCAGACTTTGGCGCCTGGGATGAGCTGCTAATTACTGCAGGTGCCCGTCTGTGTGCCCCGCTGGGTGCCGTGCCCACACAGGCAGCTGGGGATGGCATGGCTGTGTAGTTGCGGGAAAACGGCAATGGCTTTTTAATAGCTGGGGGCCCCCCTCATTCATCTGCGCGTGCTGAGTTTATTTTGCTGTTTGTCAAATTCTGACTCTAGGGGACCTGGGTTCGGGCTTCAGGATTGATGACCCGAGTGAATGACAGGTCCCCCTTCTCCTCTAAATAGTCGGTGCTGCCAATAGAAAGCCCCACAGCCTGCTCATCTCTGAAAGGCCCATTTCTCCACCTCTGCTGAGGCTGGAGATAAAATATTTATTTGGGATCTAACCGATATGCCACAGCTGCCTCCCCGCCCGTGCTAGACAGTCAGCAAGCTTCTAAATGAGCAGGTGGCTTAATGGCTCAATCCAGGTTCTGCTTTGCCAAAGAGAGGAAAGAAAGAAAGAAAAAGATTCCAGTCCTCTGATTGGAAAATGGATATTCCTCGGATGGAGAACAGCTCCTTACTGGGGCACACGGTTCTTCAAGCTGCCACAGATAGACCTAGAACCCACTCAGGCTCGAGGAGGGTGCTGCAGTCATAGGGAGTCTGAGGACACAAAACACAATTTGTTTAGTCAGGAAGGGATATTTCATAGAATCTTTAATTCCTGGGGGTTGTGAAATCTTAAAATTCACACAGTCCAAACCTCTAATCCTTGAATCCCTGCCAGAACATTCTCTCTGTATTTGAATGCTTCCAGTGATGGGGAAATCACACCTTCTCAAGGAAGATGATTCCCTATATGGAATAATCTGTCTGTTGAAAGCGTTTCTTATATTGAATTGACAACTGTATCTTGTAGCTTCTACCCACTGGATCAAGATTAGCCTTAGAACACACAGAACACATCCATTCCCTCTTATTTCCTCATGGCCATCTCCTTAATGGCCTTCAGCAGTGAAAGTAAACTGTCCTCTTTGAGAGTTCTTTCCTCCAGGCTAAGTTTCCTCAGTGGGCTTTTTTGTGCTAGGAACTGGGCATGCAAAGATGAATAAGTCTAGTGAGATCAGGGGCATGAGCCTCATAAGACACTCTGTCAAATCTCTTTACCATGCTGGTTGTTGAGGAGGGAGCCTGCCCATGCTCATGCCAACATTTCCATCCCTCTGCTCATTCCCTTCCTAACTCATATCCAAGAGGGGAGTGTTGACAGTTGAGTGTCCAGGACACTCACTGGGCCATGTTTGACTAGTGGGAAGGGCCACTGTGGGTGAAGACTTCACATCGTATGTGTGGTCTTCCCTTTGCAATCTGGCCACTAGGAAGTAAGGAAGTGGGCCAGCTCCAGTGGCCTAGTGGTTAAGTTCAGCATGCTTTGCTCTGGCAGCTGGGTTTGGTTCCTGGGCACAGACCTACATCACTCTATTAGCAGCCATGCTGTGCTGGTGGCCCACATACTCAAAAAAAGAAAAAAAAAAAAAAGAAAAAGGAAGTAAGGAGGCGAGGCAGGGCTGGACTCCTCAGGACAGGCTCAACCATGCTTTCTGTGTTCTACCACTTCTGTGCCTACAGCCAGGTCAAGCCTACTTTGTTGACCCAGCCATCCTAAAACCAGAAGCTACTGGCATGTGAATGTGTGTGTCAGTGTGTGTGCTCAGGTATTACTAACTAGAGAAATCCTATGTCAGGGGAACTGGACACTGTCCAGCTATGTGAAGAATGTTCCTTGCTGTTCTTCTTCTTCTTCTTTGGGAATAACTCCCTAGGTTGAAACCCCACAGAGCAGAGGGTATACTCTGAGGGTATACTCAGAGCAGAGGATTCAGGAATTCCCCAGCCTCTGACTTAACATCACCTGGGTAGCTCCAAATGCCATTCTAATCTTCAGTTTCCCTAGGCCTCTTGAAGTGCGACATCCAGAATTAAACCGAACACCTACATTAGAAAACAAAGGTGTAAAAAAGGCAGAGACATCAGAGACAGAGGGGGCCCGTGCCTTGCCTGCAAGAGAGAGACGGAGAAGCATTGCGCGTACCCACTGGTCTCTCCCCTCCTTGCCCTGGAGGGAGTGGCTAGGGTGAGTGAGAAATGCGTGCTGGGTCTCCTCCCTATCTTGGCTATTGATCTATGGGCAATGACGGGAAGCAGCTCAGAGAGATTGAATTGGGTGTGCTCAAAAAATAATGTCAAGAGGTATGCCCACCAAGGCTGAGGCACTTGTTCTTCTGAGGGATGAGTAGTTTGTTCAACCCTGTGCTGTGACAGCACAAAGCTGGTTGGCTCTATCACCTTCTGGGTGCTTTGTGGAATGACTATTAAAATAATGACAGCAGTTTTCTAATGCCAGACAAGGTGGATGGGAGCAATGGGCAAGAATGAAGAAGCAGATAAAGAATCCTGGAGAGATAATAGCATTCAGGTCTCTATGTGCTTGGAAGAAAATGCAGCAATGTCTATCAAAGTTAAAAATACACCTATTCTTTGACTCAGAAATTCCATTTTTAGTTTTTTTTTTTTACAGATATACTTGTACATGTGGGTAAAGAGGTATGTACATAGATGTTAATTGCAGCATTCTGGGCAATAGCCAAGACAGAAAGGAACTTACATGTCCGTCAGCAGGGGACTGGTTACATAAAATATGATCCATCTCTATGATGAACTACCACACGGCCTTGAAAAAGAATGAGGTTGATCTAGTTGTGCTGAGCTAGAACTACCTTTAAGACATATTAAGAAAGAAATCCTACAAAATAGTATGCTTCTATTTGTGCAAAATACAAAGGTCTATTCACAGACATGTGTGCTTGTCTATGTTTAGACTGTTTCTGGACAGATACACATTAAACTGGTAATACTGCTTACCTTGGGCTGGGAGTAGTGATGAGGGAATCAGGAATGGGGAAGGGGGAGGCTTGCTTTTCTTTCTACACAATTTTGCATCACTTAAATTCATTATCATAAGCTTGTACACTATTTCCAGCAAAAATAGGTCATAATAAGAAGGAAACATATGCCTTCTGCACATCTGCCAAATGCTGTGCTTCTCATTGCCCCAGATATTTATTGAACACCCTTATTTGCAGGATACTGAGCTAGCCTAGTTGGGGGAGGAATTAGAAAAGGTATAGCTCATGCTTTCAGGGAACTGATTGTCTAGGTGAGGAGAAAAATGCATTCATGTAGTCATTCTACAAGTCCAAGAGAAAATTTAATCTTGACTAGGGAATTGGAGAAGATCTTATAGAGCTGGTTTGTAAAATATTGGTAGTAGAATTTTGAGACCTGAAGATGGATGAATGGGGCACAGATTTCTAGGTGAAGAGAACCACATGAACCAAAGATGTGGAATGAAAAACCATATTGTGTCATCTTATGTGTACCTCCTCATCTGCTTGATGTATTGTCAGAAATACTTTTTTTGGAGGTTAAGGTATCATTTGCTTTCGGAAGTCTTTGTGAGAATTCAGACACTTGCTTTTGATTGAGATATGAGAGGACGGATTCAGTGGGAGTGCTAGTCAACAGCCCTCCCCCCTCCCCTGCCCCAAAGAACTGGATTTGTAGCATTTGCCAATTTCCAAGGTGTAAATCCTCCCACCAGGGCTGACTTCAAGCTACCAATACAGAATGGGAGTTGGGAAGAGACACACATAATCAACTCTCTTTAGCCTGAAAGAGCTCGCTCCCGCATGCCACTGGATAAATCAGAATCCCAGAGTATCAGAGCTAAAGGGGACATTAAAGAAATTTAAAATGAACCTTAGCTACACATGAAGAAATAAAGGTGTTTGCATGATGTCCAAGGAAGTGGCAGAGTTTGGACGTTTCTTAGTTTTGTGAAATTTCTACTTTTCCTTGGAACTCATTAATATAATGGAGGAATTGGAACAAGAGACTGTGACTTTGACGGAACAAGAGGCTATAAAGGAAAGCAGAGAGGTTTCTCCAAGAAAGCAGAGGTGGGTAGGATTCCAGAATGGGTCTTGGTCAACAGCAAGGTTCCGTGTGCTGGGGGATGTAAGAAAGGACCACCGCAGGGAGGAATGGGCACAGTCAGAGAGATTTTAGAGGGAGGGCTTAGAAGACAAAATCCTCAACTGCGCAGTTTTGTTCAGGACTGACTTTTCTTCCTGGAACAGGAACATCATGGGCTGATCTGACATACGGAATAGAAAACCGGGCTAGTTTCATCCGTGTCCTTGATGCTCTGTGTGCCCTGGGGCAAGTCATTTCCTCTTTGCAGGGGTCAGAGCCTTCCTCCTTAAAGTGGGGCCAGGGATGGGGCTTAGTAGATGGTCTCCCAAGACCCTTCCAGTGGCACAGTCTCCATGCCTGTGAATCAGTCACTCTGTGAAGAAGCCCCAACAACCATCAATGTAAGAAGTGGGGGAAGAACTGTTGCGGCAAGATGGGCTTATTTATTTACACCAATTTGAGATAGACAAGGAGAAATCAGAGCAGCAGAGGGCAAAAGTGAGGTTTGTTTTTGTGAGTTTATGGTAGGACCAGGGAGTGGAAGATGGATTAGGGAAAAACAAGACAGAGAATCCTCTTTATTATGTCATACATTAAAAAAATGTGACAACCCGTACTGAAAGCTCTTCAGTGGGGAGCCGTTACCTTCAGGGCAAGGTTCAAATTCCTTCACACGGGTACAGGGATCTCCATTTTCTGCCCTTGCCTATCTTTCCAATCTTCTCCCCCGAGTCCCCCAACCCACCTTCGCATCACTCAGGTAACGCTCCAGGAGCACACACTGCTTGCTGCCACTCTGCAGGTTTGGGGCCTCAGCCTTTGCACAGACCTCCACCTGGAATACTCTTCCCCATCATATCTGCTGGGCAAACTTCTACTCATTCTTTGAAATCCTGCTCCAACATTTCAATGTCTTTCCTAATCCTTTGTTACATGGCAGCCTTCCCTGCCTTGCCTGCAGATGAAGATAATCACTTCCTCCCCTGACCGGCAGCTGCTTCTATATGCGTGCCATTTTAATGGCAATATGGCAATTTCATTGCAAGTTTCTGTTTTTATCTCCACCACTTCACTGTGAGCTCTGCCAGGGCAGGAAACTCCTGTCTTGGCTCCTGAGGTTGACTTGATGATAATATGTTGGAGCTGGTGACTGACTCTCAGATGCTGGTAAAGCCAGGTAGAGAGAAGAGGGAAAATGCTGCTCCTGTAGCCCCCCGGAGCTCCACCCTGAGAGAGAAGGCGGGGGTGGGCTGCCAGCAGATGCAAAGATTTGCTGAAGGCCAGCTGGAAGTGCTGATCTGCCAAGTCCCGCATATTGTTTTCAGCTCAGCCCCTGAGGGCAATTGAGTGAAGCTCCCGGGGGCAGGAGGGTTGTAATGCTACTGTAGAGCAAGGTAAATGAAAGTCTTGTCCAAGCGGCTCCAGTAAAGTCATTCTAACCCTCTGGAGAGGAGGATCCTTCCTTAGCTCCCACACAAATCCACCCCACAGCTAAGGAGTGAAGTGGATGCTGGGACATGCCACCCAGATCCCCCTTCAGCACTGAGGAATTATTCCTTCACTTTCTTTTCCCTTCCATAGGTGCTGATCTCTAGAGCATGCCTTAATAAACTTCCTGCATGCTAGTCTCCATGCTGGAGTTTGCTTCCCGAGGAACTCAACCTACAAGGATAACATCAGCCTGCTGTTGAGGGCTGCTAATATTAGCTGACTGGTCAGATTTGGAAGGCCTGGGTGATGATCTCTTGGGACAGTGGTAGGAATTTGGACTATAGGGATGAGAATGATGTCAACAGGGCAACCAGGAGAGCCACAGAGAGGATTGGGATCAACTGATGTCATCGGAGTGGTGCTTAGCCCTGGCCACCAAGCAGCAGCCTGTTATGGCCATCTGGGATGATTTTAGTGGCATTGGGGAGGTGGTGGTGGGAGAGTGTCACACTTCTGATATCACACTGCTAGGGGCTCTCACCAGCTCTGTGCTGTCTCACAGGGTACTCTCAACCATGGCCACACTTTAGATTCACTTCAAAAATACTGATCCCCGGACTTGAGCTTAAGAGATTCTGATTTAATTGATCTGCAGTAAGCCCTGGCGTTTAAATTGGGGAATTTCTAAAGTGTGGCTGGGGTTGAGAACTACCAAAATGGTGGAAAGACGATAAGCTCTGGAATCAGAGTTGAGGTTGAATCCTGGTCCTACTAGTGGCTGGGGAACTTCAGGGTGTAATTAATTTTTCTGAGCTTCCATTTCTCATCCATGAAATCATGTATATTTCATGGAAGTGTCATAAGGGTAACATATTAATAGTCATAACGATGATGTTGACAATAGCCTTCAATCTACGGGGCTATTATCATGATCATTGTTATTACTATTTGTATTCATACTTGGCCTTTTGCACCTCCTTCTCCAGGGTCTGGCATCCAATGGTAGACTTGCCTTCCTTAGCCCCTGCCCCATTATGGGGGAGACATATCTCCTTATCCCAGTTGTAGCTGCCTAAAGTCTAGCAAACTATGGCTGCAGCAGCTAAATGGAAAAGAGCTAATGACTCTCCTGGGGTTGACCAGATGACCAAACATTGTCACCCATGATTATACTCCCGTTCACACCTAGAATAACACATGCAGCAGTTCAGCCCTTCAAGGTGACACTGGCAGGTGTGTGGCTGCTGTGTGGAACACTAAGCAGGGCAGGTTTTGCTCATACACAGGGCAGCAATAGGCCCAGGAGACTTAAAGGACTTCTGCAGAATTGCACTAGTTACCATGCAGCTTTGGAGAAGTCATTTCTCCTCTCCGTGGCTCAGTTTCCTGCTCTGTAAAATATGGGTGGCTAATCTGGATAAATGATAATTCTATTCAGTTTGGTGCTGCTGGTTCTGCAACCCCTCCGCCCCCCATCCTCCCCCCCCCCCCGCCTCCCCGCCAAGAGATGCCTTGAGGGACTGACGTCATCTCTGTCTTTTCCAACAGAGGCTCCAATGCCAAAGATTAAGGTTGCCACTTCAGAGCAAGGGGCCTGAGAGTCTGCCCTGACTGCTGCCCACCCTGCCTCCCCTCACCCCGCCCCCACAAGGGTTGTAAGTTTCCCCATTTCTCCTCCTGCCACCTAGAACTTTAAATAGCCTCCAGCACACTATGTGGCTGCCAGAAGTTGTAATTAAATAATGTCCAGCTGTCAGAAAAGCTGTTATAAACGGTCCTTTTGTCTGCACCACTGTCTGGGAAGCCAGGAAGGAGAGAAACTAGAGGGTTATAAATATGAAGGGCAGGAGTTCAGTGGGGAACCTGGAGCCTTTAGGGACCCTGAAAACCAATGGAGGGTGTTGTGTGTGTGTGTGTGTGTGTGTGTGTGTGTGTGTGTGTGTGTGTAATTAGTCCATGAAAGAGCTCCTAGCCCTGGCTCTGTGAGTGGATTTGCACATGGAATAACCTGAAAAGGATTGGGGAAACTGGTGTCCTTATCTAGAGCTGATTCTCCTAGGCTGCAGTCAGGATCTTCTTTAAAAATCCAGACAGGGAAGTCAAAAGAACAGGGTGAATGGTGGCAAGCCAGAGAGAGTTCTCAGGTGAACTTCATTATCTTTTCCCTCTTCCCCTTCCTTCTTTTCGTCCTTCCTCTCTCTCTTTCAGCAAACACTCTTGAATCTCTACTATGTTTGAGAGGAATACGGCGAAGAAATGCACATTTACTGAGCATGTATTTAGTTTTAGATATCTTATGTATATTACCCCATTTAATTATTACAACACCCTAGCAGATAATTATTATAAAACTCTATATCGTAGATGAGGAAACTGAGGATATTTGGGATTAAACAACTTTCCCAAATCACAGCCAGTAAAGGGCTGGGGATTAGCACTCCATTAGCCTGTAAACTCCGTGGGGCAGAGTCTGCATATCTTTTGTGTATTGTCTTGCTGGGGTGCCGCAGGGTACCTGGCGCCTAGAGGATTTGAGAAACATTTATGGAAGGAAGAAAGGGAGGGGGAGAACAGGAAAGAGGGAACCAACTCAGTTCTGTCAGACACCAAAGCCAGTGATCTTTCTATCAGTTCATGTTGTCTCTGGAGAGGACAAACAGGCAGGTGTACATCAGAGAAAGATTTAAGTAGTTGGGGTAAAGGAGTTGTTAAAATATGTGCAAAAATAACATGATTAGGAAGCAGAAAGTTGGTTTCTAGAGTCATAAACAAAGTGCAGTGGAAGTGCCACGGGTGTTCAGAGGAGGAGGGATCACTTGCAGCTGCAAGGATGAGGGGCATTCATGGAGGAGGCAGAGTTCGAACCTTAAAGGATGAGTTGGATTTGGACATGGAGAGATGGAGGGCAGAGAAAGCTGATCAGACAGAAGGGGTAGAGGAGAATCATAAATAACACACCAGGGGGGGGATAGACCAGTGGTCAGGGCATTTGGGAGCCACTAGATTGGAACCCAAACCTGCATGGTGTCCTGGCGAGGATCCTGGGGATCAATCTGGCAATGCAGTCCCCCTCCCATGGGTGAGTGAGAGGTGCTCAGGGTAAAAGCAATCCAGAGTGAGTGAGCCTGAGTCTGTGAGAGAGAGAGAGAGAGAGAGTGTGTGTGTGTGTGTGTGTGTGTGTGTGTGTGTGTGTGTGCGTGCATGCACAAGCTGAGGTGGGTGGCTGGTACTTTCTTCTGAGCTTAGGTGCCTTGAGGCCCAAGTGGAAATTTGTCTATATTTCCTGGGTGGGTGTGTCATGTACAGATCTGCCATTAACCTCTACCTGGGCATTCACAAGATCTGCCGATGGGTTCTGCAGCAGCAAAAATGGTGTGGGGTGGCTCCCAGGATGGGCATATTCTGGAGGGTAGAGGACTTAGATCCTGGCCTGCCCCGAGGATGTGTGGTACTAACCCAGGTGGTTTTGGGAGTGGAAGGTGCAGCACTGGGACTTGGGAGCTGGAGGGAGCCAGTCAAGGATAAGGGCTCTGACTTCACTTCTGCTCTTCATTTGTCCCTCAACATCCTGCAACCTGCCATCCCAACAGCACAGAGCACCAGGCCCAGTGCCCGGGGGCAGTGAAGGCTTATCGAGGCTATCATTGAGCTGTCCTTCACTTCTGCAGGACATCCCCTGAGGGCAGCAGGAACACAGGTCACAGGAACAAACAGCCCAAGGGTTCTGGGGATCATTAAGTAATTATAGCCAGTGCACTTCACCCTTGTGGACAGGCTGCCTGGCAGCATCCCTGAAGGCCAACAGAACACACAGGGCCATTTCAAGAGACACGGATGCTCAGGATGAGAAGGCCTGAGGTGTAAGCATTCAGGGTTTCCTTGATAAGAGTCCTCCCAGCACAACACAAGAGTCCAACCAAAGGCAAACATCACTATCTGGTGAGGGGTAACCCCTTGACTGTCACAAAAATGTGGCTGTTCGATTAGTGGGGAGCTCTTAGAGCCAGCTTTAGAGCAGGTTTTGTAGATAATTTTTCACAGGATGGGATTCCAGGGACTTGAAAGACACTGGGCATGGAGTAGGGATTCTGAATTTGGCATACCTGCCATCAGGGCCCAGGTAGGTATCCTGCTACTTGCCTGAGTGGCCCTGGACATGTCTCTAAATGTCTCTGAGCCTTGGTTTTCAGATATTCACAAACATTCATTCAACAAGCACCTAGTGAGCACCTACTGTATGCCAGGTGCTGTGTTAGGTACTGGGGAGCAGGCAACTGAGAAAAATATATGATCTCAGCCCTCCTGGAGCTTCCAGTCTTGTGGAAGTAAACAAGTCATTGCACAAGTAAGTGCGCATTACACACTGTAATAAATGCTCTGAGAGAAAAGCACAAGGTGCTATGGGAGAACCCTTTAGGCTCAGAGATCAGGGAAGAACTCTTTGAGGAAGTGACTGCAAGCTGATACCTGAAGGGTAAGTTCAAGTTAAAAGTCAGATTGGAGGAAGAGCTTGTGCAAAGGCCCTGAGGAAGGGAACAGAGTAATATGTTTTAGGAGCTGAAGTTAAGTCTGTGTGGCCAGAATGCAGTGAGTAAGGGACAGAGTGGAGTGACATGAGGCTGGGGGTGGAGGGCAGGAGAGTAGCTGATCATGAAGAAACCCATCAGTCATGAGAAGGATTTGGAACTTTACCCCCTGATTGTTGGGAGGCCACTGCTCAATTTGAACAGGACTGTGATGACTGGATTCACATGCTAAAAATAAAATAAACAACAAGAGATGGAAAAACAATGACAAAAACCACAAAAATACTTGCACTTCCATACAGGGGGAAAAAAAGATTTGAACAAGTATTTTCATCTTGCAGAATCTATCTCATGGGAATAATCTGCTAGCAGAACAAAGAACTAGGTACAAAAGTATTCATTATAGTTAAAAAGACGAAAACCACTCTGGCTGTTGTGTGAAGAGAATAAACACAAATAAGTATTGCTTGCTTTAGAGTCATAAGAGAAGGATATGAAAGGGCTTTGTAGTCGGTAATGTGTGGTCCATGTTTGGGAGGGACCTGAAAGTCTCCCATCTCCCCACTTTCCACCCCCTCCCAGCAGCACTTAAAATGCTGGTTGTCCCAGGAGCCTAAAGCTTTACATCTATTATAAAGGGCAATGTCCCAGGGAGGGTCATATTTTGGGCTAAGCAAGACAAAGGCAGGGCCTCAGCCCCAAAGGGACAAGAAGAAATAATTCTCAACCCTGGCTACACTTTAGAGATACCTGGTATGGTAGCCAGCTCCAAAGTGGCCCCCAACGAGCCTTATCTCTTGGTATACCAGCCCTTATGCAGCCCCTCCCACATTGAAGAGGACTGTCCTATTCAATGTAACCAAGAGGATACTGTGGAAATGACAGAGTGTGACTTCCAAGGCTAAGTCATAAAAGATATTGTGGCTTCTGTCCTGCTTTCTTTCTTAGATCACTTGCTCTGGGGGAAAGCCAGCTGCCATGTTGTGAGGATGCTCAGGCAGCTCTATGGAGAGGTCCATGTGGCAAGTAACTGAGGCCTCCTGCCAACAGCTACATGGAAGAGCCATCTTGGAAATAGGTCCTCCAGCCCCAGCTAACATCTTGACTGCAACCTCATGAAAGACCCTGACCAAGAACCATCCAGCTAAGCCACTCCTAGATTCCCTACCCACAGAAACTGTGAGACGACACGTATCCATTATTTTAAGTCAGGAAGTTTTAGAGTGATTTGTTGCATAGCATGAGATAATTAATATTCCTAGACAGCTTTTAGAAATACTGATGCTCAAGTCTCATCCCCAGAGATTCTGATTCATTTGGTCTGGTGTAAAGTCCAGACATTTTATGTTTAAAAGCCCCCGGATGACTCTAATGTGCAATCAAGATTGAGAACCACTGGACGAGAGTAACATGTAGGTCAACAAAGCATGCTTAGGTACAGGGTATTGCCTCAGTTTCTAGAGCTGGAACTCGGTTTCAGCTGAGAGTTCTTTCCTGGGAGAAGGCAAAAGCCCAGTTTGGGTCAGAGCCCAGAGTCACAATAGGCTGATGTGAGATTATCTCAGTGTCACAGCTTCTGACCATGGGATCCCTAAATTTCCCTAAGGACACAAACCTATAGAAGAAGATCAAGTGGCCTCCACTGAGGGGAAAAGAGAGGTCCAGAGCCAGCCAGTCCACTTTCTGCAGACATGAGCTGACTCGTGAACCCTCCCTGTAGTCCTACACCTTCAGAATGAAGGTGTGCAGATGCCCAGTTCTCCACTGCCCTCTTGCTTCCTCCCCCTGCCATTATGTTTTCTGTCCACACCATGTTCCTGCCTCCAAATGTGCTCTTCAAAACTTATGAGCAATGATGACAGCTGATTCCGAAAACCTTTGTGCGTCCTCAAGTTTCCATGGCTGATGAGACATTGTTCCCGTCTCTGAACAAGAACTCAGGAGGCCCAACTGTCTCTTTGCTCTCCCTCACATTGTCTCCCTAGTGAAACCTGCGGTCAAATAATTAAAGTGATTATAAAGGGAGTCCCGGCAGAGGAAAGATGCTGCTGGGGTAGTTGGATGCTGTGGGTTTGCCCAGCCTCTCGCGCTGCATGTCAGAGCTGGCTGGTCTCTCGTGACTCTCCTATGAATGGGCTGTAGAAGCATTTATAGACATTTTTTGAGCACCTGTAAAGTGCTAGTTGTAGGAGATACCGAATTTAGTAAGACCTTTTTCTTGTTCTCAAGGAGCTTTTAGCTTAGTAGAGACAAATAAGGAAACAGATAAAACAGTGTGATGAGTGCTTCATCCATGGCCTGTGAGAGCACAGATGAGGCATCACACTTGGCCTAAGAAGTCTTGGGAGGAGGTGAGATCTGAGGTGTTTTGTTGACTGGACAAAGATGGAGAGAAGTGGATACAAGAGGAGCAGCAAGTACAATGAATGGGTGCAGGAGTTTGAGGCTTTTCAGGCAATTGTAAGCAGCTCCTTGTGAGTCTAAATATTTTCCTGGGATCTATGGCTCAAGGGGGTGGCCCAAAGGAATCTGATGAGTGGCACCTCTTTAAGTTGAGCACCAGACTGTATACAAAAGGGACACAGTGAGCAGAATTCACTATCTGCCATATATATCCCTGAGCCAGCCATGCTCCACACCCAGATCCTACTCTTTCTTTCCACAGATCATGGATGACCCTCCTCTTGACTGTCCCAGCCTAATGTTTGCTCAGCCCCATGTCCAGAAACAGAGCTTTGATTTGCTCTCTCCTCTGCTGCCCAATCCACTGAAACCCTGGTTCCTGGCTGACCTCTCCCTCCTGCCTCCAGCCTATGTCTTGTTAAAACTGGCCTCCTTTCTAACTCTCGGATGAGCCTCTGGGCCTTCTCTTATGAACTGCATCCACAGGCAGCCTTAGCATTTACAAGTGTTTTTTGGGGCCAGGAGCTGGACAGAGGAGCCCTGGGATGGTATAAACCCAAATGTCTGAGGGGATTCCAGGAGGAAAATCTGGAAGGGGCACAGCCATCAAGAGTAGGGCACCCCCGGTTCAGAATGGGGGAAATGCAATGAGGAGACATCAGCACAAAATCCTGAGAAAGGAGGTCAGGGGCCCCTGGATGTTCCCTACTTCCTGTCACTGACCCCAGAACAGGAGTCCAGTGTATGCCTGCTGTGGATGTAGGGCCAAGAAGATGGTACAAATTAGTCAAGTTGGTGAGTCAAACAGTGGCGGGTGCTGGGGCCACAGTGAACAGGGGAGCTGACATCCATCTGGTGGGGATGCTGCCCCTTAGCTGCAGGCTATTGTTGCCACACGGGAACGTGGCTGCAGTGTAACCAGACACTGGAATTTCTCAAGATCAGTCAAAAATCTGGATTTCAATGGAAAAAGTTGGTAGTTAGTTCAAATAAAAACAAAGAAAAAACATCTATCCATAGAAAAGATGAAGGCAGCATGGTTTTTGAATTTTACCAATTCCCCACATAAACAGGCAACTAGAGACTAACCTCCCTGAACCTCAGACAATTACAGCAAACTAGAGGATAAGGTATTTCCACGAACCCTAAAGCACAAGGGATTGGGGACAGACCACTAACAGCCCCAAGCCCTGTGTGGTCTCAGCATCTACATGGGAGGAAACAGAGGGGAGTGGCAAGGTATCTGATGGGCCTGAGAAAAGGAGAATCCACAAATAGCCAAGGGATACTCACTGGGAAGCATGGAGGGGGGTGGGTGGGCAGACAATTTGAAAACAGCAGCTGATACTGGAAGGATTCTGCCTGGTCCACTAGTGGGTGGGTGCAAGGGGTCTGTGGCAAGGTCTGAAAGGACAGAGCAGTTCAGACCCTGTGAATGTTCAAAACTGACCAGCAAGGCATCCCCAACCCAGGGTCCACATACTGATAAGAAACTGCTGGTGAGGGATGAGAATTGAGTAGAATAGGAATCATAAACTCAAAAGAAGGAGAAGGTCCATTAGAAATGGGTAGGGGGAGAGCCATGAGATCTCAGAAGGCGAGCTGCTGTATTTTTTAGTACCACCCAGAACAACAAAGAGGAACTCTGTCAAGTTAGAAAAGCTGCCCTGCAGCAGGCCTCCTTCACAAGGTTCAGGAAAACTGTGTTCACATAAAAATAAACATCATAAAAATAGTGGGGACAAAACCCACACACAATTATCAAAAGAACAGAGAATAAGGTACAGAATCACTTCTTTACAGACAGTGAAAGTACACCAGAAAGATATACCCACAAAACAAATAAAAACAGTAACTTACTATTTCAAAATGACCTGAAAGATGTTAAGAAATGGTGCAAGAACAACATACAGGAGAATAATAATAATAATAATAAAAACTCTCAGAGGTTATCTGACAAATCACAGGAAGGACTTAGAAGGAAAGAAAAAAGTCATTTCGGAAATGAAGACCAAAACTAGAAGGAACACGAGTAAATAAATATAACGACTAATGCCTTAAGAATAACAGAAGGGACAAAGGAGGACATTTTTAAGAATCAAAGAGATGCGGAAAAAAAAGAGAGAAAAGGAATTTGAGAGAAAATGAAAATATCGAAGAGAGGCACAGAATACCCCATAGGTAGCGACAGGGGTCCCTGAAAAAGAAAGCCAAAGCCAGGGACAGAGCAAACACTAGAAATGATAATTCAAGGACACTTTGATGAAATAATAAGAATATTAATGATGATAATAGATCTGAACTGGCATATTGAAGGAACACACACACATAGTGGACCTGGAAACTTGAGCCCAGATGACCAATAGCAAGACATATTCTGGTAAAATGACAGCATTTTAAGAAGAAAAAAGTTTTTTAGAGAAAGAAAATTATTTAGGCATCTAGCCAGGAAGGGGAAATAGCTTGCAAGAGAAAGAAGAATTAGGTTATCATCAGACTTTCCAACAACAATGTTTTATGCTGGAAGAAGTTGAAGTAACATTTTGAAGATACCGAAGGGAAGAAAATATAATTTGAGAGTTTTGTGTCCAGAAAAACTGACTTTCATGTGCAAAGAGCACAGGTAACTATTATCAACATGCACAGAATCAAGGAATATTATCCCTGTGAGCTCAGCCTGAGGGATTTACTAGATAACAAGCTTCAGATAAGCGAAATAACCAAAGAGACTTGGATATTAGGGTTGGTGGTGAGCATTAAATGCGTCGCTGCTTGTAACATTAAGACTGAATGAAGGTTCGAAGGCAGAGTCTTGTGTGCAATGTCTACATGAGCTGAAAACATAGATATAGTACAACTACAAAAATTCAGGGACAATGAGGACAACATATGCAGATTTTTTCTAATTATTTTCAGTAATCATAAATGCGGTGGTAGTCTCTGCATTGTTTTTCTGAGGCTCTGAATGGGTAATGTGAGATAAGGCAAATGATTAATCATGGGAAATTCTTAACTTCTTATCTCCTGCATCCTCGAGAAACCAGGACACTCAGTTTGGAAGAAAGCAGATATAGATGTAATAGGGAAGAGATGCCGTAAAATCTGGCAGTTCTGAATTGGAATTGAAACTGTCAGTACCTGTGGTATTCTGGCTCTGTCCACTGAAAAGACCTAGAATCAAAGACCGACCCAGCAGCAATGAGCATCCCTAGCACTCAGACTGTGGTCTTGATACCATTTCCCACTAGAAGGAATCAGAGCTTCCTGAGAAAAGGCAGATTTTAGATCTGAGGCTGGAAATGTACAAGATGAATCTGGAGTATTTTGTCATACTAGACAGCAAAGAGGTTATCAAAAAGACCACTAGGATCGTGTTCAAGGATGCAGGGAACAATTTAAAGGACTCCCACCGGCCACAGATGAGTCCACTGGAACTTCATTAAGGATAATAATTGAAATGGATTAAAACTTATCATGTGTATTTAAATACTTGTGTTTATAATCACTTTTACATCTCTATATATTTATAAGTAAAAATAAATACATAAAGTATATATTTTATAAATAAATATATATAATTGGTCAGCTTGGGAAGATGATAAGGAAGGTTTCATTACCTTGAAATCTGGTAAAGAAAGAGGACAGATCAAGCATTTATTCTGCCTTTCTTATATGAACTATAGGGGGAAGTATCTCTTTATAGAAGTATTTCAACTAATAAATGGAAAAGAAATGGGTGAATTAGAATATCACTGTTTATGTCCTCTAACAAATGATTGAATCCAGGCATGGAGCACCAATGGCTGCTAGCATCCTAAAAGGGAAACAAGACATGAGTTGTCTCCTAATGTACCACTGGTGGTCTGGCCAAAAGGGTCAAACCTGAGTGTGATCAGGCCTCCGGATCCAGTTGTCCACTTGCAGGAAATATAGAGGACAGAGCAACAAGTTGAACTGCACCACAAGTGAACAATCAGCCAAACCCAGATACTAGGAAATTCAGGTCAGATGATGCAGAATATTCAACATATAAATTGTAAGAAAAAGAAAGGGATGGAGAGCAACCTGTAGTGCCTTAAAATACATGCCAACTTTTTTAACAGCGAGACTAACCTGTAGTCACTAGGGATGCACATTTGAGTGATGAAGCTATAAAAAACCCCCACAACGAATTGTTTACCATAAAAGTCAAAATATAATTACTTTGGAGAGGGGAGAAGAAGTTGTGACTGGAAAGGGGTACATGGAAGGGACTTCTGGGGTCACTGGCAAAGTTCTATTTCTTGACCTGGGTGGTAGTTATGAGGATCTTATAATAATATTATTATAATAATTTTTTCAAGCTATACATTTATTTAGTGGGGTTGTCTGTATTTGTTTTATGTTAAAATAAAAAAAATTTAAACCCACATATATATGTAGGCCAAAGATGACATACCTACCAGGCTACCTTGGTCATTAAGACTTCCAGGTTCAACTTCTGCCTGGGCAGAGTGGGTGTTGGCTATAACACGGACTCCCAACTGCATGTTTCTCTGACTTTTAGACATTTAAGAAGATTATCCAGTGAACAAGTAGAGGACATGAGAGTAAGCTACAGACTTTTATTAGGAGCCAAGAATGAGCTGAGTAATAAAATACAACTCAGCCCAGAGTAGGGGGCTCCCTGCATTTGACACTTCTACTTTATTTTAACCAGAAGCCCTCTGGAGTCCCAGAGAGTCCCAGAGAATGTCATTAGAAATGTATATTTATAATGGTGGCTCAGTATTGTTAGGTGAATTCTACCTTAACAACATCCAATACACAGAATTTCAGGGTAATTGCGAAATTTCCATTACAATGTATATTTCCATCACAATTAGATTCTTCCCTTCAAGGAAGGGTTTGGCTCCAAGAGTCCTTTAAATAGCAGCTTGGAGGATAAGGAAAGCATCTGTTTACAGAACTGTAATTACTTCACAGAGTGGAGGTAGGTGTGGGCTGTTCAATGATTGTGCCAGCCCGTGGGCAAACAAAGCACAGTCACACAGAGGGGACCCATGGTTGGGACGGCCACCATGTGCATAACAATGCAAAGAATTGGAGGATGTCATTCATTACCTCCTCCCCAGGCCCAGCTCCCAACTTGTCTTCTTCATGAGCTTGGATCTTCACACAATAAGACAGAACCTATGTTAAGAAAATCAGTGAGTTTAGGATTTCTGAATCATTTTGTTGAGCACATTGAGCTACCCATTTATCTAAGTAATTATTCAAATTAGTCATAAAGTCTGTTTTTGCTATTCTGGGGCTTTTTAGCATCTGAGTTCCCTTCCTATGTTTGGTGACTTCTCTGTGGTATGAATTTTGGTGAGAAGAAGAGAATTATCTTTCACTGTAAAAGCTGAAAAGGCCAATTATTCATTTTCCCAGTCTCCTTTGTGGCTAGAGAGCAGGCACCTGATTTGACCCAACCAATGAGAAACACTCACCCCAGACTTTGGGGCCAAGAACAATGATGGTGGGGCATTCTTAAAGCAGTGGTGGACGGGGGCAGCGGCATCCCATTTCTATGGACGGCAGTGGCAGAACCACTGGTTTGAATGTCAGTGTTCCAAGGGTTGACTGTGGCAGAAGCAGGGTCTTCATTGGTCTAGTTCTAGGGTGTGGGCTACACCGCACAGCCTGCCTGTGTTCCTGCTTATTTTCTGAGAGTGATTCTATTCTGTGGTCTTCCTGGCAATTCTTTGAGCTACCCAATATCTTTCAACAAATGTCTTTTCTGCTTAAATCATCTGGAGTCTTTTTTGGGGGGGGGGCATGTAACTTTCAATTTAGAAACTTGGCTGATAGCATGGTCTGAGCAATGTCATGATAAGCCACTTAGAGTGGAAGGGGACAAGGCCTCAAAGAAGACAGCTAAACTGATCAATATTATTTTTGAACTGGGGGACGGGTGGAAAGAAGGGTGGGAAGAAGAAGAGAGGGCATGGAGTTGAAACAATGCAGGGCTAAGGGCCTCTGGAAATTCCCTGAGAGGACTCAAGGGCATGCTAAGAATATCTAATGTTCGGGGCCAGCCCAGTGGCTCAGTGGTTAAGTTTGCACACTCCACTTAGGTGGCCCTGGGTTTGCAGGTTCAGATCCCAAGTGAGAACCTACACACCGCTTATCAAGCCATGCTGTGGCAGGCATCCCACGTATAAAGTAGAGGAAGATGGGCATGGATGTTACCCCAGGACCAATCTTCCTCAGCAAAAAGAGGAGGATTGGCAATAGATGTTAGCTCAGGGCTAATCTTCCTCACCACACACACAAAAAAGGAATATCTAATGTTCAATGTGTTGAAATAAATTTCTAGGCCCAAGATGGAGCCACTCCTGCCTGGGGTGCCACATCAGCTAACTGAAACTTAGATAACTTTCATTTCCCTATAAATGCTCTGCTTGACTGGAAATGCAGTATATCGGGTTCAGCCAATCCCCAAACACCAAGCCAACTCTGGGCCTTCTTACCGCAAATAAGGTTGACTATGTGGCTCTAGCCAATCAGATATTTTCTATTTTTCTCTTCCTTGTTCTTTATTCTTTATCCTACAAAAGATAGGATCTTCCTGCCTTCTACCCCATTTTGTAGGTCTCCAAAAGGAGACTGTCCACTTCATGAAGTGTTAAATAAAGCTTGTTTGTATCACCTGAATTGTCTTCTTTAATCATTTTTTAACGAATGTAAAGTTGTTTTAAGTGTTCTAGTGTAATTTACTCCCCTTTATTCCTTGCTTCCTCAGCTCCAAAGGTGTGTAGAATAAACTATACTCCATACTCATCAATGCTTTATGTGAGTGGGGTTTGGAGCATGTTGAAAGCAAGGAGAGGCTGAGTTTCACAAATGGGTCATATGAAGTCAGACAGAGGAGACATGAGAAAAACCAGGAGCCCAGAGCCAGAGGAGCACAAGATAATTGAAGTCTTCTTTACATTTGCAAACATCTTCAGGAGAGGATGCTATGAATATGAACAGAATAATGAATAGGATTCCAGAGGTTACAAGGCCTTGGGTGGCCTCTGGAGCCACTTAAGAGCGGTGGAGGAAGCATCACCACCTATCTGGGAGGCAAGGATGAGGCGGAAGACAATGAACTCCAGAGATGGGAGCGTGGGTGGGAGTCAAAGGTAAGAACTGGTCAAGGCAAATGAGACAACACACAACTGGAAAAAGGAGATGCAGAGCAGGACAGCTGGATTCTGGCAGGCTTTAGTCCTTCTATTTTTAATCAGATATTTTTGAGGTATAATTTATATACCATAAATTTACCCCTTGGAAACGTACAAGTCAATGATTTTTGAGTCATGCAACCATCATCATAATCCAGCTTTAGATACCTTTCATCACCTCAACAAGTTCTCGTGTGCCCATTGGCAGTCAATCCACCTTCCCCGTGTCCAGCCCCAGGCAAACACGGATCTTCTTTCTGTCTCGATAAATTTTCCTTTTCTGGAAATGCCATACAAATGGAATCATACAATATGTAGTCCTTTGGATCTGGCTTCTTTGACTTAGCATGACTCTTTCATGACGTAGCTTGTATCAGCAGTTTGCTATTTTTTCTTGCCAGATAGTACTCCCATTGCAAGTATATATCACATTTTCTTTATCCATTCAACAGTTAATGGACAATGGGATTGTTTCCACATTTTGCCTATTATGAGTAATGCTGCTATAAACATTTGTATACAAGTCTTTGTGTGGACATACATTTTCATTTCTTTTGAGCAGATAACTAGGAATTGCCGGGTCGTATGGTAACTCTGTGTTTAACCTTTTGAAGAACTGCAAACTATTTTCTAAAGTGGCTGTACCACTTTACATTCCCACCAGGGATGAACGAGGATTCCAGTTTCTTTACATACTCACCAACACTGACTATTGGTCTTTTCGATTAGAGCCCTTTTAGTAGGTAAGTAGTGTATCTCATTGTGGTTTCAATTTGCATTTCCCTAATGACTAATGAGGTGGATTATCTTTTCATGTGCTTATTAAGCATTCATGAAGTTTTTTTGGTGAAATGTCTATTCAAATCTTTTGTCCATTTAAAGAAATGGATTGTTTGTCTTCTTATAATTGAGTTATAAGAGTTCTTTACTTATTCTGGATACAAGTCCTTTATATTGGCTGCAAATATTTATATTACTTGCAACATTTATATTACTTGCAAATATTCTCTCCTAGTCTGTGGCTTATATTTTCATATTCTTAATGGTGCTTTTTGAAGAACACCATTTCTTATTTAGACGAAGTCTAATTTATCAATTTTTTTTTATCACTACACTTTTGGTGTCATGTCTATGAAGTCTTTGCCTAATACAAAGTCAGAAAGATTTTCTCCTATAGAGAAGTTTTATAGTATTCTTATATTTAGGTCTATGATGCACTTTGAGTTAATTTTTGTGTAAGGTATGATGGAAGGGTGTAAGTTTGTTTCTTTATATATTGATATCCTGTGGTCTCAGCACCATTGGTTGAACAGACCATCCTTTCCCCACTGAGTTGACTTGGCACCTTTGTCAAAAATTAACTAACTACAAATAAAAGGAATTATTTCTGGATTCTCAGTACTGTGCCATTGATCCATATGCCTACTCTTACGTCAATACCACACTTTCTTGATTCCTGTAGGTTTATAATAAATTTTGAAATTGGGTAGTTTATATTTTCCAAATTTGTTCTTTTCCAAAATAGCTTTGGCTATTTTAGATACTTTGAATTTCCACACAAATTTTATAATGAGCTTGTCAATTTCCTAAAAGCCTGTTGGGATTTTCGCTGGGATTGAATTGAATCTATAGATCAATTTGGAAAGACTATTGACTCCCCCAATCTAGAACAGGTACTATCTCTCCATTTATTTAGATACTCTTTAATTTCTCTCAGCAATATTTTATAGTTTTCAGTGGTCAGGTTTTGCACTCCTTTTGTTGCATCTATTCTTAAATATTTTACTCTTTTTGATGTCATTGTGAATGGAATTATTTTCCTAATTTTATTTTTGGATTGTTCATTGCTAGCATATAGATATACAACGGATTTTGAAAAATTGGTCTTGTATCCTGTACTTTTGCTAAATTTGTCCATTAGTTCTAGTAGTTTTTTTTTTTTTTTTGAGAGATTCCATAGGCTTTTCTACATTTTCAGGTAGGTCATGGTTTTTACTTTCCATCAAGCGCTCTCAAGTCCCTGCATGTTTGAACAGCCAGGTCAGGTGTGGGTGTGTGGAGAGCTTATCAAGCCCCTGGAGTCTCTCATTTCCAGGATCTCCCTGTTAATTTCTGGCTGGTAGTCCTCCAGTCTGCGGCTCACCTCACCTGGGATCTCACCTGGAGGTGAGGAGGGCTGCAGGTTCCCCACTGATGCCTGGCACAGGCTTTGCCTTCCATTCTCAATCAAGTCAGCCCCCTCTGGCAGTGGAGCTGCTGGTTTTCACGGCCAGCAAGAATGCCCTAGGCTCCTGCTGTTCTTACCTCAAGTTCTGAAGTTTCTCACAAATAAACAAGTCGCAATTTGTTGTTTGCCTTTGGCCAATTTTCTGAGCCGTGAAATAGTTGTTTTTGACAAATTCGTCTAGTTTTGTAGTTGTTTTTTGCAGAGAGGATTTGTTGACTTCTTCACTTCCCTACAGCCAGAAGTCCCCTTAGTCTTTTTAAAATGCTGAGTGGGTGACCTGTCAGCTACGCGTCTCCTTGTTTTAAAGCTGCCATTGGGCATCTGGAGGCCAAGGAGCATGAGATCTTTTTGAAAAAGTCAGGACTAGAAATGATGCCAGGGAAGGTGTGAGTGGGGGCACTGGAGAGACTGACAGGTGGTGGGAGGCCAAGAGGTGATGGAGATAGTGAGGAGGAGTGGGCCACAGAGGTGGATGCAAGAAGTGAAGGCAAGGTCTATTGGAAAACATGGAATTAAAAAAATTAAAAGCCTATGTCACATCCTCAATGCCACCAACCTAACAAGCACTTTCCATGAGTGTTTCCTCCTAGGCACCCCCCAGGTCTGAACTTCCAGTCCTCTGGGGGGTGGGCAGGTGTTAGGACAGGAATGGGAATGCACTGGCCAGGCCATGAGGAACATAGGGTGGCAGGGGACCATGTGTCCCTGGGAAGTGGAAATGGCCTGCATGTCATCATCAGTTAAGGGGTCTAGAGTTGCTGACCTCAAGCTCAGCTCTAACTTTCACATAAAGATTTGGTCTTAATACTTTAAACCAGGGGCTGGCAAATTAGGTTATGCAAGCCAAATAAATAAAGGTTTATTGATACTTGGCCACACCCACTTGTTTCCATGTTGTCTGTGGCTGCTTTTGTGCTACATGGACAGCGCTGAGTGACAGAGACAGTAGGGCATACAGGCCGAACATATTTACTATCTGGCCCTTTACCAAAAAATGTTGCCAATCCCTGTTTTGAATTAAAACTACAGTAGGTAAACCTCTTGAGGCATTATAATGTGGACAGATCATCATATACATAATCAGAAGATAGAGGATCAAGCCTGGGCTCTGCTACATATCAGCAGTGACCCCTAGGGCAAGCCCTTGGCCCTCTCAGGGCACAAGTCCACTTGTAAACTGGGAATCAGATGACCTATTCTGTCATTTGGGGTTGTTGTTTAAACAAAACTACTGTATGAGAAAGCATGTTGCAAACCATGTAGCACCACACATACACTGTTCATTTTGACGTTTACAGAACACCCACTTTGATCTTCTAAATCCCCTGTTTGGATTCATTCTTCTTATGGACTGAATGCTGCCTTATGTACCCTTCATGTGAAGTCTGTGATGGAGCGTTTTCTTAGGCACTTTCCCTTGATTTGAAAGGGGAGCAGGAGACCATTTCTATCACAGAACAGAGAAAGATGGGACAAGGCAACTCTAAAAAAACAACCCCCACTGTGTAATAGGTGTGCTGGTCAGCAGCAAAGAAATGATGTGAGGGCCACTTTTCTTCTCAAGGATGTCCCTGCTGGAGAGGATGATCATTTGAGGCTGAATCTTATGAATTATTTCTTTTCCCTTGAAGAGTCTGAACATGGTAAACCCTATTATAACAGCAAGGATAATTCAACGGTTGACAAGAGACTGAAATTTGGGTGAGAGATTATTAGTAATTGTAGGGCTGAGTTATAACTCAGAGCCTGGAATTCCTAGCCTCTGTGGCTAATTTCTACAGCAAGGAAACGTGAATCCTCATGCAGTTGGCCAAATTCAAGAGAAAGTCTCCAGCCAGCTGAGATTAGAATTCTCAGTGTGGATTCCCAACCGCAATGCTGAAGTCATCTGTAATCTCCTTCTCAGTGGGGGAGGTTGTAGTCTCCAGGTTCAGGGACAAGGGACACATCTTCTCCCCCACCTCGGTGTCTGCAGTTGAGTTACCTACAGGATGACCCGTGATCTCTGCTCACTTTCTGCCTGCGCCTGTGATTTCGAGTCCTGATGTGAATGCACAGAATCCAGAATTCAGAGTTTCATGTTGATTACATATAATTGCCTATAATCAAATGGCAGGGGAGGACTTCTGCCAGCCTTATGGGGCCAGAGAGGTTAAGATTAAGTGCATCTGAAGAAAAGCAGAGTCAGAGTCTGTCCCTGGTGGCAGACATGTCCCAGGTGGCTTGCTTAGAGATGCCATTAGCCAAGAGAAGTCAAGGGAGCCTGTCAAGGGAGGGTGTGCTTATGGGTATAATTATTTGTTGAAGTACTCCCAGAAATGGAGAAGTCAGGAGATTGGAACTAAATCGCTGGAGGCATGAGTGAGTGGTCAGATCTCATAATTAGAGAGCCTAGGCAGAAGGGAGGACAGAGGGATGAGCCAGGTTCATTAAGGAAGAAGAAACAATAGAAGCAGTTGTAAATGAGCAAGGCAGGATCTTTTAGAGCTAGGCTATAAACACTGGCTATCATTAGCTAGTTCCCTTCTGGTTGAGAATAACAGAAACCGATTCTGGCTAGCTTCAAGAAGGAAAAAAAGATGTTGAGGGACAGTTCTTGAAGGAATAACTGAGATATCTTGTAGAATTGAAGGACTAAGATGCCTGCCAATGATAATCTAGAATGGGGAGTTGGATTACCATGGAGAAACCAGGCATTTCCGTCTCTCTGATTCTTGCCTCCTACTTCTCTTCGTGTCTTCTTTATTTTTATTTTTCATTGCCCAATGACGTTTTTTACTAATCAGGCTGAGGCTGCCAGTAACACATCCTCAGTTCTGGCTGCCTGGAGAGACTGAGTTCCTTCTCTCCAAGCTAAACTTCCGTTGAAGGACTCTGATTGGCCCAGTTCTGGTCAGGTGACCATTGCTGGACCAATCACCTGTGGTTAGGATCACATTAAGGAAGCAGGACAGCTTCCGCAGTAAAAGGAGGGTGGGGAAGCAACAGTTTCCAGAAGAAAGAAAGTGTCTAGAAAAGAGGAAAATGCTGCAAAGAAATAACAATAGCTGTCAGGGACACCAGGTATCCTGCAGGGTGATTTTTCTATCTGCACCCCGCTGAGCTTCAGGAAGATGAGGGCAGGATCTTTAAAAGGCCAAGCAGAAAGCCCTAGTGTGCTGGGGTTTTCTTGTAGCATGGTCTTAAACAAGTCACTGTACCTCCCAGCACCTCAGTTTTCACACCTGTGAAATAAAGCAGTAATATCTGCCTAATAGTATGGTGTAGTGGATTAGGTAGGATGATGGATAGGAAGATGTTTTATAAACAGAACATCACTATTCTCCTCCCTCCTGCCTGGCCCTTCCTGCCCCATGCCCTTTGAGGCTGATAATAATACAACTGAACTAGTACTGTGTCAGGATAGTCTGTGTCCAGAACAGTGTATCCGTATGAGGAAGAGTCTGATGATGCCTCCAGGATCTTGGTCGGCTCAGCTCATTATGATCTCCCCAGAACCAACTGCCTCCCACTCCCCTCTAGCCTTAGAAATCCTTGCTGGTCAGGGGCAGGACCTACTCTAAGGCAAGCACCATCTGCAGCCTCATGGTCTACCATGCTGCTACCCTTCCTGTGTCTCCTTGTTCTCTCTTCTAGGCAGCTTCTGGATCAAGCCATCATAACCACCTGTTTGCTTCTTGTCCTCTGGGTAGCACACTCCTGGCCCGGATGCCTCCAGGGACCTCATTCCTGTTCAGCATCCCTGTTGCATTTACCTGGATACAACTGCGTTTTCAAAGCAACTCCCTCCATCAACTTCCCAGGAAGATATAGTGCTCCATATGCATGAATGTTCTGGGTAACTGAAAACCAGTTTTTTAGTATAAAAAAAAATCATGGTGGCTGATTCTAATGGAAAGTTTTGCATATAGAGCATTACAGACCTTCTTATCCTTTGACTCAGGAATTGCACACCTGGGTTCCAAGGCTAAAAAGGGATTCACAAAATCACTTTTACTGCAGCATTTTCTGAACAAGCTCAAACTTCAAAGCAGCTGAACTACCCAATACAAGGGGCTAGTTTAATAAATTGTAGTAGACAACTAAATAACTATTTTGAAGACACCAGAAACAATATTTAGGTACAATATATCTATATCTATATATCTATATCTACATACATGAAGAAAATGTTTTTTTAAATGGTAGTATACAGACACTGTCATTTTCTTATCCAGAAAGCATGTCCCCCTTCTTCCTTGCTAATGCTAATGATTTTATTTAGGTATAACTTCCATCATGGGAAGTGACCCTATGTCCAGAATAAAGCGTGACTTGTCTAAACCAGTCATGGTTATTCTGTTTCCACTTTTCACTGATTGGCTTAGGGATGGTCATGTGACCCAGTTGTGGACGATGGATATATGAGAGGAAGTCTTATGCTGGAGGATTCTGGAAGAGTCCTCTAAAAAGAGATGCACAGAAAGCTGGAGATCGGTGGTGCTGATGGTTGCACAACAACGTGAATGCACTTAGTACCACTAAACTGTACACTGAAAATTGGTTAAGATAGTAAATTTTATGTCATGTGTATTTTACCACAATTAAGAAAAAGAGACATGCATAGAAAGAGACAGCTTCTGCTACTTTTTCTTCCAGGGATGTGGGGTGGGGGGCGGGGGAGTATTGTATCTGGATGTGAAAATAATTAATAGTGTAATGCCCCCTCACCCCACTCTCTCTCCTGGATAATCTCATCAGCTTTCACAGTTTCTATACAGCTGTATGGAGGTGACTTCCACACACACATCTTGTCAGAGCTCCATAACCACGTATCCAACTGCTATCCTGACATGTTCTCTTAGCTGTCTTACCACAGGGTTCTCCAAATGATCATGTCCCCAAATGAATATTTTTTTCTATTTTGAAAAACTGTCAAACTTGCTGAAAATTTACCAGAGTTGTACAATGAACTCTCAAATACCTTTCCCCAGGATTCACTAATTCTTAACTTTCTTCCATGTCAAGTTGAAAGTTAGATTTCTTCCTACTGCTCCTCTCTGGAATCTGCTTCTTTCCAGGGTTCTGTCTCTCTGTACTCAGCACCCCTATAAATTTTCTTGACCTTGCCAGACACCTGGGAGTTGTTCCAAACACCTCCATCTTTCTCTTCCCCACACATACAACCAACCACCCAATCCTATTCATTCAATTTTTAAAATAATCTCAATCCATTCATTCCTCTCCATTTCTGCTGCCATCACCGGAATCCAAGCCACCAACATTTCTTTCTTGGACTGTCACAATTGCCTTCTAACTGTGTACCTCTTGCCCTCTCTTCAATCCACTTTTATTCAGAGTAGCTACAGTTACAACTTTGAAACACATCCAACTGTATCAGTTTCTTGTTTAAAATCCTCCACGGCTTATCCTCAACGGCCTATTAGTTTCTATTCCCAACCTCTTTCATGCTTCTCAGACCACGTTAGGTCCTCTGTTCTACACCCCCATAGCACTCCATTTTTTCCCTTCTTGGTCCTTTCTGCAACGGTAATCGTAGAGTGGTTCATGCACACATTTGTTGATGACAACTCTCCTCTGTGAGTCCATGGTGGTGGGGACTTGGATGGGATTAGTCACTGCTGTGTCCTCAGAATCTATTCAGCGCCAGTTACATAGCAGGTACTCAACACACATTTGTGAGATGAATGAATACATGAATGAAGTAATGCATGTCCTCCAGTGAGCAGATTCTAATCTGATGTGAAATGAGAACCTGGAATACCAAGTTCGAGCTACATGTAAACTAAAAGCAAAAAAACACTGACTGCCCACCTATGTGCACATCAGTGTTCAGATTTTGTACCATCTACTTGCTTAGAGATAGTGGGGACTTAGGGAAGGAAACTAACCTTGGGCATCATGCAGATCTGGGCTTTGGCTCTGGTCCTGTCCCTGGGTAAAAATCTTGGTCATATTCTTGGCCTCTTTGAGCCTCAGTTTCCTAATCTATAAAATGGATACATTACGATCTATATCAAAGGGCTGTGGTGAGGTTTAAATCAGAGAGCCTCGCTCTTCCTCCCATCGCTCTCTGCCTGGTTGCTTGGTCAGGATATCATACAGCCTAATGCTGCCCCAAATCCCCCAAGAATTTGACCTGCTCAAAATCAAAGGAAATGGAAAGCTTGATTAACACAGCTCTGTCTTGCCTTTGAGTAGCAACTGAGAGATAATCCTTAGGGGGTAGATGGTCGCTGTTTCCTGGGCCCACGGCATAGTCTGTAGGCCACTACAGAAGGGGAACAAAGTGGACCTTCCATTGCTCTGCATAATAATGCCATGTGCGACTCTATTTTGGCTGGGACAACTGTGCTAATGGTGGTGGAGTTAGGATTTATATGCTACTGTCTCTGAGAATTGAAGTTTTCTTTGTTGGGAGAGGGGTGTGTGTGTGTGTGTGTGTGCGTGTGTGTGTGTGTGTGTGTGCACGCAATGGCTTTTAGCCATCAAGGAAGAACCAGGAGGTGCACGTGCATGGCACACCAGTAAGGGGCTCAGGTTTGCTGGGCCATAACCCAATGGAGACTTTTTTTGCCAAAACCATCAAGCTCTTTATTAATAATGCCCCTCCACATGAGGCAGCTCTATGTGTCACTATTTAGCACAAAACAGGTAGAGTCTTATGAAATGACAGGGCCTTAATGTCTTGCTGCACAAGGACCGTGATTCCTTTCGAGTGAGTGTTATTAGCACCCCTTTCAAACAGCTCTCAGAAGGTGGCTAACTTATGCCTCTGGGTTTGCCTTTCCTTCCCTGCTGAGTATCACATGCTCCTCTCTCTCTTCAGTTCTCAGAGTGTGTGTACGTGTGCATAGGGGGAGAGGGGTCTTACATTATACTCATGCATAAAAGAAAGCCCGTGGCTTTGGATGTAGTGGGGAGCTGGGGCATGGGGGCTTCCCAGCCCCTGGTTAGGGACAACCCTCTTCTTACAAAGCAGTTTTTAGTAGATGTAAAAGGCTGATTTTACATTCTGAGTCTATGGACTTATTCTTCCACAATATCTCCTACTTCAGGAAATATTCCTGTCCCACAGATTTCTGAGGGAGGGTGATGGAATCTAGGGCCAAAAACTCCTTATGGATGGGGGAGGACTTTTTGAAGGAGAGTGGAGGAGGCCCATGTGGGGTGGGAGGTGCTCTCAGAGGAAAAGGGGGCAAAGTGTGTACCCATGAAGGCCCCTCAACTCCCCAGGAGGGTTTTTTTGTGTTTTTTTAAAATACTTTTTCTGTTTTTGGTGAGGAAGATTGGCCCTGAGCTAACATCTGTTGCCAATTTTCCTCTTTTTGCTTGAGGAAGATTGTTGCTGAGCTAACATCTGTGCCAATCTTCCTCTATTTTTGTATGTGGGACACCGTCACAGCATGGCTTCATGAGCAGTGTGTATGTTTGTGCAGAGATCCAAACCCACAAACCCCAGGCTGCTGAAGCTAAGTGCACAAATGTAACCACTACATCACCGGGCCATCCTCCTCAGGAAGGCTTTTAAATTTTGTATTTTTTCCCCTTGGTCTATGACAACAATCGTAGGATATGTACAGTTTTTTTTTAAAGCTTTACTGAGGTAAAATTGATTTATAATAAGCTGCAGATATTTAAAGTGTGAAATTTAATGCTTATTGACATATGTATGCACGTGTGAGACCATCATCACAGTCAAGATAATATCCATCATCCCTCAAAGCTGACTTATGATTTTTTGTCATTCACCCCCCCACACACTATACCCAGGCAACCACTGATCTGCTTTCCATCACTATAGATTAGTTTGCATCTTCTAGAATTGTATATGAATGTAATCATACAGCATGTAATTTTCTTGGTCTGGCTCCTTTCACTCAGCATAATTATTTTGAGTTTCATCTATGTTGCATGCATTAATAGCTCATTTTTTTTTCTGTATGGATATACCACAGTTTGTTTATCCATTCACCTGTTGATGGACATTTGGGTTGTTGGCTGTTACAAATAAATCTGCTATGAGCATTTGGGTACACGTCTTTGTGTGAATACATGCTTAAATATACATTCTTAAACCTTTCTCTCCTCTTGTGGTGACATTTCTTTTAGTTTTTCCCAACCTCTGCAAAGCCTGACACAGCCAGCCAGTTTTACACAATGGTGTATGGGAAATAAGGGACAGGAATGGGCAGTGTGGCTTGCCCCATGTGGTGACCAGCAGCACAGTGAACAGTGGCCTGTAGCAGAACCTAAGGTAGCCCAGAGAAGTGGCTATACCAAGTCTCTTTCTGACTCAGAAACAGATGTGAGGCAAAGCCCCTGTATTCCCAAGTAGTCTGGTTGGTGGGGACAGGCTGGCATTTGAGATGCATGTAAAAGATGTCAAACCCATTGCAGGCACCCAATATATCTCAATTCCCTTCTGCTGTATTTGCTTTCTTGATTGCTTTGCTTGCAAGTTCTAGGTTATTTTCTTGACAATTGGGAATTGTAGATAAATAACCTTTGGGTAAGTGAGGCATTACTCTGTTTTTCTTTAAAAATCTTAGGCCACACATTGATATTGCAATATATCCCAGTCTTGTGACTGAGAGGTCCCAAGGTGTCCTTCTAACTCATTAACCCTCTTTGGGGGAGGACTTTTGTTGTATACAGGTATCCTAACCTGTCTTACAGGATAAGAATTGGGCCTCCTTTCATTTTTTTCTTTTTCTTTTTCCAGCTTTGTTGAGATATTATTGACATATAACATATGTAAGTTTAAGGTGTACAATGTGATGATTTGGTACATGTATATATTGCAAAATGATTACAACAATAAGTGTAGCTAACACCTCCATCCTCTCACATAATCACCAGTTTTTCTTTTGGTGCTGACATTTAAATATGTCATCAACATTCCTTTCAAATACCTTCTTTGATGGTTGGTAAATTATGCCCATGGGTTTCCCTCATCATCAATTTCAGAGCCCCCCAAAACGCTAAGGAACAGTGAAACTCAAGCCAATGGGGTTTCATTTACATCTCACAAGCACCTGGATATTTGGAAATATCTGGAGGACTGACCAAATGTACTCACTTTCATCTAGTTGCTCAGGGCTGTCTACACGAAGCCAAGCTTTTGTACAATCCTTTATCGCAGACTGTCAGAATTGCAGGGGGCTTTGCAGGCCATGTTATCCAACTGTGTCATTTTTAAGAGGAGCCAGCAGCAGTTCAGAGAGGTGAGGCGCCCCGCCCAGAGTCATAGAGCTTGTTAGCTACTGGGCTGGACTAGGAACCCGGCCTCAGGCTCCCAGTCCACAGCTCTCTCCATCCTGACTCCCCCCAGCCCTCAGCTCTCATTTAGTTTTTCTGCACTTAATATGTTTTCCTTGAATTGATTTTTCTCCTCTGCCTCATCCATTACCTTCAAGGTTATTTTCGGTGCTCTTCTCTGCCTCTCTCATTTTGCAGACTGATTTCCCAGGCTTTGCTGAGGTTGGTGGCTCTTCTCACCCGAGGGTCTTTGGCTTTCATTAAAAGTTCTGGTCCCTCTCCTCTTTATTGTTTTCCTGGGGCCTGTAAAACAGACCAGCCCCCAAGACCCCTTAGCTCCATCTTCCCTCCCCTTCTTCCAGTCCCTAAGATGCTGCTATTTCCCATCATGCACTATCCCCACCCCCTTCAGTTTATTCCCAGCTTGTAAAATCTGCTCCTAATGACAACCTGCGAGCTCATCCTTCGTGATAATTCAAGGCTGCACCAGCCACTGGGTAGTGACTACCGATACATCTTTCTGATGGCATTTCTTTTCTCCGCTGGGTTTTTATCGTGTGGAGATGTGTCTATCTGGGATGATTCTTTCTCTCTGAACTACGTGGTGGGTGGGGCGTCTGCCAGGTGCTTGTGGATAATGGTTGCTGGAGTATGGATGGTTTGGGGTTGTGTGTGTAGATAGAAAGAAAGCTGGACTGAGCGTCATTCCAGACACCAGGATTCTAGTTCCAGGCCCTGAAGTATCATAGAACAAAGAAGATGGCTTTAGATAGAGTCAGGCAACCCTCCTTTCAAAGTCCAGCTCTGTCATTGATTGACTTTGTGATATAGGAAGCCTGAGTTTCCTCCTCTGTAAAATGGGGATGATAGTCAACTGCTTTCAGTTTTGAAGGGAGCACTAAATATGCCAAAGGGTCTAAACTGGCTAGTCCAGAGCTGGACACTTTCTACCAAAGTCAGAAGGGGATGCGTTCAAATCCTGGGCTCGCTGCGTACTAGCTGTAATCCTTGGCAAGTTTATTAATTTCTTCAAGTTTCTGCTTACTTAACTGTACTGTGGGGAGAATGAGTGCCGACCTAATAAACTGGTTGGGAGGATTGTACACAAAAGTGTGTGAAGTCCTCAGCATGGTGCCTGACAGGAAGTAAGTGCTCGATAAATGCTACTTTCTTTTCCCTTGTGAGTTTAGCCCTTAGCCTTAAAAAAAAATAAATGAGTGCACATCCTGAGCACTCTATGAACTTTGAGAACTTTTGAGTTAAGCATTTATTGAATACTTTTATATATACTGAGTATATTTACTGGCTTTATACTCTGCAGGGAAAAATACCAAACTCTATGGAGCTCAAAACCTAATTGAGTGCCCAGCAACTAGGCAAATGATTTCAAAACAATTTATCAACGGAGCCAAAACAATAACTTGCCAATTGAACAGCTGCTTCAATAATTCAGTTCTATATCCATTTATTAAGCACTTACTAAAGACCAAGCAGAAAGATGAACGAGACTTGACCTCCAAGAGCTTACAGTCTATAGAGGTATTATTAATAATGCATCTATGATGATGATGGTGGTGCTGGCAGCAACACTTCAAAATAATAGCTAAGATGTATAAAGAGGTTACTGTCAGACAGATACTGGCTAAGGACTTTGCATGAATTATCTCATTAAATTCTCATAAGACCACTTTGAGGTAAGTATCTTATTCCCTTATGGGTGAAGAAAGGAAGCTTAGAGAGTTAATAATTTGCCCAATGCTACACAGCTCTCAAACTCAAGTCTGATTGGTGTCGAAGACCGTGCATCCAACCACTACGCACTGCCCTTCCATGACCAATTATAATGGAGGAAAGAGTCACGTAAGTGCTGTGATAGAGGATAAAGTGCTCTGGGGGAGGGAGGGGAGCATCCTGATTCTGACAGGTGATTGCTGAAGTCTTCACAGCTGGGGCATCTTTGGGGCTGGGTCTTACAGGATGAGGAGGAGATCAACAATAGGGGATGGAGTAGAAGGGGATTCCAGATGGAAGGAATAGCCTGGCCAATACAAAGAGGCGTCAAAATTCTGGGTGTGGTTGGGGAACCAGAAGCAGGGTGTTATGGTCAGAGGGAGGGTCTTTGTGGAGAGCTTTCAGTACAGCAGATGAGCGTGGCGTGGGGCTCTTTGGAAACCGCGCTCGTGAGACAGAGCACAAATGCTAGGAGGCCTCATGCTATTTGTTTCAGTTTGTCAGCTTAAGTAATTTATTCCAGGATCCACAGGGAAAGATGTTTTTCATTTTGATTTTTGGAGCTTTTTCACGCTTGACCCAGGAGCCAGGAGAATTGGGTTTTATTGAAAGGCCAAAACGGTAATGGGCTCTGAGGTTGAACCCCTGGGTTGGAATCCCATCTCTATCACTTCCTGGGTATGTGACCTCGGGCATGTTAGTTAACACTCCTGAGCCTGTCTCCTCCTCTAGAAAATGAGTTTGTTGGGAGACTTGAATGGATTAATATATACAGTGCATTTAGAACAGTGCCTGGTACAAAACAAACTTTCATAAAATAGCTTAATTGTTATTGATCATGGGTCACCTACCGATTGGCCATGTGACTTTGTCTGAGCCTTGAAATCCTTACCCATTAATAAAGGGATTGAATAATATTAATTCTATGATCCCTTCTGGTCTAAAATGGTTCATTTCCAAATGGCTCCTTTAGTGAATAAGTTTAAGAACATAACAACTTTAGAGGTTTCCTTTCCCGATAAAAAGAACTAGAATAATTCAGGGACACTGATCTATGCTGCACCAGAGTTCTGTTTATTGGAGCTGATAATATTAGCAAGACTGGTGACCTCATCACCGGTCAGCCTCCAAGTTGTCGATGGAGAGAGAGACAAAGGCCTCTTCTGATTGGACGACTGAAATAACTTGTCAATTCTTGTGACCTCATTACCTTAGCTTATTCATCAGTTTGGGGTTTTTTGACGATCCAGGGGCCCTACCATTACTCAAAGTGTTTTGATCAAGACACAATTTTGCCTTGGCTAAGTCTCTGGCCTGCTTGACCGGTTGTGGCGTCAGCCGTGAGAGATTCATCACCTGCTACCTGTCCACATCCCCATGGGTCAGTGCTCTCGCTCAGTATCTGGCATGTTTGTCAGGCAGGCCGTGTGTCTCCCGTGTGCTGTGTCTAAGGCACATCTCGCCACTGAGAGGCCCCCTCCCGGGAGACGCACACGGGATCGGTGTATCTAATTCATCCCGTGGATATTTAGCTCATTAAACAGCAATGGATTCAAACAGAAAAATGAAAGTGTGCACATCATTAGAGCTAAATATGTTTCCTTCCTTTGTCTTAGTTTTATTTTCTGAACTGAAATGTAAGGAGCTCTGCATACCGAGAGGCTCATTGCTGGAGCAGGGGCGAGAAGCTGAAAGCATCCAGGCAGAAAGATGAAAGGAGATTGGCTCCAAGCAATATCCCTCCTTGCAGGAAGTGAGTGGTGGTGAATCCATATTTCTACATAATAAGCTGTTCTATGGGGGCTGGAGCATCCTTTAATCAGTGCAGGGGGAGAGTGTCAGGCAGGGCTGGCTGTGCCTGTGGGGATGCGGTCACTGTCCCTGCCAGTCTCAGGGGGAGCAGCTGGCCTGCCAGCTTGGTCCCTCCAGAAATTTCCTGTTGCCCCTTCCAGCCTGTGGAAGGAACACCAGTGTGTGGGCTGATAGCTGGGAAGTGACTATCTCTTGGTGAATGGAACTTCTCTTCTTTAGAGCTGTAAGGATATTAGGTGGCACCAGGTTCATTTAGTCCCCGGTTTGTGGTAAGATTCCTCAAGACCCAAAAATTTTCTGGGGACTATAAAATGATTAAAAAAAATCCCAGGCTTTTTACTATATTCCAGAGTCTTATTTCTGGTTGAGAGCCCAGTTAATAGCTTACACACTCTGGAAGACATTTTTTTTTTGCTTGCCTCCAACATACCTATGTCCCACTTTATTCTGTCCACGATGTCCAGATTTGCTTTAGGGAAACCACTTCCCCTTAGTATTAGCCTTGGGCATTGACCCCACTCTCAGCTCTAGGAGTGGGCTTGGATTGGCTTGAGCCAATCAGCATGTCCTGTCCTGGGGCATGTGACACAGTTTGGGTAAATGATACACAAGGCACTAGGGAGGGGATGCGGGTGGTGAGCTACTGTTCTCTTGTCCAGGAGCTGGTGGAAGGGGATCCTCGTCCTTCTCTTGGAGGGTGTGCTCTGAGGCCACGAGGTTGGAATTGGTGTGACCCTTTTGGCTTCCCTGATGAGGAGCACCCTGAGGGTGGCGTTGGCACCGAAGGAGGTCAGAATGGAGAGCACTGGGCAGGCTCCTTGATGACAGTGTGAATCTCCGGAAGGAACCACAAGTGAAGCCAGAGCCAATTCTGGATTCTTCAGTCAGAATCCTATTATTTGTTTTGTTTTGGGCCAGTTTTCCCCTTAGTTGCAAAGGGAAGTTTTGGAATAGATGGTCCTATCAACCACAGAAATGGGGAAAACCAAAGGCCAAAGAAACTTCATTTGGTCTCACCAACCAAGTCTATTCCTTTCTGTTTCAACATTGCAAATTCTGTAAGAACTAATGTTTATGGAGAATATGTGGTAGACACTAACTTACTTACATGTTATGACTTGTTTGAACCCCCAAACGACCCAGGGAGGTGTGTACTGGTATTAACTCCATTTTACAGAAGAGGAGATGGAGGCACACAAAGGTTAAGCAATTTGCTTAAGGTCACAGAATCAGTAAGTGACTGAGCCATGATTTAGTCTGATATCAGACTTCTCATATCCCCCACAACTCTAGAATTCTATGATTCTACAGTTTCTAGAAGCAGAGCCAGTGACTCTTCCCACTGGGAACTGTCAACCATCCAGCCAATTTCACTGCCCAGAGCTTTCTCAGCTTTTCTCAATTCCATTTCCTTTGCCCCAGTGAAAATTGTCTGTTGCATTCTTAAATCATCTTGCCTCCTCCTCCAAGTCTGACATTCTGGTTTCTGTATCATACATCTCCATAGCACTGGATTAGAATGTAACCAATCCACTGCCACCTGCACTTTGGCACTTGCTTCTCCAGAATAGTCCTAAATGCAAGTTTTACAGCCCGAGGAAGCACTCTGTGGGATTAGATTCCTTGGGAATGAACACTTAACACTCCTCCAGGTTCAGATCCGCATTTCGAAATCTTTTTCAGTTGGTGACATGCTGGTTTTGCCCAGGTCCCAGGAGGAGTGGGGAGTGATGGACTGTTTCCTCATTGCTCTTCTCCATCTTCTGCCAATTCCCTCCTCCAGGCACCATCTTAGCCATATAAATAACCATTCTCCCAATTCCCCAGTCAGGGAGCCTTCCACATCCTCACATTCTGTCTTCCCACACTGTTATATTCCCTAGGGTGCTGCTTCTTGGTGCTGCCCAAACTCTTCTTGCTATGCCCTGCCCCTTTGCGCAATGCAGAGAAAAGGATTCAAGATAGATTCTATCTGGCATGATCAATGGCACTAAGAGAGAAATGAAAAGGGGCACACACTGGAAGCAGTGGGGAAATTGTGCATAGCATCATACTTCTGAGAGCTGACTGATACCCAGGTTTTCCAAATGCTCGCCCATCCTCTAGAACCTATTGTAAAACACATTAGAAGAGTATGATTGATATATATCTCACATACCCCAGCCATCCTGTCTCTTATACAGCCCATCCATATCAAGCAGTCATTGGCGTATCTGTTTGAATATATACATCATATGATTATACATCAAAGGGTAACTTTTACAAATCACATAAGAAAACCTTCAGATCCCTGACAGTACCAATTATACCCTATCCATTCACTCATCAGTTGAATAGTGTATTGATCCACCCATCCACCCATTCATCTAACAAGACTTTATTAAATACCAATATGTGCTACTGTGTAAAGCATTGAGGATACAGAGATGGAAAATACATGTTTTCTGCCCTTGGAGCTCACACTTTAGTGGAGAGAGACAAATAAACTGATTATTTTAGTCCATTTAGGTAAACATTTTAACAGAGTTAATCACAGGGTGTCATAGGAGCACAGAAGGGCCAGGTTTGGGGACTCAGAAAAGGCTTCCTACCAAAGGTGACGACTGAGATTAACAGCTAAGAATCACAGTGGCAGACGCTGCTAAATACTTCCCAGTATCTGTCCTCTCCTTCTTCCTTCTGGTAATAGACCTACCAGGTTTTAGCTGGGCACAATGGCTGAAGGCTAATTTCCAGCCTCTCTTACACCTTGGCACGGCCATTGGGACTAAATTCCAGTCAATAGGATAAATGTGGAAGAGATGTGTACAGTTTGGATACGAGCCAAAAAAAGGTATCTTGTCCTTTGCTTCTTCTTTCCCACTCTCCTTGGGGTGGAATGTGGATAAGGTGGAAGTGATCTAGCTCTGACCATATGGATACTACTCTAGTGGAGGACAGAGACATAAGATAGAAGGAAATACGGTCCCTGGATGACTTGTGGAGCAGAGGTACCCACCAGCCCTGGACTTCTCTCTCACTGCAGCCACTGTATTCAGGTACCCCTTTGTAATAGCAGCTTACGATGCACCTTTACAAGATAACCAATCATTCGCGGGCTCAGCTCTGCACAAGAAATTCAGCCCGATTAGATATTAAAATGTCCCCTCCCCTTTGGTAAGTATGATCTATCAATAGTCGGTGGTTACTGTGCTTTGATGTTTCTGGAGAATGTGGGGATGAATAAAACACTGGTTTCTGGTGACAGTATTGAGCTATAGCCGTGATGAACATCCCCATCATGTGCAGCCAACTTTCCCTACTAGTCCTTCTACCACGTCTCCACTCTGCTGGGTCCTTAGAGGTGGAGTGGTTTCAAGGGATGGGACAGGTGACAGGAGCCTTGCTCTGCTTCTTAGCCCATGATTTGAGCTGCATCTGCCTCCCACCTACTTCCTGCCACACTCTTCCCCTTGGGCCTGCCACTGCTCTTGGTAACGTTACATATCATCTTGAACTTCTCCAGTTCAAAGATAGATTCCTGTCCTTACTTCTGAGATTTCCTAAGACACAGTAGTCTTGAAGTTGTCATTCCACCTAGTCCTCTTGGGTGAAAACCCCAGATCCTAGGTCTTTCCTAATTGCATGTGCATTTGGTTCATATCCCTAGACCTTGTCACTGGACCCAGTCTGTACTATCAACCTCAGTCCTCCTGTTCAAATTAAACCAACTCCTTGGGCTGGGTTAGTTAGATCCAGTATCTATCTATCTGCACTTGTCCCACTTAGCACCCTGTTTCCATCATCTCCCGGAGGTCGTTTCTGGCATGCTTTATAGTTGGAGCTACAGAACAATCTTAATACATCACGATCCTTCTTTCTTCTTCTTCTACCTAGCCATGTGACCAAGACCACCTCTGCAAGCTACTCTTTAGGCTAAATATTGGCAAATGAAGAATGCCAAGGACAAAGAGAGGCCCTCACTATTGTCCAGTATTTCCCATCAGCTGCCTCTCTCTCAGGATATATCTACAGGCAATGGGGCAGGTAGGTTAGAATCTCCGGGGGGGGGGGGTGGTCTCTACTTCGTGAAATCTGCCTGTGTGATCTCCAGCCTTTATGGACCAAAAAAGAGACAATTGCAGGATTTGTGGGAAATCATCGATGGAACCATGGATAGACTATCAGATACCTGTTCTACTATGATTTTTGTCTCTAGGCCTTGGATGTCCTGGAGCCTCCCACCCAGTCGGTCTCTCTCTCTTCTCTATATTTGCCCAGCCCCGTGCATGTCTCTATGATAATGCAGCACACACCGAACAGTCATGACTTGCGAATGTGCCTCTCTCCCTTTCAATGTGATTCATGCATCTTCATATCTCCAGAAACCAGCACAACACCTGGCACGTGGGAAGGGTCTGTAAGATGTCGAAATCCTCAGACAGCACAATTGACACACTGATTAAGATCCTTCTGAGAGGCATCTGAACACCAAATCACAAAACAGCCCAGTTTTGAAATTCTGGATACATCTGGTATCCCATCCCTGGCCTTCACACGCCGCTCCTCAGCGTGTGCCACCAAAAGCCCTGTTTACCTGTTGATGCTCATTCTCCTAGTCCCAAGATTCCTGGCTCTGAAGCCCAGTCTCCGTTCAGTGAGACCTGGCTTTCCTCTCTGCATCCTTTGAATTTTGACAGGTCTTTAGATTCTCACAGTTCTTGATTCTGCTTGTTCAGTGCCTTCCCCATTTCTGGCCAGATTCTATTTATCTTCTCATAGCCCCCATCTCCCTTGGGCTGATGGGGCAGGGATTTGGATAATATACTCTTTGAACCCAAATGGGGGGCTCCTTGTTACTGACATTTGGGGAAGACATCAGAATAGGAAATTTCAATTAAAAGACCCTCATCCTTGAATCCAGACTCTTGATGACTCTACCCATGCCTTTTCTTCCTTTCTTCCCCCCCCCCCCTTTTAAATGTTTTTATAACACTAGCAGGTTAAGTGGGCTAAAAATTGACTCTCCTACTGGGCCCATTACCTGGAACTTCACACTGAGTCCTCAGACAGCTTCCCACCCTCCAAGCATTTGGACAAAGCTCCAGGTAGTATCTCTAGACCCCTCTGAATCACCAGATTCTCTGACTCACAACTTTTCACAGTTCTCAAGTCCCAACAAGGCACTTTTTCCTGCTTAGGAAGAAATTTCTCCCTTTAAATGTTTTGTTTGCCTTCAAGTCCATTTGAATACAAAAATACAGTGGAATTCCATTAAAATAATGTCTGGGGCATGAGACACCAGGATAAAAGACAGGAAATTACCCCATTCTTTGTGCAGCGTTCCACGTGGAGCTGACAGTTCCTGGATAAGTTTGGAAAGCAGGCTGTTAAGAAAACAAGTGGGCCATATTTCATGCTGGCTTCCAGCCTCCCCTGTCTGTTGTTACTAGGAGCACAGGGGACTGTTAGAGCAATAATACACCAGGCCGGTTTCTAGTGCTTTCCCACAAATGCTGAATTTTCATAATTGTTCAACAGGAAAATTGTTCCTTGGGCTGAAAATGTAAATTCCTGAGTCACTTTGGGGAAGATAGTGAATTGAGTAAGGGAGGGATCTTTGAGGGTGGGCTTTGATGATAAGTAAGCTTATAAATTCCAGAGTTGGACAGGTCTGACCCCCTCACTTGAAATATGAATGATTTGGGACCCAGAAAGGGGAAGAGATGAGTGCCCAGACACACAGGAAGTGGTGGCAGAGGCATGACTAGAACCTGGACTCCTGATTCTGGTCTTGGGCTGGCCCTCTTCTCTCACGCCTGACTTATGCGGGCATGTGTAGGAATGTTCTATACCGGAGTATTTTTCTTGCTGCTGTTGGAGTCAAGTCTTAAAGACTCTAAGGACCAGCCCAAGAAAGTGTCTCCAGGCTGAAGCCAGAGAGAATGCAGTCAGATTTGTGGAAGATCTTCCTGAGCATCGGGGCATTGGGATTCTAGGATGGGACATTTCAGTAGGACAAGGGTTCTTGGCACTAACCAGATCATACTTTTAAAACAATGTTTAAAAATAAGGGTGAATTTGGAAAGGATTATTCAAGTGATGAAACAGATGGAGAATAGGTAACACGAGAAACATCTTCCCAAATTTTTAAAGGTGAGAAGATCAAGAAGTGTCTTGGGGTGAGTTAGATACTCCGAAAAGTGGGGAGACTGGCCCGGAGGGCTGGGCAGACTCGCTCAGGACTAGGAATCTCGGACAGCGGCCTTCTAGACGTGTCAGATGGCTCTTCCTTCACTCTCAAGATTGATGGCTCAAGGGTATGGCCTCTTATTTGGTGAGGGATAACGAGGCTGTGTCGTTGAAAACCAGAGGGGCTCATAAGTAGCTATGGGTTCCATTCTGTACCTTCCCCACCACGGCCCAGACAGGGCGGATTCCGAGCTTCCAGAATATTATTAGACAAATGAATGAATAAATCAGTGATCAAAGAACCACTGAAGAGAGAGATGATAGTTGTGGTTGGGAAGGCAAAGACCACCTTCTGTTTTCCCCTCTGTATCACAGATGGCAAACTATAGTAACAACTAATTTGTCTGGGAATAAAGATTCCAAAATGGATTAATTTCCCAGCCGCTGAAATTAGCTCCTTTAAGCATAAAAACACTCTGTTTTGGTTCTTTTGATTGGAAAACACTCTATGTTATGTACTTCTAAAACAGGGCTTACTAAAAAGAAACCTTATCTTTTTCTCTCCATTTCAGTACAATAATAAAATACAGTAATACCATGATACATTTTTTAGGATGCTTTACAATTAAGATGTAACTTTGCATATATCACCTCATTTAATCCTCACAACTTTATAAAATAAATTATGTATAAGTATATATATGTGTGTGTATATATATATATTCTCCTCATTTAAATAAATAAACTGAGAATCAAAAAATAAAAATCAGGGGCTGGCCGGGTGGAGTAGTGGTTAAGTTCGCACGCTCCACTTCAGTGGCCTGGGGTTTGCAGGTTTGGATCCTGGGTGTGGACCTACACACCACTCATCAAACCATGCTGTAGCAGGCGTCCCACATATAAAGTAGAGGAAGATGGGCATGGATGTTAGCCCAGGGCCAGTCTTCCTTAGCAAAAAGAGGAGAATTATCAATACATGTTAGCTCAGGGCTAACCTTCCTCATCAAAAGATAAAAATAAAAAAGTGAAAAAAAATAAAATTCAATTTTTTTTCAAGGTCACACAGCCAGTAAGAGTCAGAGTCAGGTCTCAAATTCACATTTTCTGATTGCAAATCCACTGCCTGAGCTGAGACAGTGAGTGCCTCTTGACTCTCTCTCAGAGCACGGCCAATGGCAGGATCAGGAGTCTGCTAGAAATGTGGGCCCTATGGACTGGAGGATGAGGTGAGTGAGGGAAGGAGGCGAGGACAGTTGGTGGGAGGCCTGGGCCCCAGAGAAGGGAGATAGTCAATAGTCGATGTCACTGCCCAAATGGGTGTGAAAAGTTGGCTGGACACCTTCTGGCATTGCTAGCCCAGGAGGGCCTGAGTGGTGGGCAGGGCCTTGGAGAAGAAAGCTCTTGGCAGGAGTGATGCTCAGATAGGTGCTCACGGATGGCTTGCATGGCTTAGAGCCAGACCCCAGTCAGAGACAGAACTGTGCTGCAAGGAGCAGAGTCCAGCCCCAGTGGCCAAAGATTGGAGTGGACAAGGCACAGTGTGTAGGCCTTGGCCAGGAAGGCTGGGTTCAGGGCAGGGAGCCAGGCCCAGCAAAAGGGCTGAGAACAACACAGAACTGGGGCAGCAGGCAGGGGTGTCAGCCTGGCCTGTGTAGTGGGGCTGAAGGCCCTGCAGACTCCTCAGTGCACCAGCTCCTGGACACAGACCATCATAGGGACTCTTCCCAGCCACCCCCCTGAGCTTCCAGTGACCCTCAGAGCTGCAGGAAGAGGAAGCTGGGGGTATAGGCAAGAACTACAGCAGAAACTGTGTCATGAGTCATCTCTGAGTGGCCCCTCTGGGGGCAGCAGAGAGAGCAGTGAACAAATGAGCATCCTCTGGAGATGGAGTTGGGGAGGGTCACGGCTGTGGAGTCCAGATTCTCCCTCATTAGCTGTGGCCTTGAACCGAGCACATGATCTCGCTGAACAATATGGTGAAAATAATAGCATCATCCTTCCTTTCAGTGTTGGTTGAGCATCTGACCTGACACCATAAACAAAAGTATACAAGGAAGCCCTTACTTCCTTTGAAGTGAGGAAATATGGTCAGCTCCCTGTTGTCTACTTAACTTTGAGGATGGAGAGGAGAGAATTTGAATTTTTTAATATTTATAATACAGCAGCTAAGGTATTATGGATCTGCAATGTGCCAGGCACTGTGCTAAGTGTCACAGGAGAACAAGGATGACTAAAAGCTTGGGCTTTGAGGGCCAGGGTGGGGCACTAACAAGTAGTCAGGGAGACAAATGCACAACCAGTTATAATGCACAATGCAAAGCAGAATGGAGTGAGAGCTGAAAGGGGGTGTATGCATGGAGTGGCTGCAGGGACTCAGAGCAAGGAACAATTCATTCTGACTAGGGAGCTCAGGAAGGGACTCACGGAGCAGCTGCTGTCTGAGCTAGACCATGGGGGAGAGTTATAATTGAGGATAATAGCAGAATCCAGCCAGGAAACCATCAACCAGGGATTTGGGTCTTAAAGAACTTACAAAGCTCCAAACTAATGCTTCCAAACCAAGACTGTACATCTGAAGAAATCAGGGATCATATAGATAATTTGCAAATGGCCAGATCCCTTTCAGACCCCATGTTTTAGGAGCCCTGGGAGTGGGCCTGGGTGTTTGCATATTGAAGAAGCCCCATCCCCCCAGGGGATTCTGATGAGCATCTTTGGTTAAGAGCCAGTGCCCTGAACCAGGCCCAAGCTTTAGCATGCTTAACCATCTCCTGGAGAGCTTGTTAAAATACAGATTCCTGGGCCCTCCCCTCAAAGATTCTGATTCTGTGGGTCTGAAATGAGGCCTGAGGTTCTGCATTTCTAACACACTCAGGTGATGCTGATGTTGCAGGGCTGTGGACCACAGTTGGAGCCGCAGGGCTCTAAACCATCACCTGGTCCTCTGGTTCTTCTGGGATAGTAGGACCCAGAGTTAAGAGGTACATTTAATCAGGAAAAGCTTTTGAAAGCAAAAGAATGCTTCTCCATCCTGGACCTTTAAGAAGTCACACACACCCAGTCACCTTGAAACCACCTGCCCATACAGGTGAAATAAGGACACCCCAGAGGGGTTCAGAGCACCCACCTGTGGTCTCTGTACCTGCTTCCCTCTGCCTCTAGTTCCCCTCTGGCCCCTGCTTCTCAGTTATGTTCTACACCTGGTCTGTCTAACTCTCCCAGATCTTGTGCATCCCACTCCTGCCCAGGGACTTTCAGGAATATGTTCTGGGTCTCTTTATGGCCAGTCCACCTGATGCTGAGCAAAGCGATGGTTCGGCCACACCAGACTGGTTGGTTCAGAGCACATTTGAGGGATGAGCATGTTCTGCATGCCTTCTCTCTGACACTCACTCTAGAAAGATTGGTACAATGACTTTGGGCCACATTTGTCCTTTACATGTTTTTGATCAGCTTCATTTTTGAAAAATATTGCTCACAGGAGCAATTTCTGATTGTTAGTGTAAGAGAACTCTTCAGAGCCCTTCTATGTTAGGAGAAATTACCTAGATGGGATTCTTGAGCTAGCTGAAGACTCTGGGATTTGGTCATCTGAATGAGTTAGCTGCTGACAGATGACACCTGCCTTTTAGAAAATTGGCAAAATAGGCCTTGCATTGTGGGTTCTCATTAATTCAGTGGGTCTTGACTGGTTCCCTTCTTTTGGTCCTGGAGAAAAGTCTTAACCTCACCACTCTGCAGAGCTGCCTTTCAGAAGCAACATCCATGCACATTTCAATTAAATTATACAAACATTCTTTTCTTTTAAAAAGTTTCTTGAGGCCAGCCCAGTGGCATAGTGCTTAAGTTTGTGGGCTCCGCTGTGGCGGCCCAGGGTTCACAGGTTCGGATCCCAGGCGCAGACCTATACACCGCTCATCAAGCCATGCTGTGGCAGCATCCCATAAACAAAATAGAGGAAGATGGGCACAGATGTTAGCTCAGGGCTAATCTTCCTCACACTAACACAAAAAAGCTTCTCTCCCTTTTCTTCTTTTTTAAATCAAGTCTTTTGTGCTGGGAATGGTACTAGATGACATGCTAGAAATGAAGAGATAAATTAGGTTTGATCACCTGAACTGAAATCACTTGGTGGGGGAGACATACACAACAAATTACTATCCTCACAATACTACGTGTTGTTGGAGAGGTACCAAGCACTGAGGAAGTATAGCAAAGGGAGTGTTCATTTTCCACTAAAGGAAACAAGGAACTTTATGGAAAGAGATACTGCCTTTTCTCATAGGAATAGTCAGGCTTTGAGAAGATAACTATATCTGAATATAACACAAGAAATACATGATAATCAGGAGGAAGAAGTGTATCACTTCTCTTGGACAACCACAATGAAGATTTTGATAATACTAATCATATTAACAACAAACGTCTTTTGAATACTTTCTATATGCCAAGCACTGTGTTCAATCATTTCTTCGCATTATCTAGTTCAATGAAATCCTCCCAACCAGCCTATGAAGTGATAACATTTCTCCGCTTTACAGATGAGGAGACTGAGGCTTAGAGAGATTGGGGAACTTGCTCAAGGTCTTACAGTGCTGGAATTTGAACCCAGGAATTTAAACCAGTGGTTACTAACTGGTATTACTTGTTGAACACCTGCTACACACCAGGTTCTTTGCATAGGTCATCTTTTTCATCTTCAAAACAGCCCTATAAAGCAGGTGTTACAGCACCATTTTACAGAGGAAGATGTACGTACTGAGAGATGAGTTTTGCACGTTTATACAGTCATTAAATGGAAGGACTGGGATTGGAAACCAGGTCTGTCTAAGCTCCAAAGTCCATCTTCTTCTGACTTTGCCAGATTCTTGCCCGTTCATTGAATCCTTCAACTTCTTAACCCAAAGAGGTGACAGTAAAACACAGGTGTTCGGGACATGCTGCCTGGGAGAGCCTATGCACTCTTGTAATGGAAGGGTTGCTCTACATTTGCTTAGGGCTGGAGGTGCAAATGGCATGAATGATTGCCTGAAGAAGGAAAGAAACAAGGAAACACGGGGTTCACAGGGCCCAGGAAGGAGGTGAGATGTTGAGGCCAGCTGGTAAATGACAGGGCACAGGTTTGGTGAGGTGGTGAGGTGAGCTGCAGGCAACCTGGGGCTCTGGAGTCCAGCCATCCTGGGATCTGATCCTGGGTGACTTTGGCCTGTTTACTTCACCCTTCTGAGCCCCAGTTTTCCCAACTGTAGATGCAAATACTAATATCTTTCTTGTAGGGTTGCGGTGAAGAATAAATTGGCCAGCCTGGAGCATAGAGTACGGCCCGTGGGCATGCAATAATCAGTAAGTACCTTCTTGCCGCCCTGTTTACTTGGGCTCCTGCTGGCTCTGATCAGGCCATAGAGAAAAAGAGGCTAATTTCTTGAGCAGGAAGGATCTGATTCCAGTAGGGAGGCCCTGGGGCGCAGACTGGCATGGGGGGGCTCTGGCATAATATCCATCTGTCTGGCTCTTTCTCCAGGCCAGGATGCTGCTTTCAGGAGCCTTCATCTAAGCACTAAATCCACCTAATTGGTTTGAAAAGCACCGGATGGATAAACATCCCGTCAGCCCACCACTGTAATAATGTCAGTGACATTTATGCCTGAGATGAAGGATGCACAATGAATGGAGATCAGACCCCAGGTATCCTGCCATGAGTGACAGCCCAGACAAGGCACCTCTGAGCCAGGAAATGCCAGCCTCTGGGGGGCAGGAGCTTGGGGTACGGCAGGCGGGGATGAGAGTCACATGGGGCTTCTGGATACTAAATGAAGAGCTTGCAGCCTCAATTAGCAAGTAGATCAGATTTGCCCACAACATGAAGAAGTAGGAAGAATACAAGAACACTGTGCTGGGCAGTTACTTAACCTCTCTGAACCTCTGGCTTCTGCCTGTGAGATGAGGACCATGATATTTGAGGCACAAAATGAGAGGAATAAATGAAGAACCTAGTACCGTTCCTGCTGAGCTCCAGGAGCTCCAGAAATGTTAGGTCCCTTAGCCTTTCATATTTTCCCTTTCTCTTGGAATCACCTCTTTCTTTGCTCCAAGGAGCCCAACACCTGTACATGTCCCATTCACAAACCCAGGAGTGTACCCAGTGGGGGATCAGAATTGCCACCTCAAAATATATCTCTTTACCTTGATTATTTTCTCCCAGAGAAACTTTGAACTTCTCCCCCACTAACTGCCTAAAAGGATTTAAGATAGACGGCCTGTCCCCAGGACAGGCCATCACCATAGATAACTCTGGGTTATCTAAGGGTCCTTGCTCAGCCCATTCTTATCAAAGTTCTGTTTACCAAACATTTACGTTTGTAGGGGAAATCTCCATTTGTAAAGGTGTCTCCCTCTCTGTACTGGGAAGAACAGGGGGATGACTTCATCTCTAGAAAATGATCAATGCAGAAGGCGAGGCTGCATAATAACCTTACTGAGCTTTTCTGGTAATCTCCCATAACTGACCCACCCCCAACATCCTCCACTGTCTTTCTATTTAAGAGGAGAACCTCCACCATTTTGTCGAGAAACTCAGTTTCCCTGGTCTCTCCCATGTGTACATGTTATAAAGCTTTGTTTGATTTTCTCCTGCTATTTGATCTCATGTCAATTTAATTTGTAGCCCAGCCAGAAGGGACCCAGAGTGGGTAGAGGATAGCCTTCTTCCCCTTCAACCCCATTCAGCCATTCCTCATTAATACCACTTTTTCATTCATTCATCAATTATGCTTTGGTCACCCACAATGTGCCAGGTCCTAGCCAGGCAGCTGCATATAAAAAATAATCAGACTCTCCCCTGCCCTTCATTTGGTTACAGGTTAATGGGGGACTGTTGCATAGTATCAGATAGGGTCCTAACCAGAAACAGATGGCACACTCAGATTAAGATAATTCAAGGAGGGTTTATTTACAAAGGGACTGATTATAAAGGAATGGGTGGAGCCCCCAGCAGCTTGGCTGTCACCACCCCCAGGGCCAATGGGGAAGGAACGAAACCGATCCTAGAAACCAGCAGGAGACAGGTGTGCACGGCAGGCCACCTTGAGAGGAAGAGTGACCTCTGTCAAGAGACACAGGCAGCCCAAGGTACCTCCCAGGGAGGGACCCATTGCTCCTCCCTCCCTCTGAGCTTCTCTGATGCTCCCCATTAGCTGATATGATCAGAAGCTCAAGGGCAAGGAGCTTGTTGATTTGGTCCATAGTGGCCCGGCTGCCAGGGCCAAGAGCAAGATGGAGAAGGATGGAAAGTGGCCGTGGAGGGGCAAACGCAAGCCCTCCAGCATAGGCAGTATAATTGGTTACAAGGTGGTGTGATGCTCTAGTGGTTAGTGTAAGAACAGAGAGCTAGGGAGCCCTGGGATGGAGTGATTAATTCCCACCGTTCCTTTCACTTTCACTCCACTCCACTTCCTTCCCCAAGTCACCAGGGTGGAGTTGATCTCCCTGCCTCCAGTCCGAGCTCGTGTGGCAGCAGTGATCTTTTAACACTCACGTCTGTCCCACTCCCCAGCTTCAACTCTTTCAAGGGCTTCCTACTGCCTTCAGGGTAAAGTCCAAATTCTTCAGCGTGGCTGGCAAAGCCCTGCATGATCTGATCGATCTGGCCCTTTCTTGCCTCTCCAGGACCATTTCTTGTTACCCCTGTCTCCCCCTCCCCCTCACTTCACCTCCATCAATCCTGAGAACTTCACCTCTTCCTGTTGCCCAATACCCTCTCCTTCTGGGCCTTTGTTAACCTGCCTTTCTCACCTCCACCTGGACCCCAACCTGAGACATTCTTCCCCCTCCTCTTTACCTGGCTAACTCTTAGCTGACCTTGAGAAATCATGACCTACTTAAACATTCAGAAAGGTCTAGAGAATAAAATTCAGACACCCATGTACCCACACCTGTATTTAACGAATGTTGAAATTTTGCCACATTTTAAAAAAAGAAATAAAACATTGCAGATGAAATGGAACCATCTATTATACTTTTTTCCCTCCTGTAACACTATTTTGAAGTCAATGAGTGCCCTACCCATCCATGTTTTTACATGTTTGCTAGATAACTCTGCTTTAAAAATGTATTTACCAAGGTATTATAGATATCCTTTTATAATATGCTCTTTTCACTCAACATTATGTGAGTGTTTTGTTGGTTTGGCTTTGTTGATTGGACAGAGACTTAAGAGACTTCATGGGCAGATGGCTTCCCTCCAATAATGAGGGTCAAGTAATGATGTCTGGCCCACACTTGACTTAAAAAGAGTGGCTTTTGCAGAGATTTCATAAGCACCAAACATGAGAGTAAATTCCAAGTGTCCTTGCAGCTCCTCATCTTCCCACTGTAACAGTGTCACTGCTCACATCCCTATTACTATGTTGGGAGGAAAGTGACCTTATCAGAAAGCAGGCGGAAAGGTGGCTGCTGCTTCAGATCTACTCTCTCACCTGGCAGGTCTTCTCCTTGTGACCATCTGACCATCTCTAGCAGCTGCCCAGAAACACTACCAATTCTCTTGCTGTTTTGATCTCTTTCCCATGTCTAGCATCATTAAGATATTTACCAAATTTTCCACACTTACATAGACACTATCTCCCAATGAGAGGAGAGGTGGATAGCTGGGAAGCTATTATTTGGTAGCTCTGTTCACAAAATAAAGAAAAGCATGGATCCATTACCAAACATGACCTAATCCTGGAGCTTTGACTTTAGACTCCACACCCTGCATGCTTAAGTATAGGGTTCATAACACTCTGCTGGTTCCACAGAAGTCATCCTAACAAGGACCTACCCAGAGGACCTACAGTGTATCATGCCAGGATGGTTTCTCCTATTATCAATCCCAAGGACCTTAAGAGTACATTAGCACCAGCACCAGCACCACATTTATAACCAACAGTATGCTTTTTAGCTCCCTCTATGGTGACATATGTAGATCTACTTCATTTATTTTAGTTGCTAAATCATATTCCATTGTATGAATATATCACAACTTATTTATACATTTTCCTATTGATGGACATTTAAACTTTTTGATCTTTTCTATTATAAATAGTGCTGCAGGACAACTAATTTCTGAAAAGGAGCTAAGAACCTATAATGAGAAAGGAAAGTCTCTTCAATAAATGGTGCTGGGAAAACTGGACAGCCACATGCAAAAGAATGAAAGTAGATCATTATCTTACACCATACACAAAAACCAACTCAAAATGGATTAAAGACTTGAATGTAAGACCTGAAACCATAAAACTCCTGAAAGAACACACAGGCGGTATGCTCTTTAATATCGGTCTTAGCAGTATCTTTTGAATATGTCTCTTTAGGCAAGGGAAACAAAAGAAAAAGTAAACAAATGGGACGATAGCACACTAAAAAGCTTGTGCACAGCAAAGGAAACAATTAATACAAAGAAAAGACAGCCTGCCAGTTTGGAGAAGATATTTGCAAATCACATGTCTGATAAGGGGTTAATATGCAAAATATATAAACAACTCAAACAACCTAACAACAAAAGTACCAACAACCCAATTATAAAGTGGGCAGAGGATCTGAATAAACATTTTTCCAAAGAAGATATCCAGATGGCCAACAATCACATGAAAAGATGTTCAACATCACTCATTATTAGGGAAATGCAAATCAAAACCACAATGAGATATATCACCTCACACCCATCAGAATGGCTATTATTAAAAAGACAAGAAATAACAGGTGTTGGAGAGGATGTGGAGAAAAGGGAACCCTCAGACGCTGCTAGTGGGAATGCAAACTGGTGTAGACGCTATGGAAAACAGTATGGAGAATCCTCAAAAAATTAAAAATAGAACTACCATATGATCTAGCTATTCCATTTCTGGGTATTTTTCCAAAGAACATGAAAACACTAATTTGAAAAGATATATGTACCCCTATGTTCATTGCAGCATTATTCACAATAGCCAACACATGGAAACAACCTACGTGTCCATTGATGGATGAATGGATAAAGGAGATGTGGCATATATATATATATATATATATATATATATATATATATATATATATACCATGGAATACTACTCAGCTGTAAAAAAGATGAAATCTTGCCATTTACAACAACATGGATGGACCTCGAAGGTATTATGCTAAGTGAAATAGGTCAGAAAAGGACAAATACCATATGATTTCACTCATATGTGCAAGATAAACAAACACATAGATACAGAGAATAGATGGGTGGTTACCAGAGTGAGTGGGGGAGGGGTGGAAATGTTAAGGGGCACACTTATACAGTGACTCATGACAACTAGACTTTTAGTGGTGAATACAATGTAGTCTATACAGAAGTCAAAATATAATGATGTACACCTGAAATTTATATGATGTTATAAATCAATGTTATCTCAATAAAAAATAAAAAATGCTGCAATAAAAAAAATCCTTGAGCTCATGTGAAAAAAATTTCTGCAGTATATACTCAGAAATAGAACTGCTAGAGTACATGGTATGTACTATCTATTTATCTATCTTAAATATCGCCAAATTTCTCTTCCAAATGGATGTGTCCATTCACATTCATACCAGTAACATCTGAGAGTTCCTATTAGAACTTCATTTTTCAAAATTTCTAGATTTCAAATTTCAGGGCAGTACAAATACATTGGGAGGCTGCATGGTATGATAGAAATAGCTCTGAATTATGGGTCAATAAGAGGAGATTCTAGCCCTGGTTCTGCCCCTGCCTTGCTGTAGGGCTTGTACAAACATATTGCCCTCTCTGAGCCCGTGTTCTCATTGATAAATTGAAGGCATGGGACTGAAACATCTCTTAAGTTCCACCCAGTCTCCTGCAGTCTGTGCTTCAAATAATGACTGACTTAAGAGGGTGAGGGAGCCTTCACTCATTCATGCATGCATCGACTTCTCTCATCAGATCCTTATCATGCCCTACTGTATCCCAGGCACTGGGTGTCCGTATAAACACGACCAGATCCCTGTCCTCAAGCACCTCACACTTGAATGGAGGAGACAGAAGAGCAAATGGAGAAGCGCTGGCATGGCATCCCAGACCAGGGATGGTCAAGAAGGGCTTCCTGCTGGAAGTTATACTTTGTCTTAAGGATGACTTGAAGCCAGCCAAGCAAAGCACAAGGAGTGTCGCTCCAAGCAGAGAAAGCCACTGAGGCTAGAGGTAGCTCAGGGCATTCAAGGATTGATTGTTTCACTAGGGTGTGGTTGCCATCTTTCTATTCCATTTTTAAGTCCATTCAACAATATTTACTGGGTGCCATTTTGTGCCAGGAACTCTGCTAGGAGCTGGGGATACAAGATGAATAAAAATGTCATGGTTCCTGTCCACGTGGAGTTTTCTCTCCAGTGGGGGAGGCAGGCATTAAGTAGACAAAGAAATAAGTATAAAGAAAAAGAACAGGGTGCTATGAGTGATGGTAACATGGGGAACTAATTTAGAGGGGGTGGGGCTGAGTCTTCTCTGAGAAAGCGGCAATTCCACTTGGGAGCTGAAGGAGCCACACATGAAAAGAGAGTGGGATGGAGCCTGTAGAGGAGCAGAATGTATGGAGGCCAGGAGGAAAAAGGGGCTTCATAAACACGGAACTGAAAAAGTTCCTTGACGTGGTGGAGTGTAGTAACGGGGAAGCAAGAAAGCAAGAGATGAGATTGGAGAGGAAGGCTGGGTGCAGGTCACATCTTTTAAGACTGAGTGAGGAGCTGGGCTTTTCCTAAGGGCAATGGGAAGGAGTAACCACTGACCACTTCCTTCTTTCCTATGACTGCCTGCTGGTCATGTTAGGGAGAGTTTAGGCATCTGACTCAGTCTGGTTCTCCATCCCAAATCCAGCCATCCTCCTGAAGGACTGGAGGAGCCCTCAACTCCAAAGACTTCCCTCAACCCCCACTTCAGCCTCGCATTCCCAAGGCCGCACTCGGACCTGGCCACCATCACGAAAGGCTCTGCCCGTGGAATCTTACATCCACACCTCCTTCTCTCCCACTGAAACTTCCTCCCTTTCCCTCCTGGTCCCTCACTTGGTTCTCCTTCCAAGGTTGCTCTTTGACCTCCTCAAGCACCCCAGTCCTTGACTTCTCAACCATCCTCTGTCATCCAGTATTGAATTCCTCCTCTGTGGCCTGGACTAGTCCATCCCATCAGCTGTCAACCTGCCCTCGCCCCTATCTTCTCCTCTCCTGTACCTGTTCTGAAAAATTCCAATTGTGCATGAATTGAACTCTTTTCATCTCCTCTTATGCCTTTGTTTCTGGGGGCAAATACTGCAGGTGTGTCCCTTTGTGAATTCATGATTTCTGATGCCCCTGAGGCCTGGAATACAGCCTGTTCTGGGCCCCCTGGCCATCTCTTTCTCCCACACTTACTCATTCTTCATTGTAGTTATTTCAAATTTTCACTCCTCTCCCGGAAACTTCCCCTTCCTGTCCTCTCATCTGAGTCTCAGCAGATGACCTTGCTTCCTACTTCAAAGCAAAAATAAAAGCCATCGAACAGGAATTCCCTCAACTGCCTGGCATGACACTACCAATTAACCTGTATTTGTGCTCTTTTCCGCATTCCCCTTTGTCAGTGGCTGACCCTCGACCTGCGCTCTGAATCCCCAAGTTTTCTCCCTTTGTGAAGAGGTTGCTCCATTGATTATCCATTCACAAGAAGGAAGAGTCCATAAATCTTTGTCCTTGCTGCGTCCCCCATGCCTAAGACAGTACTGGGCCCATAACAGTTGAGAAATATTTGTTGAATAATATCTCTCTTCTCTGCCTTCAACCTCTGCCTCTCTATGGATTCATTGCACCAGCATTTAAACCTGCTCAAGCTGTGTTCGCCATTTAAAACAAAACCAAGACAAAACCACAACCAACAGCTCTTGACCTGGCACACCTCTCCCTCTGGCTACAGCTCTGTCTCGTCTCTCCTACTCAGCACGCACTTGAACGACTTTCCTAAGCCACTGTTACCACTCCATCTCCTCCCATTCACTCTTCAGTCCCCTGGCACCTGGCTTCACCCTCCCAAGGAAACTGCTCTCCCCCAGTGACCTCATTTTTGCCACACACAAGGCACAGCTTTCATATCTCAGAGTACCTGACCTCTTGGCAGTGGTTGACCCTGCTGCCCTTTCCTTTCTTTGGAAACACTCTCTTCTCCTGACTTCCCTGACCAGGCTCTCTCAATTCTCAGCTGCTCTGGTCTCCCCGCCTCGGCCTTGCCCTCCTCCCATCCACTTTGTGCTCCAGCCAGCCAGATCTCTCTAATGCAAATCAGGTCAAGGCACTCCCCTTGAGCCCTCGCCTTGCTCTGCTGTCCTTTGGATGACAACCAAATTCCTTCCATGTGGTTGTCAGATTCAGCCTGCTCAGTCTGTCCACGTTGGTTCTGGAGCCTCATCTCCAGCATCGATATGCCAATCTCCCAGAGGCCTCTAGTCCTTTGCCCGTGCTGTTCCTTCTGGTTCTTTGACCCTCGATGGCTTTCCCCCAGCGGCTTACATGGTTTGGTGACCATAGCCCTAACTCGACCCTAAGTGTTTCAGACCTTCTGCTGGGCAGGCTTAACCTTAAGCTTGGATCGGTTTTACATTTCCAGTCTTGTGCCGATTCTTAGTAATATCCTTCATTCTTGAGGTGTACTTTGCAGTTTGCAAAGAACACTCACATTCATTTTCTCATCTGCTTCTCTCAACAGCCCTGTGAGGTGGGAATACTCACTGTTACCTCCATTCCACAGACAAGGTGACTGAGGGTCAGGGAGTTTCAGTGACCTGCCCAAGGTAACCCAGTGAATAGATGTTGGATCTAGGACTTGAACCCAGGTCTTGTGACTCCTCACCCTGGCTGTGTCCTTACTGTCTATCCTACTTCCACACCCTCACCATGGCCAGTCCCAACCTTACAGAGTGGTACCCCGTCTCCAAGAGCAGACCCGAGACCCATGTGCTCTTAGAGGGCTGCCTGCCAGCCTCCCTACGGAGCCCCTGTTCAAGATGGGCCTGGTAATGAGAAGTGAGTGAACAGATGGTGGGAACACACCACAACAAAACCTCCTTGTCCCTGAGGATGAAATGTTCCCCTTTTTTTGACTCCACTTCCCCAGTGAATGGTGGATCATCTGCTGACATGACTAAAATAAGTGACTAGGAAAGACGGAGATGAATGAGGCGGGCGTCTGTGGCGAGATGGCAAAGAGGCAGAAGCGGGCGGGAAGTCTTTAGGCTGAAGGAAGACCCGTAAGGGAAGAAAAACTACTGCTGAGTGGGGCCTCCCGTGTCCCCGCCACACAGATCCACGCAGCCTCCCACCACCTGGATACCAAATTGCTTCCTTCCGTCTCTTCCATCCCTTATTAATAAAACCAGCGTCACTGGCCCCGGCACGGTGCATGCACAGTGTGGGCTCCATCAAGCCCACCATCTGCTTTGGACCAGTTTCCACTGCCCCTTTGATTGCAGTTTTGCCCGAGTCTTGTCACGATGGGTCCCCTGATACAGCCACACATCTGGGCTGCTTCCAAAGGAGCTGGAGGGCCATCAACTTGAAGATGGTCTGCGAGAGCACAAGGTCAGACAAGGTCACCGAGTATTGCTGTGGTTGCACAGGAGGGAGCGGGCAGAGCTGCCTCACCCGACCAGTGGGGTTCTGTGCTGGCAAGGGGGACGGGCTTCTCCCCAGTGTGGGCTCTTCTTAGCTGGGTGAGCTCATCCAAGTCACTAAACCTTCCTGGGTCTTTGTTGCCTCATCCACATGAAGATTGGGATTATAGGACTTTAGGATCCTGAAGTCAGCAGGCAGACTGGATATCTTTTCATTTCCCTTTCCAGGGCTATGACTCTTGGTGTTACGGGTTCAGTATTCATGCTCCATCTTACAACCTATAAATTGAAGGCTAGAATGAACTAGGTGTGCTAGACTGACTAACAGCCCCTGAGATGTCCACATCCTAAAGCCCAGAACCTGTGAATATTACTTTCTATGACAAAAGGAGCTTTGCAAGTGTGATTAAGAATTTTGAGATGGAGAGAGTATCTGGATTTTCCAGGTGGCCCCAAAGGAATCACAGGGGTTCTTGTAAGAGGGAGGCAGGAGATCAGAGAGGAAAAGGCGATGTGACAACAGAAGCAGAGAATGGAGTCATATGGTTTGAAAATGGAGGAAAGGGCCACAAGCCAACGAAAACAGAAAGTCACTGGAAGCTGAAAATGGTACAAGGAGTCGTATTCTCTCTCAGATCTTCCAGAAAGAACGAGCCCTGCCAGCATCTTATCTTTAGCCCAGTGAATCTGACTTCAGACTTCTGACCTCCAGACTGTAAGAGAATAAGTTTGTGTTTTTTTTTTTTTTTTATTCCAAAAGGTTTTATTTTATTTTATTATTATTATTTTTTAATTGATGTCTTAGTTTATAACACTGTGGGGTTTTAGTTGTACATTTTTGTTTGTCCATCACCTTGTGGATGTAACCCTTCACCCCTTGTGCCCCCCCACCCCCCTTCCCCTTGGTAACCACCAATCAGTTCTCTCTGTCCGTGTGTTCACTTATATTCCATATATGAGTGAGTTCATGCAGTGTCTGTCCTTCTCTCTCTGGCTTATTTCACTTAACATAATACCCTCTAGGTCCCTCCATGTTGTTGCAAATGGGACAATTGTGTCTTTTCTTATGGCTGAGTAGTATTCCATTGTATGTATATACCACATCTTCTTTAACCAATCTTCAGTTGAGGGACACTTGGGTTGCTTCCACTTCTTGGCTATAGTGAATAATGCTGCAATGAACATAGGGGTGCATACGCCTCTTGTGATGGTTGATTTCATGTCCATTGGGTAGATGCCCAAGAGTGGTATTGCTGGATCATACGGTATTTCTATTTTTAATTTTTTGAGGACTCTCCATACTGTTTTCCATAGAGGCTGCACCAGTTTGCATTCCCACCAGCAGTGAATGAGGGTCCCCGTTTCTCCACAACCTCTCCAGCATTTGTTGTTTTTTGTGTTGGTGATTATAGCCATTCTAACCGGTGTAAGGTGATATCTCAGTGTAGTTTTGATTTGCATTTCCCTGATGATTAGTGATGTTGAACATCTTTTCATGTGTCTATTGGCCATCTGTATCTCTTCCTTGGAAAAATGTCTGTTCATATCCTCCGCCCATTTTTTGATCAGGTTGTTTGTCAGTTTGTGTTGTTTTAAGCCACTAAGTTGGTGGTAATTTGTCACAGCAGCCATAGGGAACCAATATAGCAGGACTAATGTTATCCATGAGCAAAAGAGCAACAAATTGTTTGGCCCAGTTCAAAGCATGTAGGGAGGACACCCTGTCTGAAAGTCACCCCATTAGAGACATTCCTTTGGGCCAAGGTGGTGACATCCCCATTGAGACGCACTCCCCTGGACAGCAGCACTGGCCAATAGAAACACAACACAAGCCACAGAGGTAATTTAAAATTTTCTAGTAACCACACTAAAAAGACCAAAAGCGGGTGAAGTTAATTTTAATAATATATTTTATTCAACCCAATGTATCTAGAATATTATCATTTCAATGTAATCAATATACAATATTTTACTGAGATATTTTACATTCTTTTTTTGTTCTAAGTCTTCAGAACTGAGTGTGTATTTTACATTTACAGCACATCTCGGTTCAGACCAGCCGCATGGGGCTATGATTTGATCTTGGGTCCAATCAGCACAGTTCTAAAAGGTTAAGACTGTCAACTCCTAAGAGCGGATCAGTTCATCAGACGTTCTAACTGACCCTGAGTGGACAAAGGGCCTTGGGAAGGTAATGACCATGGAAGACCTGCATAACATGTACAAGAGATACTATTATGAATGGTCACCCAGGGTCAAGCCAGTGGTTGGTGAGATGCAGGGGTAGAATCCAAGGACATTGCCTCCCTGGCCAGCAGTGGCCAGGGGGGAGTGGGCAGAACAGTTAAGCTCCCACTGTGTACACCATTCTGTAACTCGGCTTTTTTCCACTGAGTAATGCATGCAGATAGTATGCCCCATAGCCTTCAAAATTCTTCAAGTACCTAAACTTAAACGACATCAAAACAGTAAATTATGGGATTCTTACACAATCCTTTACTTTAGGCCATTTCATCTTTCTTCACAGCCAGCAAGATCTCTGAGCTCCCGCCAGCCCCCCAAACCTTGGTGCAGTGGGATCCAGTCTCCCCAGTGCCCTCTTTGCTGCTTCTCAAGGGTCCTCATCATTTCAAGGAATTTGCTTCAAATATCCTCTGGGAGACAGACTGGAAACAGCAGAATATTCGAGAATATTCAAGAATATTGGGGGATATTTTGGAGTTTAAATAAAATATTCAACATGAAATGCCTGACCCAGAGCCTGGCATACAGTGGGTACCCAGTCCTGAGAGGACCCACTAATTCGTGGCTGCTAGTAAATGGCTGAGGTGACCTGACTCGGGCCTTCCAAGGTCACACTCTAGAGCCGGCCCTGCTCTGTCTGGTCTGCTGGGTCCAGGCGTGACTTCCCCTCCCGCCTCCTCTTTGCTGCTGCCCTGCCCCCGGCTCACTGCTGTGCCTGTGGCTCATGCTTTCCCTGCCAGCGCACAGCTCATCTCCTCTCTCCCTTCCTAACTTGCTGTAGCTCCCACTGACTCAGACTGACTACCTGTCCATTGGTCCCTGGAACCTCTCTCATCATCTCCACCCCTCACCCTGATTCAGGAAGCCCTGGATGTAATAAACATGATGGCTGACACCTGACTAGAGCTTACTCACACCAGGTAGTGTTTTAATGGCTTTGCTCGTACTAACTCTACGTTGTGGGTACTTGTACAATCCCCATTTTACTGTAGATGCCATTGAGGTACAGAGAAGTTAAGTAACTTTCGAGAGGTCACACAGCTGTGGTGGGAGAGTCAGCTTTGAAGCCAGGCAGTCTGACTTCAGAGTTCACGAACTTACTCGTGGCATCAAACCACCTCTGCTCACATTCCTGGGGCCTGGTCCAGCGCCTGGCATATAGTTTGAAGTCCATGGAAGCTGGTTGGTTGAAGGAATGGATGAGTCGCTTTAATGGTTCTGACTTCCAGGCTCAGGAGGCTTAAATGTTTCTGTTAAGAATTAATCCGAGGGGACAGGATTGGGGGGGTTATACGTGTCCCCCAGTGTGACAGCCAAGGAATGTCCTGATATGCCACAGGGCCTGAGGAGATGACAAACAGCCTGAAGAGCTCCCTGCTTGACCTGTGGGCCTCCTGGACACCAAATCTTCAGTGTCCTGAGCGGTGACCCAGAAGGGAGTAAGGGAGCTGCCGCCCTCCCTCCCACTCCTCGCCTGCCAGCTCCCCACAACCGGGCCCTGGCATGCGGCTCTGAGGTCAGGAGGGAGAAGCACTGGAGGACAAGGACCGAGGCTGAGCTGCGATTTGTTTCTCTTTGAGGTCAGCTGTCGGGGGGGGGGGTGGCGTGGTCCTGGGTCACAGCCCAGTTCTAGGCAGAGGTCTGGTGGGAGAGGGAGACGCAGGTGCAGAAGGGCTGGCTTTGGAAACCGTCCCTCCGCAGTGAAAGGGGTTCTTTTTATTTCCTATGGGATTTTTACAAGAACCATCTGATGCGATTTTGTAAGACATTCTTTGAAAGCCACTTACAGACAAACATTCCCGGCAAAGCAGAATTCATTTTTACCTGTGGACAAGAAGAAAGTTTAAAAAACTAAATACCAGAAGCTGCAGTGGTTTCCTTTTGCTGACTGGGTTAAATTCAGAGCCCTCCACCGGACGTTGCAAGTCCTCCAGCAGTTACCTCTCTGTCATCACCTCCTGTTATACCCCAGCAAGGCGGCCAGGAAGGCCAGAGCCAGGAGGGCCCCCCCAGTGACACTGATGAAATCAAGGCTCAGAGAGGTTAAGAAATCCACCCAAGGTCGAACAGCTAAGAGCACTGACGTCAGAATCAGAGGGCCTGAGTTCCAATCCATTTACAAGCCATGTGACCTAGCACAAGGGACAACCTCTTTTAAGCTATGGCCTCCTCATTTGTAAAATGGGGACAATAAGAGCTGCTCTCCCATAGGGTTGTTGTGAGCAATAAATGAGAAAACACATGTTCAGTGCTTATACTCTGCCTGGCACCTAGAAAGTTCTCTATGGAGCTTAGCTATCAGAAAGTTAGGTATCAACTTACAGAGTAAGAGGCAGAAGCAATTTTGGAAACTTGGTCGCTAACCACCCACCCTATCTGCCTCTCACTATGCCATCTTGCCTCCCTCGATACCTCCATTCCAAAGAGACTGGTCTCCTAATTAGGCACTTTCTCATCTCCACACATTTTCACACGCCATCCCCTAGTCTTGGGAAACCTGTTTCTTTTCTGCTGATTGGTCAACATACACAAAAATATTTGCAAAGTACAATGTATGTATCCTTTATTATTAGCAGTAGCATCAGGACCGACCGCCTCCATCAAATTTGGTAAAGTATTTTTTTTGGAGTTCAGAAATGTATTTGTTTTTAATGCTTTTTATTTGCAAGCCTCAACGTGTGTTTATTTTCACACTTGTGTTCCTTTGCTACATTTGGTGAATGTATAGTTGTATTTCTTTTTTATTTTTAATTGTGGTAAAATACACATAACATAAAATTTACCAGTTGAACCATTTTTAAGTGTACAGAAAAGATTCTTCTGTAAAGAATTCTTCCGTAACCCCACCACATCCCTAAAACTCACACCCAAGCTCACCCAGAGCCTGTAGCTCAGGCCAGTCCCACGCAGCCACGTATGGTCAGCCCCTTGGGAAGGAGTTTGGGTACCCCAGTCCTCCTCAGAGTGAACGTTCCAAGCCCTCCAGCCTTGATCTTTCTCAGTCCTGGTGTCTGCTCAGTCCCCAGATGGGGTGACTTTGACCCAGACAAACTTGGCCTCTGACAGGTTCTTTCTTGGATCCTGACACTGAGCTCCCCTGAGGCTCTTCGTTTTTGATTGGTCTGAGGACTCCTCCATCTAGTCTGACCCAGACGCCTGGGTCACAACGCCACCCCTGACAGACTAGATCATGCCCTTGGCCACTGTGTCCTCAGCCTTCCAGCCTCTCCAGGGAAAAGACCACATACCATTCTGATGGTCCGGAGGTCCAGAGCTAGGACACTGCGAGGTAGCCATCTTGGCTGGCCCCGTCTGACTCTTGGGCACGGGCATCCACTTGGCACAGCCCACCCTATCTTTAACCCAGCCCCTGCTCCTGTTTAGCTAAGAGCCACCATTACTGAGGGCTTCTTTTGAGCCAGTCACTGTGCTAAGAGCATCCCATGACCTCTTTTAATGCTCACAGCAACACTACAAGCTGGGTATTACTATCCTCATGATACAAACATGGAAACAGAGGCCCAAAGAAGTGAAAGGACATGTCCAAAGACACGTAGCTGATCAGCAGAGGAGCCAGAGTAAAGAGCAGGTATGTCTGACTCCAAAGCCAGTACTCCCAACCAGAAGGGAGCTGCCTCTGCTCTGCCCACTTCAGCCTTCCCACGTCCGTCATCTCCTGGGACATCTATTGAAGTCAATGCCCCCAGCCTGTGGTTTTCATGCCCAGCTTCCACCTGAGTCAACTCACCGGCCTCGGACACTGGGGCTGCCATGGTTTCCCACCACTCAGTCTCCAGGATGTCAGATGCAGTCTGAGGCAACCTCCCCACTAAACTGGGCAAAGCCCAGACTCAACTCCAGCTGAAACTGGGTTTGCTCCATCTGCAGACAAAAATGGATCCCCAGGTCAAGGGCAGGGCACGGTGAAGAACACCTTCCTTGGTGTTCACTCACTCACCAAGCATTCAGTGAGAAACCCCAGTACCATGTTTGGGAAATGGGAATTTGGGTCCCTCCACGTCCAGTCTTTGGAGGGTCTGTGTGAGTCCTGAGTCCTCAGGTAACCAGAGAGTCCTGGCTTCACCTCGAAATAAGGAAGAAAATCCATTCTAATTCCAGTATCCAAACTCAACTACCTCTTCCAGATTTGCACATTTCCTTCTGGACCATTCAAATTCATATTTTACATAGTTGCAATCATAATGAATAAAAAACTTTGTGTTTACTTTTGTCATTTAAAACAGCCCTTGGGCCAAATTCCTCCCATTTTTTTTGTAAATAAAGTTTTATTGGAACACAGTCATGCCCATTCATTTATATACTATCTACAGCTGCTTCCATAGTGCATGGCAGAGTAGGGTAGTTGCAACAAAGACTGTACGGCCTCCAAAACCCAAAATATTTACTATTTGGCCCTTTACAGAAAGTTTGCCAACCTTTGATTTAGAGTATTATAAAAAGGTTCCTATATTATTGGACAGTCTTGCCGGTTATAATAATTAATGGCTACGTGACACTGCACTGGGTGGCCTGTGATTTTTTAACTCAGCAGTTCCTGAGTGGTCTGACAAATTTGCTGGTCTGGATGATTTGCAATGAAGATCTTTGTGTTTCCGTTGAATTATTTCCTTTGGAAAAATTCCCACATGGATTCTTAGGTCAAATTATCTGGTATTATCTCCATTAAGGTTCAAAATTCTATCCCTCTGTGTTTGTTTATCTTCACCCTGTTTTAGGAATTGACTTTCCCGACCCTTGACCAACTGATAGCCCCAGCTGGATCCAGAATCTCTTTTTTGAATTTTGGTTCAATTGAATCCTCTTTTTAGTTCACCAAAGGCTATTCTTTAGCACTTGCTTTGACCGGCCTAGCATCCCCCTCATTCTCTTTCCTCCACTTCCCTTCCTCCCACCCTCCTCTGCCAGCCCCTCTCTACACAATAGTTCTCCTTCCTCTCATTTCCCCCGCTTATCTCTCATTTGCAATTCCCACACTTGCAAAGGCATCAAGCATCCAGAATAGATCTCTTAATGAACCACAAAGAGGGGCTCAGGCTGGAACACCCACACAGATCACGGGGAAGGGACAATCCATCCCTGGATTCCTCCTCTCGGGTCTAACACGATGCTGGGCACTCAGGCCCAAGGGCTGCTCATCAAGAGGATTTACGAATACCTGCCTACAGCTTTGCCGTTATCTCTGCCTACGACTCATCTCCATGTTTTCTACATCCTCCAACTCCTCAGAAACTTTCCACATACTGGCTTCTGATTTACTGCATGCATAGACTATTTCTATGGGAGAGTGCCTAATAAAAAAGGAAAAGCTCTAAAAATGGATTTTTTCCAAACACTGCTTGCCAATGAGTTTCTTTAATTGTGGCATTAGGAACGTAGGCAATTACTTTCATCGAGCTGCTCTGACATAGCAATTTGGACCTTAGAGGAAGCCGAATCATTCTGGGAGGCCAGGCCCCAGTGGTTTGGAGCCGCTGGCCAACAGATCTCATCCCGCGGTGACTGATGGGCAAGTTCCTCTCTTGGCAGCCTGGCCTGAAACCAGGCTAGAGGGTCCCTGTCTGACGCTTCATGCCCCGGAGAGCGTCTCTGCTCACCATCACCCTGCTCTGCTTACGAGGGAAAGCAGGAACACAAACCCATTTTTAGGGAGTTTATTCACTGGAAATGTCTCCCTTATGAGGAGCTTAAATCTCATCCCCTAGATGTTTTTTTCCTATCGGCCCTAATTTTGCCTTCTGGAAAGAGCTGAGCAAGTCTGATCTGTCTTTTTCATAGCAGCTTTTTGGATTTTTGAGGATTAAGATCCTGTCTCCCTGTAATCTTTTCCTTCCAGCCTGAATATTTCCAGTTCCTTTAACCACTTTTCATTTGTCTTAGGTCCTTTGCCAAAATAAGGCCTTACTAGAAGTCGCAATACTGGTAACGTAATAATAACACACCCAGCGTGCAGTAAGGGTGCATTCTGCAGCGGGTTCCGAGTGCTTTACATCCTGTAACGTATTTAATCTTCACGGTGATCCTAGGAGGCAAGTGCTGTTATTGTTCCCATTTCACAGATGGGCAGACTGAACTAGGACATCGATAGTTAACCTGAGAGTTGAGTCCCCACGCTGCTGCTTACTAGTTTTGGTGCATTTGTCCAGTTATTTAGCCTCATTTTCTTCATCTATAAAGTGGGGAGGATGAGTCCCATGTCCTTGAGATGAGAGTTCTAAGAGAAAGTGTGTCCCCAGTGTGAATAAGGTCAGCACGAGGTTTTCCTCAGCCCTTTCTTGGGAAGGACTGCCCTTCAGTTTGACGTGATCTTTCCCAGATAGAAGCTCAGCAAACCAGACTCTCAACCTCCTTTCTCCTTCCTCTTGCCCAAGGTCATACTCCCCATGTTAAGTGGACACACCATTCCTCTCTGCCCCATTCCAAACTTTTGGCCCTAATTGAAGTCCTTGCAGTGCCAGGTGAGGATTCTGGGAGTATGGCCTTGGACTTGGGCTTGCTTCTAACATTGGCGCTGGTGAGGTGGTGGGACAGAGGGCCACCCATGCGCGGGGCGTGTCTACACCGTCTTCGACCCACCTTACACAGGTGATAGTGAACTACACTGTGCACGTCTACACCGTCTGCGATCCATCTTACACAGGTGACAGTGCACTACCCCTGGCCCCACTGCTGCAGCTGTCAGCTCTTTCAGGAGGGGGAGGGGGTTTGTGGAATGTGGGAAGTCTGCCCGGATAAATGCTTGATGCACTTCTCCCCCTCCCCGATATGTGGCCTGGATGGATGTGGCTCAGGGTCCCCCTGCAGCCCTTCCCTCTGAGCGCAGAGGTTTCCAGCCACAGGCAGCTGAATTCTCTCCAGCCCCTTGGCTTTTTTATGTCAGAGCTACAGTCGACCCAGTTTTCCAAATGAGCAGTTATAGAAATATAAAATGAGCTGCTAATTCACTAGCTACTGATTTCTCTAAACAAACACTTTAGAAACATAAATACACAGTGGAGCATTTTGAGAAACATGTGTAGTCACTGGGCCCCCCCAAGCACAGACCAGTTCTGGCTTCTTCAGTCCCTAGGGCGCATGCTGGGCTTGGCCACACCCACGGCTGGGCTTTATCTTCCCCCCTGATTTGCACTGGGCTGTGCATTCTCGGAGGGTGGCACAACCTTCTTTGGACTTCTTGTCCCTGTTGTCACATACCCACAGATATGGTTCCCTGATAAATTTTACTTTAAATATTTTATTTTGAGATAATTATAGTTGCATGTGCAATTGCAAGAAATAATACTGAGAGACCCAGTATACCTTTCACTCCACTTCTCCCAGTGAGTCTTCCCATCTTGCACAACCACAGTGCAGTGTCACAACCAGGAAAACGACTTGATCACTGATATTTTTGACCTTCAGCAGCCTTCATAGTGTTTCTTCTCTCCTCTATATCCCTTTCCTTTCTTTTTCTCATTCTCTCTTGTCCCCTTTGGTCTGCTTTCTCTCACCAACTCCCTTCTTCCATTTTCTCCTTTTTTTTGGTCCTTTCCTCAAGTTTCACCAGCAGGGGTGCTCTGGTAAGGCTCCCATTCTAGCTCTTTCCCTGGGGGGGCCCAGGATGGGCATGCCCCTCACCTTGCTGGGACCCGGCCATCCTTTCTCCAAGATAGCATTCTCCTACCCTCTTCCCTGGGGCAGGGTCTTTGCTAGAGAAACGCTTCCAGGATCTGTCTTCAGAACCCACTGAACTCAAGAAGGACCAGAGGCTCCAAGATTGGAGTTTGCCCATCTGATTGGCACCCACAGCACTGACCCAAACACACCCCACACACTGCCCTCCTGTCACCCGCTGACTGTCCACTGTGCAAGTTACTATAATCAAGACTCTGCTCCTGCAGGTGGGAGGATTCTTACAGGCTCCCTGGTTCAATTTTCTCTTGGATGACTTCCCCCTTTTATGGGTTTTGTGGTTTGGGAAACTGAGACCCTGAAGGGAAAGGTTTGCCTAGGTCCCATGGCCAGGACGTGGAGAGCCGGGGTCAGGAATTAGCTCTGATTCCTTGTCCAGTGCTCCTCTCACTCACCAGATGCCTGCTGCCTTTCCCCAGCCGCACCGGACAGCAGAGCCCAAGCCAAAGGCTTTGGAGACCTGAGAAATGCCACCACAGTCTCCAGAGCGCCTGCTCTGGTTGGGGATCAGTAGGAAGGCTTTGGCCCTGTTTTTTCTCACACTCAGGTTCCCTCGGATCCCTGGAGACACAGTGCCTTCTGATGAGGGACGACTGGTGGTTGACTGCTCCATCACGTATGCGAACGGTGCCACAGTGGTTAAGCGTGCAGTGGTTGGAGTCAGGCCTTATAATCTTAGGACGCCTACAGACTTTGGGTGAGTCACTTTATCTCCGAGCCTCGTCTTCTTCCTCTGCAAAAGGAGGATAACAAGACCTTCTTCACACGGATATTGTGATGTGTCAATGAAACAGGCTTTAGTTCCAAGATGGGGTCCCAGGAAGTGCACAAGGAACAGAAGTTGACACCATTCAGGAAAACCTTGGGGCCTGAGAAGCAGCAAGCATTGCCACGCACACAGTGCTGGGTTTGGGAGTGCACTGGACTGGAGGCCAGATCACAGGAGGTAGGAGCAACAGGGGAGGGACTTACGGCTGGACTAGGACGGACTCTCCGGAAGACTTAGACCTGTGAAAATGTAATGCAGCAGGCAGCCCACAGTGCCCACTTTTGAGCATTCTGAGCACAGTTTTCATTTGAATGAACTTTTTTCCCCTCTAGTTCATTATTAGCTCACCTTAGCTCTGCAGGTTGATATGGAGACAGACAACGGATGCTGTCCTATGTGTAGGCCATCATCCTGGTCACTCACAGGAAATCTCCCTGACCCATGCAGAGGCCTCTGACATGCTGGGCCCCGAGTCTCTCTCTACTCTCATCCTCTCAGGAATTTTCTAGCTAAGTGATCCCCAAGCCCAACTGTGCATCAGAACCACCTGGAAAGAAGAAATGAATTAAAGTCTTCTTGGGAGTGAGGCTGTGGTCTCCAGACAGGGCTGGGACTAGAGGGAGGCAAGTGAGGTGTTCAGGGTGCAAAACTTAAGGAGGTGCCCACTCTCAGGGTCGAACAAGTGCAGGGCCTGTAACTGACAGTGAGCACCCCCTTAAATTTTGCCCCCAGGAGCCTCGTTGCCTCCACTCTGTCTTTAGATCCTAGCCATAGATTCTGGTGGGCACCCAGGTGGACCCTGGACTGCCAACTTGTCTTGGCCCCTGATCTGAACAGCCCTGACCGAATGCATCCTTGGTCTTGGTTCTGGGCATAGAAGCCTCCCTGCTTCTCCCAGGTGTCATGGCCAATTCCTGTCTCATTCTCTGGGAAAGCAAGAAGGAAAAATATCCCAGGTCTAGAGTCTTCCTCTTCGACTTGATTTTTCTCTGTTGTTAAGCCGAATCAATCCCTCTCACTCCCGGGGGAATTACAGCTCTCTGGGAACTCACATTGATCGTGTGTCCCTGTTTCCTCTTGTCTTTAGAAAACCAGGGGTGGGGACAGTGGTGCTCTTGCACTCTTCAGTCCCCTCAGTAAATGTGTATAGAGCATTTCCTAGACGCCAAGCACTCTGTTGCCTGGGCTGGTGGTGACACAGTCCTGGTCCCTGCCCTCACAAAGCTAACAGTAACGGGGGACATGCCACTGGGCACACAAGCACATCCCTGTGCACTGTGGTGAGTGCTAGGGTGGAGACCCACAGGGAGCCAGGGGAGGGAGGGCAAGGTGGTGTTGACCAGCCTCAGGGGTCAGAGAGCAAAGCCATCACTGAGAGGGTGACATTGGGCAGAGTTCTACGGATGAACTAACTGGACTGGAAGAGAGGAAAGAACACTCCAAAGTGTGGAATAATGTGTACAGGTACAAAGAACAGTGTCTAAAAGCCCTAAAGATGGAGGAAACATTTAAGGAGCTGAACGTGATTGGTGGAGGGCAGAGGACAGGCAAGAGTGAGACCATAAATGGAACCACAGGGGTAGACGGGGCCCAGAATGCGTGAACATCATGGTCTTTTCCTACAAGAACTGGTCGAGTCTCATAGAACTTTGGGCTGGTGAGTGACTCCATCTGACTGTCTTTACAAAGACATCGCCAGCAGCATTGTGGCGATTAGACCAAAGGGCAGTAAAGGTGGGAGGATGGAAAGCTCTGGACATGGTCTAGGAAAGAAAGGATGATGGCCAGACTGTTGGAAGTAGATGTGAAGCGAAAAGCACGGAAAGGGTCTGCTCAGAACCAATTTCTCCAAGAAGCTTTCTCCCCGCTCACAAGGCTGGGATGGCTGCCCATTCTCCATGATTCCACAGTGCCTTGCGCTTACTTCAGTCGGAGCCCCCTCACACTGCAGTCTGTCTCCCTCAGTGAACTACGGACTCCTGAGGATAGGACCAGGCCTCACCTCTAGTTCTTATCCCTGGCACCTGGTGTATAGCAGGGCTCAGTCCTCATCTAACAAATAACTGGCATGGTCGAGTTCAGTGACTTCCCAATCTTCACCTGGAAATTCAAATGCTCTCACCTTCTAGGAAGCTTCCAGTACATGAGCTTAGGGTGGGGAGGGGGACACAGTTGCACATCAGGACAGCGTTAGTGTGCATTGTTTTAAAGTCGTGTCCCCTGGGAGACTGCAAGCTTCCTGAGAGCAGGCTGTGGCCATGTCTGCTCGTGCACCTTTGTGCCCCCGCCCCCAGCACGCTGCCTGGCCCACTGTGGATCCTCAATAGATACACGCTGAACGAGTGAATGAACTGCTTCCCCCAGCCTTCCCTGAAGTGCTGTTTGCTCTGGGGCAAACCTTCCTGGTTCCTGGTCAGGAATCCAGGAAGGCCTTCACCCCGTGGACCCCCAGGTGGGTACTTGGAGAAGGGGCTCAAAGGGCTACCTCCAATTAGTGGCCCCCTTTATCTTATTCCACGTAGGGGCATACGAATAACAGACAATCTTCTTGATGCAACTTGTTTTTCTCATTTTTACAAGAATAGGAGGCCAGAGGAGGAGCCCTAAGGGGAAGTTTGAAGGACTTCTAAGGATAGGCCTGCAAATGAATTAGTGAAGACAGACTTCCCTGAAATCATGAGTGCCCTGCAATAGCAGAAAGACTACTGAGAAGTCTGGTTCTTATCTAAAATACTGTCCGCTTCCCTTCATCTGAGGAGCTGTCCTGCCTGGGCTAGGGGAGTAAAGGAAAGGGGGCAGGAAGGCACCCTCACAACCACATTCCACACACCGTCACAACAGGCCTGGAGGGAAGGATCTTCAACTCCCTTTTGCAGATAAAGGAAAGGAGGCTCAGAGAGGTTAAGTCACTTGCCCAAGGTCACACAGCTAGTTAGAAAAAAACAGTGTAAGGTCAGGTGCAGGGACCCCTCTTCCCTACAGGAGCCTCCCAAACTCTGAAAGAAAGGAACATGATAAGCAATCCCACTGGATAAGGGAGCGATCATGGTGGGTTGGTTACAGCCAGGGAAAGTTCCTCAGAGGAGGCCAGGTTGGAGAAGCAGTTCTCATTGAGTGAGCAGCATGACACTGGGGAGATAAAGAATGATGTGTGCATAGTGCCTTTCAGTCCACAAAGCACTTCCGGTGATTTAGGGTACTGATAGAATTACCCCATCTTTCAGATGAGGAAACTGAGGCACAGAGACTTAAGTAACGTACTCACAGTCATTTAACTCACGTGCCAGAGTCAGGGCTTTTGGCTCCAAACCTGTGTGCCTTCCTCTCTATCAGGCTCACATAACCTGGGGTCCCTGCCCTCTCAGGTAGGAGCGCTCCCCAGGAAATTGTTCAACAATAATGCAATGCTGGTTGTGATTCTAAGACAACGTGAGCAGCACAGATAGTGATGTTGTCCCCAAAGAGGAAACATCAAAACAGTTCAGAACAAGATGGGGAGAAGTGCAGTGTGGATGTGGCTGCTGTGGGAGGGGCACCGAGGAGCGGGGAGAGTTCCGGAGGCTCTCGGGTGAGTGATGTGAGTGATGTGTTGTGCCTAGAGAGACTCATGACTATTCATGAGATAGTGAAGCCTGTTTGGAGGCACAGCTCTGAGCGGGGGAAGAGCAGGGAAGTCGGGACTAGACACATGTTTGTGCAGAACAAGGCAGGCACTGGGGAGGAGCGGGAGGACCAGGCTGGTCGGCATGGAGCACTCAGGAGAAGATGCGTGGAGCCCTTCCTGTGGTCCAGGCACTGTGCTGGGCTCTGGGACACATGGACGTGTGAGGCAGAGGACCTGCCCTCAAGGGCTCACAGTCCACGGAAACGGAGGATTATACAGTGCAGAAGTGTGATCATGGAGGTTCTTCCAACTGCATGGAAGCAAAGAGAAAGGAGTGGGTGTGTGTGCCGTGGGCACGGGGGAGAGGCTCATGAAGGAGACACCATTGGCCAGGGCTTAGAGGATGTGCACTGAGTTTGTTGGGGAAGTGGACAACAGTCATTTCTGGGATAAAAGACACGAGGACTGAAGCAAGTGCGTGTTTTACGGGGTCCTGGCTTATAGAACTGCCCGGAAGACTAGGATTCGGATAAGGAAGGAAAGGCAGCTGCACTGATTAGGCCGTTTTGGCTGCAAGTGTTGGCAACCAAGTCAAAATAGCCTCCCCGGCATCACACCCCTTCTTCCAGCCACGACCCAGTTCTTTGAGGGTGAGGCTGGAGTGGGTTTACCCCTCCTCTACTCTCAATCCTGCGGTCTAGGTGGGACTTCACAGGCAGCTCCAGGCTGACGTAGAGGATTTGGGCCTAAGCCAATAGCAAAACATATTCCTCTGGTGTTACGGGTTGAACTGCGTCCCCTCAAAATTCATATGTTGAAGTCCTAACCCTGGTACCTCGGAATGGGACCTCATTTGGAAATAGGGTCACTGCAGGTATAATTAGTTGAGCTGAGGGCCTACTGGAGTAGGGTGGGCCCCCAATCCCATATGACCAGCGTCCTTATAAAAGAACTCCACGTGAAGAGACAGAGGCAGAGGGAGGACTCCGTGCAAACGTGAAGGCAGAGGCGGAGTGGTGGGTCTACAAGCCAAGGAGAGAGGCATGGGGCAGATCCTTCTTCGCGGCCCTCAGAAGGCACCGCCCACACCTGGATTTTGGACTTCCAGCCTCCGGGACTGTGAGACACAACATTTCCGTTGTTTAAGCGCCCCAGTCTGCGGCAACCCTAGGAAGTGAGCACACCTGGTGACACTGGTTCTGGGCTGGGCTCGAGATCTAAGCCGGTTCAACCAGAGTGACGTTTAACTTTTGCAGGTGCCACCTACAAGCATTTGGTGGCTTTCTGTTGGATTGCACCTGAAGTTGGAGCAGCTGCCACCGTTTTTGTCCTCATGAGGCAGAGTCTTTCTGAGTGGGGGCCGCGGAGAGGAAGCCTTGCTGGGAGATGGCGGGAAAGAAGCGGGACCCTGAGGAGGTGTCTGCCTACCTGTATCCAGCCACATCCTAGGCTGTCTCTACTTCTAGACTATTGTTACATGACCAGTAAATTCACTTTGGGCTTAAGCCAGTTTGAGTCAAGTTTTCTTCAACTTATGGCAGAAAGAGTTTTGACTTACATAGCTTAATTTAAAAAGAAAAGAAAAGGTTTTCCTGGAAAGAGCCCGAGATTGCATGCAAATGGCCACTCCAGAAATCTTGGGAACTATAACTAGGAATACATCCTGCTGGCACTTTCTCTTTTTTCTCTCATCCCTTTTTTGGGGTTTCCTCGTATGACAGCACAGTGATGTTGTGCCAGTGTGACATGACATGGCCAAAAATGCAGCTACCAACTTTGGAATCATGTTCTTAGGGTCCCAACCAAGAATCCAGTGGCAGTTCAAAAAATCCCAGGGAAAGGTTTTGGTTGGCCCCCTCCAGACCATCACAATGACCGGTAGAATGGCTCCTCCATACGTGTAAGGCATGGGACCTGGTTAAAAGCTCCCTTAGGGTCCCTTCTGGATCTGACATGCTGTGATTCCTCTTGTGAGAAATAATAGTTCTAGGGGCTGTTAGAAGGTGTTCGGACCAAAGATTTCCCTGGACAAATAAATAAATTTGGGAAACCTGGGATTAGCCAGTTAGGCAGGTTTCCTGCAGGACTTCTCAGAGCCTTTAACATGTTGTGTAGGTTAAGAATTCCAGGGAGTAGGGGATATGTGTGCTAAATTTCTAAAACTTATCTGATGATAAAACACTTTTATCCCAGGGTATCTAAAGTATTCCTTAGAACATAATTTGAGAAATACTACCTCCTGTAATAGTAGGGGCTGTGTTTTCTTCATTTTTGTTTCCTCCTCTGTGTCTAGAACAGTATATTGCACACAGAATGTGCTCAAAGGAATCCCAGAAGCTTGGTGTCGGAAGGGGCCTCCAAATTCAACCAGCCCAGTGTTCCACGTGGTATGTGAATGTGTTTGCTAGCTTTCCCCCACGACTCTCTCTGATGTTGCCACAGCTGCCCTGATTTAGTTGTTTCTGTGTCAACATGGCGCCCCAGAGGCCACGTGGCATCCTGGATGAGAGCCGCTCTCTGACGCCTCAGCGCTTCCGCAAGGCCGCCTGATCTGCGTGGGCCGCGGGTGGCTCCTGAGTCCCCAGCGGAATTCCCTCGGCCTCGCGGTCCCAGCAGAGCTTGTCTGTCACTGAGCTACAAGCTTCTCTCAGTCCCAGGGGATTCTGAGTGCTGTTCATGGCCCCGTGATGCCGGCTAGATACACATGACTTTCCACGTTTAAAAAGCATCCCAGCCAGTCACAAAGCCATCCATCGTGTGTCCCTGTGCCCAGGTCTTGTTAGTTCTGTGTGGTCCCCAATCTCCAGCATCTCTGCCACCCTAGCACTAGGATGCGGATGTTCCAGAAAATACAGATGAGGGAACTGGAAAATGCTGACACCAAACGACTCCAGTGACCATCTGGCCCAACCCCCACCTTGCTTTAATTTGTTTTTACAGATGAAGAAACTAAAGCCCAGAAAGTGACTTGCCTGAAGCCACACAACAAATGAATAGTGGTGTCAAAACTTGTCAGTGTTAGCGTCCAGGAAGGAGTTAAATAAATGTTTCCTGAAGTGTATTTCTAGAGAACACTGGTCTTTTGGGATGGTCAAATCTGTGTTGGAAACACTGTATTCAATATTATTTGCTTGAAGAGGACATTGAAATTCTGCAGTAAAGAGTCCTGTTGAACTTCTATTTAACCCAGTGTTTTCCAAATTCATCTGACCAGGGAACTTCACTTCCCTTTTTGTAAAAGACCATCCTAAAGAATTAGTTCTTCAGGGGCCGGCCCAGTGGTGTAGCGGTTAAGTCTGCGCGCTCCGCTTTGGGGGCCCGGGGTTCACAGGTTTGGATCCCAGGCGCCTGCCGACGCACTCCTTGTCAGCCATACCGTGGCGGCGTCCCATATAAAGTAGAGGAAGATGGGCACGGATGTTAGCCCAGGGCCGGTCTTCCTCAGCAAAAAGAGAAGAGAACTGGCAACGGATGTTAGCTCAGGGCTAGTCTTCCTCACACACACACACAAAAAGAATTAGTTCTTCAGAACTTTTATTGTAAGGGCTGGACTTGGCGGTGTCTGTGCAGTTGTGGGCAGGGGTGGAGGGGCAGGCAGGCAGGGAGAGGGGAGTGGGTAGGAGACCCCAAGGGCCAGTGACGGGAACATCAACACTGGGAAAGACTGGGCCCAAGTACTTGACCAATGGCTCTGCCTGTTTGCTGACTGAGTGGAGAGCGTGGGTCCAGAAGAGGAGGAGTCCTTAGGATGGAGGCTGACGCCAAGAGACGAAGTCCAAATGGGGGTGTGGCCATCTAGTGAGTTCCAGGCTGTTGTCAAGATCTAGGGGTGGGCAGGGGTATCCAGAGGGGATGGACAAGACAGGACTGTGAGTTCAAGGGTCAGGGAGGTGACATGATGTAGACACAGATACTCTAGAAAATGAGTGTAGTAAAACAGGGAAACAGGAACTTGTTCCTGAGAAATGGGGTGGCAAGAATAAGGTGCAGTGTCATCCTAGAAAGGCAGTGGGGCATTAGGCCGGTCTTCCTTCTCTGCCCTGGGCACCAGTGCCCTGGGGGAAAAAAACATCCCAGGCACCCTGGAGATCTGGGAAGAAGTGGAATAAATAGGTGCCCAATTCTCCGTGGACCTCCGGGGGTACACCTGCATAAACAGCCCGGGACCCTGAAGGCCCAGCAGACCTGTCTACTAGCTTGCAGCAAAGGTGGTCTCCGAACTCCAGACAGAGGGCAAAGGCAATGAGCCAGTCCTTTAGCACTTCCAGGGGAATGGCAGATCACAGCCAACAGATTCCTGAGCAGTGTCCATGACTAGAGTGGATCAGATTCCAGGCTCATGGAATTGCGGGAAACCAGAGATCCAAGTTATAATTCCGTCTATGCCACTAAATAGCTCTATGCCCCTATGGAATAAGCCCCTTTTCTCTGAGTCCCAGTGCTGACCTCTTTAAAATGGGTTGGCCTCAATTATTTCTTTATTTCCTTCTCTGACTTTTTAATTCTCTGGTCATACAAGTAGAGTAACCCAGTTGGACCTTCTGTCTGCTTGTGTTCCAGGTTCCATGCATCACTCTTCCTTGTTTCTTTGTAGATCTAAGTTGATTCTCTCATCCTAGAACTGTAAAAATGGGAAATTGCAGTTCTGTCCTGAACTTACTTTATAACCCAGGGAAGGCACAGTTAAGAAACACAGCTTTCCCAAGGAAGCAAAACCAATAACACCGTGTGAGTCAGCCAGACCTGGCTTGAGCTCAGCCAGTCCTGCAGCCTCCCTGGGCATCGCGTCCCCATGGGCAACCTCACAGGGTAATTGGGAGGGCTGAGGGAGACAGTGGATACGCAAGCAGTTTAGAAAGGATTCACCCTCTAGTGGGCTACATGTGAGGGGGTTGGGATGAGAAAATGGGGATGGTGATGATGATGATAAAATTGCTGGCTTCTTGAGATTGTGATGAAAAAAGAAGTGGGGTGATTAAAGGCAAAATCTTGCCTCCTCTATTTAATACTTGGTCTAGGACTACTGATGACAGAAATCAAAGCAGTGACGCTCCGAGGGGGCAGAGAAGGGGTTCAGCTTGTGCTGATCTTGAGCGGGTCCGAGCTCCTGCAGGCAGCAGTGAGGCGGTGAATCAAGGTTTTTCCTGGGAGTTGGGGCTCCCCAGGAAAATCAGCCAAGATGCTGGCTCACTTCCCTCCAGGAACAAAGGCAACCCTGTTGATAAAAGAGCCTTTGGGTCCACTCTTCTCTTGATTTTTGTGCTCTGTTGCTGGCCCGCAGAGCCTATACATCTGCCTTTGTTTGTTTGTTTAAACTAAAACCCCTTGGAGGTCAGTGGGTGGTTGGGGAAGAAGGAAAGAGACCAGATGCGTTTAGAAAGGGCACGGGACTGACCCCAGTTCTAATCGTAACTTTGCTGCCAGTGAGCTGTGAGCTTGAGAAAGCCACAGTCCTTTCCTAACCCTCAGTTTCTTCATCTGTAAAATAGAGCTCAGCCCTAAGGACACGACCTGCTCCACATTCCAGGATTAGATGAGAAGTGAGGAGAGAAACCACACCAGACCCACCACATGGAGCCCCCAACTCAGGGAGATTGAGACGAAAGGACCACGTTTCAGTCCCAGCAGCAACAGCACCCATGCCCCACCGGGACACCGGGGGAGGGCAGTTACAGAGAAGCAGGTGGAGCCGGGGAGGAGATGTTTGTGCTTTCCAGCCTCAGAAAAACCCCCTAGGAACTTGGCAACCGCAAAAGGGAAAATAATAATGAGAATAGTTAGCATTAATTGAGCACCAGCTTCTGATGGCCATCTTTCCATCACTTCTCCCTCTACATTTCCAGAATTTGTTTCTAAATATTCACCATCTCATTTCTGCTCCTTTTCTGGACATGCTAGTGCCTGTTGCTGAACACTGTATTTTAGTTGGAGTCTAGAACAATCCTGGCTGTCAGAGAGCTACCTTTCTGAACCTGGACACTACTTCTATTGATTTGGCCTCAAATTGTGTTTGTCCTTCTTTTATGCAGCTGCTGCCTCACACTCTCAGTGACTGCCCAGCTTTTGGCCAGCTCATCAGCCACTCCCTTAGATGTTTCCTTTATCATTACTGCAAATTAGCTCTCCCCGTCCTGTCCTTGTGATTGATTCCTGGGCTCAACACGTAGAACTTGACATTTATCTCTGCTAAATTTCATCTTGTTGGTTCAGGTCCATTGTTCCTAGCTGTCAAGAGCATTTGAATCTACCATATAAGCCTTCTCTTCCAGCTCTGTGTGGTAGTGTGGGGGGCGGAGGGTGGAGCTGGCTGTGTCAGAGCTGGATGGGTGGTTGCTGCCACAAGCCCTGGCTCAGCTCAGTGGAGAGGGTGAAAGAAGCTGGGCTGGGAAGGATGGGGTTTAGGAAACGGGCCTGGCCCAGGGCTGGGACAGGATGTGGCAAGGAGTTCAACAGAGGGCATTTAACATGAGTTGGTAACTTTGGGTTTGGTGATAGCTTGCATGGCGGTTCTGTACGGTGGGCGGGCACATCTGCAGTAGTCCTAGGAAGGGGTAATGCCAGAGGGGCAGGGCACTAAGAGTGAGACCTGCACAGTGGCTGGAAGAGCAGAGGCAAGAGCCCAGTGCTCTGGAGGAGAGGAGTACTCCCAAGGACTAGACAGGGTGCTAACTTGCACTCCTCTCCCTCCTTCACCTCTCGCATCCAATAAACCACCTAGACCCATTGGTTCTACCATCCAACTACCTTGCATGCCTTTGCTTTTTCTCCAGTTTAAACATTACCATTTGTTGTTACTAACTGGTGTCCTTGCATTCTCAATCCATCCCTCACATGATGCTATAGGATCTTGCAAACTTCTAAGTCTGGCCATATCACTTCCTAGTTAAACCCTTTCACGGTTCGCCATTGCTGTTACTGGAAGTACGAACTCCTCAGCATGTTGCAAAGACCCTCTGTGGTCTGGCTCCTCCTACTTCCTCAGAGTCAGCGCCAACCCCATCCAACCCAAATGAATTTCAGACATCATATCTTGCTAGCCTTCCAGCCTTAGCACATCCTGATCCCTCTGGCTGGCTGCCCACTGGCCCTTCTCTCCCTCATCTGTGAACTCCTTCACCGCAGTGTAACCTCCTCAGGGAAGCCCTCCTGAAGCCCGGGCTGCACCAGCGTGGGGGCTATCAGCTCTCATCCTCCCGACATCAGCTCATCACCCTGCATTTTATTCGACAGTTTATTTGTCTATCTCCCTCACTAGACTGCAAGCGCCTCGAAAAGGGACTGGATTTTGTTTACCTCTACAATATAATATGTGACCAACAGTCTTCTGATGAAATGAAAATGAATATTAAGGTTTCTAGTCATGCAGTCTGGGGTTAGGGTGGGGTCCCAGGATATTGGGATCTAGGAATACAAGATAGAACTGAGACTGGACGAAGAACTAAGACATTAGAATGTGTGTGTGTGTGTGTGTGTGTGTGTGTGTGTGTGTGTGTGTGTGTGTGTGTGTGATTATGAAGGCAATCAGGCTTTGGGGCCACTAAACCAGGGGTTATTGTTTCTGCTATTTTATAGCTATGGGCCTTAGGATAAGCTCAGTGATCTCTCCGAACCTCAGTGTTTTGACATGTAACACAGGGATAAGGATACCTGGCTCTGAGATAATGTAAATTAAAAAACACCTCACCCAGTACCTGGCATGCAGCAGGTACTCAATAAATAGCATGCACTTGGCTATCTTGGTTGTTTTGCTGAGGAAGTCTAAGTCAACACACCAGCTGGACAGGACATCATCTTCCCTGTAGGAGTCCAATTGTCATCAAATGCTCCTTTAGTAAATCAGAGCAAAGGAGGAGATAGAATCTTAAAAGCCAGACCCAGTAAGGACTCTTCCCGAAGTCTTCATTGGGACAGCTGGTCAAAGGGCCTGGGACACTTGGGCAAACTGCTCAGGACCCCCTCTGCTCTCACAGGCTGGAGTCTCACTCCCAGTACGGACTGTCCATTTCCCCTCTTCCATAGTGTTTATATTAGTCCCTAAAAACAACTGTCTTTACAACACAGCCTTGTGACAAGCAGGTGGCGACTTCCAAGATTTTAGTTTACCTTTCATTAGTTGCTTTTTGAAGTTTATGCTTTCCTCTACAGAGGCCCCAGAGATCCTATGCTGAAATAGAGGGATGGCCCCAGCCCAGCCTTATCAGCAGTGCACCGACAAATCATCGCTCTGGTGGTTTGCATTCCGGGGAGGTGACTAATCTCATCTGACTGGTTTAAGTTTCAAAGGTTGATATTTTCTGATTTCCTACCCAGGTTCTGAAGTTCCCTCTCCTTGGGAAGTGAACACACTCTTTTGTTCATTGTTTGCTATGTTCATAAGCTCATTGCGGCAACCTCTTGGGCCAGGGGTCAGCAATGAGCTGACCTGTCCTGTAAAAGGCCAGAAAGTAAATATTTTTGACTTTGGGACACCTGTGGTCTCTGTCACATATTCTTTGTCAATTTTTTTTGCAACGTTTTGAAATGTGAAAAACCATTCTTAGCTTGGGGTTGCACAAAAACAGACCATGGTCCGGATATGGTCCCAAACTAGACGGCCATAGTTGGCTGACACCTGCCTCACACCATTCACTAAATAAATGCATTCGTAAATGTACTTCTCTCTCCCTCCCCTCCCCTCTGCTTGCCTTTACATCTCCTCCCTCCCTTTGCTCCCTCCTCCTTCCTCCTCCTCCTTCCCCTTCTGTCTCCTCCATGTCCCTTCCTCCCTTGCTCCTTCCCTCCCTCTCTTCTCCCCCACCCCCATAACATTTACAAAGCATTTACTAGGCGTTGGATGCTGTGCTGTGGCCAGAGACACAAAGATGAGTAAAACAAGAATCCTCTTCTCAAGGAGTTTCCAATGTTTGAGGTGATCAAGCCTGTAACAGCAGTCAGCAAAGAGGACTAACATGAATGGCAGCCTGGCCGCACTGACAGCATGAGGTAGGTGTGCAGTAAGGAGTAGCAGTGTGATAAGGATTATCTCAGGCCACCACGCAGCAGGCCACGGAGCCGAGAGGAGAGAAAGATGGCCCGCCTGCGTGGTGGGGCGGATCCCAGGGGGGCGGGATTGGGAATTGGACCTCGAAGCAAGATTCTGCCTCGTAGTGCTTTCCAAGCAGGAGAAACATTTAAGCAGAGGTGAAGAAAGAAAATACGTGACCTGTTTGAGAAGAATTTGTAGGAAGTCAGGTGGGGTCCAGAACATTCTTGGAGATGGGATGAGGTAGCAGGGAAGACCACAATCTCTGGAGTCAGAGTTGGTTCACATCTCAATTCTCTCACTCACTGGTGGGGCCTTCGGGCCAGTGCTTTAAGCAATCTTGGCTTGCTTTATCTGATTTCTCAAGTTGGACATAACAGCACCACTCCGAGGAATGTTGGGAGGAATACGTGAGTTAGCACCGTGCCTGGCACGGAGTACGTGTTCCGTAAATGTCAGCTGTTCTTATTAAGAGAAGGAAGGAGGTAGCACAGAGTCTGGCTGCTGGCGCCAGATCACACGCTTGCCTGAACTGACTTTGGACTTTAACATGTAGCCAATGGGGACCCTTAAGGGTTTTAAGCCAGGGCATCAAATTTGGACTGTCTTCCACGCTCATCCCCTTTCTGACTATGGGCATTGGACTATGGGGCAGGTCTGATGATGCCCGATGCACAGATGAGAAACATGAGGCTCGGAGAACTTAAATGACCTCTTCCTCAAGGTCAATCAGCTCGTCAGCAGCAGATCTGAGCCGCGTCTCCTGAACCCGAAGTTCTATGCTCTTGCCCTCCCACCCGACCCACTACCCGACTGAGAGAGGGCATCACGCCAGCCTTGCCTCAGCACCAATTAGCAGACAAATCAGAACCAGCTGGTGGACTCCACGCCTGCTGAGGCTGTGTCCATCACTCATCAGAGGAGAGAAATGGTGTGCCAGGTTGGTGAGGCAGACTCCCGAGGAGAGAAGATTCAAGGTGACGTGACCTGTGGGCGGGGGGGGGGGGTGGTCTTTGGGACCACAGTTTGGATTGTCGGATACTCTTAGGAACAGAATATTTCAACAAGTCACTGCAAGCTGAAGCTAGCCCTCGCCTGGGGAGAGCTTTGAGGACTAAAGGAGCTGGTGAAAGCAAGGCTAGCCTGGGCGTCTGGAAGCATGGGTTTGCTCCTGCCTTGCCACCGCTGGGTGGGGAAAGCACATTTTGTGTTAATTTCTGGGTTTTGGTCTCCTTCTGGGTAAAATGAGGAGTTTGGGAAAATTCAGTGTGGTAGTAGGTAGTATTATAGTGAGGTTAGGGAAAAAATTCAGATCTTTTCTCTTTAAACAGATCTCCAGCAGGAAGGAGCAGCTACAGTACAGTAAAGAGAGTGGTGCAGAGTCTGCATTTGAGTCTGGGCTTCACCCATAACTCACTGTGTGACCTCGGGCTTTTCCAGTCCTGAGCTGACCCTGAGTTTTCACATCTGTACGTTAGGTGCATGGACCAGAGCAGAGATCTCTAACTGACGAGCTGTGGGCTAATTCCGACTTGTGCATGAGATTTATTTGATTCCCCAAAAGATCTATCTTTTTTTTTTCTTTTAAAATTTTCTTTTTATTGGGGTCGTATTGGTCTACAAGATTGTGTCAATTTCAGGCATACATTATTCGATTTCAGTTTCGGTATAGATTGCATGTTGGTCACCACCAAAAGTTTAGCTGCCGTCCGTCCCCAAACACACGTGCCTGTTTACCCCTGTTACCCTCCCCCCACCCCCTTCCCCTCTGGTAACCACCAATCTGTTCTCCTCATCTATGTGTTTGTTTGTTTATCTTCCACATATGAGTGAGATCCCATGGGATTTGTCTTTCTCTGTCTGACTTATTTTGCTTAGCGTAATACCCTCAAGTTCCATTCGTGTTGTTGCAAATGGCACGATTTTGTCTTTTTTTTTTTTGGTTGAGTAGTATTCCATTGTATATATATATACCACATCTTCTTTATCCGTTCATCTGTCAATGGGCACTTGGGTTGCTCCCATGTTTTGGCTATTGTGAATAATGCTGCAATGAACATCATCCATCTTTTTAAATGAAGTAATGTTTGAAAATTGGGAGATTTCACATCCATGTCTGGGTTCCTAAGTTCTCTTGAAAAAGCAGAAAGCCTAGCCACACTGGCCCCTGGTTCATACTAGAGGTACATGGAGCTGGGAAGCAACTGCTCCTTTAGACTGGCGTCCACTGCCAGTCCCACCATTACTACACAGCCTGCTGGACTCACTTATGTCACCTGCCTCTGGAAGCACCCAAGCGTGCAACCCCGGGCCAAGGCCTATTAATCCACGTTCCCTGCCCACAGGCATGGACATGCACTCTGCTCTCTGAGGCTGACACCCAACCCCTCTTGGGGCCATGCACAGAGTCTGTTGTCTGCTTAGATGACTGTATTATAGGAGTTATTTTCATATATAAATTTATATTAGTAGTAAACATACCTTTCCAAACTCCCATGCCCTCTTGGACATGCTGATGTGCTCCTCTAGGGGATGTGAGCCTTCCCACAGCTGGGTCCCCACCCACTCCATGCAAGGTCCTTGTAGATCTGTCACTCCAAGACTGTGGTGGTCACCCCAATTCTTTGGTTCATCAGCCATACCCAGAGAGGTGACCCCCTAGACAAAAGCAGGGTGAGGGAAGGTCAAAACTGCAGGCTTGACTCTCAAAGAGTGGACATTTCCTTTCCTAAGGGTTGGTTATTTCTGTTTCCTGCTCACTCTTCTTTCTTTAGCTTCAGACATGCATACCCAGATTCTTCTCCGACAGCTCCTTTGGGTAAATAGCTGTCACCTCAAGCTCAGCACGTCCTAGCTGAGCCCCCTGTCAGTCCCCTGCCTCTGTGCTTGCTCCCCTGCCGTTGTTCCTCATTTCAGTAAACGGCCCTCCCAGCTGCCTGAACCAGAAGATGTGGAGTCATCTCGATTTCTCTCTATCCCTCACACTCCCTCGCCCACCAAACACCAAGCTCTAGTGATTCCACCTCCCTGAGTGTGTCCCTTCTTTCTAGTCTCACTGCTACATCCAAGTTGAGGCCACCCTGTCTCACCTGGACTTCTGCATAGCCTCCTGACTCTGTCTCCCCCGATCCATGCCACCACCCTCCCATTAGTCCCATTTCACGTGCCAGAGTGGTCTTTGGGAAACCCAAATCTGAGAACAGCACGCCTCTCCCTAAAACCTTTTCAGGACTTCTGATAGACTGTAGGATAAAGTCCCAAATCCCTAATGAGGCCTACATGCTTCTGCAGGATAGGGACCCTCTGTATGCAGTAGGTGTGGAGGAGCCACCCTATTGCAAAGCTCACACCCCACAGAAGTACAGAGTGGGGGCTGCCAGGCAGTGGCTCGTGGAGCTGGAGGAACCCCAACCACAGTGGTCAGGAGGCCCCAGAGACAAGCTCACTTAGAGCTCCCAACTCCCTGCTCAGCCTGACCCAAATCAGGATGAAACTTTCTAGTCTTTCTGTGCTGAAAAAGGAGAAGGCCCATTTAGTCAGGGCAGGGCTCCTTAAAAGTCACCTCCAGAAAGGGAACCTCTAGGAACTGTCAAGACATGGGTGCATCCTTATTTTGACTTGAGAGCAGAGACAGAGGCCTCCCCGCATCCCAGATTCCAAGGCTAGCTGGTCACAGCTGCACACAGCCTGTCCCCTGCTCAGTTGCCCCTGATCTCAGAGCCTGAAGATTGAGAATTAGAACACCTCTTTCCACTTATCGTTCCTGCCCAGTACTGGGCCTGGAGAGCTATACATTTAAGATAGATGAGCATTTAGAGATGTAAAAGAAGAAAAAGATAGATAAGTGAGTTTGGGAGGGAAGTGAATCCACCAGATTTTAAAAGGTCCCAAGATCCTGTCATGTCTACACTCCCTGCTCACGCCAGCCCAGGCCCATGCTCTAAGGTGCCCCAGGCTGCCTTCAGTTTCTGGGTTCACCCTTCCAACCTGACACTCCCACTCACTCCAACCTACTATGATGCAGCCCTCTGGGACAGCTACCATTTCTCATTGCCACCAACATTCAGAAAAGAGTCCTTCAACATTTACCCATGGGAAGGTAACCTCTTTCTTCCGAAGAGTTTTGGCCATGAATGGAGTCCAGTTGACAGCTGTCAGTGCTAGCAGGTAGCCCCAGCCTCTGCCTGTACAGGTGGGAAACCTGAGGTCCAGGGAGGGGAAGTCACCTGTCACCTGACTGAGGTGACAATGCTGAGCTTGGCTCCAGAACCAGGTGTCCTCTTGTCCAGTCTAGGGCTCACTGCATTATATCAAATAATCTTATTCATCAATTCTATGAAGTAATAGAATGCATCTCACTGATATCAGATTTTAGCCAACCTTTAACACAAGAGTATTGGGGGTGGGCTAAGTGAAGAGGGTGCTGGTACTGTGGGACTGTTGTGGAAAAAACTAAGAGTAAAAGTAGAACACTTTTGTTGCTTTGATTGCATTAATTTTAACTTTTATTTTCATTAAATCCCACCTCCCTGGTGTTTTTCATTTATTTTGTGGTTTTTTAATTTCTTGGGTTGAGTGCTTAGTGCAATTATTTTCAGCTTTTAACAAACATAGTAAAAGCATTGAAGGCTATCAAATGTCCTCTGAGTACAGCTTTAGCTTTGTCCCAGAGGCTTTGATATGGAGTGTTCTCCTTTTCACTTCTTTCTAAATAATACATAATTGTTTTTATTTCTCTTCAAGCCAAGGATTATTTAGAAAGTATTTCTTAATTTAATCAAAACAGTTAAGATTTTTTTGGGATCATTTAAAAAAATAATTTCAAAAATGAAGTACCCATCAATATCACTGCCTAGAGACAGAACAAGGAGGAGTTGGCTCCAAGGAGGAGATGAGCAGTTAAAGCCAACTTCTCAACTTCTGGCTGGTGCCAGCTTGGTTGGGCATTTTGGTCCTACCTCCTCTGATTAGGAGGAGTAGGAAGCAAGAGGAAGTTGGCGAGCAGAACCCCATGATGTCCTCAGTTCTGTCTGTTCTGCTTCCCAGGCTGTGACTCAGAGGATTGCCCCTGTGTTAGGCATCTGTGCCTGCCCAAGCTCTAGGAGGTGTCTTCCCACACAGCTGGGTGCTTGACACATGGGACCTCACATACCCCACAGGCAACATCATTCCCATTTGATAGAGGTGGAAACTGAGTCCCAACAGGCCACAGGCAACTTTCTCAGGTTACACAGCTGGGAGCTGGATGCAAACACAGATTTTTCTGGCTCTGGAACCTTTACCTCCATGCTGCATTACTGTACTCTAATCTTGACATTCCTCCCCCATCCCCACTAATACTCAGAATTTTCAGATGAGGGAACTGAGGCCCCTCATTTCAAAAGACTTAGTCATAGTCACAAAGCTAGTGCATGGCACTGCAGGAACCAGGAGAAGTCAGAATTAAAACCATCAAGGAACACACATTCACTATCCTGTCTTCCTGATTCTCTCTTCCCTCCATCTCCCCATCTTCCCTCCTCATCCTTGTTCCCAACTGGGAAAAATGAGAAGTGGTGGAGGGTGGAGTGGGGAGTGTGGTAGGGATTAGGGGCAGGTGGCGGGGATAGGGATTGCAGAGGGAAAGCTTCATTTTGGGACAGGAGGCTGACAAGACAAACTGAAGACAAACTCTTCCATGTTGAGCCTTTCCCAGTCACCCACCTTGGACCTTTGTATGGCCTGTATTGGTGTTTCTAGGGCATTTACCTAAGGACCAAGAATTATGGATCTTTTTGTGGAATGGGATCCCCTATCATTATAATAAATCATTTCAGGAGTTTTATGACCGTGCTGCTGGGAACTGGGATTTTAAAGCCAAAAAAGGTCACGTGGCCTTGGGAAGGCTGCCTTGCCTTTCTCTTACCTCATGGGCTGCTCCCTCCCGCTCCCTGAGTCACAGCTTCACTCCTTCTGGAATTCACTGATTCTCTCACCCACTTGGCATTGGGACTATGTGGCTGTGGAGAAGCCATTTACTCTCTTGGAGTGTTATTCTTTGCTCCTCCTGGAGTGAGTCCTTGGTCCTTTCTCCCAGACTTCTTTCTCGCTTCCTTCCAACTCTGTGCCAACACCCAGTGCCACCACCTGGGCATCATGCTTTCTTTTCTACTGAGTTAGTGGATGTGAATCCAGCATGTCCTAGGTGCCAGTGAGCACTTACTGGACAAAGGAGTGAGTGAATGCGTGAACAAATGAGTCAAGGGATTATGACTCTCTAACTGGCACTTGGTGGGAGGGGCAGGGAGGGAAGCAAACAGGGAAGATAAATTGCTTTGTAGCTATTCCCACAGCTCCGGTGGGCACAGGGATGGGGGAGGAGAGCACATCCTGTCCCAGACCCCTCCAGGTTCCCAGGGCAGACCCAAGAGCCCCCCACCATGCCTGGTCTCTCCCACCAGCCTTGGCTGTTCCAGGCCTTCCTCTCGGGAGCTGAGGATGTCTTTGAGGACTCAGCAGCAGATCCCGAGGCAGCCATGGACGTTCACAGCCTGGTTTGCTGAGCACAGCTCTGGCACCAACCCTACTCCGTGGTCCATGGACATTTTCAGGCCCATGGTTTAACCTCTTTCAGCCCCATTTCCTCACCTGCAAAATGGAGATAAGAGTAACCACGTGTTTCAGTAGGAATAACTCAAGATAAGGCAGGTAAGGTGTTAGCAGGGTCTCCAGCGCCCGTAAAGCTCCCTCTTCCCTTCCGCCATCTATTTTCAGTGATGCCTCTCCTGTTTCAGGCCTCGCCTGACCCTCAGCTTCTGCTTCCCGCCCCCACCGCGGGGGCCGCTGGGCCCTCTGCTGCAGTCTCAGCCCTGCCCATGGTTCCCAGGACCCCGAGGTTTAAACAGTTCTGGACTCCCACCCTGAGACTTGTTTGCTGATCTTGTCCTGACCTCTTCCCCACTCCTGAATAATGCAGAGCACAGTGTCCAGCTGGGTCCCGCTGGGTGGAGCCCAGAGCTGTGCTGGGAGATGCCCCCCAAGACCACCCCAGCCCCAGCAGCATCTGTCTGCTCTGTACACACCTGGCACTTGCAGTTTGTACCACTTACTTGGGAATTACCAGTTAGTCATCATAGTGCAAGTGTGTGTGTGTGTGTGTGTGTGTGTGTGTGTGTGTGCTGCTATGGTTGCTGTTGCTGTTTCTTCCGTTAGACTAGTGGTTCTCAACCTGACTACACATTAGAATCTCCTAGAAAGACCTTTTAAAATGCCGATATCCAGGCCCATCCCCAGAGACTCTGATTTCATTGGTCTGGAGTGGACCCTGGACAGTGGGACTTTAAATAGCACCTCTAGGTCCAGCTGGTGTTGAGAAGGACTGAATTAGAAGCAGGCTCCTCAGATTCAGGGATGTAGCTTTGTCCATTTTTGTTTCCTCCCAGGTGCCTGAGTTAGAGCACAGCAATTAATTGACCAGGGGTCCCCTCTCTGGGACACTTTGCCTGACCCACCTCCTCCCCTCCCGCCAGGACCAGGTGCTGTGCATCCTCCTTATTACACTGTGTTTGATTTCCTGTTGACTCCCCTGCTGCTCTCAACAGACAATGGGCTTCCTGCCGTAGGGCAGGATCCAGATTTTCATCTTTGGATCATTTATCAAAGCCTTCGCATAGCAGAATGTATCCGCGCCACCTGGATCTAGGGACATCTGATCCCGTCCTTACAGTCTCCCTAGTTGTTAATGAGTCCCCTCGTTCCTTCTAGATGTTGTCTCTCAGCTTTTGGAAACGGTCCTCCCACCCTCATAACTCCTGTGTTAGTTCTCTCTTGCTGTCGAACAGATTACTCCACAATTGAGCAGCTTAAAGCAACAGATGTTTATTGTCACCTGTGGTCTGTGTGGGTCAGGAATTGGGAGCAGCTTAGCTGGTGGCTCTGGCTCATGGTCTCTCGTGATGTCGGCTGGGGCTGCAATATTTGGAGACTTGACTGACGGGGGCAGAGAATCGACTTCAAGCTCCTCACACGGCCATTGGCAGGAAGCTTCTCCATAAGCCTGCTCATGACATGGCCTTCCCAAGAGCCTGATCCAAGGGACAAAGGACACAAGCTAGCAAGAGACCAACCAAGCCGGAAATCAGTCTTTTTTTTTTTTTTTTTTTTTTTGTGGGGAAGACCAGCCCTGAGCTAACATCCGTTGCCAATCCTCCCCTTTTTGCTGAGGAAGACTGGCCCTGGGCTAACATCCGTGCCCATCTTCCTCCACTTTATATGGGACGCCGCCACGGCATGGCTGACAGGCAGTGTGTCGGCGGGCGCCCGGGATCCGAACTCGCGAACCCCGTGCTGCCAAGCGTGGACTAAACTTCTGCGCCACCGGGCGGCCCCAAGGAAATCAGTCTTTTTAATTCATGACATCACTTCCTCTGTAGGCCGCACAGAGCAACCCAGGTGCAATGTGAGTGGAACGACACAAGGAGGTGGGTATCATTGCAGGTCATTTTCAAGAATGACTACCATGGGCCCTGTGCGGAAGCTGGCCTGAGATTCCAGAGAGGGCATCCTGTCCCCGTCCTGGACTTTTATCATCATCCTCTTGAACTGCAAACATACATCGACCCCCTCCTATGTGTGGGGAACAGTGCAAGACGTGAATTTCATCCTGGCCTCTTTTTGATCTTTTTGGAGGAGGGTTAATAGAATGATGCTTCCCTGGCTATCAGTCCCAACCCCTTAACGACGCCTTAACTTTCTGTAGAGAACTTGTAAATTGAGACCCAGGAGTAAACCAGAAGTTTCAAACATCGCCAGAGTGTGAACTTATTTTTTACAGCCATGACATTTCAAGACAATGGGAGTGGGAAAATGGGAGTGAGGAATGGTGCCCACGTGGGCTCTGAAAGGGGAGAGCGTGGGTTGGTGGAGGCCCCTCCCCTGGGCTGCCCAATGACATGGCCGACAGAAGGCAAGGCCAAGCCTGCCATCAACTGGAGCTGATGTCCCCGAGGAGGCAGCAGATTGGGCTGGGGGGAATGAATGCCGAGCTCAGTCGGATCTGGGGCAGCTCCATTTCTGCTTTTCACCCACTGTGGGGCTTCCAGCAGCTGTCTCTCCCTGGGGCCTCAGTTTCCCCATTATAAAATGAGTTGGTTGGAGTGATATATTATTTAGACTTTTTTTTTTTTAAAAAGTGGCATCTACATTTTCCAAACTAAATCTTATAACGAATGAGGTGAATACAGGATTACTACCTCATTACAATATAGAATAGACAATATTATGACAGCGACCATGCACTCATGCTTAGTATGTTCTTAATCCTGTTCTTAAATGCTTTGCACACATTGACTCATCTACTCCCCACAGTGGCCTTGTGAGTTAGCTAGTACTTTTTTTTATCATCATCCTATTTGACAGAGGAGGAAGCTGAAGCACAGAGAGGTGAAGTAACCTGCCGAAGGTCACACAGCTTGTAAGTGGCCTGAACTCACATAGGGAGGCCCCATGGCCTTGCTCTTGGTCTCCCTGCTGAACAAACAGAAGCGTAATTGCTCTGTCGGAAGTGAGGGATAAGACTGGAAGCCCCCCTGCTTGGGCCCCTTCTCTCTCCCTCTTCTCCCACTGAGCAATGCCCTGAGCACAATGACAGGCCCCTAGCATTCATGGAGCTTTTCCTTTGGCTCTGACGCTGGAGGGGCTATGACCGTATTTCTCTAAGTGGGCTCTGCGGACACCTGCGTCGAACCATTGGGAATGCTTATTAAAATACAGATTTCTAGTCCACTTTCTGGATCCACAGGATCTGGTCTCTGGGTGGAGCCCAGGAGTCTTTATGTTAACAAGCACACAAGCGGGTCTCTGGCTCACTCACGAGGAAGATCTGACGCATCATGAGTGAAGGTGGGCAGCTTGATCACAACCTTTTGGCTTAGAAAGGCCTGGAATTAGCAGTTTCCTTAAGGAGGGGGAGATCAGGGTCTGGTGGCCCAGCCAGGGGTCTTGCCTGATTGGATCTCCACGCACGGGCACTGTTAGACCATCTGTCAAACATGAGCTCGCCTCGGGCCACCCACCCGGGTCGTGGCAACCCAGAGTGAGCAACAGCTCCACTTGCCCAAGAGCAAAGCCTGGGTCTTGGTCACTCACTGTGACTTCTAGGCCACAGTTAACCAGCACATCTGTGAACACACCAGGTGACTTGAAAACATTTTTATGCTTCGGAGAGAAAACAATTTTCATTACTGTTCAGCATGGCCCAGGAATCAGAGAAACAAACGGTGCCCAACATTCATGTGTTAATTATCGTTATTCCTTAAGATTGTTACTACCCCAGTGCTGATGAGAAGCTTGCCTGCAGAGAGCCTCTTTGCAATGGGAGATCTGGCTTATGGCCTCTCCCGGGGCCTTCCTGGCTATTAGACTTGGGGAAGGTCATTAATAGATGCCTGTGGTCACAGGGTAATCATGTTGTACTTATGAGTGTAGCTGTTCCACATAAAAGAAACACTGCCCAAGCAGAAAGGAATGAACAAGGATGAGGACAGAAAGACAGGGAGAGGGGGAAGTATTAACATCACTCCTGGGTTCATCCTGGTGTCTGGACTCTCTTTGGCCATTGTTTAAATCGTAGATGCACCAGGCTCTAGCATTTTCTCAGGAAGTGATACCTCTGGCGGTTTTCAGATTACCCGGCAGTTCCATTAATTAGTGTGCCCAACTGTGTTTGGCAGGCAAGAGGTCAACCTACCCTCCAAGAGGGACAGTTTGGTTGGTGTCCACTAGAGGGAAGCAGTGAGTCCATATTCTGGCTAATGCCTGATACGTGGATGGACAGGGCTCATCTCAGGGCCTTGAAAGGCACAGGACAGGAGCAAGGGAGGGGCCCTAAGCTTGAGCTTTCTTTGCTTCACATAAATGTGCCCTTGGGCTTCACCTGCTTTCCGATTGTGGAATTCTGAGACAGCAGAGCGTCCTGTTTCCAGGAGGCTGCCCCTTCTAAGCCCCTTCCTTAGGGAGAAACTACAAGGGCTATTTTAGAATTGACAGCCAGGCCCTGGGATTAAGCCTGTGGAACCCAGAGGGTGGAGGATTCTTGCCCCACCTTTCTGGGTGTGTGGGTACTGGAATGATGGCAGAATACTTTTGAAAAGCCAAAACCTCGTCTAGAAGTAGGAGAGAGTCAAAGAGAAGGTGCTGATGTTGGCACACTGGCTTATGTCAGCCAGGAGTCTGAATAATAATAATAATATCATAAAGGCAGCTGACACTTACCATGCTTGACACTACAAGGCAGGCAGGCATTGCACAGATGAGGGACTTGAGGTTCAGTAATGTCAACACAGTTGCACGGCTAAGTGGCAGGCTGAGTGTGGGGACCCAGTCTGGCTGAGTTCACACAACACTTTGCCTCCTGGGTGGGAAGTAAAGAATAAAGGCCTCTGGGACTTGGTGAGGGCCCAACATCTCAGTCTGCTAAGGAATACTTTTTAATGGATAAAAATGAGGCAGAATTGAGTGAGTCCTTGTGCCCTGTGTGTGGAGGTGGGAGGTTGGGAAGGCCACTGGCTAGTGAGCCCTGCCACTCGGAACCAGACTTGTTGACAAGCACTCATCCCTGAGTGTGGTCCACGGGACACAAGAGGTGCAGTAGCCATGGTGACTGCAGGGGCAGGGAAGCCCAGGTCTGCTGTGGTGAAGGGAACAGGGCCCCACCAGACCTCCAGCCTCCTGGAGACTGAAGGAGCCACACAACCAATGAGTCAGCCCCTCCAAGGGGAACACGTCGGGGTACCCACCAGGACAGGATGCCCATGAGAGCATGCTAAGAGGGTGGCAGAGGTGGGCGAGGATGTTGGACCAGACTGTCAGAGCTGGAGGGGGTCTTGGAGAATCTTCTAGTCCAGTCTCCCCACAATATGGGTGGAGAAACTTGAGCTGTGGGAGGGGAAGGAACCGCTCACATTACATAACTTGTTGGTGGCACCGCTGGGACTGGATCCCAGCTTTCGTGCCCCAGTGTCATAACCTGCTCTCAACACCTCCTCGCACACCTCACAAAACCTGAATCTTATTCCAGCTCCTCAGAGCCCTGCTGTGTGGCCTCCGAGGATGCCTGGCCAGAAAGAACCCAGGATGCTGCTCTGGGCGGGCCCAGAAGGCAGGGCCCCTTCTCCCATCAGCTGGATCTTTGCGGGAGCGATGCCTCCTGGGCTGTGTGGTTAGGCCGGGGCTAGGGGGCCCTCTGCTGGGCGGCCACGGCCTGACCCACGGGAAGGGGAAGGGAACAGAGGGGGCCGCTGAGTGAATCCGGTTGTCTGGGCTGGGGCCTGGAGGTGGCACAGGTGAGCACCCTTTTAAGCAGAGTCAGTGATGGCAAAATTGGGACCCGAGCCACCTGTCCCACAGTCCTCCTGCTCCTTTCTGTCACTGCGGTCCCTGCCAGGCATCCTAGTGCCCTCTGCTCAGGACCCCTGCTTGGGGCCTCTCCTCTTGTCCCCCTAACCTTGCAGTCCATTTCCTGTGTTCTCCCCCATTCCAGGTCCTGGTAATATGACACTGACTCTTAAAGGATAAATGGATAATTTCCCCCCTGGCCTGAAGGGCTGCATCTGCAGAAATCAAGTCTTACCCCAAAGGAGTGACCTGAGGGTAGAGGCTCCCCTGCTTCCCCCGTGGGGTGAGGTCCACAGGTAGGGAGACCCTGTCGTGTCTTTGTCGAGCCACTGGTTAGGCAGTAGTTCTGATCTCGGTTAGATTCCTCCGCTTACTAGTTCTTTGACTTTGAACAACACACTGAACCTCTCTGACCATCTGTTTCCTCATCCGTAAAATGGGGACACTAATTCCCATCTTCCAGAGTTGCCTTGGGTGTGAAGTGAGATGATGTAGTCACGCATCCATTGTAGGACTCAGGGATTATTCATCTCTTTCACAGAGATCCTCAGTGTTTTCATCTGTGAAATAAGAATTCCTGTCTGTCCCAGAAGATTGTAGCCTAGAGCATCATGCTCTGGAAATCAGAAAGTACTACACAATCTGAGGGTTATTTTTATTTGAGGTGTTGTGAATTCCTGCAAGAGCAGAAGCAGGAGAGGGCCGCCTTTGGTGTACACACAAGCCCGGGTGGTGTTGGATTACCCAGTGAGACCCTCCCCCAGGACTCGCATCCACACTCTCCCGTGCACGGCGCTGGGGACTGCTCAGCGCAGAGGGCAGGGGAACCTCTGCCTCCCCTCCAAGAGAGATCAGGGAAGGTTCAGACCAGGTCGCAGAGAGAGGACGTGATCCACACAGCAAGGCGGGTGACAAGAAGTGTCAGGACACCTCATCTCCTGAGCCGTGCCTGGGTCTTCTCTTTGGAGATTTCTTTTTCTTAAGGAAAAAGGGGAGTTGTGAGGCGAGCGCTGAGGTCAGACTCCAGCTTTGGACCCACCACCTCTGTGACCTCGGGCAGGTACCTGACCTCTGAGCCTTCATTTCTTTATTTCTGAAATGGGGATAATAAACCTCCTGCAGAGGGTGCTCAGAGGTGTCAACAGCCCACTGTGCACGTAACCAGGCACAACATGGGGCTTGGCTCCTAGCAGGTGCCCCTTCCCACGTGAACACTGGACCACGGACTTACACTTTCCTGTTGTTAGAAATAATCACAAAGCCACCCAGTTCTGCGCTCTGTGTCCTCTGCTCGAGAAGCCCCTCTGTGTGAACTCTGCCAAGCAGTCATCGAGTAACTGTTGATATACCTCCAGGGATGGGGCACTTACCACTGCACTGGGCTGGCGCCTCTGGACAGCGCGGATGGTGGTGAAGTTCCTACCGTAACGCCATGAATTCTGTCTTCACGTAATTCTCATCTACTGGTAGAGTCTCGGGAGATTTACTGAATCCTCCTTTCTCTAAATCAGCTGTTCAGTGACCCCTGAGTCTTCTTGTCTCTGTCAACCAAATGGAGCAGCCTCCAACGTCCCAGCTCCTGTCAGTTTGGACTCATCGTACCTTTAACTTTCAAGGCCGCCTTTGTGTACCCAGGGCCAATACCGACGTCCGCGGCAACACCCCTGTGGGCTCAGATCCACCAGGCTGGGCCCCCGGATTCCTCTGACTGCCCTGGGCTCAGCTTCTGACATCTGTCCAGTCTTGCTGGCCCCTTCCTCCGACAGCTCTGCCCTCTCTTAGGGTTCATTGAAACAGGCAGTAGTTGGGTACCCTATACACAGGCCCTTAATTTATGATCCCCCTTTTGGTCCTCCCCATACACGGTCAGGGGAAGTTATTATTCCCATTTCACAGATGAGGAAATGAAGGCTCAAAGAGATTTAGTGACTTGTCCAAGGTCACACAGCCAGCAGACTGTGGAACTAGGCGTGGAAGCCTGATCTGTTTGATTCAGGATGAGAGAATGAGTTCTTCTCACAGGGGTATGAAGAAATGTGCATTTATGTAAAACAAGACAAGCTAGCTCTCACTGCTATTGTTTCTGTGTGTCCTGGGTGAAGTGTAGAAGCATTAGTGGGCGTGCTTGCTGAGGGGGCGTCAGAGCTCCTTAGGTGATACGTGGCTCAAACAACTAGGCAGCCCCCTACCGGCTAACAGGAAGGGCTGTGCCAAGGCGCTGGCTTCGTGTGCTGATTGGCTGAGCCGGGTTATGCTGCTGCTCAGGAGAATAAGGTCCTGGGTTTAATTCCCTCCACCTCCCTCCAGTCAGCTGTCTCCCACGTGTTTTTACCCTGGTCCTAAGTGAGTCTGGCTGAGAGTGTAGACGGCGCAGAGTCCAGCAGCTCCTTTGGAGATGCAGTTCCAGGGCACATGAAAGGCAGAAGGTCCCTCGGGACGCCGGGAAGGCAGCCCCACTGTGCCGACACTATTAACCCGGGTCTCTCTGCTCTGCCCACAGCCCAAACCTGTGCCATTCCTGTCTCTGTGCCCTCAGTCTTGCCCTTCTTTCTACTTGCGGCGCCATCTCCTCTCTGAGTCTATGGTCACCCTGGATTATGTGCAGATAAAGAGAGCACATGGCGGCTTTCATGCCCGCATAGGGAGGCTGCACTACACTTCCCAGCATTCCCTCCCCTGCACGTTTCTGGTTGGGTGGCCACAGCCACGAGAGATTCTTGTGGGAAATCTGGAGGGCAGAAGTGAAGCAGCAGCCACTTGTAGCTCACGCACATTGTCACTTAGCTGCTGGCTCACCTGATTGGTGGACCATCCTGCCACGGCTCCACCTTCCCTGGACACTTCTCCAGTGTCCCCTCTGCAGAGAGGACTATTCTCACCGACCACCCAGCAGTCACTCTCCATCTCCCAGTCCCTTAGTTGTCTTTGCTTTGGCTCTCCCACTTCAGAATCCCCCGGGGCTGGGTCTGACAGATTCAGGCTCGGCCACTTCTCCTTTGGGGCTTTCTCGCCACTAGTTTCTCCAGCACATTCTAGACTGATCCTGTGCCAAACACAGAGTAGGCACTCAATTAAAAACAGGGGCCAGGTTGTACTCTGCTCAGGGCCAGGTCTGCCCTGCTATGTGAGGGCACCATGGGAGCAGCAAACAGGTCAGTATTGGAGGCTCGGTCCTTCCTGTCCAGCATCTGCGAGTGCCCCAGGGGTGCCCACCCCCTCGCCCCTCCGTAGAACCCCAGCTTCCCTGCTGTGACCAGTTCTGTAGCCATGTCTGCTGGAAAGGTCAGTTCTGATGTCCGTGCTGGAAGTTTCTGTGTGAATCCCTCACGGTGGACACATCTGTTCCCTAATCAAAGCACAGGCAGATTTCTCATGCTGAGCCCCAATTTGCTGAATTTGTACATAATTGAGACAGATTATCTCTGCTTTCCAGCTAGACAATTTGTCACTCACTCTTTCAGGAGAGATGCTGGGCTGGCTCCCGGTGTTGCGAATGGAAGTCACCACCCACCTCCTGTGCAGGAGGGTTGGGCAGCCTTCTTTCTCGCCTCCCACTAGGATCTAATCCGTGGAGAATGCAGATGGGATCCCTGTGCAAGAAGGAAGGAGGAATCCTGTTCTTTAGCAGAGGTGTGTGCCAGAGAGGAGGCGATGGGTAGGGGGGTGGACTGTCCAGTGGGCAGACCCAAGAAAGAGATTCTTTCACTTGAGTCTTGGAAGAAGTCCAGAATCAGAGCCCTGCAGCCATCCAAGGGCCAAGAAACTGAGAATTCTTTTAAGCTACAAAGTGGACTCTCAGAAGTAGCCAGAACCAAAGTGACTCTGGAGCAGTTGCTGAACTAGAAGCCCAATAAGCTCTCGGCTGGGAGCCAGGGCCAAAGTGCTCAAGTCGGGGGGAGCGGACACGGAGTGGGGCATTGGGTGTCCCACTTTATAGAAATTGTATTTGCAACAACCAAACCGAAAAGAACAAACTTGACTAAGGGGGTCCTGTGAACAACAGGCCTTCATGGGGAATATCCCTTTAAAGAGCACCCCCTCATGTGTGCGTGATCTCTGTGGGTACCAGAGTTGGATTTGCACATTCAGGGACGTGTGCATGGAGTAAAGTGGCACTGTCAATCGGGGCAAAGGGAGGCCCTGTGGAGAGAGGGAAAGAACCAGACAGGGATTCAGGGAGCTGGTTCTGCTCCTCCCCCCCTGGGTGACCACGGGCAAATCCCTCTCCAGGCCTTGGACTCCCAGTGGCTTGAGGAAAGGACTGGATTAGGTGGTTTCTGAGGGCACCTCCAGCTGTGACATTTTCTGCAGGAACAGAAAGAAGGAGAACAGATGTACCTGGGGCCCCTGCTGTGTGCCAGGTGCTCATTTCACATTGTGGCTCGATCCTCCCAAGAGCGGAGGGGTATTATACTCCACAGGCGAGGAAGCCGACACTCAAACAGTGCAACGATGCACCCAAACTGAGAAAGTGGCAGAGCCAGCGAGCGCCCTTAGGGCTCCACCACTGGGAGGTGTCAGGGGGCGACTGGACCCCAGGCCTGGCTGACCCCACGTGTATGTCGTTTCCCTTCACGATCATGTAGGATGGGGGAGCTGGAGAGCTGCCAGTGGGGCTCCCTGTGCCGCTTCTGTTTTAAATCTGGACAAGGCTTTGGGCTGCCACCTGGGCTTCTGATGGGGAAAGGGAGGCCAATCTATTTAATTAACACTCCATCTGGCCCCTGGAGTCTTCCTTCTAGCCACAGCTGCTGCCCAAGAGGGAGCATCAATGACCCGGATAGCATCTGGGTTGCTCTGACACAAACCTTTAAGCAATTCATTTTCTACACTTGTAAATAAGTCAATAAAAAAAATGTCTGATATAATTTCCCCAGAGAATGGAAGGAAGAAAAAGCATGAATTGGAGAGTCCTATTGTCTTCTGTTATCTGGTCTTCCATGACAGATAATGGTGAGTGGTGAGGGGGATGGGCGGGGGGGGGGGGTAGTGAGAATAATGTTTGGGGAAAGATTGCCTTTCAAATGTGTCATCATGCATCTGACTCAAAAAAGGGGGGAAAAGAAAAGACAAGGCTAGCTGTGCTTCTTGCCCAGGCCTCGCTCCCACCCACATCTGGCCAAGTTGCAGCCCCAATACTACGAGGAGCCCTGGTTGAATCGCCCCTTGGTTTCTGCCTCCCCCCTTCACTTTCAGAGAGCTGATTAATTGGTCTGATACCACTGGCTTACCATGAAGGTCTTAATTAAGGGAGAAATTGCTACCTTGCGAGTTCCTTGGGAATCGATAGCCCTGGGGAAGTCTCTTCCTCCTGCTGTTCAGGGGAAGGTGAGAAAGGAGGACAGAGCCGGTTCCGGATCAATCGGATTAAAACGTTGGAGGTGATGAGAGAGGAGCTGTGCGGCAGACTCCACAACCTGGGAACAATCCGGGAGGAAAGAATAATCAAGACTCTGGCCAAACTATTCGGGCTGTACACTGCGTTGAATTGGCCGGGGCTCCCCACGGCGGGAGGGAATGTGTGGGGCATCTAGGGATTGGGCTGAACTTTTAAGAGTTGGTTTAAAGAAGACAATACGAAGTATAGCACTTATTTCAACCTGGACTGCCCAGCAGAATCATCTGGGGGACTTTTAAAACATAGTAATGCCCGAGGCCCACCCAAGTCCAGTCAAATCAGAATCTCCAAGGGATACGATGCATTTTAACAGCTCCCTGGGTGATTCCGTGGCATGCATAGGGCTGAGTCATCGGTCCCAAAGGTGCTGTGGATCCCTTTTCTTCAAGTGTGCTCCATGGGCCAGCATCAGCCATCAGCATCATCTGGGAGATTGTTAGAATCTCAGACTCCACTCCGGCCCTAATGAAGTAGAATTTGCAAGATCCCCAGGTCATTCAGATGCACATCAAAGTTTGGGAAGCAGTGGTTTAGACAACAGATTGTTCTGGGTTGTATTCTGCCAACATCAAGGCAAGTTACTTAGCTTCTCTGAGACTGTTCTACTCCACGTAAAATGAGAGTATTGATACCTCTGTGGCAGGGCTAACAGGAGAAGGAGATGGCGCCATTTCTGCAAAGTGCTAACACAGCGCCCAGCGCACAGTAACTTCTCAATAGGTGCTGGTTCCTTTCCCCCAAATGAGGATTAAATGAAATTAGCCAGGCAAGGCATTTGGAAGAGTGCTTGCATGCAGTGAGTGCTTGATAAATGTGAGCTATTATTATTTCCTAAGGGTTCCGTAGGCAGACGGGGAGCCTTTGTGTTCCCCTGGCTCCCTACCACCCATTTCTTCAAGCCCTCAGAGTGTTGTATTTTAATTGGCTACTTTTATAAGTCTCTCTACCCCACTGGATCATATGTATCTACTGGGTCTTATTCAGCTTACCTCCCTGGGCCTAGTACAAAGCAGGTGCAGGAAATATGTATTAAATAAACGTGAAGTCATCGAGGGTTCCTTAGCTGTGAACAGAGAGGACAGGAAGACAGTATGCCCGGGGTTTCTGAGTCCCTAGACATGCAATTTCTTAGCCCTGGGGGAGAACCTGACTCTGAAGAAGGAGGAAGGGGCTCCTTTCAGTGTTCGTGAGTGGAAGCAACTAACAAATTTGTCATGGATGGCCCGTGTGTTGGATCAACTTCAGTGCACAAAACTAAATGCTCTGCAGACCTAATTAGACAGTGAGCTTCTAGAAAAATAAAATCAACTTTGGGATCGTTTCAGAACTTCCTTCATTCTCGACATGCTCTGGATGAAAAAAAAAATGAGGTTTAGTCCCCTTCTGCTGTCAGACCCCGTGGCAGGTGAGCGGAGGCCTGGCAGATGGCAGTGACGCCCTCCTAATGTGATCATCCTGGAGCCGCACGTAGCCAGTGCCAGGCCTCTTAATGAAACCACTTAACTGGCGTGAACACAGGCGAGTGTACAGGTCACCTTCGCTCTGGGCAGGGGCTCGGACGGGAGCACGGGCTTCTGGGCACGCACCGAGTATTTTTCTCAGGAAGACTGTGTTGCTACCAGGGCCGGGGGGAGAGGGTTGGAGCTAAAATATTGAGAAACAGCTCCTGGTCCTCCCTTGGGAGCCAGAGATGGGCCAGCTTCCCCAGGACACCAGGACCAACCTGGCAGGTCATTGCAAAGCGCCTCTCAGAGCTTTCTAGAAGTCACTCATTTTTGTTAATTTATGCATTCACTCATTCAATAAAAGTCTTTCGGGTCCCTACTCTGTGTTAGGTATACAAAGTGCTTTTTGGTATACTGTTCGATTTGATTTCATTTAATTAAGCAAGGACTCTCTGAGTCAAGTCCTATCTTTCAGTTTTCACCTACAGATAAACAGAGGCTTAAGGAAGCTAACTAACTGAGCCCAAAATCACACAGCAAGAACTTGACAGGATCTGAACCACGGTCTGCATCGAGCCTTGATCAGTAGAAGGAGTTTATAGCTATGGCCTCCTGGCCCTTTAAGGCAAACATTCCAGAACAGCCTAGGACACGGATGACAGAACATCCTGGCAGGACTGCTCAGGTGCTGCTGAGAAGGAGGAGGCTTTATTTTGGGTGGTCCTGGGTGTTTCAAGCTGGGCAGGGGGCAGTGGGTGGGAGTCCACCAGCTCTGAGCTGTCTTCTCTGTCCCAACACCCCATCTAAAGCAGACAGATCCCCTGGTGGAAACAGTACTTGGGAGCCAAACACGTGGGTCTCAGTCCTCCCTCTGACTCTAACGTGATGTTTGACCTTGCTGAGGCCCTTAGCTCTTGCCGTCTGGGGGTCAGGGCCAGATGGCTGCCCAGGTCTCGGAGAATTAGGTTGGCCTGATTCCTTGAGCTGCGGGGCTGGTGTGTCCCTGGACTTGCTGCTCAAAATTCTGCAAATTGCAGGGAAGCCAATGGTTCAAGATTTCCCCTCTGCAGTTTTGGCAGCACACGCACACGTCCACACACCTCCAATGTGGCCACGGGGCCGAGGACCTGTCGTGCTACCATTGATGGGGGTCCTTCTTTCCTCCATCCTCCGCTTTTCCTCCAAGCCCAGCTTCTTTTTCTATGATGTGGGGATGCAGGTACCCTCTCTTAAGTTTCTAATCATGGGGTGCCCAAGGTGGTGAGGCACTGCCTTGACTGTCCCACAAATGGAGCAATCACGCAGTGTGGCCAGCCCTTTGTTCTCCCTCTGCCTCGCACTCAGTGTTCCACGTGAGAGCAGGGGCCACCTGGGAGGGGAAAAGGCAATGCCATGAAAGGAGTGCCTAGGAGGGATCTGTAAGGGAGGGGTTCAGGGATCATACAGGACACTGTCAGTTCCTTTCTTATCTGCTCACTGCTTCTCTGCTGCTCCCTTCTTGCTGCTGGGGAGGGAGGTGTGTGCCCATCACTGGGACACAGGGACAGACGCCAGAGCCACACCCAGCTTATCTTCTACCCAGTGGGCTGGGGGGGGGGGTGAGGTCAAGTCCACCAAGCTGGGATGTCCACGGCTTCCCTCCAGCAAGTGTGTGATGCGCAACCAGCCTAACCCAGGGACAAAGGGACACTCATCCACTCATTCGGCAGAGTTTTTTCAAGCCTCCAGTATGTATCAGGCACTGTGCTGGGCTCTGGGAATGCAGCAAAGAAAATGATCCACATGGTCTCTGCTCACAGAACTTAACAATCTCGTGCTAGAAAATGGTAGTAAGTGAATAACTGACAAATCATTATAAACTCAAAATTGCAGGAAGTGCTGTGAATGCTTTCATGTGCCAACTCCTGAGCTTCCCTCTCCCTCCTGGACCGGGTGTGAGCAAAAGTGAGGGAGCTATGGGTGGGCCAGTGGAGGATGCTGGAGGTAAAGTCCAGTCTCAGATCTCCTTTCACCCCTGGCTCTTGGACAGCAGAGCAAGTGAGTAGGAAAGAGAAAGGAAGAAGCTGTGAAAAGGCAGCTTGAAGCCTGAAGGTGCTAGTGGAAGGGGTGGGGGAGCCATATTCTGTCAATTTCGTCTCTTCTGCATCACTGACATTCGTCTCCTCTACCCCGTCCCAGCTCAGACCCTCGTCACCTTTTCCCTGGCTGATTGCGCCAGCCCCCTGCCTCCAGGCTTGCCTCCAACCTCCTCAGTGCAGCCTCCGTAGAGGTCAGCAGACAACCTCTCTCTGCCGAGAGCAGAGTTTCTCAGCCTTGGTGCTAGTGACATTTTGGGCTGGACAACTGTTGTTTGGAGCTGTCCTGTGCCTTGTCGATGTTTAGTACCATCCCTGTCAGCAGTGACAACCAGAAAGGTGTCGAAAGATGGCCAAAAGTCCCCTGGGAGGCAAAAATCACCCCTGGTTGAGAACCACTGGCTTAGAATATTATATTCTTGAATTTGACATTCAAGGCTCTCCATGATCTGATCTAAACTGCCCCTCAGCACTCTTTCCCTCTATCCTTCTGCTCACATCCTATAATCTAACCACAATCGGGTACACAAGACTTCCTGACAGCGCCTTACCTTTTGCTTCTTGTCTTTGTCCGTACTGTTCTCTCTGCTTGGAGCATCCTTCTTCCTTCTCCATGTATTAAAGAAAAATCTACTTATGTCTCAAGATTCAGATCAAAAGCCACTTCTGAGAACCTTCTCCAGATAGCTGGATTTCAGTTTTCTCATCTGCCAAATAAGGGTAAAAAGCCTGTCCCATGAGTTGAACAGAATCACAGGATGTCAGGGCTGTGGGAGACCTGGGGAGTCAGCGATGTCTTCTTTTAGGGAGGCAGACGGAGGTACTGAGAAGTGAAGCATCTTGCCTGACGTCACGCAGCCAGTTGGAGACTGAGCTGGGCCTTGAACCCGGGGCTCTGAATTCCTAGGTCAATACTCTAACTCTGCGCACCAGCTTTTGCAAGACGAGGGCCCTACCTAATCAATAGGAAAGTTAGCTTTGTGGCCATAAGCACACAAACCTCTCTGCACTTCAGTGCTCCTCTCTGTGAAATAAGGGGCTGACTCACATGCTCTCTATAGTCCATTCTATGCTGCTCTGTGTCATTATGAGCCTATTTTTTTGATAAAAAATTGTTATCCAAATAAAAGGCATTCTCATTATTAATACTTCCCAATCCATCTCACTGTGTCGAAATTGAACCCCAGAGCTAACTCCCGAGAAGGTTAACAACGGTTTTGCTACTCATCATAACAACGCGTCTCATTGTGCCTTCGCATCTCTCCCCAGCATCATTCTTCAAATTCACACACGAAGCAGAAATGACAAATGATTCTTGTAATGCGCCCTTTGACACAAATCATTTCCGATTGCTAGGGACCCCAGACAACCCTGAGCGTGCAGAATCAAGACGAGAGGGAGAAGTCTTGGAAAATGAACAGCTTCGACTTCTTGCCGATGAGAACCTTCTGTTCACGAGGCAGCAGCAGTATGTGACGATTACCAAACAGATCATTCTTAAAACGAGGCAAATCTGCTGGGATCGGTCCGTGTGGTGATGTATCTCATCTCACTACATCGTAAGCAGCCTTCAAAGTGTTTTCTGATGCTGGTAAGAAGACAGACATTCACACGTAAGGGCTCACATGTGTAGTACTTGTGCATATGATGTCTTACTTCATCCTCCCAATGAGCTTGGATATTTATTGTTACCACCCCTCTGCAAAGGAGGGAAGGGAGACTTGGGGAATTCCAATAACTTTGCCAAAGGACGCAACAGGTTGCTGTTAGGTCCAGGACTAGAATTCAGGTCCCTTGGCTCCAAAGCCAGTGCTATGCACCAAGGGGCCCCTCCAAGGTGTAAAGTGCTTTCAAAGCTCTTTTATTATTGGTCTCATCCTCTGTGGATTGCAGATGAAAGCTTGGGGTTGAGGGAGGGAGCATACATTGATGTGAGGTAGGTTTGTCTGGAAAATAAGCAGACTGGACTGGTAATCAAAAACATTCCTCCTGGTTCAAATGTACTGAGTGTGCCAGAAAGCAGGCCAGTGCTTTACGAGCATTTTTTCCCCTTTTGGCTCTACAGGAACCCTATAAAACTGAGGCTCCACGTAGCTGAGGACCTTGCCCAAGGCAGAGTCAGGATGTGGGACTGAGGCAGGGATGAGAGGCCGTCCACCCGAGGATCCGTGCTCCCTTCCAAGTCATGAAGCTGTTGCCGAGAAGTGGCTGCCCGGCCAAGGACTGCACTTCTCTGCTCTCCTGCAGTAGATGAGGCCACACTGACCAGTTCTGAGCAATGGATGTGGCAGAAACAGAGATGTCACTTCTTGGTAGAATTGGTTACGAAACCGGTGTGCCTTCTCCTCTCTCTCTTTCCCCTCCTGCCAGTGGACATTAATCCCCAGGCTGACTCCAGAGGTTATGTGTTGTAGATAGCAGAGTGTCTATCAGCCTGGATCCCCGAATGACTGTGTGGAACAAGAGTTCCCTGCTCTACTGCAGCCTCCCCACACACTGCTGAGTGCAGTTGACATAAACTTAAATTGGATTAAGTCATTGAGATTCCAAGAGTTACTTGTTATAGCAGCTAGCATTACCCTGACTAATATGGAGGCAAAAAAGAGTCTTGTTTCAGATGTGCATGCTCATAACTGCTACACTATAGGGCAGTCCTAGGATTGTTTAGATTTATGCAGAGTGTAGAAAATTTTCTCCTTATTCCCAAACCCAAGAACAAAAATATGGTGACATTATTTCCGCCTGTTAAGCCTGGAGGGTATATTGGAGTGGCGTTCATACTTCTGAGCCTCTTCTAAAACTGACTGCTTTCCCCAGTCTTCCCATCTCAATAAATGGCACCGCCAGGTACTCGCTGGCTTAGCAGCCATCCTGAATTTCTGTCTTTCCCTTCATCCCATATCCTAACTGTCAACAAGTCCTGTAGGCTCTACCTTAAAAATATAACCAACGGTGTGCTGGAGCTGGCTCGTACCAGCTTATGAGAGCTGATAGTCAAATTGTCAGGAACGTTGAAAGCTGGTTGACATCATGTTGGTAGCTCGAGGCAGCTCATGGTGGGACTATTTATACCGTGGGAATTGACAAAGCCTACAAATCAGAGTTTCCCTCCTTCTAGAGAGCTGACTGTTAAACAAGAGACAGGGTCTGGCCAGAGAGTTGGGTGGGCTGACTATGCCCAAGGAGCATGGAGCAAAGGGGAAACCAAGGGAAGAATCCAAACAGAGCAGAAAATTCTAAAGGGCACCTGGAAGAAGAGTGAAAATTGGGTCTCGGGTCAACATCCATCAATGAAGGGCCAGAGCAAGTGGGTCCAGGAGGGGCAATTGGAACAGAATCTAGATAGATTTATCTAAGGCCCCCTTTGTTAGGGTATCAGAGAGAACCAATTCCTGCCTATTACTTTCTAGCTGTGTGACTTTGGGGAAGTTACTTAACCTCTCTGAGTCTCAGTTTCCTCTGTAGAAAAGGGTTAATGCTATCCTCCCATGGCTGATGTGAGCACTAAAGGAATAAGTATACGAAAGCCTCCAGTAAATGTTCAATGAAGGCTCAGTAACTGCTAATTTTCATATCCTTTCCTGACCTTCTTCCCTGTGAATGACCACTCCTTTTATTGTCAATATTCTTTAGTTCCACCTTAGAACCAGGAACAACTGTAGGGTATCAGAGCTAGAAGGGACTTAGAGAGGAAAACTATGGGTGTGTGGGGCTCATTGCATGACCCAAGAGGCAGAGTTGGGATGGCTGATGAGGTGAGGTCAGGAGGTACCAAAATCTCCACACAGACACGGCCAGTGAGGGGACCCAGGGAGGCTCAGATAGGTGTATAAACTAGAGCTGTGGGAGGTGTCTTGTCATGAATATTTGTTAGAAACAGAAATGGCAATCCCTTGTCCGTAAAGTGCTTTTCAGCTTACAAAGCCCATTCAGATCCAGGTTTTCACCCATTCTCCCCACAAACAAGCCTGTGGGGTGGGCACAGAAGAGAGTACTGGCCCCATTTGCAGGTGAGGAGACAGAGGCACAGAGAGGGAACACGACGACCTCTGATGAGCCATGGGCCTTAAGCTAGAGTCTGAGGCGAGATGACTATTGGTTACTGTAGTGCACACTCCTGTCACCTGGAGATGGAGCCTGCAATGCCCCCAAAGCGGCTAATTTCTGCCTGGCAGATTCCTTCTCAGACGCCCAGCAAGTGCCTTGCGTTTTAATGCGCCCTGGATGCTCACTGCTCGCAAAGAGGTCAGGTTTCTAAATGGACAGCCAGATGGAGAGGCCTTCTGGACTTTCCCTCGGGCCAGGTGAGGCCGCTGCTGCCATTGGCTCCGGCTTTCCCTGCCCTAGAACGGTCCCAGGGTCCCAGGGCCTTCCATGCTAAGAGCTTACACCTCCTGAGCCTCCTTGAGGGCTCTCGTGCTAGATGCCAAAGTAGAGATGGCAAGGCTGGAAATGCAAGCAGGGCAGCTCCAAACGTGAACATCTGATGGCTCAAATGCAATTCTTTCTTCTGTCTGCCAAGAAAACACAGACTTTAATATGTAGTGCCTTGCTGAAGTGCAGCAGTGGAGGATCCCTGCGCATCCAATACGGTCTCGGCCAGGACACAAAAATACCACCCAGTCCATGTGCCTAAGGCTTTAGAGCTTGCAAAGCACATTCACACCCACCCTCTTACTTGAGTCTCATAGGAAGCCCAGCTCAACACACATGACCAGAGCAGGTATTTACTGAGGGCTGACTGTGTCCTGAAGGAGCTCACGTCCAGATGGGCAGACAGGATGTACCAGGGAATTAAATGGGGCAGTATATGGCACACCATGAGACCCATGTGGTGCCATGGGGATGTGTGACAGGGACTTTGACATCCAGGCTGGGGGGAGTTAGCCAGGTGAAGGGGTATGCAAAGAAGCATGCTCCAGGCAGAGGGAACAGCATATGTGAGGGCCTAGGACTGGAAGAGCTCAGGTCTTGTATTTGTTTCCTGGAGCTGCCATAACAAAGAACCACAGACGGGGTGGCTTCGATGATAGAAACGTGTTGTCTCACAGTTCTGGAGGCTGCAAGTCCAAAATCAAGGTGTCACCAGGCTTTGTTCCTTCTGAGGGCTCTGAAGGGGCATCTGTTCCAGGTCTCCCTCCTAGTTTTTGGTAGCCGCGGGCATTCCTTGGATAAACCCCAGATGACTTACAGATGACTCTCTTCTCCCTGTGTCTTCACATCGTCTTCCCTCTATGTGTGTCTGTCTCTGTGTCCTTATTTCCCCCTTTTTATAAGGACCCAATCATACTGGATTAGGACCCACTCTAAAGATTTCTCTCTCTCTTTTTTTTTCGCTGAGGAAGATTGGCCCTGAGTTAACATCTGTGCCCATCCTCCTCTATTCTATACATGGGACACCACCATAGCATGGCCTGATGAGTGGTCCATAGGTCCACACCCGGGATTAGAACCTGTGAACCCTGGGCAGCCAAAGTGGAGCATGCGAACTTAACTCACTATGCCACCGGGCCAGTCCCTCTAATGATCTCATCTTAATGTGATCATCTACAAAGACTCTATTTCCAAATAAGGTCATATTTACACGTACTTGGGTTAGGACTTCAACATCTCTTTAGAGGGCATAATTCAACCCATAGCAGCTCTTCTCAAAGAATTGAAGGTGGTGTAGAGATTGGAAGGGAGAAGGGCAAGGGGAGATAGGCCAGCTGTGTCCAGGGCCCTCTCAGGGAGGACTCACACACCATGGTCAGGACTTGCCATTTATCATAAGGGCAGGGGGAACCCATCTTCGTTGCCCTCACATAGAGTTAGTCACTCCTTTGGGTTCTTGGGGCTTGACACAGCTCCCCAAGAGCACTTTCCTAGGTGGGTAAGTGTAGGTCTCCCAACTCAATGGTGAATTCTTTGAGGGCAGAGACCAAGTCTTATCACTCACTGGGACCCCCCAACCCAGTGGTCAGCACACGGGACATGCTTAATGCAAGCTTCTTAATCCAACACATTTAGTTCAGTCCTTGTATCAGCTGACTACAGAGTTGCCTCTTCATTTATATGTGCTTTTATTTTGCATCATTGTGGTAATAACACACAATCCCTTTTGTACATCTTTGCATGTTCTTAATTTCTTAGATTGAAATGTTTATTTCATCTTCTTAAAGCCGGAATCCTTCACTATGTTTTCCCAGACTCCCGTATCTCATAATATGTAGTTTACAACACAAACGTGACTGGGTGTTTTGTTATTTGTCTTAGAAAAAAATCAATAAATTATTTTTGTGTCTTTAATGCAGAGGGAAGTAACGGAATCAGTTTGTTATCTTAAGGTTGACAAGTTAACACTCAGAATGGGGTTTATCCAACCCCAACATTATTAGAGGTTGTAAGTTTAGTGATCTACTTCTAGGATTTAAGATCTAAGATTTGCCTAGGTTTCTCTCTCTTTTTAAAAAATTTGACTCCTACAGGTTTACTCAGAGAGAAGCAGGGTTGTATAGTCCTGGCCACAATCTTGGGACTCCTGAAGGAAGGGGGATCAGGAGTCCCAGAATATCTCCCCAAAACAGAGCAAGTAAGTGGCCGGCAAGTCAGTTGACATGCAAAAAGCAAGTGCAGCTTGCCATATTACAGCCTCCAAACTGGAAGGGAGTTCAAAGAACGTCTAGATCTGCCCACCCATTTTACAGATGGGGCGAGAGAGGCTCAGAGAGAAACGGAGACTCACTTGAGCAGACCGGGCAGGTAACAACAGGCCAGGAAGGGAGACGCTCAGTGGCAGCTCAGGCCATTGCTGCACAGCACAGTGTCACCTGCAGTCAGGTGAGAACTGTATTATCAGGACTTCCTCTTTCTCAGGGCTTTGGAGCATACTGGCCCCCTAAGATGCATCCTGGGAGAGGGTGAACAGCCTTACAGGATTGCCCAGGGCTGCTCTCAATGAGGGAGGAAGGACTACAAAGGTAGCTGGATCCCAAAGTATAGCACCCCCTGGGCCCTGCACCTCCAGGCATTTACCCACCCCAGGGCCTCTAACATAAGTTCTCCTTCCCCATGCAGCCCTTTCTCCAGCACACCACACTGCAGGTACACCATGTCCAGGTCCTGATCCCCAGGCTCTCTGCTCCCAGACATCCTGGCCTTGCACTGGGTTCCCAGGTCCTTCACTTCGGCTCTCATATGGTTAAGCCCCACTGGACCAGCGTGGGGGTTGAATCCAGGCTCTACCCCTTAACAGCTGTGACCTTAGACAAGTCCCTTTATGTCTCTGAGTCAATTTTGTCATCAGTTTCATGGGAATAATCAGTTTCCATAGGGTTCTTTCGAGGACTAAATGAGACCACTGAACGCAAAATGCTTAACACAATCCCTGTTACATACAAAATACCTGATTCATTCTGCGGTGTGTGGAGGATTCAATTATTAGCAAGAAGCAGAAGCCAGTTCAAATCAATCCTCGATGCATGTGCCAGGGACTGTGCTCAGCCTCCCAGGCGTCCTTAGGGCCCCTGCTCAAAATAACTTTCAGCCAGCACTCTCCCCCTCTCTGTGAAGTTTCTCGGCGAGAGATGGATGGTGTGGGCAGCGACAGTGAAGGCTTGAATACCCAGACTGTAAATGGCTCAGGCTGCGTCTCCCTGGAGCCATTTCCAACATTGCTTTGATCAGAACGATGGTTTCAGCCACCAGCAATTGATTGGCCTATACAATTCTGTCATCCCAACAACTGATTAATCCCTCAGCAAGGAAACTGCCTGTGGTCCCCGCTAGCATGCGAGCTCCCATTATTGAGCGTTTACTCCTTGTCAAGGTCTCCAACCACTTTACATACATTATCTCACTTAGTTCTCACAGCAAAGCCCCATTCAACAGGCCTCGTTATCTCCACTCTGTGTATGGGGAGCTTGGGGTCAGTTCAGAGAGGGTAAATAAGCTGCCCAGGGCACACAGCTAGTAAGAGGAAGATCTGGAATTTGAACTCAGCTCTTTTTCAACCTTTCAGCTACAATTTTTAAAAAACAGGTTTACTGAGGTATAATTTACATACAATAAAGTTTATACTTTTTAAGCAGACAGTTCAATGAGTTTTAACAAATGTATACAGTTTTGTAACCACCACGTAGTCAAGCCACAGACTGTGCCCTGACCCCAGAAGGCCCCTCACAGGCAATCTGTTCCTTCCAACCCCAACCAGGGGACCATGGATTTGTTTTCTATGCTTATAGTCTTGCCTTTTCTGGAGCGACGCACAAATGGAATCCTGCCGTCTGTAGCCTTTTGTGTCTGACTTCTTTCATTTGTCATAATGCTTTTGAGATTCATCTCTGTTGTCACATGTATCATTAGTTTGTTCCTTGTTATTGCTGAATAGTAGTCCATTGTATGAATATCCACATTTTTTTGTGTGTGAGGAAGACCAGCCCTGAGCTAACGTCCTTTGCCAGTCCTCCTCTTTTTGCTGAGGAAGACTGGCCCTGGGCTAACATCGTGCCCATCTTCCTCCACTTTATATGGGACGCCGCCACGGCATGGCTGACAGGCAGTGGGTCGGCGGGTGCCCAGGATCTGAACCCGTGAACCCCGGGCTGCCAAGCACGAACTAAACCGCTACGCCACCGGGCCGGCCCCTGAATATCCACATTTTTTTAGCCACTCACCAGTTGATGGACATTGGGATTTCCAGTCTGTGGCTGTTATGAATAAAGCTGTTATACATTTGTGTACAAGTCTTTGCACGAACACGTGTTCATTCGTTTCTCTTGGGTAAATACCCACGAGTGGAAATGCCTGAGTCTCAGGCTAAGAGCATGTTTAACCATAAGAACCTACCAAGCCGTTTTCCAAACTTTCTGTCCCTTTTTGAATTCTCACCAGCATGACATGAAAGATCCTTTCAGCTACGTAGAAACCTTCTAGGCTCAACATCTACCACATTCTGAGCTGCTCTGAGTTGGGATGGCTGGGAATGACGACTGCCGCGTTTCATCCAATCTAAGGCCATCCATTTTAAGACACACCGTGGTTTTATGTACCACTAAGAAAGAAAAAAATCTGACAAATTATGACACAATGCTTTCCTATCGCTGAGAAAAAATATTTTATATTTATTAAAATAGCCTATCTATCACTCTTATACATATATAAAATGGAAAATAAAAACGAGAAAAAAAGGTTAGGGCATTCGTTGAGTGTATTCACCCTTAGAATCTTCTGAATCTTTTTTTGACTCTGAGTCTTCAGCATCCACGTTTTTCCCACGGGAGTCCCCTCCATGCCATCCACCTATTGCTGCAGAATTTTTAAAAAGAGTACTGGAGACAGTAACAGAACTTTGCTCTTCTTTCAAGCAAATCTTGACGCTGTGAACTTTCTTATTTGACTGTACTCATATTTTACCCCCCCCACCCACTTGAATTATGTATCACGGGAAGTGGGGTAGCTTCTGTTCAAATTCAGGAAAAAGGATTTTGGCAAATGGATATTCAATGCCTTAAAGATAGCCCTGATTAATGGATAAATCGGTCATGGTAGCCTCTATTGCTTTAAATTCTTTCATCTTTTTTTTTTAAGCAATGTGACCGTTTCTCCTGCCCTCCGTAGTTGTTGGTTCTACGTGTCAGACAATGCACAGAACCCAACTGGAGTCTGACACTACTGACAGCCATGGCACCAAGTCCACACACGTGTGGGCTATGAGGATTTCCTCACGACTTACTGCCCGCCGGCGATCAAAAGATGCCTTCATTTGTGGGAGACAGCCTGAGTTTAGGGATATTAACATTGAAAAAGTTGTGAGCTTAGAATTGATAAAATACAGCATACTTAACCCAAAACTTGGTTTTCTGCCGTGTTCTATTTTTTAATGTCCCCCCAAATCCCTGTCACAGACAACAGAAACATCTGCTTCACCTTCAACACCTCCTTCCTCCCCAACCACATTCAGTCACATTGATCCTCCCCTTCTCACTCACTTCTGCGACTTTCATTCAGTGCCCTATTCTCTCTCCTTCAAGCGATTGCAAAAACCTCCTCACTTATCTACTTGCCTTCTAGCACTTTCTTCTCCTTCAGTCAATCCTACTCATTACCCACACAGCGATCTTTCTACCACATGAATCTGAACATGTCATTCTCCTTCTCAAAAGTCTTCCCCGGACCTCCATCATTTGAAGAATAAAGGTAAACTCCCTAGTCAATTTCCCCTGCATTCTGGGCCTTCTGAATCTACCAGTCCAGGGTTATTCTTCACCATCTCCCACTCCAGGCACATCTGATTAGTTGGTGTTCTCCAAACATGCCTTGGACTTTCCCCCTCGGGGACTTTCCCCTCTGGAATCTTGCTTATGCTTTGTCTAGAAAGTCTTTATTTTCCTTGCTCCTACAGAAGATCCTCATAGAAGTGAAGCATAATGCTCATTTGGTGATATTGGCACGGTACATTTATGGGTAAAGTTTTCTCTTCTTTCTGAGTTGCCCATAATGGGTTAATATGTATGTATATATATATATATACACACACACATATATACAACATATAAACATATACACACACATACATACAACATATAAATGTATACATGGACACACATGAATAGATATACACATGCAACTATACACCAGCATACATTCACCCTATCCATTCTTCATTGTCATGTCCTCGATGGGATTTTCTTTGTACTCTTTGATCAGAATCTTTCTTCCTTTATGTTTTCTCAGCACCTGCTTGTACCTTCAATTGTACTATCTTCTGGTATAAAATGGACAGGGGAGGGCTACACAGACCTGTTTTAAGAAGTAGATTCAACTACATAGTCTGAGAGTGCTGGCATCTTGGAGGCATCTGAGTGTAATGAAACAGACCCAGCACTTGGCAGCAGGCAATCCTGGGTCAAGCTGCGGCCCTGTCACCTACTATCTCTGTGACCTTGGGCACAAGGCACTTATTACCTCTGTGACCTCTCTGACTTCAGTTTCCTGATGGCCCTGAGCCCATGCGAGCCTCTGGGCACCCTCCAGAAGCCCCTTTTCCAGCACAGAAGGATGCTAGGAAAACTGCTATGTGCTTTGCCAAGTCCTCGGGGGTAGGACGATTCTTCCCAGCTCCTTTTCTCCTCAGGCCCATGCTTCACGTTCTGTGGCAGGAGAAACTCCGTCCTCCTCTTCCATACTATGTACTTACAGCTGGGAATCCGCTGGCCAGCATGGGACCTCATTCCCAGCCCTTGTTGCATTTAAATACAGCCCCGTGACCAGTTCTTACTAAAGAAGTGCTAGTGGAAGGGATGCGTGCCACATTGGAGTCAAGGGTTTTAATCTTGAGGTGCGTCCTCCATGCTCTCTTTCTGCTTTTGCTGGCTGGCTCAGATGGTAACAAATTCCTAGCCCAGTGGTTCTCAAACTTGTGCATGCATCAGAACCCTCTGGACAGCTTGTGAAAACACAGACTGCTGGGCCCTACCCCTAACATTTCTGATCCAGTAACCAGAGAGGGGCGTGTCCAGGGGCATTTCTAACAAGCTCCAGGGAGAGACACTGATGCTGTTGGTGTGGGAACTGCACTTTGAGAAGCATTGTCCTAGGAGATAGCAGAGCTGCAACATGGAGAGAGTCTGGGAACCTAAGTGACCATGGAAGGGGGCAGGGTGGCCCTGTCAATCAGGTACACCCACCTGTGACTATTAAATGAGCAAGAAATAAGCCTTTATTGTGTTTGAGAGTTTATAGATTTTGGTGAGTCTGCATATATCGTAGTAGGTTAAGCTATCCTTAAAAGCTCCTCCAATTCCTCTTGGGGCCAGCACGCAGACCCATTGCCTGGCTGCTGTCTGTCTCTCCCTCTGGTCTGGACCCAGCTCTGGAATCCCTCAGACCCTCCCAAGTATCTTATCTGATCACAACTGGGTCATCACCCAGGGGCTGAGAATCCCCACCTCCTACAAGTCCTCCTGCTCCCTGCCACCTAATGTATGGACAGTTACTCCATCCCGCAGAAGCATAGAGTTCCCTCCCACCCACCGGACTTGGTGATGAGGGCTTCTGGCCTCTCCTGGGCTGCAGCAGCTCATCCCCTCTGTCCTAATTAACTACCCCTGGTTGCTGCCCTGAGCAGCTTCTTCCCATCCCCCTCCTGCATCTGGGAACGCCCTGCCTCCTTGCAGTAGGGAGAGAAGGCAAGAGCAGGGACCCACCCACTGTGTACCCGATTCCTCAGTCCCCAGCACAGTTCCTTGCACAGAGTAGGTGCTCAATGCTGAAAATTAAAAGACATTGGTTACATACTGACCAATTCTGAGCAAGGGGTTGGGACAAGTTGCAGAGTGAGAGATGACAGATGGCAGGGGGATGCAATCTACCCGGTCAGTGGTCACAGCCAGAAACAAGATACAGGTCAAGTATTTCCCCAGCTGAGTTCCCGGAGCCCTGTCTTGTCAGAATGCAGTTTCTCAGACGCAACAGGGCAATTGTGTGATAATTATGTGTAAAAGAGTCTAGCAAGTATTGAGAGATCACCAGTTCAATAAGCATATGAAAGCTCAAAGCAGGATTCATGCCATTAACTCAAATTACATGAGCTGTAAGTCTGCCGTTGTCTTCCTTTTAACCAGCTCATCAAGGAAAAGAGGCTCTTTCATTGGATTATTAAGAGGATTTAATTAACATGGAATATTTCACAGGCAGACAACCTATGACAGAATAATTAAAATATAGTTTGTGGAAATGCACATTAATTGGTTACTAATTATCACGTTTCATTCCCCTTTAAAGGATAAAGACATGCTCAGGAGGAGACATTGCTCTGTGCAGACGCACAGCTCTCTGCTCATTTGGCTCAGCATATAATTAAAAGGAAGGACAAAGTCCATCACTGTGCAAATATAGAACACTGGAGCAAAAGTCAGAGGGAGCAAGTGAGGGGTGTCAGTGCATACTGGCCATGCGGCATGGTGGGGAGAGTACTAGACTGGGAGTCTACAGGCCTGGGCGCTCCTCTCCTGCCCTGCCCTCAATTCACTATGTATATCTCCCCTGCTTAAAGCTGCTTATGGCTCCCTTTATTATTATATAAATTCCAAATCCCTGCTATCTGGTGAGTTACGGTCAGAACCTTGACTATCTTCCCCAGATTCTCTGCCTTGCCCTTTCCATTCTGGTCCTGATGACCTTCTTGCTGCACCTTAAAGAAATCAAGTTTGTAATCACCACAGGACCTTTGCACTGGCTATTCCCTCAGCCTGGAATCTCTTTCCCTGAATCTTTATACAAGACTTCTTCCCATCATTCACATCTCAGTTCAGACAACTCCTTGGAGGCCTTCCCTGACCACCCAATCTAGTGTCACCCCCTTTATTCTCTACACATCACACCATTTTATTTTATTCACAAATGTACCACTATGGAAGTGTCTTAGGTATTTATTTGTTCACTTATTTATTGTCTGTTTCTATTGACTGTGAATGCTAATGAGGACTGGAACCAATTTGTCTCCTTGATGCACTGCACTTCCAGCACCTAGGGCAAGGCCTGGCACACAGTAGGCATTCGATAAATATATGTTGATTGAATGAATGGAAGTGAGGGAGCAGAATAAGATCTTTGAGGATCCATCCAGTTCCAACATTTTAGGATGCTCTGAACTTACACAGAACCAAGAGAGACACAAAGGCTTAGAAGACAGACCATCTTAACTCCTTTCTGTACCTCCCTCTCCGCCCTCAGCAAAGCCTTGCCCATGATGGTCTTTCAGAAATCGTTTGTGAACTGCGGTCCATCCAGATCTGCGACTCTGGAATTTTAAAGCACCCGTGATTAGAGCCAGGGCTCCTGTACACCTCCCCTTTTCAAACCAATAATAATGAAGTCACCGCTTTAAAAACAGATCTCGCCCTTTAATCCTTTGTTACCTGCTTCATCAGCCTGCCTCACGACCAAGCCTCTCCCTTCAGGGCTCACTTTGCAAACCAGCCTGGATCATGGCTGATGGATGCTGCCTGTGGCTGTCAGGTGTGTGTTCTTGTTTTAAAATGAAGAATCTAGATCCTCAGCATTATGGTAGTACTTTCCTGGGTTATGCAGCTAGAATTCTGTCCTTCCCTCCTTCAGGGAAATCTGTGAAATGCAGTGGATGATAAAGCAGGTTTTAAATCTTCTTCCCAAAGGAAGTGGTAATCCTTCCCCTAATGCTTCAGCCTCTCTCTCCATGGCGTGTGGTCACATCTTCCTTCTCCATCTCAGTGACTTGCGTGATAATGGGATCCACCTCCCTGCTCTTTGGGGATTCTCTCCTTCTCATGGGATGCTAAACCTAGACACACTGAGACAGCCTGGAGCCAGACCAGCTTCACCCCGAGAGTTTGGCCAGATGCTTCCTTTTGCTCTGTGTTCCCAGCGTTTCATCTCTATGCAACTCCACGTCCCAGCAGAGTGGAAATTCAAATTTCAGAGACACAGGTGAGAACTGAGATAAATCAGGTCCTCCAGGTGGTCTGGGCCAGCTCAGCGGAGCTCGCACAGTCATTTGGGGCCAGAGCTCCAGATAAAGTATCAGTTTGCCTACCTTGTGCATACACTGCAGAAATAGTTTAGTCAGGAGTCCAAATACTGGAAGGATCAAAAGGTATTGTTCTAAAGTGAACTTTTAAAGCAATATCTCCCTTCCAGGTTTGCAGTCACGATCGTTGCTCCAAGCTGCCATGTGGGTGACAGTGGGATACGCTGGGCAACAAATGACCAGCACAAGATATCATGGGAGGCGAGGCTAATATGTATGACACGGATGGGGCAGGGCTGATCATGTGGACAATTGCAATGAAGTCAAGGGACCTTCATAGTTAACATACACATTGAGACAGTTCTTATCTACATCTTGGTACTGTTTTATAGCTCTACTGTGTAACAGTTAAATAGCAAAGAATCTAGAGCCAGGCAGCCTGGATTTGTCCTGCTGGCTACTACTGGGCATTGGTTTCCCCGTTCAGAGATGGGTAAATTGCATCCCCCATAAGCTAGTGGAGATGAGGTGAGGGGATAATATTAGCAAGTGCTGTAAACCCAGAGCAGAGGAAACAATAACTCCTGAGTAAAGGGATTAGGGTTTCTAGAGGTGGTACATTTGAAGTGGGCCTCAAAGGGTGACTAGGAGTTTGATAGGCAGAAAAAGCTACAGTGAGGACAGGGGTATTGATTGCAGAGAAAATGATGGTAATGGTGAGGGGAGGGGGCTACATTTTAGTCAGGGAACAGCATGTGTGAAGCCTCTGTGTGGCTGGCCTATGAATTACTATGCAACAAAACTATTAAAGGATAGACCGAAGTTCCGTATGAGCTTAATGCAAGGTTAAGGAATTTGTGTTTTATTCTATGCAGGACGATTTTCTTTTCTTTTTTTTCTAGATGATATTTTTATACCTAGAAAAATAAACAATATTTATCTTAAGCTCAGTGCAGAAAACTTGAATACCAAGAAAGTGCAAAGGAAAAACAATCACATGGAAATCCAGTGCACGAAATAATCGCTGTTAACATTTGGTGGTAAGTCTTTCCAGCACTTTTTTGATGGACAAGTATGCTAGTCTTACAAACGTGGTATCTAAGGGACATTTCTGAGTGGGAGAGTATCACAATCAGGCTTGCATTCCAGAAAGATCCTTGTGGTGGCTGTGGGAGGAGGTCTGGTGGAGGCTACAGCTGGAGGTCAGGATGCTGTGTGGCCTCGCTCTGGTCCGGGGAGAGATAAAGAGGCCCTGGGCCGGGGCAGAGCCAGCAGGGCTATGGAGGAAGGGATGGATGCCTTCCCAGGCAGAAACTCTCCGAGAGAAAACTGCCACCTTTGTGGAGTCAAAGCTGAGGTCAACGGTTCCATCAATGGCCAACGACCCCTGAGATTCTCTTCTCCAGGCCCCTGGTCCACTTCCTAATCAGATGCACACAGTGTGGTCTTCCGTCCTGGAAAATGCTGTTCTTCTTGAGAACAATTAGATTATAGATCTTCTCTCCTGGCATCTCCATATGCCCCCCCAAAACTCAATTGTGCCTCATTCAGAACTCTATGGAGGAGACCTGCAGACTGTTGGTCTGCGATGTCATCAGGACCCCTCTGATGTAAAAGCCAGGTACTGTCCTCACAAGGAAGCTTCCTGGTGGCTTCCATGACAGGTGTCATGCCGCTGGTCTCTCTGACCTCAGCTACGGGGAAGATAGCCATTGCTCTCCTCCCTGCTACACCCCTCCCACCACCGCTGCATCCACTGTCGTTGAGCTGTGCTCAGGAAATGAAGGTTATCACGAAGGAGCCCGAGGCTTCTCTGAGAAATGAGATGTGCTGTGGGTGATGGAGGAAGATGGAGGGCCCGGATAATTGAGAGCCTGAGCACTAGGTTCTGTAGACAGCCAGGACGGGCTCACAGCGTGGACCACATTAAAATCCCATCACCCATCGCTTCCCTGCGGCCTCAACTGCCTTGCTTCAAGTGCTATTTTATAAGCAGTGTTTTCAGAGAGTTAACAAATCCGGAGGGGCCCTGAAAGGGAAAGGGCCGCTGTTGAATAGCTTTTCTGTTACCAGAGGAAATGAGAGATGGTTTTCCTTGTAACCCAATTTCCAAAGCCTATTATTATAGAACATTGGGAAGATTTGCCTCCTGCCAGGCTAAGCAGGGCTGGGCCAGCTGCAAAGAAGAGCTTAGAGATTAGATCTGCGGACACTTGCTGGGGGCAGGGAGGGTGGCAAAGGGGATGGGTTCGGCACCATCTCCCCTCAGTGACACAAAGGGCCTTCCGCCAACTCATTTTCTTTCCCAAAACCATAAAATGGGAGGTAGCCTGGTGTAAGACTGATAGCATGGGCTTGCTGTCTAACAGCCTTGGGGCCCAGGCCCAGCCCCTGTGCTATCTTAGTGGCCACCTGACCTGCCGTTTCCCCATCTGGAAAAGGAAGGACCTATCTCAAAGGCAGAAGTGAGGCAATATGTGCAGAGTGCCTGCACACTTAGGACCTCCACAGACTGAGTTCTATTCTCCTCTTGTCCATCATAGATCCCTAGAACATTCTTCAGCCAAAGATCAACCAGTGTGATTTTTTCATTGTAACAGGTGACTATTCTAGGAAAGTGATGTGTCAAAAGTTACCTAGTAAGTTCCTGACAAAGCTGGAAGCCCGGTGGCCAGTGGAATGCCACAGCAGGTGTCCTGGTGGTGAGACAGGCATGGCTATTGACTGTAGAAATGCCTCCCTGGCAAAGTGCTGCTGGACTCCCTGGGGCTGCCCGGGAGCTGGGAGGAGAGATGCATTTACGGTGTGTCTCTTTTGCCTCCATAGCCTGTGTCCTGAGCCCACTGGACCCAGATGAGGAGCTCTGAGCAGCAGGTGCATTCAAGTCACTTGTTCTCTAGGGCGTGCGCTGTTCAGAAGAAAGGGGTTCTTAGAGCTCTGGCAACCCCTTCCCCCTCCCCTGGAGTGGCAGAGCTCCTGAGGGAATTGGGGCTCTGTCAGAGGAACACCAAGTTGATGCAGCAGAGGTATTGCATATGACCCAAAGGGCAAGGGTCTCGTCTGGGGACAGTGAAGGAGTTGCTAACAGGAGGAGTGGAGACACCACTAAGCTGGCATTTGAGAAGGTGGTAGCTGAATATGTGTCTTCTTTTGGGCTCTAGAATAATAAGTCATAATAATAATAACCAATGAAATTCTTCCTATGTCAAAGCCTTCAGAGGCCCCAAGACAACGTCACAACTTAGTGAGAGGCAAGCCTGCCATGCAAGACTTGCAGAGGGAGGCGGGACACACTGCTTTATGACTTAACATCTTTACCCCGATAAAGGAGAGTTTTTGGAAGAATATCTTTTAATACTAGCTAACTTTTATTGAGTTCTTTCCATGTACTGGGCATGGTGCTATGTGCTTTATATCTCTAACCTAATTAATTCTCACAACAACATTATGAAGTAGTAGATATTATTATTACTGTTATGAGTCCTATTTTGGTGATAGAGAAACTTAGGCTAAGAGAGGAAAAAAAGAACATATCTTCATGTCTAAGTGTACTTGTGAAGCTTACATGAGTGCAGGCAGCACTACGTGGAATAAAGGACCCAATAGAGGGATCTTCTTGCTCTGCATGAAGCCACTGAGAGTGAACCTAAGTCCCCCTTTCCTTGTCCCTGCAGTTGAACTCTCTTTCCCAGCACAATGCAAGCATCGGGGAGCACAGGAGCTACCCAGGAATAGATAAATTGGGTGGCAATGCTGACGGGCAGTGAGGGCTAGGGGCAGAATTATACAGGGTGGCCAAGAAGAGCCAACGAGACAGCGCCTGAAGAAACACTTTGCAGATTGGAGGCTGCTGCTTTACCCTGCCTTGGAGAGTTTCCTACGGATGGAATTGTCCTATTTGGAATGTGGCTTTAGCTGGAGGCAGTGTTATTTGTTGAGTTTCATTCTACACAAAGATGACACAGAGTCTCCATCCTGAGTGAGTTTGCAGTTTAAGGGGGGGAAACAGCAATGAAATGAGACTATTTTAGCACTACTACGTGGGTGTGTAAGTGTGTGTGTGTATTTGTGTTCGTAGTGGGTGAGGATCAATTGAAAGGAGTGGCTGTCGAAGCCTGGAGTGACTCTCTAAAATGAATGGATGCCTACCTTGCAGATAAGAGAAATTTAGGGGAGATGACGTTCCAAGAAGTAGGAAGAGCATATGGAAAGATGTGAAATGGCCCGGGGTTGCCAGTTCAGAGACCGTCAACCTAATACACCAAATCCTTCTAGTTTCCATAGCTGGGATCATTCCTGCACAGATCCTCTATCTTCTGTGCTTTACCTGGAGGGAGTTGATGGGCAAAGAAGACGGGGTCTGAAAGGAAGGAATGAGCAGCCTAGCTGAACACGGGAAGCACCACTACAAGGTACAAAAATTCCCCATCACCAGGGAGGACTCCATGCCTGGGACTGGCCTGGAACTAAGCCGGGGGGATGTAAGGCTGAGTGACACTTCAGACCTTGCCTCACTGTGAAGTGACTGTCAATGGGACTTTGGAGACTCAAACACATCTGAAATGTACTAGTAGCCACTGCTGACCACAAATGAAAGGGAAGGAGCCTACTACACATCAAGTAAGAGCTGGAGATTTTAACTATGTTCTTATCCTAATACATACTCTCAATGACTCTGTGATGTCTATTATTACCTGCATTTCTCAGATTATCAGTCAGAGGCAGATTTGAAGATCAAACCCAGGTCTGTCTAGCTCAATGCTTATTCTCTTCCTTCTGTCTAGTACGTTTCACGCTAGTTCCAGATGTCTCGGAAGGTTGTAGGGATGGGGTATCAGAATGAGCCTTGGTTGCCTAACCCACAATTCCCCAAGTTACACTTGGAGCTCCCCCCAAACTAGGTCTGCTTATGCTTTAGGTCTGCTCCGATTAGGTGAATGGGGCTTGGAAGGTACCCCTTCTCCAGTTTAGAGGAGTAGTCCAAATCCTGACCAGATAAGGAAAATATATGTCATCATCTTAACAGCTGACACTAAAATCTCTCTGAGGAATGGAACTCTTAGTTTGGAATATACCATGACACATTCTCAGGGCTGGAAAGTGAGACTGCCCACGAGCATGTGTATAAAGGGAACTGTTCTTTGAGGGGCAAGGAGAAGATTTGTTTGTTACCGTATATAGGGAGTGTACTATCAGAATTCTCCAGAGAAACAGGACTAATAGGATGGATAGATGATAGATAGATGATCTATAGAAAGGAGAGATTTATTACATGGCTCACATGGTTATGGAGGCTGAGAAGTCCTGCAGTCTCCCATCTGCAAGCTGGAGAACCAGGAAAGCTGGTGGTATAATTCCATCCGAGTCCGAAGGCAGAGAACCAGGGGAGCCAAGGGTGTAACTCCCAGTCTAAGGCCAAAGGCCTGAGAACTGGGGAGCCACTGGTGTAAGTCCTGGAGTCTGAAGGCCTAAGAACCAGGAGATCTGATTTCTGAGGGCAGGAGAAGATGGATGTTCCAGTTCAAGAAGAGAGAGAGAGAATTTGCTCTTGCTCTGCCTTTTTGTTCTATTTGGGTCCTCAATGGATTGGATGAGGCCCACCCACACTGGGGAGGGTGATCTTCCTTACTCAGTCTACAGATTCAAATGCAAATCTCTTTCATAGACAAGCTTACAGACACACCCAGAAATAATGACTTACCAGCTATCTGGGCATCCCTTAGCCCCCTCAAGATGACACATAAAATTAACCATCACAGGGAGGAAATGAAAAGAGAAAAAAAGAGAGGTGATGGGGAAAGAGAGATGGTACATGATATAACAGCTCAAACCTTCAGCAGACTTAATAAACTCATGACATTCTTTGTCCAAATGGCTCTGTTGTAAACCTGTGAAAGGACTGAACTTATGCTCAGGTTACCATGGGGCACAAATTAGACCTCAGGTGTGACTATCAGGAAGAGAGATAAGGAAGTCCAGGCGGATGTCAACAGTCAGGAATTCACAGAGATTACGGGAAGAAATCTGTGCTCCCAAAGGCCTTGATTTGGTTTAGGGGATTGAGCAGACTTTCTAAATCTCCAAGGAATAGAGAGGTTCTTGGAGGCACCTGAGTTCTACCAAATTGAACTTCTAGCACTCTCCAGAGCAAGACAAGATCAGCTCAGAAAAAAGCATTGTGTTTTCAGGGACCCAGAGTCTGGGCATGTCATGAAGGTAAGCAAGAAGGAGTCTATTGGTCACAGGTCAAGACGTCTCATGGAAAAGACACCCGCTTGGATGTTTTAATGATGACAGCTGCCCATTCCTGCAATGAGACGTCTCAGCAATAGGAAACGCTGGTTTCCCAGGCATTCATCATGTGGTAGTTGCCCTTTGTAACTGAGGGTAAAGGTCATATCCAGAGGTTAAAGTTTAGAGGGTGCATCATGGAGTTACCACTTTCAGAGTATCAACCAGCCTTGGACTTGCATCAGAGACTTTGGGAGAGGGAACACTATCAAAAAGAGAATTGCACCATGAGCTTATAACTGAACTTCCTGGAGGGTCAGAGGGCAGGAAGCAGGGATACTCTGGGGTTTAAGAGCATTGACAGGGTGCAGGCATGGCTGCCTCTCTGTTTACCTCGGCCTGAGACTGAGCCAGTGGGGAGATCTGAGAGTTGGAACCATGTTAGAACCAATTGCTTTCCTGTTTATGTGACCCTGTAATACTTAGGGGCCCATGAAGGTGTTACTGTTTATTTAAAGTTTAAATACATTTAAATTCAGAAAATTAAGCAGAGTCCTCTTCTAGCTGCTTCAGCAAAATTTTAAACTTTGGTGAAGCACAACTGAATATACTCTGTTAACCCAAAGTTTCGCGGCCACACAAAACACACATTTGGTAAGAAGTGAGGCCTGTGGAGCTAGGACATTGCTCACAGTCACCTTTGAGAAAAGGCCTTTGCTGAATTTGTAGGTACATGTATCAGTATTTACATATTTACATGCAAGCTAGCCAGGGACTACCATTGTTCTTTTAATCTTCCCTTTAGTGACCTACATGAAAAAGAAGAGTTATTCTGCTAAGCATATACTCAGGTCCCATATTCCCCTAAGTTATTCCCATAAGCATGTCTTAGCAAAGGCTGCTGGGCAACTGGACACGTCCTGGTCTGTGAGAGGTGTTCTTGCATCGGTGCAAGCACAGGTGAGGGAGAGATGGAGGAGGACCTTCCTGAAGGCAGCTGTTCTGTGCAGAACCCCCCCTTGGGCAGCTGCCTTTGCAGCATCAATCCCTTCATCATCATCATGACATTAGCTAACATTTACTGAGCATTTTCAGAGGGACAGGAACTATGCTGAGCACTTTCCAAGAATAAACTCATTTGCTATAAAGTGGTCATTTTTTTTTCGGTCTCCATTCTACAAATATCAAGCTATTTGTCCAATTACTTGGCAAGTGAATGGAAAACCAAGCCTGGTCTCAGATCTGTCTGACTCCAAAACCCTTGCCCTTCATCCAGAAATGGTTTCCCAGTCACAAATCTCAGGGAGTGGAATCATGTAAGAAACTGTTTCCATTCACTCATTTATCTACTCACTCATTCAACATCAATTGAACACCTACTATGCTAAGTACACCGCTAAGAGTCCAAAATATAAAGATGAACATGGCACAGTCTTCAGGGAGCTCCTGGTCTAGGCTATCATCTAGGCTGTCTAGGTGTGAACAGATGTGAAAAAAATGTTGGGGCTATAACAAGAGTCTGAACAGGGTATCATGGGAACACCGAAGCGTGAACACTTCTGCCTGGGTGGGAGCAAGAGCATAGGAGCTGAGAGAGGAGGGAGCATTTGAGCTGAGCCTTAAATAATAATTGAGAATTCTTGAGATAAAAAACTGAAGATGTCCAAAATTTAACTCACTTTGTTCAAAACATAATTCTCCAGGGTTTGCCAACTCAATGAATGGCATCACCAACAATCTCATTTTTCAAGCCAAAAATGTAGGAGTTTTCCTTTATACATCCCACTTCATTATTCTCCAGATCTAGCCCATCACCAAATTTTGTTAAATATTTCTCCTGAAAATCTTTTGAATACATCAACCTATCTCCAGAGGCGTCACTACTATCCTAGTGTAATCTATCATTATTATCTCTCACCAGGGCCTTGACAGTGGCCTTTTAACTGGTCTTCCCATATTTACTCTTTTTTTAGCTTCCTTTTCTCAGTAAACTAATCTGTTTACTCATAAGGATCATATTTTCCTAATAGACACTTCATATTTATAATATATACTTTAAAGTCTTTACTAAATCCAATATTTGGAACTCCTTGGAGTCTATTTCTACTAAGATTTTTTTCTTGCCTATGAATTTGGTTTTCCTCTTTCTCTCCATATCTATTATTTTTTTTTTAAATTGTTTTCTCTACATTGTGAATGATGTGCCATAGAGATTCTGGATTCTGTTATCTTCCTCTGAAGAGCATTCAGTTTTGTTCTGACAAACTACTTTATTTGTGGAAGATCATCTTGAGCTTTTAGAGCTTGTTTTATGCTTTTTTTGTGTATGTGTGGGCATTCTGGGAAAGGTCAAGGTGTTTTCTAAGCCCCTCTACTTCATAGTACTCAAGTTGTAAAATCCCCTGTGGATCTTGTTGAGGCTTGTTTTCAGGCTTTATTAGAACAGGTCTAGAGTAGTCCTTACTTTAGGATCAAAGTCAGAAAACTTTTTCTTAAGGGCCAGATAGTAAATATTTTAGGCTTGTGGGCCATATGGTCTCTGCAGCAAATAAGCAACTCCGCCATTGAAGCTTGAATGTAAATGAATGGGCATGGATGTATTCTAACAAAACTTCATTTACAAACATAGGTGGCTATGCTTATAAATTATGTATTATAATTATACATTATATTATAGAAGCCATAATTTGTTGACCCCTGCTATAGGACATGGTCCTTACTCCTAAAGCACAGCCTTTCTGATGGCTTTACCAGATGCCCAGGTGTTAACACTCTGGCTGGGTCAGAACTCCACCACCTCCTAGAGCTGCTTGAACTCTAGTATTTCTGTTCCACTCTCAACTTTGTAACAGTCCCTCCTAGTAAACTCCGTGTAGTCCCACCCTATGCATGTGTAGCCTAGCCCTCGTACTACACAGATTTCTGGGGACCTCCCACTGTACAGCTCCCTCTTCTGTCATGGCCTGCCTCACAGATTCCAATCACTTCAGCAGTTACAAAATCTGATCCCTATCTTCTCAGGTCAGTGGAGGTATCATGCTCTACTGGGCTCTACCTCCCTACCTCGCAGTTAGGAAATTGTTCCCAGCTGGAGAAAATGAGATCTTACCTCACGATTTTCTCTTTTTTCAGTGATCATGGTCTTGTACTGCCCATTGCCACTGCCAGATAGCAGTTTGCTTATCTATTGAGTCCAGTTGTACAGCTATTCACTCATATTCACTGGCAGAGGCCTAGTCCAGTGCCAGTTTTTCTATCATGGTCAAAAGCAGAAATCCTCACATTCACACCTGTCCTCTTCAATCTGTTGTCCACTCTGTAGCCAAAATGCTCTTTCCTATCTAATCATCTAATCATATCCAGTGCCCTCCCTAAAACGATGCAATGATGGCTTATTGCTCTTAAGAGAACGTCTAAGGGACAGGATCTGTTTTGCTCATCAGTGAATCCCAACATACAGCATGTTATGGTAGGTATGTAATCAATATTTTTGAGCAAATGAATGAATGAATAAATGAACGAGAAATGACATTTTTGGCAGAGAGAACAGCATAAGCAAAGGCAGAGAAGCATAAGACAGCTTGGGGAATGGTGAATGATTCAGTGAAATTCCAACTCGGGATGCTGACTACAGATGACTCAACAGCTTCATGTGTAGAAAATGTGACAATTGAAGATCACAGTACCAAACTGCCATTTTTCAATTACCAAAGACCTTAAACCATTTCCTCAGTATGAAGCTCCTAAGAGGGATGCGGCTGTCTAGACAAGGCAAAGAAAGCTTTCCTTAGACCTGGCATGGCTGTGCTCACAGACAGACAGACAGATGGACCTGCGTGCAGACAGAAGGAATCATCAATTTGCTAAAAATAAAACCCCAACCATTTTTTCACCGAAACCCTAAAAGAAGAGAAAACAGATCGATAACAAGCACACCATTTGTGTAAAGTTGACGTCCTCCCCACATCAGAGGAAGTGAAATCACCTTGGAGACCAAATTCTTTCTCAGACAGTAGAGGAAGTGACTAAGGGAACTGCTACTTTAGAACCAAGTAAGGTCCCAAGGAGTCATGAGTTGATTAAACACATTTGACAGCAAATTTTACATAGAGAAAATTAGCATTTGTGATATTTAGGGAAGGGAAAAAACAGGGTTTGGGTAGAAATGTCCTGAAGACCTTTTGGAAAGTAGAGTTCACAGAAGTTCAGAGGAAAGAGAGGCACGAGTCTGTGGCTTGAGGCTCTGGAAGGAAGGACTCGGAGGGGATCAGAAGTTCTCTAAGATGCAGTTTTCATTGTGTACTAGCAAATACTCCCAAGGTGAAAGAAGCAATGGATGTGGCGAAGGAACGAGAGAGGCTTCTGGAGAGTTCCCTGAGGAGGCAGAAGAGGACAGAAATTCACATTCACTGAGCACCCTCAAGGGAGGGCACACTGCTTGCTGTGTTCCATGAGTTAGCTCCTGTTGTCTTCATAATAATCCTCTAAGGTGGGTCCTTTTAGTTCTCTTTTACAAGTAAAGAAACTGAGGCTTAGAGAAGTGAAAATATCTGTCTGAAGTCACAGAACTAACACACAGCAGAACTGTGATTTGGACCCAGATTTGTCTAATTCCAAAGCCCATGGTCCTTCCCAAACACCAGATTGTCTCCCTGGTACCCCTCTTTTGTGTCCAGTAGGTGGCTCACTGGTGGGCAGTCTACATTTCCAGGGCTCAGGCCTTTCTGTTTCCTGGCCACAGGGTATTGAATGCAGTGCTATGGCCAAGATATCATAATGACTGTATGGGTGTCATTTCAGAAATGGAAATGCTGGGCCCATTCACTTACTGATAAGAATCCTTTACATTTTCCTACTCTCGAGTATCAACAGTAGAATTTATGTGTGTATGCATGCATATATGTCATGGATAAAGACCAAATTCTAGCTTCACCAGGGGGTCCTGAAGGAACAAGCGCACATCCACCCATGTGTGTACGCTTGGCTCGTCACACTTAGGGTTTAAAAATCAATTAAAGAGAGACTTTGGTCTAACATAGAACTGATAGCCCTTGAAGGTGCTCACTAAGCTTAGTTTCTTACTGTGCAATGCAACATTTATAAAATTCATTGCACCTGTAGCAGGGCAAGCCCACTTTTCATTTGCTAAAGGTCTTCAACAAGGCAGACAGTGTGCTTTAATGATCAGCCATGGAAACAGAAGACTAATCAGAAACAAAATGTAGAAACCCATGGACTCTTCTTCCACTGTCTGCGTCATTTGGAGTGCCACACTTTGCAGACTATCATCCATTGTCTTGCACGCTCTAGTGTTTTTATTCAGGAAGACATGGGGACGTGAGCTAGAATACGTGCTGGTGAGTCTGCATGTGTGTGTTGAGAGCAGATAGGAGCCTGGAAAAAACATGTGCAAATGCAGCAGAGAGCAGAAAGCCCAGCAGGGATTGCTGGTTTCCTAGCAATCGATGACCAATTTCCCTCTGGGACTATTCCCAGAAGTGCAGATCATTTTAAAAATAGATGTGGGTCTTGGTTCAGTTATTGACTTTGCTCTACCCAGGGCTGTGTACAAGAGCATCCCCCCAGTAAGATCTTAATATCTTGGATTTGGGTTTGGATGTTCACATTCCTGGGACTCCTTCTGCAAGTCTGCTCCTCGTTTGTCAGACTCCTCAGCACAGCTGTTTCAACCCAGGGTGATTAAAGGATTTTTTCCATGAAATCAAAGAGGGCCGGTTATTATTCTCAGAGAGTCAGAATCATTCTCCAAGACTGAGCTCTAAGGCCACGTGCTTTGTGAAAGCCTCTACAACTTGCCTGGGCCAAATGCCCTTCCCGTCTTCCTCTGCACTCCTCAATTTCACCTGCTCTTATAGCACATTTTTTTCTAGACAGCCCTTTTTGTGTATGTGCTGTCTTCCCCAACAGGCTGGGAGCTTCTTGATTGCATCTGATTTATCTATCACTTTCCAGTGCCCAGCACAGACCTAGTATATAGGAGGTGCTTAGGAATGCTTATTAAATGACTGAACAGGTAGCCAGAGTCCCAGAGATTTCCCATTTTTCCTCAAGCTGCCCTCCCCATCCCTAATCATCAGCCCTGTCTTACCCAACCCGGAAGAGAGCAGACAGAAGGACCAGTGTCCAGGACTGCTGATGTCATTGCTGCATTAGCATAGAAACTGAAATGCTACTGTCCTGGAGGGCCACCACCAGGATAGGGCCAGCTACACCCTTGTGTGTCAGAGTGGGTCTTGTCTGAAAGGGGACGTCATTTCTGGCACCAACCACCTGGGGAAGAGGAGCTCCTCAGACCAGAGCTGGCATTTGTGAGCCTTGGGGGCTGCCTACAGCAATGGGGCTCTCTAAGCTTGAAATATCATGAGGGAGCTCCTGGCTGGGTGGTGCCATCTATTTGGAGTCAATCCAAAAGCTAGGAGGTGGGGCATCAGGCAAGGGGCTGGCCTCCAATGGCATGTGGATCCCCCACTGAGAGCAGAGGAGAAACTGAGTTTGAGTGTCGCCCTCTCTGTTCATTCTCTGTCCTCCCTTAGGATTTAGTCAACTCCCTTGTATACTCTGGTTCATCCCATCTGCTCTTCATAGGGAAGCCACAGGGTTTGTCTGAGACCAGGCTTGGGCCAGCGGGCTCTAAGAAGAGCTGTTACAGGAAGAGGGCTCAAGGGAAGGGTAACTGGAGCCAAATGGAACCACAATCATGCAGCCAGCTGCCTCTGACACCCAGGAAGATTCCCTCCAGAGCTTAAACTCTCTGGGTTTATGCTACTTGAAATAATGAGTCTTCTCTGCTTCCCAGAACCCACGCCTTCTAAGAAGCTGGAAAATAGAGGTGCTTCAGCTCACACAGGATGGGAAGGAAAATGACATGTGCTCAGTATTTGCCCCATATCAGGCATTTTACATCCCTGTTTAATCTAATCTGCCCAATAGCCCTGTGATGTAGATAGTATTTTTCTCATCTTATGGTAGATGAAGAGAACTGACTGCTCACAGGACAACTGTGCAGCAGAACTGGAATTAGATCCTGGCTCCTTCTGATTCCTGCACTCGAGGCTTCTACAGATGCCTTACATGCATTATATAGCTCTCTACCCAGCTCAAATCCCGCCCCCGGCCCACCTCCTGGACACTTTTCACTAAGTGCTGAAGGCGTGTTTTGACCTTTCCCTGCTCTTTATTTATGTGGGCTGCATGACTCCAGGTCTGCTCCTTAGTGATTCCACCCAGACCCTCTGGAGTGTCGCAGCCTAAGTGAGAAAAGCCCTTAGGTTGATCCGATCGTGTAGCCACTGCTCTCAAAGAACCAGTGAGCGGCGGAGGGGAAAGGATCTCAGAGACCATCTCGTGGAACCACATCACTTTTAATGTGAGGAAACTATGACCACAAAGGACATTGACTTGTCCAAGGCCATACGTGGTAAAGATGGGTGGGGCACTGGACCCAGACTCCCTGATCCTAGTCACCTGCCTCAACTCTTGAATGCTTTGGCCAGCAGGAATCTAGGGCTTTCTTCCACTTTTGGAAGAAAAGTCTCCTCTTAGAGAGCCACATCCTGCTGCAGACGAGTAGCCCTAACTCTGGAACTGCACTCTTCTTTAAGAGATTTTACATCTAAGATCCTAATCAGGATATGGCCTGACACTGCACCCAACAGCTCCCTGCAGAAGGTTGTGCTTTACTTTGGGGGCGATGCTGCTCCAGCTGAGGCAAGGCTGGGCTGATGCTGGCGTGGCAGCACCACACGGTCACACTAAACTGAGATGAACTGGACAAAGGCATGCTGCTCTAAGACAGGGGGACACACTGCCCTGTCTCTGTCTGCCTTTTCCTCTCATTTTAAACCCTGCATCCCTATCGCCAAGTCAGCAATCCAATTAACTGAGATTTTTGAAGAAAGCCTCAAAATTGAGAAACTAAAATATCGATTAGGAAGGCCTGCCATGCCTCATTAATCCAGTGGTCAGTTTGAGAGGAACTGGGTTGAAGTGGGCTTCCCCACCATCTCCAAGACGTTTCTAAAATGCTGATTTAAGGGGATCAAGCCCTCAATCCTAGAGATAAAGATCTTTGCCAGCAGCACCAGCACAATCCCCGGATCAGTGGAAAGTCACAAAAAGTACAAAATTCTGCTTGGGTCTCCTGAATTAATTATTTTCGTTATTTGGTGTCTTTCTGCAAACAGGAATATCCCAGGGTTGAGAAGAGCATTTATGCCCCTGAGGAGCAGTGTGAAATGGCACTGCCTGCCATTTACACCTCGAGGTGTCAGCAAGCCACCTCCAGCCTTTGTCCCTCGCCTGCCCTTCACTCTGACTCAGCAGACGCTCGCGCTCTCTCTCTCTCTCTCTCTCTCTCTCTCGTTAATAATAAACGGTTTCTCTGCTATATGAGCCATCACACTCTTCAGGCTGGGAACCTCTTCTGCCTCCATTGCCTGGTTTGGGTTTCAAGATGATATTTGAATGCCCATTTTACAGGTGAGTGAATTGAGATTCAGTAAGGACATAACAGTGGGTGGCAGAGCTGGGACTTGAAAGCAGAGTTTCTGCCTCCATGTCTGGAGGCTATGCATTTCTTCCTACGGGACACCGCTTCTGTACTTCCTATGCCATCTTTGCATCTTTGTCTCTGTTGTCCTCTGGAACTCTTCTTAGAGGTGGAGTGGACACTCAGTCTGCTGGAAGATGACCCTCACCCCTAGATTGATCTAAGGGTAATCCCACTCCCCTTGACAATGGGAAGGGTCATGTGACCTAATTCTGGCCAATGAGAGAGGAGGCAGTCTTTTGGGAAGCTCCTGGACAAATCTCTCCTATCTTCTAAGAGAGTCACAGGAGGAGCACTTCCTCTTCCTCCTCTGGACATCGCCCTGTCCATGTGTGATGCCCAGGACTGCTGCAGACGTCTTGCTACCGGCCTGAAGATGAAACCGGTGCTGAGGGTTGCTGATCTCTGAGCAGAGAGAGGACTAGAGCCCTGGCTCTTGGTGGCGTGGCGAGTGCAGACTGTCACAACCTTGGGCCCAGCTTAACTCTGGACTTGCTGTTATGTGAACTCCAGTGTCCTTACTCTTTATGCCAGTGCCAGCGAAGTTTCTCTCTCTTGTAGCAGGAGTGCCCTTACTGACTGGGGTCCTCCTGACTCTCCCATTGTACCTGGGGGTACACCGAGGCCTCCTCACTCAGGGCACCTCCCTTATGTCTCTCTCTGCCACTCTGCCAGGAGCCTTAGAGGGTACACAAAAACAGAAACTTCAGGTAGAGAGGCTGGGGGCTCTGCCTGGCTCAGGACAAATACTTGGGAGAATTAGGACAATTACTATTTTGCATTTAATCTGAGGATTACCTGTGTCTTCTGGCCACATACATATAGTACTAGACAGCCTTAGGTGGGGTAGATCCTTCTCCTAAGAAAGGAACCGCCCTGTCCATGGTCCCTGCTGGGGGCAAGGAGGGCCAAGCCACTGTGTTCATGCCATGTGAGCTTCTTTCCAATCAGGCCACAGCTGATTGAATCAGGCAGGAACATCTGACTCAAGAGAGAACCGTCCTGGCTGCCAGCTGGCCTTTAAAGCGTGACCTCTCTTAACAGAGAAAACATGAGTTAATCAAATTTCTTTTTGTCTGAGGAATTGGAACTAAAGACACAGAACAAAGTCATCAGCCAGTAGAGGGACAGATGTGGGAGGGGGCGTGGGCAGCTGGTCAGGTTACACTCCCTGTTACATTACTCCAGTGCAGTGATAGGGACGTTTGCAAACTCTTGTGAGCCACCTTGAACCCCAAAGCTCTTTCAGCTCTAGGCTCGGTAACCTCTATCTCCAGGATCCTCTTTACTACTCCTTGCAATAATCGCTCCTTATTTGAGATGTCTTTTTGCAGCTAGAGGTCCACTCTCTGGCACTACACACAGGCCCCTCCGTGCTTTGCCCCGCCTTATGTCCCACTACTCTCTCATGGGCACCCATGACCCTCCAAACTGAGTTGCCTCCACTCCCATAGACATGCCATGTTCTTCCACATCTTTCTGCCTGGGTTCATACTATTCCCTCTGCTTGGAATGTCTTTGTTCTTTGTCCACCTGGTCAGGTCATATTCATCTTCCAGAACCCAAACCCAGCAGCTCCATGATTCTTTCAAGCAGATATATTCACTCCTTCCCTCGTGTTTCTTTTGCATGCATTCATTCAAACAATATTTTTTTACTGCCTATGATGTGCACGATGTTATCGCTATGAAAAAAAGTTGGAAAAGGAGAGAGTGGTGGGGCTGGGGAGATGGTTACTTCAGTGAGGGAGTCTGGATGTGGTGAGGAAGTGACCTTGTGAAGGTCTGGGGAAGAGTGACTCTGGCAGAGGGAACAGCAAAGGCAAATCCCTGGGGATGAGATGCAGTCTGGTGAGGGAGAAACCAAGCGTGGCTGGAGTGTAAGGAATGAGGGCCAGAGCAGTGGTTAAATATGGGCAGGGAAAATGATACAGAGTGTGGTGGCCCTGGTGGGCCACTGCAAAGAATTTGGATTTGGGTCTAAGCATGAAGGGAAGCTCCAGGAGAGGTTTGAGAGGAGTGGGCGCCATGATCTGATCTGTGTTTTGGAAAGGGTGCTCTGGCTGCTGGGTTGTGGGATGGTAAGCATGGAAGCAGCATTCCAGGCAGAGATGATGGTGGTGGCTGTGGTGGGGGTGGGGGGTGAGGAGTGTAGCAGGACTGGGATCTCCTTTGAAGGAAGAGCTGACAAGACTTGTTGATGGGCTGGATGTGGGAGGGAAGATAAGGGGAAGATAAAGGGAATTGAATTTCAGATTGGGTCCTGAGGAATTTGGTGAATGGAGGCACCATTTATGAGATGGAAACAAGTGAGGAATGAGTCTGGGAGTGGAAACCAAGAGTTGAGTTTGGACCTAGCACTTACCAAACACATTGCAAGACTTGGTTACAAATCTCGGACTTGAGAGAGTCCACACATTTTTTCACCTCTCTCTCTCTCATTCTACTTAGCACATGTCCTCACAAATAGTAGATACTTAGTCCATTCTTGATGAATGCTTTGATTTTCACAATGTTCTTTTTCCTGAAAAATTGCAAATGGTACCCAGATATGCTTCCTTTCATTAGCTCACTTGATCACCACCAAGCCATTTCATTTTCATTTTTGATGACTCTCCAAATGGCAGTTCCAAGTCTGTCTGACCTCCCCCTTACACATCCCCCTCCATCAGTCCTTTCACAGTGAAACAAAACCCAGATGGGTACCAGGGGAGCCTTCAAGTTAAAGACGCGCTTTGGTAGGTTCTGTATTAGCATTCCTTGGTTTGGAAGGTGTCATGGTCTGTTCCCACTGGCTTGTGCCAAATTGGCCAATTAATCACCACTCAGATACTGAGCACCTTTTGTAATACGCCCTTGCTGCCTAGCGCTTTGTAGTTTACAAAGCATTTTTATATATCCTCTCATTGGACTTATGCAACCAACCTCTGAATTGACAGGACAGGTCTCCAGATATTCAATTCCCTATTTCAACTTCCAAAACTTGTAACCAAGGGTCTTAACTAAGACTGTCCCCTCTGCCTGAAGTGTCCTTGCCTTCCTTGTTGGCCTGGGAGACTTCCACTTAACCTTCCAGAATCATCTTAAATACCTTCCCTGACCCTTAGGCAGAGTTACTCACTCCTCCCTTCCTCCTCTATGTTACCTGGGCCATGTGGATGTGCCTACCTTTGCAGTTATTGTGCCGTATGGCGTAGCTATAGATATGTATAGAATGGATGGTACATGTGTAAGTATCTGTCTCCCTAGTAGATAATATTCTCCTTGAAGGGAGGGAATATATCTCATTCATCTCAGGGTCCCAATGCCTGACATATCCTCTCACACATAGTTAGCAATCAATAAATGAATGACGATATGGGTATTTTAAAAGTCTGAGGTCATATTGTGGGGACTGTGCATATTTTGCTAAGGAATATGGACCTCAGCCTACAGGCATAAAAGAGCCAATGGAAGCTTCATTTATATCACAAAAGGCAGATGGCGGGCTCATTTCACAGAATTTATTTCCCTGAAAGCTGATGAGGTCTGATTTATGTCTTCCCTTGAAGGTCAGGTTCTGGATGGCTCAACTTACTCTGTCTTCCTCTCTAACAAGGGCTTTCATGAGGATAGGATGGTGGGAATTGTGTCAGTTACACACAGCCCATTCAATCGCCCTACCCAGGGAACTTCAGGAAATTGCATTTCAACTCATGGAACTTCCACTGAGCATTCACTATGTGCCTGGAAATGTGCTCGATGTTGTGGTGATAAGGCAAGGTGCTTGGGAGCCTCCTTTGCCAAAAATCTGAAAGTGGGGCCTGTGGAGCATGTGGATGTGTGACGTGTCTGGGTCCCCAGTCTTGCAGCCTTCATCCCATGCTGTTGTGATTGCTTCCAGAGGAGCTGGAGCCTGGCTGTGATCGATGAGCCCCTGTCACCCTCATGACACACTCTCCTGAACCATTTCACTGGCACTCAGGTGAGCCTGTGGTACCGGGCTGATGGGATGGGCCCCAGGGAGTGAGACAGTGGAGGGCAGCCACCATGATGGATGTGAGTGTCAAAGCTGCTCACCAGAAGACTTAATTTTCTTCCTCAGGCTCTTCCTTCTGCCACATATTCATCCATTCATCCATCTACTCCTGTGTCTATCCATGCATGCATTCATTCATTTATTCATTCATATACTCCTTCAGATATTTATCTTTAAAGTGCATATCTGTGTGTCTTCCTTGTTACATATTCATCCATCCATCCATCCATGCACCCGTCCACTTACTTTTTCATCTACTCATTAATATCTTTATATTTAAAGCACACATCTGCCTGTCCTTATTGATGCATATCCATCCACCCACCCACCCATCCATTTAAATCTTTACCTTTAGAACACATATCATTTCCTTGCTCAAAAACCCTGAGTGGTTCTCAAGTGCTACAACCTGGGAGCAAAGTTGCTTACCTTAGCACTCATCTTTAGCCTTTATTTCCTGACATATCTACACGAGCCATCCCTTAGCCAAATGGCTCTGCTCATCTTCCCCTGGCAACCTGGATCTTGCCTCCTCTCCTTCCTTCCCACCATCTTCTCCCTTCCTCAGTGCCCTCCCCATCACTCCTATCCACTGCTTGTTTGTTGCAGTCCAACTCTTCATTCACTCAAATTTTCACTCCTCATGAGACTGTCCACTTTACTCCAGCACTAACTGTTTGTTTCCTGGGTGATCCATCCCTTCTCTGAATTCCTAAAGCTCTTAGCATCTGACCCATCCTTTGGGTACTTGGCTCTTGTGTCCTTGTACTGACCTTTTTATAAATATGGTCTTTCTCTCAAGACACCTGCCCTCACTCGGTGCTACTGAGGACTAATTCCTTTGACTGTGTCCCACCTAGCCCTGAGCCCACTGGGACTCAGAGAGAGAAATCCAGAATGAGTCTTGCTACTTCAAGCCTTGTGCCCACTGTTCCAGGCCCGAGTCCTGTGAGGCTCCAACCTGAAGCCTCCATTCTCAGACCACCAGTACCTACAAGGACAGTTCAAGGTGGGGCTCACCTAGAAGCCTGCTTAGCCTTGATGCTTGAGCTGCTTCTCCGGGCCCCAGCATTGGGATAGAACCTGTCTCTTTTACCCCAAATCTGATGAGCACTCTCTGTGAACTGACTGGTCCCAGAGAACCATGCCGCTGCTGCGTGTGTGTCTTTGTCATCTTCTGTGTTGCTTACCCATTGCTGCACAACCACTTCAAAAACCTATTATTTCTCATGATTCTGTGGGTGGCTGGGTGGTTCTTCCACTGGTTTTGCCTCGCTTCATTTAGGCGACTACAATCTGTATTGGGGCATCAGGGATGGCTCTACCCATGTGTCTGGGGCCTCAGCTGGGGTGACGGAAATGGGGTCTCATCCTCCACGTGGCCTCTTTGTCTCCACTGTGGCCTCTCATCCTTGAGGAGGCCAGACTGGGTTTATTCAGAATGAGGCAGTCTCGAGGTTCCAAGAGTGTGAAAACAGAAGCTGCATGACCTCTCCAGGCCTTGGCTCTGGAACTCACCCAATATCTCTTCCACCACATCCTATTGGTCAAAGCAAGTCACAAGGCCAGCCCAGATTCAAGGGGTTGGGGAAAGCAATTTCACTTCTTGATGCGAGGAGCTCTGAAATATTGGGGCCAGCTTTTTCAATCTATCAGCCCCATCTACCCTGTTCCACCCACCAGACTGATCTCCCCTGGGCAGTATACTGTTCCAGATCAAGGCCAGTTCCCCACTTTGGGAGATGGTATATAACACCATCAGGGCTACTACCTCAGGGGCCATGCCTCTAGCTGGGTCTTCTAGAGCATCTTCCTGATAGGATCTTCCCAACACGATCTCGGAGGGCAGGGGCTGTGCCTGGGCCCCATCACTCTCTACATACTATCCTACTGAGCATTTTCCACAGCAGTTTTCACCATCTACACTCTACCTTTTGCTGTTGTTTTGTTTACTTGTGCATTGTTTGTCTTTTCCACTGAAAGGAGACCTTCATGTAGGGACTCTGTTTTTTCACTGACAGATGACCAGCATCTAGAGGCATACTGAGCACATAGTGGGTGCTCAGTAATTATTTTTTAAATGAATGAAAGCTCCCTGAAGACCGTGATCAGGCTTTAAACCCATTCACAGCCCCTCTGCCAGCTCCTGTCGTAGAAGACGCCCATAAACATCGTTATTTGAGGATGTCATTAATTTATCACACATGGTGTGAAATGTTATGAAGGCTGCAGAGGTTCTCTTTATGCCAATTTGATAAATGCTTCTAAGAGTCTTCTATGTGTCCTGAGAGGCTGCTTGTCCTTGGAAGTGTGTAATTTCTTTGGCAAGACAAAGTTCAAACATCTGGAAAGACAAGAGGATATTGTCTGTTTTGTTCAAATTCCTTCAAATAAACTTATCTTGGCCATTCAGATGTGTGCTGGGTGGACATGAGAAATAAAAAGTAAAAACCCCACCACCACTCTGACCTCGCACTAAGGGGTTTACCAGCAATCCCCCGACTCCCCAGGTGTTTGTTCAGATGGGGCTGCTCATTGAGGTGAAGTTCCAGGTAACAGGAGGCATTATATGGGAGAGATTTCTGGTCTTTTCTCTGGTGGGGGATGGAGACTGTGCTCTGGTCCTTCCCTGAAGCTAGAAAATCCAGTGCTCAGAGTATACCCCAGCCAATTGGCCACATTGAGCAATGCATTCAGTTTACACCAGCCAAGAGATGGATGAGCTTTCTATGCACATATATTAGCAGGGTTTTGGCTGGAGGTCACTTGCTACTCCTATTAAATGTGGCTTCCCCACCCAGGAGCTTGTATGGGATCACTCACCCCTATTGGCTCAGGGCCCAGGAGGCCTCAGAGAGACCCTACATGATCAACCGTACAGACTCCTGGCTTTCTGAACAGGGAGACATCCACCAGAGGGTAGAAGTCTTGTGGTCCTGCTGCCAGGGTCCCAGAAAGTTAGCAGTGATATTCACAACCACCACCTTGGCAGTGTGTGTTTCTGTGCTAGGCAGTGTCATGGCAGAGCTCGAGTTGCCTTCAGAATCTTGGCCACATCTCCCACACTCATAGGCTCCCCCAAGCATAGCAAAGGATGGGGGACCCAGTGAGCCTACTGCCCTTACCAGGTCCCAAACCCTGACCATGAGTGAGGAGATCTAAAACTGAGGGTGGGGAGCTCCTGACTCCAGATCCCAGTGAGGATAGGGCCCAGAGTTTCAGGTTTATCTGTAGATCAAATCTTATTACACCAGGCCCAGCTGCTCACCTGAATCAAGGCTGAGTCAGTGTGAGGGACCGTACCAATGAGCACTCCTAAGTAGAACACGAGGCCATCCTTATGGAGATCTCCATAGGAGTGACTGGCACTGTCCATTACACCTCCACGCTTTCCATGAACTGGCCTAGCTCAAAGCATGCAGCTGCCATCTCCGGGAACACTCCCATTCTCTGCCCTTCTCCTGCCATCAGCCATCCACACTGCCTGTGCCCAATGACGGGCCCACTCCACCTGCCGCCACTGTCCCCAGGGACTGTCACAAGCATCTGCCTATTAGGTTTTGAAGGTGACTATAGAACGGCCTGGAATCCTGAATCTTAGTTCTTCCAGAACTAAATTTGCTCTCAGAGTCTGAAACCGAGGACTTCCCAAAACACACACAGCTACCCATCTTCAGAGGGGCATGTGACTCATCACGAAGATGAAATATGGGCTTCATGGCACGTGTTTGCATGGATAAGCCATGGTCACATAAGAGATTCAGCATTAGATGGACAACAGATTCTCCCCTTAGCCCCCCCAAGACACCCTGCTCCAACCTGGGTTAAATGGGGCCACTAGACCATTTAGAAGACCCTACTATTTTCTGCAGCATTTCATTTTATTTACGTTACACATATACAAAAAGTAGAGAGAATAAGAGAATACCCACCACCCACCTTAGGAAGTGAAACATTATAAATATAACAGAAACCCTCTGTGACTCTCCTAGATGTTATTCCCTGCCCACCCCTCTTCCCCAGTGATAACCGCCATCCTGAAATGGATATTCTCATGCGAGGTTTTATGCTTCTAGTACATGTGTGATAGTAAACATCAGCTTTGTCAACAGTTAGGTTTGCCAGTTTTAGATCTTTATATAAGCATAAATACTATCTTCAGGATCCCTTGTAACTTTCCCTTTCCTCAAGTTTTTGCTATTTAACCGTGTTGATACATGCTGTTATTTGTTTAGTCATCTACTCCCCTTTGGTGGACTGTTAGGCTGTGTATAATCTTTACCGCTAGAGTGCTGTCATTAACTTTCTTGCTCATATTTCTCTGCACCTGGAAGAGGAGTTCTCTAGGGTAGAATTGCTCTGTTTGGTTATGTGTATCTTCGATTGAATGAAGTATTGCCGAATTGCTCTCCAAAGTGGTTGTACCTGCATTAATGTGAGTTCCCACAGCTCTACAACCCGACCCACACGTGGTGCTCTCACACTTTTTGATTCCTGTCCATTTGATGGTGGAAAATGTTGCCTTATTCTTTCTTTAATTTGCATTCCCCTGATGACCAGTGAGGCGAGACATATTTTCATGCTTATTGACCATTTCTGTTTCCATATCTTTATCTTCCCTCTCCATATCCTTTGTCCGTTTTTCCATTGAATTGTTGATGTCTTTTCATATTGATTTATAGCAGAGTTTCTTAACAGCAGCACTATTGACAGTTTGAACCGGATGATTCTTTCTTGTGGGAGACTGTTCTGGATTGTAGGGTCTTTAGCAGCATCCCTGGCCCATTCCCACTAGATGCCAGTAGCAAATCTTCCCCTCCCGTCCCAGCTGTGACGAGCACATCTCCAGGCATTGCCAAATCACCCTCATTTGAGAGCCACTGATGTATAGGAACACTTCATTTTTCATGGATGTTAATCCATTGTCAGTCATACAGATTGCATATATCTTCACTAAGATATTCTGGGATAGTCAATAGATCTGGTTCTTCTCTATCTCAGAAGCTCGGCTTTGGAGGGAGGAAGAAAGAACAGTCTATTCATTGTGTACAAAGTGCTAGTTGGGATGCTTTCTCTTCCTATCTTTGCTTCAGATCTACAAGGTATGTGTTAATACTCCTATTTCACAGATAAGGAAACTGACTCTAGTAATTTGTCCAAGGGCACTCAGCCAATAGGTAGTGGAAACAGGGTATGGATTCAAGTCTGTCCGGCTGCATCAGCAGAGTAGAAAGAATATGGTACCAGGAACGGGAAGCTCTGGGTTTTAGTCCTGGCTCTGTCACTAGCCAGCTATATGACCATTTCCTGTCTTCATTATGTTGGTTTCTTCATTTGATGATGAAGAGGCTGGACACAAAATCTGAATGTTCCAGCTCATTCTACTAACAGAGCAGTGTGGTTGAGAGTACAATCTGAGGCCAGGGCTGCTGGGGTTGGGACCTGGCTCTGCCACTACCCAGCGGGTGATTTATCACTGACCCCCTCTATGCCTCGTTTTCCTTATCTGAAGATGGAGATTCAAACAGCCCCAAACTCCTAGGGCTTTTGTGAGGGTTAGATGAGACAATACATGTAAAGTACTTAACACACAGGGAAAGTTCCATAGATGCCAGAGAATGTCATTTTAATTCTACAAATAGGTGACCAGTTAGTCTGGATTGGTCTACATTTCACAGAAGCCCTGTGAAATGTAGACTATGATATAAAGAAACAATATTTTACTACCTTTAGATATAAATAATAACACTCAGGAAGAGTTTTGTCAGTAGGCAACCCTCCACAATTGAAAGGTGAAGAAAGAAGCTATCTGATAAACGTGTAGTTCGTGCAATAATGGCACTTAGAAAAGGTGTTCAAGCCTGCCTATAACTTGTCCTCTTTCCCAAGAGAATTTCACATCCCCTCACTCATCTGTGGGCAGCACTTGGCAGCTGGGCAGCGTAAAACTCTACAAAGATAAATTTTAACCCAGGGGCTCCCAGGGCTCTCAGAGTCTGAATGGGGTTCTAAATGTGCCCTGCCTTGCTTTCCTGTCCATGAAGACTGCATTTTAAATGGGGGAGTCAAGCTGCTCTGGACTCAGTAGATTCATGGGGAGAGGTGCAGGCTACCAGCGAACAGGGACCCCTTCAAAGAGGGAGGCGAGGGGCTCTTTAAACATGCGTACCTCGAGAGCAGGGGCTGCCACAGCTAATGGCTCTGCAGGCTCCGAGAGGGGCTGCCGGCAGAGTGTGCCAGTAATTAGCTGTTAACACATGGAAATAAAAGCCAATTTAGAAACAGAGCCCATCATTTATTTATAGCAATCCAGTGCAAGTATTTTTTTAAATATAAAGCTGGACATAGTTCTTAGTTAACCAAATCATCCAAGGAGCTCCAAACTCGCCTCCTCACTCACTCACCTTCTCTCACCTCCGCCTAGAAGTCCACCTAGATTAGACTGACCTGGCAGAGCCCTGCACCCTTCAGCTTTCAGGCTCCCATTCTGCCCCAAGCTGTTGCGCATGTGGGGCCACAACTGGATCGTGTTCTCTGATCCCTTGCGCTAGTGTCTCTGTGTGTCTTTGGTGAATGGAAAGAGCACAGGCTTTAGAGAGACCCCGGTTCAAATCCTGGTTCTACCACTTTACAGCTGTATGGTCTCAGGGAAGCCACCGTCTACACCTAGGCTTGTTGTAAATACAGGTATTAAATGTGCTTGGATATATGGAGCCCACGGTATGGCGCCTGGTGTAGAGCAGGCATCCTGACTTCCTCTTGGCCAAGGTTTGCATCTTTCTTTTTCCTTCCTTCTTAATTTCTAGCAGAAAAAGCAGGATGGCATAGAGAGTGATGGTTGTGGGGCCAGACTGTCTAGTTTCGAATCCTGCTCTACCTGTAACCAGCTGTGTGACTTACTTAAGCTCATGGTGCCTCTGTTTCTTCAACTAGAAAATGGGAATGGTAATGGTCCCCACCTCACAGGGCATTTGTGAGGGTTAAGTGAGCACTTGGTAAGAACTCGGTGCATTCCAGTGTTCTTGGCACCAGCAGTGGGGGTGGGGAAGGGTTACCACTGCCCGTACGCACCAGCCCCCGAGATGCTGAGAAGGGAAAGTCATCTGCTTTTCAAGTTTGACAGATCTGAGTGGGGCCGCATCAGTTCCACCAGTGTGGTCCTGGGGAAGTACAGAACATCTCTGGGCTTCAGTTTCCTTCTCTATAAAGTGGGGGTAATAGTAGCACCTACCACCAACAACCTGAGTGATCCTGGAAGCACCTTTTCCCCCAGAGCCTCCAGAAAGAGCCCAGGCCAGCTGATGCCCTGGTTTCAGTCTGTGAGACTCTGAACAAAGAGCACAGCCAAGGCCACTTGGACTCCAGACCTACAGCACAGTGAGCCGGTAAATGGGTGTAGTTTTAAGCCACTGAGTTTGTGGTAATTTGTTACAACAGAAAACTAATACAAGCTACAAAATGGAAGACTCTCACTTAAGGGAGGGATGTTAATGGACTGTGAGCTCCTGGAGGGCAGAGACTGGGTGTTATTTCTTTGGAGTCCCCAGAACCTGATATATAGTAGGTGCACAATAAATATTTATAGGTGAATGAATCAATTAATACATTTTTTAAAAATGAGCAAAAGATCCAGACTCAGTCTAGAAATAAATAACTTTCCAAAAAGCTGCAGGTTCTGGGATGTGCACAACCAAGAGGCAGCATAGCCGAGAAGTGAGTGATTAAGAGCATGCATGATGTCTGGAGCTTGAGGTCTAATCTCAGCTCAGTCTGCCAGCTGTGTAACCTTGGACAAGTTACTTAACCTTGCTGTGCAGTTTTGGCCCCTCCCAGGAATGTGACCTTAAACCTGATCAATAGTAGTGAAGTAATCTGCCTGATAAGACCCCTGCTGCCCTTCCCCAGAGAAAGGTGACCTTGCCTCAAACAACCCTTTCTTTTCTCTTGCTAATAACTTTCTCGTCCCACCCAGTTTCTGCCTATAAATACCTTCCACTTTGTACAACTCCTCAGAGCGCCCTTCTGTTTACTAGATGGGATGCTGCCCGACTCAGGAATCGTTGAATAAAGCCAATTAGATCGTTAAATTTACTTGGTTGAATTTTGGTTCATTAATAGTTGTCACAAGGATTAAATAGGAGATACACAGCATGCTCCTAGAAGAGCAGCTTGCCTATTGTAAATATTCAATAAATGTTTGGTATTATTTCACAGCTAGAGTCAGAATCCTCTGAATTTAATCTTCATTTTCCTAACAACGTTCTGGGTCTGTCTCCGCGCCCCACCCCCCATCCACACTCCAAGCCTCGTTTTTCTCCTCTATAAAACAGAGGCAAATCTTGAGAACAGTCTCCAATTTTAAACTTCTAACACTCTAAAGAACACTGGACACTTATTTCCATCTAGGCAAATTCCCTTACTTCTCACTGCTGCTGGCTTTTCAAAGTGAAATTCATCAGTAGACAATATCACAATGAGAGGGGCCAAGCGGGGGTTGGCTGGCTGTCACCCCACTGGCCAGATGGAAAGAGTATGGGGTCACCGGCGACTTCCACAAGGCTAATTGAAAAGGCCCAGGCCAACAGTGGCTTGACCTACACCGGGCAAAGCTTCTTTTTCAGTGGTCTCATGGATTCTCTGAGCCAGGGGGAGGAGAGGCTATCAGCTTTGTGGTGGTTGTTTCTCTTTATTGGACTCACGGTGCGTCGAATTCCATAAACCCCTAAACCAGAACTGGGTACAATTAATTCTTAATTATACAGGGACAGATAATCTGCATTGCAAATTGTCCACAGCAAACCTTGCTCCCAAATTATTGATGAGATTGCCACTTACTCTGCATAAGTCTATTTTGGCATGAATGGCCCTATTTCTTACTGTGCCCTTAGATGGTCCTACATTAGAACTGTTTATTGTGTGGCTATTTCTCTACCTGTCTCCCTACCTAGAAGACACGTTCCTTCAGAGGGGGCACCTGGCCATCTGTCTGTCGAACTGAGTCTGATTCTATGCTCCAACCACAACCTTCCTTCCAGTATGGAAGAAGGGAGCCAGCTCAACATGGCGACGTCCATAATCAACTCTAAGCACCAGGACTCAAACGCCAGGACAGTGCCCCACCTGCCTAGGCTGGTGCTTTGTATCACTGTCCGGGAACAATCTCTATAGTAGAAACTACGGAAGGAGAAAGGACCCTCTTAGGGCTGTTAAGGATTCCACACCCTCCTGGGTCTGGTCTTCAGGATGCTGCTTCCTGGACATGCCCAGACTACCGTGGGGCCCAGAGCACTAAACACACCCGTGTTCAAGGGTAAGCACTCCGGCAGCTTGTGAAGCCCCATGTAAATCACGTAAATGATGCTCGCTGACACTTGCCAGTTTTATTCAACCACAGCATGGGCAATTAAGAATAAACTGCCTCTGATTTCTCTGTGGCTGAGAAAGGATATTGACGAGACCACGTGCTGGGGAGCAGAGCTTGCAGGTCCCAGACACACATGTTCCAGGCTCCTGGAGAAGAGGGTGGGCTAGGGTAAGCCCCTCCTTGGGTTGAGCCCAGCGAGAGCTATGAGCCCCTTGAAATCTTTCCTTTCCTGTGCCCCAGCCTTGAACCCTCAGCACAGTGCATGAATCTGTTTCCGTAAAACCAATTTATTTTTCCATTTATCTAATTAATTGAAATTGCTAATACTCTGGCCTCCAGGTCATAAACACTGGGTAGTAAAACCCCCTTTACATCTGTCCCGTGCTTTAGTGTCTGTTAAGCACTTTCACATCCATTGTCTGATCTGCCCTTAGAACAGCCCTGTGAGGTGGGTAGGAAAGGAATTACAATCATCAGTTTATAAAGAGGGAGATGCGTGTTGCCAAGGGTTATACAGGTAGTACAGAGCAGAGGTGGGACAGAAGCTGGTTCTTACATTCTAAGTCCCGTTCTGTTGGAGTGACCAACCATCCTGATTTACTCAGGACTGAGGGGGTTCCTGGGATCTGGGACTTTTTGTTTTAAAACTGGGAAAGTCCAGGGCAACCAGGGATGAGTTGGTCATACTACTTCAGGACCTCAGGCTGTCTCTTGTGATGGAGTCCTGTCATCCCCACCAGGTTCAGCTGAGGAAGGTGTCCTGTGACCAGGCACAGGTGAGGCAGATGTTGCACCTGGACCAGTCAACTGGGGCTGTGATCTGAGAACAGTACATTGTGACTGATAGATGGTCCATCTAGGCCAGATCTTGGGTTGGGGGTGGATGAGTTCTGGAGGGACAGGAGGTAGGGCCTGGACATATGAGTGACCCCTTCTGCCTGGGTTGCTTGTGGAGACAGTTCACAAGAGAAGGATTCTGAGAGCCTAAGGTGCTGAGCCAGAGAGGGGACACTAACAGGAAACCCCTGGTCAGAAGAACCCAAGGCAGAGACACAGATGACTTCAAGGTGAAGATGGGATGGAGGCACAATGGGTTGATGGGACAATGGAGGACAGAGGGAATGGGTCAGAGGAGGGGAGGGCAGAGGAGGGAGGCATGAGGTAATCTCAGGCAGAGACGAGTCTGGTGGCCGCCAAATGCCATCTACAGTTTCTCTCTCCTGTGTGGGCTGCAGCTGCCTCCCTCCCAGCGTAGGTTAGCTCCTTCCTGATAAACTAGCCAATCCCATTTGGCTGGGGAGGAAGGAAGGGGAAGTGATTTGTCCAAAGTGGCCTGAGCCTGGGCTGTGTATTGAGCGCCCCGGTCTGGGCTAGTGGGCATTTAGCCTTGAAGCAGAGCAGGAGCCAAGCTGGCCACCACTGCCTCGTTCTCTGGTCTTGATCCACTCCCAGGACCTCTGGCCCCGGGAACTTAGCTGCCTTTCCGTGTTGCTTCAGGATGAGAATCTCAGGTCTTGGTTCTGTTTGCCTCACTTGATAGCATTTTGACTTTAGTAATGTGAAGGAATTCAAATTTGATTGGGAAATCATTAAGCTAAACCAAGCCCAGAACAAAGCAATTGAGTAGAAAATTGTGAATACCAGCTGCACTTTTCCTCCCGGCCCAGAGAAGGAGAAACCGTTTCTGAGATCACTCAGAGGCAGGCAGGGAGACAGGGGCCCTCATTGTGGACACCTCTCATCATGGGTACCTGTACTAGGTGCGTGGAGGTCACCACATGGCTGGCAAGAAAGGCCCAAGGGTTGGAGTCAATATGGGAAACTGTGTAATGCTGGAGGGAACGTAAATAATACAACAGGAATCAGCGAAAGATGGGGTTTCCCAACTTTTTTGTGATGGCAACCATGTAGGACGTTACAACCTGCAGTTCTGTTTTCTCTTCTGCCCTCTGGTCTTGATCTTTCATCTGATTTGCATTTTCCTTAGTCTTGATATATTCAATTTATATCTTTCTATTTTATTACGTGTAGTTTTTGAAAGCTGCCTCCAATCCTAGGTGGGACCAAGTGAGGAGTAAATACACAACCTGACCAGCCCCTCCACGAATGTCTGTTTTGGAGTCCCGTGATGTGGTGTAAGCCTGTCACAGGGGAAGCAGAGTGGCAGAGATGTGAGTGCAGGCCTCCCACATCCCCTGCCCTGGCCAGGCTGCAGCCTGAGCAGTCAGCCTCCTCTAGGCTGTGTCATCCCTTTCTAGCCCCAGGGAACCCAGGAAGTGTGCAAGGCTCTCCGTGAGCTGCCGAGGGTAGAGAGGTCAATGGCAGCTCTTGGTTCCTGGTGCCAGGTAACCCCCTCTCAAGGCCTTATTGGATCATGGCTTCCTGAATATCTTCATAGAGAAGCCAGTCTATCTTTCTGGATCTTTCTTTCTAGTGCGTCTAAGTTCCCAGGTTTTCTTCCCTTAGCCTGTCTCCACCATCCAGAGGGACCCCTTTGTATCCAAAACTTTTGTGAATTGAGACACCTCTTATAAAATTCTTTGGCTGTTGAGACAGCTTCCAGCCGGCCTCTGTGCCACATTTGCCTCCCCACAATCTGTGTGACAGTCAGGTTGATCATCTCAAAGTGTAAATCGTTGCTCTACCACTCCCCTCTGTAGAATCTGAAGACACTCTTGGCCTAAAATCCATCCAGGCCTTCCAGGCCCCACATGATCTCTCCCCGGTTCAGTCTTCCCCAGCCTTCTTGTGGCTTCCTGAATATGCCAGACGTAGTCCTGCCCTCATCTCTGCATTTTCAGTTCCTGTTGCCTGTTATAGGATCTTCCTGTTTCTTCATGTAGCAAGTTCCTTCTCATTCTTTAGGTCTCATATGTCATCTTCCCAGAAATGCCTTCTCTCACCCACCCATTTAAACTGGGTCCCTCCCTACCGTTCTGTCCAACCTCAAAACTCTCTGTCATGTCACTGACTTCTATCACAGCATTTATCACAATCTGCAGTAATCTTCTCTCTTTTTTCATTTTATTTTAACATGTCTCCCTGAGTAGTACCTAAGCTTCACAGGGCAGAGACCTTACATGTTTTGGTCCCTGCTATATCCCCAGCACCTAGAACAGTGGCTGGAACATAGAAGGTTCTTAATAAACATTTGTGAGGTGAATGTATAATAATTTAAACCGGGAGTTGGCAAACTACAGCCTGTGGGCCAAATCTGGCCCCCTGCCTGTTTGTTTGTAAATAAAGTTTTATCAGAATGCAGTCTAATTATTTACATATTGTCTACGGCTGTTTTGGTGCTACAGTGGCAGACATTGAATACTTGCAACAGAGCCCACAAAGCTGAAAATGTTTACTATCTAACTCTTTACAGAAAATGTATGCTGACCCCTAGCTTAAACAATAAACCTAACAATAGCTTAATCCACGTGGACATTTAGTATTTCACTTACCAAGAAACCAGAGACAGGAGGCTTCAGCAGCTCAATGACATCATTAAGGACTCACGGTCCTGCTATTCTGCCTTCTGCATGCCTGTCATACCTTCCCTCAAGGTTCCAAGATGGCTGCCACCGCTATGAGCATCACACCCTTGCACATCAGACTTCCATGGAGGAAGGAGTGCAATAAGAGCAAAAACTGACTTTCTCCTTTTCCAGGGAGAAAATCTCCCCAAAAGACACCAAATGGACTTCTCCTTGTGTTTTAGTGGCTAGAACTGGATCACATGCTCACTGCTAGACCAATCATTAGTAAAGAGGAAGAGGATCACCAAGACTAGCTCAGACCAGTCATGATTCATGCCTTGAAATTGGGTACATTGCCTTCAGTAATCGGAGAAGAAGAGAGATGCCTCCCAACATGCAGGAATGAAGGACACCCCATTTCTTCATATTGTAGATGGTTGTGATCAAGGACTGACGTTTGTCCACTCTCTCTTCTTGATAAAATTAGAAACAGATGGGCACATTCGTACTCTTTTTCCCTTTTCTAGCTTTCAGATAGATCTTATCTCCCATCCTTTACCCTCTCCATCATTTTCTCACCACCAGCCACCAGCCTTGGTCATAACTTCAGGCAAGCAGGTTTCAGCTGAGTTTATGACAATCCCACTTGAGTCAGATTTTCCTAAGGAGACAGCTTGGTCTCATGATGAGGATTTGAGGGACACCCAAAGGGAATGTAAAATGCCCCAAATTATATTCTCCGCCAGTCAAGTCCAATGTTTTAAACGTAGTTATACAAAAGACATTTTGGTTTAATGCATTGCTCTCCAGAATGCCTCTGTTAAAATGGGTGATACTTTCAAAAGGCCATGCATGGTGAGTTTATGACTTAATCCCAAAGATATGAGGTCACACATCATCTTAGACAGTGGAAATATTGACCTCGAGGGGAGCAGTGTTACAATGGACATAGCACAGGACCATGAGCCAGGATACCTGGATTCTCTTTTCCTTTGTCTATTAATTTTTTGTGCATGTAGGAAAATTCACTTTCTCTCTCTGGACCTCACCTTCCTCATTGGTTCCGTGAAAGGGTTGGATTCAGTGATATTTGGGAACACTTTCTGCTGGCTAAAAGGGATCGGCTGTGCAGTTTATCTAGTTTCATGCTCATATTATTGCATTCATTCACTCATTATTCTTTTACCTACTCTTTCAATATATATTTATTGAGTACCTCCCTGTGCTAGGAATTTTGCTAGACACTGGGAAAGTAGCAGTACCTGCCCTCAAGGAGCTTACTGTCCTGTGGAGAAGACAGAAGGAGCACACGAGTACATATAACACCATGTGACAAGTGTGATGATAGGAGAGACAAGAGTGCATTGTAAGCTCATGACAGTTCAGGGCAGGGATGGCAGATGTCACCTGGTTTAAGAGGTCAGGGGCTTCCAGAGCTGGCGATGTCTACATTAAGACCTGAAGGAGGAGTCCAAGTTAACCAAGCTAAAGAGAGGGAGAGGAAGAAGAATTTCCCCAATAAGGGTAACAGCACATGTTAAGAACTGCTAATAAACTGAATATCATTTATTCCATATCTGAGGTTCAGTTTTTTTCAATCAATCCACTTGTTATGTTGCCTCTTTAAATTATGATGGAAAGAACAATCAGATACATTTAAAAAGAAATTGAGCCAAGTGTATCCAACCAACCGCTATTGTGATAATAGTTGATATCTGTTTCATCTATTTGAAACCTATGATATGCATTTCAAACATACTATATATAATCAGATCCATTAATTTAAAACAGAATTATCAAATTGTCACAATATGCTAGGCACTTGGTTAGAGCCAGAGATATAAAGTAAAGGAGGGCATGGTCCATATTCTCCAGGAGCTCACAGCTTAATGTGGAGACAGTCAAGTGCATTAATAATCAGAGTACACTGTGTCCCAGGTGCAGAGAGAATGGTGTTTCAATTAGGCTGGCTCCAGGAAAGCTTTTGGAAGGTCATGAGCTCAGAACTGAATTTGTTTTCTTATTTATCCATCCATCTATCCATCCATCCATCCCTCCATTCATTTATTTTAATTGCAGTAAAATACAGATACAGAAAATTCACCATTTTAAGGCACAATTCAGAGATATTAAACTCATCCACAATGCAATGCAAAGATCACCACTACCCATCTCCAGAAACCTTTCATCATCCCAAACAGAAACCCTGTACCCATTAAGCAGTAAGTCCCCATACTCCCCTTCCTCTGAGCTCCTCGCAACCTCTATTCTACTTTCTGTCTATAAATTTGCCTACTCCAGATACGTCATATAAGTGGAATCACACAATATTTGTCCTTTTATTTCACCCAGCAAATATCTTCAAGACTTACCCATATTGTAGCATGGATCACTATTTCATTCTTTTCTAAGGCTGAATAATATTCCATTGTATGTATATACCCCATTTTATTTATCTATTCGTCTGTTGGTGGGCACTTGAATTGTTTCCACCCTTTGATGAATAACGCTGCTATGAGCATCGGTGTACAATATCTGTCTGAGTCCATGATTTCAATCCTTCTGGGTATATGCCTAGGAGTGGAATTGCTGAATTATATGGTAATTCTGTTTGAACTGAACTTTGAAGGCTGAGAATGAGCAGGAAGAAGCAAAAAACTCTATGGTTTAATGCCAATGGTGCGCTTCTGTGGGGCCCCCCACCCATTACACAATCTCTCACTTGCCCTCCTCTCAAGGACTGCGCTGTGTGTCCCACCATGAGGACAACCACCTAGGTCAATTCCAGTCTTCCTAGAAGCGTGACTCTGTGGTGCCCTGTATGATATGTGCTCCTTTCCTCTCTCCTTCTCCACTTCTACCCAGCCCAGAACATCCTAGGTCTTTCCCCGGGTTGATAATCACTCCCCTGCCTACCTCACTGAGTTGCTTTGAAGATGAAGGAATAACACCTGTAAAGCAGTGGTGCAGACTTGTGGTCATGGCTGTTGTTATTGTCCTCACTGTTATCTTTGTTAGAGCACTTACAGGGCTCCCAGTGGCCTCCCCTGGCCTGAGGGAACCTAAGGGGCAGTCACAGCAGCCCCCTGCTCAGGTGCCCCACTATGGGGAGGAACAGATTCCTATATGCACAACTAGGTCAGCCAGGCCCAGTGAAACAAAACCCAACTACGACATCTTAAATTACCGTATCTCTACACTACACCCCAATTCCTCCTGACACCAAACTCTGTGACAATAACAGAGGAGTGAAAATTCACCCTCCACATCCTGAGGGATAACAAGGAAGCCGGGCCACTTTTCTCACTTAGAGAGTTGACAGATCTGTCTGGGAGAATATGTCTAGAAATTCTGGAGCAGCAGCCTCCTGCCTCAAAGAGTTAATTCCCCAAGGCTTGGCTTATTTGATCTCAAAGGTCTAAAACATGTTTATTGAGAAACAACTGTGTGCTTGGCACATTGCTAGGTCCTGCGTGGGTACAGAAGCCTAAGACATGGGGTCTTAGCCTTCAGTCTGTTGTTACATTTATTCTAAGGGTCCTCAAATGCTCGTGTCTATTTTCTGACACCTCAGTTCTGGTTATATACTGCTGGTCTGGGCTCTAAGTGTGACTGCCTTCCCTGCTAAAAGGCTGTCCATTTAAGTCACTTCTTTGCTTTAATTTGGAGAAGCTGTCTTTTAGTCACTGACTGCTTGTCTGGTTTCTACCTATAGTCAATGAAAACACAGGAACCTATCTGACACAGTATATGATTAGATTCTAAATTTTGTGACCCATAAAACTGCCCCAGAGTCCCTGAACTACTCTAAAGCTCTGATAATAAACACAGCTCAGGGTTCCCCTTAGGCTCAGAATGGCAAATAGGTGCTACCTATGCTGCCATCCCTCAGCCCCCAGCAGGCATGGCTAATCCATCATGGTGCTTTCGGCTGAGCCAGGGCATGTCTTCTCAGCCTTTCTCCATGCAATGCCCTAGGCAGCCACTTCAACTGATCTGAGCTGGCACTCACAGTATGTAGTAGACACTGTTGGTGTCCTACCCAGATCCCTCTGGGCCATACACACGGCCCCCAGCTGCTGGGAGTGTTGTCTGTAATAGCCCACAATTGTACCTTTCTCCTGTGCATTGCCCTCTGCTGGCCCTGATGGGAGCCACCTCTCCAGGAAATGTCTCTGATGTCATGCTGACTGATACAGGGGTACAAAACCTGGTCCCCTGGCTATTCATACATGTTCATATCTCTGGGATCAGGCTTTGCCTGGCTCTTCCTCTTGCTCTATCCTGCTTCCCTCACACTTCACAGATTGTGTCTGGGAGCACACCTCCAATACATCCTCACACAAGAATCCCTGTTTTGGGTTCTGTTCCTAGGGATCTAAACCAGGTCATCTGTCCACCTGCCTCTGAGCCTATACCCAAGTGGGAGAAACCAAGGACAAGAACAACTTGAGAAAATGTGCAAAGCTTTCTACTCTCTTCAGCACAATAAATAGATAATCATCCCACAAATGAGTACTGAGACCCAGATCCATATTGGGCACTGTGTTGGGTGCTGGAGACGCATTGGCACACAAGACCAAGGTGGTCCCTGTCCTCACGGAACCTCCATTCCAGTGAGGTGGGTGTAGATATGATGGCACTGGGAGTGAGAACTCTCTACCTTGGACCAAAGGGAAGGGAGAGGGTAGAATGGAAAGAATAGACGAGATTCTGAAGTATCTCTCAGGAGACAGAGTTGAAAGTACACGTCTCACTCTGGTTTTCTCATTACCTACAGCAGGAATTTTATTACTTGTGGCTCAAGACCCCCAGAGATTCATGGAAGAGCTTCCGAGGGTTCATAATCCCCCTCCCCCCGAATTGAAATGCATGTCTATTTTTTCTTGCAAAATGATCCGTACCTTCCACCAGATTCTGAAAGGCATCTGTGAACCACGAAAATCAAGAATCACTGCCTAGATTTTGAGCCATTATATCCAAAGTTCTTGAGACAAAGATGGAGAGAAGTTCTTTTGATAATATCGAAAACATACACTTCCAAGGCAACAATTGTGTGTGCGGGCCCAGCTGCGATGTCAGTGGAACATCTGGCTGATGAATAAATTTTCCTGTTCCTGATGGTTCTGAATTATGCAGGGACTGTATTTTAGAGCTGGAAGCCTGCACACTACTGTGCACCGGATTGTCTCCCCGGGTCTCCTCGTTGGTAAAATGAGCGGATCTGCTATATTAGTTTCAAGGTCCAGCCCGTCACTGATTTTCTGTGATTTTGTGGAGAACCTCAGAAACCATCTCTTCCAGGATCTATTTAAAAGGCTGCAGAGTGTAGTGGCTAAATGCGGGGCTCCAGAGCTAGAAAGCCTGGGTTTGAATTTCAGCTTTGCCACTTGGGCGGGATTCCTTTTGGGGCCTCTGGGAAATGGAGATAATAATGGATAATAATGGCACTTCCCCATAGGGTTGCTTTAAGGAGCAGAAGTGACAACCTTGTGAAGTGCTTCGACCAGAGCCAGGCACATAGTAGCACTCAGTGAGTGTTGGCTCTTCCATAATTTGTACATGGAAGAGATAACTGGATGGCAAGGTGTAATTTTCAGAAGGTCAACACTGTGAGGTAGAACCCTCCCCGAGATTCTTGTATCGGAGTCGGGGCTGTCTCCACTGCCCCTCCCTGCCTGCTGCATCTGCTACCAGTCTTCCTTTCTCTGAAGACTGCACGTTTCCAGCATCTGCAGGACTCCAACAACTACACCCTCAGAAAAGCCCACCTCCTAGGCCTGCTCTTGCCCTGTCGATCAGGGAAGTTTGAAGACACCTCTAAGTGCCAGGAAGCACCCATTCCCATCCCCACCTCCACCAGGTCCCAGCGCCCCATCTCTGGGCTCTGTCCACTCGGGAAGATCTGCTCTGCCTCAGATGCAAGACATCTTGCTGGATCTTAGATCACTCTTCCTACGAGGTTTACATTTTCCATTCCATGTGTCTCTGGACTCCAGGCTGCCATTGGCCATCTGCCGTATGTTTGTAGGCTGGCATTCTGCCATATCTGACATCATCTCTGTGTGCTCCCTGCCAGATGGTTAACTCAGTCTTAACCTTGGTGTTCACCAGCTGCCTGTTTCTAGAACCTTCTCTGGGTTAGCTCTAATTTCAGGCCAGCCACATCTTATACCAGGGCATGTGTGGATTTGGGAATGGGTATGTCAAGTGGAAGCCTGAAGTGAGAGAAACCCAGAGACGGTCAGCACTGTCTATAGTGAGTTAGAATACAATTTACGTTACTATTACTAACAATGTCTTCTCGCACTCAGCACTTTGAAATGGACAAAGCACATTTATGCTCACTGTCCCGTTTGCTCCTACAACAACTTTGTAAGGTAGACTTGATGCTCTCTGCTTAAGCAGTTAGTAAGCTCAGGGCTGGAGAAATGAAGTAACTTGCGTATGGCCAGACAATATTTTTAAAAGGTAAAATTGAAAACCAGGTCTGTCTGACCTGAAGCCCAGTACTCTTCCTGCTACACCACAGCTGGGCCCTCCGAGGGTTATGAGGCCCCAAACAAGTGGGAAGAGGTTAGTAATACAGAGAGGAGGAGCAGGAAACAAAGAGCCAGAGGCTAGGAGGCCAGGTTGTTCTAAGGCACAGCCCAGAGCACACCTTGATGAGTTTGGCATCTTTTGCCTTCACACCTAGGTAGCCTTCAGCTGGATACAGAGCCCTGGTAGCCTCAGTCATAGGGGCTCCTATCCCTGTCTCTTCCCTTCCTGTCACAGCTCCCCAGAGGTGATGTTGTGTCACAGAAATGAGCCTGAGCTTAAAAACCAATCAGATCTGAGTTTAAATCTTTATTTTACTACTGAGAGATCTTGGGCAAGTTATGCAGCATCCCTGAGCTTCTGTTTCTTCATCTGCAAAAATGGAATAAACACATCTGCCTTGCAGGGTGGCTATGAAGATGAAATTAAATGATGAAGGCATTGCTGTCAGTCATACTTGGGGAGTAATGGCCCATGAAGAGGATTAGCCACATGGCCAGAGACACCCAGGAGGTCTCTCTGTGGGCTGCCAGGCCTGGCTGAGCTATGGCCTGCCTTCTCTGGGCTCGTTCCTTTTCTGGACCCCCTTCTGTTGCAAGCTAAACAGTCCCTCCCCCTAGCTGGTGTTTATGCTGTTTCCTCTGGCTGCAGACTTTCTAATGCTCCCTGCTTAGCAGTTGCTAAGCCAAGCTGGGCCAATTAAGCTGCATTCCTCTAATTGTTTTGGTGGCTTTTCTCTGAACTCCCTCCAACTTGTCTACAAATCAGTTCTAAATTTAGACTCAAGCGCCAAATCTGGGAGCTCTGAGCTTCTGTCTGCTCTAGCCAACTGAGAGGCTTGCCTACCTTCAGTGGGAGGGTTTGGGGGTGTTTCTCCTCCTCTCTCTCTCACTTCTCCCCCCTCTTCCCCTAATCATCAACACAGAGGCAAGAAATGACTTTGCAACATGATTTATTTTGTTTTCAGAGCGCATACTCAGTTAGAAAACGGTTTTTCTTATTCAAACTTCCAGGAAAGCAATGGTAGAGAATTAAAGGGGGGATTAATTGAATGCACAAATTATTTTTCGGCTCTGGAAACTGCACAGAGAAAACAAAACAAGTTTGAAACAGCAGGGGGCGGAGGGAGGGCAGGGGGTGGGGATGGGCATGGAGTGATTTCTTTATGTCTCTCTGCTACCTGCTACACCTTCCTGGTCTGCATTCTTTAAAGCAAGAGCCTCAAGTGTTGTTGTGTCTGATAGAAAGACCTTGCAATGTCTTCCTTAGGCAAGTAGGACCCTCCCTCCTCCTCTCCTCTTGTCCTCCTCCCTATCAATATCTGACCCATTGTCACCAGGCATCTTTCATACCAATAGAGCAGCTGACACTCTTGAAAGCCCTCCCCTACCCATAGTCTCGTTGGAGATGTACAGCAGCCTTGTGTGAGGCCAGGGCAGGTACCTGTGTTTCCATTTGACAGATGAGGAAATAAAGCCCAGAGAGGTTCAGCAACTTATACCACATCATACAGCTCATGGATGATCTCTCAAAAAGACCCAGGACTTCTGACCTCAGTCTTGGTGACCATCAGTGCTCTACAACATTCGTTGAATGAAAGGATGATCTCACTGCTGGTTATAGGATCAGATCAACACAGCCGAAGGTTATGACAAGGCTGGTAGAGAAGCCAGACTCTGCTACTGCCTTGGAGCCTCATTCCCATCAACCCAGAGGACACCTGTTGACTGTCCCCAGCAAGGCAGAGTAGTAACATGCCTCTTTGTTGTCAGCAAAGTCCCCAAGGACATCTCACAAGTTGTAGAGGTTGCCCAGAGGGCCCTACAAAGAAGGAGACATGATGGCTGGCTGGAAGAAATGCCTCGACAGGCGGCCAGAGTTTTGTCACTCACTGCAGACTCCACGTCTCTTTCTCCAGAGTCTTGAAGGGGTGTCAGCTCATAAATTTAAATCTGTCAACAGGTGTCGGGATCTAACAACAGGCCGAGTGCACGCAGAAATAACAATCCTGGCCCCTGCGTAGGTGACATGTCTCTGCTTGGTAAGATGGGCCTATCACTTCTACACACGACTTAAGTTTTGTTTCTGAACGAATCAGGTGAGATAATGAGTGTGAACAGGTTTTACAAACTAGAAAGTTCTCTATAAATACAAAGAACTCTTGGGTTGCTGGGATTACGATAGTCATGGGGTAAAGTTGGTCTTAACACTGGATGGAATCAGAGTTAAAAATGCCTTTTGAGGTCATGTTGCCCAATCCCTCATTTTGTGGGTGGGAACAGTGAGACCCAAAGAGAAGCAACACTCTGACAGGCCACTCGGTTGACAGGAATGGACGGTATAGGACCTGGTCTCCTGGCTTGTCTCTTTCTGGATGCTTCTTGTAATCTCTGTTTTGCTTTCCTTCATTTTTCCCTCTTTCCTTTTCTTCCTCAAAATTTAATACATGAAAAATGCTGTCAAAATACTCTTTATCCACAGCTTTTCCTCTATCCAAATATATATAGCCTATGTCCCATTACCTCAAGACCCTGTGATGTGGCTTAAAAAAAATTGGGTAACAAATCCATCCTGAGGGGCTAAGAAAGAAGAAGCTGTGGTGTCCAACCGTGCCCCTCTCCCTGGGGACCATTTTCATTTCAACAGAGGCCTTCAGAGACCTCAAAGAAAGAAATGACTATTAGTGGAATTTCACGTTCTGTGGCAGGCCATTGGAGATTTTACCCAAATACCTGTTGCTCCGGCGTGTTCTTTGGGTGGTGAGGCCATTTCTCATTGAGTCATTCTCACACTCTTATCTCATTTTTGAACCTCTGGCTTCTTTTCCACTGTGAGTCCATTGCTTCACTCTTCAGATCTCTGAGGCCCTGACCGATGGTCCTGACCATTTCCGCTGGCTTGACCCACAGAGCCCCATCAGGAGCTGGTTCCTGACATGGAGTGCTTGTAGGTTACTCCCTGGTCTCTGGGTCAAGGATGCAGCTGGAGCCTCCTTCTATATCTTCCTAGTTAGACCCAGCAGGTTCCCAATGTGTGTGAATGCAGGGGAAGGGCACAGTTTCTGCAGGGCGGGTTTCAGGGCAAAAACAGTACGTGAAGATGGGAGGGCTGGCATCAAAAGGGATTTAAAAGAAAATCGCCCAGAGAGATGAAGCAAACAGACAACTTCCCACTTGGGATCAGTTGTCTGTTCCCTTTATTCCTTCCTGGCTGGCTCATGGACTTTGGGTCTTATTTCTTCTTGCATGCTTACCGCTTGTTACAGAAGCTGAAATTGCCGTGTTTGATGAATACCTGTGCTAGACTGTGAGGAGCTTTGGTGCCTCCAGGACAAGGAGAGACGAAATGTCAGAATTTGGAGAACTTAATGTCAGCAATTTGGGGAAGCTCAACTCCCCTTGAGTGCTTTGTCAGGAAGGCGAAGACTGTCCGTGGGGACAAGAATGCATTCTCTGTGAGTGTGTGTGTACATCGCACAATTAATGAAGAGCTGTGCCTGTGTGGGCACATGCGCCCATCTACTCCAGCGTGTGTGTGTGTGTGTGTAGGGGTCTCTCCTGTATGCATGTGCATTTTGGAGTCAAAGTCAGAGCTGAAGGGACAGTAGAGATCATCTAAGTGAATCGTCTTGTTTCCTAGAGGAAGAAACTGAAGCCCAGGACAGATCCTTAGCCACCCAATGGGAACCTTGCTATCTGCCCTGGTATGGAGAAGGTCAGTAAGATCATGAATATAAACTCGCTTTGGGAAACAACAAAAAATGGAAAACGTGAGTGAAACCCCAGTGTGTGTGGCATTAAGTCCAGAACTGGAGGATGTTGTGTTCAGGAAGGACAGAGCTGCTTTGGGGTACAGAGAACAAAAGGCAATGAGGGGTGGGGGAAAGGCTATTCTCCAGACTTCCTGGGAGCTCCACCCCAAATCACACACAGCTGAAGGTTGGGCAGTCCACAGGCCAGCAGGAAATAAAGGAGACACGTGGGGTTCACTGAGGAGGAGGCTGGAGCAGACGAGGGGGTGGCCCTCTTTTGCAGCCCATGTGAGGTTTCCTAATTCTGGAGAGTGTCCACATAACAGGGGGTCACTTGGGGGTGCCGAGGTGCTCGACACCACCAGGTCTGGGGCTCAGAGCTGCTGAGGCTTCAGTGTCAATGTCCCTGGATGAGCTGGCTGGTGCAGAGTAGCACATGGGTGAGGAGACACGCTGGGGGAGAGAAAGGCATTTGGCCAAAGCCACATGGCAGGATGTGTTGGAGCAAGGGATGGAGCACAGGCCAGTGTGGCTCCAACTGCAGGACTGTTCCTCCCAGCATCACAAACCAGGCCAGTTGAAGGAAGACAGGTGTACTGCATCGAGGAGGAGGCTTGGAGCCCAAGGATTGGGCCATGCCTGTGCTCTGGGTGGGGAAGGTTCTGGACTCTCAATGCTTTCTTTTTCCCCCAAGGGGGTTGGGTGAGGGCTGCCACTCTTCCAGGAAAGACAGCTTGGACTCACTGCTCGTTTATCCAGTTGCTCAGGCCAAAATTCTCCAGGCAACCCATTCATCATCTTTCTCTCAGAGTGGACTCCTCTGAAATACATCCAGAATCTAGCCAGTTCTCATCGCCTTCAATGCTACCACCCCTGCAATCCCCACCACCACACCCTGGGTCTCCTGCCTCTCTCTGCTTGCATCCTTGCTGCCCTGGCCCCTCATCTCTGCACAGCGGCCTGGGAGACCTGTTCACACATCAGTCAGATCATGTCTCTCTTCTGAGGGAAACCACCCGAGGCTCCCACTCACGCAGAGCACAGGCCCTCAGGGATCTGAATCTCCCAACAAAGACGGCTCCGACTGCCCCTCTCACCACTCCCCGCCACCCTTGCTCACTGTGCTTCAGCTGCATGGGCCTCTCCTGTCTCAGAACCCTTGCACAGGCAGGTCCCTCTGCCTGGGATGCTTTCCCTCCACAGCCATGTGGCTCATGCTCCCCCTTCCTGCAGGTCCCTGTTCAAATGTTACTTTTTCATGAACACCTCCCCTGTTCTCCCCATATGAATAGCTACTTTTCCCTCTACCCAGGCCCTCCCTAGCTCACTGAGCCTGCTTTAGTTTTTTTTCTTCCTTTAGCTCCTACCTCCACCTGACATATGTGGGCACTGTTATTTTCTGGCTGCTGCAGTGCACAAGCCAGGGGGCATCCAGGAGGCACCCACTAGAGTGCCACCTCCATGCGGGCAGGGCAGGAACCTGGTGCATTTGACTAGCTGCTGGAGCCCCAGCTATAGGGCTGGACTGTGTTCCGGAAATGCCTACCAGGTGAAGTTTACCCCCTCCCCTCACTGTACCTTCTACCTGCACCTATCTCCTTGGTGCTTTCTCCTCTAGAGTGCACCCTAGAATCCTCACTGGGGCTCTGAGAGGAAGGCTGAGCCCTTTCCCAGGACCTCCTAGTGTGGCACAGATGGAGCCTGAAGGTGCAGAGTGAGAACTCCATTTTCAAAGTTCCCACGCCAGTCCTTCCCCTGGCTCCGCATTTCTCCACCACCTCCCGAAGCCCCACCTTCCTCCTGTGCAGGACTTTCCTCTACCCTCCCAGCAGGAATGAAGTCGCTGTTGTCACCATTCACTGTGACTGGTTGTCACGGCAACGGGGACAACAGACATCCATAGAGTCTCGGTCAGTGTGCACCTGGAGTTTAGCAAGGTGGTGGCGGTGGGAGGGGTGGTGGGGGCGGCAGGTTGCTTGTATGGGCTTTTGCGTGAAGCAGGCATCCAGAAGGGGAGAGCTGCCAGTCACCTCCCTCTCCTCCCTCCCCTGGCTGAGGAGCCTGACCCGGACTCCAGGACAGTGGCACGTGTGATTACACATTTGTTGGAAGGAGCATGACCCTAATACAAAGGCACAATCAACTGCAGGGGAGCCTGCATGGGGCCAGTTGCAGCCCCTGGGAAAGGTCCTCTCTGCATCACGGGCCCAACAGGCTCCCTTCGTCTGTCAGGGGCTTGGCTGATCTGGCCCAGCTCTCAGAAGAGCAGAAGGACGGAGAAATGGACAAGAGAGGAAAGAAATGCAAAGAAAAGTGATGAGATGGGGCCACTCACATAGCTAAACCCAGACGTGGCCCTGGTTAATTGCTGGGATTGGGTCCAACAAAGAGAACCCAGATTGAATTCTAGATCCTTCCTCTGGGATGAAGGACTGACCTGGCTACATGGGTTATGTAGTAGTTGAAGAAATATTAGCTGCTATAAAAGATAAACTCCCAAATCTCAGTGATTTAACCCCATAGAAGTTTACTCCCCACTCTACATAAAGCCCAATTAGCATTATTGAAGGCTAAGGAGTGCTTGGGGGACCCAGGTAGATAAAGAGTCTGCCAAATTCAGGTGACTTCCAAGGTTGTCCTGGACCGTGACACCCAGCAGACAGACTGCGAGGAAGAGTAGAGATCACACACGGGAGGTTTTTATGGCCAGATCTAGAAGTGGGCTTCGTCACTCTGCCCACATTCCATTGGCCAGAACTCCTTTACATGGCCCCATCTAACAGCAAAGGCTTCTGGGAAATGTAGTCTAGTTGTGTGGCCAGGAAGAAGAGAAAATCCATTGATGAACTGTCTTCGCCAGGCTGGAAGGGAGCCTGGCCCCGCAGGCAGGATGCAGTGTCTAAAGGGAGTGGACTGGAGGTGGACAGTGCCCAGAGCCAAACAAGATGGTGTGTCCCCATGGGCACAAACAGCACCCAGTAATAGAAACAGTCAGGATTAGACTCCAGATTGGCCTGATGCCAAAACCTTTGGTTATTTGTATCATGAGGCCTCCTCCCATATGAACTTCTTGGGTTCTGCTGAAGGAGGAAGAAGGGAAGAGTGGGGGAAGGTAGGGAAGTAGTGGGTGGGCATGGAGAACACTAATGACAAAAGTGAGTTTGTAGCCGCGACACTGGGACTTACGTTTAGCCCTCGGGTCACGCTAGCTTTGCCCCATATTTGCTGCTCTTTAGGTTTTCCCCTGGAGTGCCATCCTCTTCGAGACTAGAGGAGAGCTCAGGTTAATGCGCACATCAGTGGTGTCATAAAGAGGTTGGGGAAGCTGGGGGTGGAATGAAATGATGTTACAACAGAATCCAGGAACACTCAGGCCCAAAAGACAGGGCATCCTACCCAAGGAGTGCCGTGAATTGGGGTCCTTAGAGAAAGAGGTGAAGGGGGGCTTTTCAACCTCAGGGTGGCTGGGGCAAGTGCAAGCTGGAAATGCCAGGAGGGTGGCCACAGAGCAGCCTGCTAGAGTGAGAGGCCAGGGGAGCCAGAGGATCCAAGGGAGGCCCACATCAGACTCACCTGGGACCTTTACAGAAAGACCCAGGCCCTACCCCAGGCCTTCAGCGTCAGACTTTTCAGAGGTGGGCCTCCAGTGTGAAAAGGATCCCCCCCAAAAAAACTGTTCATTCTATGGATGGGAAAATGAGGCTCAGAGAGGAAAATAATGATTTTTCCAAAGCTACAAAACTAGTTGGAAGCAGAGCCTGGCCTAGAACCCTCATCTCATGTCTCCTGGGCAGTGTCTGTTCTACTCCTATAATTTCCCTACACACACACACACACACACACACACACACACACTCTCACACACCTCTAAGCCCTGTGGAACCCAGGTGGACTCATAATCTCCAGCAGAAACCCCGGCACTGACAGTTGGAGGCAGATTTAGCTGCGTGTTCCCATAATTGATCCTGTGGCTTGCACAGATCTAATCCATATTTATCACCTCACATTAGGCAATTGGTCCCTTCTGTGCACCGGTGCAGCAAGAGCCCTGGCTGCAGTTTGCACCTGTAAAAGTGGGTCTGTGCCTCAGGGGTAGCCCAGGAGAGAAGACCCATCTCATCTCTGAGACTGGCAGCATTTTCGATGAGTGGCTCTTGTACAGGGTCCATTTCGAAACCCTTGGTAATATGCAAAAAAGGGGTTGGGAGTGAAGATCACTGGCCTGAATTATATAAAGTCTGAATTACTGAGAACTTGTAAAGACAACAGTTTCTAATGACTTTCAAGGCATTCAGGAACAAAATGGACCAATAGGGAGCAAAACGAGCCCAATTAGAGGGACTTTGGGGACCACTTTAATGAATAGAAGAGAAAGTCCTATGTAATTAACATGCTTTTTTGCTGCTAAGCTCGTAATCGATGTATTGGAAACCAACTAGTTTTGCTTTTGTTTTTAACTAAACGTCATAATTTTGGGGCAGGGGACAACATATGCTATTGCTTTGCATGGAGAACAATTAACTTACACGTAACAGTAAAGCAGTTACACAGACCGGATTATCAATCATTTTAGCCAAGGAGATTCTAGACCCCACGCAAACGCAGGCCACAGCATCCCCTGGCTAATTCCTCCCACCCGGGCCCAGACTGTTTCCCCAGGCAGCCTAGAGATATTCACACTCACCAGCCCCTGTCCTAGGCACCATGCCCCTTCCCCAGGATGCTCTTCTCCCTGTGCCCCACCCCTGGCGTCTTAGACAGGGCTCTGAATTCACTGACTCCCCCATGCCCTGAGAGAGCAGCACAGGCACAGAACGTGTCACAATAACGTAGTCGGGAGACTGCATTGATCTCCCGCTCCCAGTCTCCGTTAATCCATATTTTTATTAAACTTTTTTTGTGCAGGAAGGAACATTTAGAGAAAACCATGAAGGGCTGTCAGGTGCTGTTATTAGTCTTCTCAGCTCCCGCCAGTGAGCTGTTCCAGGGCAGAAATATTTGCCATTGGGCAGCGGACCCAGGGGCCAGATTGGAGGCAGGAGCTCATTTGGCCAACAGAAGGGAGAATAAAAGGCGGCTCTCGAGATGTCAGGAGGACAATGAGAGCAGCGGTTTCCAATTTATTTCACTTCTATTGGACGCTCTTTAGAACGCAGCTCCCACATCTGGCAAGTTGGGGCCATTTTTCTCTTAGAATTACTGAGGCTTAGAGCTGGGGTGCAGAGAACATCCAACTCAATCCACACAGCTTTATCTGGGTCCTTCGAGTGCCAGACGGGGGGCTAGCTGCTGCAGTACAGAGACCAAGAAGCCCAGCAGCAGGCTGTGCAAACCCTGGCTCGCCCACTAGAGTTCAAGGCTAAGTCCTTAAAGATGACCCCATCCCCGAACTTGGAACTGCTTCTGTTGTACTGCTTTTTATAGTATTAACATGGTCTGTGCTGCATCCTCACCAGACTGGGAATTCCTGGAGGATGAGGATAGCATCTTAGCCCATCTTCAATCCAATCTTTTGTTTTTTCTGAGGAAGATTTGCCCTGAGCTAACATCTGTTGCCAAACTTCCTCTATTTTGTATGTGGGTCGCTGCAACAGCATGGCCTCCAACAAGTGGTGTAGGTCTGCACCCGGGAACCAAACCTGGGCTGCTGAAGCTGAGCACACCAAACTTAACCACTAGGCCATGGGGCTGGCCCCTTAGCGCCTTTTCATCTCCAGTATTAGCATAGTACCTGGCACATTTCTAGATGCTCAGAAGATAACTACTGATGAATGAGTGAATGAATGAATGAGCAAATGGCTGAGTTCACCACACTGCAACTGACAAATCCTGGGTTACTTGTTGAGAGGGAGATGTACCTAGGGTAGGCAAGTTGCCACTAAAGTGCCACTCAAATGTAGAGACTGGAAGGTCTGAGGATCACCTTGCCTACTTCACAGGCCCATCCTTAGATCATGGTGCCTCTTGGGTTCATCTCAAGTTTCTACACCTCTGTTCCCTCGCCACCAGCCTAAGTGGTACAGGGCAGTGAAGGTTTGGAATGTGAGAGCAGCAAACCTCTTCCTTGGGCCAGTGGTTTGACCAGCATGTGCTGGACCCCCACTGAGTCCCCAGCATTGGTTTGGCCCAGTGGGGACGGCTGAGCATGCTTCAGAAAATCAAGACACTTCTGGCCAACAGAAGCACTGATTTGGATCACAGGACACAGGAGCATGGAAAACCTGAGAATATTTTAGGCAGCAGACCAACAAAGGCCAAGGAACTAAGTGGGAATAAAGACCTGGAGGGTGGAGGGGAGCTGATAATGCTCTCTGCCCAGGTGCAGCCTCCTGGGGGAATGTTCGGGATGAAGAAATCAGGAAGAAAGATCGATTGTGAGGATGCAGAGGAGGGAGGAAGCTCCCTCTGGAGACCACCTGCAAGGCCAGGCTCCTGTCCTCTGGCCGCCTCCTCCCTCACTTCCTGCACTGATTTCCAGGACAGAGCTCATCTCACTACACGCTCTGCAACTGGATCCAGTGCTCCCTGGAGGACTTGAGAGGATCTTAGGACAGTGGATGCTCTTTCCCATGGGAGGTGGGCTGTGGCTATATTTTCCTCTCGCACTTTCTGTGTAGGGATGATAACAACGAGAACAATGCATACTGCTCCCAGATGGGGGAAGAAATGGAGACATCTACCTGTCACTGGTCCCTGCCTTGCATCTTTCAGTCAGCACCAGTCATGGGTAGCTTTCATTCACAGAGAGAGCCGTCCCGGACTCCAGCAAGAGGGCTTTGGACCACTGGCTGCAGAAATCTCAGCACAACTGTGGCTGGAATGAACCAGCCTTGTGGCCGCCCTGAGCACCACATTCTTAGGACATCAGCAAATAGGAGTGTCCTCAGGAGAGGGGGAGTCAAATGCAGGGCCCTAAGAGAAATTGCTGGAGGGACTGAGCTGGTTCAGTCTGGAGACAAGTAGCCTCTGGAAGTCCCTGATTGTGCCTTCCACCTGAGGGGTCCTGCATGCGGGCTGTTGAGGCAAGAAGGATGGGGCTTGCTCTGTGTCACCCAAGAGGCAGAAGCAGAACCAATAGATGGAAGTTATAGGAAACAGAATCAGGTCAAGGAAAGGAAGTTGCTAGAAGTCTTGATGGAATTAGTGAGCTCAGCATCATGGAAGCTTTTGTCTTTCTAAACAAAATAACTCCACAAGCTCAGAATTACCTAGTTTTTCCATGTGTTTATTTCTTTTAATTCTCCAGTATCCCCATGAGGAGGTCAGGCTCATACCATTGTCTCCATCCTTAGAAGGTAAGACTGAGGTTCAGAGAGGTCAAGGCATTTTCTAGAATCATCTTCGCAGCATGGGGTAAAGCTGGGTTTGAAGCTGAGTCTCTTCCTTCCGGTCTGGTCTGCCTTCCAGTGGGCCCTAAGTCTTAGGGTTCAAAAGGTAATCTCAGGATATTGGAAGAGACCCATGCATTTTTGGTGTCTTCCAACAATAGGTTCCTAAATGCATAGGGGCTGGAATTGCCTTCCTCCCAGGATTGGCAGTGCCTGGAGGCCCTGAGACCCAGCACCAGGCTGACGCAGTGCTGGGGAACTCTGGTGCCCTCTTGACTTTCTCGGGTCTCACCTGGAAACCAATGCAGATCTCCTTTGCTCTAAGATCCTCCAAAATTTGGGGGGGAGGGAATTTTTGTACTCCCTTTACCTATCTAACATGTGGGTATATAACAGGACACAGAGACCCTCACTGGTATTATGAATTTTCTTACTTCCTCTGCATCTGTCCTCCCTCTCCCCCAGCTGGTTCAGCCTAATCTCATTTCCTTCCAAGTCTCTCTATTGTGTACCTGGATCTTGGCTCCTTAACCAAAGATCAAAGACACGGCGTTGACAGTTCCACTCAGGCAGCAGGCATCCCCTGCCTGAACGGAGAGTGTCACCGGGCAGTGGGAGCACAGAGGTGGGGGTGCATTGGTGATGCTTCACAAATACCACCCTGCCACAAAGGCCGGTCTTCAATCCACTTCTCTGCATCTCCTCCCACACTGTTGCAGCTTAACCACCAGCACCCCTCACCTTCCTTCTGAGCAGAATTCTCAAACGCTCCCTCCAATCCATTTTCCTCGAGCTGCCAAATTGATCTCTTTACAATGTAAAACTGGATTATGTCAATCCTCTGCTTAAGAGACATCTCCAGCCTCCCATTGCACTTAGGATAAAGCACAGAATCCCTGCCTGATCCCGCTCCCGCCTTCCTCTCTAATCTCTTTGTGCACAGCCCTCCCCTTGCTCTCTGAGCCACGGTCACTCCACGGTCACTCCAGCCTCCATCCAGCTCCCTGAGCAGACCAAGGACATTCCTTCACACACGCTGGTTCTTCTGCCTGGAATTTTTTTCATCCCGATCCCGATCCCCACTTGTTTCTTCCCTGGTATTTATCTTTCAAGTATCACGTTAAATGCATCCCCTGGAGAAGCCTTCCTGCACCCTCCGTCTAAACTAGATTTCCCCTGGAATTCCCACCCAGTGCTTCACCCTTTTCCTTCACTGACTTATCATAGGTTGGAATTACAGGTTCACTTTTGTGTTGAGTTATTACTTGTCGTCCCTTCTAGAAGACAAGCTCCATGAAGCAGGCACTGCTGTCTGTTCAGCCACACATCCCTAAAGATGCTCACCTTGTGTCTGGGGGGGGCTCATGAAGAAGAAAGAAGAGGGAGAGGGACAAGGAAAGGGGAGTGAAGATAAAATGTAGGCGGGAGAGAAGAGAGGAAGGAGGAAGGAGAAGAGCGGAAGGAGGAGGAGGCTGGGCGGGGGAAGAGGACATGGAGGGGAGGAGGGTTCATAAGGACCAGAGTCCTCCTAGCTGACCTCGGCTTCCTCCTCCTCCCAACAAACAACCTGGGAGTCAGTCGGCTCCACAGGACTGTGGTGCCCTCACCTGACAGGTGGAGCTCCTGCACCTGCCGGCTCTCTTTTCCGTGAGACTCTGGAAGGAGTCACAGGGGCGTGTGTATGCATGCACACACACTCACGCACACATTCGGATGCATACCTTGGAGTCAGGAAAGACCCAGACGCTAGCACTGTCTCCCCACTTCACCTCTTACCCTGGGCTCCTCCCCCTAATGGCCTGAGGATTTTTTGATATAAAAACCCAAAGGGCAGGAAGCAATTGGAGGACACACCAAGCAAATGGCACCTGGAAAACCAGCGCAGACAGCCTGCAGGCCCCCAGGGATCTGGCTTTCCATCAGGACGGAATCCCGAGGTGCCACAGCTGAGCAGGAAACCTACAGGACTTCGAGATGCCCAGACTTCAGCTAATCAGGGAGGTGAGAAACCCGCTCAGTCCTCTGTCCCCCTGCTGGTGGCTTCTGCTGTCCCAACTAGCCCTTCAAGCCTCTGCCCGGACCGCTTCCTTCTCCCTCTCCCCTGCCCAAGACAAAACACCAGCATCTCTAGGCCTCAGAGCCCTGCTCTGCACTGGAGGGTGGATATCTGGTCACAGAAAAGGACTGGCTTGGGTTCTCAAACCTGGGCTCTGGTCCTGGCTCCGTGACCTCAGGCACATCCCCTCCCTCTCTCGGCTCCAGATGGCTCATCCCCAAGGTGGCCGTCAGTAGCTCCAGGACCCTGGCTTTTTGTGCCCCATGCTTCCTTTGAAGCTAGCATTCTGTGGGGCCCCACGCTAGTCAGTTTTTGCCGCATAACAAAACCCCTACAATTCAGTGGCTTACAGCAAACATTCATGTTCACGCTGACTGGTCTGTAGGCTGACTGAGGTTCAGCTGATCCACGCTTGTTAGGCTGGGCCAAGCTGCAGCCCAGGCCAGGTCAGACTCAGATTTGTTCTATGTACCCTGATTCCGGCTCGCAGACTGAAGAGGTGGTGGCTATCTGGATCAGGATCTTCTCACGGCCGATAACAGGAGAGCAAGAAGCCAACCAAGTCACATAAGCACATGGAAAGCCTCTGCTCATGTAGTGTCCACTGACGTTCCATTGTCCTAAGAAAGTCACACGGCCAAGGCCAACTCAGGGGGGTGGAGAAATATTCTCTGGCTACTCCAGTGGGAAGCAGTGCAGAGCCACCAAGGGTTCGGACGTGTAGTTCTACTGCAGGGAGGGAATGAAGAACTCAGGACAGTGAATTGATGTTCTGGAAGGCCTTTGAGAGTTGATGGATGGTGAGATGGCATTTTGGGCATCCTGGTGAGGATCTGAGGAAGATAGCTTGGGGCTAGGCTTCCTCTCATGCCCCATACATCTTGCCACATGGGGTGGTGCCCACTTTGGGCCTCCTGCTTGCAACAGAGAGTGCTAGTGGTCCCCAACATCCCTGTGCTGCTCTTCAGTTCCCAGCCTCCCTAAAAGTGAGGCTGGCCACGTGACTGGTGCTAGAATGCGCATGGAAGTGACATGTGCCATTTTCAGGCTGAGGTAGGTGAGTATGCAGCATGCCTTCCCCTTTGCCCATTCAAATGACACCAGGGCAATCTCGAAGCCACAAGAAGGCAGACCCACAGGCGGGTGCAGCCTGGATCCCTGAGTCGCCATACAGTGCAAAGGAGTACAGTCTGCATCAAATTGTGTCAGGAGCGAGAAATAAAATTCTGTATTGTCAAGTCACTAAGATTTGGGATTTCCTATTATTACAGCCTAGCACAAATGATCCTGACAAATACATTGCTAATGCGCTGCTAATTCACAAGCTCCCTGAGTAAGTCCATCACCTCTTCTTCTGTTCCTAATTTGGGCTCATTCATTGACTCACAAGCCAAGAGGGTTGAGGGGACAGACACCGGAGGCAGGACCCAGTAGGAGCTGGTACAGAAAGATCCTAGGCTTGGCCCCAAGAAGACTTGACTTTTGACAAGGAGGAGGATTGTGAGAGACCCTCGGGGGAGCATCCTGTTATTTTTAAAAATAAAATGGCAGTTACTAGGTTGTGTGTGTGTGTATGTGCATGTGTCTGTTTTGTTTTAGTACCGAGAGGTAGAGAACCAGCAAACAAAATTGACTACAATTTCCCAGATAAGCCTTGCCTTCATTTTTAAAATAACAGTAATATGTAGGTGAGCATTCAAACAAAATAGATACAAAATGAAAATAAGATTCTCTCTCCTTGCTCCTCTAGTCCCTCTGCTCAAAGGCAGCTATTTTAAACAGTATGTGAAAATATGCTCATATTTTAAACAGCATGTGAACCTTGTATTTTCTTTTGGGGAAAAAATGTGTATGCTCTCAAATGCACATCCACATGTATAGTCTTCTTTATTGAAGACTCTGTTCTGTATTTTGCTTTTTGTCACTTACTAACACAGCATCCGGGTCTTCCCACAACACCATTTGCAGACCCTCTCATACTATTTAATGCCTTCAGAGTATTCCATCATATGGCAGCACCATAATTTATTTAATATGGCCCCGATTGTGGCCACTGTTTCCAATATTACTTGTTTGCTCCCTTTTTCTCCTACGGCCAGCGCTGTAATGATGCAGTGAATATCCCTGCACTTATATTTATTGGGCAGCTTCCTAGAAATAGGATTTTTTAGGTTAAATGGAAGCTATGCTTTTGATTTTGATAAAGATTGCCAAATTGTCCTCCCCCAAATTGCACCACTTTACGTTCCTACCAACAGAACGGGAGACCACTACACACACCCTCGCCAGCACTGGATTCTCATTTCTGTCAGTTTTGAAGTTGAAAAATGGCATATTATTCTTTCCAGAGTGAATTCCTTAAAGGAGGGTTTCCTCCTCCCTGTCTACTGGAAACCTGTTTCTTGAAGGAGCTATTTCACTCACAGGCTGTGAAATAAATGAGACAGAGAACATGATGTGGCGTGCTGGGGGCTTCATTACTTTCAGTCGGAGCTGTACCCCACCAAGCTCCCCACTGATGTCCTCAGCACCCTGGAACTTCTGCTCCAAATCCCGTAACTGGTTCTCTGCCCTGTGAGCTGGGCTGTAGCACACAAATATAACCCCAAGGTCACCTTCCCCCCTTCCCTAGCCTGAGCCAAACCTGCAGAGACAGATCTGTGAGCTGCTTGTCATCAGGGCAGTTCAAATGAAGGCGAGCAATTGCCCACCGGAGATGGTATGGGAATGGGTTTCTGCATTGGGTTAGGAGCTGGATTATATCACATCTTGGATTTATTTCTTTAAAAAAAATTTATCTTCTATATTTTTTTCTGATTAAGAAAAAATAATGCCCTTGAAATGAATTTGAAAAATACGGAAAAGCATAAAGAAGAAAGTCTAAATTGCCTGTAATCCTACCATCCAATGTCCACATGTTAGTGTCCGGATTTCTAGTCTTTTTATACACACACACACACACACACACACACACACACACACACTCTTACCAAAACTATTAGATAATTCTTCCAGAGGTGGTGTAGCATGGTGGTTAATAGTATGGATTTTTGAATCAGACAGACTGGGTTTATATCTCAATTTCACCACTTTCTAGCTATGGGGCTATGGGCAAGTCACTTTCATCCTCAGGGCCTCAATTTCATTATTTGTAAAATGGGCATAATAATAGTATCCACCTTATAGGGTTGTGGTGTGTTACATGCATTAGTTACAAGTTAAGCTGGCAAATAGTAAGAGCTATATGTGTTATTACTTTTTTTTATTATTAAAGATTGCTTTCCCTTGTATGACTGTACCATAATTTATTTATCTAGATCCCTTTCTGTTGAACATTTGGGATTATTTCCAGCTTTCCCATCATAAATAATACTGCAATAATCAATCTTGTATGTGAAGCTTTGTAGCTATTTCTAGCTATGGGAATCACACATCTAATAATACAACTAATTTTGAAGCTTTTGATGTGCATTGCCAAATTTCTCCATAAATATTATGACAACTTGCATTTGTAGCAGCAGTATATGAGAGTACTTATTTCCTTTCTCTTTCACCAATGCTGGGTGTTATTATTTTTGAAAATCTACTAAGTTTCCCCTCTACCCCCCATGCATCCTTGAATACATGATTCAATAGACCCTTTAAAGACAGAAAATAATTTAGGAACAAAAACAGCAAATTGCAGGCATAGAGGTGAAGCCCAAACCAGGAAACTTACATGATAAACCTTTGAAAATGGAAACGTGTGAGGTTAACTCAAGGGGCGCCCATGCTAATAAAGCTAAAGTCTTGGTTCCAATATCCCAAAGAACATGAACACCTTGGTTAGGAGGGAGACAGGGTGGGTAAGAAGGTGCAGGTGCTGATCAGTACACAGGTGTCCCCCCTTCTAAAAATCAACAGAAAGATCTACATGAGCCTTCATCTTTTAGATTTCCAGGGACTAAGGAGATTGCCTTTAAAATAACAGTGAAACCAAGCAGCAAACAGTTTATCCCGGTAAATTAATAGTCGTAGAATGTTGCCACTCCCTGGAGGCACAACCTTGGCTGAGTCTCGTCCCCCATCCTCCCTTCAGGATTCCAGTGGGTGAAGGAGGCAGAGGGTCCCAGACGGTGCTCTCAAAGATCACTTCCAGCTCTGACATTTCACCAGACTGGACTACCTGAGCTTACAAAAGAGATTAGCCGTGTACACCGCAACACGTTTTAAACCATGGCCCTTGAGCCGTGCGTGTAATTGGAGGCACTCTTCAAAGTGACAAAATGCATTAGCAGGTCTTGGCCCTGCGGCGTCTCTGTTACCACCAGCTGTCAGCAGCGACTACAGCAGGACTCACTTCAGGAGGGAGTCTATACCAAGCAGGTGGGAAGGTCGCCCCAGTGTCCCAGCCCCGTCTGCTTTGGGTCCAAGAGATCCAGCCTTCACTTTTCTCTTCCAGATGTGAAAGGACTTGGGGGAGAGGGAGCAGGTACCAGCTACACCCACGACAGGGAGCCTGATGCAGAGAACAGGAGTGGGTCTGAGTCTAAGAGCCCCAGGTTAGCAGCATCTTCTAGGTTATAATCTACCCACATCCACAAAGCCACAGCTGAATGTGGCATAGTTTAGTGTTTACTAGCTTAGACTTTGGAGCCAGACCCTCAGGTGTCAATACTGGCTGCATTTACTAGTGTGACTTGAGCAAGTCACTTCAACTTCCTGAGTCTCAGTTTCCCCATTTGTAAAATGGGAATAACAGTAATACAGTATCTGTCTCATGGAGTTGTCACAGGGATTAAACAGGTTAATATTTGTAAAGTGCTGAGAAGCGTGCCTGGCATGTAGGAAGCTCAGAGAAGCATTTGGTGAATAATTAAGTAAACAACGAAGAGGGAGTCAGTGTGGTCCAGGAGACAGGGCAAGGGCGCTGGAGTCCACTCTAGCTCCGCCGTGCCTCAGCTACGTGGCCTCAGGCAAGGTGCACAATCCCTCTGAGCAATGGGTTCCTCACCTGGAAATCAGATTTTACAACACTGACTTCCCAGTAGGTGGTCTGGATGCGAAGAACTGGCCCACAATGATGCTCAATCACTGTGATTGCCAAATTTATTTAGCAAGGTATTCAGAGATCCCGTGTCGTTGATTTTATTAGCATCTCTATTTTACAGATGGGGAAACTGAGGCCCAGAGAACCTAAGTGTATTGTTCAAGGCCACGCAGCTAGACAGTAACAGTCAGGGCTAAGATGAGAACGCTGGCTGCCTAGCTGCTAACCTTACACTCTCCGGGATGAGAACTTCAACTAGATGAATGAGGCAGACTGAGCATGGGGAGGAGGAGGTGGGTGTGGGAGTAGGTTGGGGAGGACCACAGAACCCTGCCGGGTCAGAGGTCAGAAGCATCTCCATCGCCATGAGGCACAGTCCATCACTCTGGGCCCTGTCTCCAGCTTAAACAAGACCCCAGGTCAATACCTGAACCTTTCAATGGGTATAAAATGAAATTAGGACTTTGTATCCTGGGTTTCCATCTGAAAAGGTCAAGGCTAGATTAGTGGTTAGATGCCTCCAGAATAGCTTCATTTCATCTTAGCTCTTTTCAGGAGCATCGATGTTGAAGGATGTTGGGGACAGCTGCTTGCTGTTGAAGGGCAGTGTTGAGACTGCCGAGGACAGAGAGAGACGGAGAAGAAGGAGCCCAGAGAAGCATCTAGAGTGGGAAGGGAAGGGAAAGACCCTGTTGGCTCAGCACTTAATATGTGCCTGGCACGAAGCCAGGTGCTCCCACATAGTCACATATTTTTAATTCCTCTTGAGTGGATGGATCATATCATTCAGTTCAAAGGTGGGGAAACCCAGGCTCAGAGAGGTTGAAGAGTTTGTCCATGGTCACACAGAGACCAAAACCATTAGCTATTCTTCCAGAGGCAGAATATGGGATAATTTCCTTTATTTTTTGTCCAGGGATAACTGGACAGAAGTGGCTAAATACATCATAAAGGCCACCATGATGTGTTCCAAAGTGAGTCTGTCAGGAATGTCAAGGCCAGAGAGAACCGTGGAGGAAATGGGAATGGGGGGCAGGTCTCAGGGTAGAAGTGAAAGTCAAGGACATTAATGAACAGTCCTGCTGCTGACAGGAAGGGGGTGCTTATTGTGGACCCTTGGGACTCATCATGAATAAAATAGCATCCTCACTGTCTGCAGCCAATCTGGGGCTGCTATTCAGAGCTCAGTCTCCATCAGCCATTTCACTTCCTGGGCTTCGGTCCTCTCATCTGCAAGGTACAGAGAACAGCTGCCCTGACTCGTGCTACGGGGTAGTTGTGAAATTGTAAATAATAATAACAAGAGCAAGGGAAGCACACGTGACTATGACATGCTAGTTCACTATAAAATAACAAGAGTAAGAAAAATAACAGCAAAAATAATGAGGTTTAAGCACTCATTGTTAAAACCCCTGTATCCAGTCACAGCTATAGGCTGCAGCGGAGGAAACGCCATGGAGAGTGAGTTCTGCCACTCTACCCAGAATACTCAGTGGCCAATCTGACTCCCTGACCTCATTCTAGAAACATCTAATGTTTACTGAGCGCACACGAGGTGCCAGGCAGACACTGCTAAATGCTCGCAAGAACCCCATGATATACAATTCATTGTACCATCACTCCTTTTACAGTTAACGAAACTTGTACTCAGAAGGTAAGGTCACACAGCCAGTACATAGAGGAGCAGGAATGAAAACTCTAGTCAACCCAACGAAAGCCTGTGCTTCTATCCGCAGCTCTACCTTGCCCTTTTTCAGGGGCTGGCTCAGGTCTCTCCTCATCCCTCTGCCCCCACTCACCTGCTCATCTACCTGAGTATGGAATGCACCTTTCTCTGCCCTTTCTTCCTCATCCGTTTCCCCTTGCGGCGGGCACTGAATTCTTCCCAGCTTTCTCACTAGGTCTCCATGAGGGAAAGACCATTGATCCACAGCAGAGTGCATGGGAGGAGACAAGAGAGAGAAATCCATATCTGGGGTTAACAACCCGGTTGACTGATTTTTCTTCTCTTCATTTCAGCTGTGATTCTGGCTAGTAACCAGACATGCTGGTTATTATTATCTGTTAATACTATCATCCCTGTTTTTTAAGTGATCTCTGAACCTCAGGGGCTAGAAGCCTGGAAACTACATTTCCCAGACTCCCTTTCCAGTAGGGATCAGCGAAATTCTGCCAAGGAGACGCTCTTCGCATGATCTTTCTGAGATGGAAGAGAAGACACAATTCAGCAGCTGGGTGAGCACAAGTGTGGCCTTCAGCAGACAGTAGACGGGGACTTTTAAGCATCCTCCTGCAGGCACTGGGGTCTGTAGTAGCTTCCTTGCGATTTCTGCATTTCCATGTTTTCTGAAATACAGCAATACTCCCTGACCTCTTTCTCCTGGCCAGCAAGTGTTGTATAAGCCTCTAGTTCTCGATATTAAATACACTGCTATTTAAAACACCTATGGTGGCTTCCGTTTCCTGACCTAACCTTTGCAAATACATTAGATATTCCCTACAAAGTAGTAAGTGGAAGTCAGCTGGCACTTAGAATTTAAATTCCTCTGTTCAAATTCCACCTCTGCTGCTGACAACCCATATGACTTAGGGGAAGCCATTTAGTTTTCTCATCTACAGAACAAGACAGACAATATTTGTTCTGCTTCCTTCACACAATTATTGTGAGAGTTAAAGGGCCTAATAGATGCAAAAGTATGTTCTAAGCTGTACAGATTTCTATGCGAGAAAGGAATTACTATTTTTACCTTCTTTACTGAATTTCTTTTTGAGAAAATGTATTCTCATGTTGCCCATAAGAGAGACTAGCAACGTCCTGGTCAGCCCCACAGCAGATTGTACAGAAATCATAGCTAGCTTCTCACCCCTAGGAATTTAGGCCACTGCCTAACCCAGATTCCGATTCCACTGTGATGGGCTGTGATTCACAGTGGTTACTCAATTCTCCTTGTTTTCAACTAACTCTGCAACCTCCTTGATGGAGCCAAGTGTACGTCCCAAGAGTTCATTCTAGAATGGTCTCTTGTAGAGAGCATGTCTGAAGGGTTATTGTTTAATGGGTACAGAGTTTCAGTTTGGGAAGATGAAAAAGTTCCGGACATGGATGGTGGTGATGGTTACACAACAACGTGAATGCACTTAATGTCACGGAACTGTACACTTAAAAATGGTTATTTTATGTGTATGTTACCACAATAAAAAAAGCCCCCTCCCCGGGAGATATTGATGCCCACTAAAGTTTGAAAAGGTTTGTTATGTTTATGCTATGCCATGTTATAGATTATAATGTTATGATTTTATAGATCTTAAGAAGAATTCTAAACCCCAATACTTTTCCTATTAATGCCTGAAATGTCAATAAATTTATTCATTTTTTTAAAAAGGAGAGATCCATCAGGATCAGCCAAACTGATAACGTGTAACTAAGAAAAATATGTACGTGGGGCAAGAGATTTGCTATATACTTGAATGAAAGTACAGATGAGTCGAGCTTGTCTGTAACTAGATCTGTTGTTTAAATTCAGTTTCACTAATAATTTCAATAATAATTATGAGTTGGCCTTCATAATAATTTCAACAATAATTTTTTATTTGCACTCAATAATAATTTCAATACTAATTCAATTTCAACATATGAAGAGCTACTTTTCTTAAGCTCCTACGGATGTACCTGAAAAGTTATATTCTCAATAATAAATTACTTTGTCAAAAAAACACAATATTTTAAGAGGAGAAACTGTGGGAGTGTAACCTCTGATGTAGTGGCTGCTTTCATTGCAGGAAAAAAGAATTCAGAAATAAGGTTGGAAAGAATACCTGTGTGAAATTCATCCACTGTTTCATTCATAGGCAAGTGATTGCACTAAGAAATGGAAGCAAACAATTAACAAGGGGCCACAGATGCCATCAGTGTGGGTACATTTATAAAAATGAGAGCTTATAAATATGTCAATCATTAGGATGCTTTGTAACCAGAAGGGAGGTGACCATAACATCTCTTGTAGCTCAGTTTCTCGACTATGTCATGGCAAGTATTTAAAACAAATGTGAAACTTAAAGCAGAACTGCCTGTAATTCTTTTAAAAAAGACAAGCATTCCAAATTTGATGACCTTTTCTGTAATGATAAGTGGCTGTCAGGAGTATATTACCTAGCAGATATTTTCTGAAGAAAAAGAATGCACGTTTACTCTATTCCTTCAAGGTAGAGGTGACATTTCAACAACACATAAGAGAGCAATTACCTCTCAAAAGAAAGTCATGCTATGGAAAGAGTGTTTGGAAAAATGGATGTTTGGAAATGTTGCCTTTGTTATGTGATTTTATTGCCAGAAAATGATGTGTTTCCCCCTATAAAAGCTTTCATATCTGTACACTCAAAAAACATGGAAAGAGAATGTTCTTCTGACCTGCTTTAAAATCCCCTGAAAGGAAAGTGTTGGTGGATTTTGAAACCATTGTTAAAACCATAAAAGTGCAATACTTTTAATTCAGTTTGTCAGAAAAACTAAACAACTTGTGGGATATTGGAAAGTATCTGAGTAGGGTTGGATCCAAGCAGAGGAGAAGGGAAAAATCACCTCCTGCATTTTCCATACTAAACCTCTATTAACGCAGCCAAAGGGATCATCGGCTCATTACGCTGCCATAGCACACAGTTGGCCAAGTTCCTCCAGGTCTCTATGTCATTTCATCAATTTTTTTTTAAACTTAGGCAACTTGTGATGGACTCCTCTGTATAACGTCAAAATCTTCTGTTAAGGAGGTCCATTTGCCTGCATTTACCATATGGGTTTGATATTGTTTTGTGCAGTATCTTTTTGAAGCTGGTAAAGTCTTAAATGGAATCTAGTGACAGCCTGTGAGAAATGAAATCATCCTTATTTTAGAGCTTTCCCATAAAATTAGTAACTTTGCTATTTTCCTCTAGAGAGATTGATTTTTATTTGTCTCAGAAAATAATTCAGAAAACATCTTTAAGGCTATAGTTGTATCTGTAGCCTTCTTGTTTCTTACGAGGTAGATAAAGTGATTTTTAATGGACAACATCTATTTAAATATAGATGTCAGACTATGTCAGAATACAGGACTCAAGACTGTAAAGCTCAGTTCAGTTGCTCCTTCAATTAATTCTCACCTTTTATCCATCATGTGAATCAAATCCATGTCCATTCCAAGGCCTCCAAGACCCCGCATGCCTGGCACCCCAGCGTCTCTGAGCCCATCCCCTTCTACCATCACTCAGGAGCCACTACCAGTCATCTGTCTTTACTCAGAGCACATACACTTATCCTGCCTCAGGGTCTTTATACTTGCTGTTCCCTCTTCCAGGAATGCTCTTCCCCGAGATCTTCCCAAGTCTAGCCCCTTCTCGTTCAGGGCCAAGTCAAAATGTCACCTGTCCCAGAGCCCTTCCTCAGGCCCTCTCCCTAAGGCAGCATCACCACAGCCATTCCTATCCCATTGTCTCGTTTTTTTCTGCATTTGGGCTTTGTTCATTCACGTGTTTGTTTACCAGCTGTAATAGTAATATAGGCTATAATATAAGTAGTATAACAATGTAAGTGCGACAGGGCATGGGCTTTGTCTATTTGGTTTACCACTGTTCCCCCAGCACCCACAATAGTGCCCGGCACAGAGCAGCTGATCAATAAGTATTTGTGAGATGAATAAATGAGTGGAATGCTGCAGACGTCTAATACGGATTCGTCTTCCCAAAATAGATGAGGAGATGCGAGGAGCAGCAGGTGTGGGAGGTCCACTGTGGAGGAACTGGGGAACTGGTGCTTGCTGAATGCCCCATATGTGCTGGTCTCTTCTGATAAACATGTCATTCTCTCTAAGACCCTTCAAGGTAGGTGGGGTTGGCTCCCTTGTCCAGAAGAAGAAGCAAAAGCTTAGCAAGTCAACACGCTAACACCTGGAGCCATACAGCTGACACCTGGAGCCATACAGCTGACACCTGGAGCCATACAGCTGACACCTGGCAAAGCTGTGCCTTCGGGTCAGTGTATTAGACTCAGGACCTGAGTTCTTTGCCCTGCAGTCCTCTGAAGGACACAGAGATGCAGTTCTTGGAGGGCTCTGTCACCAGTCTGCTGGGGTTTGCACTTCTAATTATCTTCTACTAATTAGATCGTCTACTCAAAGATTTCTTCTAAATCTTTTAGATTTATCTTCTAAACCATCTACTAAAAATCTACTAATTATGGGGCCGGCCCGGTGGCGTAGCAATTAAGTTCGCGCACTCCGCTTCAGCGGCCTGGGGTTTGCAGGTTCGGACCTCGGGCGGGGACCGGCGCACTGCCTGTCAAGCCATGCTGTGCCGGCGTCCCATACAAAGTAGAGGAAGATGGGCACAGATATTAGCCCAGGGATAATCTTCCTCACCAAAAACAACAACAAAAAAACCTACTAATTAGCTATGTGACTGTAAATAAGGAATGTCACCTGTTAAATCAGGATGACAATAGTGCTTACCTTGGGGTTACTGTGAGCATTAAATGAGATGATGGTGCGGGTTAAGCACCCAGAACAGAGCTTGGACTATCATGTGTCTCAACATATGCTGGCTGATGGCATTACGATCACTATCATCATTGCCATAAATCTTATTGTTTCAAAGCACTTTTCTCCCTTCCATCCTTCATTAAATATTTCTATAGCTCCTACCAGGTGCCTGACACCATGCTAGGTCTCCAAGATAGAGGATAATAGAAGGCAATTTTCACTGAAGGTGCTGTGTGCAAAGCACTATGGGAGTGTGGAGGAGGGCGTGTCTCCCTTGCTTAGGGGATTACTGAAAAGCTTTGCACAGCAGGTGACATTTGAGTTAAGCCTTGAAGGATGGAATGGAATTCTTCCAAATGGATAAGTGAGGGCAAAGGAAAGTATAATGAAACTTCTGTCAGGATGGGGCTTTAGAATTGAGTCAAGATTTCCCATGGAATAAACAAACTAATTACAATTAAGGAAAAGAAGCAAACAAACATACACACACACAGAAAGAGAGAGAGAGAGAAAGAAAAACAATTAGAAAGCTAAGTGCAAAATGTGGCTAAATTCAACCTTTCTATCATATACTAGATCCAGTTTGATAGCGGCAACATTTTCAGGAGAAAGAATGTGAGTTTTGTTGTCAGACAGTCTAGAGTCAGCATAATAATTAAGCTGTGTGACTTTGGGAAAGTTTGTTTACCTCTCTGATGTTTAGGTCCCTTACTTGTTTAAAAAAATGGGAGGGAGTAACAATTCTTACTTCATATATTGTTTTAAGAATTAAATAAAAATAACGTATGTCAAAGCACTTAATATAGGGTCTGGCAAATAGCAGATGTTCAGTAAATGTCTGCTTCCTTCCTTCCAAAATCTGGCTCCACACACATTGACCACACTGTCAACCCAAACTGAAAATTGCCAAATGATGTCATTGTTTTCATATTAACAAACCACAGAGAACACAACCACTGAACTCAGTTATCAACTTAAATGAGAGACAGGATTTTCTCTCCCAAAAATGAAAGACAAGGGAAGGTGGGGCCCCTAGCACTGGTAGTTCATTGTGGGCATTTTTCATTTACTCATAACCTGCTCAGGATTATGCTTCTGGCAAATGATGGCCCCAGAGCTGGGTCCCAGAGTACTCTGACTTTAATGCTATGTGCTCATCCAGGATGCCTCTTGTTTTATCTTAGGTGGGAAAACAACACGCCCAACCCAGGGTGCACAGCTGTGAAGAGCAGAATTAGGTCAAACCGGAACTGTCCATGGTCCTTATATTTTCCTTAATTGAACACTAGCATTATTTTTGTGCATTTCTCTCAGTTTGCTTCTGCCTCTCTCCCTCTCCCTGTATGTAGGCATATGTAGATCATTCCCTAACTGAATTTCTCCCTTTCTTTTTCCACTCCAGGTGGAAAAACTGAGGATCACAAACTTGGAGAAAATTTCCAAGCTTTACAGAGTGTTCTGTGGGGCTGGGATCTGAGGCTCCATCCCCCTACTTTCCCATCTGTTGCCCTCCTCTGCGTTCTCCCTCTGGCGTCAGACACAGACTTTCCGCTTTCCTGCCTGCCAGTCTGACGCATTCTTCAGGCCCAGAACCACTTAGAAATAATTATTTTAAAAACAAATAAACTCTTCTTTCTATGATCTTTACTCTCTTCACATCCGCACCAAGCGGCGGCTATTTTTACTCACCCTAGCTCCTGGCAGGTCTCTTTGGAAAGTCACCATGACATTTCATGCGGCCTGGCCTGGCATTCAACTAAAATATTTTTTCAAAAACATCCTGCTCTGGAGAAATGTCAACGTTTACGGCGCATCCACAGGGATGTGTCAGCAGAGGAAAAGATCCACTTAGGAAAGCCCCAGCTCGACAAGGAGTGGGTTTCGAGGCAGGCACACCCAGGAGTAGCAAAGCACACTGGGGCATGCTGGGAAGGAATGGTGGTAAATACTCATGTCTGTGGTTAGGCCTCATGGTGAGGGTTTGCAGTCTGGAAAGAGGATGGACACACAGACTGATAAGAAATAGCTGGGTGTTCAGGTCAAAGCAGAGGGTATCTAAGTCAGTAAAGTTCACCTGGTCTTGCATTTGAACAAATCATGTTTTCCCCCTACCTCTGTCTGAGGCGTCCTCTTAGATCAGGCATGGGTGGGAATTCTGGGGCAAGCATACACAGTACCTTTCATGTTGGTGATGGAGAAGGAATATGGGATGAGGAGCCTCAGGTTCTAGTCCTGGTTTTGTTACTAAGCTATTGTTTGGTCTTTAGCAGCTCACATCATCTCTCTTAGTCTCTGATTTTGCATCTGTAGAATGAAGTGGGGCACTAGATGGTCTTGTCTAGACCTTAAATTCTTTGAGTCAAAAACCAAACCACGAAGATGGTTGTTTATCATAGTGCCAAGCATTTGGGATTTAAGTAGTCAAAAGGAGGTCATTTTCATCTATCCATCCATCCATCCATCCACCTAACCCCCATCCACTCATCCATCCATCCACCTGTCTATCCATTGGCCTGACCATCCACCCATCTATCCATCCACCCATCTATCCACCCATTTACCTTCACCAAGAACTTTCTATATGCCAAGAACTAAACTAGGCACTATGAAGTTGATTCAACCCAAGACCTATCATCAAAGAATACATTGTGAGAAAGTGTGGTAGCCAGACTCCAATATGACTCCCAAGAGCCTTGCATTCTGTTATTTACACCCTTGTGTAAACCCCTCCCACATTGCACCAGAGTCAGTCTATGTGACCAGTAGCACACAACAGAAGTTATGGTATGTCACTTCTGAGTTTATGTTGTAAAAGACACTGTCTTCTTTCCCCTACTCCCTCCCTGTTATCTCTTGCTCTGGGGGAAGCCAGCTCCATATTGCAAACTCAGTCAGACTATGGACAGGCCCACATAGCAAGGAACTGAGGTCACTAGCTAACAACCAGTGAAGAACTAAGTCCCTCCAATAACCACATGAGTGAGCTTAGACATGTATCCCCCCATTTGAGCCTTCAGTTGACTACAGCACCAGCCAACAGCTAACTATAACTTCATAAGAGATGCTGAGCCAGAACCACCCACCTACGCTGCTCCCCAAATCCTGGACCTGAAACAGAAACTGTGAGATAATAAACATTTGTTGTTTTAATATCTAAATTTGTGAATAATTTGTAATACAGAAATAGGTAACTAATACAGAAAGGAAATGAACACATGGACCTACAGAATTATCACACACAATTTTGAACATCCCTAGACATCAAAGATATGAATAACACCTAGTGTCAACTTTCAGGGAATACACAACCAAAGTAAAAAGTGTTATAAAGAGATAACATTGACAAAGCTGCCATGAGAGTTTTGAGGAGGACAAGCCAATGGCCAGGTGGAGAGGAGGGAGGAATCTATACTTCTTAGCTTGGGAATGTTTCATGGGTAAGAGTCTTTGAACCAGATTCTGAAAGATAGATGAGATTTGGGGATGCAAGTCAAAAGTATACTAATTGCCAAGGTCATTGTAAGCCAAATCCAACCTCTGGATAAAACTGGATACATTAAGAATGGCTGGTGGTTTAATGTGGTTGGTGAGTATGGGAAGAAAAGGCCTTGGGTGCCATGCAAAGACATGTGCCCTTTCTCCTCTGAACCATGTTCCTCAAGCTTTATTTCTTGACCACTTTTATTAGCTTTTATCCAAGTATCCCATATATCATAATTTGTTTATTTTTAATTTAAATTGACTAGCTTTGTAAAATTTCAATTTTGCCCCAAGCAATAATATCCATGAAACCATGGATTTGATAGGCTACTTATATTTGTGCTAATAAACATAAAAATGAATAATCACTATTAAAAGATGTGCTCTTCTGTATACCACCTAAAACCCCCTGGTGGCCCAGCAGCAGTACACTACCCTTTGGGAAACACCTCGGATAATGGTGTCAGGGGGAGGAGGAGGCCGTGATTTGAGCTGTGCTTGGGTGGAGTCAGCTGGAGTTCCCTGGATGTCACGATCTCTGGTGTCAGTCACCCTTGAGGCTTCCCTCTCCCTTAGCACTTCCGACATCCAATCAATTACCAAGTCCCTTGATCTTGTCTCCCAAATAACCCTTATCCCCTATGCCCCCATTCCCTCCACAACTTTGCTGGCTTAGATTCTCACCACTTGTCACAGGCACCATTACAACAGATTCCTGACTTCTAGGACTCAAACTTTCATCCTCCTCTGCCCTGTGAACACAGTTCTGAACACAGGGCTCCCTTGATCAAATTCTTCCCCATCATCTTCAGAACAAAAACCCAAAATTTCTAGCCTTGTACACTGGGCCCTTCAGGCCGATGACCCTCCACACCAGTCCAACCTTATTTCTGGCCCTCACCCACCCAACAAAAACACATGCACAGACACACTTCAGGCTTTAGCACCTGGGAAGGGTTTGTACTTCCCTGAACAAGTCTGTTTTCACATTCACACCTCCATGTCTTTGAACAGGCTATACTCTCTTCCTGGAACATCTTCCTTTGCTAGTTCACTGGAAAGAGCCTGCTCACCCTTGGGGGGTCAGCTAAAGATTCCCTGATTCCCCCATATAGACATAGGCAGGCCTTCCCTGGAGCTCCCATTTCACCAGGTACAAATTTCCATCACATGACACTGTGCTATAATTGTTTCTTGACTCCCACCTCCAATACTAGACTGTGAACACAAAGTTGGGAGAGTTATATCTATTCCTTTGTCTTTGATGTCCAGCACACAGAAGCCACTAAATAAGTGCTTCTCAAATGAATACATGGCTTACAGGGGCACAGGGACAGGTCTGTGGCTTGGCTGAAGAGGAAGTGAATTCCAGCTCCCTGGTACCACTGCACTTTCCGCTGATGAAATGTTTCTTCCTAACAGAAAGAATTAATGGGCCTGGGGTGGAGGCGTGGGTGGCAGGTGGGAGTGCCAGGTGCGGAGAACCCTGGGTAGATCCCCCCAGGCCAAGAAGGTGAGGCTCTGGTCAATGCTTCCTGCTTCCTGTCAAGTTCAATGTTTTTTGACAGACACGAGCCCATTAGCTCTCTGCTGCCGATGGCTGATTTGCTCAACATGGTCTGCCTTTTTGATTTGAAAACCTAATATTTTTCATGGATTTGATTTGGTTTCACTGGGGAGCCAAGATAAGCTGTTCAGTTTCGGCCGCTGAGCCGGCTCTAATCGCCCTCATCTGCTGCATACCCAGCATCAAGTGAGTTCTCAGGCTCTGTCTCCAGCTTGGATGTGGGCAGAGTCTTTCGGTGCAGTGGGCTGGCCGGCACAGGTGGCCGGGACAACCGTGATTGGGGCCAGAAGAAGGCAAGCGATGTCAATCTCCCCCATCGAGACTCTCAGATGCCTGAGAGTCTGCCCAGATCCTTCTGTGCAGATCTACCCTAATTCAGCTTCCTTTTCCCCCAAATGCCCTCTGATTTGCTGTTGGAGTAGGATCCCTATCCATCTGGCTTTTCGGGGGCAGGGAACTCTGTTCCATTCATGTTTGCATCCCCGGCGCAAGATTATAATGACAATAACCACTTTTGTCAATGTTTTAGCCTGTGTCCAGGGCCAGTACAGTGTAAGCCCTGTCAACATCCTTATTATACTTAATCTCCATAACAGCCTCTGAGGTTGATGCAATTATTACCTCCATTTACTAGAAGGGGAACTTGAGTCAAGAGAGATTAAGGAATTTGTCAATGCCAACGTTCCCTTCTAGCAAGAGACCAGACTGGGTTTGAACTCAAGTTGGCCTGATACCAGGTCCTGTGCTCCTGACACTGATCCCCTGCCCACCCAGCATCCGCTGCCTGTGGGGAGTGCTCAGCCAGGTGTGGGTGAAGCAGGCTTAGATGCAGGCATTCTCTCACCCAGGGCCCTCTTGGCTGCAGGGTGGGGCCACTGTGGCAGCTGACCTCCCAGAAGACACAGCTGCCTTCCCCATGACCCTCCTCAAGATCCTGCCCACTGGATTGGGCCCCATGTTGCCAACATCTGTCTGAACTACACTGGTGTCTGCTATTCCAGTTAGACTCAGTACATTGGCCCTCCTGGCCCACCTGGCTCCCAACCCAGAAACCAGCTTCTACAGCTGGAGAATTATCCCCAGCCCTCATCCTGTCTTCCTTCCTGTACTCTGCCAGGTTTTCTTCCACCTTTTAGTTTGGTTAAGATCTAGGGTCTCGCTGGATCCACTATTAGAGAAGAACGATTTAAAATCTGAAGGCCCTTAGGAATTTCTGAAGGGGAGACATTTCACTCCAATGGGGAGTTTCTAATCAATTCCCAGATGAATGTACAGCTCTCTTAACTGGGGGAATCTGATGAAGGCTACTCTGTTTCCATAAAATATCTGTAAAAAGTCGATAGGTTAGGAAGCTGATGCTGACCAAGTGACAAGTTTTGGGTTGTGTTAATACAAGCATTGTCTGTAGAATAAGGGATGTGATTGGCCCTTGACTTAGTGACTCCTGGGTGGTTACAGGAGGAAGACAGACAACATTTCCCTAGGAGAAGGAAGAAAGTTAAAGGATGCCAGAGGGAGGGTACCATCGCCAGGATCCTCTAGTGTAACCTTCTTGAATTCAATGAACTGGCATCAGTTCAGCACTTGAAAAGCAAGGGGGGTGCCACTCAGCAGCCCCTGGCGAACTGACAGGTTAGCAGACCCAGCCCTACCAGCAATCCCTGACCTTTGGTAGTACCTCAGGGAGAGGAGTCATGGCCCCATAGCAAGGCTGGAGAGCCCACGATGATCCCACTGCTGAAAATTCCTGAAGAGACTTTGTGTGTCTCAACTGCAGTGTCAAGGGGCCTAGCAAAATGAGGAAGGGGGTTGTTCAAGATTTGGGGCCCCTCCTAACATTTACTCATTGAAGCTCAAACTCAGGTCAGATGTGACTAGGATGCGGGTGTCCTGCTGACCTCTGATAGCCCCAGGTCTCCCTAAGTCCACCAGTCCCAGCCCTCCTGGCCCCGTCCACCCTTCCTGCAGGTCCCAGAGGGTTCTTTCTACAATTTGCAACTGATCACTGTTCTCTCTTGTTCTCCATCCCTCAGGGGGTCCCGATCATCTGTGGGGTCTTTGGGATCTTGTTCCTGACAATATCTCCAGCCTCTTTGCTCATCAGTTCTTCTCTTGCCCGCCCCACTGAAGGCAGACGTGTGCTGACAGTTCCCCGGGAAGCGAGGTTGTCCCGCTCCTCCAGGTCTTTGCTCGCACCACGCCTCTGCCTGGAATGTCCCTCTGCTCCCGTCTATGCAGTGACCCCCTACTCAGCTTTCAGTAACCAGCCTGTGAGCATCTGACTCCATAAAGCCTTTCCTGTCCCTTTTCCTGCCCCCTTTCCCTGCCCTCTCAGGAGAAGGGACCCCTGCTTGTATTCACCCGGTGGAGATGTCTGACATGCACCTGTTAGTACACTGTTGTCCCCTTCAGGACCATGCCACTCAGCTCTCTATGACACGCCACAGCACGGTGGTCAAGGGCTTGGGCTCTGGGCTCCAAGTTGTGGTTCTGACACTCCCTGCTCTGTGACCTTAGCAATTTACTTAACCGTCTGAGCCTGTTTCCTCACCCGTAAAATGGGGATGATACTAGTACCCCCACCCTGCACTGGGTTATTGAAAGAATCAAATGTGAAAATTCAAGCAAAGTGTTTACTGCACGGCCTGGCCCATGGTGGACACTCGGTAGTAAACATTAGTTATTGTTACTTTTGGCTGTTATCATCATTATCATAACCAGCATCATCATCTGTTGTTCTCAAAACTGGTCCCGCACCTGGTAGGTGCTATAGATAATAAATATAAAATCAAGGCCTGATGCAGACAGTCCAATCTCACTGAAAGGATGAGACCATTCATTAAATTCTTATCTGATAATAAATGTTTGTTGAAGGAATGAGTGAGCAAGTGTGGACAGAGTATGACTCCCAGACTGGAAGGACATTGAGCCCAGGGTGGGTAGAAAGCAGGCAGGAAGTTGCCCAGTGTCTGTGGAGCTGCCACATGAGGGCAGGAGGGAGGGGGCCAGGGGGCCCCGAAGCCAGGCAGCATGCAGGTGAAGTGGTGCCAGCCCCTTGTGTCAAGAAGGTAATCACTGGAGGATCAGAAATCTGAGCTTGAGAACCTGCTTATCTTTATGCGGCTGGGGTTTTCTGTAATCATTTCCTTTGTGTTCTTTTTCAGTCTTTAGCATGGTGTGCTGTTTTTAGGGGTTTTGTGGAGAGGACAGGGTTGTTTTTGATGCCAGCCTGTCTCAGCTGTTCTAAGGACAAACAGGGAAAGTGACTGAACTGGAATGTAAATGGAGAGAATGCAGTCGAGTGATGACAGCACAGCCTTTGGGGCAAGACCCGCCCAGGTGCCACGCTGGCTGGTTCTGACTGATTTGTGTCTCAGTTTCCTCATCAGTAAAATGGGGATAAGAACAGTATCCACCCCAAAGTGTTGTTAGGAAGACAGAATGAGACCATGCCCAGAGAATGCTTAGCCCCATGCCTGGCACATAGACAGAGAGGAGAGCAGAAGGTAAAGGCACTAGGGGCAGTGTGGGGACCACAGGTTGGGGGGCATGGAGGGTGCAGAGGGAGTCAGGGTCTGTGAGCCCCAAGAGGCAAGTGAACTCTGGACTGCTGAGAATCGGAGCACCTGAGACTCTCCTTCCAGGGCTCTTCGTTCTATTCAAATAAGGAAGGCTGTTGTCCTGTGGGGACTTGATCACCATTTTCAAATATTTGATGAGTGGGTGGAGGGGGAATGGTGTAGCACCAGTTGATCTTGATGTCTGTCTTTTCCAAGTCTGAGTTTCTCTGATTCAAGAGCCTGGGAAGAGATCATATTATTGGTTCAACACAGAGCTGACCACACAGTTCTTGGAAAAGAGGAGCCAGAAAGACAGAGGTTATGAGTGTGGGCTTGGGAGACAGAAGTGGGTTCGATTCCTGGCTCTGTCACTTGTTAGCTCTGCGACCTTGGGAAAATTACTTGACCCTCTGAGTCTCAATTTTTTCATCTAAAAGATGGTAACAATACTTACCACAGAGAGGTTTTGTGAGGATTAAATGAGAGCATATAGAAAGCCCTTACTTGGTGCATGGAACTTGGTAAGTGATGGCTTAATGACATTTAAGTAGAGTAATACTTATAACAATAAGATAAGTAATTCTTATAATAACAAGATAACTTTACTTACAATAATAATATAATACATCAAAACAACTTAATAATAATGCTTATGATTATCGCTGCTGTTGGTGAAGTAACACACAATTCTCTGTCGTGGTTCAGATTAAATGTGAAGTTGGGGGAAACACTACATACCCCAGCACTCAGGGCTGCAGAGTGTCGGAACAGTGTCCCAAAGCTCATATTCTGAAGACCAATCAGAAGGATATGGTGCCCCCACTCCCAACCCAACCACTGACCACAAGCCCTGAGAATGGGGAAGCTGCCTTCCCATGTAAACAAAGGAGAGTGCTGGTCTACCCTTTGAAACTCCTGTCCCATTTCTGATTGAACAGGCTTGTCTCTGACCTCACCGCAACAACCAGATGATGATAATAATGGCTGCCATTTATTTTGCATTTGCTTTCTACTTGCCAACAACATTGTGTGATACATTCTCCATACATCACCTAATTTAATCTTCAAACAACTTTTTAAAGAGTCCCCACTTTACAGATGGGCAATGGAGATCAAATAACTTGCCCAAGGCTACAGGAAATGAGCAGGAGGGCTAGGATTCAAGCCTCGTTAAGGGAGGCTCAGAAGCTCTTTCTCTTATAGTAAGTGTAAGAGTCATACGAGTGACAAGCATCACCAGTGCTCCATGTTGCTGCTCCTGCGTGGCCACCAGCCCAAGGGCTCCCTGCTTAGGAACATCAGGCTGAGTGAAGGCGCCATGATTTTGTCCTGACTATGCTTCTCTTCTCAAGGGCTGGCCAGGGTGAAGTCTGTGGGAGTCACCTGAGACAGCATCACCCCTTTCCTCACTAGGGTGCATCTAGCCAACAGCCCTTGGAGTTCAGGGGCCTTGCTACGGCTATGCTGGCCACTGCGAAGGTGGTGCCCCAGGATTAGAGAAAGCTCTTGTGTGAGCAATTCCCCACCTAGTGGGGTCATCTGCTCCTCTAGGCAGACATGACATCTGGACACAACATTGAGGCACCCAGGAGTGCACGCCAGGTCACAGAAAAGTCAAGGAAACCAAGGAAGGACCAATTAGGAAATAAACAGTGCATCATCTCCCCACTCCCAGTCCCTGCCTAAGGCTCAGGCACCCCACACTCTGGGTCACAGAGAGCCCATTTCTGTTGGGTAGAGGACTGCTGGGGTTGGCTTCACCAACGCCTTTCCATCCACGTGCTCAGACCTTGAATTTATGGTGTATCCTACCCCCACCAAGCCTAACAACTGGTAAGGCTAGCAAGGCCAGCAAAAGGCAAGGCATGCATTCCCCCACCTCTCATGTACAGGGATTGTGCCAGAAGGATCATGCCCAGATCTCACCCTCTGTAGCAACCAACTCCCTTACCACCACCACCATTTACCAGCTTCTCACCCAACCCTGGTCTAAGACAGGAGAGGGTTGGTGGTTCTATCTTATCCTCAGGGTCTGATGCTGAGGGTCACTAACCTAGTCAGCTGGTCACTAACCTAGCGACCCTGGGATCCTGCCTCCTTCATGACTCCCAAGTCCACCTTCTATGTGAGGTCCCTAGAGGTGGTGGCTTCTGGAGGTATTTCTTGCCTTATTCCTTGTGCCTTAACCTGTGTCTCAGGATCCTGCCCTTGCTCCAAGCTCTCTGGGTTCCTGCCAGTTATTCCCAGACCTGGTGAGCACCACTGGACCACAGCCTGGACTCCTGGACTCCACAACAAGCCCACAAGAGTCTGACTTCCGGCCCACTTGGATCTCAGAACAAGGACTGTCCCTGGATTTCCCATTGTTGGGCCCCACATGCCTGTCACAACCTCTAGTTACCTGAATGGGCTGCCCACATGCCAACAGTGTCATGGGACTGTCAGCTATTATCTGTCCTCCAGACTTCAGGGAGATTGGTTCTGTCTGCTAGATTGACCTCTCCCCTTTGGGGCTGACTAGTTCCCAATCCCATCCCCTCCTGACCTGCCCTGTCTGGCTGCAATGAACGTGGCCATTTCTGGCCCTGTCCCAAGGCTTAACACAGCCTTCACCTAATAATAATGGCATTTTCAATAACCATCACGAATTCATTCAAAAGGCTTTTACTGCATTCCTGGAACATGTCAGCCTACGATGTTTGATGCTGGATATTCACGGAGAGGAAAGCTTTATCATCCTTGTGCTATGGAAGTTTTGGTTTAGTGGAGAAGGGAGACAGTCAATAAACTGGTAAACAAAGAAATAGAGAAATAGACTTTGGCAAATAGTGATTATCTTGGACAGAGAATTATGGTGAATTTCACACATTCCAAGTCACACATTTCTGTGATATTAGAAATTTTACAAGTATGTAGTAAGCAGTGGAAGAAATAAATATTGTAAACAAACAAAAGAATATTTGTCATCCAAGTCTAAGACTTCATCCTCCAAGTCACTATTTCTAAATCAAACAACTGAGTATATGGTGATGCTGTTTATGGAGATGAGGAAGACGACAATGGAGGTAGGTTGAACTAGATACAGTTGCTACATTTGCAGGGCAGTAATGACAGTAATAATGCACCCAAGGCTTAGTGAGCACTTGCTGCATCTCTGACACTGTGCTAATTGCTTTAAATACATTGTTTCATTGAACACTGTAGGCATTATTATCCTCATTTCCAGAAACTGGGGTTTAGATTAGAACAAATCACTTGACCACTATCTCCCAGCTGGGAGGCCGAGGAGCTGGGATCCTACCCAGGTCCTTCTGCTCTCAGGCTGGCGGGTCTATTTCCCTTTGAGCTACCGTTTGCATTAGGGTGTGTTAGCACATCCTAGCAGTGCTGGTGAAAGCCTAAAGTGGGAGGCAGTATTTAATCTTCTGCTCTGCAGGTGAATTGTTGGGGTGCATTTTTAAACCCCCAAGGATATGCTGTGAATCCCTAAGGAAGACAGTTTAATAAACAGAGTGACGGGAGGCAGGTGAATTTATTTTTAGCATCTCTCTGTACAGAGAAGGCACCAGAGGCAGAGAACAAGAAATTGCCCTGCCTATTAAGGGGGAAGCTAAGAACTGAGAACAGGGGAATTGAAGGCTCACGGCTCCCCAGCCCTCACTTCCCGGCAGGTCCCCATGAGAGCAGAACCTCCTCTCCATGATCTCACTGAAAGAATCACACAAAGGCATCCACAGGATATTCACTGCAACTGTGAAACTTAGGAAACCATGGAAATGTCCTTCATAGAGACAGTTGATGAACATATTGGAGCCAACTCACACAAAGAAATCGTATGGAGCCATTTCAATGACTGATGCAATTTTACCGGCATTGACATGGACTGATGTCCACAAAATGTTATTTAGAGAAGCAAGCAAGTTGCAGAACAATATTGTAGTATTTCATTTTTATAAAAAGTAATGATGCTACATATGTGTGTGAATGTATGTAGATACATTATGTGCATATATGCATATTAATATCTATCCAAAATACAAGCATATGCAAAGAAAACATGTGGAGGGAAAGATATCAAAATGCTAACAGAAGCACGGGAGCATTTCATGTTTTAAGTTGTGCATTTCTGAAATGCTAAAATGTTTATAAGAATATCCTTGATTTAAAAAAGAAACGACCATTAAAAGGAAACAGAATAGTCTTATTCTTACTCTTGCCCCCCATCGCCTTGCCAGCATGCGGAGCCTCGGGGAGAGGAGGGCTGCCTCCAGTCCCTCTCATTACCTTACCGTGTGTGAGACCATCTGGCCCCAAGCTTCAATATTAGGCCACTTCCTTGTCCTAGAAAGCCAACAGGATCCACCCTGGCTGGTTTAGGAGCTAGTGACAAGCTTGAGAAGACAAGCTTGGGAAGATGCCTGCCCCTCCTCTTCCCATCTCCATAAGGCTGCCCTGATTTCTTTCTCAGAGCCCAGATTTGTGGGGAACATCTCTCTGGGCTGCTTTCTGCAGCTGAAAGGACGTTAACTGAAGATTTCTCACTCATTCACTCTTCTCTTTTCTAGGGAGCAAATAGGTCTCCACGTCTCTGCCTAGATACACATACACACACACAGCATACACACACACACCGATACAACCTCACCCATGCACACACCAACCATAAGCGACCAAGACAATCTACAACTGCTCAAACCCCATGTGCACTAAGCTACAGGCACATGGCAATTACACAGGGGTGCACGCATACACACACATACATACACACCACACTCCCATCCAATTCTCTCCAGCAGGCTGACCACAGATCCTCCTGAAATTGCAAGCTTGCCTTCTCTCCTCCTCCTCCCCCTCCTCTTCCACCCTTTTCTCCCCCTCATCCTTTCCCTCCTTCTTCCCCCTCCTCCCTCTCCTCCTCCCTCCTGTTCTGCTGCTGTCCCTACCCAAGCTCTTTTTTTTTTTAAGCTTCCTTTTCTTCTTAGCGCTAGAGGCTAAATGATGCACAGATAGAAGCAGGAACTGGACCACCAATTAAAAGCTGCCTCGGGCAGCAAGGAGCAGGTTTTTCCTTGATTGTTTGTTTCTGCCCTTGGTCTGTCTATCTGTCTGTTCCCCACTGCCCAGCAAGCTGGCACCTGAAGTGCCCTTTCTCAGCAAGCAGCTCAGCCCTAGGTCTCTATCTCCCAGGTCTGCTCCCATTCCTTTCTCATGCAGCCAGCCCCCTCTAGCTGCTCTGGCCACCTCCAAGGCTCCCCGCCCTACCTCACTTCCATATACAAAGAGTGGGTTTAGAGAGAGGAGGAAGAGGGGTTGGGGAGGAGATCTTAGGGTCAGGAAGGGACTTACACTGAAGACATTTTTGCCGGTGTAGGTGGGAAGATACTTTTTCACATCTTTGTTCACAAGCTCCAATGAAAGAGGTTTGGGCTAGTAAGGGGTCTTTCACTTCCACACTAGTGGCGATTAAGAGCCACACCTTTGTCAGCATCACTAAGAAGCTTTGATTGATGAGCGTTGTCTGCTAAGGAGCCAAGGATGTTAGATGGAGAAGTGGAACTACATATGCACTCTATTTGCATGCATGCACGCCCAGTTTGCACACACACATCCACATTTATTGAGACTACTATGTGCTGGACACAGTGTTGGGACCCAGGACCTATGCGCCTTAGAGCACAGTTGAACAAGGAGACGGGTGTAGCAGATCCCGCCTGTGCCCCACCCCTAGAAGACTGCTTTCCTAGAACCACTGTGACTTCCTGAGGGGTCCCCCTGCCCGCCACCAGCTGTGCAAGCACATGTCATCCTTGCACAGAACAAGCCAAAGGTACCGGAGGATTAGTAGCCCTGGAAGTGCCCTCAGCCATGGACGGATGGGCAGTTATGGGCACTCCACAGCTTCCTTGTCCCTCCGTTGCAAAAACTCTGAGGCGTGTTCCCCAGAGTCCCCCAGCAGGACCGAGCGCCAGTCGTCCCAGTGGTAACAGTGTTGATAACGCACCCTTGACTGCTTTCTTCCCTTCTCTGCCTCTCTTCCAGAAGCCAAAAGAATAACAAATGGTGGTTACCAGAGTCTGTGAGTGGCATGAGGTGAGGAGGAGGTGCCCTGGGAGCACACAGAGAGGAGACCCAACCCAGACCATGGGGTGTGGAGGCAGTGTCCGGAGGAAGGGCTGTGCAGCTGGGCAGTGACAGGCAGGGGCGCTGGGTGTGAAGTTTGACTCACTCATCACATGCGGTACCTTCAGAAGGAAGGGTAAATCTGCTTAAGAGACCTGAGATGAGGTAATGCGGGCAGAAGCACTTGGTAAACTGGCAAGATTTGCCTAGAATGAAAAGTCGTTACAAAGAAACGTGCCCAGACAGAGCTCTGACTTCATCCCTTCTCCAGGGTTTATACTTCGTAAGATTACAAAATTGGGCAGTTTATCTTCAGAGACACAGCTTCCCGTAGGCCCTTTTCCAGAACTCTGTGGTCCCATTACCTTGTGAACCTGTTGCTCTCTTTTAAAATTTGCTCTAAGAAAAGCGTCTGATGTTTATCCTATCCATCAGGGTGATTTTAAGTCAAAAGTTTCCCTCCCTGGTATCCCCGAGAAGCCTACTTAACAATGACCCTGAAACTCCCTGAGAGAAAAGCCCTGAGCAGCTGCCTCCTCAGGAGGGGCTAGGGCTGGTTAATGAAGTGACATAGGAAGTACTGGGGCATCCATGTTTCTTCCCAATGGGAGACCATTTTCAGCTCAAATCCCAATTAGGAAGTGACTGTTCTCATCAGAAGGGTTGGCAGAAAACCTCCCCTTTGCCCCTCTCTGAGGGTGGATAGAAAGCTCAGGTTAAGAGAAAAGCCAAACAGAACAAAGCTCTCCCTTGTTTAACAAATAGAGCCAGCAGCCAGCATTTGGCTGAGCTTATTGGAGGGAATAAAAGGCTCCGAAAAAAAAATCAATGGATAATGATTACACTTAAAGTGCCCTTTGAGCAACTGCATTAGCAGAGATGGAGAATAGTCTGTAAATAGTAACAAGGGCCTGATAGAAGGAAGTGACCGTAGCAGGGGCAAGCTTCACCCGGGCATGAGTATTCCTGAACTCCTTCTGCCCCCAGGGGGAATTTTTTTTTTGCTTGCTGGGTCAGATCTTGGCCTCTTTTTCTTGTGGAGAGTTCAGGTAAGGGAGGCAGTGGAGAGAATGCTAAGGAAGTCAGAGAGGTTTTTGGTCTACATAATAAAGATGTAATGGAGCAGGGGTCTGCCATGGGGGCTGAGGATTGAGGGAGAGTTTGCGGGTGCATGAAAACTAAGAAGAAATTATATAGAAGAGCAACAGGAATGAGGAGGTTTTTAGGAGATTCTCTTTGAATTAAGAATGCACACCCACCTCTTGCATTTCATCAGAAGACAAGCCAAGCACTGAAACATGTTTAATTATTGTTTGGTTGCTAGACTCTGTTTCTTTGAAACTGAAACCACAAACACCCCCTGATCCACCTGGATTACTCAACCAATCCCACCCAGAGAGGAGGGACTGTGGACAGCATGGGAGGCAGGCAAGGAGCAGCAGACGCCAGAAATGGACCTTGGAGCAAGTTGGCACCCAGACTCTTGCAGCAGCTGCACTTTTAAGAATTTTTACCAAGTTCTTAGTGAAGAGATACTGCACTGTCCTCTCAGGGCCCCACTGAGAAGTGTTCGGAGTTTACCGTCTCTATGTGTGTCAATGTTAATTACATAGTAAATGGCATGTAGTCCCCATTCTGCAGTGTGGTCAGTCATTCTCTTGGATGCCTTGATTATCTACAGGGCCCCTGTAGGTGTGACTGTATGAAGAGACCACTGTATGAATTGTCTGTGAGAGGCAGGTTTCACCTGCTGAGAGCGGGCGGCTCCAGGAAGTCAAATCCCTTACAAAATGTGATATCCAGGATGCATGTTTCATTCTGGGCTTGCTCCACACTGCACTTGCACTTGAGTCCCTCTTTCAGAAAAATAAAAACTCTGCCCCCAGCTAAAGGAATGGCAGGATCCCATGGGAGAGGAGCCCTCTTTAGGCTGTGTAGTAACTCACTTTGATGCTAAAATTATGCCCGACAGGGCAGGGTTGCCTATTTCCTCACAGAGAAGGTTGATCCTGTCCCCTTTCCTCTCTCCATAGGACAGCTCTTCCCTTGGGCCAAAAGAGTGACTTCCTGGATTCTTCACAGGATCTCCCTGCCTTTAGCCCATTTTCAGGCCAACACATAGAGATTTCCGTTCTTCTCTCCAGCCCCCGCCTGTGGACAGGACTCAGAGAGGAATTCTGAGCAGATTGAAAGAGTGAAAAAAAAAAGAAGAAAAACAAGACCCTCTCTGCTGTTTTATAGAACATCAGCATGCAGCATGATGCCCTGTACCCAATGCTCAGCATATAAAACAAGCTCTGTTCTCATTCTGCACACACGCACACACCCCTGAGCAATAATGTTCTCTGCCTTCACGGACTCCCAAATGTCGGCAGTGGAAGGGCCTCTGACAGATGAGGAAACTGAAACCAGGGAGGTTCAAGGACTCGTTCAAGGCTACACAGCAGGCTGTGGCTGACCCAGGAAATGAACTAGTATTCTGGCTCCTTTGCCCACTGCTCTTCCTACTCAGATCATATATGAACGCACACAGTGGTGCAGGGCGTGCCTCGCTTTATCATCCCAGAAGCTCCTCTTTTGGCAGCTGAATGGAATCACTCCAGGATATGGGAAGACTGAGGGCCCCCCTTGAAGTCGCCAAAACCTCGCCCCTTCCTGGCTGGGCCTATGGAGTAGGACGGTGAGGGATTCCTGATGACAGGACAGTTCAAAATCCGGGGAGGAATGCCATTAGCACCAGCTAAGTGGTATGTGCAAAAGGGACTGGCAAGACATAGAATAAGCCTCAGTCTCTTCATCTGTAAGATGGGCATCTGATGGGCCCTATCACACAGGATTGTGGGAAGGATTAAATGAGCTATAAGAAGATCATACATATCTTCATACAGGGACAATAAACTTAGCGATGGTTATTAGAGGGCACCAAGACCTTAGGTAGGGCAACCGGATCTACTGTGATTGGGGCTCACAGCACAAGCCAGACGTATAGCCCATAAACTGTTTCAAGCAGGACGTAGGGAGGGCTGTAACTCGGGTTCTTGGGGCAACAGGAAGGACCCCAGCAGTGACAGCTGCCCAGCTGGTCTCCACACAGTGAAACTTGGGACTCGATGTCAAGCTCTACCAGGCAGGGGGCAGAGGACACTGTGATACCCCCAGCCTTAGTCAGGAGTAGCTTGGGAGCAGGCACTGGTCTGAGCTTGCAGCAAGGGGCCCCTGAGGACGCTGTGCAGCTCTGGAGAAGGCAGAAGTGGGGACACAAGGTACAGACCCACCAACAGCGAGATTCCGAAGTCAGTTCTGATCTGACACACTATCTGTGGTCTCCAGCAGTCTCCAACACCCGTCCTTCCTGGGTGCTCTGTAAATATTGGGTGAATGAATGAATCAAGAAATAGTACAGACTGAGGTCAAATTTAAACCCTAAGTCCTAAAGCCTTTGTCTTCTCACTTTCCAGCCATCAAGCCTTCCTGTCCAAGTCAGAATTTCCTTTGCAATACCCTGAGATGGCCTCTCAGCTATCTTCTACAGCCTCCAGCTTTGAGCCTTGTGAGTATTGCCTGGGAAATATTAATTCCCGTTTGATTTTCTCCCAAACACCTCAATTAATTGCATGATACTGTCTGGTCAGGACCTTATCTCCTTATAATATAAAACTGAGAAAGGTACACCTCTGGGTCACATCCTTGAAATGTCATGCACCTTCATTAACGCATGGCCCACACACGAGGTGGGACACCTCGAGTCTTGTTGGAGCGCGGCTGTCCAAGGGGTGGGTCACAGGGCACCTTGCAGCCGGAACTCAGCCCAGACTGCCCATGGCTGAGCACACTAATTGGCTGGCCACACCGGGCACTCTTGGCAGCTCCAGCCACTGTGTGGATGCCCCAGTCACCTTCCCCACCACAAAGGACAGAGCTTTTCAAATTCTATTGGCCATGACCCACAGTAGGAAATACATTTTACAGAGTGGCCTGGTGAGTACATGCATATACTGTACTCCATCATTCTCAGACACAGATTTTTTTCACATTTTAACATCTTGGAAATTTGGATGAATCTTACAAACTGTGACATCTTGGCATTAATTGGCAGCATTTTTTCCTTTTGGAGTGGTACATAAAATTTTGTGTCTTCTAATAGATTATGACTTTGATTCAGTGAAATATGGCATATACATAACCGAAAAAATGCTTTTTACCTTTGCTACATGATGTCTTATGATATTTTCTATGTGATATTCTATTTCCTTTTATTTCCTTTTACTGCTGGTCACTACCACCCATTTAGTCACTTCACCCCCCTCTAAAGGGTCTTGATCTGCTGTTTCCAACACACTGCCGTGGAGACCTTTACAGACTGAATGTTTGTGTCCCCCAATTCATATACTGAAATTCTAACCCCCAACATGATGGTATTAGGAGGTGAGGCCTTTATAAGCTGATCAGGTGATGAGGGTGGAGCCTCATGAATGGGATTAGTGCCCTCGTAAAACAGGCTCCAGAGAGCTCTCTCTTTCGGCCATGAAAGGACACAGCGAACAGACAGCCCTCTATGAACCAGGAAGAGGGCCTTCACCAGGCATCGAATCTGCTGGTGCCTTGATCTTGGACTTCCCAGACTCCAGAACCATGAGAAATAAATGCTTGTTGTTTCAGCCACCCAGTCTGTGGTACTCTGTTATAGCAGCCTGAACTGATGAAGACAGGGACAGAGGAAGATGCTAGTGATCTCGGTGGCTAAAGAGAGTTTTCAATAAAAGAGTGGACCTGATATTTACAAGGATCGATCTATTGGGTCAGGTGAAAGGGGTCATGATTAGGGAAGTGGGAAAGAAAGATGACAAAGGGCTTTGAATCAGATAAACCTGAGTTTCAACGCCAGCTTCCTTACTTACTAACCAGGAAAATGTGGGTAAGTTATTTAAATTTTATTAGTGTCTCAGTTTCTCACCTGTAGCACCAATCAGAGCTCCCATCATTCAGAGTTATTGTAAGCATGAGAAGTAAAGAGTGCAAAGCTTTGACCCAGGGCCTGCATGTAGCAGGTGCCCAGTCAATGGTGGCAATCAGGTCATTGGTAATGATGATGACATGAATAATATAAAAGGAAGTAGCTCAACAAATGGCAGTGGTTACTACCAAAAGTAGTAAAAACAGTTGTACCCAATGTGACATCAGCTGATGTAAAGATCTTGAAAATTATCAATAAAATTGTAACCTATTTTATTCATTTAATTATATATGGCCTTGTCACTACAGTTAAAACCCTGACTCTTGTCTGATTCAATACTTGGTGAGTCCACTGAAGGCACGTATGTGAGAGCCACATATGGGTCCCCACTGATGGGAGTGCCATGGCTGAGTTATCTTCTTGGGCAGGATCTCTAACTTTTGGTTATACCTCGCATCACAGTATAGATGTCCCAGCCCATGGGCTCAGTCAAACTTTTCCAAAATGACCATATTAACCTTATATTTTATGTGTTAATCTATGCCTCCAATAAACTGCTTTGCTAGCTCCCTGTGGTGAGGCATTTTTCCTACATTATGTCCTCCCTCATTCATGACTACAGCCTGTTGACTACTAGATCCCAAAGCTTTTACTTGATCGGCCCTACACAGTTCCACTCCTTTTCATTTCCCACCATTCTCTCCTTTCATCAGATTCCCTGTCAGTCTTTGTCAGCTGAGATGTTCATCTTGGTTTCAACATCCATTTGATCTCCTCTCTGATATTTCATTAGCATTTCTTCTATCATTTCTCAGGATTATTTCACATGATTCAGCCATTCTACACTTCTTAAAACTTTTAAACCTGTGAATAACTGAATGAATTGCTCACAGAAGCATAACCTTTTTGGATTACATAGATTAACCCATGGAAATGCATTCATTTATCAAGAATACTTTAATGCACTGTATTAGGTTCAAAATGGGTGAGGGATGTTTAATATTGTGTGCCGATGAAATTCTAAGTGTAGTGTCAAAATATTAAGTAAGTAAATGCTCAGAGATGCACACGATTCTAATAAACAGATACTCCCTATCTGTCGCCTATCATTGTCAACATTTGTAAACCAACAAGCATGGTTTTACAGAGAACAGTGGGTGCTTATGTGTTTATTGGCTTCAGCGAATATATGAAACAGACCTGGACATTTTTAGCTAGATATGTAGGAAGGTAGATAAGTATGAAGGAAGAAATGAAGGTGGGAAGGTAGACAGATATACAGATAGACAAATAGAGAAAGAAAAATATTCAAAGATTGACAATCAGGATGATGATCATCATCGTTGTTTTGCGTTGGCTTTCAGAATTAGCTATGACAAATGTTATTATAATCCACCGCATGTGTTACAGGTCTCTCAGTTTGCAAAGAGCATTGTTGAAATAATCAAATGCAGAGGCTGTCAGACTGAGGTGGTTCTAGGCAACACCTCGGGAGCCTACTGATGCAAACCGAACCTAAGCCAGACTCAACTCACTGGAATCCGAGAAAATGAAACTTAGGGACAACCCAACACAAACAGCCACCTGGGCTTACCCAGTCAAGGCAACCACTTAAGTTGTAGCCAATCAAATCATTTCTTTGCTTTGCTTCCCTACTTCTCTCTAAAAACCTCTCCCAGCTCCTGTTGGTGGAGCGCTCCTAACCACTTTTGGTCTGGCGCTACCCAATTCGAATCAATGTAGGCTCAAATAGACTCTGGAAAATTTTAATGTGCCTCAGTTTATCTTTTTACAGCATTCACCCTCATCATCTCCTAAGTACTCAGTAATAGAGGCAGGGTAAATAGTAAATTGACAGAGGTGGACATGTGATCTCAGAGAGGTGAAGTGACTGCATTTAAGGTAATGACACGAATAAGCAGCAAAGCTGGAATTCAGCCCTTGGGCTCAGGGCTCCTTCCACCACACCACGTAGGCAGAGGTGACAAGAGGGAATGCTGGAAGCAGCAAAGGCAGAACTATTCTCCTCATTCCTTCTGTGCAGGACAACTGTCGTTCCACTTAGAACATGGAACAGTTTAGAAGGAGTCAGAGCCCTTGGCCCAAGCCCTTTGGCCATCTCAGAAGGCAACATTGGAACAAAACAGCCCTGGGTCACCACTTGCTCAGTGCTAGGCAAACTCGTGAAACAGAAAATCTTACTTTCCAGTTCTCTTGACCAGCTCTCTGGAGCCCCACGCCCTCTCTTTCTTGTGAGTGGAGACACTGAGCTAAGAACTGGGATGTCCTGATGCCTAGATAGGATGTTTACTCCTTACTCAGGTATCCGACACTTACATCTGAACCATCTGGGCCAATGGGCCAGTTCCTGGAGAGTTCTGATAAAGTGAACTCACGAGCACCATCTGTGAGTCATCTCCTTTGTGATCACCCTCCACTGGGCATTGGGGCCACCTTATTCTAGTCCCTGACTGTCAAAATGCTGCTCAGTTCTCTCGGGAATGGGGCAGTCTTGCTCAATTAATTGGGTGATTTTATTGCATATCTGGTACATGCCAGCACTTCCTATTATGCACCTGCAATTCTCACAACACACCTATGAGGTTGTCATTATTCCTACTTTATGGACAAGAAAACTGAGGCTTGAGAAGGCTAAGCAAATCCATCAGTGGTGAATAGCTAGTGCATGGCAGAGCTGGATTCAAAACCACGTCTGCCTGATGCCAAATCCCACACTATTTGCACTATATCAAACTAGTGGCATTAATTTTCTCACTTTTTCATTTAGCACTTGAGTGCTTTGTTTTCAGAGCCCTAGCTCACCAGGAATTTGCACCCTAAATTTTACAAAAACACTATGTTCCAAGTCAGTTCTTCTGACCATGAACAAGCAGCATGAGAGATCTTAGCAGCCATGGCGCAGAGTTCTCCGAAGCCTGATACAGATCAGGAACAGAGGTAAGATAGGAGGTGTGTATATTACAGATTACAGCTGAAAGATTTGGGTAAGGAAAAGATTGCATTGTACTGAGAAATGACCGTATGCCGGGTAAGGAAGAGACACTCATACATGGGCCAGAAGCCCAGATGCTAGCGTGGCAGTGAAAGTGGGCATGGAGTGGGCAAAGGAGGGAGAGAAGAAAGACGAGAGGAGATGTCACCCTCAGCCCTCCTCCTGCACCTGGGCGCTGTGAGACAGTAGAAGGAACTGGGGGCTTAGGGGTGCTCCTGGGGGCAACAGGAGCAGAGACACCGTTGGCGGAAGAAGAGGGCCTTAGAGACAGCTGGCCCTCTTCTGTTTCTGTGGTTTGCATGGGGCAGGCTTTATCCAGACCCTGGTTTCCTTGAATTCCAGGTGTTGAAAACAGAAATAACAAAAACATGTTTCTTCCACAAATTCAGGTCTACTGAAAATCAGATTCCTTGACAAGCTGAGATGGAACTGTTGGTGAGGGGACAGCCCCTGAATAACAACTTCTGAGTCCAGAGCAGCTGCAGTGGAGGCAAGGGGCTCAGAGAAAGAGGCTGTGTGTTTCCTGCCCCTAAAGTGCTTATAATCAGCAACCAGCAAGAAAACGGCAGAGTGACAGAGCAAGGTAGGACGGCAGGTGAAAAAGAGCAAGCAGGAACTGTTCTGGGAGGGCTGATGTGGGTGGAATAATGAAGGCCAGAGAGGGACAGTGTTCCCAGCAGGGACCCTGCTAAGAAATGGCACTGAGGATGGAGCCCACAGTCCCTGAGCCGTGGTCTTTGCCACGTGGAGGGCTGTCCTGAATGACACGCAACGATGAGGTGGAAGAGTGCCGTGAAAAGTACTTGCCTGGGGTGGCCTCAACCTCTTGCTACTTCTGCTTCCTAATCTGCACAAGGGGAAGAGTAATCTCTGCTTTACAGTGATGTTGGGAGTATGGAAAGAGATAGTGTGTGTCAAGGGCCAAGCCCACTGCTTGGCTGAAAATAGATGTTCAATGAATGGTCACTTTCTGCATGGGCTCTCACTCAAATGGGCAGAACATGGGCCCCTGGGCTCCTCTCATACACATTAAGTGGTCATTAAGGGACCTTGGCGTCCCTCTCAGACACAATAGGAAGCCTCCATCCCACCCCACCCGAGAGTCAGGCAGAGGTTCGTTGGCCACCTGCACGGCTCCACCTTCTCTCCTTCCCAGCACGGCTTGCAGTGTAAAGAGTCCTGGGACCTGAAGATGAGAAGGCAGACCAGCAGGGGTTCGGACCCCAGGCCCCACTTGCTCTGCTGGCCTCTGCCTCACAATGTGTGTGTGTGTGTGTGTGTGTGTGTGTGTTGTGTGTGTGTGGTACACACATAGGATGGGCCATGTGTGTTTATGCTCATGTGTATAAATGTGTATCCTTCTCAGTAACTCCAGAGCCTGGAGAATGACAGACAGATGAGAGACAAAATTAAAGCCAAAGATAATTGTCATTGATCCATCTACTTAATGGCCTGAAAATGTCCAATTAGAGCAGTGTATGAGGTTGGCTGCTGAGCCGGAGGGCAGAGTGAGGCTCCGCTTTTATCAAGGTGCCCTGCGGATAGCCAAGGTTTGCTGCCATGGACCCCTTCCTGGCTCCACCCCCACTGGCCACCTCCTGCCTTTCTGAGAGGAGGATCCTGGATTTCTGGCACTGGGGGAGAAGGCACGGCCCCCCCACACCCTGTGGCCAGCTAGCCAGTAGTGGCCTCATGGTTTCTTCTCTGAGCTGGGCATGTGTGAATACTCATCATCGTGAATCACGAGACGCCCTGTTTCCTAACTGCCTTCTCTTCCTTTTTGCAAGTGAGCTGAAGGTGAGGTGGATGTAGTTACCAGGATGCGCCCAGTCCAGAAGGGCCTGGAAGAGGAGACTCCATCTAGTGGCAGCCACGTGTAGTTCTGAGGGACCGGACTAGATAACCAGACCCACTAGGGCTTGTCTCCTGGCTCTGCCAGCCGCGTGATTTGGGGCAGCTCACTCAGTATCTCTGAGCAGAGGCAGCACTACGACAAGATATAATCATTTCTGGTTGACTCTACTGCATTGTGCTGGCCACAGCTACCATCCTCCCTGGCCTGTATTATTAGACTTTGATCTTTAGACTTTGTTGTTCACTGCAGTGTCCCCATCACCTCCAACAGTGCCTGGCATATAGGAGGCACTCAGTAACTACGGAATAACTAAGTGAAAGGCAAACCAGGTGACTGCCTGGGACGTCAAATCTGCAAAAGCCTTATGTGAATGAGGGACTTTCTAAGCCAGGGTTGTCTAGTGGGACCAAAGTGAACATCCTCCCACATGGGGCAGCCTGTATTGCACAACTCCAGGGGTCCTATTTGCGTCCAATACAATGGGAGCTGTGCCTCTGAAGCTGCCAAGTGGGGGCCCAGCCAGACCCATGTGGAGTGGAGAGCACATAGCATGTTCTTGATTCATTAGCACAACTGTGGTCTGTGTAAACTACTCAGTACATATGTGCACTTTGGGGGAAGACACGTTTGAAGGAATTTCAGCTTTAGAAACTATGAAACTGTATTGTTAAAGATATTCTGAGAACTCATTCACAATAAAAACTCAGAAAAATAGGAAGGGGGGAGCTTCCTCAACTTAATAACGAGTATATACGAAAAATCTACAGCTAACATTATACTTAATGGTAAAAGACTGAATTCTTTCTCCCTAAGACCTGAAGCAGAGCAAGAATGTCCACTCTCACCACTCTTATTCCACACAGTGCTATAATTTCTAGCCAGTGCTATAAGGCAAGGCAAGGAAAGAAAAGGGATACAGACCAGAAAAGAAGAAATAAAATTATCCCTATTTGCAGACGACACAATTGTTTACATACAAAACCCAACGAATCTATAAGAAAACCTCCTAGAACTAATAAGTGAGTTCATCAGTGCTGCAGGATACAAGATCAAGATACAAAAATCAACTGTATTTCTATATGCTAGTGATAAACCGTGGACACTGCAATGAAAAATAAAATATAATTTACAATTGCTCAAAAAAGCGAAATACTTAACAATCAAAATATGTATAGAACCTGTATGTTAAAAACTGCATGTGTTGATGAAAGAAATCGAAGATCTAAATAAATAGAGAGACGTAGCATGTTCGTGGATTGGAAGATTCAACATATCAATTCTCCCCAAACTGAAATACTGGTTTAATGCAATTCTTATCAAAATCCCAACAATATGTTTTTTTGTAGGTATAGATAAGATTACCCTATAATGTATATAGAAAGGCAAAGGAAACTAGAAGAACTAAAACAGTTTTAAAAAAGAATAAAGTGGTAAAGGTCAGTCCACTCAATTTCAAGACTTATAGCGACATGAATCATGACTGTGGCGCTGGGGGAGGGTGGGCACATAGAGGAACGGAACTGAACGGAGAACCGAGAAGTAGAACCACACAAATAGGCTCAATGGTTTTTGACAAGTTCCTGAAGCAATCCAACAGAAGAACGACAGGCTTTCCCACAAATGGTGCTGGGGCAAGTGGACATCCATAGGCAAAAAGATGAACCTGGACCTAAATCTCACACCTTATACAAAAACTAACTCAGAATGGATCACAGACTTACGTATAAAAGGTAAAACTATAAAACTTTTGGGAAACAACGTAGGATAAGTTCTTTAGGATTCAGGACCAGGTAAAGAGTTTTTCGACTTGACACTAAAAGCATGATCCACAGAGGGTACAAGTCATAAACTGGACTTGATCAAAATTAAAAATGTTTGCTCTTGGAAAGACTCCGTTAAGAGAGGGAAAATACAAGCTACAGAGTGGGAGAAAATATTTTCAAATGACATATTGGACAGAGGGCTAGTATTTGGAATATAAAAAGACTTTCAAAACTCAACAGTAAAAAAAGAAACAATCCAATTAGAAAATGGACCACAGACATAAAGAGACATTTCACTAAAGAAGATATACAGATTGCAAATAAGCACGTGAAAAGATGTTCAACATCATTAGCCATTAGCAAGATGCAAATTAAAACCACAATGAGCTATCACTATACACCTATCAGAATGACTAAAATAAAAAAGAGCGAGAACCCCTATTGCTGGTGAGGATAGGAGAAACTGAATCTTCACACATTGCCGGAATGTAAAATGGTACGGCCATGCTGGAAAGTTGGCAGTTTCTTAAAAGAAACTAAACATGCAACTACTATATGACCCAATAATTGTACTCCTGGGCATCTATCCCAGAGAAATGAAGACTTATGTTGACACAAAAACCTGGACACAAACGTTTACAGCAGCTTTATTCATAATAGTAAAAACTAGAAGCAACCTGCATGTCCTTAAACGGGCCAATGGTTAAACAAAAGTGGTCCCTGCACATTATGGAATATTACTTGGCAATAAAAAAGAACCAACTATTGATAAGCAAACAACCTGGATGAATTGCCAGAGAATTATGTTTAGTAGAAAAAAGCCAATCCCAAAGGTTACATGCTGTATGATTCCATTTATACAGCATTCTTGAAATGACACAGTTACAGAAACAGAGAACAGATTAGTGGTTCCCAAGGGTTTAGGAAGGGCTGGGGACAGAAGGGAAGTAGATGTGGCTTTAAAAGGGAATCTTGTGGGGATGCAAATGTTCTGTATCTTAATTGTATCAATGTCAATATTCCTGGCTGTGATATTGTACTATAGTTTCATAAGACATTACCATTGGAGAAAAGTGGGTTAAAGGTACACAGAATCTTTCTGTGTTATTTCTTACAACTGCATGTGAATCTAAAAACGTCTTAAAACTGAAAGTTTCGGTAAAAACATCAAGAGGAATGAAAACTATAGATGTGATAAAATTTCACAGAACCACATACACACACAAGTGCATGCAAAACGGATGAGATATGAATAAAGTCTATAATCCAGCTAAATGTATTGGTCTAGTTAAATGTTAAATGTATTGTGCTAGTATCAATTTCCTGGTTTTGATAATGTGGTATGTTATGTAAAATGTTGAGGGAAACTTGGTGAGTGATAGGTATATGGTTCTTCTCTGTCTTAATTTTGCAACTTCTTGTGAGTCTCTATTTGAAAATTTAAAAAAAGTTTTTAAAAAGTACTGAGAACAACAAAAAAGATTTTTATATATAGAAAGGCAAAGGAACAAGAGCAAAATAAAATTCTAACACTCACACTTCTGTTGGAGCCATGACCGCTCTTTTGGATGTGCGTCCATAGCAGTCCTGCTGGTGGTGTCAAGTGCAAATTCAACCAGTGAGGGCTCACGGGCGAGCAGGAATCACACCCCTCTCTGCAGCCTCAGAGAGCTTCCCCCACTCATCTCAGATCACACATCAGGACAGTGAGGGTTCGGGTTTGCCTCCTCTGGAGCCCGTGCTTGCTCTTCTAGACCACATGGCAAGGTTGGGTAGGGCAGAGCCCTGGCCTCAAGGAGCCCCCAGTCCACTGAGGAGGGTGGACGGGGGAAGAAGACGCATGCTCTACTTGCAGCCATGTCCCCGCGTGCACCAGTTAACTCGACTCAGTTCCTAGTTGCAGATAGCTTCTTCATACCAATCAGACATCAAAGAAATGAGAAGGGTATGACAAAAGAGATCGAAGTGGAGAATACAGTCCCCCGCTCCTGGACAAACTGCTCTGGGAAGGTTGCATTCTGAGACTGACACATCATCCGGGTGTGGTGTGGCAGCCATCCCAGAATGAGGTGTGTGTGTGTGTGTGTGTGTGTGTGTGTGTGTAGGGGAGTGCAGCTGTAACCGAGGGGCTCGCCTGCTTGCTAATCTGTGAAATGGGGAGGCTGCCAGAATTACTGTTTCCTTAGGTCCTAACAGGCTCCCAGAAATAACTGGAAAGTAGGATATCAGGGCTGATATTTTGGTCCTGGGACAAAAGGATCAGGGACGTGCGGTGGAACAGGGGCCACTCCCAGCCTTTCCAAAAGTGCCCCAGGTGGGCAGGAGCCTAATCTGAGACAGGAGAGACTCAGGTGCTGGACTCCGGGGATTCTAGCTGAATGATAGCAGGACAAGTGAGTGTCCACTGACCACCTCAAACTCTTATGCAGGAGGCATTAGCAATAGCCCGCATGCATGGAGCAGCAGTGATGTGCCAGACGCTTCTAAGCACTTTATAGTCTCCTTTAATCCTCATAATGACCCTATGTGGTAGGTCACATCATTACCTCCGATTAACAGATGATGAAACGAGGTGCAGCGAGGCCAAGGGTCTGGCCTGAAGTCACACATTAGTGGTGGAGCTGGGACTGGAACCTCCAGCTCCAGAGCTCAAGCCTTTCGCCACAACTTTAGATTCCCTCCCTCTGCTATTTGCCTTCCTGCCGGCACATCCTGAGAAAGCCAAGGCCAGTCATCCCCAAGCCCGTTGCTGGTCCAAGCTGTGTTACTGATGAGAGGAAACCTTCTCCCCATCTCGGGGAGGCTGCCACGTGGCAGTGAGAGGGACACGCATTCATGTAGAATGCCTGTGTGCGTCTGCTCCACAAATTCTCCAATGCGTGTCAACAGCAATGCCAGGGACTGACTGGAAATGCTGGTCTAGGCCACCAGAGACCCGAAGGAGTAACATCCAGGGGCCGGGACACACCTGGCAGGCCCAGCCTGATAAAGCTGAAAGGGGACAGAGGTTGGTATCCAGAGACTAGGAGACGAATTCCCATTCTGCCACCTCCTGGCAATACGACCTTGGCAGGCTTTTGCCCTCTTTGTGTCTTGACTGCCTCTTCTGCAAAAGGGAAGGATGTCTCTGTCTGCCCCTCAAGGATGACGTGAGGACAAGGCAGTGGACTACAAAAGGCTTAGACCTTAAGATTTATTCAGATGGATGGAACCATGGCTATTATTCCCAGGGTGGAGGGAGCTCAGATGGTGGAGGAGAGTTTGCTGGCCTCCTTCCTGCTCTGTCACCATCAGCAAAAGGGCCGCCTTTAGAGCTCTGCTCCTATGCCATCGAATCACTGGGGCTTCCCTACCCATGGTATTTAAAATAGCATCACCCCACCCTGGCACCTCTCCCCATCTCCCTTCCTCCCTGCATAGCACTTACCATCATTTGAGATGGTTACATAAAAGAATGTGTAATACACCTAAAAATGTTAGGAGTTCAGCACACGTTATTTTCTGGGGTAGAGGGAACCCATCCTCCATGCAAGTACAAAAATGTTCAGCTGGTACAGTCTTCTGGAATGAGTATTTTGACCCCAGCGTCACAGAACAAAAGCTGGATCCATTACACCTTGGTTGTCTAGCTCCAGGCCTGCCAACAGGGGGTCTCCATCTCAGGTATTTGGGATTGCTCTTTTATTAGTTTCTAGAATTTAAGTTTCCCAAAAGTTTACGGAGGCCATGGATTGCTTTGGCCACCTTCTCAGTCTTTTAATTAGGTGGGATTTGCTTAATTTAAGAACACGCAGTATAGAGGGAACACGGAATCTGGAGCCATCCAGAGCTGAGGTCAGGACTCACCTCTGCCACCTATTATCTGTAAACAGTATTATTGACAAAAGTAGTAACTATGGACTGTGGAGCTCCTGGTACAGGCAGCCATTGTACAGGACAATCTGTGTACATAACTTCATTTGTTCCTTAAAACAACCCAGAAAGGCAAACGTTAAGGCCCTTTTTGCAGATGAGAATACTGAAGTTTAAAGAGTGAAAGAGTTGGAACTGGTTCTCAGGTCCACCAAAATCTACAGATGCTGTTCTTTCTACTCTATTTAACAGTCTCTCTGAGCCTCATTTTTCACATCTACCAAATGGCCCTGTTAATACCTGTCTTACAGAGTTATTGCAAGGATGGAGAAGGCACTCTGGGAAGGTCAGGGTACTTAGTAGGGGATTGGTCCATCCAGTCTCTTTCCCTTCCCCACATGTCCAAAGGCTCATCAGGAGCACGGGAGAGGCTGCGATGGCTTCTGGTTGAGGGTACAGAGGTCAAAAGGAGACTAAGAATCTACACAGGCAGAAGTGGAACCCAACTTTGTTTCCTCTTCAACAGAAACCCCGAGCAGCCATTTCTCCCCTCAGCACATGTGTTCAGGTGAAAGGAATGGCCAAGAAGCCTTTGTAGCTCTCTCCTGGGGTGCCTGGCTCTAAGCCTCAATCAATAACCTGCTCCTGACCCGGAAGAAATAAAATCGCAAGGACTGACATGCTCTCCCTCTCCATAGTAGTCACTATGGTTCAACAATGTGATATCAGAACTGGAATGTAAGGGAAGAAATTATTTATAGAAGCCATAGTGTATAACGTCTTTGCAACTTTTGGAATCCTAAAGGCAAGATGCTTGGTACAATCAGTTGGCTTTGATTTGGGGCCCAGAGGTCTCAGACTAAAATTGCTCCCAAGTTAACTGAAGGTAACTCCACACCAAATAAAGTAGCCTTAAGAAATCAAGAAAGGTGGTGAAACAGGCAACTGAAAGGTCTTCAGGATGCTAAGGCATCCATAGATAATTTTTCTTGGCCAAAAAAAGACCTCTTGTGTCTTGGAAGAGTAGCCGTGGGCAATGTCTTGACTGGCTCCTCCTCTCTCTCTATCACCCCACTGGGTCAGCCACACCCCATACACTGGGATAGTTTCTAGCCTTTTTGAATAGTTTTCTAGCTCTAGAACGATTCCATCTCCAGCACAGTGTTGATCAAAGCACTGGAACCCAGGGAAAAGCCCTTCTGCTCTAGGAACCATGTAAAATTGGAATAATTCTGTCTGTCTTAGAGCATTACTGTGAGAGTCAGCTATGTGTAAAGCACTTGGCACAATGCCTGGCGTATGGTTATCACTTCCTAATTCCCCTACAATTTTTCTTCCAGTTTCCCAATTCTTAATGCCAGAAATGCCAGAAGTCCATCTGGATTATTGCTCTGATTCAGATTCATCTGCCTTCCTAGATGGTGGAGAATGGGTCTGCCCACTGGATTCCTTCTATCTGTCATGCAAATAACCTGTGCTGATCTCCTACCCACCCCAGCTCCATGCACTGACATCTCAATCTCTAAATCACTCTTGGCTTCAAGTTCTTTCTTGTCTACCTTGGCTTAACAACTCTGCCTGAGCATTTTGAATACATATCCAGCTTTTGCTCAATTGCATGACTCTTCCAGGAAGACTTATCCCTTACTTCTTGTGTCTGGTCCATCCTGTACAAGTCTAGGTGTGACTCTGCAAGGCTGCACCTCTATTTGGGGTATGATTACTGCCTATGATGGTTGATTCTATTTTTCCTGTCCAATAAAATAGGACAATAATTAATCATCATGCAATGATCTGAGTGTTGAATGGTCTATTCAATCCTCATGTAGAAAAAAATCTCAGCGTGTTCTCTAAGTCTATAATGAAGAGAGAGAATCTTTCTTTTTTTAAGTTTCTCAAGTCAGGGTGGATATTAAACTCAGTGGTTTTGATTCCTGGTTCAAACCATGTTAGTATTTTGGGGTTTTTTCAGAAAAGAGTATTATAATGTCTATTTTCTGTTTGTTTTAGAAGCAGCGTGGCACAGTGGAAAGAGGAAGGGCCCTTCGGACGTTTGTAACATTTGCCCTGGCAATTCCAGCCATGGGATTCTTTCCTAGAAACTGAAACTGAAAGGGAAGAGCGAAGGAGGAGAAAGATTATGCTAACAGATGCCTATCATAATATTATGGAATTATAGCAAAAAAAATAGAAATGACTAAAAGCTTCAACAATGGGACAATGGTTAAGTAAAGAACCTAAAATCTCAAAAAAAAAATGAGAATGAGATTGACATCAGATTTCTCATAAGTGATATGAAGTCCGCATTAATAGAAATGAGATCAGAGGCTCATTTCTCACATTAAATCATTAGCTTCTTGGTTTTCCATTATCTCGGGGTATGTCCTTGCCCCCAAGATAGTGAATGGCTTAGGACCAATCCATTCCCTTTTCTGGAACAGAACTCAAAGCCTGTCCCCATGGGTCCTCTCAGGAGAGGCTCATCTATGCCATTGCGTTTCTTGCATGTCTCCAACCCTGCCTGGTCTGAGTCTTTCCATATGCTGCTCTCTCTGCCTGGAATATTCTCCCTGCTCCTTCTTCAGGTCTCACTTGAGAAATCCTTTCCTCCAGGAAGCCTTCTTTGACCCTTCCAGCCTCCTTTGCATTCCTCCTTGGTGTTTCCATAGCACCCCATGCTCCCCTATCATGGATCGTATCACACTGAATCATAATTGTTTACTTACTTCTCTCTCTAGAAAGCCTGTCTTCCATGGGGCTATAGCCCATGGACAGGTTCTCTTACTAGTAACCCTGAGTGTTGCTGAAATCTACAGGGTGTGCAGAGGTAGGGTGCTACATGAGGGTGTTGCTGGAAGAGAGGGAGTGTTCAGATATGGGAAGGCCAGAGAAGGGGGTCTTGATGGTTCATGCAAACATGGGCTGGGAGCCTGAGCAGATCTTGATAGGAAGACGACTGAGCCAGAATGATGAGAACAGGGAGGATGGGCAAAGCAGTTAGGAGGAAGGAGGTTTTGGAACATTTGAGACAGGGGATGTAATATTGTGATATAATAAGAAATATATATATTTGGTCTTTATCCTCAGATCCTGACTAGAGCTCCAAAACCTTTGTAATTTGCTAATCTATAAAGGTGCTAGGAGCATCTTTTGTTCTAATATTCAGTCTTACCCCCAGTTCCTGACACAGATCTCCTAAATCCCTGGGAATTCCCTGGGTGATGGGCGTGTCTTGAGTTCTCACAGGTGACTCTTGGTGGACTCCTGGGTAGCTTCAGGATGGAGACCAAGCCGTGATTAGAAGCTTGGAACTTTCAGCCACACCCATCCCCTGGGCAGGGGAGAGGGGCTGGAGACTGAGGTAAAAATTGATCACGCCGACATGATGAAGCCTCCATACAAACCCCCGAAGTCAGGATTTGGAGAGCCTCCAGGTTGGTGAACGTATCAAGGTGCTGGGAGGGTGGGCCCTGGAGAGAGCATGGGGGCTCCACATCCCGTCCCCTACACCTTGCCCTATGCACCTCGTCCGTCTGGCTATTCTTGAGTGGCAGTCTTTTATAATAAACAGGCAATAGTAAGTAAAGCACTTTCCTGAATTCTGTGAGTCACTCTAGCAAATTATCAAACCTGAGGGGAGGGTTGCGGGAACCCCCGATGTATAACCGATTGGTCAGAAGTATGGCAGGTGTGGACTTGCGACTGGCATCTGAAGGAGGAGCAGTCTTGTGGGACTGAGCCCTTAACTTGTGGGGTCTGACACCAACTCCAGGTAGATAGTGTCAGAATTGAATTGAATTGAATTGTAGGACACCCAGCTGGTGTTGGAGAGTTGGTCGGTGTGGGGAAAAACCCTATACGTTCAGTGTCAGAAGTGTTGTTGCGTGTGGAGAAGAAACTACAGGTTTCTTTAGCGGATGTCCCCTCCAGTGACATTTGTGGTCCTCAGCGTGCTGTGTGACAGGGCTATGAATGGGCCTCCAAATATGGCCCCGTGTGTTCCCCAGCACTACTGATAATGTACTCTGACATGGCAGGTCTAGACGATCTCCTCATGAACCATGCTCGTGGGTAACCCCTGCTGCTTTGCAAAAGAGACCGGACAGAACACCCCATCCAGGGCTGCTTTGCTTGGAAGGTGCAGTGCACAGGCTGGCTAGGCTGTGGGTCACTACATCTTCCTGGCTGGCTGGCAAAGAAAGTCCCCACTGACTTTCTCTCCAAGCCCGACCCCATTATGACCCTAGAGCTGTTACTTCTGAACAGTGACCGTGAGGCAGCTGGGACTGGCTGACCCCGTGCTGGCTCCTCAACTCTCAGAAGTCAAGCACTCAAAACAAGGGAAGAAATCCAGCAGGACGCTGGAAGAGTGCCGGGGTCCCAAGCCAGCCTCTTCCACCCAGTTCTGTCTCGTGACGAGAACGAATGATCACCACAATTACCAAGCAACCTAAAGAAGGCAAACCCACTTAACTAAATGAGGTGCTTGGGGAGTGGAAGGAAGGAGCAGTCTGCAAAGATTTTGGCAGAAGGTTCTGGGCCATCTCCCTGGAAAGTTCATATTAAACAGGCAACATGGTTTTCAGAGCTCCCAAGTTGGTGGCTTCAGAGACCTTCAGCAGTTTCCAGAAAATATCTGCTGCATAACCATCATCTCCGGGATGTTTAGAAAAGCGAATGCTGAATTAAACTGAGTTGGAACCCAACAGTGATTTAATAAGGGGCATGATCAGAATACAGGGAGGTGATTCTCGAGCTAATCAGAGCCCCGGGGATGTGTGGGGCCTGGCTGTCTTCTTCTAACAACTCCTCGGGGATATAATTAGGTCCTGCCATGAAGGAGACCTGCCCCACGCCTACGACAGGAAGCCAATCCAGGGAGGCAGGAGCGTGACAACTTCTGCAGCAGCAAGGCCTGGCGCTGAGGGCCCGCACAGCGGTCACCAGATCCCGCTGGCCCAGCTCATAACTGCTGCTCAGAGCCTGGGCTTCCCTTTGGGCTCAGTCCAATTTGCTGTTCTTTGGAGTGGTGTGAGCCCAGTGTGCAGTGAGAGGCACAACAATGGGGTCCATTTTTAAAACAAAGAGTGGTAGAGAGAGCCCTACGCTCGCCAAAAGTCCAGCCATCTTGAGCAGACCAGAGAGCAAAGGATAGGAACCCAAATTTCCTTTGGCCAATGGGTAGGCTCCTGCAGTCCTTCATGAGATGTTGGGGTGTGATTTAGAGGAGCCTGTCAGATACTGATTCTCCCTTGGAGCAGAGGTCCCAGTGTGGACACCAGGGAGAGTGTGGCTGCACTGGGCTGGTCTATTGGCATCACGTCTTTTACCTTCTGTGGCTCCCTGGGGCATTTCGTTACAATAAGATTGCTCTGCCTGCCCCCCAAGACTCCCACAGGTTGAAGGCTGCAGGGCTCTTTCAGGGCAACAAGCTTACCCTTAATGCACAAGTCTGCCCCACCTTAAACTGCACCTCTGGCTTCTTAACGTTGATCTCAGCCTCCATCCTGAACACTTCACCAGGCCGCCCTTTGCTACCTGGTCTCCTAGAGATTTTCCAGCTGGACCTTCTGCTGCTTCCACCCTGACCATGTTTGACTTGACTCCATGAGCAGATCCAAGCTAAGCTCCCATTCTGTTCCCGTCGCCCATGCTGTTCCCTGACGCAACCACACCTCCTTTCCTTTAACCTGTCTCACCTGGTCCTAACTCTCAGGTGGCACCAGCCTCCAAGAGCAAGCCCTCCTGTGATAACTTGAGCTCATGTCCAGCAAGTGCTACCCTTATCTTAGGGACCCAAGGCTCAGAAAATAGTCCCTACACTTTTGCGTGTTAAGTCCTTCAAAAGGCAGACTCTCTGTGAGATGTTCCTTTAGCGGGGTGGAAGGACACTAGACTAGGAGTTGAAGGACCTGGATCCATGCTTGATTACCTCACTCAGGGCTGTCCCATCGCCCAGCTTCAAGGGCCACCATTTTTGTAGAATCAACATGAATAGAGGATCCCGAAGTTGTGTAGCCAAATGGATCCACCCTCCCCTGCAAATCAGGTGGTACAGCCTCAGGCAAGAGAGAGAATGACTCTGGGCCTGTTTCCCTATCTGGTTCCTAACCTAGTGTCCTTCCTTCAAGACCTCAAGCTTAGGCGAGGGGCTCTTTAGAGGACAGTTGGGACTGTTATCTGAGCTTGCTTTATGCCCACCAATCGCGGAGAAGCGGGAACTGATGTGGGGAAACACTTTGAGAATTGGGAAGTTAAACCTGTCTGCAGCCCAGTCACTGCTGTTTGGTCCATGTGTGCAGTGGCAACACGTCCTGGAGCTGTTCTGAATGGAAGTCAGGCCTCTCCCTTCTGTCCCATCTCACTGTGGGAACTGAGACGAGGGCTCTGGTGCAAGGTCGACCACTGGGCAGAAATAAAACCACCACGGGACTGACCTTGGCATCCCTCCTCCCCTGGGACCCACGAGATCCTGCGAGGATTAGACCTCACTGCCCTCTTCCCTCCCACACAGCTCAGGGCTCACAGCACAGTCTCCCCTCTTTGAAGCTCTCCCCTACTCCCCCCTGCATTCCTTTTCCCTCCAAGGCTATCGTGGAGAAGAACGAGATCACCCTTGTTCTTCCTTGGGAAATAACACTTCTTACTAGGTGCGATGTAAGGAGCAAGGATCTTTTGTGTGTATGTTGTCATTTAATCCTCACCAGGAAACTTAGCAAGGTGGAGGTTATTATTATTCCCAACTTAAAGGTGAGGAAACTGAGGCTCAGAGAAGGTAAGCAACTTGCCTCAAGCCACACAGCACGTAGGTAGCAGAGCCTCAGTTTTCTCATCTGTAAAATGGAGATGATAGTGCTTCTTACCTCACAGGATTGCTATGAAAATTAAGTAAATGGATGCATTAAGAATTTAGAGCAGGGCTGACAAAGAGTGAGTTCTATGGGGGTGCTTTCCATTTTAGAACTGTTGTTTTCAGTACTATTGTTTTTTTCCCTTCCTCTCTCCCTCCTTCCCTTGATACCTCACTTCCTCCCTCCTCCTTTCTTTCTTCCTCCCTTCTTTTCTCTTTTCCTCCTAGAATTTAAGGGTACTTCCAAGAATGTGTAAGACACAATAAGAAGCATTTAAGTGACTTGGCCAAGGTCACATACCAGCAAGCAGGTCACAAAAATAACAGTGCTGGGAAGTTAAAGAACGTTCCAAATTTTTCAAAAGGGCTAATATTTGCCCTGGGCCAGTAGTGAAGCGTACATGGGTGAAGTCCTGCCAGTTGTAGCCTCTTTGTTGACTCTTAGGTGGTGTTATTGAACAGGTCTCCAAGCGCATGCGAGTGCACACGCACACACACAGATGGGAAACTGGTGTGCACCAGAGACATCAGTCATTAATGTTCACTATCTCATTTAATCTTTGTATTAATCCCGAGGGGGAAATACATTTTCCCCATTTTACAAATCAGGAAATTGGGGCTTGGGGGCTTAAGCAAGCTTTCTAGGCTCACATAGCAGGTAACAGAGGGATCCCAGATTCAAACCTGGGTCCGTCTGGTTCCAAAATCCTTGCTCTTTTGCTGACACAATGCTGCCTCCCAAGAACACAAACATTTCCCGGGACAAATATTAGTTTCTCAGTATGAGCTTTGTAGATGGCTTCCAGTGGATTCGAAGATATTTACCCAGAGTAAAGAAGTGTTTTGCTCATTGAATGTAACTGAGGCTAATGCCATGTTTTTTTTCTTCCTTCAGTCTTTGCAGGACGTGCGTGCATGCTGAAGTATGTTTGTAGAGTCTTCTTTTTAGATGTTAAGTGTACAGTGGCATTAATTAAATGCAGGTTATAAGACCATTTATATTTCATTTTGAAAGTCTCTGCGCCTGGAGGCTCTGGATAGAGCCGAGTTGAGCTGCCCCATGCAGCAGGGGCACTAATGTATCATTTAACGCTGCAGTGGGGTCATGGGGACACAGACTGCAATTTTAAAATGAGGGACAGACGTGCCAGTGGACGGCGAATTTGAGTTTTTATCTGCAGCTGCGATTGTTGTCAACGGATCCCCAGCCCTCCCTACACACTTCACCGCCTCTGTCATTGTTAATCTCTCTTGTCTCCGGGATGTTTGTGGCTGAATCTCAGTGGGCTCAAGGCAGCCCTCTTAAGAGTCCTTGGGGCCCCACCTACTGCCAGCCGTCCCAAACCTCTCCTCACCCGGGGACAGAGTGAGCCATCTTCTCTCACCATTGCTGTTCCCGACCCCTCAGTCTCTCCATTCTGGGTATATTCTCAGCACCTCCTTTGAAATACATCCTATTGGGGTCCCCAGTGTCTAGGAGATGTCAGGATTTATCTCATGCCACTGTCCCCCTCGCTTTCTGTGCTCCGGCCACATCAGCCTCTGTGCAGTTCCCCTCATGGATTCCGCTTCCTCCAACCTCAGGGCCTTTGCAAAGGTTGTTTCCCCGATCTGGATGTCTCTTCTCTGACTCTTTGTGTGTGTGTGTGTGTGTGTGTGTGAGGAAGACTAGCCCCGAGCTAACATCTGTTGCTAATCCTCCTCTTTTTGCTGAGGAAGACTGGCCCTGGGCTAACATCCGTGCCCATCTTCCTCTACTTTATATGGGACGCCGCCACGGCATGGCTTTGACAAGCAGTGCGTTGGTCCACACCGGGATCCAAACCCGCGAACCCTGGGCCACTGAAGCGGAGTGAGCAAACGTAACCACTACGCCACCAGGCCAGCCCTCTGACTCTTCATCTGGAAAATTATTTTTTGCCTTTGGAGCTCAGCTTAATTGATATTCTCAAGGGAGAGGTCCCTGGTCACCTAGACAAAGTCAAGGCCTCCCTCTCAGCAGCCTGGATTTTTCTTTGTTGCATGCATTGCATCTGATACTTAAACATTCATCTGTGTGATTCTTTGGCTCATATCGACATGCCCCACCTGCAGACGGATAGTTTCCAAAGTAGGGTATACAAGGTGATCCAGTGAGTGTGGAGAAGATAAAATGAGAACTTCCGCTGATCTTCCCTTTCATCTGAAAATATGAGCCTTACTCATATTTCATATACATGGTGACACTAGCACCCTGACTCAGCCCAGTGTCAGGCGGCCACACGTCACATGTGGTCCATGAGGGTTCAGGGAAGAGTGGGGGAACTGGAAGCAGTGGGGGGCTGACAGCGCCGAGCTCCTTCTTCCACTTGCAGATCCGTTGTGCTGGGTTCAGCTGGCGTGTGCCCAACTAAGAGAAGTTTCACGATATATAATTGAGTTTTAACTAAACCCGCCCTTACAAAACGGACAAGCAGCTTCAAAAGATTCCTGAGAAGAAACCATGGGTGGAAAATGATGCTAAGAACGGGAGTGCAGTGGTCCTCCCAGTGCTAGATCACCAACAGCCTGATTTCCAGGCTAAAACCAACTCTGATCTAATCAGGTCTGAAAAGAAGTCAGCCAAAAAAGGTTGTAATTGTCAAACTGACTATTTGAGATATGTAAGTATCCTTCATGATGTTTTGTTAATAAAGATGTTAAATTAATCATGTTTATTTCATCTACTCCTCATGGTTTTAGGGTTTCTATTTTGTGCACGTTTTATTATTTTCACAAGCGATTGAAACAGTGGTTGTGTTAGTTGGGGCTGATATTACAAAATGCCATAGACTGGATGGCTTACACAACACACATTTATTTCTCACACTTCTGGGGGCTGGAAGTCCAAGATGAAGGTGCCAGCGGATTGGGGGTCTGGTGAGAGCCTGCTTCCTGGTTTGCAGACGGCCGCCTTTGGGCCACATCTTCACATGGAGGAGGGAGAGATCAGCTGTCTCGAGTCTGTCTCTTTTTGAAACAGCACTCATCCCATCAAGAGGCTGCACCGTCACAACCTAACCACCTTCCAACGGTCCCACCTCCCGATACCATCACCTTGGGCATTAGGGCTTCAACATCTGAATTTTGGGAGGACGCAAACATTCAGTCCACAGCAGCAGTCCATGGATATAATTTGTATTATATATTATATCACAAATAAATACAAGACCATAACTCCTTACTTATCCCTTGGCACAGAGCAAGTGCCCAGCTGGGCATGAGTGGCATGCTCATGTTGAATGAATGAGCGACAGGCTGGCGTGGTCCAAGTGCTTAGGGTCAGGGTTTAGGTTCTGCAGAGCTGCCGTTTCCACTTGAGGCTTTAGGAGATACTGAGGCCAGATGGTAAACAAATTAACAGTCCTTTGCAAAGCCAACAGACCCCAACACTCTTGACTCAGGCAGTGCAGCTCGGAGACCAGCCTTTGTTGCTTGAGTATGCTCTCAGAATCTCTCTTCGCCTTCCACATCAAAACAGCTTATCCAAGTATATTTTCCAGACAAGTTCTGTGGTCACTCCCCAGGAGGAACTCTGGTGAATACATTTTTCTCCATCTAATTACACAATAAATGGAGGAGGCAGGATTAAATATTCAAGATCTCAAGGGGAAGTAGGGGTGGAGGATCTCTCTCTGTGGCTTTGAATTCAGACAGAATTCAAATCCAGGCTCTTCTCATGTGACCTTGGGGAAGTTATTTAACATTCCTGACCGTAAGTTCCCTCGTATGGACCATATAGGTAATGTTTGACTCGCCAGGTTGTTACAAGGAGAAAACTTGTATGGTGCGGACAGGACAGTGATTGGCTCAACAAATGTAACCTCCTCCCTCCCTCTACTCATGCCTTCAGGCTCTGCCCCCCTCCAAAGATGCCCACATGCTGCAGGACATTCCTGATGTCAACTGGTCACATATCGGGGGCTGCTGGATCCCCCCATGAGCCATCCACACACCATGCCATCTCTGGGCTCCTTCAGCCTGAGCAGCACTGAACTTCCACTATGACAGATGCTTCCAGCTCAGGTCACACTCCTGCGTGAGGCCTTCCTGACCACACCCCTTAAGAATGATCTCACCCGTCCTTTAGAATCAGACATCTGAGTCCACGACCGGGCCCCTCCCTGTCACCTCTCATCTCCCCACCTCGCTCCACTCCACCCAGACTGGACCAGCTGCAGCCTTCGCAGCACATCATTCACAATGGACCTTTGTATGTGCTCTTCCTTCAGCCTGAAACAACCTTCCCACTCCTTCTTCGACCACCCTGATGACCTTCATTCACCTCATTGACTTCTACTTCTCTTTCTGGAGACTCTTTGGGCCTCCCCACCTCAGCAAAACCTTCTCTGGGTCCCCAGGCTGGGTTAGGGACCTCTTCTCTGTGCATTCCAGCAACCGTTGATTTCTGCACTCTCCTCCACTGCTGTGAGCTCCCAGCCTTCCTCTTCATGTCTACCCCACCCAGCATGGTGGTGGATGTCTAATGGATGTTTCATAAATGATGGAACCATCTTGCCATTTGCTCATTTCTTCCCCATGTAATCAAGTCTGACTTGTTCTGTTTGACCCTAAGCCCCTGGAGGACAGATGTTTGCCTTCAGTACTGGGACTGACACACTGCTTTGTATACAGTAGGCACTCAATAACTCCTTCTTGTTTATTGGTTGATTGATGGATTAGGAGAGGACTGAATTCCCAACAACCAATACAATGACTGGCAGAAAAGTAAAAGTAAGAGACAAGATGAAGAATTGGGCAGTTTGGGGGAGTTTGAGTGTGTGGGTGGTGGAGGGTATTATTAAGTTGGGGGTAACAGTGTAGCAATCAGAACACAGGTATTCTAGACGTGGGTTCTGCACCAGAGGCCAACTGCTGTGAGAGCCAAGAGGTCCAAAGGCCCCAAAGGGTGACTCATTCCGACAACCCTCTGCCTCTTCCTGCCTTCCCAGGCCAGCTTGGCTACCCCATTTTAGAACCACTGGAGGAATCACCTGGAAGGCTGAAGGTGACTGGGCAGCATCTCTGGGTCATGATGGTGGGTCAGAGGATTCCTTGTCTGTCTCAGCCCATCTCCTCAACCCCACCTCATCCTCCCTTAGCTGCCCTCCCCACCTGCCTGAGACTGGGGCATCTGTTCAATAGGTCCACACAGAAGGAGAGAGAATCCCAGTCTCCGTGCTGGCCTGGAATGGATGGCTCTCCCCAGCATGATTCAAGGGGGCTAAAAAGGTCTCTCACCCCAGAATAGTTTCCCTGCTGGTCTGCTGAGTTGAGTTGCCAGAGGAAATAGAGGATGCCTAGTTAAATTTGAATTTCATATAAACAAAGAATATTTTTTTGTACAAGTATATCCCATGCAATACGTGAGGTACACTTATAGTAAAAAATTATTTGTCATTTATCTGAGATTCAGATTTAACTGAATATCCTGTTTTTTATTTGCTAAATCTGGCAACCCTGGTTGTGGCTTAAACAGGTTGTTTCGAGGACCTAGACAGGAGGTGAAATCAGCATAAAGTGGGTGAGATGGTGTGTCTGTGGGCCACACACGTGATAAAGACACTTCCTAAATTTCAGCCAAAACCACCAATATGAATGCAAAGCAATGTGCTTATGTGCACCCTAGCATCTTGGAAATTCTACCATGCCCTGACCAAAGGGATGCTTAGACAAAGGTATGGTTGACATGGGTTCTAGAAAGTGCATTGTTAGGTGCTTCCAGTAGTATGGAAGGGGACATGGGGAGAGAGAGAGACTGAGAGAGAGAGAGAGAGAGAGATCTATGCTTATTGTTAAGTAAGCAGAAAAATCCTCATAACGGAAATGGATAGCACACAAGGCTGAGTCAACCACATACAAATGTTTTCTCTTCCACTAATCTACTCTCCTTCCTTCCTGCTTTCCTTATCCATTTATTCATTCAGAGGATAATGGCGGTAGACTTGGCCATGTTGCAGAGTAGTTAGGGCATGAGTTCTAGAACCAGACTGCGTGGGTTTTAACTCTGCCTCTATTACTTATTACCTATGTCACTTAACCTTTCTGTAAATCTGTATCACATCTCTCTTGCTACTGTAACAAATTACCACAAACTTAGTAGCTGAAAACAACACAGATACACTCTCTTCCAGTTCTGGAAGTTAGGAGTCTGACACGGTCTCACTGGGCTAAAATCCAGGTGTCGGCAGGGCTGCGTTCCTTCTGGAGGCTCTTGGGGAGACTCTATTTCCTTGCCCTTTCCAGCTTCTAGAGGCTGCCTGCATTCCTTGGATCAGGACCCTTCCTCCATCTTCAAAGTCAGCAATAGGGCAAAATCTTTCTCACGTTGCCATCTCTCTGATTCTCTGTAGCTAGAAACAGTTCTCCCAGTTTAAACACTCGTGTGATTAGCTTACACTTACCTGCATAACAGGATAATTTCCCCATCTCAAGCAGAGATTAATCAATTCTGCAAAATCCTTTTGCCACATAAGGTAATATATTCACAGGTTCCAAGGATTAGGTCATGGACATCTTCAGGGGGTCAGTATTCCAACCCCATTTCTTTATTCATTAAATGGAGATAATAACAGCACCTACCTCATAGGGTGGTTGTGAGGATTAGATGAGCTCATACATGTAAGGAGTTTGGACCACAGACTGGTATACAGTAAGTGCCCATTATGATCGCCTCTGCTGAGCCAGGACGGGGCTCGGTGCAGAAGCGGATGCAAAGACAGATTCCTCATACCCTTCAAGACACTGCCGGTCTAGCAGAAGACTTCTTGGCAACACTGCATTTCTTTTCCTTGAATCTATGCTCACCGGGCAGCCTTCTGAACTGTATCTGGTCCTCGGAACAGACAGCACCAGAAGGAGACAGCCCAGGCAAGTGGCCCCAGCCTCTTCCTCTCTGAAGATAAAACTCAACATCAGAATTTGGGGTTTTTGATTCATCTCTTTTGCATTTGGTTGGGGGAAGTCCATCCCCCAGAGGGTCTTTCCTGGATAAGTGACCAACGGTTACATCCCAGAACTTGGAAAGCCTGATGCCTGTCCCCAGGTTCAGCCATCCCAGAAATCTCCCCAGGCACCTCACTTTACTTCACTGGGAGAAAGCAACATCTCTCTGCAACTTGTAAAGATGCTACTTGAAAGGTTAATGTATGACCACAGCAGTAACTGCCTGTGCTCACTTTCATGTAAACAAAGCCCAACTCAGCAGAGCCCAAAAGTACATACTCATGAGTGTGCTTGTATATGAGCTAAGTGTGTGTGTATGTCTGCATAGCTGATGGATAGATAGATAGACAGATGGATGGATGGACAAACAGACAGACATGGAAGGGATCCCTCACCTCCTTCACCTTCAGTATAACCATCATCATTCATCACAACCACTTTCATAACCTATTTAGCATCTCCCAGGTCTCTCTGGCTACACCACTGATCAGCTTTGGTAAACTCCCTGCACTCAATTCAGAGAAGAGCATGTAGTAACATGGACACTTATGTCATTAAAAGTTGTTTAGCTGGGACAGCAGGGGGAGCAGTAACAAAGGCCTGTGTGGCAGAATGAATTGGTGAGATTTAATTTATGTTTGCCCCTTACCACTGTAGACAATGTTCTCTTTTTTCTGCCTGATAATTTTGTCAGGCACCTACACGGCAAACAACACACAGAAGCTTAAGGAAGCTTAAAGAGAAGATGATGGAGGTGGACGTCTGAGAGGGCAGAGGCTCAGAGGGTGGGGAGAGGTGGAGGTGGGCCATCCTGGAAGGCGCTTCCCCCAATGACAGTGAGGAGATGGGGGTTTGGTGAGTTCCATGAGAACTGGGGACCCACGCAATGCCTGGGGGTGTACAAAGCAAGGCTGGATATCAGGCACCAGGACACTCTGCCCTGGCACAGACCACAGAGCCCAAACTTGACCAAAGCAGAGACTGGCAGCCTTGGGCTGTGCACAAATCAGCCATGCAGACCAGAGGGCCTTCCCCAAGTGTTCTGACTGCACAGGAGACCTCCCAGGGATTTTGAATGACCCTGCCACCTCCACTTGCTTGTCAAATGGCTACCATTGGACTTCCCACCAGCCATGCTGGGCGGGGCTTGCTAAGGTGTCATCTAATACAGAGACATTTTTCAAGCCTGAACCAGGCATTACATGGGAATGTCGAATCTTGAAGGCCAAGAACATTTAAATTAAAGAATCAAAGAAGGAAAAGTGAGAATTGCAAACAACTACGAAATGTGGCTACTCTTCTCAACGCAAGGAAGGCTTGCTGAAGCACAGGAACTTGCACAGGCAGCACCACTTGAGCTCCACGCTCTGCCAGCTCCTTCAGTCAGGCAGCGACCTCCTGCAGCTGTGTTTGGACTAGTGTCCCAGCCACCTGACTTGCGCCCTCTAACCCCCAATCCATACCTCTCTCCCTCTAAAACCCTCCCCCATGTTTCCACCCATCACCTACAGTGGTGTTTCTCATACTGGGTGACGGGTTCCAGGGGTGTATGGCAGGAAAACCCCCCAGGGGCATCTTCCGAGGGTTCCCTCATTTTTGTTTTTGTATTGGATTAAGTTACAGAGTAGAACACAAACTTAGAATGTCAATCCTGGAAAAAGCTTCTTTGGGCTTTGCCCCTAGACCCCTCAGATTCTTTGTTCCTTCATCCCTGCTTATAAGACATGGAGAGGTTTAAGAACCTATGGACAAAACTCCGAATTCTGGAGGGGTGCCTTGTCTCTTGTCTGTCTATAGCTCCTTCATCAACTACTCCATGGACAAACCCTATTCTTTAGAATATAAACGCTGACACTTCCTGTTGCAAATGCATGTCACATTCACTCACATCCCAAGCGTTTCTTGACCTTCTTTCTTAGTCTCACATGGCACGCTGTGCTAACCACCCCTTCTCTCCACCAACACACACCCACACACACCCAGCAAAGAATTTATTACCCTGTGGGTAAAATCAGGAAAATAACAGCCACCGTAATAAAGACCAACACTTATTAAGTGTGTACTGTGTGCCAGGGTCAGTTCTGAGCACTCCATCGGTACTAACTGTGCACCCCCACCACGACTGTGTTCCACTGGACGGTGAGCTGTCCAGTGCTGGACACTGAAGTTAGGAAAGCAGTTCTGTATGGCTGAAAGCCAGAATGGGATGGAGTATGGGGAAGGTGAGGACGAAGGATGGAGAGGGGGATTATTTTGACGCACTACTTGGGCAACGTTTGGTCAGACCCCATGTCACTGAAATGCAAGGATCCGAGTTTCTCAGATGGTGGGAGCAGCCCAAGCTCTTGGGAAGGCTGTAATTAATAAGTGCATCTCTAGGAGTCAGATCGTACTGCTGGGGGAGAAATTTCAGATTAGATCTTAGTGCCTCCCCCGACCTGGTCCAGGTCCTGAGCTGTGGGAGGCATCACGTCATGCTTTTATTAGGAATCTGATAAATGGAACCACTGATCTTTTTATTCTCATCCCTTGAAGCTAATGAAAGAGAAGTCAGTCTTGGTACCTTGAACTTTATTTATTGACTAATTCCAATCTCATTCTGTATCGTTACCTGTGTTGCTTCCCACTTTAAATCAATTGAAATTGCACTCTTGTTGCAAATTGGAACCGCTTCAGTTCACTTTTTTTATTCCCTATTCATTGGGGGGTTTGAAAAGCCAAGAAAAAGTTTTCCAGAATAAAAAGAAGGATCTGGGACACGTTGCTGCACTGATGAAAAATAAACCTCCTGCTTCTTAACCCTTGGCAGTTGTTTTTCAAATACCTGTCCCCAAAGGCCAGTTTCACACTCTCCGTTAAATGCAGGCGGCCACTGGGACAATTATGGACAGACAGCTTTTCCCTTCTGAGCAGCTTCTTGAATTAAATAGCAGCTGTGCAGGAAGGGAAGGGATGTGTGTCTGCTCTGTCACAGGCCTTGTAAAAGAGGTTTCTTCCTCTCTATCCCCCCTACACGCTCCCTACCCACCATTTCCACCAAGTACAAGAGCCAAATGAAAAATTGGATTTCACTTGTGTTGTGGCTGCTATTTTATTTTCCACTCTCAGCCTTTTTTTTTTAAGTCTTCACTTTAAGAAATTGCATTACCTAAACATTTCCTGGGATGCTGTGCAAGTTTGGGTCTGAACCCAGAGCCTTCGATGGGGGTTCTCAGCCTACTAGGCAGTTAGAGATCATGGACTTGACCTAGGGTGGAGTTGGCCCTAATTTATTGTTTCTTAGTGATTTTTCCAATTTGTGAGTGTCTCAAGGGATAGCATTTACTCTCCACCCTACCCATCTTGTCCTGCCAAGGTTATCTTCCTACAGATCGCTACCTCCTTTAATACAAGTTTTCAAGTTCTCCTTATAGGGTCTGAGAAATACAACTGGCAGCATTTGGGATTCCTAGGAGGAGTCTTCAGTCCAGCACTGAGATGAGACACCTGCAGAAACTACTAGAATATAGTCTCCGCAGGCAAGTTATTTAACCAGCCTGGATCTCAGTTTCTTCACCCGTAAAATGGAAATGGGAGTGGTGTCAATACCACAGGCTTGTGAAAGGAGTCAATGAAACAAAGCAGGCATAACGTCTAGGATCTAGTAAGTGCTGTATAAATGTTAGTTGATTCTGATGACAATGATAATGATGTAAAGTTTGGCATGGGAGACACAGAAAAGAGAAGTCATTTGATTTGGGAGAAACTGGAGGCGACCTCACGAGGGAGTTAGCATTTGGACAAAGTCCTGTAGGGTTCGCGAAGCTCAGATTCAGGTGTGGGTGGCGGGTGAAGGTTGGAGGGAGGAAGAGAATTTCAGGACGGTAGATGATGTGCTGAAGGGCAAAGATGTGACGGGCCCTGGGGAAGAGTAAGCGGGTCATTCATTTTAATTGAAGCATAAAGGAGATGAGACGGGCAGAGGAGGCAGGGCCTGCATTTGAGAAGCCGGAGCCCCCAGGGAAAAGGCTGGGACCTTCTCTGTGGGTAACGGGGCGCTCTGGGAGTCAGGGGGTAGATTTCTCTTGAGGTTCACGCTGTCTTAGCTAACAGGCTGCCTTACAGAGCAGTGATGTCCACATAAAAGCCACACAACATCAGAGCAGAAAGGTACCTGACGGTCATCTGATGCAATCCCCGTTTTTAAACGGGGCCCACATGCCACTGGGGAGGTGGAAGAGGTTCCTACGCTGGGGGTGATGCCCTGGGACCCAGGCCCCTGCGCCCACCGGGATAGCAAGCCCTCCTCAGGAAGGAGCGGGGCTCTGCGGGCCTCATCTGCAGGGGATTAAATTCATGCATATTTCAATACCCAACTCAGTGGTTCCCTGAACCTAGCTGATTATCAGACCCCCTTGTGAAGCTCTGTGAAGATGCAGACAAGCCAGCCCCACCCTTGGAAACGGGATTTTGTGGGTCTGGGCTGAGGCCTGAGCATCTGTGTTTTCAATAAGCTATTTATTTCAAAGGCTCCGCATTCCAAGAAGGTGCCCTGCATGTCTGCCACGTGGGGAGTCCCACAGCGTATTGCAGCTACTTTGCAAAGTTTTCTCTCCCTGTCTTGGGAGACTATGTCTGAGTTCTCTTTGAAACTCGCCCCCACCTCCCAACACCGAGGGCGGTATTTTTACGTGACAGATACTAGGTAAATACATGTTTGGTGAATTAAAATGATTGACTAAATGAACTATTGTGAGAATCTGTGAATAATGGCAATAGTAGTGGCTACTATTTTTAACACTTGCTCTGTGCCAGAAATTGCTAAATATATGTGTTACGTCATTTAAACCTTGTATCCCTATGAGGCAAATACTATTCTCTTCATTGTATAGGTATAGGAACTAAGGCTCAGAGAGATGAAGTGACTTGTCCGAGTTGGAACAACCTGTAACTTGAGAAATTTTTAAGAAAACCGGTGAATGGATGGATGACACAGCCTGTCCTGTGACATCCGCGCAATTAGTTGCGTCCCTGGCATCTGGGAGAAGAGCAACGGTGCTCTCGTCTGCCCTCTGCTGGCCTAATGCAGAGTAGCGGAAAGAGCGCAGAAGCAAGTCTGGCTTCTTAGAAGGGTATGAACCCCTCTTCTGTCTTCATCCCCTTTCATTGGATCAGTCTTACTCCTTCTACCTGAGATCTTCCTCCTGCCCAGCACATCTCCCCACAGGCCGGCTCTGGGCACAGGCTCAGGGCGGGCTGCAGTGAACTGTGGGAATGTGGGAGGTGTCGGGATGCCCTGCCACCTGGAATTCCCAAGTGGCACCCCTGCCCTTGGGCTCAGTGGGGACCCTGTGGTTAGCTCCACCTGAGTTTGTCCTAAAGAACCACGGGCTCAGAGTTCAGAGGTCCCTTAAAGACCCTCCTATCTCGGGTTCTTGACTGCGGTCCGTGGATAAATCTCAGGGCATTTCAGTTTTGCTTGTTTGGGTTTACATCTGTTTTTTGGGGATGGGGAAGAGTTTGCATTCAGATCTCCAAGTTAGGAACCATGGTGCCTAGTTTAATCTCTAGACACACACACACACACACACACACACACACTATAGAGGTGAGGGTGTCACAGTCCAGAAGGGGGAAGGGATGGCCCAAAGGTGGACAGATCATCAGAGGGACTTACCATAGCTCCTGACACCCAGTCCACAGCACACCACCACACCACACTCTCCCCAGCCTGTCTGGCTCTTCTTTGCAAAAAGAGGCCGATTTTCAATCAGGACTGCCCTATCCCAGAGGTTATGTCTCCTGGAGGCTGGATGAGGGACTTGTCCTTGTCCAGAGAGCTCTGTACCAGCACACAGGGGCAGCTGCATACACCTGGTCCCACAGAGCTGGTGACAGATGGGAGGGCCCACATCCAAGGGGGCATGGGGCCAGTGGGCACTCCAGTGGCTGTTCTTAGCTTCATAAAAACCCCCTTATGACTCACAGCCACTATGGGAGATGGACAGGGCAAATGAGTATCTCTCCATTGAACAGATGGGGAAACTGAGGCCCTGAGAGATTAGGTAGATTGCTCAGAGTCTCACAGCTAGAGAGACGCAGAGCTGGCCAGCCCCTCAGCTCCACGCTTTTGGTCTCCATCCAAACTGGCTCTGGGTTAATGTCATCATGTTTCAGCAAGGATGCATGCTCGAGGGTCAGACATACATCACCTCTGTTGAATAGTATCTCTGCACTCAGCTTTCCAGAAACATCTTGAACAAGGTAGTCCAGAAACAAATACCACACATCTCAGTTACATATGAGCTTGGATTATCTCCTACATGTAGGGGGGATAGGAAATACCCTCCATGCAGAGATTTCGGGTCTCACTAGCACTAACCCTGCCCCCCCCCCCGCCCTAGTATTTCTCCCAATGGTCCTGGCCCTTTTCTTTTCCAAAGGATGATCAAACCGAGTGTGCAAATCCACTTTTGAAAGGAAAGGAAAGGAAGGAAGTACAATTTATTAACCACTTTGGCATCCCAAGGTCTTTTGCTTCTGTGATCTCATTCTTTCATGAATTAACAAATCCACGCATTCCTTCAGCACAGATTTCTCAAGGGCCTTTGTACAGGCTCTGCGGTGCCGGGATGCAGCAGTGAATGGAGTTTGTGGCCCTGCCCTCAGGGAGATAGTCTTCTAGCCAGAGAGACAGACAACAGTGACAAAAACAAATAGAAGGGAGCCAATGGGATTCCAGATAGAGAAGAAGGGAGGGGACAGGGCAGGGACCCACGTGAGATGGAGAGACCCTGGAAGGCCTCCTGAGATGACCCTTTACAAGGAGCTATGAGGGCTGAGCAGGAACAAGCTGGGTGAAGGCAGAGGGAACAGCCTTCCAGTTGGAGGGAACAGCAAGTGTAGAGACCTTGAGGTGGGCAGGACCGGGTCTAATGGGGAGCAGGAAGAAGGCCACAGTTGAAGGAGCAGCATGACACATGGAGAGGGGATGAGAGCTGAAAGGGAGAGGCAGGAAGAGGCCTTGCAGGCTTTAGAAAAGAGCCTGGATTTTTGCTTTTGTAATAATGTGGTGAGGTTTGTATTATTATTTCTGCTCCCATCTTACAGTTAAAGAAACAGAGGACAGCATATAGTATTGGGGAGTACTGGGTTTGGGTGGGTTGCTGTTTGGTGAGGGACCTCCCCTGATGGTCAGAAGTAGGGGCAGGGTGGAGGCAGCCAGAATACCCCCTTGACTTCACCTGAATGGCAGAACAAGGCCAGGAGCACGCTAGCGGCTTAAAGATGGGAACCCCCACTCTGGGCCTTCTCCCCAGCTCTCTCTGGAGCAGTTGGAAGAGGTCCACGGGAAAGGAGGTGACTATCACGATGGGCCCCATTGTGGGGCCACAAAGGGATGGCTGGAGGGTCACTGGCCGTGTCTAAAGTTCTCACCGGCTCTCCAGCTGCCGGAGCTAAAGGGAAAGGGTACACGCAGGACGCACAGCGAGGGGTCCTGGGACCTGGCTCCGGGAAGAGAGCTGATCTGCAGGCTGAGGAGACTCTTGCTGGAGTCGCACAGGTTTCAGAAATGCATGTGGCACAGAGCAGAGCAGGGCTGCCTCCCCAAGCGGGGCAGAGGGCTGCGACCCGGGCAAGCTGGAGCTACCGAGGACGACTCGCCCCCAGCTCACGCTTGTTCCTAGGCTCCCAGGGTCTGCCTCCACTAGAGGAAGCATCCAAAGGATCCCCACCCCGTGAAGAATGAGGGCTCTGTCGCCCATGCAAGAGCTCGAGCGGTGCCCTCACTGAATCTCCTGCTGGGAGCTGAGCGGGAAACTCACCATTTCCCCACAGGCCCGCAAACACACAGCTGCATCCGCATCCGCGCCCGCCAGGGCGCTCACTGCGGAGCCAATAAGGCCGAAGCTCCGGCCGCGTCTACACAGCCCCTTCCGGCTTCAGGACTTGGTAGTTTATTTTAAATGTTTAATTTGTTTGGATGTATTCTCTCCTTCTAAATATACCGCTGGCTTTTCTATCTAATTCTGTAATGTTTTAAGAGGGCTTCCCCAGTTGTCTCGGCTTCAGCAAGAGCTCTACATCTCTGCTGCATCTGACACTGCCCTCTCCCTGATGCTTATATGCTCTACTTCCCCGACTTCCGGGGACAGAGCCGCTCGACTGAGCTCCTCCACAGCACGGGCAAACACTTCTGCTGCGTTTACCCTATGTCTGGCTTCCTTCTAATTACCTATCATGAATTGAATTGTTTAATCACCATGGCAACCCTTTAAGGTGAGTATAACGAGGAACCCCATTTTTACAGATGAAGAAACTAAGGACAGAGAGGTTAAGAAACTTGCCCAAGGTCACACAGCTGGTAGGTTGAAGAGTCAAGAGTTAAGCCCATGTAGTCTGGCTCCAGGGCCTGTGCTTTGTCTGCCGTTGGCTCCAGCTTTGCTGGCATCTCTCCCCACAGCCTCAGACCTCTATGTGTTCGGCCGTTTACCGGTGTCCCACTGCCCACAAACTCAGTTATTCATTCTGACTCTGTGTCCAGCTCAGGCCTGGCTTCTCCCCCTTCCCCTCCATCAGTTAACGGCACCGTGAAGGTGAGGGGCTGCTGCTGCTCCTCCTGCTAAGCCGCCCTCCCCTGCCTTGTCGTAACAGCATTCACTTTCCTCCTGGGGGCACCACTCCTCCCTCCCTCCATGTGATTCTGGTGAGCTGCCAATCATAGCATCTCAACCTCCAGCCATGGCGATCGGTCCGGGGGTGGGCATGGAACTCGGACCAGTAAACCAAGAGCCTCCCTGAGATCTATGTACAGACATGAGGTGAGAGAGGCTGTTCTTTGCTGCCCTAGGGTCTCTGATGGGATGAGGTAAGCCTGGAGCTACTCACAGCTGGATGCGCCCTCCCACTGTCTACAGAGGGCAAGGATGAGGCCAACACCGATGCTGAGATGAAAGAATGGAGAGGAGGGCAGGAGAAACATGTCATGTGTGTCCCAAAGTCCCTGAAACCAATGGAGCCCCTGGCTGACCCAGGGATGTTGGTAGTTTCAGCTGGGTCTCTGTCACTTGCAACCACCCAATCTGACCCCAAACTTGGAAACTTTCAGCCCTTCTTGTCACCTCCTTCTCCTTCATGACACATCCTGTTGATTTCCAAGTCCACCCCTTCTCAAGGTTTCTTGGCCTCATCCCCTTGCCTCCATCACTGTGGCTATTGCCCGGGTCCAGATCGTCATCATCTCTCCCCTGAACTGTTGGCACAGTCTCCCCCAGACTACGCCCCCAAATCCAGCCTTCCTCTTTCCACCAGACAGAGCTATCTAAATGCAGTACAGATCAGCCAGGCCCTCCCCAAAGCATTTCAAGGATTTCCCATCATTTCCCAATGATGCCCGAGCTCCTTGGAACAGCAGGTGAGGCCCTGCATGACTGGAGGGCTGGACTGTCTCAGCTTCAGGGTGTTACTCATGCTGTTCCTGCTTCCTGAAACACTTGTCGTTTTTTTCCTTCACCTGGTCAGCTCTCCATGCTTCCAGGTTCAGCTGAAGTGTCTCCCCTCCGGAATACCATCCTCAATCACCATTCTAAAGGCCCCACAGCCTGTCTTCGGTGCTTCTCTGGTGTCCTGTGCATGTGCCCATCACCATCCTCTGCCCTCCATTGGGCCATTCGATCCTTGAGGGCAGGAGACGGGATTCATGCCACCCCCCATGCTATCTCGGCGGCTGGAGCATGGTGGAGCATGGCTGGAGCACCTTCTCATCCACAGAAGGTGGAGCTTATACAAGGTAACCTCTGTAGAACTCTATGATTCCATAAGTCCGAAGCCAGCTTGACTCGTGATTACTTTGGCAACATCTTCCATGATTGAATTTTTGCAAGCGAGCGGCTGGAAGGGGATGCACTTCCCTCTCCCATTTCCTATTCTCCCCACATGCAAGAGATCTGCGTGTGGCCTCTAGAAATCACATTAAATCGATCAATTAAGAAAAACAATAACAGAATAATTTTCATCTTCAGTCCTGATAGTTTGAAAAAGTTAATCTCTTGCATTTGCTCCTGGCTTAATGCCAGAGCCAAATTAGATTTATGAATTTAGCATGATTGCAAGTTAACAGATAACTCCATGTTCTGCTGAGCCAGTGCAAACCTTTAATGTTTAATCAAGAAGTGGAATTAGGAGTTAAGTGTACGTTGCTTGGGATATTAAAAAAAATAAAATAAGAAATTCCCCTAATCTTGTCACAGCCAACTTCCAGCCTGTGTAGTCTGCCAAGGTTATGCTCAGTGACGCAACTTCAGAGAATTGTGCTTCCCAGTCCTAGGGTGATGGAGTCTTCACTTTAACAGAGGGTGGAGGAGTGGAGTAAGCCATACAGGCAGGACAAATCACGTCAGGGTCGTCCCAGAGTCCCCATCCGCTGCAAGGGATAGGATAGTCAGTGTATGAGTTTGCTAGGGCTGCGGTAACCAAGTACCACAAACTGAGGGGCTCAGACAAGAGAAATTGATTGTCTCATAGCTCTGGAGATTGGAAGTCCAAGGCCAACGTGTTGGCAGGGCCATGCTCCCTCTGAAGGCTCTAGGAAAGGATTTGTTCCAGGCCTCTCTCCTAGTTCGTTACTGGCAGTTCCTTGGCTTATGGCAGCCTAACTCCAGTCTTCGCATGGCATTCTCCCTGCGTGCCAGTCTCTGTGTCCAAATTTCTCCTTTTTATAAGGACCCCAGTCATATTGGATTAGGACCCACCCAACTACCGCACGACCTCATCTTAACTAATTACGTCTGCCAAGACCCTATTTCCAAATAAGGTTACATTCTTAGGTCCTGGGGGTCAGGGCTTTAATGTATGAATCTGGGGGTGGGGTGGGTGATACAATTCAACCCATAATAGTCATCTTGATGGAAAAATGTTTGAATATTCAGCCATTTACATATAGACTTCACTTTTGGTTCTTTCCAAAGTCTAGCTAATTGTTTTGAGGATGTTTCTGCTAACGATTTTCCACACCCTTTCTGCTTATAGCCTTGTAAAGGTCCATCACAAAAGGCTCTGGGCTAGATTAACCTGGTCTACAAATTATATAGCTTGACATCTTCAAAAGCAAAATGCTGGCCCGAATCTCAGAAAATCCAAGAATGTCAGAAAAGCTGCCAAGCTGGTGATTGCTTTGGATTTCCAGGGTCCAGCTCTGCTTCTCAGCCCTGCGCCTCTGGAGCTCCTCTATATAGGGGGGCTGGCTTCTCAAATGCTGCAAGAAACTATTTTTTAAATGAGTTCAGGTAGAAGAGCAGCTAGAAATGATGGTGCCTCTTTGCAGAACACCATGAAATATTGATATGTTAAGCTAAAATGAATATAATAAATGTATAATTGCCTATTAAATTGGTCATTATCTTTTCTAGATTCTGATTTTGACAGGAAGTAGCAGGCCCCAGTGGTTTCAAGGAGAAAAAAAACCTTAAAATTGGGGAAATTTTATTCATGTCTTTTTTTTAATTGTTGAAAAGATGTCCATGATCAGATTTCAGAGGAAGAACAAATCGGTCCAAGTCAGGAACACTGATGTCTCGTGGGAATACTGCTGCATACTATACCAAGTTGGAAAAAAGATAACAGCAGGATCTTGTTGTGAAACCAGATATTCTGTGGAAGTCTCATGTGAGACAAATGCACGTGGAGCTGTCATATCAAAGTAGGAGCAGCGACCCCCCCAGACTGTCTGCCCCCTCAAGCCTTCGCCCCAGCACTAAGGCTAGAAAGCCAACTAGCTGCATGACCTTGGATTTGCCTTGACCTTCTTTTTCCCCCACGGGGTCATGGCCTTTCCCTGAGGGGTGAGGCACAGTGCACGCACGTATGGAAGTCAAGCTTTCTTCCTCTCCCTAAGGCAGAAAACGGCACCTGCCCCGTCTAAGTAGACAGAAACCAATCCTTCACTCCTGGCTTGGTCCCAAGTGAGCTGCCGATCTACTACGACCCCCTCTCACACAGTGCATGAAGATGAAGACGGATGGCTTCCCCCCAGCCCACCCCCCACCCCTCCATGCATCGCAGGCTGCCTGTGTATGGCCTTCACCAGAATCTCCAGCCTTCCACACTGCATGCTCCCTGACCCCCTCCAATGCGCTTCTCCTGCCTGAGCTCTAAATTACCTGACAGCTCGCCCTTGATAAGGGACAACTGAGGAGCATGTTTCCTATCAGGGGTTGCCTAGCTGTGAAATGCAAAGCGAAGTCCCCCAAGTTCTGGCTGTCTCTTGGAAGACGAGGAAGGCGCCTAACCAGCCTGATAGAGCCAGCTTGAATTCTAAGAGGAAGGAGGCTGGCAGGCTTGGTGATTTTATCCATTTGAAGAGAGTTTATCAGTCCCTTCGCTTTCATTGTGCCCTTTCTAGTCATTTGTTCCTTGGCTGATCCTCTCGGGCTTCTGGATAGCAGAGTTCATGGGTGGTATAGCCTCATCTGTCAACTGAGTAGGCTGAGGCCTAGAGACGGCAGTCAAAAAAGATTCTTGACAGCTGTAAAGGGGCGCAGTGTCTGATACAACGCCCGTATCTCTCCCCTGGCTAAGTCACACGAGGACCGGGCGATCAGGAGGCTGTGCTGACGTGCCTGTCCCCAGCTGGATGACTGCCACTCTCTGTCAGTGGTTGGCACGCTGGGAGCTGGTGACTTCTGCACACACGACGATGCTTTGGGAGTTCGTCCCCTGCGTGAGACCGGGTCAAGGCCTTGTGTATTTTGTCACACAACTACTCAGAAGGAGGAGGCCCACATCCTGGGTTCCAGCAGGGGTCTGGGCTGGGCTGGGCTGGGTGGGAGTGAGTTTCTGAAGTCTTGGGGCTGGAGCAGAGGATCCTACAACGGCACTTCCTGGGGCTGGAGGAGGGGGCAGAGGTGAAGCCAGGCAGGAGAGTTCAGGGCCATAGTGCCTGGACAGGAAGAAGAGAGATGACAAAATTCAAGACAGACAAAGTGTCCTCTCTCAGGAGATAGAGAAGAGGGGTAGAAATCAGGGAGATGAAACAAGGTCAAAAGATGTGGTTCTGTTGGAGTGAGTGTGTCTGGTATAATAGGAATAGAGATTTCATCTCTCATGCTGGCTCCGAGTGTGTGGGTGCTGCCTGCACTCCTGCCCTCAGAAGGACTCTCAGGTCCCCCTGGGGCAGGGTGGAGGTCAGGAGTACTGTGATCAACTAGTGATGTCTGCCATGGGCACCATGGAGGGGAGGGGCCACACACATCAGGTGGTAACCATCCCTGGCCAAGAAGAAAGGCTTACATTTATGGTCCCCATCCAATTCTGTTGAATAAGTATATATGGAGCTTCTACATGTGCTAACCATGGAGGTCAGTCCTTGGAATACAGAAATAGGCAAAACAATCCCCTTGTCTTAGATGAGCTCATGTTCCAGTGTGGGAAGCAGACACATAAATAAAATGTTTCATAAAGCATGCCAGAGTTGGAGGTAGACACAGGAGTCCTGCACCAACCTTTGGATACCAAAGGTTTCCTAAAGGAAAAAAACACTGTGGTCCCTCATGATCTCCCACCCCTGGTGTCATCCCCGTGATTAGGTTACAGTGTATGGCAAAGAGGATGGATGTCATTCTGTGACTAGGTTATGGTATATGTTAAGGGTGAAGGGATTCTACAGGTGTTTTAAGGTCCCAAAGCAGTTGACTTTAATCAAAAGGGAGATTGCCTTGGGTGGGCCTGACTTAATCAGTTGGGACCTGTTTAAAAGTGGGCATAGGCCTTCCCTGATGTCAGAGATGCTCTTCTGCTGCTTTTGAAGAAGCAAACTATCATGTTGTGCAGAGGGATACGTGGCAGGAAACTTCAGGAGCTAAAGGAGTGATCCTGGCTGATAGCCAACAAGAGAACGGGGCCTCAGTCCTATAGTTAGAAGGAGATGAGTTCTGCCAACAACTGGGTGAGCTTGGAAGTGGATTCTTCCCTCGCCCAGCCTCCAGATGAGAACACAGCCCAGCCAAATCTTTGATTGCAGCCTGTGGAGCCCTGAGCAGATGACCCAGCTAAGCCAGCGCAGACTCTAGACCCATGGAGACTGGCTCATAAATGTATATTGTTTTCAGCCACTGAGTTTGCAGCAATAGAAAATGAATTAGAATGCCTAGGCCGGAGCTGGGGAGGAGTGGGCCAGGTGTAAGTGGAGAGCAGGGAGGACAATTTTAAGTCCCAGGAATCATGGACAAAGGCCAGAGAGTGAAAAGGCACCGAGGTGAATGGGACTCAAGGGGCAGCAAGAGGTGAGGCTGAGAGGCAGCAGGGCCAGGCAGTGGGGGACGTGGAGAGCCACTCTGGAGTGTCTGGGTCACCCTGCTGAGGGCGGGCTATGGGGGTATTTTCACTGGAGCGGAATCTATTCCTCTCTAGACTGCTGCCACAAGCAGGCTTCCCTCCCTGGGCAAGTGGCCTTAAGTGGTTAGCTTCTCCCACAGAGGTGGCTGTATTCTGTACTGTGAGGATGGCCACCCCAGTCACAATCTTGGCCGTGGTTGACTGGGTCAGAGTTAAGGGCAGCAAATATTAAGTAGCACAACGTAGAATTCTGGCCAAAATGGGGTGCCGCTTGTCTGGATCAATCAGACCCTCTTTTTTGGGCTGAGAAGCAAAAGAGAAAGATGCATAGAGAGAGTCGGTAGTGGATGTGGAAGCTGAAGGACCACAGAGATAGGACGGGCGGGCTGCAGCGTCCTGAGGCGGCAGACTCGCTGGACAAACAGAAGCAGAAACCAGAGAGACATGAGACAAGGGAGCAGGGGTGGGGTAGTGCCATCAGGAGTGGTGGGAGAAGGGACAGAGGGCAGCAGGGTCCGGGGGGCCGAGGCCTAGAGCTGAGGTCAGCTGGCCCCTGCCCTAGGGGCTGACTAGCTCCTTCCCTTCTCATTCTCTCCTCCCCACCAGCCAGTGCCCGGCAGGTCCTGGGTGCTCTTAGATTCACCGCGTGGCCAAGAGCCTGCCTCTCTTCCTTTCCTGGGGCTGCCATACAAATTGCCACAAACTCGGTAGCTTAAAACAATAAGTCTATTCTCTACAGCTCTGGAGGCCAGAAGTCCAAAGTCCAGGTGTTGGCAGGGTACAGGCTCCAGTGGAGAACCCTGCCTCGCCTCCTCCAGCTTCTGTGGCCCCAGGTGGTCCCTGGCTTGTGGCCACATCACTCCAGTCTCTGCCTCCATCTTCACAGCATCTTCAACTCTGTCTCTCCGTGTCCTCTCCTCTTCTTAGAAGGACACCAGTCATTGGATTTAGGACCCACCCTAAATCCAGGATCATTTCTTCTTGAGATGCTGCAAACATCCTTTCTCCAAATAAGGTCACATTCTGAGGTTCTGGGTAGACAAGAATTTGGAGAGATACTTTTCAACCCTCTACTCTGCCCTCCTCATTCCCAGTGTATCCTGACAGGAGCCCCACAGACACAGACACCTCCATTCTGGGGGCCGCCCCGTCAGGCTCCTCACTCCTATTTTCCCAGTCAGCCCCACCCTGCTGGGCTCACACCCCACCCCCAGGATGATGGAGATGGGTGGACAACTCTTCAGATCTCCATTTCTCCTCTTCCATTGCCTTCCCGGAGGGAAGGGAGGAGAGCCCTCCTGGCGTTCCCTGCAGGGAGTGTCATGTTGCAGGAAGAGCCCAGCTCTGGCCCCCGAGTCAGAACACCTGGCTACTGTTAGATGCTGGGATCCCCCGCCAACCAGCCCCTGGGATGGGCCGTGCCCCACCCCAGTCTCTAGTTTGTGCCCAAGAGTTTCTCTCTCTGCATTTCCTTCCTGACTTCTTGGAAGCAGATCTGAGTAGGTCAGTTCCCAACTGTGGATCAGGCCTGGGCAGCCAGAACTCCAGGCCATAATTGCACCAGGGAGACAGGACTGGGGTCATGTCAGTGGAGTTGGCTCAGGGAAGAGCAGGGGCTGGGAAAAGAAACATAAATGCAGTCCAGCTGAGACTTGCATGAACGACTAAGAGGAACATGTACAGGCCTTGGCGTCACACAGACTTGGATTTAAATCTTGGTTCTCATAATTACTGTTTGTCCTTGGATGGGTTGCTTAACCTCTCTGGGCCTCAGTTTTCTCATATGCAGCAAGGACAAGAGAAGTGCCTTCTTCATAGGATTATTGTGAAGATTGAATGGGATAGCATTTAAAACACCTAGTACTGGACCAGACGAACAGTAGGTGCCTAATCTGAGTTTTTCTTCACCTTCCCCAGGGTCCACAGTCCACAAGCAGACAGTCAGTGCCAGGAAGTTGTAGCAGAGGCCTAGGGAGTTGGAGTCTGGAGGGATAGCTTCAGATGGAAGCCGGATCACCCCCTAAGAGAGAGGTAGAGTTTAGCTGTAGGGAGGGTCAAAATGAGAGAAGGGACAGAGATGGCAAGCCACCACAGGGTGCTGCCCAGGACAATGCTTCTCATGCATCAGGATAGATTCCTGACAACTGAGTCCTGCTGTCTCTTCCTTATTACCTGGAAAGGTCAGCCCCCGCCCCCAACAATGGATGGCAGCCCTGGGTGTTGTGGAAGCGGGGACGACAGGGGCTCAGAGAGAAACCTCTCCTTCTCCACGTTGCCCGGGCCCGCTCAGCTCTCTTTGCACTGTGCTCTTCCCCCCAACATGGCTCTGGGTGGCAGGTGCCAAAAGAAGAATCCACATTGCTTATGGGCCATTTCCTCTGCAGCCGAACAATAACAGGATAATTATCCACTGGACGTAGATTACTGCATTTGGTTGCAGGCCCTGTACCCGGGGATGGTCACAGCCCGAGCCTCCCTAATGACCTGGAGAGCAGAGCAAAGGATGCGATTATTCTGTTTATTGAGAATTAAAATAAATCTGGTCTGAGGAGAAGCCATCCGCTATTTGGCTCTTCCCAAAAGCAATTACCTGTAATTTTGCGCTTCAGGAAAGAGTCAGTAGTATCTGAGGACGAAAACCAGCTCAATAACCTGAGAGCCCAGAGGAGAGTAGTCACAGCACTTTTCTCAGCGCCCATCAACCCCACTTCCTTTCAATTTGGGTTCAATTTATAGCCTACGCAGCCCCTCACAGGTGCGGGGAGAGGGGACTGTGTGTGTCTGGAGGCATGAGGGTTAACTGGAAAATCCTGCAGACTACCTTTATCAAAGGCAAGTCCTAGTTCAGATGGTTTCATCTTGTCCGGCTGAGACGTGTTCTGGCTTTAGAACTTCTCGTTGGTTTTGTGTATTTGTGTGTGTTTAAAGATTCTAACGAAATGGGGCGGCTTTTGTGGCCCACTGGTGTGCTGGGATCAATTGTGAGATGCAAGTCAGTTTTTACTAATAGTAAAAATACTGAGGTTTGCGAATAATTTACCTAAACAATAGAGTCCAACAGAATGAAAATCACCCTAATAATATTACACCCGCTCACCTGTGAGTTACTTAATTTAGTGAGAGGTTATAGGTTGGCCTTAGAGCCAAGTCCTGGAAATGCCATAGAAGCCGCAGCCTGTGTCCTCCACACTGCATCCTCCAGCAGGGAACACCAGCTACTGTCCTATTGTTTGTGGTTACTTAGAGGATAATAACATGTTTTTGGATTGGATAGCTTTGAATGGATATCTCGCTTCCTTCATCCTCCCATCTCATCGCCAGAGGCTATGTCCAAATCTGAGCACATGTATTGGACAGTATTCCACATATGTACATCATTCTGATATGTAAATCATTCTCCCCCCAGTTGCTATGGGGCCAATTCTTAGCTAGAGAAATGGGGTTCTGGAAGTCCCTTTGAAGGGCCTGTACTTTCCCAGGTGTCTCTGCAGGAAGCACATGGGAAGCCAGGGCAGTTGGAAGGGCAGTAACTGACCTAATAGAGTTGAGGACGCTGTGGTCGTTGGCACCCGATGTGCACAGCTGTCTCCATCTGTGCAGAGATCATATAAAGGCGGTGGGGCTGAAGCATCTGCCTGCTATCACTCATTATCAAGATGGTTTGACTGCATGTGCAAGCAAAATTGTGATGGAGAAAGCTACCTCAGAGTGCAGAGAAGTTGTTTCTCCTTGGTACCTAGGAAGGAAGCTGGCTGAGACCCTCTGTTTAAAGGGAAACCCAAGTGAATGTAAAATCTGCATCTCCATTTGCTTGTTTGTGTTTTCCCTAGATTACTGACTGTGGCAGCGGGGTTTAACCTGGGGAGAAGGGAACTAACAGCTCCGACGTGAACTGAGCCTGGTGCTTTATACATTTCCAACAACTCTAAGATACGGTTACTATAGAAGTGGGCATTGTCGGTTTCCTACCCAGTGGGCATCCTTTCCTCTCTCCCTCCTAACTAATGGGGCTCATGTAACTTGACGGGAGCTGACTGATCTCCAGTTGCAAGAGTGACTGTCACTGACATAAAGTAATTAAATGTATCCCATCTCTTTTCCACTGGTGGGTTCAGAACCCAGGCTTAACCAATCGGTGCATCACATTCTCCCGGTGAATGTGATTGGTCCAGAGTGGTCACAGGACTACAGCTGGCCCAATCAGACTAACAGGTCCATTATTTATCCCATGGTTCTTCCCACAAGACGTAGACCAGACAGCACTCTACTCTCTGTTCCTACTGGTGTCCTTCTGATCACGAGGAGGGCTGGTCAGGACAATGTTGACACCGTGAATTATGGGGACACAGTGCAGCAGCCCTGAATCAACCCAGAACCTGCTCTACCACAGGACTACCTGTCACAAGAATACATTTTTTATCATTTAAGCCAGTTTGAGGAGAGATTCTACTTGCAGTCTAGAGCATCCTGAGCAAATAGGATTGATGCCACTCACCTTCTTGATGTGGAGGGTGAGTCATTAGTTGTTGAGTGGTTTTAGGATTAGCAGTCCTTGAGTCAAGTGATGCTTCCCCGTCCAACCAGCTGAGACCGTTTTCAAAGACAAGAGATAAAGGAACTTACTGAATGGTTTGGAACAAGGCTGTTGCCCAAGACCAGGGGCTGTTTCTTTGGAAAAGAATTTGGATGGAGCCGGCTTCCCAAATCATGCCTACCGTGCCCACTCAGAAGGGAAGTGTCCCTTTCTTATGGTATATTCCACTCTGGAGTCTAGTTCCATGCCTGACACATTCATAACAACCACTGATCTAATGGACGAATGGAAGACTGTGTACACCGGGTCCTATCCATGGGCTCTTCCTTGTCTGGATTACATGTTCTATATTCCACCTTGTTCAGCCTCCCCCCATCTTCCCAGCGGCCTGCTAACTAGCACTTTCCCCTCGTCTGGGTAAGAGGGAAAGAACCTCAACAGCCCTTTAAATGTCAGATAGCAGCTTGTTGGAGAGACCGCGAGTAAACCCGTCTCTCTGCTCTGGTCCTAAAGTGACACGCCTGAGGAGAGAATCATGAGTGCTGTTGTGACAGCGACACAGATGGTATTTCAGATATGGCCTTCACACCCCAGCTGGGGCCCAGTCTGTACAAGCCTGTCACCCAGGAGCCCGAGTCCGTGGGAAGCACTATTTAGTTGTGCTTAAAAATAGTGCTGACCCAGTGACCTAGTAAAGTGTAAAATGTGCCTACCCTGTGCCCCAGAAATTCTGTTTCTAGGTATATACCCTGGAGAAACTCTTGCACACGTTTAGCAGGAGGCTTGTATAAGGGTATTCACTGCCATACTGTCTGTAAGAGTGAAAAAGACTGAAGGAAAATAAATTCTGGCGTATTCATACGATGGAATAAAATGAATCAACTGGCTCCATATATCAACATGGATGGGTCTCCACATAGTGAATGAATAAAGCAAGTGGCAGAATAATACATACATTATGATAGCATTTAAGTGAAAAATTTGAAACATAAAAAGTAAATTAATATATTTTTATAGATATGTGTGTGGCTGTGTGTATGTGTAGTGAAAATATTTTTTTTAAAAGCATAGGCTGGATAGACTGACAATAAATTTATAATCCTAATGGCTTTGGGGGATGGAGTTTATAGGACTGAAATGGGGGACATATGTCTTTAACTTTATCTGTAAGCTTAAATTTATTGTGTGTATGTTTATGTAAAATACATCTGAAGCAAAAACAAGCAAAACTGTTCATCTGCTTAATTGTCCAGTAAAAACACTATTCTCAGAAAATGGCTCCTGCTGTAGAGCTCAGCTTGCCAGACTTCTGAGAGCTCATCTCATTAAGAACTAAGGCTTCTTAAAAACATGTAAATTATTTACAGTATTTCATGACTTTTTAAAGAAGCAATCTTTGCAAGGTAATACATGCATACATTAAAAAAATTAAAAAACAACTAAAAGACTTTAATAAATATATTAGCCCCCTGCACATTCTTCCCCCACCCCTCAGCTACACTACCTCCATAGCAACCTCTTTCAACTCTTCTAGCTGCTTTTTCTGGATTTACCTCTATCTTTTTAAATCACGTGCTTACATAGATTTTTCCGGATTTTTAGAGTTAGATATGAAATTCCTGTTGTGAGAGAGGAGTATTTAATTCACATCCACCACTCCTTCTGCCCTTTCTCCCATTCTCTCAATATCATTATATTTCAATTTTGTATTCAATCAAGTCAGTGTTTACCTTATTATAGCTATATAAATACGGTTCGCTGCTAACCAGAGAATTTTACTGTGATTTATTTCCTTTCTCATACAATGTCGGTTTTCTTGAGTTAACAACTGCCTTTAAAAAAATTGCTTAGTTTTCTATATAGGAAACTGATTTCATCCCAATACTTTCTCAGCTTTCTTAAATTCATGTTTCAGAAGATAACTCATTGTCTATCAATTAGTAGCAGTAATTGTAGTAGTAGTATTTACACTGGAGACTTCATTTCTGGAACATTCTACATTCTTATTTGGGTCAAGAATGCTGTCCAGTTCACATCCTGGGACTTCTGTCTGCCATTTTCTTGGGAACTCCTTTTGCCACCCCATCTGTGGAGGTCACGTCTCCCTGTGCTCTGTGCCCTCCTCATTTTGGTGTGACCCCCTCCACCACACAATGCTTCCTAAGAAAGAATGTATGTGAGGATGTGAGCTCTCGTAAATCTGAAAACGAGTTCAGTTTACCTTTATACTTGATCAGGTGTTTGCTTTGGCAAAGATTCTAGGTTGCAAGTCATCTTCCTGCATAAATATGGAGGCATGAACACGTTGGAGTTTTAGCTTCTAATATAGTCAGCAAATAGTTTTAATGTCTGTTTCTTTGTGTTATGTTTTCTCCCCCTCTCTGGAGTTTACAAGGCTGAGGTGCAGAGCAGAGTTTTGGGAGCATTCTAAGGCTTGCTTTAAAATTAATAACTCCCCAACAATAATTTTAAAAAGCTGTTGCCAGAAAGAAAGGCATAAAATCACTGATGTCATAGTGTGACATCATTTTGATGTCCGGTTCCCAAAGAGGTCAGTCTGCTCTGGCTGTAGAATACATTCCTTTTGATAAAGCACAACGTATCAGAGACAGCAAAGAACCTGGGGTTCCTCAGATGGAGCATCTGGGGCTCCACTGGAGAGCCGGGGTACCCTGAGAAGTGAGATGGAAGGATTCCCCATGCTAGAATAGAGTGGCACTCCATCTGTCTCTTGTCTCTCTGGCTCAATATTTAAATTCTGGATGAAGTATCTGATTGACCAAGCCTTGGATCAGGTTATTTACAGTCCCACCTGACTGCAGCCAGTAAATAAATAAGAAAATAATTGTCTTCTATAGGATGCAGTAATGAAAAAGAAAACCAATTTTTTGTCACAGTGCTCAGCCCAATTCATTCCTCCACAAGAGAAAGGAAGTAGGTCTGGGTCCATCTCCCAAGCAATAGGCTAAACTCTGCAGGATGTTGGTCCCAGGGTCTATCCTGGTTAGAAACAAGTTCAATGTGGAGTTTGAGCACCTTGACACAGTATAGACTCCCTTCTGGTCAGGGTCAGCCATCACTCTATGCCAAGACTTTCTTTTCAGCATGACCCCGGATAATACATTTTAACCAACTTGATCATGAGGGATTGTCAGAGCTGAGTATTTGCAAGTCACTCAATGGGCTAGAAAGCCTTTGGATTAAGATGGCAATCAGCTGTCTCTCATCAATGTTCCCTTGGTAGGAATAGTCCAGCCTGCCTCCTCACATCGATCTGTGTTAGTCTGAGGATCATCATAAGGTGTGTGCATTTCACTGCCAACACTCCAGATATAGTGGCCAATTTGTCTATGTGACAGCTGGAGATCTGCAGACAGTGGAAACAGGCAGGGTTGAGCTCCACTTGGCCAGCTGGGCAGGGTGTTCCCACTGGCGTGGTGAATAACAGGGCTTATTCCTGAAGGCAGCAGCTCCTCCCTTTCATTCCACTCCGACATGGCACCATGGAAAGTGTTTTGGTTTAGGGATCAAGAAGATGTAAGTTTATGTCTTGGCTCTGAAATATATTAGCTTTAGTACCTTGGGCAACTACCTCAGTTTCCTCATCTGTAAAATGGGGCTATCCATCGTTCCCAACGATTGTGAGGAAATCCAGTAATTTAGTTGGTAAAGTACCTGTGTCCGTCTAGGATATAATAGGTACTCGGCCACAGTGAGCTCCTATCACCTCCAGGGAGGAGATGGTAGGGCACGGACTTAACCATGGACCACAGAGAGAAACAAGGTGCCAAGGCAAGGGGAGCCTTCTTGTGAAAGGAGAGAGGATAAAAATCTGCATTTCTTAATTCCCAACCCGAACAGTACACTGGAACTTGAAATCTGGGTGGCCCAGCAGGGGAGCCGAGCCAGAGGGGCTCCTTCAGCTTCTGTAAGAGTCAACATGCACCAATCCTCTGTAACTTTGTCCAAAGGAGGAGAAGCTTGTCCTGAGAGATCCCTGTGGGCAAGTGACCTACACGACAGTCCAGAAACACCACAGATCCAGTGGGATTGGGTTAATTCAGCAACTCAGTGGCTGTTGTTAGCTGTACAAGTGTCATTTGTTGCCTGTCCTGGAAATGAATCTCGGAAACACAGTGATTCATTCACTCATCAGGTACTTACTGAGCACCCACTCCATGCCAGGCAATGTTCTAGAAACGGGGAGAAAAAGGAGCTCAACGTTCCTGCTCTCAAGGAGGTTACATTCTACTAGGACAGAGAGACTAACCAAATAATAACAGATAATGATAAGTGCCACAAAGAAAATAAACATGGTTATGGATTGTAAGCAGGATAAGGAAGGGGTACTTGTTGATTGAGTGGCCTGGGAAGGCCTCTCTGGATTGGTTACTTTAGGAGGAGAAATGAAAGATAATGAGGAGCCAGGAATAAAAAGAATCTGTGAAAAGAATATTCCGGGCAGAAGAAATAGCAAGTGCAAAGTCCCTGGGGCAGGAATGACCTTGGTGTGCTTGAAGGATGGAAAGAATGCCAGGGTGTCCAGAACAGAGTGAGCATGGAGGAAAGTACTTAGAGTTGAGGTTGGAGAGGTGGGAGCCATATTTTGTGTTGTGGCACAATGTCAGATTTTAATGAGTTGAAATGGAGACTCTTTGGAAGGCTTTAAGCAGGGGAAGTCCCTTCAGGGGAGAGGAACTGGAACCTTGAGCCTGCCCCTGCCCTCACTGCTGTATGCTCCCATATTCTGCTCCTAGACTCAGAGTGCCCCTGGGTGCCCCTCATGGTTAGACTTGCCTCCTCCTGTCCCCCCTTCAGCTAGGAGGGCCAGGCCAATGCTCCTATGCACTGATCTTTAACCCATGACTCTGTTCATCCCTCTGGCCTCAGGCTTTTCCTTTGACAACACCCCATGCCTCATTCAGACACAGGGTTTAGTGCCACCAACTCTCAATTCCTTCTCTGTTTTCCTCTGAGCCCAAATCATTCTGCTCTCCCTGCTTCCTGAATGTTGCTGGTGCCAGGACTTCCCAAATTACAGAGAGTGAGGGGCCGAGGTTCACGGACTGAAGAATAGCATAGAATGCTCTGGACATCAGGGGTCAAGCCCTGCCTCGGCTGCCTTGGGAATCATTATTTCACCCTCTGGTCCCCTCTGAAGTCCCTAAGCTGTAATATGTTGAGGCTGGACCCAGTGGCCTTTAACTTTCAACTGTCATATCCTAATCTGGGGTACTGTCAGAACAGTACAAAACAGAAAAGCCAGGAGGTAAGAAGCAGATACGCTGTACGTTTGAGAGCAAATGACTCTCTGGATTGGGCTAAAAACCACTCCTCGTTGCTTTGAAACCCCACGAAACCTCTCTCCAGCCCTCTGAGCTCTTGGCTTTTGGTAGCTGCCTGTTTGCAACACGCATATGTCTTCCAGGAAACAACATGACTGAGGTGTCATTTCACTGGAGACTTGCCTGGTGTTTGTATTTGAAATGAAAGACTTGGAACTACTTGGTCTCCAATGTAGATCAGCCAAAGCATGAAATCCTTCTCCCTGCCTCTTTTTTTTCCTCACATATTAACACTTCACATGAATAATATATGTTCATTATTCAAGAACACTATAGAGATACATGACATAGAACTGAAAGTCTGCCATAACATTCCATTGATAACCACAGTAAAAAAATAAAGGTGCCTATTCTCTTATTATCTATTTATGTATGTATGTATACATGTATGATATATAAATGTCCTAAAAAGATTTTTTAAATGTTTGTGATAGGCTAAATGACGCCTGCCGCCCCCAGTATATCCATGTCCTAATCTCCTAAACCTGTGAACATTACCTTATTTGGAAAAAGGATCTTTGCAGATGTGGTTAAGTTAAAGATCTTGAATTAAAGAGATTATCCTGGATTATCCAGCTGGCCCTAAATGCAGTCACACGTATCCTCATGAGAGAGAAAGAAGGAGATTTACACACAGAGAGAAGGCTTTGGGAAGGTAGAGACAGATTTGAAGATGCTGCTTTTGAAAATTAGGTTGGTGTGACCACAAGCCAGTGAATGCCAGGAGCTACGAGAAGCTGGAAAAGGCAAGGAACAGATTCTCTCCTAGAGCCTCTGGAAAGAGTGTGGTCCTGCTGATAACTCAGTTTGGCCCAGGAAACCCATTTCAGACTTCTGCCCTCCCGACCTCTGGGAGGATAAATTTCTGTTGTTTTTAAGACACCCAGTTTGTGCTAATTTGCTATAGCAGCCACAGAAAATTAATATAATGTTCAAGGCTTAAAACGGAAAACAGCAGTCCCCCACCCCTCCCAAACTCCAAATTTTGCTTCCCAGAGGCAAATATTTTAAATCTTTTAGCAGTTTCTTCTGGAAAATTTCCCCATATTTCCAACCAGGGCATATATATATTTTATGCATTGTCTGTTAACTTTGTATTTTTTTCAAAAGGGATTTAAAATTCTTATCCCTCCTAAGGTATACATACATCATCATGTGGTCAACTTCCAAAGTAATTATAATACAACTTTTGGCTAAATCTATAGTCATATTTTTATTATTACATTGATATAAATTGTATTCAGTGCTGTTCCTTGTGGTGTGTAGTGTGTTTACATTTCCCTTCTTGAACGACCATTTATTTTTCCTGTAGTTAATGATTGCTTCAAGTTTTTACTTGCCCACTCCATTTACATACATATCACTACGACTGCGTCCCCAAACTCTGCCAGAAATAGAAAATCTCTCTTGATGCATTCTAACACATGAATATTCTATGATTTTCATCCCCCATTCCCCATCTTGGAAACATCCTTCCTAGATCTCTCCATCTTCCTGATCCATTCAGAATGGTTGCTTTCTTGTAGCTCTGCTGTCATCCTTGAAATCCTTTTCTCTCTTTCCTGTTGGAGACTTGGCTTCCTGGACCCTTTGTCTTTCTCTGTCTTCATTGTGCCTCATCAGAATGAAGAATCAATATTCTAGTAGCTTCTGGAGAAAGGGTACATGCCATGAAAATGCTACTGCATATCTTTACCTTGTTTATGTACAGCAGTCTAGAAGAATCATTTTCCCTAAGAGTTTTGAAGTCATTTTCCCACTGTCTTTTAGCTTCTTATATTGCTGTTGATATTTTAATGCAAATTTGATTTCTGATCTTGTGCATGTGATCTTTTATTTTTCTCTCTGAGAGTTTTTAGGATTTTCATCTTATTGTCATTACTCTGAAATTTTATAGTGAGTTCATTCATTGTGCTGAGCATAAAGTGAGCCCTTTAAGTCTGGAAACCCTTCAATTATGAAAAATTTTCTCTTACTAGTTCTTAGTTTTCTCTAGTACAATTTCTTCACTTTCTGGAAATTTTCTCAAACTTCAAACTTTCTGGACTAATTTTATATGGTGCTTCTCTGTTCCCTACTCTTTCCCATCACTTTGTCTTTTTATTTTACTATCTGGATTTTTTTCAAAATATATATATTTGTCCAGTCTATCAAACTTTGTATTTTGGCTCTCATAATTTTATTTTCCAAGAGAAATTTTATTTGTTATTTTTAAAGATATTTTTAAAAACCATCAATATTTTTTTTTATCTCTCTGAGGATATACATTAGAGGGTTTCCCTCTGTAGTTTCCTCCTCTCTGCTTTCTGCATTGTTTCTGTTTTCTTCAGCTTCCATTATTCTGTTTGCCTACTTTTCATTTAGAGGCTGTATGAAATGTTTCAAGCATCTGGTATCCTTTCACATTTAAAAGTGAGGCATCGCAGAGGAGACTGGCTTTGTGTACCTCGGCTGCGCTTGTCCAGTGGTGGGCTTCCATTAGGACGCCCCTGGAGGTGTCAAGGCATTTTGCTAAGGGAACCTCAACTGTCGGTATCTACAAGATTCCTCTCTCTTCCAGGTCAGCTTCTCTATCCTACAATCTTCTGTTATAAAGACCAGAGATTTTCTATTCCCTAACTCCCAGTTTTCGGTACAAGAACCTACACCTCCCACTCTGCCCAAGCTGTGCATGGTATTCTTGAGTTCTAATTTCTTCTGATACACCACTTCTCCAGAGAGAAAACCTCCAGTCTCCTACTGGGTGGGGGAAGGAGAGTTGCCTGCCTGCCTAGAGTAGAGTGGGGAATCTAAGGGGGCTAACTGCTTCTTTTATAGAGTTTTCAACCAATCTTTTACTTTTAAGCCCCAACCATACCTTAACTTTTAAAGACACCTATTGCCTTAAAGTGCAGCATGTTTGCAGGGTTCTGAAGAGAAGTGGGTTGGCTTCTTGATTATCCACCCAAGAACCTGTGGGCATTTTATTTCAGCTTTCTCTGCTATGCAAAGTTAAATTTTATTTATCCATCTGTTTTCTAGCATTCAAAGTTCTCTTGATGTGTGTGTTTTCTTTTTTCCTTTCCCAGTCTTTGTCTTCACGAGTGTATGCCCTTTTTTAGCTCTCATGTTAATGGGGTCTTGGGTTAGAGCAGAGGAAATCACTTGAGTTCTATCATCCACATTTCACAAGAACCTATCTCCTCCCTCCTCTCCTCTTCCAGCTCTGAAGCTAAGATCTCCTTGTCTGAATCAGTGGCCCCCAAACTTCTTTCCAATTGCAGGTGGGTAGTTACCATCTCTATTTCCTGTTGGATGTGGAGCAGAGAAAGCCAGATCTGCCATGCTGCACCCCACCACCACCATTTTGCACCCCCCCAAACCTCTTTTAAAATATCCTACCTTGGGGGCCGCCCGGTGGCGCAGCGGTTTAGTCCGCGCTTGGCAGCCCGGGGTTCGCGAGTTCGGATCCCGGGCGCCCGCCGACGCACTGCCTGTCAGCCACGTTGTGGCGGCGTCCCATATAAAGTAGAGGAAGATGGGCACGATGTTAGCCCAGGGCCAGTCTTCCTCAGCAAAAAGGGGAGGAGTGGCAACAGATGTTAGCTCAGGGCTGGTCTTCCCCACAAAAAAAAAAAAAATAAAAAATAAAAAAAAATAAAATAAAATATCCTACCTTGGAGCAACTTCTCTGACTGAGACATCTCACCTGATTGCTTCAGCCCTAGAAACAGAACTTGGGCCCCAAGCGTTTGCTAGGTGCTTCCACAAACACATCATTTTAAATCTTTACAACAATTCTGTATGATAGGTGTTATTCTTACCATTCCATGCATAAAGACACTGAGGCTGAGAAAGATGATGGATCATATATCCAGGCAAGGGCACAGAGCTAGTAAGTGGTAGAGCTGCAATTCAAACCCAGATCAGGTTATATATCAATGCCAACCTCTTTTTTTCACACCCTGGGACCTAATGGACGAGAATCTTTGCCTCCACATCCCATATTTACTACTCGGATATCTCCTACTCTGTGGCAGTATCAGAGACTGTCCACCACCACCAACTGCCCGCTCTACCTACCCTTGGCTGTGTTCATGTCTCAGCTCCTGGTCTGAGCAATGGCTTAGAATCAAAGATTCCCAGTTGAGGGATTCCTTTGCAATAGTCTTTGCACTGAGGGAAAGTCCTTAATAGGTAGAGAGACAGAATAAGTTCAAGCAACTTATTTTGTCCCCTTGGATAAGCCATTTAACCTTCTAAACATTTATTTCTTTATCTGTTTGAGTTGATTTTCTATTTGGGCATCTCTAGCTATACAAGTGCTCAGGACTTAATGGGGCAACCCATCCTATCACTGAAGTATTCACTTCCCCTTCTTTCTTTCTCTATTGACCTTGTCATCTTTGTCCCACTTCCCTAACATCTGTCTCCACATATGCCATGAATTAATAATCTCTGCCTCCAAGCTCCGTGGATTGTTAGAGCAGAAAGGAGACACGCTTCCACCCAGCCTCATGGGTCTGCAAGGATCCTGATATCTAGTCAGAGCTGTACCAGTGTGTGCCCTTCTCTGGCCATTATGCCACTCTCACCACAAGCCATGTGGCAAGAGACACCCCTTCCCAGGCTGTTTTTCCAGTAAACAGGATTCCCACCAAGGGCAGAGGAGTAATTTATTCATTCATTCACCTAGTCACTCATTAATTCAACAAGTAGTTACTGGACACTTATTATGTGCCAAGCTCTCTATTAGGTCCTGGGCATACAAAGAAGAATAAGATATAAGCCAGTCTGTGCCCCAAGTGCTGACTGAATAGTGGAAGAAACAGATCCACAAATCAACCATCACTGTGTAAGTCACAATCGATGCATATGTGCCTGGGTTGTGCACCAGAGGAACACTTCAATCAGGCCCGCAATCTGGTGAGGTCATGGGAGGCTTCCCAGAGAAGGTAATGCCTGAGTTTTGAAGGATGAGCCCCTTGAACACTCATTTGCTTCTAATTTTTTCTAGACCTTCTGATTATTTTATAAGGAATGATTAATGTGAGTGCTGAAGATGCCTTCAAAGATTATGTAAACTAACTCCTGAGTTTACAAATATGGAAACTGAGGCAGAAGAAAGGTTCTGGCATATCCAAGCATACTGGGAGGGAAGCCTGAGGAAACTCTACTTGTACAGTTTGGGTCCCTCTAGCAAACGTTAACATGTCATTAGGCTTTCTCCTGGGTCACCAAATTGTCCTCCGACTTAGTTGAAGCCTACAGGCCTTGGATTATAAATAAGATGATGCCATTTTGTTAAAAAGTAATAGTTTGAATTTAGGCACAGTGCTGGTTTGAACTGTGAGAGCATCACTGACTTTTGGTAACACAGTTTAAAGGCTCAGTGGGGCACATGTGCCTTTGCAGTGCCTGTAGCCCAGCCTGGGCTCTCGGAAAGAGCACAATGCACCCAATAGCTCGACATTCTCTCTTCAGGACCACCCAGCAAAGCAAGTCACCCACGCTGGTCTGTGATGTGCTGCAATACCTGCTGGAATGTCCCCTTTCTCTCAACTACTCTTCAGGGACTCATGAGCTTCCACCCCTCACCCCCTCCTAACCCCAATGCAATGGCCAGAGTTATAACAACCTGCCCCAGGGTCAGGAACCTTGCCCTCCGGCATACTGGGTCTCAAGGTGGCAGGAGGGAGCAGTGACACTTCTGTTTTCCTGGCTCTGGTCATGCTGCGCTCGTTGTGTAAGGACCTCCTGTTAGGCCCAACTCCAGAACTAGGAAATTAGTCTCTGACCTTTCTAAAATCCCAGGGTCCCCAGGGTGGTGAGTGACAGCCAATTTCAGAAGTGAGGTCTCTTCACTCCCAATCCAGTCACTTTTCCAATTTCTCCATACCTCCCTCAATGCAACACTGGATGGAGAAGGGAAGTCCTAGGAGTAAATATAGGAAGACTTTGGGGAAAGCTACTGAGTCTGTCAGTCTGTAAGGACACAATTGCTTGTCTTCCTTCAGGGAAGTTCCACTGAAGCACACGGCCTCCAACGATGACTTACACTCTTAGTTTTGAGCTGTTACATTCTACGCAGTCAACAGAAATACGTCCGTAATGTACAGGATGGATGTCTGCACACCTCTGTAGCTTCTCCAAGTCACCCTCCTTCCTCCGCGGTACCCCACACACGGTGAACCGCAAGGAGCTCCAGCACAGCATCTTCACAGTCTTTGTTCCCAAGACCTGCCTTCATCTACTCTTTGCATCTGTTAGTTATCTATTGCTACGTAACAAATTACCCCAAGACTCGGGGGCTTAAAGCCACAAAGTCAAGCTTATTCTTTCACAGTTTCTATGGGTGAAGAATTCAGGCACGGCTTAATGGGTCCTCTGCCTCTGGGTCTCACAAGGTGCAATCAAGGTGCCAGCTGGGGCTGCAGTCACCTCAAGGCTCAACTTAGGGGGGATGGGGGTTTACTTCCAAGTTTACTCATGTGGCTGTTGGCAGAATTCAGTTCACCACTGACCGGAACCTTCCTCAGCTGTCCTGCAGGCCTCTCCATAAAGCAGCTTCTGACATGGCAGCTGGCTTTCTCAGAGAGAGCAGCTGAGAGGGAAAGAAAGAGCAAACAAGATGGAACTCACAGAATTTACGATCTAATTTTGGAAATGACACCCTGTCACTTTGCTTCCTTAGGAGCAGGTCACCAGGTCCAGCCCACATAAGAGGGGACAGGTTACACAAGGGTGTGAAGGAGGCTGGTGGTTGGGGCATCTTGGAAGGCTACTCTGTTACTTCCCTAGGGCTGCCGTAACACAAACTGGGAGCCTTAAAACAACTGAAATTTATTCTCTCACAGTTCTGGAGGCTAGAAGTCCAAAATCGAGGTATCAGCGGCATCATCCTTCCTTGATCATTCTTCTGGTGGTTGCCAGCAATACTTGGCATTCCTTGGCTTGTAGCTGCATAAGTCCAATCTCTTTTCCATCCTCACATGGCACTCTCCTTGTGTGTCACTGTCTTTCTTTTTTGGTTTCTATCCCAGACAGTGACAGTATTTATGAAATACCAAGTTTCAAAAAGTCCAATACAGATGGAAGGGTCTGCAATAATGCAAATGAATACATATGACTTCACATAAATAGAATCAGCAATACTAGAAGAAAAATTTTTATTTTTGCCACCATGACAATGAGGAAGCCCAAGTGAAAGTTGTATAGGACACTTCCTGGAACAGTGACCTACAACTGCAGGGGGAGGAAGGTATTCTCCTCTCTGTGTGTGTCTGTGTCTCTATGTCCATATTTCTCTCTTCTTATGAGGACACCAGTCATATTGGAGTTAGGACCCACCTTGATCCAGTATGAGCTCATCTTAATTTGATTACATCTGCAGAAACCCTATTTCCAAATAAGGTCACAATCATGAGTTCCAGGTAGACATGGGTTTGGGGGGACGGTATTTAACTCAGTACAGCTATTGGCTACAACACCTAATTCTGTCCCTTCCACTCCCCCAGCGAGGGCCTCATTGCATACTCACTTTTCAGTCCTCTCATTGTTATTCAGCCCACACTTGGCCTTGCTGCATAGGGTACTGCTCAAGAATGATTTAGTTATTCACCTCCTGGTGCTGGTGCCTCTTAGAGGATCAGTCCAGCTTTAGGATCATCCTAACCTGAGGCTGACCCAGAGATTCTGAGTAACAAAGCAGTTAATACATTTATCCCCATAATCCCCTGCGATCCGGACAATATTTCTGCTGAGAAGTCTTTGAGAGATTTGGTAACCAAGGTAGAGACATCAAAGCCAATTGTGATCTTAAAGTCAATTACTTTCAATCCTCTTTCTCTTTCAATACACCAGAGCCTGTGACACAATCCCTTCCAAGAATGGGTCTCACTAAAGCAGTGGTTCTCAGTGGGGGTCCATGCCTTCTTGGCCAGGAGAAGTGACTGGTGTGGAAGTGCATAAAAATTTCTGGGTGGTGACATGTTGTCTGAAGGTAATTCTTAGATTGACTCCTTCACCTCCACTCCCCACCAGGAGATATTCAGCCATGCATAATAAAATCAAAAATGAATACCTTCACTAAACCACCAACTCACAACAATTCCACTCCTACATATACACTTAATATACTCAGTTCACCCTAGAGAAACTTACGTAAAAGCACATAATGAAACACATGAAAAGGTATTCACTGCAGCATTGTATGTAATGGCAAAAATTTGGGAAGCAACACAAATGTCCTTCAGTAGGAGAATGGATAAGCAAATGATGACATATCCCTAAATGGAATATTATACAGCAATTAACTAGAACTAGATCTGCATGAATGTATAAAAATGTATCTTGAAAACAATACCAAGGGGAAAAAATTGTAAGCATTACATACTGAATGATGCCATTTTTGTTAAATAAAAACACACCAAACAATGCTACATTGTGTTTATGGACATATATAGGGACAGTGAAAGTTTAAAAACCACGAACAGGAAGGAAATCAACCAAACTCATGGATCTTGATTGCCTTTAGGCATGGAGGGAGGAAAATGAGACTGAAGAGGGGGAACAAGGAGGATTTTAACTTGATCTGTGTTATCTTATTTCTTTATACATATATTTTTGGAAACCTAAAATAAGACAACCAAATGTTGTTGTTCCACTGGTATTTGTTATATTATTATTAGTGATTTTCTGACTTTTTACATTTTTAAAAATAAATAAGAAATAAGAATGAAGATAAGGCCCTGATTAGCAAAGACTAAATTCCCATGGGAATGTGGTCCCCTAGAGGTATACAGGGCACAGCCTGAATGGCCATGAGCAAGATTGTGATGTCCTGGCCATTGACACAAGCACAAAAAGTATGAATAGAGCTGGGTGGAGAAATGCCAGGTCCTTCAACTAAGCTATGGAATCACCCAAATTTTCATTGTTAGGCCACTCACTAAATTTCTGTTGGGGCATTGTAACTGCAGAAAATCCTTAGGCCTGGAGCAAGAAGGAAAGAGTGATCTTGAACTGAAATCATTCTCCTGGTTTCCATGAAGCCTGTCCAAATTTGAGTCACTGTTCTTGGATTTCTGTGAGATGTCACTGTCTCCACCCAATGGCATCTCTTCCGTCCCTTTCAGGAACGAGCTCCAGTGGATATCACCTCCTTGTGATCAAAACAGCCATGTCCAAAACAAGAGCATGTCCCTATGGGTCAGTGTCACAAGAAGAACCAAACCACGTTGTTAAAATTACAGAGACATCATCCAGATACTGAAACAAAGTGGCTTGGAGGGTCTAGAACTCAACATGATCTGATTGAACTCATTGACTTCTCTCCAGCCCCTGGTCCTCTATCCCATTTCTCCATGTCCTTTAATAGTACCAGCATCTGCTTGATTGCTCAAGCCAGAAACCCAAGAATCACGATTAACACGTCTTTCTCCTTTGCCATATACAAGTAATTGATTGATCACTAAGTGTGGTCCAGTCTTCCTTCTAAACACCCGTTACAGTCATCCACTTGTCCCCATCCTTTTTGCCAGCATCTCAGGCCAGGCCTGGATCACCTACTTAGACTGTAATAATAGCCTTCTTACTGGATCTTCCTGCCACTCCCCTGCTTTCAATGCATCATCTACTAACAACCAGAGTGATCGTTCACAAACAAATCTACTCACATTCCTCCAGTCTTTAAAACATTCAATGGCTTCTCTGGTTCTTTAAGATACAGACTCAAATCTTCAATGGCTTAGGATGCCTTACATGAGACCTGACTACCGCTTCACCTTGATCCCTGTGTTCCAGCCTCACTGCAATTGATATGCCCCTTTGGAGGGGCCTACGATGGAGAGGACATCTCCTTAACCATCTGATCCCTCGCTGCGATGCTAGGCACTGAGAGCCTGGTTCTTGCTATTTCCAGACTCAAGCTTCAGTGATCTCTCCCTGAACTTGGAATGTATTTATTGTCATCAACTCTCCATCTTTGCCACCCTTCAAGGTCCAGCTCAAGTGCCACCTTCTGAAGATGACTTTCGTGATTGCATCTCCTACCCCCAACACAGACACACTCAGAATTATTCTCTATCTTGTGTATCTGTATGTCATTTCATTGATTCTTCCCCTTCAAGCCATCTGTCTGTGTTTCCTTCTAGGACTGAAGGCAGGTACTCCTTCCTCTGAATCAGTAACCTAACACGGTACCTCAATATAGTAGGTACTCAATAAAAATGTGTTGAATTGAGTTTAATAGCATCGCTGGACTGGAAGTAGTTCTGGGATGTGATGGAATGAATGCTTATTAAAGATGCCGGGCATTCCAACTTTTCTAAAGAAGCTCTGTGGCTCACCTTTAAATTCCTCTAAACTTAAAAACCTCTGCCAGCCACTTCCCTTGAATCATTTGGACAGATGCACTAATAATGATGATTTAAAGTGAGACTTTGATGTCAATGCCTCATTCACACTTCAAAAAATGTGTATTCAGAGGCACACAAAGAGGGTGTAATTACCATTTCAGGAAAATATGTTAATTTGATGCAATACATTACTGCTCTGACAGCTCTCAGCCTTTGCACCAAATGGTTGTAAAATGGATATTACAGGAAAAAAAAATAATGCTTTTCTTCCCGCTCAAAATATAAGTAGGGAGCAAAGGCAAAGAGAGTAGAGGCCTGCTGTTAAGGGGGTGAGGCTTGGATGGTGAAGGCTTTTACACGTGGCTGACAAGTGTGCACTTGCTGATAACATTTCTGGCATGGATGGGGCCTCTCTGGGCCTGTCTGGGCCACCTCCTCATCACCAGGAGCATTAAAATCCAAATTAAAGTGGGAGCAATGGAGCAGGATGCAATTTTGGCTCTCTGCTCTGGGATGACCCAGCTACTCCGTGAAGGCTGGAGCTAAGGTGCCCTGTCTGGATTCAGGGGGGGCCCCAAGGCTGCTGGCCCCTTCTGATCCAGAGGCCCCTTTCTGGGCTCATGAGATGCTGCGTCCAAACGCCAATTAGGAGAAGAGCTGCTCCCTGCCCAAGGCTCGGAGGACCCGACCGTCCTCTCTGAGCTGAGAGGGCGTGAGATCTCCTTGAGTCACAGCTGCCTCCTTTCTAGAATGTAGGTAATTCCTCCCACCTCACAGGGATGCTGTGAGAATTAAATGTGAGTAATGGATATAAGATGCTCAGCTTAGTGAAGATGCTTAATAAACAGTAGTTCTTCTTACGGTTGTTATTATATTATCATCTTACTATCCTAGGGAGTAAGCTGATTAAAAATAATAATCAAAGGGAGTGATAAAGTGACCCAGGTCTTAAGAAACCACCCAGAGACTTTGTGCAGCTTTCAGCGTCTACCATTCCAAGAGGGGCCTCTGTTTATGGAAAGAGCGTTTTGCATACACACATCTCTGGGCCCCCAGGCAGAGAGTGGAAGGGACCTGAGAACCCAGGAGATGGGATGGCGCTCCCTCCCCTGCTGGGTGTCTGGGTGACCCAGAAGTGTGAGAAGATGCCCTGTGGTAGCTGCCCCCTCCACCACTGTCTAGTCGGTTTGGACTGCTGCAGCAGAATACCACAGACTGTGGCTTAAAAACAACAGAAATTTATTTCTCACAGTTCTGGAGGCTGGAAGTCCAAGATCCAGGCATCGGCAGATTTGGTATCTGGTGAGAACCTACTTCCTGGTTTGGAGACAGCTGTCCTCTCACCATGTCCTCACATGGAGGAAGGGTCAGGCAGCTCTCTGGGGGCTCTTTGACAGGGGCACTAACCCCACTTCTGAGGGCTCCAGCCTCATGTCCTAATCACCTCCCAAAGGCCCCTCCAAACACCATCACATTGGGGATTAGATTTCAACGTATGGATTATGAGGAGACACAATCAGTCTAGAGCACCCACTCCAACAACCCCGGACAGGTACAACATCCTGTTCCACTCCCTACACAGTGCAGAGATGGAGGGACAGGATGACGTAGATTAGATAAGCTGGAAACTTCCCTGTGAGCAGAAGCGAGCTAGCTCCCGCTTTCCCTACAGGTCCCTGCAGAGAGACGGGATGAGGGAAGCCCTGCGACTCTGTTCTACCCCCAAGGAGGTGGGGGCAGAGAAAGCGATGGGAGGTCACTGGGGTCTGCCCAGCAAACATGACATTTGAGGCTCAGATCCCCCCTCTTTTCCTACCTTGCTGAAGCATCTGCTGGAACACTGAAGGAGGAGTCAGCTGGCTGCTATCCGGTGGTAAGTGGGGTCAGCAAGAGACAGGAACAGGGGTCTCCAGGCATGCCACCCGCCACCATAGCCTTCATTGCTGAGGTCCAGGTCACCAGCACAAACCCAGAGGCAGACCTTTGTCAGGCCGTGGTGCAAGGCCAAGGCTGCTCAGGGTCACCCAGGACAGAGCCTCTGTTGACCACCAGTCCCAAAGCCCAGACTTGCTGGTAGCCCTGGGTGTGTGGTGAGTCGACCATTGAGACCTCGCTGAAAGTGACAGGAGGGGCCCTATGTGTGCAATGTCACTGGAGTGGAAATCAGAGCCTCACATGCATGGGGAGGGACCAAGTCAGGGTGACAGACTAGCCCTCAGGCCTCATGCCTTGATGGAAGAGGGACGATAGAAGACCTTTTACAGGGGAAGCGAGTGTAGAGGAGGCCACAGTGGAGACAAACCAGAGAGGGCTTGGTGACGGGGAGTGAAGAGAAGACCCTGGAAAGCCAGGCCCCAGGAGGATTAGGGGGGAGTTAATTAAGTTCTGCCCTGCGGAGTGCCCTGGGCAACTGGTCCTGCCACCCCACCCCCACACAGCAGCGTGTCTGCTGCTTGGGAACAGGGATCCTTCGTGCAGATGAGAAGAAAGTGCCCTTCTCCAGAGGCTTGCTTCACGTCTGTCAGGAACTTGTCATAATATACTGATTTTGTTAGAGCAAGAAATTTTACTGCCATCTGATAGAAAACTCTCGTAATAAACAAAGTCTAGGATGTCAGCAATATGAGAGGTGCCAGTCCAGGCATGGTGTCCACAAACCACGGTGGGGCGTGAAGCCTTCAGTCAACATCTGAAGCTGGATTTCCTTTGGGGCTGCAATAGGGCGCTCAGTCTTGCTTTGAGTTGGGTGGGGGGCAAGAAGACTGGCTCCCCAAACAAGTTCAGGGCTGGGGCAGGGCCAGGGAGCCTGAGGCCTATTGTTCTTCCTAACCCAAACCTCAAACTCGCTCTCAAAGGGACTCTGCACAGAGCCAAGAGGAATGCTCATCACCCAGTTAGGCCAAGGGAGACTTTTAGAAATAAAATACTCACCCAGGCCAGTTGTGCTTTTATGTAAAGAGTCTAAGATTGTAAGTGGGGTCTCCAGGAGCAGTGGAATTAAGAAGATAGGAGGCTTTGAGTTTTCTTTGATGCCAATAAATGGTTACAAAACAATTATCGATTTCTATATCTCTCTCCAGTTTCCAAAGTGCTTTAATAGTCAATGTATCATTTTATCCACAGAATACTTCTCTGTGAAAGGCAGAGTGGGTATTATCCTCATTTTACAAATGAAGAAATTGCAATGCAAACTTTTACGTGACTCACTCAATGCCATGCATTTATTCCGAGATTCACGAAGACACAGCTTGATTTACTATATAAAGGATTCAGTCTTAGTAACTTCAGGAATGGGGCATACTGTGAGTACCCAAGAGTAGCCTACTGAATGAAAAAATGAAGACACATGAATGAATGGACAGAAGTTGTTAGGTTGGTTAAAGCATTGGTGAAGTGACCCGATTGGCCAGGTTGACCTGGTTTGGGATAACGTGAGGGTCACTGGGCTTTATTAAGCATCCAACAGGGACCAACAACGAAATGATACTTGTGACTCCAGCTATAACCTAAGTGGAAAGATGGAAGATCACAGGGTAATGTGCATTGGGACCACGTCTGTAACTTGGTGTGCTGTAGAAAGAGTCAGTCAAAGTCTGGCCCAGGGGCTGGCCCAGTGGCACAGCAGTTTAGTTCGTGCTTGGCAGCCCGGGGTTCGCGGGTTCGGATCCTGGGTGCCTGCTGATGCACTGCCTGTCAGCCATGCTGTGGTGGCGTCCTATATAAAGTAGAGGAAGATGGGCACAGATGTTAGCCCAGGGCCAGTCTTCCTCAGCAGAAAGAGGAGGATTGGCAATGGATGTTAGCTCAGGGCTGGTCTTCCTCACACACAAAAAAAGAAGTCTGGCCCAGTCAGCTGCAAGACACTGTACCATCTATTTCATCCCTCTAGGTCTTAGTTGGCTCAACTGTTAAATGAGGCAAATACTATCCACTTTAGTAATTCATGTTAAACACCAGCGTATTATCCTGGAACATAATGAAAACACGGCAAATATTCATCGTTATTCCTCTACTCCTTAGAACATGGTTAAAGGCATTCCTCCACCCAGCCATTTCTCGATAGAACACAACACTGGTCCCATGCAACACCATGAGGGAAGATTAAGAAATTGACCACCCACCTTCTCCTGCTTTCCCTGGCCCCATTTCTTCATCTTTATTTCCTGAATTCATTTGTTCATTCATTCATTCATTTGAGGACTTGGGCATTCATTCCTGCTTTCATTCAGTGTGGTTGACATTGCTGGTGCTCACAAGGATTTTCAGTTCTCCTCTCTGTCCCAGCACACACCCCTTGAAGTTAGGCACAGCCATATGCCTTGCTTTGGACAACAAAATGTGAGCAGAAGTGATGTGTGTGGCTCCTGGGTGAAATAATTTAAGGGTCAGTGCTCTATTCTCTATGCTCTCTTCCCTTGCCACAGCAAACTCCAAATCCAGTGTTTGAGAAGGTGGCATCAGAAGATGGTGGCCTCTCTGTCAACCTGGATCCCTGAATAACTATAATGAACAGAATTCCCCCTCTGCTCCACATTAGACATACAGTGTGACTGAGAAATAAACCTCTGGAAGTTTTAAATACTGAGATTTGGGGGTTATTTGTTACTACACCATACTCGTACTTACTCTGACCAGTACATTCACTCAGTTTCTCATTCATTTAACAACTTTTTTTGAGTACCTAACAAGTGGTGGGCACCCTCTAGGTGCTGGGGGCTCATAAGGAACACAACAGACAGTTCCTGCTCTCACAGAGCTAAAGTCAAGTGAGGGGCACAAACAAACAAATTAATAAATAAACATGTACATTCTATGATGAAAAACAAGACAGGGTCAGAGGCTTGGAAAAGCAATCTTGGATTCAGTGGTTAGAGAAGGCTCTCTGAGAAGATGCCATTTGAGCAAAGACTCCAGCCAAGTAGGGAGTGAACCACCCAGATATCTAGGGTGGAACATTCTGGAGAGAGGAAAGAGTGAGCACAAAGGCACAGAGGTCAGATCATGCTTGGCACGTGGTGGGAGCAGCAGGAAGTCCAGAGGGAGGGACAGAGGAAGTGCAGAAGGGACAGAGGAAGGAAATGAGAGGGCAAGAGAGGAGGGCACATCAAAAAGCACCATTGAGAAGGCTAGAAAGCAAACCACAACCTGGAAGGAAACATTTATAATGCACATCTAATAAAGGGCTCATATCTGGAATATAAAAGAACTCCTATGAATCAAGGAGAAAAAGACAACCTAATGTTTAAAAATGGGCAAAGATTTGAACAGGTAACTTACAAAAGAAGATATCCAAACTGCCAACAAACCAATGAGAAGTCATTCAACCTCATTACTCCTCAGGGAAGCGAAATTGTGAAGCAAAATGAGATTATACTACACACTCCAAGAATAGCTAAAAAGACTGAAAAATTCCAAGTATTTGCAAAAATATGAAGCACATGAAATTCTCCTCTTTTGCTGGTAGGAGTGGAAAACCATGTTGGAAAACCGTATAGCAATTCTAATCAAGGTAAGCACATGCCACTCCCGTCCACCAGAAAGTCCATTCCTAGGTCTGTACCCGGGAGAAATGACGAGAAAAGACGCCGACAGCCCAAAGGTGAAAATAAGACAAATGTTCATGCACAGTAAAACACGTAAATAAATTGTGGAATAGTCCTACAACAGAATATCCCACAATGATATAAAAGATCACAGTATTGACAGAAGACTTTGAGCGAATCTCTAAAATTATGTTGAACGAAAGAATCCAGACACAAAATTGCCCATACTCTGATTCCTTGTAAGTGAGGTTTAAGAACAGGCATAATGACTCTACGGTGATAAAAGTCAGGCTCGTGGTTACCCCGGGGAGAGGTGGGTATGAACTGGGAAGAGATATAAGGGAACTTTCCACGTGATGGAAATATTCTGTACCTTGATCTGGGTGGTGCTCACCTGGAGGGATACACAGGTAAAACTCTATTGAGCTGCACACTTAAGATCTGTGCACTTTATTGCATGTAAGTTGTACCTCAGTTGAAAGGGACACAAAAAGAGAGAAGAGAGGAGGCTTGCCAGGCGGAGGTGAGAGAGATCGTGTAGGGCCTTAGGGCCATGGTAAGGATTTCGGATTTGTTTCTAAAAGGGATGGAAAGCCATTGGAAGGTTCTGAGCAGGTCAGAGACGCGGTCAGACTTACATCTGGAAGGGATGATTTTGTCTGCGGCATGAAGAATAGACATTGGTGGGGTTCAAGTGGGTAGAAGCAAAGGGTGTGAGCAGAAGACTTGAAAGAGCTGAGGGTGACGTAGTCCTGGGTGGTGAAGGAGCTGTGAGTGGGAGCAGGGATCGGATCCCGGGTAAATGCCGGAGGTCAAGAGGCCATGGTTTGATGATGGATTGGATGGAGTTGAAGAGAAGGGGCAGAATCAACACTGACTGTGGCCTGTGCACCTGGCAGAATGCAGCTGCCAGTCACCAGGATGGGAAGGACCCATCCTTCCCAGTTTGGGAGGTGAGGGGGATCAAGAATTTGACTTTGGGGGCCGCCCGGTGGCGCAGCGGTTTAGTCCGCGCTTGGCAGCCCGGGGTTCACGGGTTCAGATCCCGGGCGCCAGCCGACGCACTGCTTGTCAGCCATGCTGTGGTGGCGTCCCATATAAAGTAGAGGAAGATGGGCACGGATGTTAGCCCAGGGCCGGTCTTCCTCAGCAAAAAGGGGAGGATTGGCGATAGATGTTAGCTCAGGGCTGGTCTTCCCCACAAAAAAAAAAAAAAAAAAGAATTTGACTTTGAACATAAGTTTGAGACACTTATTAGATACCCAATGAAGTGTTGAAGAGGTTGTTGACTAATTGAGTGTGGATTAATAAGTATCAATACCCACCCCCAACACACACTCACATTGACTTAAATAAAACACACCCTTCCCCTTTTTTTTCTTCTTTAAAAAGGAAGAAATAACTCTTAAAGTCACCTTTAATCTGCTTCAGCCGTAATCAGCTCCACTAACACTTATTGGACTGAACACACTGGCTGCTGGGTCTGGAAAACATCGCCGAGATTTTGAAGGTAAGCTGGCACCCTGCGCTTGTCACAACACCCTGTCTGGATCCGCTCTGCCCTCATGTCACCAGAACGGCACAACATGGGGCCATCCTCCTGCCGTGCCCTCTGCTCTCAGCTGTGGGTTGATGTAACTCTGCTCCCCACACTCTCTCATGTGGGGGGCCCAGCCAAGCCTGCAGGAGGGACGGCTGTCAGAACAAACAGCCTCTGTGCCGGGTGCTGAATAAACACGTCATTAGGGAGCCGGGGACAATATGTGCAAGAGAGGGAAAGTGTCATTTTGGCAAAGGCCTCAATTAAAAGAAAGAAAAGCCATAGTGACAACATTAAATATTCAGGTTTCAGGCCTATTAGGAGGTTTTACACAGGGCACTGACTCAGACAGCGCTGTGGATTCATGGGGAAGTAGGAGGGGCTGCTTGGAGAGGTGGGGAAAAAGCCAAGGCAGTGCAGTCCAAGGCTTGAGTTTCAATCCCAGCACAGCTGCTTGCTAGCCACGTGGTCTTCCAGAAGTTAATTCACTTCTCTAAGCCTCGGTTTCTACCTTTTTAAATAGACTTAGGAATAGGATATGATCACGGTCAGATCAAATGAGAAACAGCTGGAGCCCGCCCCGCTTCACGGCTACAGTGCATTCAGAATACCTGTGTCCTTTTTCTCTCGTCCCACTCCATCCTTCAGTGTTCTTACCTAACTCAAGCTTCCTCAGCATATGGATGCAATTGCATCACATTAATATTAAGAAAGCATTTTTTTCTTTGGCTTTTACTGTCACTTAATGCAGGACTCTGGGGACATAGCCCCACGACAAGACACACAAGCTTTTGCTCTGTGCCTGCACTGACCCCAGGGAGCCACATGAGGGCAGCACCTCACCAGTGTCTGCTTCAGGGTCTGGGAGGGGAGCACACGCCCTTACAGGCCAGGGTGCATTCTCCCGGGCTGAAACTGGGGCCCCGTGCAATGCACTGAGCCACACCTCTCAGTGCTCACACCCTGGTGAGACCCCTTCCACACTGAATGTGGGCTGTAAGCTCTGTAACTGGCTTAACTGATAGGAGGTGGAGGCTGGGCCACTTCTGGGCCTTCTACTTGCATTCTGTGCTCTTAGGAACCCTGAGCCTCCTTGGGAGAAATCTGCCAACCCTTCTAGAGAGACCACATGAAAAGGCCCTGGAATTATAGAGGGAGACCCGGTTTTCCTCGTCTCCCCATAGAGCCTCTAGGTGTCTCCAGCCACGGTTGCCACCTGACCACAGTGCATGGGAGACCCAAGTGAGACCAGCAGCAGAACTGCTCGGCTGAGCCCAGTCAACTCACAGAACTGTGAGAGATGATAAAATGATGGTTGTTCTAAGCCACTGGGTTGGTTGTGATGCAGCGATCGAGAACCCAAACAAGCCACTTGTGTTTTCTTGCATCTTCAGTTCACCAAAGTGTCGCGGTCCGTGAAGGAGTGGGGAGAAAGCCCCTTTTTCATGCTGTACCATCACGAAACAGCTCCCTCAGCTCCTCCTGCGTCCCCCCCCCCACAGGGCTGGGCTGAGGGCAGTAACAGAGACAGAGTCTATACTCCCCTCTGCATGTCTTCTTTCTCCCAAGATCTCGTTCAAAAGATGTTTCTTCTCTCTCCTTCAGCTGAAAAACCCTCAGACAATTGAAAGCCTGCAGTCTGGCCCACCTGCTCCTTAAGGATCCCTGGCCAACCTCAGGCCAGGACTCCCTACTTAGTAAGGATTAAATGAGAGAAATCCAAGTGTGAAGTCATTTGTTACTTGTTAAAATGATTTGGAAAGGGGAAGCTTCCTTGTGATCTGATTATAAAAGACCACCTCAGGGCAGGAAGGAGGCTGAGGAATCACCTGCTCTGTGACCATCCTCAAATGCACCAATAATTTTTGATAGAATAAGTAAATAATGCGTCTTGCTTGCCTGCGTGCTACTAATTGGAAAATTAGCATAAATGTTCTGATAGATAAAATGTAAGTTTATTTAAAAGAATCACTGAATCTCTTAGGAGCTTTTTCTCATTATATATTCGCTCAAACAATGAATATCAAAATCATCTACAGAGCTGCGTCGGGAAAATATTTTGCATTCATAAACAAGCCTCCTACCCAAAAAGAGTAAGAACCCTTGATCTCGTCTAACTCTCATTAATGAGTGAAGAAACTGCAGCTGAGAATGAAGAAATGGCTCACAAGGGGTCAGTGGTTCTCTGGGAGAGCTCCAAGTTCAAATTTCTGAGCCTGGAAGATGGCAACACAGGATCCCATATCCGTCTGCAGGAACCTCCAGGACACGGGGTGGGCCTTTGAAATCTCTCTCTCTTTTTTGTTTTTGCTGAGGAAGACTGGCCCTGGGCTAACATCTGTGCCCATCTTCCTCTACTTTATATGTGGGACGCTGCCACAGCATGGCTTGACAAGTGGTGTGTCGGTCCGCACCTGGGATCCAAACCCACGAACTCCAGGCCGCCAAAGCGGAGCTCATGAACATAACCACTATGTCACCAGCCCGGCCCCTGAAATCTCATTTTTTTAAGCAATAATCCTGAGCTGAAATGGGCATAAATGATTTGATTTTTTCAAATGCTAAATTTATAGGGACTTTTAGCTTGGCCTTTCTCATCTTTGGAAAAGAACGCTTCTTCAAGAAAGGCTACACTCAGTACTCTGGGTCTGTCATCCTTTGTCCGTATTTATCTGTGAGTCAATAAATATTTACTGAGCAGCTACTTTTCTTAAGCACCTTTGGATTTAAAGTCTTTGCTCTCCAGGAGCTTACAGAAAATTAAAATGCAATGAGATATGTGTTACGATAGAGGGCGCGGTGCAGATGCTCTGCCTAGGTCCCCATCATCCATCTGTGCATCCATTCCCCCAGTTTGCATGCTTTGCTCCTATTGGCTCATACCTGCAACCTTCTTCAGAGGTTACTCTTTGCCCCACACAAAGACCCAAAGTCCCTGGCAGTTTCTGTACATACACAAGCCCATGGCTGGCTTGTCTCTAGGTGGGACGAATTCTGCAGAGTGATTGACACTCCAGAGTTCCCCAGAGGATCAGGCTGAGGCTGAGATGTCACCTAAAATCACACCCCGGTTTGGCTTTTTCTCCTTCTCTATCCTGCTCTTTTAAGGGTTGACCTCTGTGACCATGTTTTAACTAGGGAAAGAAAAAGCACAACATATGGGAACCCCAGCTCCTTCTTCTCAGGCCATGGGCTGTTGGGACAACATCATTTCCTCCCTCACAGTCATTTATCTGCCTGACCTTTCCTTAGAGACCTTATCACAGAAAGAAATGGTTTTCTCTCAGCATACCTATAATTTAAACTCTGGCCCCCCCCAGGCTGCGATGGGCTCTGTCCAACAGAACACAGGGTCTGCCTAAAGGAGAGCCTATTGAGGAGGGTCCAGGATCCCAGGCAACATCTCCAAAGTGAATTATGGGAATGAGTTGTAGCTGTGCAGATGTGAGGTATGGGAGGGAGCATGTTTTCAGGGCAGATCCTGGCGAGTTGGGAAGGGGGAGGAAGAGTTCTGAGTGAGGCAAGCCAAGAGGGGCTACAGGCTCTGTGCCTATGGGCACCAGAATCTACAGCGGAGCAGGGAGCAGGGTGGGGAGAGATGTTGTGGGTGCATCAGATTTGCTAAGGATGACTCTGAATGTAGGATTCCCACTAGTCTCTGCACCCTGGCACTCCCAGTCTTTGCAGTGCCCCACCCCCACTCCCTACAACATAGTCAAACTGCACACATTCAAGTTCATTTGTCTAACTCCAGAGAAATGGGAAATTACCCAGTGTTGGATGGTTAGATAGCATATGCCCAGTGAGGTTCTAGGCTTTTGTAAATAGCTAATGTGAGAGGCAGTACAGGGTAACAGTCACACCCACAGACTTTGGAGCCAGATTCTCGAGAGCTCAATCTTGCATCTGCTCTCTGAACAAAGTGATCTGGGAAAATCTCTTAACCTGCCTTCACCTTCATTTCCCCACCTATAAAATGGGGTGAACAAACAACCCTCCTAGAGTTGTTACGAGGAGTCAATGAGTTAATCACTGTAAAGCAGCTAGAGTAATGCCTGTGCTGTGGGAGTGTCTGCTGTGTGGATGATCCTTATCACCCCACTATCATGAGTCCAGTTTTACAGCTAAGGAAACTGAGGCTCAGAGGTTAAGGAAATTGACCCAAATTATGCAGCTGTTTCTGTTTTAGAAACACTGCTTAGTGCTTGATGTGTTCTCGCTAGAAAATGGTAAAACTGGCATTTAAACAGAGAGCCCGTGGTCTTTCTACACCTCATTGCCTCATGCTAGAAAGAAAAATGGGATATTCCACTTTAATTATTTTATTATATTAAGGGACATGTAGTGATTTCAGGTCATCTAACAAAGATTCTAATACAGGTGCAGTGGGGACAGACTTGACAACTTCAAAGACTGACTTCTAATTAGCACCAATATAGTTTACCTGTGAATGGATGACTTAAAATGTGTTAAAAAAAATCATTCCTACCTCCTTTGATAGGCTAAATATTTCTTTTGAAACTGCGTCTCTTCTATTAATTTGCTTAATGAACTCCTGCCTTTGATTCCAAGCACAGGGAGAGGTAAATCAGAACAGGCACAGATCCAGGGACCACGCATCTCAAATTCCTATGATGACACTGAGGGCTCATTAATGAGGACTAATTGTGGGAGGATGAAGCTGAGTTAGAGAAAAGTCAGAAATGAAAATCAGCTGCACCGCTCTGTCATTTGGAAAACATACAATAATTCAAACCCAGTTCACAAAACTCATTCGTCTATTTATTCATTCAAAACACCTTACCTTTCAGGAATAGGTGTGAATGATCTAAAATTAGCCTGAATTAGCATTACTTGAATGTAAATGAGTGATTCTAAAATGCTTGAGGGGGCTGGAAAAACTAGCTTTTCTACGTGTTTGAAACATTTCTCTCCCAAATATTGCTAACCTTATTAATTTGTTTCACAAACCCTTTCTTGAGATGTTGCAAAGCAAACTCCAACCTAGCTTTGTCTGAACTAGTCAGGATTTGAACTCAGCTCACTCTATCTCCAAAATCCCCATAATTTCCCTCACTCTGTGTCTTTAACCTCTTTCTAAAAGTGTGCAATTAAATAAATTATGGCACACGTGTTCAATGGACTGCCATGAAGAACAAAGGGTTCATTCAATTCCTTCCACATTTACTGAAGTCCTCCTTTGTGTCAAGTGCTGTCCTAGGTGCTGAAGATATAATGGTGAACAAAACAGTCAAAAACCTCCCACTACATCTAGCATGGTATCTTGCACATAGTAGGTCTCTACGTGGTTACTGTTAATGGAGGGGAACTCAAAGATTAGGAAATGGGGAACAAATACCAAAGCTGAAAAATAATCCCCCCCCCGCCCCGTTTCCTTTTAGGAAAAGGTTTGATGTGTTCCCTGAGACCTGACATTCATCCAACTCTTTTGTGAATGGTGTTTCTTCACAATGGTGACAATGAGGGCAGGATTCTAGCTCTTCAGCATTATCTTATTCATACTCTGCTGTCCTCTACATGCATCTACTCAAAGTCTGCCTCAAAGTGGATATTCAAATGCTCCATAGAAGTGGGCTGACTGGGTGAATGAGTGGATGGATGAGAGTCTGAATAAAAAACTCAGAGCCTGAAGGCCTAGTCATCCTATTTATATCCCCACACCTCCAGAGACCAGCATCATAATTCCAGGTGTGGGTAAATGTCTAGCAGAGATTTACTGGAGGCAGTGGTGGTCGGGGGGTTGGGTATGACAAAACCACTTGTTGCTCCTTTCTCAAATGTCCCTTGGGGAGTAGACATTTAGAAGTTTATGAGGGTCTCTTGCCATCAAGCCAGAAACTGACACAGTGATGCTAAATGTTAGGGGAAATTAAAACATCATTTGGAGGGGCCGCCTGGTGGCACAGCGGTTTAGTCCGCGCTTGGGAGCCCGGGGTTCGCGAGTTCAGATCCCGAGCGCCCGCCGATGCACTGCCTGTCAGCCATGCCATGGCGGCGTCCCATATAAAGTGGAGGAAGATGGGCACGGATGTTAGCCCAGGGCCAGTCTTCCTCAGCAAAAAGGGGAGGATTGGCAACAGATGTTAGCTCAGGGCTGGTCTTCCCCACACACACAAAAAAAAACCCATCATTTGGAGCCCTGTGTTAGAATGAGATTGAATGTTGGAAGGAGCCCAAGTATCAGAAAGAGTGGAGAAATGGGGTTTGGGGCATGTTAGTTGAGAGTAAGACTTTGCAAAGTTTGAACCATCTTTTTCTTTCACCTGAGGCTCAGAAAGAAATATCCTTGCTGCCCCATCTATGCTAGGGTTCTCCCAGGGTTAATCAATAAATAATTAGAATGAGGTGAGAATTTAATATACAGAGAGATTGGTAGGAGTAGTCAGTATAGTGGTAAATGGAATGGTAAATCTCCTAGGGACTTTACGGAAAAGTTCCTGAGAAAGGCTGAGCTGATGAGGGTCTGTGGATACCCCAGTTCATCCCTCAAATATTGGTGCCTCAGCTGGGGCTCTCTCCTCTGCCCCACCACTCAGCACTCCAGAAAGTTTGAATACTTGGATGCAGGTCTATGACCTCTCCAATGTGCCCAACACCCTTGGGAAGTCTGACCTCAGAGCAGAGATGATGCTCAGAATAGCCCATAAAACAAGGAAAAATAGTCATAAACTGGGTGGATACATTGCTGTTATATATGTGTATCGAACAGGGGAGGGCTAGGTCAACAGAATATTGTAAGGTAGCTTAAATCCAAAGAAAAATGATGATTCATAAAATGTCTGGCAAATGCATGGGGTAAATCATGAAATTATTGAAAATGTATATGGCGGATAACTTGGCCCCATCCATCAAAATTACAAAAGCACATGCCCTTGATCCAACAATTCCACTTCTAGGAGTTTATTCTACAGATAAGCTTGCACACACGTGAAGTGGTGTGCGTGTACCAAGTTATTCGTTGTGGCATCAATTATGCGATCAAAAAAGTGGAAATAATCTAAAAGCCGAAAAGGGTACAATTAAATAAATTGTGGCACACGTGTTCAATGGAATGCCATGAAGGACAAAGGATTCATTCAATTCCTTCCACATTTACTGAATTCCTCCTTTGTGTCAGCTGCTGTTCTAGGTGCTGAAGGTATAATGGTGGACAAGAGTTAAAAATCCCTGCCCTCCGGACCCTACATTCTGGTGGGAGACGCTCCTCTTTGTGTACCGATAGAGAATGATCTCTTGTTGGTGTGAAAAGTGCAAGATACAGGTTTTATATGTAAATGATGCTATATGCATTAAGAATCTTTGGAAATGCACACAAGAAACTGATAACATGGTGGCTCTGGCTGGAGGACGGGAGACTTTCCCTATTTACTTTTTGGTAACCTTTGAATTTTGACACTCGGAGGTTGCCTATTCAAAATAGGTTACCTATACAAAAAATATAATTTCTACTTCACTGTGAAAAGGTAGCATAGGATGGAATTGTTGGTCCTAATTCTATCCCTTCACTTCCAACTCCAGCCTCTGCAGGAAACGGCTCTGGATCATGGTGTGATTACCTGGGGTGGGGGGACGAGCTTTGATTCCTTCTGTCATCTCTCACTCACAGCTTCTCCCTCTCTTTCTCTCCTTCACTGTTTTCAAAATGCAGTAAGCCTGCATTTATCCTATGCTCACAAGTTGCCTTAGCTCTAGAGGTGTAAGCGGAGCTATGGGCCAGGAGATGGGAAGCAGAGAGGGCTATGGAGACCTGCTGCGCACGGCAGAGGAGGGCAGCAGCATGTACTGTGTGCATCTGGCCGGAGTGTCTGCTGGATCCTCTCTTTTGGCCATCTCCACCCAGCACAGATATCTAGATGGGAAACAGGGTCAGTGCAGGAGAGAAGGACCCTCTGTTGGCCTGGTCAACAGAAGGTAGGGCTAACTAGTTGTAATTCTTTCTGTGTGTGCATGCATGCAGGCTGGTGACCAACCAACCCTGTTTGCCTGGGTCTTTCTCAGTTCTAGTACTAAGAGTCCAGTGTCCTGGGAAAGCTCTCAGTCCTGGGCAACTAGGACAGTTGATCACCCTATCTGTGGAAGGGGGTGGGATGGAGAGAGAGGAGGGAGAAAAAGAAAGAGGGAAGAGAGAACAACATAAATACTTCGCTCTCTGAGTTTTTCACCTTCTTGGCATTCATATTCTAAAGTCCCTGGAACATGGCTCTTCTACTGACTATATATTTGACTTATCTCTCTGATCTTCAGTTTATTTATCAGTAAAATGGAGCTAATAATCTAATAATCTTCCTTTCCTGGCATTGCTAAGAATCTGCCTTCTTCTCTCTATCACAAGCGAGACACAGTGAGATGCCAGGCATCTGCAGGCCAGGAAGAGAGACCACCAGAAACCAACGCTGCTGGCACCTTGGCGTTGGACTTCCAGCCTCCAGACTGTGAGGACATAAACTTCTGCTGTTTCAGGCCCCATTCTGTGGTATTTTGTTAGGGCAGCCCGAGCAGACTAAGACACTCCCTGTGTTCCAGCCAATCTGACCTTTGTGCTTTTCTCAAAAATTCCAAGAACATTCCTGATGGGAGACTGCACGTGCCCTTCCCATTGTCCAGAAGGCTCTTGTCTGACATTCTCTATGGCCCTCTCCTTCCTCTGGTGTCACTCAGATCTCGGCTCCTGTAGAAGTCTCTCTACCATCCTACCCACAGCAGCCCTCGAGAACTCTTACCTCTTACTCTTCTTCCCGTCACCACTGCCTGATGTATCTGCTTATTTTCTGTCTCCCTCAAGGGAATAACGTGTTCCAGGGGATATTCCAAGGGAATATCCAAGGGAATAACGTGTTCCTTCCAGGAAGGAACGTGTTCCAGCCCCTACTCTAGTCCTCACACAGGAAGAGCTCGGGCAAAGAGAAGGTGCTAGTGAGACTTTCTCGAATGAGTAAATGGACCGTGTGAAGGGCCCAATATTTCGCCTGGTGCAGGTGCTTAGCAAAGAGGCACTGTGTCATTCCTGATTGCTCTTCAGCACAGCGACCAGGGGAGATGCCCCAGGGGACCTCAGAAGTGGCAGGTTCCCTTAGGGTGGATCAAGGACAGGTGCATGGTGGAGGTAGGGAAGCGAGAAGGAGCCTTGGCTTGGAGTGCCATGGTGGGGATGGAGGCAGCTGGGAAGGGCCACAGGCCTGCCCTTGATGACGTCATTCCATCAGGAAAAGATTCAGTGGATCTCAGAAGGTTGTAGCTGCAAGGGGTCCCTAATGGCATCTGGAGAAGCCCCACAACGTCCTCGACAACTGCTTCCCACCGAGGTGGGAACACTGAGCACTTCCCGGGGAACAGTGCTCCCCAGTACTGCCCCACGGGGGTCAGTGCTAATGATGAGAAATGTCTTCACATGGTGCCCAACTCTGCCCCCTGCATCCTAAATCCTAGTCCCGCTCTCAAGAGCTATAGTGAACTAGCCTTATTTTTTTTCCACTGGAAGCTTCAAATTTCTTTCTTCATCTCTAAGCTCACGATCCTGTTTTCAAATTTTCCTTTGGCAAGAATGAATGAATGAATGGTTTCCAGTTCCTCGCAGCCTTAGTTACCCTCCCTGGTCTCCCCTTGTTCTATAACTTCACTTTTAAGTGTGTTTCCCAGAATATTTCTTAGAATTCTTGTATCCTCGGGGCCTGATACAAGCAAAATAATACAAGTAGGAAAATTGTGCTCGGTAATTGTTTGCTGGCTGAATGAATGGACGAAATCCTGCTCTTGTTGGGTCTACTGGGCTGGGGCTACAAGAAGGCCACCGGGGGATTTATTTTTCCTTCCACAATGAGAGAAAAGATTATGAAATAGAAAATCATCCTGCTGTCACTGAGGAAAGTGAGGTCTTGGTGGGGTCAGTCCAATGCCTGAGGCAGCGATAAAAGCTTGGCCTGCTAATAATTCCCACCCTGTGAATTTATTAAAATCTTATTTTTTATCATGCAGACATTTTGGAAAGGAAATACATTTTCTATTGTCACTGACCTTCATGTTCCTATTCCAAACTCAGGGTGCCCGGCCTACTGCAATGAGCTCAGCAGCCTGGGCCCAGACAGCCCCTTCGCAAAGTGTCCCTCGCCAGCCTGAAGGGACCGTGAAGCCCCTAGGTGCCCATAGCCTTTGAGGCAAGTGATTTTCATCTGCCCAGTAGACAGGCTATGCCTCAGTGGTGATTCACTGACTCTATTTTGGTTTTTCACAATTTTTTTTTAATTACATAAGCAATACAAGCTTGCTGTAAAAAGTCAAAACATAGAGAACAACATAAAGAAGTTTAATAGTCTTCCCATTTTTTCTGCCCATTGTTCTTTCCTCACCAAGATCATTGGGGAATGACCTTTCACACTTTCTCTGCACTTACATAAACACATATTCAGGCGCATGTATCGTTGCTCCCCAATTTTTGAGCCAAAAATGAAATTACACCACACTTTACACTGAAACTTGCTTCTTTTCATTAAGGCAGACATCGTGGGTATCTTTTTGGTCAATACACATGCATCTAACACAATCTTTTTTTTTAACAGCTGTATTGATATGTAACTGAGATACAATAAATTGCACATATTTAAAGTGATGATACATTTTGGCCTTTGTAACATGGTCCTTTTAATGTTGCCTAATATTCTCTTCTTTGTATGCAACACAATCTACTCCTCTATTTCTCTATTGGTAGACATTGGCATTGTTTTTTGCTAATACAAAAGATGCTACAAACACACACACACAACCTTGCACGTTTAACCTTATAAACAGAAGCTTTGTTTCTGCAGGGTAGATTACTAACAGTAGCATTGCTGACCAAGAGACACGCTCATTTTACATTTTAATCAGTCCCATGCGATTGTTTTCCCAAGTCACAGTCCTGGCTGTTACCAACAGGCTGTGGCTCCAGCTTGCTTTCTTTCATCCAGGACCATGTCCTTAAACTACACTGTGACTCCCTAAATGTGTCTGTCCCCTCTCCAACATTCTTGGTGGGACCTCCCTGTCTCTTTCCTGAATGGGCTATGTTGCAAATGGCTTGGTTTGCTTCCTTACATCTGAATGGATTAGGGAGATTTTTAGAACTTTTAATCTGGGTTTAAATCCCAGTTGAGCCCACTACTAACTATAAACTGAGGCAGGTTACAGGTTTACTCCTCTGATCCTGTTTCCTTGTATCTAAAACGGGGTTATAAAGAGTGACTCAACCACTGGGTTGTGAGAATTAAGAAAAGACAATACGTAAAACAATTCTAACAGTGCACAGAATATAGTGTTTGCTCAATAAATAGTAGCCATTCCTACTGAGTGGATTCCTAGGACAACGGGACGGCATCTAGCTGCATGCCGTGTCCACTCCACTCAGGTCAGGGAAGGGGTCAATTGTTTTGAAACTGCACAAAAATTCCAATTAGAGTTGAAAGTAACTTTTGAATAGGAGTTTGCAAACTTTCTAGACTGCAGTCCAACTGGATATGGCAAAGGATCCCTTGGCCCACCTCGCCTACCCATTGCAACTTTCCAGAAGGGAAAAAAGAACTCAGTAAAAAATAAAAATAAAAATGAGGTGGACACAATAGAGAACATGGAACCAAACTGTTGGTAAGCTCATGGGTTCAGTTACTAGTGATCACACCTAGTCATACAAAAAACTAGACATCTAGGACTTTGAGATTATTAGCCTACACACCCAAAAGGAAGGGCTTGCATTTGTGGCACACCAGGTATCCAAGGGCCCAAATCTTGTGACACATAGTTTGGCTACAGCAAGGACTAGTAGCAAGAAGATTGGAAATCAGATGGGGAAGGTGGACTGGGAGCGGATCTTCCCCTCCTCCCTCAGAGCAGGAGGAGGATGAGATGCTTCACATAGTGGCTTTCCAAGAACACCTATTAACTAACCCATCAAATGCTCCCTCAGAGATTCAGCAGCATATGATTTAGTTCCTACCACAGTGCAAGGTGTGACTTTAAGACCAGATGGGCCTGACCATGCGGGTGACTGAATCCGTTCTCTGTAAGCCTCTGTTACTTTCTCTGAAAAATATGGCTAATGCCCCTTCAACAGGGTTATTGTGAGGAGAAAGAAGATAGCACATCTTGCTGTCTGAATTTAGACTCCTCTCCATACTCCAGGGGTCTCTCTCTTGGCTGTTAACTCCCAGCACATCCAGCCAGCCCCGTGTGCAGGCCACCAGAGAAGGGACCTGCTTGGGTAGGCCCAGAAGTCTTGGAAGGGCACAGATCTGTCTCCAGGCAGGTCAAGGGCATAGGGGAGAGGCACAGCTAGTGTCTTCCCAGGGGATCCAGACCCCTAAGTTTCCTTTATCCTGTTAGAAAGTAGGTTAGAAAGCATTTTCTTCTTGGAGTTAGAATATCTGGTAAGATTTTTCAGTTCCTATTCTAACGGCTGCATGTCACTGACAGTCTGGACACTATGTTCCTCATCTGTGAAATGGAGATATCAATATTTATCATGTCTGTCATACGGGGCTGATAGGAAGATCAAATCAGATGAAGGAGGTTGAAGGCTGTTTGGATGCCAACGTGTTTTGTACATGTGAGCCTGCCGTTTTGGCCTCTTCCCTGCTGGGCTGCAGAATTCAATGAATGGCAGAGTCAAAACTCAACATCTGGTGAGTTTGAGGGTACATAAAGATAAGTCATTGCTGATGCTGGGGTGGGGAATAGTCCCCAGGTCCCTGAGCAGGCACCGAGCAGCATCTCTGGGCACTGCTGGTAGCCAGAGTTATCCATCTTGGCTTCTAAAATGTTTGTGTTTAATATTGATAGCACTGGCAGTGACAGACAGTGCAATTTTCTCCTGCTCTAGTCAGACACAACCACCGGGAGCTCAGCCCCAATGCCAGACTACCCAGGCTCAGGCAGGCTGCAGTACTGATTCTTGATGATTTTCAGGCAGCCCTTCAGGCCAGCATTCCCAGATCCCCTGCCAGAGTTTAGAACAGGGGATCAGTATGAGCTGATGGAGGGAGATGCACTGAGCCAAGAATCCTTAGTTGGGTGGCCTAGCAGGTGGAGGGGGGCGGGGGAAGCTGGCTGGAGCTCATGGTGTGAGGGAGAGTGTCAGGGCTGTCATCTCCACCATGGGGAAGGGCCAACGGTCAACAGACTAGTCCTGACAGGACACTGAGCCATCCTGCTGACAGCTGATCACCAGGGACTCCAGGAGGAGTGGGGCCCAGATACAGCCCTTGGTATGGCATGGGGAGAGAAAGTGCAAAGGCCAGTTTCAGACCAGGTTGTTCTAGGTGTTCAGATCAATCTGGATACAAGAAAGCAAGAATGGAACTTGACCCATCTACTTTCATAGCCTCATCTCGACTCTACCCCCCAGCCATAAGGACACACCGCAGCTCCCCACAGTGCCATGGCCACATATGCGTCCCTAACGCACTGGCTATTCCCCCTACCTAAAATGTCATTCCCTCTTTGTTTATTTAAGCTGGCTGGCTGACTCCTACTTATCCTCAGAAGCAGTTGAAGTAGAATTTCTTGACCTCCACTCTCCAATTGAGTGAGCACCCATTGGCACTGTATTCTCTCTCTTTGGCTTTATTGTAGTCTATTAGAATTGCTCGTGGACATTTTGAGCTCCTTTGCAGGGGGCTTAAGTGAAAGAGTCAGACTTGACTTACTGTCTTCTATAATGTGCTTACGCAGAGTACATCTCTAAAGATTTCATGGGCAGATAGATGAGTGAATGGGTAAATCAGTGGGACAATAACTCCTCTTAATTAAGAGTAACAAGCTTAACCACAGGCCAATCACCAGACAGAACTAGGGAGAGACAGCTAAGAGTCCACATGGGGTTGGAACAAACCTTAAAGAATGGCTTCAAAAACTACCCTGGCACTAGTTTAATTGGATCAGACTGCTAAGCAATTTATACCTGAAGGCATTGTTGAAAACAATAGCGCAAGCAGTCAGTGCAGCCTAAAGGCTAGGTATAGTGCCAATAAGACAGACAGCTTAATTGAGAGATCAGGTAAAGGGACAGTCAAAGAGAGCTCTGTTAAAACTACTGTCGTCCTAGGGTGACTGTGCACACACCCAAGGCACTGCCCTCTGAGAGTGACACCAAAGGCTACACACTGCAGGGAAAATAGAATTCACTGAAATAGCAAACCAAGTGACAAAACAATAGACAATAAAACCACAACAAAAACAAGCCCTGGAGAGGGGAGAGGGGAATCAGTATCCAGAGTTGCTACAATGTATTACCTAAGATGTCTAGTTTTCAACACAAAATTACAGGACATACAAAGAAACAGGAAAGTGTGACCTATACACAGAAGAAAAGCAGGCAACAGAAACTGCCTGTGAAAAAGATGAAATATTCAACATACAGAAAGGAAAAAGAAGAACTGTCAATAAAGAATCTTATATCCAGCAAAACTACCCTTCAAAATGAAGGTGAAATAAAGGCATGTCCAGATAAGCAAAAACAGCAAGTTTGTTACTAGCTGATCCACCTTATAAAGTACTAAAGAGAGTTCTTCATGCTGAAAGCAAGTAAACCCAGATGGAAATTTGAATCCACATGAAAAAAAAGGGCACCAGTAGAGGTAATTACGTAATTATCAAAGACACTCTACATGTATATTTCCTTTCTTTTCATCTTTTAACTGATTTAAAAAGGAATTGTATAAATCGATATGTTTATAATCATATTGTTGGGGCTATAATATGTAGAAATGTAATATATTTGACAATAACAGATAAAGGAGGTAGGTGGGAGCAAAGCTGTATTGGAATAAGGAAGTGACACCAGATGGTAGCTTGAATCCACATGAAGAGAATCAGAAATAGTAAGTAAGAAGGTAAATATAACAAACTATAAATATATATTTGCTTTTCTTTTCTTTTTTCATTTTCTTTAATAGACATAAATTGTATAAGTAATAATTACAACAATGTATTGTTAGGTTTGTAACATATATAGTTACAACAACAGTGATAGCACAAAAATTGGGAAGAGGAAATAGAGCTATATAGGAGTAGATTCTGATAAGTTAAAATATATACAGTAAGCCCTAGAAAATAACTACTAAGCTAATAACTCAAAAAATTAAGTTAAAAAAAAGCATTAAAGGAATTAAAATGTTACACTAGAAATAGTCACTTAATGCAAAAGAAAGCAGTAAACGAGGAATGGGGAACAAAAAGACATGAGACATTGAAAATAAAAAGCAAAATACAGATGTAAATTCAATTATACCAATAATAATATTAAGTGTAAATGAATTAAACAATACTCCCCAAATTAATCTCCAGATTCAGGACAATCCATATCAAAATCCCAGTTGACTTATCTGCAGAAATTGAAAAAATGATCCTAAAATTCATATGGAAGGGACTCAGAATAGCCAAAACAGTCTTGAAAAAGAAAACGCTGGAGGCTCAAACTTCCTAATTTCAAAACTGACTACAAATTGCAGTAAACAAGATAGTGTGGTACTGGCACAAGGATAGATTTAAATATGGATATTTATTCTTAAAAATTATATATATATGTTTTATACATTATATAGACAGATATTTATAGATATTGATACATAGATTGAAGATAGACAGATATAGATATATAGACATATAAAAGGATAAGTAAATAACCCAATTAAAAAATAGTCAAAGGATCTGAATAGACATTTCTCTAAATAAGATATATGAATAGCCAACAAACACCTGAAAAGACGCAGGCCAGTTCCCCTGCACTGAAGGATGAGGGCAGCAGAAGGACAGGGGTTGGGGTCAGAGGTACCAGAGCCCCAGACCTGGCAGGTGGGGCAGTTTTGAAGGGGAGAAGCCCCTTCTTTTTAGGGGTAATGAAAATGTTCCAAGATTGATTATGGTGATGGTTGCCCAACTCTGTGATTATATTAAAAGCTACTGAATTGTATACTTTAAATGCGTGAACTGTATATGATGGCCAACATCATTAGCCATCAGGGAAATGCAAATGAGATACCATTTTATACCCACTAGGATGGTTATAATCAAAACATCAGATAATAACAAGGATTGGTGAGGATGTGGAGAAATTAGAACCCTCATACACTGCTGGTGGGAATGTAAAATGGTGCAATCACTTTGGAAAACGGTCTGGCAGTTCCTCACAAGGTTAAACAGAGAGCTACCATATGACCGGCAATTCCACTCCAGGTATGTATTCAAAGGAAATGAAAACACACCCTCAGAAAAACTTGTACATGTTCACAGTAGCGTTATGCATAATAGCCAAAAAATAGAAACAACCCAAATGTCTGCCAACAGATAAGTGGATAGATAAAACGTGGCAGATCCATACAGTGACTATGACTCGGCAATAAAAAGAAATGCAGTACTGACTCCTGCTACAGCGTGGATGAACCTTGAAAACATTATATTAAGTGGAAGAAGCCAGCCACAAAGTACCACATGTTGTATGATTCTGTTTATACGAAACTATGAAACGGGCAAATCTAACCAGACAGGAAATAGATTCGTTGTTGCTTAGGGCTGGGAGGGGAAGGAGAATGGGGGATGACAGCTGAGGGGCACAGCATTTCTTTTTAGGGGTAACAAAAATGTTCCATGATTGATTACGTGATGGTTGCCCAACTCTGTGATTATACTAAAAGCTACTGAACTGTATACTTTACATGGGTGAATTGTGTATGTATGGTCTATAAATTATATCTCAATGAAGCTCTTAAAAAAGAAAAGCAAAATAAAAACCATGAACTCAGGGTTCAAGTCCTGTCTTGCCACTGACCAGCTCTGTGACCTTGGGCAAGTTTCTGAGCCTCTTTGATGATGGTGTTCTCCTCTGTGAAGCAGCAAAATAATCCCGGTTCAGCCTGTCCCATAGGGTCTTCGTGGAGGTGACAGGACTCGGTGAACGTGACTGTGCTTTGTGAACTGTCTGACGGGAACACAGTCTCATGACTCTGCTCTCCTGTGGGCCAGACACAGCTTCTGCCCCTCCCAGGCTCACAGCTACACCCGCGCATCCTGCTAGGCTCTGTCTGATCTGGGGGTCCCTTGTCCACACTTGCCTCGCTCCCTTCACCCCTGGACGAAATGAGGATCGTGCTGCTCCTTGCTTCCCACTGCTGCGGTCAGGACATGTCACCCCTCCCTCAGATTCTCCCCAGTGTCCATTTTTCTCCTTGTGGACCCCACAGAACACGAGATTTGAAAGGGTCCAAAAAGCATCTGGGCCAACCCCTCAGGTAACAATGAAGAAAGTGAGGCCCAGGAAAGGAGTGACTGCTCCAGGGCCGCAGGTCTCGATGGTGCAGAACCTGGACTAAGGCACACCCTTGCCCCCTCCCCGTGACTGAGGTCCTCAGGACGTGCCCCTGTCGACCCTGAAGCCAGCCTCTGGTGGGCCCTGCCTCAACCCCGTCCCCTGACATCATCCCCATGTCTTCAGGTCCATTTGACGTCAATGAAAGAAGCCAATGTTTATCGAGTGTTTAATACGAGCCAGACATCTTGCATTCTCATTGGCCCTCAACAACCTTTAGGGGAAGGTGCTACTATTATTCCCATTTCAGAGATGAGGAAGTTGAGGCTCAGGAAGGGTAAGAGACTTCCCAGAGTGCACGCACCTTGAATGCAAAGCAGTCGGGCTTTGAACTCACTCAGTCCAACTGCACAGCCCCCGCTCTGACCGCCAGGCTCCGGTCCTGCTAGCCCTGGCCGTCCTTGGCTCTGACTGCCTCGTGCCCGCCTCACTGCAGCCTCCCCGAGGGCCCATCTTGGGCTTCTTCCCTTCAAAACTGCCCCACCTGCCAGGTCTGGGGCTCCAGTACCACTGACCCCAACTCCTGTCCTTCTGCCGCCCTCATCCCTCAGTGCAGGGGACCTGGCCTGTGTCCTGAGCAGTTCACGGGACCTTCCCAGTTTCACACTGAGCCTCTGTAAGAGGGACATGGCACTGTCCTTCCTAACAGGACTGGCAAGAGGAGGATCCTGAAAAGAAAAGAAAAGCTCATCATTTTAAAACAGGGCTTCCTGATGTGAAAGAAAAAAAATCCCCCAAAACCCAGACTCAGATTCATTAACTTGCCTGCGGGTGGCAGGACACTGCGCCACTGGGTCTCCGTTTCCCCACCCATCGCAGGAGACAGTGAGGCCGACAGCCTGTGGTCCCTTCCAGCTCCCACCCTCTGGGCCACATGAGAAATGGACACGCCTCCTGGTCTGCGAGCTGCCTTGGGGCCCAAGGACTCCAGGATGGCAAATGTGACGCTCTATTCTGCCCTTTTCTTCCCCTGCGTGCCTCTTAAGTGATTAGCGTAATACTCTGCACACAAGAGACTTTTGATTAATATTTGTGGACTGCGCAAATGCATGACCCACCGAGGAGCTCCCATGGGAAGGAACCGGAGTCCTGTGTGACAACAGTCCCCAGAGCCCCCCGGCACATCCTCCAGCCCTCTTGCCACGGGAAAAGCAAACCAGGGGCAGCTGTGGTGCAGGAGCCCAGGGCTGAGAGGGGCCATGGCTCAGCCTCTGTGCCATCGGATGCCCCCCTCTCCAACTGCTCTTTCCTTGCCTCCTGGGCAGGTGGGCAGGACAGGGAAGCAGTGTGATCCAAGAGAGGCCCAGGGTTGGGCTGCAACAGAGAAGCCTCGCTGGGGAACTCTGAGCAGGAAGGGGGTGATTCTTCCTCCTGGGCGCCTTTCTGCCCTGCTCCCCATCCCTGGCTCTACCGTCCCCATCCCAGGAACACAACACCCCTCTCCGTCTCAAGGTACGCTATCTCCCTGCCCCCAGGAACCTCATCCTTGCTCAGTCCAGCCCATGTCCTCTACTGGCGGTGGGGGGGCTGGCACTCATCCGACAGTGGCAGGGGGCATTTTTACTAGTTAAGGCCCCCTCTCCTCTCTGTATGTGAGGGCCCAGAAGTCTCTAACTTGGGTCTCACTACTGCAGTGAACCTTTTTAGGGGTCCAAATCATAGCCCCAGTTCCCAGGCACAAATCTGGAGCTGGCTGCCCCCATATGGTCCTCCCTCTCCCATCTCCAGGGCTCCCACCCCCCCCACAGAGCTGTTACTACATAGGTGCATGGTGCCCACCAGGCTGTGGCTACTTGGGGGAGGAGGTGATGGCTGGCATCTCTTTACAGTGTGCTAGAGCCCAACACAGCGCCCGCTCCACAGCAGGAAGCCAGCGGTCAGCACCCCTCCCTGTCAACCCTGCCCTCTTTCTCCATCGTTGCTCCCCCACCCACCCCCTTTATGCTCAGGCCTAATTTCTGAGCCAATCCCAAACCAGTGTGGATTAAAGACAGAGGTCTGTTGGCAGGTACGGGATTTGGGGCCCAGCTGTGTGCTCCCTGAAATCTCCATGCTGCCAACCTGAAGGCGTAGGTGAACCTTGGGAATGCCAGGAGCACCCCCCGCCCCACCCCCCACTGGGCTGGACTCATTGCCCCCCATCTCAGTTAGGGACCAGCTTCGGGCACCGGCCTCTCTTTGATCTAAGCACCCCCTTTCGAGTTTTTCATTCATTCCCTCGCTTGTTCGTTGACTCAACTCCTGTTTATTAATATCTGTTCTGTGCGAGGCATCGTGCTAGGTCCAAGAAGGAGGCTGTGATGTGTGTGTCTGCACACTTCCTGAGGGAGAAACTGAGGCTCCAGGAGGTTGAGTGAGAGGCAGTCAGATGTGGAGGAGTCGGGAGACCCAGAGAGTCCTGTCCCACTCTGCAGAGGGCTCCCCGGGACCCTGGGCACCACCCCCCGCGCCCGAATTTGGTACCTCATCCTTAAATGAGCAGATCACCAGGACTGGAGGACATGGTGCTTCTTAAAGGGTAAGAGCCTGATGAAGACTGGATCCCTTCCAAAAAATTCGGATGTATTCACACACACGACATTTTGCAAAACAAATTAAGAGCACTCAGCTGACCCTGGAACCTGGGGTGCGATGAGGTCTCCGGGGGCTTCCCAACTCCTACCATGACTTGGCGACCAGGGCGCTAGAGTTGATAACTCGAGTTCATGACCTCACCCTGTACAGGGTGCATCCATCCAGGCACCAGGTTTATTTTTGTTTTTAATTGTTTCTTTGCTTCGTTTTGACCCAAGACCATTGATTGGTGTATCGACACAGCAGGACGGATGGGCGATTCCTGGAGTCTTCAGGACAGGCCTTCTCCTCCCCTCCTACACCCAGACACAAGCTTAAGGCAGCTGGGGGTGGGGGGGCTGATTCATCTTCCTAATAAAACCCATCCAGCCAGTTTCTCGAGGAAACAGATTGAAGATATCCCCAGAGCTCGATAAGGGGAAATAAAGTAATAACGTTATCAGCCTTCACAGAGCTATTTAAATACAGATTGGGTTGCTGGGAAGATGAAAGGGGGCCCCTTTTGTTATGAAAATAACGGGAAGCGGGAGGGTTCAGTTTGTTTTGATATGTTAATGAGCTTGGAAGCCACCAGCGCGGGGACTGCTGGGGAGGCTGAGTTGCCCGGCATATTTATTTGTGCGGTTTAATTTAACAGCCAGGCTACAACAGGGCTGCAATCGGGATTGTGTAAAGATAATTACAGCCCCGTTCTTCATCCTTTGCCGGCAGGAGGCGGCTCGCTAGCTTGCGGCTGCCTTGGCTGCAAACGGATCTGCAGCCGCCCTGACACAGCACCAGCGTGGTCTCATTCTGCCATCTAGTGGCAACTCCAGGAATTGCCTGGGGGTAAAACGGAAGAAAAACTTTTGCAATGATGCAGCCACCTTCTAGAAGGAATAGAAACTACTGCTGTTCCCGAAAAGGTAAGACATGGAAAGGTCTTTGAAAATCAAGTGGCCAGTCTGCCCTTTTTACTGAAGCTGAATCTGAGGTCTGAGAGAGTAGCCTGCTCAAGGACACAGTTTTGGGCTAGGATTAGAATTTTTTATTCCCAATCCATTGATTTTCCTAAAATGCCAGCGTATATAAACACAAATATTTCTCCAACCCTTACCCCTACATCCTTTCTGTTTCTCAACTCTTTTGTATAATGCTTTTATATATTTATTTTTTCTTTCTTTTGCACTCAGTTCCTGATTTTGCTGGCTTCTCATTTCCCCGGGTTCCTGTACAGAATGACTTCGAGTGAGTCCAGATGGAGAACAGTCTCACCAGCCAAGGGAGGGGCAGAGGGGATGCAGCAGTAGGGGTGAACTGCTCTGTACAATGGGTAGGTTTTGGGGGGACAGACTGGGGGTGCCCAGAGGAGGTGGTCACTGGACAAGGACAAGAGGGTTTATGAGAATCCTTTATACTTTCTGCTCAGTTTTTCTGTATACTTAAAACTGCTCCAAAAAAATAAATCTATTAATTAAACAAACAAGAAATAAAAAGGTGGTGGGATGGGGGACTAACTCCCTTGCTCTCTACTCCAGCCTTCCTGCTTTCCCGCCTCCACCCTAGTTATCCCTCTTCTTTATGACCTAGCCTGTTTGGATGGCTTCCTGCCCATCCTTCCCCTCCTCCTTGCAGCTCTGAGCACCAGTTTTTCTCAGCCCATTCTCAGATTCTGCTTCTAAAACATCTGGGACAACAACGGAGGGGTCAGGTATGGAGGGTAGAGGGTTCTTTCTGTCAGAGGGGGCTGTATAAATTCACCCGGTGAAGGTTCCCAGCAGCCGGGATCTGGACACTTCCCTGCAGTCACGGGCAAACCCAAAGCCTCCTGTGTAGAAGCAGGCCAGGCCTGGTCACTACATTACCCTAGAGGTCACAGCCCCTGGACCCCTGGGAGCAGATAACTGTTTATACATCTGCCTCCCCAGCTAGACTGCAAGCTCTGGAAGGGTGGGGACTGTATCTAATTGATGCCAGCATTCTTTATCAGAACAAGTCTAGGGTCTACGGCAGAGGATGTGCTCAAACATGAATTATCAAATAAACGAGTTAGCAGGTTTAGCATCTGAGGTAGACTGAATACTGGTCCCCTGAAGACATGGGTCCCAATCCCTGGAACTTCTGAATGTTACCTTATGTGACAAGAGGGACTTTGCAGATGGGATTAAGTTAAGGATTTTTGAGATGAGGAGATTATTCTGGATTATCCAGGTGAGCCCAAGGTCATCGAAAGTGCCCTTGTAAGAGGAAGGCAGAGGGAGATTTGACTACAAAAGAGGAGGAGGCACTGTGAAGAAGAGATTGGAGTGATGTGGCCACAAGCCAAGGAAAGCCGGCAGCCACCAGAAGCTGGAAGAGGCAAGGAAATGGATTCTCCCCGAAGCCTGTGGAGGGACAGCGGCCCTGCTGTCACGCGGTTTCAAGCCAGTGAAACCCGTTTCAGGCTTCTGACCTCCAGAACTGCAGGGGCATAACCCTGTGTTGTATAAGCCACTCGGTAGTTTGTTACAGCAGCAACAGGAAATGAATACAGCGTCCTCCCCGGGGGATGGTTTCTTCCTGATTCTGTCCATTTTTCTGGGTCTTTCTTTGGGCTGCCACCCTGGTTAGTTTACAGATTTCTCTTTGTCTTCTTAAAGATGTTCTCAAATGGTTTGGTCACTTTCGCAGCTTGCAGAGTTCCCACTGGCTGGGGGCAAGGGTGCCCTTCCCAGCCAGGATGGGGACTCAGAAACTCCCCTGGGTCCAACTGCAGGCAGGTAAGTCCCAGCTCTCATGCGGGGAGTTCCTACGTGTGCAGTTGGCTGGATAGAGGAGGGGCACATCTTGGCTATGGCTGTCAAATACTGAGTGTAAACTCTACTATCTGACATAGGCCCTCTCCCCAGTGCATGGGGGGACTTATTCCCAAGTGCTTAATCCTAAAGCCACAGGCCAACTTTCTAGTTATAAGGGGCATTTATTAGACAATCCCTTAAAGATAGCTTGGGGTACACTCATCATCTGAGGGGCTGGTTCTGGAAAGTCTCTCAGCTGTATCTGCCAGCAGCTGTCTGAGAGCTGAGGCTGACTGTGCCACCACAGGCAGGCTGGCAGATGGACCAGGTCAGTGGCCACCAGCTGAAGCGCCCTGGAGAGTGGTTGATGACACACGGTCAGGTGCTATGGCCTACCGAAGGGCTGTGCCACTTATCCCACTGGTCCATTTGAAGGTTCTTGTTCATTGATCAAGTGTGTTCAGGCCATGCTGATGGGCAGATCATCGGGGTAAGATTTCCTGTTAAATGGGGAACAGGAAACAGAGTTGCCCAGGGGGTGGGCTGAGCATTCACACAGGTGCTAAACGAGATTGGAGCAGGTGTTCCTGGTCACACGGTCCAACCTCTTCCCCGCCCTGCTCATCATCTATAACCCCACTAGGACATCATCTTCCACATCACTGGGGCCATCTCTGCCCTCCTGACACAGTCTGGGAGTTCATCCGTCAAGACTCAAGTCCCGAGTCACCTCCTCTGCGAATGTCCTCTAAGGCCTTCTTGCCTCCATGGGTCACTTCTTCCTTTGCGTCCCCTCTGTATCCTGCATTTTTATTCCTGCACACATCACATCAGGTAGCATCTCTTCATTACATGGCTGCCTGCCCTGTTCTCCTGCAAACTCCTTGAGGGCCAAGACTGCTTTTCCTTTCAAAATGCTCCGAACCCAGCACAAGGTTATTATCCCTCAGTAAAGGGTGCTGCATGATTGACTGAAGCACTCCATCTCCCAGTGATACCCGTGCAAATGCACCACTCTCCCCTGAGAGCCAGCTTCTGTTTATTGGAGGACCTCGGGTCCTGCTGATAGTGAAGGACCGGGATGCAGACTCACGTGTTGGGTGCCAGGAGAGAGAATGTTCAGGGAGTCGCTGCATGATTCTTGCAGTGACCCGGAACCTCATGCCCGCCCTTTCCTTCCCTGGCCCAAGGAGAACAAGAAATGAGATTCTGGCAGATTCTTTTCGCTGTGGCTGCACCATTGTCCTTACACTAATGGCAGACAAAGCGAAGATACTTTCCTCCCGGGAACTTCCTCGGGTCCCTCATGTGTCCTCCTGTTGGACAAGTGGAAGCAGCCTCCTTCCCTGGGGCGTTGGCATCCTTCTCTTTCCCTCCCCTCCTCCCCTGCCTTTTGCACTCAATGACCTTGGTGATCACTGAGAGGTCCATAGGGACTTTGGGGGTCTCCTTACTTCTATTTAAGCCCAAACAGGAGGGTGGATCGCATAGCTCACAGCTAGCCCCCCAACAAATACAAATAGCTCTTAGGCCCCTTGCTCTGGACCCCACGTTTTTAGACGGCCTCACGTATAACAGACGATTCAAAATAAACATATTGAAATGCGCCTGTGTATTCTGCTCTCCAGATCCTCTGCTCAGCGTTTATCCAGAACAAGCTGTAACCTTAAACATCTGTTCTGTGCCTGACCCTGTGGGGTCCCAGGAAGCACTCCTACCCTTCTCTGGCCCGTGTCCTCCAAACCACAAGCAGCTGTGGTAAATTCCAAGCAGGCGTGTGCTGCTCCATGGCTACCAGCCTCAGAGCCTCAGTGTACCGGCCAGTGGGGAGGGTGTGAGCTGCAGAAGGCTTTTGGTAAGCAAAAAGGGAAATCAGTGAACTTATCAAAGCTTCCTCTCAGAGAGCGTGACAACAATTGATTCCCACTTAAAGAGAAAGTCCATGTTCTTGCTTCTTTTGTTACAATGTGCTGTTCTGCTGTAACTCATGACTTATTGCAGTATTCACAAAATCACAGACATAGTGGGGGTGGCTGCAATAATAAATAACAACTCATCTTATTCTTAAATTTGTGTGTTGTGTGTGTATACACAAGTCAGTGAAAATCATGATATAAATGATAGTGTATTAGTTAGGGGTCGAAACAGAACCAATAGAATATATAGAGATATATATAAGAGGGTATTTATTATAGGAATTGGCTCGTGCAATTGTGAAGGCTGAGAAGTCCCATGATCTGCCGTCTGCAAGCTGGAGACCCAGGAAAGTCGGTGATGTTGTCTGAGGGCAGGAGAAGACGGATGTCCCAGGTCAAACAAACAGCAACTCCACCCTTCCTCTGCCTTTTGTTCTATTTGGGCCCTCAACAGTTGGACGATGCCCATCTGCATTGGTGAGGGTGTCTCCTTCACTCTGTTTACTGATTCAAATGCTAATGTCTTCCAGAAACACCCTCACAGCCACACCCAGAAACAATGTTTAGCAGCTATCTGGGCATCTCTTAACCCACTCAAATTGACACACAAAATTAACCATCACAGATAGTAATTTTTGATGAAATTTCCATATTTAATAATATCTTCTGAGAAAATAATTTATCATATGTAGCCTCTTTGCAGCCCCTTCAAACAACATGATACATAAAATTCATAGTCTTTATTTGAATGTAAGAATTATTTTAATTAATATTTTTATTGACAATCCCAGTTGCTCCTGTCAGCAGAGCAGTTTGTCCAAATTGTCCAATTTGGAATTAATAACAATAAAAAAACCCTAAGAATTACAAAGTCTAAAGAGAAGTTGTCTCATTTGACATGACTTTCAATAAAACACATATTATGTGAAAATATTGACTCTTCCAACAAAATTAGTGATTTTACTGAAATGAAAGCAGGAAAAATAAATTTTGTGAAGTAAATATATAATATTTATAAATTATGTATGTTTTTATTTTATTATTCATCCAAACATCACTGAATCATCAACAGAACATCCAGACATGTGCAATAAAAATTGAATTCAGTCATCTTTGATATTTTGCTGGCTTCCAGTCATATAAAAACCATAGCCAGATTTTACATATATAAAGGGAGATTGTGTGTTTGTGTGTATGTATATATACACCATACACCATATATAACTTTATATATATATATATACCATAGCCAGATTTTATATATATATATATATATATATATATATATATATATATATATATATATATATATATGTATAAGATTATTAAGGTATATTCTTCAAGGTAAGAGGATAGAAAATATTTTATGTATTTTGGGAAAGACTCGATTCTTTCCTCTCGAATATTTAGATTTAGGGTCTCTGGGCCTCCATTTGCTGCCTTACTTGAGTCCCCCAAATTTAGGAGTGGGTCTGCCCCTAGGACCTGAATTTGCAATGAATCTCTGAAGTAAAACGTATGTATTGAGCCAGAATGAGAGAAGGTTCTTTCTAAAATATTTGATTAATGGACTGTTCTTGTATTCTGTGGCAGTACTTTTTGGCTGGATGGGATATATAAGTAGCTGCTGTTAGGTTCCCATCTGGACACCCCTGGATGGATGTATACCAGGGGTGTGTATTGCTCATCTGTCTAATCTGAATCCAAGGATAGCACCTCAGGACACCTTAGCCTTCCTTTTCCTTCCACTTTCCCCCTCCAATCCTCTGTGTGTAATCTTCCTGCCACATACTTCCCGATCCACACACTATCCTGTGATGACACTAAGATGTCACAGTTTAAAAGATTCTGTAGGATGGACTTAGTACCCACTAATTGGCTGTGCTGTTAAACCCCCAAAGGGAACCGAGCAGTGCTTGGGTTGAATCTGCTGGTTGGATTATGGGGAGTCCGCCATCTTGGGGGGTTTGGCTGTGGGAAGGAGCTCTGTGGGGACTCTGGGGTCCCTCAGCACAGACAGGGGAAGGCTGCCTGAGCTCACTTCCTTCTCTGACTGGGCGCCAGGGCTGAATCAGAGAGACCACCCCAAAGGATCATGCTTCAGATACGGTCTGGCCTGGTGCCAACCATAGTGGAGCAATCAACTCTTGGGGAGGGATTTCAGCCCAGACGAGAGACGTGACCTTACTGAAGTGGTAGTACGTGCTCCAGTCTCAAGGGATGCCATGATCGAGGAAACAAACATATGGCTTCAGGATGACTCCAGTTACCTCATGGAGTTTCTCACACACAAAGGGAAGCACAGTAAACTGTAATAATTCTTCATATTCACTCTTCTTTGCCTTCCATTCCTCTCTCACCCTGCAGCAGATGCCACACACCACTTTTAAAAACCCTAAGACCATCCTAGTTCCAGTGCCTTTTAACCCTCTGCTGCTCCTTTTCCAGACTCTTCATCACAGAGCCCATGAATCAATTCAACACAAGCCTGACCCTCTTAGGAGGCAGGGGGTGGAGAAGGAACCGAGAGAGGACAGCCAGCGCTCTCTGTGGTGGGCAGGGGCAGAGGAGAGAATGGAAACACGGGTTCACTAAAAACTGTCATCCGGTCACACCTTCTTAAACTGAAAGGAGACATGAGTGGCCCATTCAATCTTAGCGCCCACAGCAGAGCTTCTGACTCAAGTGACAACAGGTGGTGAGCATGGCGTGTCTGCTCCAGGCAGGCTGTGGGGGTGGCAGCGCAGCTCTAGAAGAATGGTGATAAGGGGACGCCAAGCCCCAGATTTATTGGGAGACCCTGGCACTATGTTGGGTCTTGGGACCCAAGAGACCCTACAGGATAGAAAAGATATCAACTGTTGATAACATGCTCAGGGACTGTAGCCCATTCTCCGTGCCCTTGGATAAGATGAAGGAGTGGCTGTGGGGGCTAGTGTTCTAGGGAACAGACTGACATGGTGTGCAGAAATTACTTTTACAATGAGTTTGCCTAACCTGCAATTTTGGGTTCAAGGGAGACAATACGGAAGTACTACTGAATGCAAGGACATGACAACCAGACATGACCGTTACCAATTTACAGCTACTCCATGAAGTGGTGATATCTGTTGTTTCCTCCTCAGGCTCACTTTTTTTTTTTTTAGCTGAAGAAGATTGGCCCTGAGCTAACATCTGTGCCAATCTTCCTCTATTTTGTAGGTGGGTCACTGCCACAGCATGGCTGATGGATGGTGCAGGTCCATGTGCTTGGGACCTGAACCCATGAACCTGGGCTGAAGAAGTGGAATGCACCGAACTTAACCATTATGCCATGGGGCCGGCCCCTCAGGCTCCCATTTTAGAGACCTGGTCTACACTCACTTTCAGCCCCTGCTGAGTGGACACACCACCCACCCCTGCACCGGCCAGAGCTGATTGAACCAGTCTTGTATACATGACTCAGTCCAGGGCAATCACATTCTCCCTCCTCTGGATTTGTTAGCTGTGGGCATTGGACTTAAAGATGATGTATTTGAGGGGAGGAGGCCTCTGAGAGTCCTGTTTTAGAGCAGCCGTGGTTGGGTATGAACATGCTGAAGCAGGGAACCCCTATAAGCAAGGAGAGAAGGTTGCAGATGGGGCCGAGAAGCAAGGATGAGTGAGTAGAGCAATGAAGAGGACCGAGGTCCATCATTTCCAGTCCCTTGTGGGGCCTTGGTGTCCATCAGATACTTTTCTGTTCTTCGATCTCCTTTGTCTGTTTTAATTAACCTAGTAGACTAGGCCCCATCCTTTGCAATGACAAGATCCCTGAATAAAACAGGTATAGTGAAGCCTACAGAGGGGTATGAACTTGACCAAGGTTACACAATTAATGTAGAACCAGAATCAGACCTTCTGACTCCAAATCCAGGGCTCTTTCCCCTCACCCACGCTGCCCCCAATTTCAATCCGTCTGGAGGAGCTCTCAGGGTTCAAGTCTCCTTGACTGTGATTTGTTGGAGGTCAAGGATCATGTGTCTTGTTGATTATTCTCTCTCCAGGTTTATCAGCATGCCTGGCACATAGTATGTGTTCAGTGAGTGTCTGTAGAATGAACAAGAGATGAATGGAGGAAGAACACAGTTCTCAGTCCATGTATTGGTTTCATTCAGGTTGGCTCAGTGAACGGCGGGTCAGGCTGGTCTCCCGTGGGACGCTAGCTCCCATCTCTAGTTCTCCGTCTCTAAGCCCAAGAACATCCTCTGGTTCCATCTCAGGAGGGCCCTCTCCCTTCTCCTTGGGCACTGGGATGGACTGCATTATTGTCCACTGGTTTCCAGTTCTATTGCCATTGGACGTGGGTGCGCCCAAGTGATCTACTTTGGCCGAAGACCTGAGTGTGGAGGTAAGATGACTTGCTTCTGGGAGGAAGTTTTAGGAGCCAGTGTGTGATGCTCTACATTTTCCTTTCCCTCTGCCGCAGTCATAGAACATGGTCCAAAGAGTGGCTTCTCCTGCATACTGGGTGCCAGAGGGAGGAGGGTGCAGAGCAGAGCCACAGCCGACCTGTGGTGGACACATCTCAAGTCACTGAGATCTGCTGGTTAGTTGTTACTGCAGCACAACCCCGTGTCTTCCTGACTGATACAAGCCAGGCCCCTTCTCCCTGCCCTATTCCTGGCAACCACTCTGCTTATCCTTTTGTGCTGGAGCATTTCTCCTGCATCAGATCCATCCTGAGGACTGCTCTTGGTCTCCACTCTCAAGCCTTGCTAGTTGGAGTCCCTGGTCACAGAATGTACTGTCCTGGAGCAGCCCGCATCCCCTGAGTCTCAGTGGCATGCACGGTGGAAGCCAGCCCTTTGTTTCCATCTGTACATTCACACGCCCGACGCTTCCTCTTCTCACTTCCCTCCATTGCTTCTGATCTTTACTTTCTTGCTTCTGCTCATGGGCCAACAGCCCCGGCACCTTTTGACGCCAGCCTATAAAACTGCCTGCCTATCGAACAATTTCCAGCCAGCGCCAGCGTTAGCCCGCCGTACCCCTCACCCTACCTGCTCCCCGGAGGAGAGAGAGCAACAGACAAAAATAACTGTAATGTTGACAGACTGGAACTTGATAGGGTGCAATTGTAAAACAACTTTATTTTTTTTCCACTCAGGGCTGTCTGACAAACCTACTTTATCAGTCCTTTCTCTCCACTCAAAGATGATATCTCAGGCAGGTCCCTCCATTTCCTGTCACTTTCAGGAAATGAAAAGTCCTTCGGTCACTGCTAGTCTCAAAATAGTCTAATTTCAGCAATAAATGTCCAGTCCTCCGTAATTCTAAAAACTTTGAACTTCAAGCTTCTTGCCAATCCCCTGGAAGCCTGCAGTGGGAAATGCCAGTGTGGTTGGGTTCTTCTCTTTTTCCATCTACCTCGATTATTCCTGATCCTTCCAGAAAGAGAGCAAGCTTTTGGAGATTAGATTGGGGACGTGGACGTTTCTACTTGACTGGTGCTGTCATGGTTTAGCTTTGGAGTAAGATGGGGTCAGAGGCTATTCCAAGACAGGACTTTCCTTTAGGCACATTTGTGAGGTCTTTGAAAGGGGCCCCTCCCATGGGCTCCACTGCCCTGCAAGGCTCTTTGGCATGGGCGATGTATCCCACACGTGGTCTCTCGTGGACATCCCACCGTGACTCCTATCCCCGACAGAGCTGCCTGGGAGGGGGCCCCTTGCGCTAGTGGACCGCCCTCTTGGCAGAGGACCTTCAGGAGAGGTCCTCTGCCCTGCCACCACAGGTGGCTCAGACTCAAGGAGAGACATGTCACACTTTCCAAGTGGTCCCCCTAAAGCCCCTCTTGTTAGGTGTGAGGTGAAAGGCAAGAGCATCAGTCAACATCTCTGCATGATACAGGAGGGACACGCTTCAGAGGAATATCTCTCCAACTTGTCGACCTCCCTCCCCTGGTGTGGAGCTAAGGTGGAGCTCATTGGTGGCAGCCTCCTCCCTCCGTCCTGCATGGGTAATGGAGCACTTGGCTCTGAAATGTGCGAGACTTCTTCTCACCTTGGGGGACGGGGTGGTTCTCAGCCAAATCTGAAGAAAAATGACCATTAAATGAGGCTGTCTGCGAGTTCATCTCCGTGTTTCCAATTTGATCCCCAGTGAAGAGAGGAGAATATCTGAGGTGTTTTGGCTCATTCCTGCCCGTTAACAAAAATGTCCACTCCTCCCCAACACTACCCATCTTCTTTTCTTTATCAGTTGATTTTAATGGTTATAAACTCTAATTATACACAGATGTAGACATTGACAAAGACAGACATAAATCATGGGAGCCTAGCCGGCTTTGCTTATGACAATTATTCACCATCATTAAGTAAAATAAATCCTTGCTGCTATTTACCCTGGAGCAGGCTGCCAAAAGTCATCCATCCAAGAAGTAGCGTGAGAGCGAATCTGTGTGCGTGATTCAGAGCATCTGCCCTGTGGTGTTGGATACGAGGCTCACATTTGTCTTTTCTGGGTTGTCTTCCTATGCCAGGCACGTCCTTCCCCGTGGTCACCCGTACTTCACCCCAGTGAGCCTCGGTTTCACAGGTTCTCTCTCTGTGTCTTCTCCGAGGCTTTCCAAAGTATATTTCCTGTGTGTTGCAGAGTCCACGTTTTAAACCAGACCACTTGAAACATATCTTATGATTTTGGAGAAAGCCCTCATAGTTTTTTGTGGGTGCATGATCTGGTGATAGACAGATTTCATGTATATATATGTGTGTGTATATATATATATATATATATATATATATATATATATATATATATATATATATAACCTGTGAACTAGTAAATGAGGAATAAAAAGGCCCCACAGCAATTTGAATCAACTTTGATTAAAATAAAAGTTAAAACCAGAGGAAATTTTTAAGCAGGAAATCGAAGCAACTTTAAGAAGCTATTGACACAAGTTTTTAGAATGCACGGCACCCTTGAACCAATTAACAAGTGTGTAGATATGTAAGAAAGAAGGTCAGGGCATATCTATGTACCTGTTTCCAAAAATTTATGTTATATTTCTACTTAATTTATATCAGGTCATCATAAAGTAAAGTTTCTACTTAACTCTACATACTACCAAAAGACAAAGAGCATTCTTGTCTTGTTGAAGTTTATTTTAAAAGTTCTAAAGCCATTTGACTTGTAACCTTGACACTATAAGTATTTAAGACATTACATGTATTAGAATATTTGTTCTGAAAATTGTGTTGTTTACTTGAGGTTGTATACCTTCTCTGCCATGACAGTGGATTTTATTCACCAATCTTGAGATAATCCACCCATTGACTGCAGCTTCACTCATTTAATTCTAATTAACTCAAATGGTGTAACACAGTCTTCCCCTGCTATCCAAAAGTTTGCTTTATGGTACTTCGCTTTTACGAAAGACCTACATTAGTACCTGTTTTTGATTATCGAAAGAAGTTTGAAGAGGATTTTCGCTTTTACGAAAAAAGGTGAAACATGAAAACAGCGTTCAGCGTTTGTTGCAGGGAGCTGTTACAGAGGCGGCACACACCCCCAGCAGCGAGACGGGCACCGCCACGCTCCTTCCCCAGAAACTACACTCAGCATCGCAGCATCGAGCCACCATGGCTTTGAACTGTGTCTGTGAGCATCTGTGCTTCATCTCAGTTTATTTTGGTAGGTTGTTTTTGGGGTCTGGGAATGCTCACAAACTTTTCCCATATAATTGCTTCTTCACTTTATGCCATTTTGGCTGACGAAAGGTTTCATAGGAACGCTCTACTTTCGGATAGTGGGGGGACCTGCGTCTACATAGATTCTCTTAGAAGTGGGAACATAGCTAAAGGCACTTCTTTTGAAAAAAAGTTACATGTGCATTTTAAAAAAGGGACTCTAACAGTTTAATTTAAAACACAATGGAGAATTCTTGATTCCATCATCTAAGTGATCTAGAATCTCAGAGCTTCAATGCAAAATACTTAAAAAGAGAATATTTACACCACAAATTTACTCTTACTTCTTTTTCTCCGAATCCACAAACCCACACTGAGTTGCAAGCTGGAGAGGTAAACCAGCTGTGGAGAGGCCGGCGTCGTCTGTTGATCAACTGAACAACATGTATTGAAACCATGTTGTCCCAGGCCCTGCAAGGGGCACGGGGTCCCAGAGATGAACGGCGGTGTCCGACATGTGCTCTTCCTTTCCAAAGCCCAAGAGCCTCGATTTATGGACTTTGCCCCCGATACGGACATTGGCGTACAGTTCAGGGAGTCACGTGCCACCTTCACCTGTCTAGAGACACTGAGAATTATGGATCTTTCCCGGCTTTATAAAGACCCTTGATCTGGAACAAGAGATGACCCACCGTCACAGAGGAGAAACGAGATTGGGATCTGTTTGTTCTGTGAGTCGAATGAGAACTGGTGGGCCAGGGGGTGGGGGTGGGGGTGGTTTCTGTAGAAAGAGTGCCATCCCAGGGACAGAAAGACAAGGTTTCAGCCTTACACCTGCCACTGATTTGCTTTGTGGCTTTTGACACGTCACTTTCCCCTCCTGGGCCTCAGTTTCCTCATCTGTCAGATAACGGGGTTGGACTGGCTGACAGCCAAGGTCCCTGAAAGACCCGAGACCCCAGGTGGGAGTTTATGAAGTGGGACAGCTGATGGGCTAGGATTCTTTAAATGAGTCCGCACGTGTCCAGCCTCCTGGATCCTTCTTTCTCTCACTCAGCTCTGTGGTGGGCGCCGGAAGCAAAGAGATGTCCCAACCCCTGAGCGTCACTGTTTTCTCTCCACCAAATATGGTGTGATGGATGATGTATTTTTCAAGTAATGAGGAAGCCTTTGGAGTCGGGCAGATCAGAGTTCCACCTCCAGCCCTGAGAGTCACCGTTCACAGCCCTGACCCCCAGGGTCTTCCTCTGTGAGATGAGAGCCAGACTCACACACCTGGTATAAAAATTAAGTGGAGGAATACATTTGCAAAGTACCTAGACAGTGGCTGCCACAAAGTGGGGCTTAATATATGCGAGTTGTTATTTGTCGCTGTTGTTTTTACTACTGTTCTCTGACGATAAGACCCTCACTACAATTCCGGGCATGCACTTGGAGCTCAGTCTATGCCAGCTCTTACTACTGTTTGATGATGCTAATTTCTTTCCCAGGCACCCCACCACACTTTCCGGGTTGTAAATCTGCCTCTCAGCCTTGTAGCCAGCTGCCTCTTGAACAGGAACCAATTCTCTGTAATCAAGCCCGTGGAGACGGCAATTCCCCATCCCCGCATCTGCTCGGAACTCACAGCTTTATCGCTCTCCTTGGTTAGAATTGAAATACTTTATAGCATTAATGCTTTTCAGATTGAAACCTGCAGGGTTGGTTTTTCAATTCCCCCCCTGGGCCCGTGGCAGAACTTGTCTTCCAGAAGACTAATTGTGAGGTCTCTGACAGGGCCCTAGACCCTACTGGCCAGCTGGGATAGCACCTTCTGGCACAGAGGAGCAATGGTTAGCTACATAGACTTTGGTCACCTGTTGAAGGACCCAGCAGGGGGCTCACATTTATTGCTCACTGTGTGCCAGGCACTGAGCCAAGAGCTCTGCCCCCAAACAACTCTAAGATCCAGAGTGAGTAAGAGTAGAAATACTGAATAACTTGTTATGGCATTTGTGGGACTGAGCATTAAGAATGGATGCTGGCCAGTAGCCCCTTCTGGTGTGTTCTGGGTGAATATCAGCCCTGACAATGAGGGAATCATCACTATTCCTCAGCCTACTGATGTGGAAACTGAGGTCTGGAGAGGTGGAATAACTTGCCCAAGGTCACCAAGTAAGTGGCAGAGTCTGAAGCCTGTGTCCAGCTGGAAACTGAATACAAGCTGAGGCCCCACAGAACTTCCATTAGCATTTTTCAAGGTGCCACCTGAGCTGGTTTTGCCTGAGGGCTGAACTTGTAGGAGGTTCTGGCACAGGCCTGCGGGGAGCTCTTTCCTGTCTCTCGGTAACACCCAGCAAAGGCTCTCAGGGGGCTGTTGGTCAGATCAGCAAATTAGAGATTACTTTTATGTCCTCATGCCTGCACCACCTGAAACTGGACTCTAGAAGGAGAAGAAGAAAGAGAACTCGTGTTTCCTGGGCTCCAGCTGTGTGCCAGGCACTTTACCCACATTATCACACTGAAGCCTAAAACCCTTCTCACAAGGGAGGCTGGGAGGGCCCGGGCTCCGGACCAGTGAGGCCGACATTCAAGTCCCAGCTCAGTCACTTACTAGCTGCGTGGTCTTGTTGAAGTTATTTAACCTTTTTCAGGTGAAAAAGGGATAGTAATACTTCCTACCTACTGAGGTTATTGGTGGGGTGGGAGCAGATTAAAAGAAACAAGACATGTAAAGAGTTTAGCATAGTACCTGGCACACAGCAAGTGCTTAATAATGGTAGCTGCTGTCATTACCCCCTTTATGGATGAGCACACTGAGGAGGGCCCAAGTCCCATCTTAAGAGCATCTAGCTCATATGCAGACAGATGCTTCCAATTCCTGACACACTATGCCAGATGATCTTTTTTGTTAAAAATAATTTTAAACTTTGTATCTATTAAGTTTAAACTACATAGGAGTTAGTTGAATATGTTTCAGAGAAATGACACTGAGAATTTAACTACTATTTTTTTTTTTTTTAGCATACAGTTAACTACCTTTGTGGTCACTCCAGAGGACGGGGGTGGTCAGAAGAAAGTCAGTAGCAATAAGGGAAGAGCTATTTCTACCCTAATAATGTATGACACCCAGCTTGCCATCAAAACCTCCAAAGGCAGGGAGACTCTGCCCAGCTGAGCAGGGAATTAGCTCATTCCAGCTTTTTTGGCAAAGTCACAAATTCATACATAGGGGAAGCAGGTTGGGAGTGAGCATAACTCATTTTGCGCAAATCAGACCAATCTCTTCCCTCGTTTTCTCAGTTATGCCTCTCTAATTCTGGCCACTTTCTCTCGGTGGAATTGTACCGGACTGGGAAGGGGAAGGAAAAAGAGAAGAACTCACTAGGCTGTACTGACTGTCCTTTAAGTTCAGTCCTCTTTCACAGATTAGTCTTCACAACCATCCTGGGAGGTCTGCAGCATCATCTCCACGTCATAGTTAAGAAAACTAACGCTCAGAGAGGTGAAGTGACATTTCAATGTCACACAGACAGGAAGTGGTACAGTTGGGATAAGAACTGTGAGCTCCCCAGCCCCCAAACTCATATTCCTCCCACTGCCTCCGGCTGTCAGGAGTTAGGAAACTGGCTTCCAGCTCTGGCTGTGAAACGAATTCATTATTTCAGAAGATCCCTTTTTTCTCCTGAACCTCATTTTTATTCAAAATGATGGATGAAGGGAGAGTTTGGGTAGGATCAGCTACGGCTAATGGATTACACACAAAGGCCAACTTCGATCAATTGGTAGTGGCTGCTTGGAGCTCTGGGTTGAATGAGATTCTGAGGCGGCCACGTCCAGGTTCATTAGGAGAGAGTGCTGTGATTGATTTGTGATGTCTGCCTTGGGCACATCTGTGGGTGGCTGAGAGTGTTTCACAAACAGCCTGTGATTATTGTTGTTCCCATAGTTCATTGTAAGCTGGTTACTCCACCTCAGTCTCTCACCTCCATTTCAAACAGGAAGAAAAAGAAGGAAGGAGAAGGCAACAGACCTGTATCTGGAAAGCAAAACATTCCCAGGAATTCCTAGCAGACTTCTGTTGCTATCTCATGGCCAGAACTGATGACATGGTGATACCTAGGTGAATGGGAGTCTGGAAAGGTAAGCATTTGACTGGATCCATTTCTACCCCTCCAAAAGATTAGGATTCTGCTAGTAGAGAAGTGGGAACTGGATATTGGGAGGAAAGCAGCAGTGTCTGCCATGTGTACCACCCCTGGATTGGTATCTCCAGGGTTTTTTCCAGCCAAGTCAGCCATCTGATGATTTGGCAAATTTAGTTCTTCTTGGGTACAGTGGTATTTTCTTCAATGAATATGCAGCCCCTGGTTCTTTAGTGATCTTGAATGGATTTTCAGTGTGAGGGATCCATGCTAATGGGACAGTCTCTGGTAGTTTAATCCAGGAGGATAGAGAATCCATGGGAGATGTATCCCAATGAGCAATGCACAGAAAGCCACGGAGACCTTAGCATAGTGTCCCCAAGAATGGGCAGCAATCCCACCCAGGCCTGGTTGAGACAGGAGAGGGATAACAAGGACAGTTTAAAGTGGCACAGCAAGTTCATGGCAGAACCAGAGCAGACCCCAGTCTCTGACCCCCAGGTACAGGGAGTGCGGCAGTGTCTGTCTTCTTGGGGCTGATGCTCTGTGATGACGTGTGGTGACACATTAGTGCTAATTAACAACGAAGCATTTCTTAACAACCAGACGAGTTTTGTGAATGAAAAGTATGTGAGAAATATCAGGAGATCTCTCGGTGCAGAATGCATGCGTGAAGTTTGAGCTGAGATCTAAAGGATGAGCAGGAGTTAAGTAGGTACCTACAGAGGGTCCTGTAATTTGTGTGTGTGTGTGTGTGGTGTGTGTGCATGTGCTGTGTAAGCGTGTGTGCATGTGTGTAGCACGTGCTGTGGATGTGGATGTGGTGGGAAAGTGTCCCCGGCAGAGGGAACTGAATCTGTAAGAAGCCACAGTCCTCTGTCCACCTCCTCCTAATCGAGGGTCTCACCCGAGTTCAGCTCCTCTGTGCTCTCCCTTGGGCAGTGCCCTTGGCTGGGCCTTTGATGGTTCCTGTAGGGTCGGTTGCCAGATAAAATACAGGACACCCAGCTAAATCTGAAATTCAAATAGACAACTGCTATACGGCTGGCGGCCTCGGGCCTAGTAACCCCCCATGTCCGGGCCTCTGTTTTCTCAACTGTAAAACAAGGTCAAAGGGGCAGCCCTGACATGGGTGGAGAGAAGGAGGCAGAAGCAAGTGTGCAGAGGCTGGAGGATCTGATATGCCTTAGTTAGGAATTAGAGGCCTGGTGCTTTTACAGCTTTTTCACACACTCACTCTGTGACCTTAGGCAAAGCACGTTCCTGGGCTTCAGTCTTCTTGATAAAATTAGAGTTTTGTGATACTCTCCACTTTATCCCTTAGCCCGGGGCCACCATTTTTATAAATAATAATAATAATATTAATAGTAATAACAATGTCCACTGCCAGTGGCTTAGTTAGGCCTTTTCCTCCCAGGTACCAGGTTTGGGGTTATTGTAACAAGACAACTACCTGGTACCAACCGCCCCTCTCCTCTTCCAAGTGGACCTTGGCACCACCTCTTACAGGAAGCCTTCCACGATCACCTCTTCTCTTTCCACTCCCCTGCACTGACTCTTCTCTGCTCCACTGACTCTCATTTCCATGACGGGGTGTGTGTCAAAGCGGGTCTTCCCAGGATGGCAATATCAATTGCCTTCCTCTGTCAGTCTGTCCCCAGGAAATAGGAGGAGGATAGGGAATCTGAGACTGTGTGTCCTCCATGTCCCATTGTCATCAAAGCTGACTCAAGGAGCTACTGAGGGAGTCATTCATCTCAAGCCCACTTCCTCCTTTCTCAAATGGAGATGAGCTACTCCTGTTGGAGATCTTGGGGAGGAACTGAAGAGTTTGGCGATTCTCCGTGAGTGCTTGCAAAACAAACTCTTGCCTCAGAACCAGGAGCATGAGTGTGAAAAAGGAAAATATGGATGCTGAACACACTGGAACCAATGCACCTAAGAGAGCACGGCCCTTGTCAAAGCATCACCGTGCCAGCCACCTCTCATCCTCATGCTTTGTTTGTTTACAGACTTTGAGAAACACCTTTCAGCCCGTTTATCAGCAGATGGGCACGAAACAATTTTCATGCCTTAGATTCATACTTTTTTTTTAAAATCCCAAATCCCATTATCCATTGAATGACTTGCCCCAGAAAGGTTTTTGACTATTTCTGAAAATCAAATTCACCTCCTGGGGATAAACACTTGCCACCACTGAGATAATTCAAGAGTCAATTTCCCCACAAATTTCTTCTCCTTCCTCAATAGGCAGCCTGGCATCATAGCAAGAGTTTTAGAGTCAGCCAGGTTGGGATTGGAATTCTGGCTTCTCCACCTCTCAGCTGGGAGCATTGGGCAAGTGACTTAACCTCTCTGAGGCTCTAGGTTCTCATCTGGAAGATGGGAACCCCTGGCTAATCTCAAAGGGTGAGAATCCATGTTAAGTGAGCTAACGTGCAGACTGCACGGTGAGTACTCATGAAGTGTTAGCCTCTCCCTTTTTTCCCTTCCTCTGAATCCCACCAAGCTCTGCCTCCACTGGAGAGCCATCTGCATAGTGCACCTCTGACTTATATCATTTATAAGTCACCTCATCCTTATTTTACTTATTCCCACACTGGCATTTCAAGGGCACAGTCACGCTTACTCATTCTGTATTCCTTACAGTGCTAGTGTGGTGCTTAGCACACAGTAGGTACTCAAAAAACAAAAGCCTGTTCAATGAGCCCAATATTGTCACAGGCACCGAAACCACTTCTGATAAAAGAGTCATGGGAATAACTGAGCCATGCAACAGGGCCATGCAATCAAAGAAGGAAGCCATTTCCAGGGTAATAAGTAACCACTGGCAGTCTCTTTGTAAACACATTTGGCCTCCCAGGGTGTCTACTTTGAGCCTTTATGGATTGTGTAAATTCTGATGTTCCTTAAAAATAGATTGTTTCTGCCCTGGTGCGATTCTCCAGATGCCCTCTAGATGGCGGTGTTCAACACAGATAAACCCCTAAAGCTGTGGAAACTCACAGAATGGGTAAAAAATCTCTTTTTATTATCAATGCATTAAGAATGAATTTATCATCCTGGCTCAGCAAAAGCCTAGTTATTCGGTAAGATGCTTTATCCACAGATAACGTGCAGCTTAATCAGTTCAGTCAGATACAAAGTCAGCTCAGGTCCTTGTCTCGTGCTCAGAATGAATAACCCAGCCTTCCCCGAGGTTTTGGCTTTCCCAGAGGAGAAGTCTCAGGAACTTAGCTTCTCCTGAGGATCCTTGGGCTGGGGGATGCGGGGAGGGTGTGGGGGCGATAAGCAGACACAGAAAGTTCTACATCCTGAAGTGAAAATGAGGGACGGATTATCCAATGAAAGGCTTTTAATAGAATGATAATAATAATGACTCCAGCACTGGTGGTCTAGTGGTTAAGATCTAGCACTCTCGCCGCTGTGGCCCAGGTTTGTTTCCGAGTCAGGGAACCACACCACCTGTCTGGCAGTTGTCATACTGTGGTGGCTGCATGTTGCTGCGATGCTGGAAGCTGTGCCACAGGTATTTCAAACACCAGCAGGGTCACCCATGGTGGACGGGTTTCAGTGGAGCTTCCAGACTAGACAGACTAGGAAGAAGGACCTGGCCACCCACTTCTGAAAAACTGGCCATGCAAACCCTATGAACAGCAGCAGAGTGTTGTCTGATACAGCGCTGGAAGCTGAGAGGATGGTGCAAAAAGACCGGGTTGGGTTCCCCTCTGCTGTGCACAGGTCAGTAGGAGTTGGAATAGACTTGACAGCGCTAACAAAATAATAACAACAACAACTAAAATGTACTGAATGCTCACTGCGTGACAGACACCCTGCAAATGCCTTCCTATTCCAACTCATTTAACCCTCCCACAACCCTATGCAGCGGGACTCTCATTACCTGGTTTTATAGGCGAGGAAACTGATGTCCAGATAATGAGTGACTCACACGATATCCCATCACGAGGGGTAACAGAACATCCCTGGCTGCAGCACCATGCTCTCAACTGCCAGGCCGTGCTGCCTCCCACAGTGGCAGACCACAAGGGGGCTGACGACATGCACTCCATCCCTCCAAAATTCTCACACCACCAGCGCCCATTCCATGTGGCCAGAGTGCCCCCCGAGCTCACAAGGGAGAGCAAACAGGGAAGTGGAAAAGCCCAGTGCAAACCGTTTCCCGTCAGGAAAACAGTGCGAAGCACACACCCCATCACTTGGAGGCAGGTGAGGTAATAGAGGAACTCCACGTTGTTGGAAAAGCCCACAAGTTCTAGAGCCAGAGAGACCTGAGTTTGAATCCAGGCTCAGCCAGTCTCTTGGGCAAGTGAGTTAATGTCTTAGAATCTCAACTAATTCCAAGTGGAAGGTGCAGTCCAACTGGCAGGACGGCAGGCCAGTCGCAAACCCTCAGGAGTCTGGAAGTGAGCAGTCGACACTGTGCACAGAACACACGTGCCAGGGATCGGCTCGGGCTCTGCTCACAGGAGGAGGGAACTCCGGGCAGGGCAGGGCAGGACGGCCCTGCAGGAAGCAAGGCCTGCTTGGCTGGGGAGGCCATTGACTTCATAGTGAAGGGCTTTGGGACCAGCAGCCTGAATTCGAGTCTTCTCTATCCCTTAATCAGCCACGTGGCCCAGGCCAAGTTAATCAACTGCTCTGAGCCTCAGTTCTCCCATCTACAAAATGGGTATAAAAAGCTAATGTGTGTGAAGGGCCTGGCACAGGTTAAGTCGGGATGGGGATAATGATCAGCTTCTTAGGAGAGGCAAGATGGTGAATTTGTTCCCCAAAGGAAACTCAAGGCACAGAGAGTGACACCCATCCCTGAGGGTGGGAGGGGGGCAGGGTTTCCATCGTCCTAAACCTTGTTCCCAGCCCTGTTTCCCCAAGTGCCTGCGTTCAGAGTCTCTCAGTCTGATCCTCTCTGCCTAACAAGAGCCCGAGGACCCTCTCCACATCATTTCTAAATGGCTGGCTTTCTGCTTTGCTTGTGGGTGTGTATGTGCATCTCCTGGAACTGCTTTCTTGAACACTAAGATCAATACTGTCTCCACCGTTGGTCTTGGGAGAGGTTGGAGACAGTGTGGGATGATGAAGCGGGTGAGCGAGGCGGGCATGGAGGGCGGCGGTGTAAGGGAAGGGGTGGGGCCAGGGAGGACAGTCACTCCTTTGTGCCCATTCACCAAAAGTGGAGCTGTGCCAACAAGTTTTTGGTAAAGGCAATACGTAGACATGACAGTCACTGAAACCACGATGTAAAGGCTTTAGGGGAAACAGCAAGAAGGACACAGGGATCAGTCCTGTCACACAAAGTCCCTTTCACGTGCGATGTCCCAGAGAACATTATTCAGTTATTCTAGGTGTGGCCTTGACTCTCTGTGCCACGCCATCTCTAGACATGCGCTTGGTAGGAACTCAGCAGGAACCCTCTACTCGAGAGCCAGAGGACAAAGGCATCACTTTACCTGTGAATGGAATGTGGTGCAATGAGGCTCAGGGGGTCCAAAGTCTGGAATTAGGAGATTAGAGTTTTGTGAGGATGACCTTTAGACCGATGGTCCAAGGGTTGCTATAGGTCCTTTCAAATGACTTTTTCTATGCAAAATTCCAAACTGCAGATTCGAGAGGGGATTATGAATCTAACACAGCCCAGGCCTTAAGAAGATGGCAAGATCCCAGAGGAAGTGGAAGATTTTACCACCAAAGAAAGAGCATTTGAATTACTACATAGGGTTCCTTGAGCTGGAATTCACACCTGCTGCCCAGGTTTACTGACATTGGCTAAATGTTAGTAATGTTACCACGAGCTTGCTACAAGGCAATTGCCAATTTCCATTTTCCCAGTATGGAAACTGAGTCTCAGAGAGCGGTTAAGGAGCTCGAGAAGATCACACAGTTGGAGTAAGAGAAAATGCGTGGTTTGGACCCAAGCCTACACCAATTTGCCCGTGTTGAGTACCAGGCCATGGAAAACTTTGTCTGAGTCTTTGGCAGGTTCAGGGCCATAAATGTGACTCAGCCATGGAAGACTGAGGCCTGAGTTACCCTTTCTGAGAAGGGACAGCGACCAGAACACTGGGCGGTGTCTCAGACGTCTTCTCTCTGGGACTCCCAGATGGAGGAGGCAGAGTAGAGGGAAAGGAGGCCTTGAAGTCCAAGTTCACATCGAGATTTCCAGACTTCTAGATGTCAAGAACTAGTAAAAGGAAATTAACAAAAAAGTGAAGATGGCATTGGGGATCAATTTTTTATTTTGCTCTTAAAAAAACTTACTATCTGCTATCACCCTCATTTCACATAAAAAAGCCATTTTAATACACACCTAATTAATGAGATTTTAATCTCATAAAAAGAATGGCCCTTTACATGTAACAAATTTCATTTCATGAAAATTCACTACTCTTTCTTTATTTTTCCCATTTTGCTGCAGTCAAGAAAACCCTCATTACTCATTGTCAGCAGTTCACGGGAATCCTGGCCCCAGGGCACCCCATCTTGTGTCCCAAGCTCTGGGTCACTTTGCTGCAGTGGGAGTGAAAGCAGAGGCTAGGGGTTGGGGGGTAGGGGGAGTAGACAAGTCACCCTTCAGACCCAACAGAATATTGGGGCAAAAATGGATAAGGGTCATTTTGCATGAATTCAGTCTGAATTAGTGAGAAGTGTGAACTGAAGCCAATCGTCGAAGGCGGGTTAATTTTACTCTTCTCAAACCCATGCTTTTGTACTAATTTAGCAAAGAGTTGCTAATTAGATGTCTTTGGAAAATAGGGTTTCTTGGATGGGTAAGACTGATTTGCAGATGCTATTCCATTGCACACCTGACAATGGGTACTTCCCAGGTACCTGTGACGAATCCAGGAGAGACCGGGCAACAGCAGGGAGCACAGGCTGCTCCTGGAACACACTCATCAAAGGCAGTTTCCCCCTTTAAACACTTGCTGTCTCCCATTGCAGCAATTATTTCCAAAGTAGCCTGGATGAAAGATTGACTGCATTCTGCAAGGCCCCAGAGGCTCAGGGCTATTGCTGCTTACTTGCAGGCAGCCTTTGTTACCGGCTAAATGCTCTCCCTGGACACAGAGGGCTCACTTGCAGAAGACGTGTGTAACCTGGGCCCACCCTGTGTCGGTACCTATAGCAGGAAGGGACATGAGATTCCTAGTGCCCCCTCCAGAGCGAGCTGATAGGAGAATATTCACATTTAATAAAAAGTTCAATTAGGGGGTGGAGCAACATGTTACCAAAAGATTCAATCAACATACGTACTGGGTCCAAGGAAAAGAAGACGAAAATAAACATTTTTGAGCTTCTGTAAGATGCCATGCTCTGTGACAGGTGCTGGCAATTCAAAGATAACCTGGGCAAAGTCAGAGCCTTCAACATGGACCCCAACTTGGGATGGAGAGTGACAGGTGAAACAGCGGCAAGATGAAGATGTCACGGCTGTGAGATGTTTATGCCCAGTGCTGTGACAAGACGAGAGGTGTGCCACTGAGCACGTGGCAGGTAGGGGAGTCTCACAGAAGTGACACTTAATAATGACATTTACTGATCACTCACCCTGGCCAGGCACCCTGATAAGCACTTTTACAACATTGTTTTGCTTAATTCTCCCAATAAAATTCTATTATCCTCATTTTAGAGACATGGAAACAGGCTTTATTTGTGAGATTTAGCAGAAGATTATGGTCCTATACTAAGTGTGTGTATTTGTATACAGCATTTCAGCTGCCTAAGGCACTGCCCACTTGTATAGGCTCCCTCCAAGGTCACGGAAAGCCCTAGCAATGTGGTCATGTGTTTTGATAAAATTTACAAAAGTAAAATGTTTCAACGGCAATCAGGACTGTGGTCTCTTTCCACTCTGACTTCCCCTGTATCACGTTTCCCTTCATGTTGAGTGTGTTGAGTGGTTTGAGCAGTTTTGGCTTCTGGCAGAGGGGAGGTTGCATTTTGGATACATTTATTTTGGGTTTAATGGGATACATCTATATGGATTTCGGTCACTTCTGTGCGGAGTTAAGTACTGCTAGCCACTCTGGCTAGCTTCCAGGAACACCCCTACTGCCACCATACTGGCTCACTGGGTGTGGCAATATGGAGCACAGTGCTGAGTCACGTAATAGTGTGAATGGGTCCTACAGCACCCAGTGCGATGTGGGTCATGGAGGAGAAACAGGTGTGAAATGTATGGAGCCAGAGCTCGCCTGTGGAAAGTTCTTCCAATCATGAGACATGAAGTTGTGCACGAAGTTTCAGTTTTCACTGACATCTTGTCAAAACAGACGTTTCCTCCTTGCAGCAATGTGCTAGTGTGTACATCAATACATTTGTACCATTATGCACCTACATTTCTATTGTTTTCCAAATGGAGTCTTGCAAAATAGAATTGGTCAGAATTCCTGAATTTGTGAGGCCAAGCATGTAGCAGAACTGCAAACAATGTTACATCTGTGTTTGATGATCTCACCTCTCAATAATATCTTTTTTGATCAACCATGCCAGACAAAAGGCTAAATTATACTTCTATTCACTCTCTAGAAAATTATATCACAAAATTGTTGCCCCATGAACAGGCAATCACAGAATATGCAGCCAAACAATGTAGGAAAAAAGTATTATAGAGGTGGGTCAAGCAGCTAATTAATGAAAAGATTCTTGTTTTTCTGGCTACTGTGCCTGCAATATTTGTCAGCTATTTTGAAATTTACAGTCTGTTGTGATATTTTCTCAGTCTTATTTTTTCTCACTTTTTTCTCTTTCTCATTTTTTCTCACATTTGCATTTAATTTTGTATTTATTTTATATTCTTTTTCTTAATGGAGGTCCCCAGAAGGACATAAGTTTCAGGCTCACCTGCACCTATTGGGAAAGGTGTCCTTCCTGGGTAGATTGCCTGTGTCACTGACACATCAGACTGTCCTGAGCCCTCCTCCCTGCTCCCTTCCTCTGGTGACAAAATCAGCCTAACATTAATGACTCCAATTTACATTTCTTCTTTAGGACTAGTGGCTTTTGAACTAACATCTCCCCAACCGTGAGCCACAGATTTGGCAACCACTCTGCAGACACCGTGAAGCAGTGAATCAGATGTGATTAAAGTTCCTAATCAGTTGATTTTAAATTAAGCAAAAGGGAGATTATACTGGGTGGGTCTGATCTAATCAGGTAAGCCTTCCCTGAGCTCAGAGACTCCAAAAGCCACTGGGTCTGTAATTATTCCCCCTGCTCCCCACTTGCCTCATCTTCCTCCGGACTGCCACCTGCGGACAAGCTTCAGCTCATGCCCAGGGGATTCCAGCCCACTTGTGATCCTTGCTTGACTGCCCTACAGACCTTGCATTTACTTAGCCAGCCCCCACAGTTGCATAAGCTGATTTATTATAATAAATCCACACATAATAAAGCTATTATCTCTCCATCTATCTCCCATTGTTTCTGCTTCTCTGATTGAACTCTGACTAATGACGATGATGATGATGATGACGATACAGTAATAATATCAGCAGCTCATACTGATTGAGAATTTACATGTGCCAAACATGATGTTTAGCCCTTTTCAGGCATTATTCTGCACCACAACTCCAAGAGATAGGTGCTATTATTATCCCTTTTTATAGATGAGGAAACGGAGGCACAGAGAGGCTGAGCAACTTGTCTTATAGCCAGTCAGCCTCAGAGCCAGACTGTGATCCATTTACTCCCCTGGGCCTCATGCTACATGAGGGGAGACATAAGCAGGTCCAACCATTTTGTGCTTAAAGTGGGAGTGACGAGCAGTGAGACGGGAGAAGCCATAGGATTTAGGCAGGAGTCGTATCTGCCCTGTGTGCCAGCCTGTTTTCTCCCTTGAGGGTGGAGGGGGTGGGCAAGAATCCTCAGACACGGAACAGAGAACAGAGGATGTCAGGAGGAAGACACTCCGAGATCTGCCAGTCCGTTTCCCATTGGATGTATGAGCGAACTGAAGTCCTGCAAAAGGTGTGGAGACGCAGCAAGGTCTAAACAGCCTATCAGGTTGGTAACGGACACGGAACAGCTTCCTCTTGATGCAGAAGCCTCAGCATGACCCTACACTCCGTGGAGCAGGGAGACTCTTCCAGGGAGATCTTGTCATGTCAGGAACCAGGCAACCTCAGGTGGGTTCCCACAACGTCCTGCCCAATAAAAAATTCAGTAGTGTAGCCAAGGGTTAGTATGAGGTTGGGGGAGGAGACAAATTTGATGCTTTAACCTTTGGCAGTTCCCAGGGAGGGAGGAGCGACTCTCCAAACCTTGTATGTCACAGCACAGTTACCGCAGGCTGAGCGGGTAGCTTTGTGCTTTGGCTCAAGATGTGCATCTGATTGTGCCAATGGCAGAGAGAGCGTCATGGCATCCATGCAGATGTTGGTAACAATAATAATAATTGTCCTTATATCTTTAATGTGCTTTATAGTTTACAAATGACTTTTACATATTTAAATGTTTAGCAGGACATCTTTTGTCACTTCCATTCTTTCCACTTCACAAATGGGAAAACGGAGGGTCGTTGAGGAATTGGGTCTAGGTCACACAGTTACTGGTGGTGGAGCTGGTCGTGGCATTCAGATCCCACTTGATGCCATTCTCCACTGTCCTGTCCCCCAGCTTCCAAGCGCTAACACGCATCTCCGGGCAAGGGTAATATTCCCCATTCCCTCCACTCCCTGCTTCCATTTTGCTTTGCGAGCACCAAGACAGGGAGATGGGAGCGGCTGGAGAACCGGCCGACTTCCAGGCTGGGAGATAATGATGAGTTTGCACCAGTCTCAAAATATGGAGATTAATTGCACTCAACACAAAAGTGGGCTTTTATGGGCCATCAGTCAGAAGAAAATATTTTGAAGTCAAAATTTGAAAAATGTCACAACTGGTGTTTTGAACTCATAGATATCTTGCGTGCCTTGTAATACCTTGTATTTTTCGCTTAGAGAAAAGAAACTACCTTTCTTCAAGAGTCATAGAGGCTTAGGAAGCACTCCTGCCGTGGTCTGGTTCTGACCCTGCAGGCGCCGTGGGTCAGGCCGTTGGCGTGTAACATACACAGGCAAAGGCGCTCCATTAGGAGCTTCTGTACAATGGATTGCAAAGGCCACAAGCTCAAAGACTGACTCCCAGGTCTTCCTCTTCCCAGCTCTGTGACCTTGGGCAACTTCATCTCCATGCACCTGTTTCCTTCATCTGTAGGATGGGATCTGGATCAACAACCTCTCCTAGCTGGAGTGGGGACTGCATAAGATCACATACATTTATTAACTGCCCAGAACAGGCTTTGGATGAGAGGTGCAGTTTTAGTCTTAACCCATAGCCTTTGAAGCAACTTCTTCTTGTTAGTGTTATCAAGTGGATTCCAACTCCTAGCGGCCCTGTGGACAGCAGAGCAGAATCCTGCCCGGTCTTTTTGTACCATCCTCTCACCTTCCAGTGCTGCATCAGACAATGCTCTGCTGCTACTCATAGGGTTTTCAGGGCCAGTCTTTTCGGAAGTGGGTGGCCAGGTCTTTCTTCCTAGTCTGTCTTAATCTGGAAGCTCCACCGTAACCTGTCCACCATGGGTGACCCTGCTGGTATTTGACATACCGGTGGCATAGCTTTCAAGTGTTGCAGCAATACACGGCTGCCACAGTATGAAAACGGACAGACGGGTGGTGTGGTTCCCTGACTGGGAAACAAACCCGGGCTGTGGCAGTAAGAACACAGAATTCTAACCACCAGACCACCAGAGCTGGCTTTGAACCAACTAGCAAAATGCTTTGCAAACAGTGAATGTTAGATGGGTATTTGTGGAAACAATGAATGAAAAATGAGGGGAGATTTAAATTGAAATGTTAATGCTGTTATCCTGACTGGGACCCTAAAATCTCTCCACTGTTTTACAATTTTTGCTGGGCAAGAAATATCTATAGTGATTCATAGGTTTTCTAATAAAACAGCCATGCACATACACTGTTAGTTGATAGGGGTAATAATAACAAATACTTGCAAAGCACTTTTCAAAACTTTTCGTTGGCATTGTTCACTTTATTCTCACACTAACGCTCTGAGCTGCTGACACCATCACTGCTGCCACTTCTGCTTCTCTTACCCGCTTGAAGTCCCTGGCTGTCTGCTGTGAGCTGACCTGTGTGCTAAGTGCCTCGCCTATTCATCCCTGGTGAATCCCGGTGCTGCAGGCCATTAACAGCATTTTATGTGTGAGAAAACCAAGGCTAACAGGGTAAAAAAACCAAAGTTGCCCCAAAGTCACATAGGTAGTAAGTGGAAGAGCCACGACTCAAATCCGGGCCAGCCTGATCGCAAAGCAAGTATCATTATCTCGTTATACAGATGAAGAAATACACTAAGAGAAGCAGCAGGAATTGCTCCAAATGACCCATCCTGTAAGGGGTAGAATCTAGACTCAAATCCATGCATTCTTGCTCCCAATTCTAAGCTTCTTCCACATAACTGTCTCCTGATCTTGTCATGGTGACAAGTCTGCCTTTACTGAATGCGTCTATCTGCCAAGCACGTGTTAAGCATCTAATAAAATCTATCATTTGATCTGCCCAAAACACAGAGACATATGTGCTCATAAAAAGAGGCATTCTCTTTTACGGGTTCACTCTCCAAAATGTTAAGTGCAGTGATCTCAAGAGGGTGGGATTTCAGATGATGATGATGATAATGATTGTTACTATTTTCTTCCTCATAATTTTACATATGGTTTGATTTTTTAAACAAAGACAATAAAACTTAAAAGCATAAAGTTCATGACTATCCTTTGTTAGAGGTATTATTTACCTACCTTCCAGCCGAGGGAACTGAGGCTGAGAGGGAAAGTGAAGGGTCTGTTCAAAGTTAACTTCCAGAGTTCCTCCTCATCCATTCCACTGAGCTATCTCCTGAGAGCCCCAATTTGCCCAGGGCAGGAGAACAACGTCCTCCGTGATTTTATAATCTCTTCTAGGATGGGGGCATGGATTCTTTGACCCTAAATCAGTGCTAAGATTCACACAGCAGTGGGGCCCTGGGCTTTCCCACAGCAAGGGCAGGCGCAACAGTTCACGAGGCTGTTTCCCAAATGCTGGGCTGTAGCCCCTCAGTTCAGGTGTGTACTGTATGTTGTGAAGGCTCCCCAGGTGACCTCACACTCTTCATCAATCATTGCCTGGGAGGGTTGAGACGGTGATGTGGCTCAGAGGGGCTGGCAACCATTGGTGAGTGGGTGCGCATGTTGTGGGTGTGGATGAATGTGGCGCAGGTGGTGCACACACCATTTTCATCACTGTGGGTGAGAGCATAAATACCTCTTAGATCTGTCCCTTGGTTTCAGAAATTTGATACTATGTCCTAAATGCAAAATTTTGGGAAATACTAATTTAGATGACTCGATAGAAAGTTCATGGTGAAAAATGACATTGACCAGACAATATTGGGTGAGCAGGCCCTCTGTGATAGTAACAGCCAGACCCATTTGTGGAGGATATTCATTAAAATATGAAAATCGGCTTGTTGTTTTCTTACAGCCCTTCATGATCTAAACCAAGAAGACCCAGAACAGGTAGTGGGGTTTGGTAAAGAAAACCCCATTCCTGGGCCTGGATCTATTCCTTGGCTGCCTCTGCTGAGCTGTGTATCTTTGAATGAGACACTTAAGCCCTCTGGGTTCTTCATCTGTAAGAGAAGAAAATGAACCAGATCATCTGGAAGACCCAGGAGTACACGGGGACACAGTTCAATTCCACAAACATTGGCTGGGCATCCACCTGTGTCCAGCGGTGTACTGTGGGAGTCGGGGAGCAGCTGGAGGTGATATGACCTTGATTCCGTGTGACCATAATTACAGGTGAAGCTGGAAGACCCTCTGTGGTGAATGCCCTGTGTGCCCCCATATTTCAGTAGGTCTAAGACACTCATTCCCCCAGTTAAGCAAGCTGCCTCACCCAACGTTACTCCCCTTACCCAGTGACCAGTAGATGCTGGAGTCCAAAGGCCTGGCCCTTCCCTTTGATGAGTGACATCCTTACAGGGCTACTTCAACTCCAGAGCCCCTCCTGGGAATACCAAGGCTGAGTGCATTGCAGTTTAACTTCTCTCTCTGCCCCATCCTGCTTCCCTTGCTCCTTCACAGGTATTATTCCCGAGAGCATGCCCCTAAATCCTCCTGCATGCAAATTTCTGACTCAGAGTCTGTTTCCTGGGGGAGCTCAAACATTGCCATGGAATCCCATGGACTTGGGGAAAGGGGGCTCCACTCAGAGTGGATGTAAGCATATCTGGTTTCCATCCCATTTCTTGGGGTGCAGGCACAGACGTACCTCGTGTGGTTTCAGGGGAGTGGATTTGGTGGTCCCTGCACTGATTGAAAGCTCTCATGAATACGGCCCAGGGGTCTTGCAAATGTTTAGCTTTGAAAGGAAAACTAAGAACGCCCAAGTTCTCACTCTATTCATATCAAAGAGCAGCAATCAATAATACGTCATTTGTATGGGAGCAAACTCCTTTAGCCTGACTTCCCCAGGCAACGGGAAGCCCAACTCTCCCTCTTGAAGTGAAAAAGAATATCTAGGTTGAACACGGTAGAAACTCATGAACACTCACTGAATCTGGGAGACTCCTAATAGAATAGCAGAGCCGCAAGAGGAGGCTCTGTGAGAGGTTGGCTGGGTGTGGCTTTGCTGCAAAAATCTCCGTGACCACTAAGCCATCTTCCACTCAATAGGCAGAGTGCGCCATTGCGGTGGATTCAGAAAACTGTGATTTTCCCAGAGGACAGACTCCCTGCCTCTCTTCTAGCCCACCAGTGTGTTCAGCTCAGACTTCAGGAAAATCACGGTCGTGTTAGAGGCCATACGCTCCCTGGGAAACACTGTGTACACACGGGAGCACTGCAGAATGAAAGCACACGGTGATTCAGACCCCAGACCCGGTGCTTGCCAGTGTGTCCTTGGATAAGTGACTCCACCTCTCAGAATTCTTGTTTGTTTGCTGATAAAACAAGGTGAATCCTTGACTTTCAGGAATTTTGTTAGAATGAGAAATAATATGGCATGCTTAACAGCAGCTTGACCCTCAAAGCTGGTTAATATTACCAGTAATAATAATATCCAGATGATACTAATATGACAAAGAAAATGAACGTTAGCTAGCCAGTATAATACAGAGGCTAAAACTAGACTCAATGCCGAGTCTATTTGATTGTTGACCTTTATTTTACGTAAAAATGCTCCTAACACCTAACTGATGCTGGAAAACGATGCTGCCAGAATCATTAGCGCTTTTTTTTCTTTAGTCGATAAGCTTCACCCAGAGCCTGGCCAATGTCTGGCTTGAGCTGCAAGGAGGGGGTGAGGAAAAACGGTGCCTCTGACATGCAGGGAAACTGTAGGCTGGCAAGGGATGAGGGGGTGGGAACCCCAAGCTCCAGGCTTGCGATCTTGGGCAAATCATTAAATCTGAGCCTTGGTTTCCTCATTTATTTACTCAGTCTTTCAACTGACTTTTACTATACACAGATGACTCAAGTATGGTGTCTCCCATAAGCAAGAACAACACGGTGAGTGAGCCAGAAGCAAGCAACATGGAAATGCTGAGGTGTCGACGGCGTGCTGTGGGGCACGCAGGTCCAAGTGGGGGCCACGAGGGCTGGGCCATCTCGCTCTCGCTCAGGGCCGTAGCCCCAACACCTGGCACAGCGCCCAGCACACCAAACTACTCCACAAAGACATCAATGAGAAATTTTGCTGCATAGATCGGGAAAGTTTTAGAGTGGAGGGAACACTTGAGCTAGGTCTTAAATGATGAACAAGAAGAGGTCAGGAAGAGATGACAGGGGTGGACCCTCCAGGCAGACATAAGAGCAAGTGTGAAGGAGTGGAGGTGAGGCAGCCTCTGAGATGTTGGGGAAACACTTGGCGTGACTAACACAGAGCGTGCAAAGGGCAGGCTGAGATCCCGTGAAGGCGCTGGGAGAATAATATGAGACAGCAATGCAAAATGGCTCGGGGGATAGGTTAGGCAGCATATTTGCATCTTGCTACCTTGATGTACATACGTTATAGATTTATCTTATAATTGTTTTCGTCGTGACTTTAGATGTATGTCTAATTTTGTTGGTCCGTGATTGATCATTAGTAAACGACTATGCATGTTGATGTGGGGCTGGGCTCTGTGTACAGTGTTATTGATGGATTCATTCATTCATCCAATGGATATTTTATTCTGATAAATGCTAATTGCTGCTCAGAGCGCCTGACCAAGGTAATTTGCTGAGCCATGAGTTTGCGCTTCCCCGGTTCTACTTGCCTGCAGACAGAAGGCTGCTTGGGGACTGAGGTTTGGGCCTGCTTTTTCTGCTCTGACTGAGTTCATGTTCCTGGCCTCTGGGGACACTGCTCAGTGCTTGCAACAGGGAAGGAGGTCAGGGTTTCTCAGTCACACTTTAGTACATACCTGCTCTCTGCATCTCAGTGCTCATGGGGGGAGCCTCGCTCACCCACAGCCTGGCTAAGCGGGGGCACAGAGGCCAGGGAGAGAGAGAACTCAGGAGAAGGGAAAATTGCCGTGTACAAAGGAGGGGGAGAAGCAAATGGGCAGAGGTGACAGCAGAAGGTGGCAGCTGAGGAGAGGGAGGCAGGGCTCTGAGGAGCAGACGGGTGACAGAGTGGAAAAGGAAGACGCAGGTTTTGTCAATGCAGGAAAGAAGGAAATGAAGTGGGGAAAGGACGAGAGAGGCTAAAGGATTAGAGATGAGTGCAGGGAAAGAACTAGGTATTGGAACAAAAATTAAAGAGGACAAGAAAGTTGGGACAGGAGGAGGGAGGGAGAAAATGGGCTAAGGTAATTGTGTAGAAACATAGAGGAGTGTTTGCAGGAATTCTGGGCTCAGGGACCATTGCAGAGGGGAAGGGAGGAGATTGTCTGGCTCGCCAGCCTGCACAGATTCTCCAAAGAGAGGAGCTGTCGCGTGTCAAAATATTCAGTGGTGACGCGTGGATTAGCAGAGATCAATTTGTGTTTAAGAAATCTTGATGGAGTACCCCAAAGCACAAATGAAAGCCATCACGCGAATGAGACTGTTCATCCAATTAACACACATCCAGCATGTGGGCTCGGGCTGGCATCCCGGCGGGAGCGGGGCTGGGTTTGTTTGCTTTTTCACTCATCTGTCTGTGTGTTCCGTGGCGGTGGAGGAAATCATCTTCGGGAATGTGCTGTGAGCTCCGCTTAAAGGTCATCACATCCCTGGGTTTTCAACAATCATGAAAAGAGCTCATCCCGAGGCTCAATTTAGGCAGCGTTTCCACCATCAGATACAAACCAGTGATGGTTCCTTGGCAAGGGGATCAGGCAGCCCAGCCACCAGCTCTTTCTGCTGTTTGTAGAGGCTGGGGGAGAGCCAGTGCTGGGCTGAGAGGACCGCGCCTGGCACAGCTGTGGGCCATGAGGCTGCTTCCTGAGCAGACAGGTCACCGCAGGTCGGAGCTGGGCTGGAGGGGCTTGGTGGGACCCAGAGAACTCGGTGGCCCTGGAGCTGCATCCTTTTTTCCAGGCCTCCTGCCTGGATTTCTGCCTAGAGGTCCCAGTGGGGCAGGAGTTCTGCCTTGAACCCCAACACCTTTGACGAGCACATTAACCTCCCACTTAGCTCTTTCTTCCTTGTAGATGGGCTTGTTCCTTGTGCCCCCAGGCCTGGGTTAGAGCCCTTGTTTAACTCAGAGATGTATTTGAGTCATATCCCTTCCTGCCACAGGCAACAATGACATATTGAATGCCAACAGTGTGCCAGGCAGTAGGTGAGCTTTCATTCTAGTTGGGGGAGATAGCTTAAAAATACGTAACATATAGGATGCTAGATGGTGATAAATGTCAAGGAGGAAAAAAGACTCAATGCACATGTATGGACAAGTGCTGTGTGGTGGCCACAACATGAGAATCCCCGATGGTGCAGAGAAATAACGGACCCGCTGCTCCCTGTGGGGCAGACCTCTTGGATGCGGCTCTGTCTAGACTGGGATGTGTCATGCAGGCCATTTGCCTGGGTTAGTTCCACAAGCTCCTGCAACATTTTGCTGTCTGCTTTTACCCCTCTCCAAACTGCCAGCCTACTGCAGGGGTCTCGGTATGCTATTGGGTGGGTGGCCTGGAACCTCAGCTCTGGCATGAATCAAAAGCCACATCTGCTAGTCTCAGGGTGACCATGGCCGCCATATATGATTGTATAGGTTGTGCAGTGGACAACCCAAAAGGGTGATCCACAGTATCAGAATCTCTAAGGGGACAATCCTGGGAAATGATGTATTTAAAACACATCCCAGGTGATTCTTGTTATCATGAAAATTTAGGAAATTTTGCGGAGAGGGTAATAACAATAGTGGACGTTATTGAATGTTTACCTCAGGCCAAGAACTGCTCCAAGTGCTTTTCATAAAGAAATTATTTTATCCTGCTAAGGACTTCTTGAGGTGGGAATTATTCTTATTCCTACTGTATGGATGGGGGAAGGGAAGCAAGAGAGGTTAAGAAACTTCCTCAAGGTCATATCGCTCCTTGGTCTGACTCCAGAACCTGCCCGTAACCACCAGGCTGTGCTGCCTCTGGGAGAAAATGATCTCTCCTGTCAACTCCGTATATGGGAGGAATGAGCAATCACCTAAACGGTGAGATGAACACCCCTTTGGGAAAAGGAAATTTGCAATACACTAACCGTGGCTGAGAATTCCACTTCCTCAGAATGCTGATGTCCATCAAAACCTGGCCCAAAGGACTACTCTTGAAGCTGACATCATTCATTCCCAGCTCCAGTGAAGGAAGATGTTAGTGGTAGATTTTCTTGGGAGAAAGGGCGGAGAAAAATGGAGAGTCTGTCACCTGTGGTAGGAGGGAAAGGCAGCCACTAAATGAGGAAATGTACAACAATTTGGGGGGAGGCACTGGGATGAAACTGGACCCCCTGGCTCTGTTCTGCCCCCACCAGCTCTGCCTGCACAGCTCTGCTCTGTGGCTCTAGCTCCTAAATACGCCACCTGACTGCCTGATCTCATGTGGCTTGTCCTTTCTCCTAATCTCTGTTTTGTCACTTTTTGACATTTCTTTTTTACCATTAAGTTTCCATATATACGTGTGTGTTTTGTTCTTCCTACTACTCACACATCAGACTTTAAACTCCTTCAAGATTGAGACAAAGTCATATGTATCTGCCCCCCACTCCCCGTCGCACAGTGCTCAGAACATTCCTTGGTCCCTGAAGATGCTTGGTAAATGTTTTTCAAATAAGCGTACGGACAGGTGGCTGGGACAACCTGAGATAACTGCAGAGCCCACACGGTCCTGAGGAGGCTGCTTGAGAACAGTGCTTCTCAGAACTGAATGTGCAAAGGAACGGCCTGGGGATGCTGTCAAAATGCAGGTCCTGGTTCAGAAGGTCTGGGTGGGGCTGGAGAGGCTGCATTTATAACAGGCTCCCAGGTGATGCTGAAGCTGCCGGCCCAGGACCACACTTTGAGTGGCAGGGTTTTTCTCTCATTCCGCATACTGCCTCTTGCAGATCTGATATTTCCAAAGAAAAGAACCAGGAGCTCGGTTTATTTCTCCTGAGATGCTCTCTCCTGTGCTTGAACTGAGCCAGGTTACCTAAGTCAACGTTCTTATATGGACCGGGCACTGATGTAAAAATCACTAAATGTGGTTTGATTCAATTCAATTCACTGCAACATGCTAAAATCCCAGTTTGCCTCAGGGTTTACCCATTTATATGATGACAATATCTGTCACCAAACCCCCTCACAAATTTCCGCCCTTCAGATATTCATTCTCCCACCAACATACCCACTGTGTGAGATAATTAAAGAAAAGTGTGTCCATCGTATTTTTTCACACCTGCTCTGCCACTTTTGGTTGAAAGCAGTCCCCACCCCCGAGGCTGAGTGGCTGCCTTCCTGTCTTCCCTGATAGATTTAGGGATCCTGGACTTGTCCTGCCTCTGTTACTCTTTTAATGATTCCCCGGTGCTGGTGCCACCACTGTATGCAGATGATGAATCAGGAAATTTCCAGCTGGATTCATCAAGTACTCAAGTCTATTGAAACACTGCAGAGACTGGTTATGATGAAGAGCTGCAGAATGGGACCTGTGCCTGCTGCTCACTGTCTAAAATTCTGAGAGCCAGGTTGTACACCATCATTTATGCTCCCCACCTGCTTAACTTTATTTCCACTCTTTCAAGTCCAAAGATGGAATCTGTAGGGCATATCTGTTCTACACCAAACCTTCTCTGTGGAGAAATGATGGAGAAACATTATATGAATGAAACACATTGGCATTTGGGGGTTTGGGTGACCCCATCCTCACCAAAGATGAGATGGAGCTCTTCTACCCATCAGGGACTATCAATTCTGAACTTTCTAGCCCAGTACACTATACAAAAGATTTGACGCTGATCATGCAAATATATAGATGTAGTGAAAATATGTGATTACACAAAAAATCAGGATAATGGAAATCAGGCTTGGTGGAAGATTCAGTTAAAGGAGAAAGTTAAAACAGGCATATAAACCAGTTTCCTACACAGTTATTCGAGGGAAGTAAAAAATTTGGCTCTGAGGTTCCCGGTGGGCAAAGCATAAAGGGCAACAGAGTCAGTTGCATGATGAGTACTGGAAAGTACATGCTATCTCTCTCAAGGTAACAGTGCTTTTCTTGGTGCTAGGTCTGAAAGCAACTTCTCCCCTGAGTATTCCTAACAGGGATGTGGTCTAGTATACCAAGGCGTCCTTTCCAGCATCTCCACAAAACACATAATACAGTTTTGTAAGATGCTTTCTTTAATGCCAGTCAAGAGCAAAGTGTTCAAGGAGAACTCAGATAAAGCAAATGCTTAACTTGGATTGAGAAGGAGAGGAGGGTATACTAAAAATTTTAAAATGCCATGCACAGCTTGACAAACTATTAAATATTATAATACAATTTTATATTTCTTAAATTGAAAAAGCTTACTGTCTTCATAATACAAATTATATAAAGTGAAACCCAACAAAATCAGTGTAGGTAGTGAAGTAAGGTCAAAGAGTTTGCTTGTGTTCTGTCTTGATTTTGCATAAAGTTCAACTAAAACATGGGGTGAAACACACGGGCTTGTTTGAGTCAGACAGACATGGACTCAAACCCCAGCTCCACCACTTATCATGTGAGGGACCCTGGGCAGGTTACTCACCATCTTTAAGCTTCAATCCTCTTCTGTAAAATGAGGATAAAATATATATACATCAAAATGTTGATGTAAGGGGTAAAGGAGATGATACATTGGAGATGCTGAGCATCGTGTCTGGACATACTAAGCACTCAATGAACAGTCGCTTTTCCATTGTTATCATCCAGAACTGCATTGTCCAATATGATAGCTACTAGCCGCATATGGCTATTTAAATTTAAATTAAGTAAAAGTGAGTAAAGTCTAAAATTTAGCTTTTCATTTGCAAGTGCTCCGTAGCCTCTCGTGGCTAGTGTCTACGGATATCGAGCATTTCTATCATCACAGAGAGTTCTATTGGATAGGACTGATCTAGAGGGATATATGAACCACATATTATTTGAACTATTCTCCAAAATATTATTTCCCTCAGGCTAGCTTTCGTAAAAATTGGACCCATTAAAAATTTCCCAATTTTTGCACTTTTCCTGATTTGAAATACTAACTGCTACAGTCAGGAGAATTCCCTAGACACAGAAGGAGGGACATAGAGAACAAGTAAATGAAAACCTAGCTCTTGTCTGCTGTTGGCCTAGCGGTCAGGGATATACAGTTACCGACACTTCTGCTCCCATGCTCATTGCTCCTGGCAATCTCCCTTCTTGCCATGTGCTCCTGTGTCGGGGCTGGGAGTACAGGCCGGGCAATTCTATAAGGAATCTCCAGCCCTTTGAAGAAACTCCAGCAATGAACTGGAACCACATCAACAGGCTCATGCTTCTTCCTTGACCTTGTTCCTAAGTGCATGACCAACGTAAAAGAAATCTTGCATGTAAGCACCACCTTTGGCTAACTGGTAAACTTCTCTCGCGTTCAGTTATCTACCTCCGTGGGTCCTCTCTTCTCAGTGACGAGGAAGTGCTGAGGGAAAAGAAAGTGTTCCTGAGGGTCTAGAGTCCTTCAAGTTGGTTAACCATGGAACTCTGGAGGAGTAGGTTGGTAACGCATGTGGGAATTCCTAAGCACTCCCCATCTCTGACTACTACTTTTAAGTGAAAACATCAGAGGTAAAGAGAGGGAACCCATGTGACTAAAAATGGAACATAAACACAGTTCCCACTTTACATGCATAAGACAACCCAGGCAGCTTCCCCCTGTGGATGTGTGTGTGTGGTGGGGGGAGGTTTGCATAAATGAGGATTTCCACCTCTTAGATTTTTCTAAATGGGGATGCGCTTGAAGTATAATGCATGGCAAGAGAACTATGAGTGTGTACCCCAGGGAATGGCAGGTCACTATGGTTGATGGGGTGGATACCTAACGTTTACTCCTAGAAGGTGAAATAATTGAAATGATAGCCCTAGCCAAGGCTGACACTTTTTTTTTTAAAGGCTTTGGCTTCATATTTATCACAAGAACAGAAATCTGTTTTCGCGGACAGAAAATTCATTTCACCAACAAAACCCATATTTCCCTCGCCTGCTTTCCATTCAGACGAGCCCCACAAGATAAATGTGCTCTGCAATTCACCAGCAGTAAAAAAGATAAAGGCTTGGAAACTCCATGAGTCCATTCTCCTAATTATCATAACTGGCATTTTTTTATTTGGCAAACCATCTATTCAGATTAAACTGCAGCCCAGGAGCCTTTTATTTGAAGATTGCCAGTGTGAGGTGGAAAGGTAACTCAATTGTGTGATTTCCATGGCTTTAAGAGCCCAAAGAGAAGCATTGAAAGAGATCCCAGCATTTGCGTGCGAGTGATTTTTGTTAGGAAAGATCTAAAAATACCCACAGCAGCCTCCCTCCTTGTCCTCTCCCCTCGAAGTCAGCCTGAGACCTTTCCCTACTTAAACAACTGGAAAGATGTCTCAGAAGTTGCCTCTTATTGCCCTCATGTTCCAGTTTCCCCCTAAAATCTAAATAAACAAATGAGTCCAGCAAATGTGTCAGGAGGCTCCAGCTCTGCTTAGCATTAGGAATATATTTACCCATTTAATAACTGTTTCTTATCCAGACATTTAATTGCACCATTGTAAACACACAGGGAAACCCTTTGGGGGGAGGTAGCTCAGTGGCTGAGATGAGGCAGATATTTCAAACTCTGCTCCTGCAGCCCAGCCCCCTCCCAGAGGGAGTCTCTGGGTCTGGGATCAAGGAAAGTTGTTTTGTATGAGGTGGAGACCCACCAAGAGGCCTCTACCCACTTGCATGCTGCTTTGCACAGAGTAAGTATGCAAGGTATCAATAAAGGAATGAGTGAATGAGTGCAGGAAGGGGAACCTGGGAAGGGAAAAACGCTTTGTTTAGAATGTATGGAGATCAAGGTTAAGTCTCCATGGACAAAAATCTTAACCCATGACCAGGGCTTTGCTGGTGCTGGAGGACAGGTGGAGGCCAAGCTTTAAACAGCTGCCCATCAGTCTAGGGCCACAAGAATTCTGCAACTTTAAATTAGGCCATCATGGTAGCAGGTACCCCAAAGAGGGGCACTGTGGGCACCATGGCAACATTATGCAATCTGTGAGTCCAGTCTCAGCTTTGTTCTTCAGCCTTTAATCTGTTCCTCCTCTATCAGTTTTCTGGAATTGGGGGCTTTTGTTTTTAGCTCTATATTAATCCCTCAGGCCTGACAACAGATTAAATAACATTCACTTTGGCTCTCCATACTCCTTCGTAGATACAATTTTGCATTTTCCTTTGATCTCCATCTCTTTTTTTTTTTTTTTTTTTTACCAACCTCAGGTCTTTCATTCATCTGATTAAGGTCTGGATCCTGGAACCCAATTCTGAGTTGACTCCCTTGATACAAGCCAACCTGGAGCCTTTCAGACTCCCTCCTCACCTCTAGATAAGGTTGCAGGCACTCCATAAAAAGCATTTGCAGCCATGATCCAGAAGCAGAGGAACCATCTAGAAGCTGCACCCCTCAACACTTTTTCTGATCTCTCTTGCTCTGGTCTGACACTTCTGAATTCTCTCAAGGGCCATCTTGTTTTATCAATTCTTCCTCTTTGTCTAACTTCTCCAGACTGATATTCCAGTCTATGCTTTTGGTTTGTGATATTGACTTTGCCCCAGGAAGCCTCTGCAGATGGTCGGTCAGTCCTGCCAGTCCCTCTGATTGACCCAGGTTCTCAAAATCCTGGTATGTGTCCCAAGATGAAAGCCTGCTTCTCAGAGAAGGGAGTTCAGTTGATGGATTCATTTCATACCCTTTTGAGGGTAACGGAACAGTCTGATTTTCTCAGCAAAACTTCCCATCTGCCACTCCTGACATCAGCCAGTCTCCACAAGCCCCACTGCCTCCTGACAGGGAAACCTCTCCTTAGGATCACAGGAACTGAGATGGGTCTTAGAATACAATGAGCATCAATGTCGCCAACTGACTGATGGACCGAATGACTGGAATTCGTCTTGCAATAGTCTTCCAGCTCTTTTATGGTAAGTAAAGGATGCAGCGGCCGAGGACCTATGGTAAATATAGCTCATGGGCACCACTGAGTATCACTGGATCTTGGAATATTACATATTCTTTGCAATCCATAGGTTGGAGAATGCTGTCTCTGACACTCGCCTTTCAGAAAGTCACGATGAACAGGAGCATACAAAGTCCTCACAAGGCCTGTGGGGGAGAAACCTGCCTTGCTTGGCTCACTCAGTGCTTCCTGCTGTCTGACCATCACATCCATTAGTCACACCTACAACATCCCTTGGAGCTAGTATTACCGGAACATACTTTGCAAAAATATTGATCTTGCTCCAATTCCCTGCTCCATCTTGCACATATATACACACAGGCGCACACATACACACACGGATACACACACTTGCACACTTAGCAATCAAGAGAACCACTGCACAGACATCATTCTCATCCAACCTGCTCCCTCATAGACCCACACTCCTCCTGCAGACACACAGCACTTACCCCCATTCTCACGCCCACAGGGACCACCTGCAGGGGCACCCGGGCCTCACTGACACACAGGGAAGCACTCATATTCATAGACACAAGAATTCGTCATGCAAATCAAGGGTTGGCAAACTTTTTCTGTAAAGGGCCAGATAGTAAATGTTCTAGCATCTGCGGCCATTCCATCTCTGTTGCTGCTTCTCAACCCTGCCCTTATAGCATGCCATAGACAACACCTAAACAAATGGGTGTGGCTGTGCTCCAACAAAACTTTATTTATGGATACTAAAATTTGAATCTGATATAATTTCCATACGCTAAAAAATATTATTTTTCTTTTGATTTGTTTTTAACAATTTAAAAATGTTAAAGACATTCTTAGCTCACAGGCCGTGCAAAAATAGGTAGCAGGCTGATTTGGCCAGTGTACCACAATTTGCCAACTCCTGCTTTATACCGCCAATAGGCTTCTGAAAATTGCATGAATTTTTGCCCAGAATCCTATTGTAATATGTTAAGCAGCCTGCTCCTTAAAGGATATTGTGATGAGTTCATTAGCAACGCGAATCCCTTAATTCCTAAATCTAGTGTCAAGCATGGGCCTTTGGAATAATTATGCTCTCTTCTGCCATCTTAAGGGAACCTCCACATTGCCGTCTGGCTTTCTGGTTTCCCTGAGTGTTGGTTGGGGTCTCATGCCAGGGGAGCCGCTCTCTTGCCAACACTGGCCCACCGCCTCCCTGGCTGCCAGAGATTTGGCATCTGAGCTGGTTCCAGTTGGAAGCTTTCTGACCACAGTTTTGCTCAAGATGTTGTGTGTTTTAACAACAGTGACAGCATCTGCAGAACACCCAAGATGCCAGTCTCGTGTTTGCACACTGTCACCGCTGTGATAAATATTGTATTCCAAATCTGAGAACCGATTTGATTTACTGACAGACAGTCGTCTCCACCTGAAAGATAAAGCTGGTCGTCGTGTTCACACATCTGCTTTGCCATTAGCTCAGAGGCAGGAGGAAACCACCGCCAGTCGAGGCAGCCACACACAGCATCTCCCCCGACACTCCAGGAAAATGTGGAAATGCTCAATCAGTCAGTAGTTTTCCCTACAGGATGCCACGTGCCCAGCGTCAGGGGTACTTTTTACTGACGAGACTAAATCAGCGCTTGGTTGAATGGGGAGCAGACGCTGGTTTGGTGTGCTTTTTGAGGAAGGTTCTGGGTACCGAGCAGGTGGTAGGATTTAGAGGTGGATTCTGTGTGGCTATAGGTAGTGGCTTACTGTCATCAAGTCTTTCATTCATAATTCATTCAAGCAGTCAACAAATATTGGCGGGGTACCTGTTTTGTGGCGGGCCCCATGCTAGGTGCTGCTGATACAAAGGTGGGTAAATAGCACAAAATTGCCACTCTCCTGGAGTTCCTTGCCCAGTGGGAGAAAGGACCTAATCCATCAATTACAACAGAAGGCACTTGAAGGAGGTGCACGACAAACCAGAGGGCGCAGTTCAGTCTCCATTTCTCCCTCTCTGCATCTTTCCCCCTCCTCTCCTCCCTCTCTCCTTGTCTCTCCCTTTTTCCTAAACTACTGAAAATAACTTCTAATGAGTGTCTCCGGTTCTGATGTTATACCCTCCCCGCTCTCCTCACACACGTCTGTGCACTGAAGGAATCATATACTTTTTAACCTGCAACTCTAGCCATGTTACTCCCTCACTCAACCACTTCAATGGATGGATGGCTATTATACTTAGAACAAAATCTAAAACCCTTCCAGGGCCCACAGGCTCAGCATCTATATCCCCATCTATACCCTCTCCTCTTTGTTTATTAGGATTTTTCCAGATCCTTCACACATGTTCTTTCTTCTCCTTCAAAGTGCAAGGGGTCTGGGATCAGATGGCTTTACCCAGTACTGACTCCCCTACTTATTACCTGAGTGATTTGGGGCAAGCTGGTTCACCTCTCAGTGCCTCAGTTTCCTCCTCTGTAAAATGGGCATAATAATAGTGCACCTCGTAGGGTTGTTGTGAAGGTTACATGAGCAAATACACACAAAGCCCTGGAAAGCACCCAGCATGGAGGAAGCACTTGATAGTGTTAGTCAATGCCATCGTCACCAGCCTTCCTCATCCTTCAGTTTGAAACTTGAACGCCACTTCCTCAGAGAAGTCTCCTCGACACAATCCAATGAAGCGCCCTTTCCTACACTCTCTGAGTGCCCTGCATTTTCTCCTCATCGCTGTGTGCCCGGCTCTGGGTTTACTCTCTGTCTTTTACTGCAGTCTAGGTTGCACAAGGGCTGGGTCCACGTCTCCTTTGCTCCCTGCTGCGTCTCTGTGTCTAGTGGTGTGCCTGGTCCATGACAGGTATTAAATCAAGGATGCTGACTGGATGAATAAATGAATGAAGGAATGAAGGAATGAGAGGGCAGGCCAAGGAAATTCTTTCTAGAGGAAATGACTCTGAGTTGGCTTTTGAAAACGCGAACATGAGTTTCTAGTTGGGTGGAGAGGCAGGGGTGGTGGGGAGAGGAGACGCCGGGGGAGAGAGAGCTGCGGCAAAGGCACGCAGAGAGGACGCTCAGGCATCCACGAGGGTGCGGTGTTACTGAGGTGGGCGGTGGTGGGGAGAGCTGGATGAGTGGGACACCCATCCCTTCACCAGCTCCCACTCTCTGTGTGGTGATGAGTACTTCGTGAGGCTCTCTGGGCCTGTGTTTCCTCATCTATAAAACATGGAAGATGATACTTGATCCTATCTACGTGGTGTCTCCCTTGAAGTGGGGGCACCAAAGAGATGATGTGTCGAGGGAGTCTCACACAGTGCTTGTTGGTATGTGATAGGTACTCAGTCAGTGATAGGACCGCTTCCCCTCACCCCATGCCTCTTCCCCTGCTCTCCCTGCCCTCTGATGTCCCCATCCAGACATCTAGGCCTGCTCTGATTCTGAATCAGCCTTATTTTTCATTGTTTTAATTTTTCAATATATTCTTTCATTTTTTTCTGTGCCAGTCTTGTCTTGCCGGACATCTCAACAATCCTCCTCTACCCTGTCCAGTGGATGAAGAACTAAGTTCTCCCCAACCCCAGGATCCAGTGGCTGGCTCACAGTAGCTAAGGTCCTGAGTTTCTTCCCTTCCAGTCAGACTTGGGACTGAGAACCTGTCAGAGTGACCTCCGAGTGCCAGTCTCAGCCTCACTGGCACCCTCCTCCCTGTGCTGGCTTTGCCTGATGGATTGATCTGCCTCTCAGTCCAGTCCTGACTGCCTGCAGGCCACTGGGTCCTTGATCTCCAAAACTGGTGCGCCAGCCTGCCCCTATGCCTGAATGTCAGGGGAGTGCATGCGTTTAGAGCCAAACGAACCAGGAGGCAAAGGGCACCCAGGCGATGGTGGCTGCTGAGGTACATGCCTGGACTAGGGAATCCCCCAGGAGTGTGGTTTCACAGGCAAAGAAAAGTGCCCTTCCCCAGGTGTGTCATGCACACATCTCTGAGATCATTACCCAAAACTTGCCTAAGGTGGGATGGCTGATTGAGCCTTTGCTAGAAGCAGCCTTTGACTAAGGGAAGAAAGGGAAGGAGGGCTTGGATAGAAAAGGGGATGAGCACGAGGTTTCTTCCCTTCCCTCTCTTGTGTGTAAGTAGGTTTATGTATCCCTGGTGCACACAGACCTCATGAGCTGGCATGAATATTGTATACTCAAATACCAAAGACTGACGTTCTTCAGACATTTATGTAATATAGCAGGAACCCAGCCCCAAAGCCTCTGTTTACCTTGAGGGAGAAATGGCAGCTGCCACACCACAGCAGGAAGTTGGCCACAGACTTCAGTTACTGCATGAATGTTAAAGAGCTGCTGTGCATGTTGTCCCTCCCCTTCCTGCACATGTACAGACATCACTAATAGCTCACAGCACACATTCCTGCTGAACCTGAGCTAGCTCTCAGAATTCCTCAAATAAAGCAAGGACTGCTCTCACATCCACTTAGGAACTAAGGCCCCTTCTGCTGATCTCGCACTCCTGGGGTGGGGGTGGGAGCGGTGAGGGCACCTGAGTAGGAAAGGACTGTCAATTTATCTTCCTGGAGTACAGACATTAACCTGCTTTTTCATTCTCACAGGTGAACGAGATCTATGCATCTGAAAAAAAATCACTTGGGCAGTCTGGGTTGTGAGATATTTTTAAGCTCATTCATGGTTCATTAGGAGGCAGTTTATGGGCAAAAGGTTGAGAAAGTTCTTGACAGCAGGCCAAAGAGAGTCTGAGGATGTTTCTGGCAGGGAGCTCTCTTGACATTTCAGGGAATTTGGAGGAGGCTGTTGTGGGAAGGGCAAGAGAGAGTCTCAGTCTGTCTCAGTGGTTCCCAAACATTGCTGCACACTGGAATCACATAGGGAGATTTTAAAAATCCCTACTAGGGCTGGCCCGGTGGCGTAGTGGTTAAGTTCACGCACTCCGCTTCAGCGGCCTGGGGTTTGCAAGTTCGCATCCCAGGCACGGACCTATGCACAGCTCATCAGGCCATGCTGTGGCACCGTCCCATATACAAAACAGAGGAAGATGGGCACAGATGTTAGCTCAGGGCCAATCTTCCTCAGCAAAAAAAAAGAAAGAAAGAAAAATATCCCTATGCCCAGGTTGTACCCTATACCAATTATATCAGAATGTCTGGGGCTGGATGCCAGGCATCAGTAGTTTTTGAAGATCCCAGCTACTTCCAATATGCAACCAAGTTTGGGAACCACTGGTCTGGATACAATCCTGCTGTAGAGTTGCTCATCTCCCTTCTCCTCAGCGATGCCTTCAGAGCTCATTTGATTCTCACGACAGCTCCGTGAGCCCATCTGAACGGGCGCCACTGCCCCATGGGACAGACTGGGGAACTCAGCCTTAGAAAGCGAAGTGGTTTGTCTAAGTTCAAAGGACGTGAGTCAGTGGCAAGTCCTGAGATCTTTTCTTTCAGGACAGGAGTTGCTGCCACAATGTTGTATAATATCACGGGAGAAAGAGGAATGTTTTCATATAAAAAGATTATGAGGGCATGCACTGAAGGATTAATGTGTGGCCTCTTAAACAACAGTCCCATCCTGGAAGGACAATTTCCAAAATTAACTACACTCAGCCGTGCCCCCCACCACCCCCCACACCAGTCCAGCAACTAAGGGTACAAAAAAGTTCCCTTTTATGATTGATTTTTCAAAAATCAATGGCTCTCTTGTCCCAGCCTAAGGACAGCGCAGGGAGCAGGAGTCCCTTCTTAGGAAGGCCCCGACAGGGAAAGGTGTGTAAATTGCACCAGGCTTTATGAAAGGCAATGGATTCAGCCCAAGTCACAAGGTTCAGCAGCTCACTTAATGAGGTTATTCCAACTTGGAGGCCAATTGGAAAAGCAATTACAGACCATTACAGTCCCATTGCTGGCTCTTCGGCCGCCAGCCTCAGCCCGTCTCTCTATCACCCCGGCCCTCCTCTGCAGTTCCACATGGAGCCCATGAGGAGAGGCAGGGGGCTGGATCCAGGCAGACTGCAGGAGTTCCCAAGAAAGTCAGAGAGGAGTTCTCCCCTTACTCAGTGATTGTTTGAACAAACAGCTCCTAGAGGGGAGGGGATTCACACTCACCACGTCCCTCCACATGCCAGGCACTGAGAAATGTTTTTGCAGGCATTGTCTCATTTAACCTCCATTAGCTAATATTTAGTCCCTGTGACTAACTAATATTAGTTATGAACGCTGAAGACTTGATAGTGTGTGTTGTTCCTTCTCCCTCCACATTTGCAGACATCACTAATAGATCACAGCATGCGTTCCTGCTGAACCCGAACTGGGTCTCGGAATTTTCAATAAAGCAGGGAGGGTCTGCTGCTTCAGCACCTGTGGCCCAGTCTGCAGAGCTCACTCTCCCAGGAAGAGTTCCATTTTCCTAATGAAGAAGCCGATGCTGGGAGAGGGTAAGCAACCGCCATGTGGGGAAGTGGTGCAGCCAGAACTCCAACCCAGACTTCGAACTCCAAAGTTTACCCCAGTACCAGGCATCCCGATGTCACGCTTTCTCTCATCTCCACGCCCCTGTACGTGCTGTCTCTCTGCCAGCTGGGCTAATTCCTAATCATCCTTCAGGACCCAGTTATGGGTCACTTGCCACCTTTGTGAAGCAGCCATTACTACCTCCACCCAACCCCCTGAGAGTTAGGTCTTCCTTTTTCTCTGTTCCTCTACCAGCCTGGGCACACTTCCATTATCCCACAAAAAACCCTTTATTGTAAGGTTTTGTTTCTTATCTGTGCAACAGGATGATGCTGTGAAGCATTAACAGACGTATTTTTTTGCTCCAGGTATTTAGTGTTACTCCCGCCTTCCCACACCCCCACTGAGGGGTCAGCAGGGCCCGGGCATCCTGTACCAACTGCCCTTGAGGTACGGCTACTGTGGCAGCAACGCCGCGTAATTGAGTCAACGGCCAGCTTCTGGATTTCATCACAGACTCTTGAAATCAACAAGACACTAACTTTGAAGGAAAAGGCCCTTAGACTGTCAAGAGCACATGGCCGGGCTTAAATAACAGACAAAGATGCTCTATCAAGGTCATTTTTCTCTGCCTGTCCATGAGCTGGAGGAGGAGAGACTCGGAGAGGAGAGCAAGAGAATGAGATGCTGGGGAGCACTCTGGGGAGGCCGGAGGGAAGCTATGTTTGCTTCCAGGGTGGGGATGGTTGCCTGGGAAAGTGGGCAAGATGCTTGGGTTCCTCCACATTGCTCCAGCCTGGGTGGCAGAGAGGGGAGCGATGGAGCCTGGGCAGAGAGGGCTGAGCCAGCCTGCTCAGGACTCCTGGGGCCCAGGGAGGCTCAGGAGAGCATCAGAAATTCCGTGTGCCCCCAGAGGAATGCAGAAATGGCTGAGAGAGAGAGAGCTCCTATGAGACACTGTGAGAGTGAAATGTGGATGGTCTAACTGAATTAGATTTACCCATCAGACTTAGAACAGATTCCCTTTCCTTGGGACCCTCAGGGTTTTCCACCTGGGCCTTTCTGAAGCCACTGTGCTCCTCCTTCAGACCGCACCTCTGACCTGGGGCAGGTCTCCTTAGTAGGACTGGTGGGGCTTCCCAGGGCCTTCTCACCCCCCCGAGCTCCAGCCTCCTTAGTAGGACTGGTGGGGCTTCCCAGGGCCTTCTCACCCCCCCGAGCTCCAGCCTCCAGGACTCAGAAGGTGGAGGGGGTTTCTCATGTGCCCTGTTCATTCTCTGATGTGCTGCTGATGTCCTGGTCTGGTACCAGGGGCAATAACATCCTTGATGAGCACCTCTGGAGGTCTGGCAGCTTGGGGAGCCTTCATAAGACAATGGCTGTTGGATGGTCCTAGAAAAGCCTGTAGAAATTGGATTGGTAGAGACGTAGGAGAGGGGTGTGAAGATCCCAAAGGTAGATAGCAAAGTGCCCAGACTGGGGATGTTAGTGACGTTCACCAGGATGGAAGGAACTTACATTTCCTCAAAGGAGACATCAGCCTGAGCTACTCGGTTGCAAGTTCTGTCTTAGCAAAACTGGGGTGACATCCATTGATCAAAAATGGTCCTCAACCCCACTCCCTGAAAAAAAACAAAACCCAACCCCAGAGTGCCAACATTAAGCCAGGTTTATAAAAAAGGGAGTGTTTTCTTTGCTAGTGATGGGGTGAAAGGTGATTTGACACTTGACATTGATATGCTTCATATTTTATGTTTTCAAGAGTAATCTTTGCCTGAGAACAGCTGCTTTGCTCTAGGGCCACAACTTTCTGTGAACCCATTGGTTTCGTAAGGTTGAGTGGGTGGTAGAGGACAGTGGAGGGAGAAGGATGGCGGTCTCTGCGAGGGCATTCTGTTGGCCTCCCTGATTCCTAGTTCTAGCCTCACCTCTGGCTCAGATATGGGTGGACTCACAGAACACACTCAAGGGGGATTGTGGCTGCTAAAGAGTGGGTACTTGAGTGGGGAAATTAGAATTTTCAGTCTCTGAGTCCAGACTCTTCTCTCTTTCCTCTACCCAGGGGTCAGAGGGCAGTGGGATGGGAGTTTCACCCCCATCGCTGCTCCACTCCTTCTTCCCGTGAGATACTGCCTTTTAAGGCCCTGAGACTATGATCCCTACAACCCCATCACACACCCAGCTTCCCTCATGGGAGGTAAAGAAGACATAAAACATAGGCAGTAGTACTTCCAGCATGACTAAAATGACATTTTACACAACAGTGTGTGTGTGTGGGTGGGTGGGTGCATGTACACACATGTTATGTTGGGAAAGAGCCAGAGATCTAAAACTCCCAATTTGGGGTTTGAGTCCTTAGGGCTGTTAAGCAAATGTGAGCCAGCCATGCATCATTACAAGCAGTATCTAATTTATTGATCGAATCACCATAAATGTCAGCTAACAATGGTGCCATAAAATAATGTCCCTATAAAAGACCTGGAAGGCTTCTCTTGTGGGAATAAGGGCAGAGCAGTGCTGTTACCTGCGACGTGCAGATGGGAAGAGGGTTAATGAATTCTACAACCTGCTGACTAAGCCAAGGTGGGTGTGAACCCGTGAACTCTATTCAATTGTCCTTTGGGATTCTGCATGTGGGTAGCACCCGTGTGTAGGTATGTGCGTGCATAGCCACTCATGATCTTCTGGATGTGCACCTGTATAGGAATCTATGGGATCCATGAACAGATATGTGTGTACGTGCATTACACCATGTGAGTCTGGGCTAGTGTCTACACACTGATGTGAACGTGTACCCTGTGCTCCTTGAGGGCAGAGTCTGTGCTGTCTTTATCTACAGGCCCCAATGGCTAGCTCATAGATGTTTTGTAAATGTCAACCAAAATGGAAAAGAAGTCCACGGGTCTGTGAGTCTCTGAGGTGAGCTTTGTTATGTGTCAGATTAAGAGCTGGTGTGAGGGCCATGCCTAGGTCATTGGGGCATGACAGGGTAGGTGTGCTGTGGGCAAGTGAGTTTCTCAGAGAAGGTTTTTGCAGGAGTGTGAGTTGTATTCCCAGAGACACTGGCCATTCAGGCCTTGCTTCCTCTAACTTCCTCAGCTCCCCACAATGGGGTCCACAGAGGCCCCCCCAGCCCTAACAGGCTCCCTCCCTGCCCAGGTCCTGACTTTCCCTGGAACCTGGCCGAGGCAGAGGCACCCTATGGAGAATCAGCCTCTGAGCATGCTCCGGCTGGTCCAATCTGGGGCATGGTCCCTGCAGGCTGCTGCTGGACATCACCTGTTCCCTGAGTTTCCACCCTCCAGCATTGCTCATGAAGTTCCTGGATTGTGACACCTTAGCCTGAACCTGTTCTAGCCCACCCAGCCATATGTCCTGGCTCCCTTGTTTCTGGTTCCTGAAAAGCTCTTGACTCCACCTGCCCGTTTTTGGAAAATCCAAATTCCTCTGACCCACCTGTCATTCTTTGGACAACCTTGACCGCTGCTGCCTGGAGAGCTTCTGCCCCAGCCCTGATGTCACTGCCCAGCTCACCTAATGACACCAACATCATGTTAACCTGCATTCCTTAGCAATAACTTGGTGTCAGCTCATTACTGCTTCTCAAATTAATTGATTTGTCTCAGTTTCCTCTCTTTCCTGTCCTTGCTCTACAGCTCCACAGAGAGATGGAACACTAGAGCTGGAACTGTTCCAAGAAAGCAGCTATTCCAACCCTCCCATTCACAGATGGGGAAACTGAGGCCCAGAAGGAGGAAGTGACACTGGTCTATTGAAAAATTTATTCCATAGAATTTGTACTGACAGCTTATGAAGTGCCACATCCAGGGCTAGGCTCAGAGTCCGTGGGGAGGATAGACATGGAGGTGGGCCATTACAGTCCAGGGTGATTGATGTTATTTCACAGGATGTTAAGCACAGGGGTGTGGGGACAGACTGGAGGAGTCCTACACAGATGGAGGAGATGAGGGAGGGCTTCCAAAGCAGGTGACAGGTGAATTGTTTCCTGAGTAGGAGCTCACCAAGTGAGGGGGATGAGGGAGTTTGGACAGATGGAGAAGCTTCTAATCTAATGCATTACTAATGGCTCCTTCCCAGGGCACCTGCTTCTCATTCTTAACATTCCAAAAAGAAGGAGGTGAAGAGGAGTGGAGGGAAAAAGGGGATGAATAATAAAACTATGAAGGCATGAATGAGTGAATGATTGCAGCCCCCATTACTAGTGTCCATCATCTGCTGCTGTATCATATGTGCTGGCTCATTTCATCCTGACCATATTATCATTACTCTCATTCGACAGAGGAGGCAATGGAAGCTAAGAGAGACTGAGTAATTTCTCACGTCATGTAGATGGAGGGAAGCAGAATTCAAACCCAGCTCTGCCCGGCTCTGCAACTGGCTTTTCCACTGCGTCCTGCCGTCACCTTGTCACCAGCCATAGACTCTAACCTGCTTCTCTTGTCTTGCCTAAACTCGAACCTTTTGTGTTTGGCCTAATTCTCTTGTCTTCCTGAAAGGTGCAGATGTGCCTTCTCTAATAACTTTAGAGTCTTGAGCTTATGCATTTCAGCTATGTTCCAGGAAGAAACTCTAAAAGACAACTACCCTGGACCCAACTGCTCTGAACTGGACCAGACTGGCCCAGACTGCAACCACAGAATGACACCTACACAGATAGGCTGCGAGCTGTACTAAAGTAACCTGCCCTCATTAACATCGTAAATTCTCCTCCTCTGGGAGGGGCGCAGCAGCCATTTTTAGATCATGCCATGTATGTAGAAAGCATGATTTCAAACCACGCATGTACAAGCTTATGCTCACCTCTACGTGATGATGTAACTTCCCCTTTGAATATTCATTCCCTACCCCCCCCCCCAAAATTACCCACCTCTCCATGCTCAGGGAGCCATAGCTTTGTGAAATTATTCCTGAAGATCTCCATGTTCTTTACTGCATGCCACAAATAAAATTTCTGCTTCGTGTGACAACTACTTCTGGTGTAGGTTGATTTAACTCACCAAGAAAGGGACTCACATTTGGTCCGGGAACAAACTCTTGCCAACCGACTTCAGACATCAGGTGAGAAAAGTCAAAGGGTAGTGTTTCTTTGACCCTCCCCTCTTACTAGTGAAAGGGAGGGTGGTCCTATCCCACACCCACCTGCCACAGAGAGGGGAGTACCCTCCCTCCTGCCCTCCTTCCTGCAGCAGAGGTAACACCCTCTCATCTGCCTAAATCCATGTCAGTGAATCAAATGGGTCTCTGCCAGTAAGCATATTAATGAGGCCTTTACCAGTCCCCGAATCTGCTGAATCTTCATCTTCACTGGAAGTCAAATAAAGTTGGATTTTTAATTCACCTCGCAGAGTCATAAAGCAAACCAGTCATTGCAGCTAATGCTCAAATTTTGTCTCTTTCCAGCCTCTGCAGCCTGCCTGCCCTGGCAGCAGGCTCTGCTGAACTGACCCCGACCCTGACCCTGACCCTGACCTGCAGCTTCACTGCCCCCACCTCCAGAGCAGCAGTGCTCAGCTCAGCTGCACCCCGGAATCACCTGGGGAAGCTAACAACACCGATGCCCAGGTTCTGCCCCGGAGGGTCTGATGTCCTCGGACTCTGGTCATAGAGATTCTCAGAAGTTCGCCAGGTGATGTGAGCAGCAGGGGCTGAGAACTACTTGCTCAGGATGCATCCCTTCCTAAGGCACTTGGGATGGAAACAGCCTCATGCTCTGAGACTTACTTTTGATGCTGGACCGCCCTGACCTGTGCTTCTGTTTTGAAAATGAATCTTCTGTTTTGTTGTTTGGGGGGTTTCTCTACTGCCCCTGACTCTCTAGAGCTGAGGCCTGCCTTGTTTCCACCATGCTCCTTTCCTCTGCGGACAGATGGGCTGAGTTCCGTGTAACCAGAGTGTTCACAGACGTTTTGGTGCTGCCTTCTGCTGAGTCCTGGATTTCCATCTATCAGGACACCCCCGTGCCATCCTGGGGGCAGGTGTCAGGAAAGGGAAACGGTGCCCATTCGGGAGGCAGGAAAGCCTTGGTTCCAGTTCTAGTCTGGATACTCACTGGCTATGTAGCCTCCCAAGAGTCAGTTTTCTTACCTGTCAAATGGTTGCTACAGTTATTTATCTTTGTGCAATAAACCAACTCCAAACTGAGTGCTTAAAACAATATTTATTTTGCTTAAGAATCCACAATTTGGGCAGGGCTCAGTAGGGACAGCTCATCTCTGCTCTACTCAGCGGTCACCTGGGGGCAGCTTGAAGGCTGGGGCTGGAGCCAGCTGAAGCCTCGTCCACCCATACGTCTGGCACCTGGGCTGGGAAGACTCGAACAGCCAGGGCCGGGCTCTGGGGCTCCTCGGGCATCTCTCTCTATCTCTATGTGGTCTCTCCACGTGGTCTGCCCAGCATGTGGCTCCTGATTAACCAGATTTTTCATGTGTTGACTCAGAGCTCCCAAGGCTTGTGTCCAAGAGAGAGCCAGGTGAAGCCCCATCTTTCTTGACCCAGCCTCAGAAATCACACGGCATCTCTTCCACTTCATTCTCTTCATCAAGTCAATCACCAGGGTACCCCTAGATTCAAGGGGTGAGGAAATAGAATCCTCCTCTTGATGGGAGCATAGCCAGGTTTGGGAAGAGCAGGTAGGAGTGGAAATTATTGTTGCAGCCACTTCGGGAAAATACAGTCTTTCACAGTGGGAACAGTAATACTCTACTATAAAATAAACTTATTTTGGTGATTAAAAAATGCATCCTAAACCCGTCATCTAAACTAACCAGCGTTATCAATAAGCCCTGTGCATTCATCATCTCACTTAAACCATACAGCACCTCTGTGAATAGGGATTTTTCTCCTTATTCCACAGAAGTAAGAACTGTGGTTCAGAGGGGTCAGGGGCCAGCCCAGGGTACCCACAGTAGGTGACAGGTTTGGATTTGAAGACTGTGTGGCTCCAGAGCAAAGGTTCTCAACCAGCAGTGATTTTGTCTCCCAGGGGACATTTGACAATTTCTAGAGACATTTTTTTGCTGTCACAACTTGGGGAGGGGGTGCCACTGTCATCTAGTGGAGAGAGGCCAGATGCTGCTAAGTATCCTAGAAGGCACAGGACAGTCCCCCAACCCACAACAAGGAACTGTCCCCCTAAAATGTCAACAGTGCCATGGTTGAGAAACCCCGCTCTGGGGATGATGTTCTTAATCACTACCTTATTACAGGCATTCTTCATGTTAGTTCCTGCCCCGCTTCCCCTGATGCCCTCTGCCGTTCCAGCTTCTTTCTAGACCAGCCCTTGGCTGGTGTTCATTCTACTAGACTTGGAATTATTTATAGCACCTAAAATAGGGCATGCCCTCCAAGGCCCTGTTTTGCTCATTGGGGTTGAATCCAGGTCTAGGTGGTGGGTGGTCTCAGGCTGCCTCATCACTGGGAGTCTACTGGGCCAGGCTCAGCTGTGCTGCAAGACAAAGCATCATGTTGGTGGTATGGGAGCCTGTTAGGTCAGGAGACACATACAAGTTAAGAAAAAACCAGGGAAAATGCTGTTTGGAGCCTGTGGCCCAAGTGTTAGCTTTCCCAAGAGCTCCTCACGGAGGAAGCGGGAGATATGCCTCCAGTTCCAGGAAGGAAGGAGGCCTGGAGCTGGGCACTGCGTGCTTTCACATGTGCATCGATATGCGTACAAGTTAGTCAGCGGCCAGATATTTTTTAAAGCAGTGCAAGTTAACCTTTAGCTTAAAGATATGCTTTTGCCACCCTCTCCTCCTCTCAACTGCTCCTGGGCAAGCTGCCTAATGAACACAGCTCAGATCCATTAGAGGCTGGGCAGACGCGGGGTCCAGCATGAAGTCAGCCTCCGAAGGCTTTTAAGAGGAGCTAGGAAACTGTGACAATGGGAGAGGAGATGCATTCATTCCAAGACAATAATTACATTCATGCTCTTTACTGAGAACTCCATTAATTCTGGATGTGGTCAAGGCCTGGTATGCCGAGGGCACCCTCTGGAATTAAGTCTTCTTCTAACGTGGCCACAACCATGACAGGTGGAATTAAATGCAAGATCAGGCATCAACACAGTTTGGGAAATTCTAATGCTGGGACTGTGGCCTTGGCCATGCCGAGGGAGAGCAGAGTTCTAACAGTACATCAGTATTGAAGTCAAACTAACCTGGCTTTGAATTCCAGGCCTGACACTTACCTGCTGTGTGACCTTGAGCAACGCACTTGACCTGTCTGAGTAACAAAAGCATTAAATGCAATGACATTCCTATTACTATTCTTAATCCAGTTCTGCAGAAGCTGCAAATCTGATCTGGAAAGAGAAACCACTGGAGCTCCTAGCATTGGGATTTGGAAATCTGTACGTCATCTGAGGTTCAGAGTCCTTGCCTCTGATCTTTCTTTGCTGGTTACTCTCCAGGGGCTGCAAATCTGAGACCCTCCTGGGGGCCATGGTCAATGGTATAGACCTGAGCTGTCCAGTGTGGTAGCCACTGGCCACATGTGGCTATTGAGAACCTGAAATACGGTTGATGTCACTGAGTTTTAAGTTTTATCTAATTTTAATTAATTTACATTGAAATTTAAAAACTGTTACTAGATTCAGTTACTGGAAGAATTTTAAATATGTCTGGAACAAGTCGATATGTAAACCTAGTTTTTCAGCCGTGACTTTTTTAAAATCTAAATTCAGATCAAGTATCTCCACTGAAAACTGAGATGAGCTGCAAGTATTAAAACACACCAGATTTTAAAGACTTGGTACAAAAAAAGAATATAAACTATCTCATTAGTAATTTTTTATATTGATCACATGTTGAAATTGATTACATATTGAAATATTTGGGATATTTTGGGTTAAATAAAATATATTATTAAAAGTAATTTCATATGTTTCTTTTTATGTCATTTAAATGTAGCTATTAGAAAATGTAAAATTACACATGTGGCTGCATTATATTTCTATTGGCCAGCACTGATGTAGACCACCCAGACAGCTTTAAATCTAGACCCCAGCTGCCTCCAATCTAGGTACAAACAGCTCTGCCTGGAGTTCCACACTGGGGTTTAAAGCCAAGGCTTCCGATGAATAAAGCACGTGCTTTCGCTGACTCCATTCCCGTGCCTCTGTGTATATATTTCCTTTGAGGACCTCGTGGGAAGGTATAACGGGGTGGGTCGTAGTGGGATTTGGATGGTTCTGGATCTCTTAGTCAAATGCCAGTTTAATATCCGCCCTTTAAAAGTTCTCCATCCTCTTGTGCATGTTGCTGTCCCTTTACTGTCTGTGTTTCTATCCTCCCGCTGTCCCACCTCTTAGATATCTTTGATATCACTCAGATATCTAGCTCGATTCATTACTGCCTGCAGAGAAAAGGAGTTCTCCATCCTACTAGTGCAGAATATATCTCCTCCACATTATACAGGGAGCCTTCTCATCCAAGTAGTGCCAGATCTGGAGACCCCATCTTTCTGCAGTTGACTCCTACCTATCAGCTTTTTACAGAGTTAAGGCTCGGCTTATCTCAATCTAGGCCTTCAGGGCCGAGGTGTCCAGATAGGCCTGGGAAGCTGTGTTTAGGCCTGAGCACATGGCCATTCCCAGTAAAAGCCTGTGCAACCAATGAAAAGGGCCAGCAGCAGGTGCTGCTGCAAGTCCAAGAAATAGCAGAACAGCCAGGCTTGGGTCCCAAGACTAATTTGTACAAGGCTTTGTGATATTTAACCAGACATGGAAGGAGATTAAGGTTTCCCCCATTTGTCCCCAAGTCAGGTCTGAAACATACCCATCAGCAAACTCATTTCCTCCTCAGGATTATTGGCAACTATTTTGCTTGTTTACTGAATAGCAATGGCAGCCTGATTGGATTCATGCATGTTCTTCATCTACAGGAGAAAGATCCTTTGGGGTCACTAATCCAACCACTGCATTGCTCAGTGGGGGGACCTGAAGCCTGCGAGTACAGAGTGAGCCCCTTTCAGCTCTGAAGTTGTGAGACACTATGGTAATAGTCTTCTGATTTAGCTAGGAAGGTGGTGCAATGTGGAGGACACAGCAGAGTATTTAGAGAGAGAGATGGCTGGGCTGGAATCCTGGCTTGACCACTTATTGGCCATGTGTTTCTGACCAAGACACCTTGACTGTCCAAGCCTCAGTTTCATCCTCTGTAATTATGGGTTGTATCCATACCAATCCAGAAATGATACTACCCATTTCCTGGATTTGTTTGCAAGAACACAGAACTTGACATACAGCAAATGCTCAATAAGTGGTACTCAATCCTCTGAGCTACTGTTAGAATGTCCAGCATGTGTGTTAGCGACTGCCTTCTGAGTTCCTGAGAAATTAAAAATGTGTGAACTCCCCAGCATCTTTTGCTTTATTTCAATAGATCATTGAAGCAAATCCTTCCAGATTCCTTACCCTTTTCTATTTCTAATATCCTTAGTCAGTGAAGGCAACTGAACCCCAGTTTTAAGGTTATTCCTTGGATTTTTGAGAGGAGAGGAGACAAACCCCAAGTCCTGAATTGATCAATGTTCACTCTTGCTCTGACGCTCATCCTCACTAACTTTAGGCAGGAAGAAGCAGACACGACAGATATGATGCTCAGGTGGGGTACCGTTAAGCCAACCATGGCCTGGGATGTGGAGATGAGTGGGCATTAGTTCTCCACAGGTTTACTCAAAGTTGGGGAAATTCTAAACACCATCCCCTGGATCATGTCAGCAAAGATGTCATTTTCCTAAAACTTCAGGGATCACTCTGTTGCAAGTGGCATGGCTAAATGTGGAGAACTGCTCAGAAAATTTCGTTTTAGATTTTCAACCATGAAATCATCAAATGGGCACTCGCTGGGAAAGTTTGAGCTTGTTTTTTTAATCTTTGATGCTCACCTCAGTTGAGAAGCATCCTCGTGTAGAGAGTCTGCAAAGTGTGGACAGGAGATTCCAGTTCAATTCCAAAATCTACCAGTGACTTTGGAGAGATGTTGGCTAGACATCCTAGAGACGTGAGAAGGGAACTAACATTATTGATCCTTTTACCCTGCACCCTGCACCCAGTTGCAGGGGCTTTAGGAGTCCTGCTTCTCATCAAGGCTGCAGGGTTAACTAATTTGCCCAATGACACAAGGCTAGTAAATGGCCTAACCAGGAAAGGATTTGAACCCAAGTCTCCCAGCCCGTGAAGCCCATGCCCATTCCACCACGTCATGCCACATCTCTAGAAGGCAAAGTCTGGAAGGACCTAGACAAATGACCACGGGAGTTCGTGGGCTCAGGGAAGGTTTAAAAGCAAAGTCAAGGTAAGTTTGGAAGCAGATGTGTATCTGGAGTCCAGATTCAGATGCGTGCCCCAGAGAGCCGAGCCCACCTCTCACCCTCCATGCCGTCATAGACTGTCAGCGTGTCTCAGCCTGCAGCCACATCCACGAGTGACAGGCTGGGCAGCAGCCTGCTTCGTCTGCCTGTGCGGGTGTCAGTGTCTCTTCTCTGATCAGCATTGGCCACACTTCTTGAACCACTTTCAGTGGTTCATTTATATGCTCTTTCTGTTCTTTCATTCACCCAACTTTTCACCTTTAATTGCAGGCACTGGACTATAGAGATAAACAACCCATAGTCCCAGGCCTCTTTTGGGTTGGGTAGAAGCAGATCTTCTAGACACTCAATCCACTGTTCTTTCCAGGCTTCAGCACTTGGAGTTTTCCCATTGGCTGTTGAGGATGCTGTCACTGCTCTAACTACCCCATGCCGTCAGTCCTCTTCTAGGTCCTTTCTGTTGGTGTATTTGGTCTCTGACCTGTTGCAGCTGCCCTGATATTTACATTGTATGAAGGTGTCATTCTTCTCCAGGTCTGCCTTCTCCCACTGTCCCCAAAACCAGCTGCAGGAGGCTGAAATTAAGGTGAGTGCGTTGTTACAAATCTGGGAAGTTGGTTAGACAGGAGGACATGGCCCAGATGAGTGATACAAAAGACAGAGAAGACATGGAGATTGTGAGGAAATGGATCATCCCTAGATGGGAGAGAGGTTGGGGGGATAGGATTTCTCAAACTGGAGGTCTCACAACTCGAAACAGACTACCTGAGACAAGGGGTACTATTTTGGGCCCTGAATGCCCAGGTGGGCCTACATACTAAGGTTGGGGGCATTTTCTGAGATAGGTGTCAGCATGTCTTTCAATTTGGGGCCAAGGACTATAGAGAAGAATGTCTGAAAGATACACTGTGAAGAAAGAAATTGAAGAGAAGGCTTCCCATGACCATCTCACACAGATATCAGCAGTTATATAGTTTTGTTTGTTTGAAAAAAGGCAGTATAGCAGTCTGAGCATGGGCTATTCAGTCAGATTCAAATCTCAATTCTGCCACTTACTTGCTATTTGCCATTGGACAAATCACATAACCTTCTTGAGCCTCTGTTTCTCCACTAGCAGATGAAGATAATAATGACACTGATGGGGCCGACTCCATGGCCTAGTGGTTAAGTTTGGCGAGCTGTGCTTCAGCAGCCCAGGTTCGGTTCCTGGGCATGGACCTACACCACTTGTCAGTGGCCATGCTGTGGCAGCAACCCACATACAAAATAGAGGAAGATGGGCATGGATGTTACCTCAGGGCGAATCTTCCTTAGCAAAAATAATAACAGTAATGACACTGACCTCATGGGGTTGGACCGCATGGAATAAGATGATAGATACAGAAGGATGAACACAATGCCCAGCACATAGTGAGTCCTCAATAAACACTGGCTACTGTCATGATGTGATTCTGGAACTTAGCTAAATTTGCCATATGTTCTATTTTTTGTCATTGTCCCTCTGCATCTCTTGCTTCCTTCCCTGTAAAGTGTGGCAGTGTAACCCACACAATAAGAAAGGCCCTAGTCTTGTCTCCAGAGGCAGTAAGGTGGAGAAATCAATGTGTCCGACTGAGCAGGGAAGATGGGGTGAAAGGATCCCAAAGCAATGGGGTGGATTTGGGAAGAGTTACCCTAAAAGGAAGCGATCCTGGGTATACTGGATGGAAGAGAGAAGACACTTGGGATCCCCTCTGAGCCAGAAAAGAAGTCTTATGGGCCTAAGCATTGTTCCCTCCCTAAAGAGGGCCCTGGCTGAGGCAGCTGCACATCCTGACCAGGAAGTCCCTTGAGTTTCCTACAGAACTTCACACACATGCCACACTATTTCTAGCCTGCACCATAGTTGATAGGGCAGGGGAAAGCTCTGCCCTCCTCTAGAAGATTCTCAACTTGCTACGTCTGGCAGTTCACCATTACTTACCCTCACTTTACATCAGTTTCATAATCTCATAATGGGTTTTTGTGAGATTCACAAGCATTTAAAGACCTCAAAAAGGTAAAAAGCTAGGGTGCCTTTAAGATTCTCAAATTGAAGAAGGAAGGAATCACAAAAGAAAATTCCTGGCTACTATTCTGTCCCTAAAAGCAGCTGCATCTAAATTTACCAACAAAATGTTTGTCATCTTGCAGATGTACTGTATTCCTTTAAATAAAAGCTTTCTAAAGTAAATTTCAGTTGCTTTCACCACTTCAATAACAGATATATCTAATTAAATACTCGAAAGTCCATTTAATTTTTAATTCGGGAAGTCATTCATGATAGAGTCAATTTAAACAATTCAGGAGAAACCTCAAACTCCAATGAAATTCCATTAGCTATGTGGATACTTTAATGGCACATTTAGCTAATGTTGAATTATGAAGGTCCCTGTAGAGGTACCTATGCAGTCTATCAATTCCCTTTTGGGGAATCTAAGCTTTTAGCTTTTAATGATCAGTTCAGTTGATCAGATTGATACAATGCAGCTATCAAGGTTAGCTTTTATAGTTCACTCCTCAGACGAAGAATATTCCTCTGGCCTTCCCTTGAAATTCAGTGGTCCTGTAGGGCTTACGTAAGTGTGACTCCTCTTAGAACCTCCCTGTGAGTTCATATATTTTCCACCTTCATGGTATGTGATGGGGGCCACAGAGACATCTCTGGGAGTGAGGCATGATTGGGAGCTGCTTCTAGTCTGTTTCTAAAATCAGGGCTATAGCATTGGTCTCCAACTATTTGTCCACCAACCATAGGCAGTGTCCAGTGACCTCAGCTTGGATTTCTTCACAAGGGTCCCTTTCCCTTTAACAGAGATAGATGCATGGGACTGGAGGAATGTGGGGATCACTTGGCTCCATGCCTTCGCCCCATAATTGAGGAAACAGGCTCAGAGAGAGCAGTTGTCTTTCCCAATGTTACAGATCTAACTAGGCGGATAGGAAGGACTGAAGCACAGGTGTCCCACTTTTCTTCAAGTGCTGTTTCCACCTTATTACTGCCATGTTCCTAAGCACCAAGGACAGTGCACACTGGACTAGCCCTCAACAATATGATTTTCATGTTCTATGGGTAGAGTGTGAGATGGATTGGGTGGAAAAGCAGAGAAATCACTAAAAGGAAAAGTCTACCCTCAAGGATCTCTGTGAAAACCTAATGGAGAAGCAGAACAAATACACTTGGAGCAATCAGGAGAACATCACAAGACAATATAGAATTAGGTACTAAATTGTGCGGCACAGAGAATGGAGCAAGCTTTGTGTATTGCGGGAGCCTGGAAGTCTTTGTGGAGGGGCTGGGCACACAGGTGGCTTTGGATGCCGACAGTGTGTGGATTATCAAAGGGATGGGAGTCTTTTCTACGTGTTGGACATAGCTTGACCATTTAATGTGGCTCTGGAGTCACAGAGCTTTGACAAACTTACTGAAACTCTGCAAGTCTCAGTTTCCCTATCTATAAAATGGGAATAAAATGCTATTACTGGGTGTGAGTTTGCCTAAAAGGAAATAATTACAACTGGAGGAGCTAAACTGAGCTCCTTGCATAAGGAATATAGAACAGGGAGTCAATGACTGCATGTTTTGCTAGTATTTACTTTACTTTAGTCGCACAGGACTAGGTCCTGTTGCAGCCCAAACACCCTTATCTCTTAAGCAAGAACCACCACATGACAACTTACTACAGACTTCTTTTTGTCTGAGGATATTTAGTCCTCACCTATCCCCTGGTCTATATATATGGTTATGTAACTTTGGTATGCCTTTGATCCACTGAGGCTCACCTTAGGAGGAAGGGTGGGGGATTTCAATTATATCATCGGTGCCACAATATGAAAAGAGCTCAATCCATCCAGAAACCTTTTAGGGCTCATGGGCAGGTGCTGTACTATGACTGCAATGCATAAGGAAGGTTATTGGACGAGACCTCCAAGGAGAAGAAAGTATGAATAACTCATGGAGGCTGCCTGGCAGCCTCAGTACTTCCTTCTCTCCTGATGCCTCTTAGCATGGGATGTGAATGTGGAGGTGAACTTGGCGTGAACTATGAAATGATGCCATGAGCGGGCATAAACTGCAAATGGAGGGTGAAACATTATAGTGCCATTTATATATGCATTGGTGAAATATATTTTTTCAGTCCCGCTTGCGATGTTTCATGGCCCACTCCCATGACTAAGTGAACACATGCAGATAACAAAGATTCTAACATTCAGACCAGTCTCGGTCTTCTCATAACTCAGGGCTCCTAAAGGGCATTGGCTACTAAAAATAAGGGAAAAGGATTCTGGTAGAAGAAGTACCCACTTTTAGGGTCATTATGATGGCTAAATGAAATGGGGATATAAAGAGTCTGTCTCAGAGCCTGGAATATGGTGGGGATGTAAAAAATGGGCATTGCCTTCCCTGGACTGTAGTTTTCTGAGATGCGAGTGACTGCTTAAAACCAGGATGAACTACAGCAACCACAAGTTTCCATTGATAATTTGACCCTGCCTGTGACTTTATGGCTATGCATTGAAGCCAAGGGCCTTCCCTGAGAAAGAGACCCCACATAGTCAAGGAAAGAATGGGGTTTGAGGCTGAGGAGAGAGTTGATTAGATCCACTCTCAGTTATTAAATGAAGAATCAGAAAGGTCTGAGTTCCCTGCAAATCATGTAAGAAATGGAGTCAGGGACATGGAAAATGAGTCCATTACAGGATTCTGGAAACTCTGTCTCTTTTCCTGGTCAGCTCAGGTTTTTGCTGTCTGTGTTCTCATTGTGAACAATAGAAAAAAAAATCCCTAATAAGAAGGTCTCCTTTGTTTATTTTCAGAGACAGTATGGATGGGGATATACCTGATATTGCTTTGCCCTATACTGACTTACAATCAACTGGAGGAGAGAGACTCCAAGAGTAGAAGTAACAACCACACAGTGGAGAGAAAGAGGCTTGAATCTCTGGGGTTTTGGGGAAGACAGGAGAAGAATGTTGTATGGTTGCTTCAAGGCAGGACTTCATGTTAAATATGTTTACTCAGAAGCTGTCTGTTGAATTTTTATATCTACATAAACACAATCATTTTAGAATTAGAGGATATCATATAGCATCTAACTTTCAACCCAAAGCAGAAATATTTCCTCTAGAATCACTGAAAGGGAGGGAGATTCTGCTTAAGGATATCCAAAAAAGAGGATTTCAGCATGTTCATAGGCAGCTCTTTCTATAACTATTTTTATTCTATCCCACTTGTTAAAAAGCTCTTCCTTGTATTAAGCTGAAATCTTACCTCCTCAGATTTTACCTTGGCTTGTAGCTAAGGTCTACTACCACATGATGGCTTGCCCAGACTTATAAATCTTCTGCCTTGTCATTTCATTAGTTACTTCTTACAATTGCTTCTCTTGAGTCTTACTTTGGGGGAAGAGGAGGCGAAGTAGCCCTCTTTCCCAGGCATCAACTTCCTGTCCTCCCTTTGCCCTTTTTCTTGTCAAAATAAAACAAGGCCCTTCACTTGTTCTTGGCATGAGTATGATGGGGAGATGAGTCCCAGTTGGGCCTGAAAGCCATCATGTGGACCTCCCATTTCAAACAGCTAAGCATCTGGTATGATTATATTTTCTTATAGCATCTCCCTCATGGTGTTATAAAACATATTTGCCTTTCAAAAGTAAGTGCTTAGGAATTTGGCTGTCCTTTTAAGAAAATATTGATGATACTGTATTTGCATTTGAGCATAAATTATGCTGCACCTCTTCTCATCCCTAGTCTGGAGTTTTGGGGACCTGCTCATTGCCCAGTGGATAATGGAGAACGTTTCCCCCACATGTGAGATGGAAATAGGTTGTGAAAACATTGCCTGAAGATCCTGCGTGGCCCTCTTGCGGATTCAGTATCTCCTCAAGCACTGGGGAAGTTCCACAACGTCCACAGAGCCCCTGCCTTGGTTTGGGTCTGGAGCTAAGCTCTGGGCCACCCTGAAGACCAGGACACACTCCCTTCTCTTAAGTCTTTCAGTCATTCCCCTTCCTTCTGAAATGAACACAGCTGAGTGGATGGGTAAAGTCATTATCTTTTTGATCTTTATTGACCCAAAGTGAAAAAGAGCTCTGGGAAAACTTTTGGTCAGAGAAATTTCCACTCCCCGATTTAATTCAGGAGCTGTCAGTGTTTATGCATATACGGGCACTTAGCTCCCTTTGCATCCTCATCAGATTCCTCCCCGCTGACGGCAGGCCTGTCTCTCCAAGGGATACAGATGTAATTATCCTTTTGCAAGAGCATGGCACATTGTCAGGATTTTGCTCTAGAAGAGAGAAAAGGCCCAGAAACAAGCTTGAAGAGGGGAGAGGGAGGAAAGGGAGGGAGCACAAGGGTCCCTGTTCTGTTGACTTCGAGCCCCTCCCCTTTGAGGCAGCTGCAAACCTTCCCACAAGTCCCTTCCCAGCCTCTTTTTCCTGCCCTTTCCCATTTTGCCCTCTCTTTGCTTGTCTCAAAAGCATTATTGTGGAAGAGAGGGGACGGAAGACATGGCAGTCCATTGTAACCAACAGAAAGGGGATAATTGCGGTTACGTCTTATCATTCACCTCAACTCTTCCCCAGATACCTGTCTCTAGCCTTAAGAGAGGAAGGAGGATCTACATGGTTGGTTAAGGGTTTTGTTCTTTCATTCTCCCTAGATGTAGAAATAACATAGTCAAGTTCTGACCTAGTTACACTAGCAAAATGATACCAAAATATAGCTGGTTTTATAAGTGGGGGAGAGGTGGATCCTCCACAATTCCTGACTTCTCACATCACCAAAGAAAGTCCAGGCATCCATAGAACCAGAGTCCTGAGTCTTTAACAGCAGGCAGGGGATCTCAGTATGCTAGTAACACGAAGCATAAGATTAAGCCCCTGGTAGACCAGAAAGCCTAATGAGATGCAGCCTTCTAGACAATAGCAGTTTGAGACATTGGAGTGCCCCATTGGCAGGGAGATGGAGACTGCAAATCAGTGGTTGAATTCAATCAAAATCACCCTTTATTTACACTCAGCTAAGGAGTTGGGAGCCAAGTAGTCAGCTGCTGCAAAGCCCCAAGTCCTTAGCAGCAGTGATATGTTACCATCCTCACCTATGTTACTGTTGAAAAGTGCTATGTTGGCATCTACTCATTCAAAAAAAAAAATCTAAAGATGACACTAAACATGTTTTTGCCACATGACCCAGTAACCCCATTTCTGAAATATATTTACTCCAGGTCAATATATATAAATATATTGCAGAGAATAGATTCCAAAATACATAGCCCAGAAATTCTTGTGTGTGTTCTTTGGAAGGCATGCTCAATATTTTCTTTGGAGTGTTGTTTGATTGTTATAGTGGGGAGTTAGAGCCAACATAGGCATCTATTGTTATATGGACAAGTAAAATATGGTAAATAGATATTAAGGAATATTGTGTAGTAGTTGGAAGAAACTAACATATATATAACATATGTCTCTACCTGTGTGTGTGTGTGTGTGTGTGTGCACAAGGCCTGGGTGTTGGAGCAGCAGGAACTCTGTATCCTGCTTCAAATGTCATGATAATGAAAAGTGCAAGAGAACCAGACCAGGACTGAGTCTTGGCCTTTTCTTTCTAAGATTTGGTTTTTTCATTTATAAAATGAAGATATCAGGACTGCTTCCCAGATTTATTGATGGTTTAAAAGAAACTATTCCATATAGACATGGTTAGGAAATTTGACTTGTTCACTACTCTCATATAAGCCATTTTCATTCTTGCTAAAATAGTACAGTCTGCTGTCAGTATCAGTCTCCATACTGTTCAAATCCCAACCACTACCCTTTTTCCTTCAAAGCACCATCTAGGTAGAGGGGACTTCATAGCGGAGCCAGGGCATAGTGTTTTAGTAGCTATCGGTGAAGAGCACGTTGTACCCACGAGAGCTCTGACCTTCCGACTCTGAACACCTTCTAGGCAAGGCCCCTTTTTATTTTATTTTATTATTTTTTAAAATTTATTTTGTGTATGTGTGTGTGTGTGTGTGAGGAAGACCAGCCCTGAGCTAACATCCGTTGCCAATCCTCCTCTTTTTTGCTGAGGAAGACTGGCCCTGGGCTAACATCCGTGCCCATCTTCCTCTGCTTTATATGGGACGCCGCCACGGCATGGCTGACAAGCAGTGCATCGATCCACGCCCAGGATCTGAACCCGCGAACCCCGGGCTGCCAAAGCCTGAACTAAACCGCTGTGGGCCCAGATAGCCCCACAAGGTCCCTTTTTAGATGAGTCTTCTTCCGTTGCAGATTTCCAGAAGCTCATTAAATAAGGTCCTGGCCCAGGTATTTGTTATTGACGGTTTCTGTTTAGGCAGTTCCTGTCTCGTGTAAAGCGAGATAGCTGCCAGCTCAATCACAGTCTTCTCATCACTGCAGGGTTGTGAAGAACCATTCAGTAGGGGAAGGGGAGTCTCTTTCATCTGTAGCAATTTCACAAATGCAGCCAGATTTAATAGGGGAGAAGGGAACACGGGAGTGGCCCTCCAAAGCCCCTCACCTACTGTTGTTCTGAGGTATCAGGCAACCAACGAAACGTTTTTATGTTATTTTAGAAGGATATAAAATGACACCATTTCTATCCTTTCTCACTGCAACAAATTCATCTTTGCCTCAAGAGAGTGCTGTCACTGTCTCTTGGGTGGACTAGACTATCATGTTCCTGGAGTTTAAGAAGTTTCTGAGAGCCCTGCTATACCCAGGCAGTGTTCTGTCCATCACACTGGCCAGGCGGGGGAGTGTGGGGAGACCCCGCCCAGGACGGTATTCCAAAAAAGCAAGGAGACAGCTCTGCTGGGTATTTCCATTTCATTTCTGGGCTTTCTGGGTCCTTCCATAGTCTGTGATATAAGCCTTCATTTGAATAATAAGTTTCCATTTCTCTTCAGATCTGTCAAATCCCCAGGTGGTGGCAAGAGCTGCTGCCTGAGACCCTGAGCTCCCCTTGTGGCTCACTGGCACCTGGGGCTGTCCTGAAAGGCTAAGGATTTGGGGTCTTACTCAATGAGTGGCCTCAGGCTGGCCCTGAGCTACTGTTTACAGCTGTTTTTGCAAATAATGGGAAATTTGAAAAATACTGCTGTCCAGCAATAAATTGAGCCTGTCCCTACACCCACAAAATCCATAATGGCATAGATATCCAGATAGACCTTAATTGTGATTTAATAGTGTTCACTGTAATTTGGCTCCAGGGAAATGTACTTTCAATTAACCAATGTAAACACAATGTCTACTTACCCCATAAATGTTCTCCTAAATGTGCCAATTAAGGCCTAGATCCAAAGCGTTTCATGCGATGCCCTCCTTCCTTTCCCTATGATGCCACTCTACTTCAGGAGCACCTTACTCTTATGTGGACTGTTGGCTCGGTGGTCTATTGCCTGCCTCTGCTCTGTCCCTGTGTACCTTAATTCACCCTCTACAGGTCTTAAATCAATTCAAAACTCTTCAGTGACTCACGTTGTTTAACTAACTACTGGCCCTGGCATATCCACTCCTCCATAATATGGCCTCTAATCTCCCCATCTAGTCTCATCTTCTATTTTCACCAATATCACCTCACCTAAGCACACCCTGGTCTCTGTTTATGCTGTTCTCTCTTTCTGAACTACTCTTCTCACCATCTGTTTGCATGGAAACCCAACATCTTCTTCAAGACCATTCTCAGGCCTCCACCAAAAACATCTGGTAACCCATTTGCTTGCACTTGGATGTGGCATACTTCTCTTTAAGCCTCATCTTGACTTATCTATTATTCTCTAATGGAACGTAGGATATATATGTCTTTTGCTTCTATCACTACTTGACTCTGATAAAGAATTTGAAGCAGCAGTCCTGCATTTTTATTTCTGTTCCTTCATAAGGATTTGCACATAGAGGGTCTATAAATGATTATTGAATTAAACAGAGTTGGATTGAAATGATAGAAAGTAGAAGGGGCAACCCCCACCTGTTGGGCTCTTTAAGAGATAAAAAGACAGGCAAGCACTAAAGATCCTCCTGTGTTCAAGAGTAGTGGTCCAGCTGAGTTTCTGCATTCCTGGTTCATCTAGATCATTTTCTTCACCCCTAGATAGTTCTCCTAGTTATTGACTAAAATCCTTAAGACTTGATAAAATATCTGATGACACAGCCATAAAGTATCTTCTCATAAATAAATAACTATGAATGTCAATAGAAATTCAGTGGTAATTATATGACAGGACTTGAATCAGGAGACAGGAGACTTCGGTCGTAGCCTCAGAAATACCATGAAATCACTGTCGAACTGGGATATTGGGCCTCAGCTATTTCATTTGCGCACCTCTGTACACAGCAAAGTGAGATAATTGGATAGCTAACGGTGCGGCGCTTTATGATCTCATGCAGGCTCTGGATCAGTGGTCTGCCGTCCTGGCTGCCCATTAAAATCACCTGGGAGGCTTTAAAAATACCCCTGTCTGCCCTGCCCCAACCAAATGATGATCTCTGAGCTTATCATCCAAGCATCAGAATGTCTTTAAGCTCCCGAGATTCCAAAGAGCAGCCAGAGCTGAAAACCTCTACTCTAGACTGATGCTTCTCGGATTTTAATGTGCATAGAAACCACCTGGGGATCTTTGCAGTCCTATTCCTTAGGTCTGAGGAGGGGCCTGAGACCTGCATGTCTAACGTGCTCCCAAGTCATGCCTGTACTGCTAGTCCATGGACCATACTTTAAGGAGCAGGACTCATTTGGTTCTGTATAAATTCCTTGAACGGCTCTTCTTGGAAAGAGCTGTGTAACTAACTACAAGTTGCCTTACCGGTCCTATTAGGTGCCTCCTATTAGGCAGTGCTGGCCATTCTGCAGACTCCAGAGAGCAACAAAGAGCATCTGACTTCAGAAGAACCTAGGGAATGCTCCAGAAGGCAATCAAGACAATAGGTCTAAACAGAGCTAGCAACAGAAGGAGATGCTTAAGAGACCGTAGTGGAAGAGCTGGGTACCCAGAAACATTGAATGAAGGCCACTTTAAGGCCTTAGATTATAAACTGGCCATCACCTTCCCGATACCCACAGTTCCACATTTCCTAGCATTCTCCAAATCCTCCAAACAATGCAATGATTAATTCAAGTAACACTAATTGATCACCCATGGTGGCAGTCATTTACTTATTGTCTCCCAGCTCCAAATCCACCCTTCTACACTCTGCTGTATAATTCTGGGGTTGGGGCCCTGCAAACTGCATTTCTCCCTTGCTTTCTGGCCCTAGGGGGACGAAATGTGCCAGTTTGCCCACAACTGTCCCCATTCTAGCACTGAAAGCCCCACATGGCAAGAAACCCCTTGGTTTTGGGTAAACCAGGCCACTTAGTTATTCTAGCTGGCTTGCTGTCAGGTTCTGCAAACAGGTGACACAACAGGGAGATTGGAAAGGAGGGTAAGGGGCTGTGAGGGATAAGGAGCTATCTCCTTCCTTGCTTGCTTGTTGTTCCTGTCATTGTCACCCCAACTAGTGACAGGTGCCACCCAGCAGCACTTGGTTCCAGTCTCCTGCTTCTTCCAGCACTCCAGGGCCAGCCTCGTTGCTCCACTCAGATGCCACAGCAGCTGGGCAGTGCCCCTCCTCAGACGTTCATGGAAAGCCTTTTGGAGGAGGTGCTACTCGAAATGGATTTCAACCAGGGCTTTAGCACAACGAAGAAAAAAACAATGGCATTTCAGGTGGAGGGAATGCTTCATGCCAAGGCCTGGAGAAGTATAAGCACACAGCACACTCTTGGAATAACTCTGCATGGCCAGAACAAGGATAGTGGGCAGAGAAGTAGTAGGCAGTCCAGCTCTGAATGGATCTTGTCTGTGTCAGCTCAGGCTGCTATAAAAAAATACCACAGAGTGGGTGGCTTAAACAACAGAGAATTATTTCTCACTGTTCTGGAGGCTGGGAAGTCTAAGACCAAGGTTTTGGTTCCTGGGGAGGGCTCTCTTCCTGGCTTACAGACAACTGCCTTCTTGCTGTGAACTCACATGGCAGAGAGGAGGAGCTCTAGTGTCTCTTCCTTTTCTTATAAGGGCACTAATCCCATCAAGGGGCCTCCATCCTCATGACCTCATCCAAACCTAATTACCTCCCAAAGGCCTCACCTTCCAATACTATCCCATTGAGGGTTCAGGCTTGAATGTATGAGTTTTTTGGGGGGGCAGGGGCAGAAATACTCAGTCCAGAGCAGAACTTTAATGCTAAGTTAAGATGTTTGGAGTTTATCCTGAAACTTTTAAGCCATTAATAAAAAAATTTTAAAGGGGGCCATGACATGGTCACATTATTATGTCTACAGGAGGCTCCCAGGGCAGTCGGGTGGGAAATTGGGAAGGAAAGTTGACACCTGTTAGAACTCTGGCTTTTAAGTGACATTTTGCTCAATCCTATAGGCCAGAAATCTATGGTATTATATTGTAAGAAATAGGTGAATGCTTTAAATAAAGACTTGGAATACGAATTCAAATCTAGGCAGGTTTTGCTCCAGGTACCTGGAGCACATGTACTGATACACACACAAAGCCAAGATGATCTGGTTGAAAGAATAGAATGGTTTCTTCTGAAGGCGCATTAACACGACTGGAGCATCTTAGTCTGTCATGAAGAAGGAGTGGCCATTCTCATGGACAGCTACACAATTGTGAAGGCTCCAGAGAGCACAAGCCAGGCTTTACAGCAAGTGGAGGATCTCTTAATTTTCAGGGACCCAGAAACCATTTGGACAGGGATGATTGTGAAAAGAAAGTTAACAAGTGAGACATGGTCCTTTTAATGGACAAGGGCTAGACAGCAACTAGAAATACAGAGGCAAATACGACAGAGAGAAAACTCTCAGGCAAGTGGGGGAAGGAGCGGACATGGGCTCCAGCGGTCCTTGCAATCAGAGCTTCCGGTTGTTTTGGGAAAATGCTGTGAGGAAGTGAAAGGCTAGTGGGAGGCTGGGACCACTCAAATGTACCTTTTAATATTTTTTTTCAATTAAAGTCTGAAAGCCAGCCTGTAAGTCTAAAGTACTGAGGCTGTTAGCCACCTGAGGGGAGGCAGTTAGGGACCGGGGTGCAGAGACTGCGGAATTACAGTGAGTGCGTGTCTCACATCCAGAACGTCTGAACCACTGGGCCCTGTTTGACACCAAACGGGTCTATTTTGAAACCCATCAAAGAAAATGTCACTTTGCACAATGAAAGGCAGGCATTGGGGACACGCTGTCCCCCAGGGAGGGTGCAGGCAGTATGAGGAACATTGACATGCTTCAAGGGCCACCTTTACTGGCAGAAGCCCCAGAGAGAAGAAGCCATCAGCCTTTCTGAATGGTCATTACTGATGTTTTGGTCATCATCACAAGAAATAATTGAAATGATCCTGCAATAAGGTTTAAACACAAAACCGCAAATGTCCGGGAGATAGAGGGATATATCAGCATCCACACCTGAGACAATTCTGGGGAAAGTCAGTTGACTGTAAGCCGGAGAGGAAGCCATGGTACTTTGGAACTGGAGAAGAAAGTGATGCAAACTTGCGAGTGGAGAAGAGGAGGCTTAAAAAGGAGCAGGTGATTGTCTTGTTCTGCCTCGATCATAAGTAGAGTGAGGTTAGGGCTGGACATTACAATTTTAGAGGATGTTGATGAACCCAAGCACTGGCCGGGTATGGAGAGACACTGGGAAGAGAGAGAGGGAAGTACTGGGGCTGTTCAGACTGGGAGAGACACGGCCCATGAGAGCACCATCTGTGCAGTGTGCCCTGACACATGATGGGCTGTCTTGTGAAAGATAAATTAGACCTATTCAGAGAGGCCCCAGAGGTGAGAACCAGAAGAGATAAGTTGAATCCCAGGGAGACAGATTTCAGTTTGATGAAAGGAAGACGTTTGAAGCAGTTAGAGCTGAGCTGTCCAACTATGGATCTGGCTGTCTTGGAAGCAGTGAATCTAAAAGGTGTTCAACAGAGAAAAACAAAAGGGCCCTTGCTTCTCTGCCCATATACGCACAGAAGAGGTGGCTCTCTCACTTGGCTTTATTTTCTTCATTGCACTTATCATCTGAAATGGTCTTGTTTATTTATCTGTTGACTTGTTGATTGTCTGTCTTCCAGTAGAACATAAACCCCATGGGGACAAGGACCTTATCTGTCTTGTTTGCTGCTGTATCCAAGAACCTAGAACAGTGCCTGGCACGTGGTAGGTGGTCAATAAATATCAGTACAATGAATAAGGGAAGGCTAAGGAAGAGACTCAACCATGTTTGAAGGTAGGTCTTAGAATTGGCTTTCAAAATTTAAAAACATCCCTTTCTTGAACGAACCCTCATGTGGGACCCAAATATGTAAAATAGATTGAGGTGGCATTTTATTAGTATACATTTATATCATAAGTCCCAATGTAAAATATTTATTTTTACTTACAGTAGAAAGAATCACTGAAAACTATGAGATTGTTTTGATAAATATAATAAAACCTTTGAAATCAAGGCTACCAGAAAATTGAGAATGTAATTTAGTCCTCTATTTTCTTTGGCTTGTAGAGCACTGAGAAAACCCTGTTTCATGCGGAGAAGTAGCTACAAATGATGGCAGTCTCCAGCAGATCATCTGGCAATCTCAGGATAATTCTTCAATTAAACTGATGCAGGAGCTTGAAAAGGAAGTAGTCGCAAAATTGAGCTTGGAAGTCGAATCACTTACAGTTTCTAACAGTGAGTTGTGCCTCTTATCTAACATTCAAAAGTCAGACAAGAAGAGGCAAAGCTTACAATAAGTGCCAACGCTATTTTGACGTGTGACATTAGCATGACCGATGAGTTATACATTTGGCTATAATTGCACAACCAACCATGGGGCCATGGTGGGAGTCAAGCTCTTTCTCTTTGCCTGTCTCTTAATTGAACATGAGACTGATTCTGTGCTGTGGAACTATAATTCCACAGATGTAGATTGTAGATGCTCAGGCATGAATTTATCTTTTTTTTTTTCTTGTGAGGAAGACCAGCCCTGAGCTAACATCCATTGCCAATCCTCCTCTTTTTGCTGAGGAAGACTGGCCCTGGGCTAACATCCGTGCCCATCTTCCTCTACTTTATATGTGGGATGCCGACCACAGCATGGCTTGACAAATGGTGTGTAGGTCTGCACCTGGGATCTGAACCCATGAACCCCAGAGCAGCCAGAAGTGGAGCATGTGAACTTAAGCACTACGCCACCAATTTATCTTTTAAAAAATCAGTGCGAGGATGCAACCTTCATAGCCAATGACTCATTTTCAATAAGTTCTGATATGGATGTGTAACTCTATCAGGAGAAGAGTCCTGATACTGTACTACCAGAGCACAAAGGTGATCTGGTAGTACAAGTTAATGTATTCATGGTTAAAATTTGGTAGACGGCATATTTCAGTTGCATGCTGTTCTTCTAAATGACTTTTACTAATTAAATACATACACAAATAAAATTTGAATTAAAAATTCTTGCAGGATTCCTGCAGCACTTGGACTTAAATATTACCAGACAAACCCAAATTTAAGGATTCCTTGTGAATCGGGGATTCTCCCAGACTGGCTGGGATGTAGTGATAACCTTCCTACACCTGGGGAGGACCACACAGACTGCAGCAATGAGGGCAGACTGAGAGGGGCCCAATTATGGGCTTTAGCACGAGATGCGCTGTAGGGGGATCCAAGTAAATAAGAACCATGATTCCCAGATTCTCTGTCCCAACATTGCTGGTGTGGCAAAGGTGCTTCTGCCATGATGGAGATGGCAGATGGGCGAACATATACGGAGATGACTGCCAGCTGGGAATGGAGAACCAGCCCCCAAACCTTCACAGAGATGATTGCAACCCTCGCTTCTGCATGCCAGTAAATGAAGAAACAATTGAAGGAACTATCCAGATCTCAAATATAAAGCATCATCCTGTTGTTTAACTCTATTAGGGACTGTAAAATATCAGGGACTGATAGCTACCAACATTTATTAAGTACTTACTATGTGCCAAATAGTTTCATAATTGATTTAGAGAAATTATTATTTTTTCTAGCCAGCCCAGAATCCCTTGTTTTCTTGTTTTTTTTCTGGCTGAGGAGGATTCACCATGAGCTGACATTTGTTGCCAATCTTCCTCTTTTTGCTTGAGAAAGATTAGCCTTGAGCTAACATCTGTTGCAAATCTTCCTCTATTTTGCATGTGGGCTGCTGCCACAACATGGCTGCTGACGAGTGGTGTAGGTCTGAGCCCAGGAACTGAACCCAGGCCACTGAAGCAGAGTGAGCTGAACTTAACCACTAGGCCATGGGACCAGCCCCCCAGAATCCCTATTTTTAGTATCCCCATTTTACAGAAGAGGAGACTGAGGCACTCTCATGTTAAGTAACTTGGCTAAAGTCATGCAGTGAATTCACATCCTGTGAATCTGTGCCATGATTCAGATCCTTACACCCTGGCCCCAAAGCCCAAACATTTAACCACTTTAAAGACATGAACAGATCATGGGGAAAGCTAAGTTCAGGAGATAAATTGTTGAGTCTTAGAATACCTGGGGTTTTAGAAAAAATTCCAGAGTTACAAAATTCTCCAAAATTTGGTAAAGTTCTGCAGAAGTCAAGTAAATGCCATGCTATTGATACCTAATTCTAACATTTGATTGAGATCCAGTTATATTAATTGATATTCACTTTTCATCTTAGCCTACAGTGAGATCTTTTTCTCTTTCATAGAAACTTATCTCCAAATTTATCATTGTGCCAAAGCGAAAACAGGTTCCTCTCCATCATTTTGCTATACAACTGACATCACCAGAATGCTTTTATGTTGTTGAGTGAAGGATGCACATATAAATGAAGCATTGAACTTTGAGATATGCAGTGGGTGGGAAAAAGGAGAGCCCCGAATGAATGAGCTAATATGGTTTAGTGGGAAGAACATACATTTAGGAGGCAGACAGTGGCTCTGCCACTGAATAGTTGTATGACCTTCAACTGCTCATTTAACCTCACTAAGTCTCAGTTTTCTGAGCTGAGAAATGGGAATATGTAGCCTCAGGGGCCTGCTAATGTAATGGAATGATCATATTTTAAATGTTTGCTACATGTTAAAATTCTTTCTGCCTCTCCTCATTTTTCTCATGAGATTTATACATATGATTATAATGACCTCATATATCTAGTATATAAAATATAAGTGAATATCTTATCAAATATTGTGACAAAGAATTGAAAACTCTGATGAAGTGTTTATGAATATCTGAATAAAAGGTCATAAGGATGAGGCCATGTTATTTCAGAGCCCCTGCTGCCTCCAATCTTACCAAAGTTCCCATCAATATTTAGCTATTTAACTAAAATGGACTTTTTCTTCTTTCATGACCTGTGAATTGGGAGGACTCTGGAGAATTCACGCAAAGACCATCCTATTGTTTTCCAAGTGATAGACGAAACATCTGTGAAAGATTCCGAAAGCCAGAGGTGACAAACAGGGACATAAGCAAAATGACTAAGTGGAAAGTTGAAAGAGCGTAAACGCTTCCACATCTGGGTGCAGTGAGCACAGGCTTTTCAGACAAGCTCTTGGGTGTCGGCCTTGTTCTATTGAGTCTCGTGTGCAGAGTGGGACCAGTGACAGTCGAATGAGTTAGTTCTAAATTCAGCAGGTAAATTAAAGACGTGTATGATGCCACCCCACCGTAATGAATATTCTTCAGTCAGCTTAACGGACATTTCCAATCTGACTCCTTTCAAACTGGGATGTTTGCTGTTAAACACACATGAGAACCCACCCACATACAACACGATTTCTTTCACAGCCTGCACCTGTGAGCAGCTGGGATTCCTGGTGGTGACTTTTAGGATCCATAGTTTCTTTCCAGGGACCTGATCCTTCAAGGCAGAGCCCAGACGACCAGGAAAGTACAATTTTTCAAACCTATGCATGTCATCTCCTCCCACCCCAGACAATTTCATTTCGACTCCCTCTGGCTCATAAATGCTCCCCACTCAGTGAGTTCTGGTTTTTCCCAGGACAGCCTCCCAGGCGCTGCAGGGAAGAGCCCCCAATCCCAGCCAGGCACATCTAAACCCAGGCACCTGGGGGATTTGGAACCAGCTCCAATGACCTCATCCCATCCTCCTCCAAAACAGAGACCCCTGGGAGGCACCTGGTGGAGCAGAAAGAGGAGCCCCAATGCAGGAAGCTTCTAGTAGCTTCAGGTTCTACCACTGCCATGGGTTCTGGGAAAAACTCACCTGCTCTCCCTGAGCCTCAGTGTTCTCATCTATCAAGTGGGAAAGTAGTCCTGCCTTGTCCATCTGGCCCAGCTCTGCACCCAGCTCTCTGCAATGAGGTTTTAATCTAGTAAGTCCCCAGCTCATGGGTCTTGTGAACAGCCCACATCGTCGACACTTCCCCATCGTCAGGCCTGACCCTCCCTTTTTGACCTCTTCCTGGAATCCGGAAGTCTCCGGCTCTTGGTCTTGGTCTCCGGCTTCTCTTCCTGCCCATGGTTGGGCACACACAAACCTCAGAACTGAGATTGGTCTTGCCCCCGCGTCCATTCACCCTTCCTCTTGTCCCTCAACAGCAACTAGGGTGCTACTGTGCCCTCAGCTTGCAATGGTAAACTGGACATAGCCTGATCCCCCCATTAACTTCACCCACCAGCACTCCTTAAGAGTCCCCTGTGTGCCGGGGGCAGAGACGAGACTGAGCTTGCCCCTGCTCTTGAGGACAGCCTGGAGGGTGAGGCAGATGAAGGACAAGCCCTGTGATGTGTGTCAGTAGAGAGGGAAGCACAGGGAGTGGGAGCCCAGTGGAGGGGAGTCTGGGAAGGCTTCAAGAAGGAAGGAAGAGGAGGGCACATTTGTTGGGCAAAGGGGAGTGTGGGGTTGAAAGTGTGGGAAGCATTCCAAGCAGAAGACACAAATGCACACATATGGGGACAAACAGGAGAATGGCTCGCTCAGGGCCTTATGAGCTGTGCGTACTGCCTTCACTTGACAGGAGCGAGTACTGAACTCTGGGAGGTCAAGAGACTTGCCTGGGCCTCACGGCCAGTGGACTCAGAGCCTGCACTCCTCCCAGGACACGCTCTGCCTGTTCAGAAGAGGGTGGTCAACACGGCCAGAGGGGCCTCCACTCCAGGAAAGTGGAAGGTACTGCTGCCTGCGCCCAAAATCCATTAGACTGGGGGTGGGATGGGCTTACTGGGCATGAAGCCCTTTCTGAAGACGACAAGAACAGGTTATTGCCAGAAGCAAAACCAGCCCCCAGAAACAGCGGTGTTGACTTCTGTCCTCAACAATAGGAAAAGTGCCAGCCAAGGGCAAACAACCTGGGTTACCTGGTGGGGTGAGGGTCTCCCCAATTTTTCCTCTTACACTCTCAGCCCCTTAGCTCACACACCTCTTCTGCTGCTGCTATCCCTCCAGTAAACCACTACTTGGGAGACGTGGTAACGTCATCTCCTGTTCCCAGGTGAATGAGGGGTCTTATAACCTGAAACAACAGAAGCCAGATGCTGAGGTACAGTCCCCTCCCTGCCTCAAAGCAGGCCATGGCTTAGGAGCTCTGATGCTTTCTGGGATCTCTCACTAATCTTTGTATCTGGATATTTATACAACATTCTGCAGAGCCGACTTGCCTCATACTTTTATAAAAGAGCAGAAATAACACTGTCAGCATTTCAGGGACACAGTAATTCCCAATTCCCCGCTCCCCAAGGCGTTCCAGGTAGCAGCTGGGGGTACAGGTTGGGGAAAGCAGAGACCCTTGAAAGGTGAACAGGCTCTAGTCCAGGGCCCCCGACATTATCGGGCACGGTGCTCAGCTCAGGGGCACTGCCAAGCAAAACAGGAATGCACGGGAAGGGGAGGGGAAGAAAAGTAATATTTGTTAAGCACATTCTACACACATTATCCACTTCATCCTCATGACAGGTAGACATTGTTCAGATTCTGCAGCTAAGGAGCTGAGGCTTCAGGAGGGAACTCTTGCCAAAGTCACACATCTTGGAAGGGCAGATCCTGCTCACTGGTTGATACCTGGGCTATTTCTGCATTCATGTTTCTGAAAATTGACCTAATTTTCACAACTAATTTGTGTTAAAGGCAGAAGTAGAACCCGGATCCTCACTCTTATACACCAGTGAATAAATGTGTTCATTCATTAGCACACTCGCTCACAAACTTGTACCTGGGGATGACTCGGGGCCAGATCCTGTGCTGGGTCCCTGCCCACTGGCAGCTCCATGGGAAGAACTGGGATCTGGAAGCAGAAGAGGAGCACCTGTGGGGAACCCCTGTCCACCTTAGAGGACCCTCCCTGCCTGGGAGCTAGGGCTCTACTGCACAGTCTCAACTGATCCTCACAAGGGCCCCAGGAGGCACAGATCATTCCCATTCCCATTTTGCAGTTGAAAAAAATCAGGGAATCAGAGATGCAATTCACCTTGTTCAAGGTCACATTGTCAGTAAATGATCAAACTAGGATCCAAGCCCAGTCTGTCTGACACCAATGTATGTTTTCATGCTATTTGCCTCCCAGATTCAGGAATGGCTGGGAGTCATGGAAGGCTTCCTCAGGGTGATGATCTCAGCTGAGTATGGAGGATTGATTCAGAGTCAACCAAGTGAAGAAAGGAGAACTTCAGATATTCTGCAAGACAGCCTCAGAGACCAGGAGAAGGGCAACAGCAATCTCTGAGTCTGGAGAACTAAGCAGGACTCAGGCAAGGAAAAGCTTTTCATGCCATGAAAAAAGGTTTGGATTCTATCTCAAACGCAATGGGAGCCAAGAAGGATTTTATTTAAAAGAGGGAGCTAGTCTGATTTGCACTTTAGGAAGGGCCACTTTTGCTGCAGTGTGGATTGAGGCAAGGCTGGAGGCACAGAAACCAGTGGGTGCTGTTACAGTCCTGAGCAATTACAAGGGCAGAAGCATAGGGACACAAGGCATTTTTTGAATTCTGATATGTCAAAGGTATGTTGTTTCTGGAAAGAAACACATCCTGAAAGGCACAGTCTTGCCTTATTATAATTTACAGTCTAATCGTGCCTAGCATTCCCCCATTACTGTTCCCCTCAAGTGCTCCAAATAAGCAGGGATTGGCACACTGGGGTTCTGGCATCAGTTTTGAGGTTGCGGAGGAGTGGCAGGGAGCACGGAAGCAAACATCCCTGGGTGGTAGCAATCTCATCCCATTAAACTGTATGTTCATGAGAACTTCTGTGCATCCGTCAAAAATAAAATAAAATAAAGTAAAAGAAAGATTGAAATGCTATGACTTGAACCAAAGTGTCATGTCGCTGTGTCCTGCATTTGCTATCGTTTCCCCAACATGCAGAAAGACGGTTAATGGATACCATTTTTCTCCGTGTTTAGTTCTTCTTGCATAAATTTCTTTAAGCCTCTGGCAGCAATTACCACTTGTCTGCTGGTGAGTACCAGCTGATGACAAAGGGAGAGAACAATAGCACATAGATATTAAGGGGAGAATTTGAAAACAGTTGATCTGCTTAATCTGACAGCCTGTTGTCGGGTTTTGTTTTGGGGGGGCTGTTCGTGGGCATGTTTCCTTTGGGTTGTGATTGGAGAGCACGCATATAATAGTTTCATATTTTCTGCGGGCAAAATTGTTGCTAGTTCTTATGACAGAATGGAATCCATCACAAGTTGCAGGTGCTCTGCACTGAGCCCCAGGCACCCAGAGCCGCCCTTGCCAGACAAGTCGAGTCGGAGTTTCCTGTTCAGGTCATTCGATCCCATTATTTCCTGGCAGTTGGGGCATGCAGCATCTCGGTGCCATTACCTGAGCCCAGAAATCTAATCCCAGCAAAATGACTTGCACCTGGCCGTTCCGGCCCATTAACCCGAAGGCCAGGTTGAGAAAACGGCACCCAGCACCGTCAGCGCCAGCGGTCTGGAGACCCACAGGCAGAGGATGCAGTGGAAAGATCCCTGGTGTGGGAGTTAAGAGATGTGGTTCTAGTTTTGTTGCTACCAAGTCACCTTGAGCCTCACTGTCCTTATTTCTGAAGGACAGAGATCTCCAAAGGGGTGCAGGGAACAAAATGATTTCCAAGTTTTCTTTTAGTTTGAAAAATTGAGGGTGTTGGAAGGAACTGCCTCCCATGGGAATGGACAGGCAATTGCTGTGGTCCCCAGCTCCCATGGAGAAGGCTCTCTTAGGAGCAGATATCCCTGAAGGGAGGACCCTTGGAGAAAGAGGAGAACTCCCTCTTGTACCCTCCTGTTACCACCCAGGAGGACGGGCTGACATGTCAGAGACAACGATGCTGGGAGGAGAAGTCAGCTCTACTGACTGGCAGAGGCGGGGTGTGGCGGAGGCATCCAGGGTGAAAGGGACGGAAGCTCTCCTGTCAAATTCAGTGCCCAGTTTTCAAAAGCAAAAACAGCCACAAAGAAGAAAAACTTTCTCACTAATCCTTGCTCCGGTTTGTCGTAAAAGATGCAAGCTGAGGACGTGTTTAAAGGTGTGAATCAGGGTTCTCAACCCCACCACTATCGATGTTTTGGACTGGATACTTCTTGGTTGTGGGGGCGGTCCTCTGCCTGGCAGGATGTTTAGCAGTATCCTTGGCCTCAACCCACTAGAGGCCAGTATCACTCCAGTTGTGACAACCAAAAATATTTCTAGATATTTCCATATGTCCCCTGAGAGGCCAAGATCACCCACAGTTGAGAGCCACTGCTCTGAATAGATGATCAATCTTTTAGGAACCTCACTTTGCTTATCTCCCAAATGGGGTAATACCTGATCTGTTCAGTTCACAGAATAATTGTGGGAAATTGAAAAGAACTACCCAAATGAGAAGTCCTGCTGCTGTTTCCAGGACCGAAGGGAGCTAGAGTGTCTTCCACTAGAGGTCAGATGAGAGAGACTATCCCAGCAACCAGTCACCCTTGCATTGGGATGCTCGCCAAGCAAGTGACGTATCGGTCCCTGTGCCCCAGCCTGCACTCAGTGACTCAGGCCTGCTCTGCATCACTTGGACAAAGTCATCCGAGCTTCTCTTCTGAGTGTCAGACAGAGAAAGGATGCTAGAGAGCCAGCCGGCTGTGCAAACAGAGAAATGAGCCCAGCTTTTATCCATCACCAAGTGTGGCTGCTCTTTAATAAGGAACACAGAGAGCGCTCATCTTCCTTCCAGGAGAGTAATGAGATCCTTTGCCAAAGCAGTGCACTCCTTCTTGAGTCTTTTAGATACGTGAAGCCATAGAAATCTGTGGCACAGGAGGTTTTCTTTGTGTCATCATTATTGATCTGTGGATTGTGGTCATGCGTAGGCTGGAGAGGGGAAGGAGGAGGTCTAAAGGGTCAGGAGAGGACAGGCATACACCAGCTTCTCCTTCTCCATCGGCCTCAGGATAACCTATGCCCCCTTCCTGGAAGAAGGGAGCTGGTGCCTGAGCGCCAACTATGGGAAGGCACCGTGCTGGGTTTTACATGTGTTATCTCCATCCACACGTAGGTCTAACATACATTTAATAATTTTGATTTTACAGCCTAGGAACTGCAATACAGAAGGCTAAGTGACTTGCCCAGGATGACTGGGGAGTCAGCATTTGAGCTGTGTGAGTGCAAAGCCATCTTCCTTTCTCTACACCCACTGCCTTCCGACAAGGACACTGTTCCTCCAAAGAACAGAAACAATTTCCCCAAATTCACATCGCTCTTCAGTGCACACCCAGAGGGGCTCACTCTACAAAGACAACTGTCTTTACCATCAGCTGAGGTGAGGTGCTGAGAACCTGGGGAGGGCTCAGGAGCAAGATGATCTAACGAATAGGCCACCTTTACATGAAGGCATTCAATGCCCCCCTTTTTACTCCAGAATACAGTACCCACTTACAGTACCAACACAAACACTGCCAGACTGCCCCTCATCCCATTGCCACCCCTGACAGAGAGGTTCAGCCCTAAGCCCTTTTTCCCCTCGTACACAGATTTGTAATTTAATAAAGGCTATGAGCCTTTCCTCACAGAAATGCACATTCTCACCTACACAAATGAGCTGTCTGCAATTTCAGGGAGGTTCTGTGACCCTCAGCTTAAAACAGCTCTGCCACACACAGAGGCAGTTGACATCTTAGTTACCAGGGGACAACTGAGCAGGGATTTGATTACATCCCAGGGCAGGACTGGGACTTTATTAGACACCTTCGCAAGGAGGACACACCCTGCAGAGGAGCAGGGGGAGGATGGGAGGGTGTGGAGGATCTCTGTGTGGAGACTCCTTGCAGGAGAGGGTCCCGGCCATGGGGAGGGAACCCCTGAGGGAGATGGCTCCTTTGGCCTGGGGCAGAGAACTGATGCGGAGTGAACACCAATCATGTGCCAGGCACCCATGCGCTTCTTCATGTTTGTTTGGCTTGGAGACAAAAGGGCCAAGGAGACTCACAAAGAAATTGTGAATAAGGAATCTCTATCCTTATCTGCAAAATGGGAGTGTGGCCTGGACTATCTCTAAGGGAAGATCCCTAAGGATGATCTCTAATGGTCACCAGGATCCTGTGAATGTCAGGGGTGGTCCGTAAATGACAGCAGTGGCCGTCTGGAGTTTCTTCTGAGGCGAGCTGAAGGTCCAGATTGATTGAACAGCAGCAGGAAGGATCAGACGACAGGACAAGAAGGAAGTCCTGTCCAAGCTCTCCAAGGGCAAAACTCATCCGCGTTTGTATCCTGAAGATCTAGCACTGAGTTTGGTCCAGAGAGGATGTTCGCCAAATGCTTGCTGAATCTGACAAGTGAGCAGGCATGAGCGGAAGATAACCAGACTGGGAGCCAAGAGACCTGAATTCTGGTCCTGGGTTTCCCACGTAGCAGATGCTTGACACTGATGTCTTAAGTTCCCTAGACCTCAGTTTCCACATTTCCAAACTGCCTTTGCAGATCTCCCACTTTGATTCCATGAATTGACCTCTAAGAGGTTGAGGTATTTGCACGTCAGTGTTAAACATCTAAGATCCCTGATTTGACAGCCATTCAGACTGGGAAGGAATGAACTCAACAGAGGTCGATTCTAATGCAACGCATCTTCCAGTCTGCAGACTGTCTGTCCCAGTACATGTCTATTGTTTGGGAAATGGGGTGGGGAGAAGGCATGTTTCTTTGGTAGTTAACGGCTTTGCACCAACTCCAGCTAAGTTTTGGAGGCAGAGGAGTGAGTTTGTGTGCTTCTGCACTAAGGGCATGCGTGTCTGTTCAGTGGATGGCATCTTCTTACAAACATGTATTGTGCAGACAGAGTGTGATATGTGTGGGTCATGTGTACCGTCCCTTAAAATGCATGGTGGCATTTGCTGGTGTGTGTGTATGTTCCGTGGGCATCCGTGCATGTGTATATCCGTGTGCATGCGCACACACACGCGAGCACACTGCAGTGATGTGCTTCTGTGTTGAGTGTATATACTTGGCACACGGGTACATACATACTTAATGCATATGCTTGGGGCATGTGCATATTTGCATGCCTCTGTTCTGGGGAGGATATCAGAATAAGGGATCTGAGAATCATGCCCCAGGACTCCATCAGTGCATGGGATTTTGGGGTGGGGAAAGTGGTTTCTCTACAGGAGCAGAACTACAGAATGAGCAGAGTTGTGCGCATGCTGTCCAGAAGTGCCAACTCGCAGACACTTGGGCAGGCATCCCCTGTGGATTGTTCTAATGATGTGTGTGCACAGCTGATCAGTTGGGGCTGAGATATGGGGACCTCTGTCACACAAATGGCCAGTTCCCATTTGTCATTTGCCCGGGATAAGCTTTCTTACGTCCTTCCCTGTGCATGGTGTGTGTTAGCTTGTGGCTGCCAACGTTCAGAAAGACATGTGCTGCCTCCAGGGCCAAGTGGGGCTTCTGCTTCCACTTCCCTCTGGTTGCAGGGCATGAGCAAAAGCAGGAGGAACCTCTGACTCGGGCTCCTGCTGGGAAGAAGTTGTGTTAGGCAACTAGTCAGGCAACCAGTGCTTTTCTTCTGAAATGGAGAAGGGTGTGGAGGGGGATGCAGGCAGCAGAAAGTCTGGCCAGAGAAGAGACTCAAGTAGGTTTCCAATTGGGCGAGCTGGGTTGCTGGGGAAGGCAGATGGCATGACACGAGGAGGGAGGGTTGGGGTGCTGTGAGATCCCCTCTTGTAAGTGAGCATCATTGGATCCTTGCTGCAGCAAGGAAAGAGCCGGGAGTTAGTTAGCCAACCCCAGACTAGAGACCTGGTCTACTCCCAATTGGTTATGTGACCTGGGGTCAGTCATTTTCCCTCTCTGAGCTTTAGAGTTCCTTTCAGGAAAATGCCACATGTGGTGAGACAGCATGACAGTCTGTGATTTGAAGCAGTGCCTCATGGTGGGGGAACCATGGGCTCTGGGTCCCACAGGGTCAGGTGTGATTCTTGACTCTGCCACTGGATGAGTGAATTTGCCAACCTGAGCTACATGTCAATTCAAGATTAATAATATTATGGATGTTTTGAGGATTAAATGAAATTACTCTACAAAATGAACAAAACTTTACAGTTATGATGACGATTATTTGGTGGAGAAGCCTCTAGATGCACTAGTCACTTGTAAACCACAGACACATGTAGTGAAATTCCACATGTATCCACTCATAGGCTTGAGTGGACTGAGATGACAATGATGATGATGATGATGACAGTGATAAGTAGTGGGGAAGGGTGGTGCTAGGTTTCCTGATGCATTCTCATGAGTGTACTTCCTTTTCTGTTGTCTCACCAAAGGAAAGGGATGAAGATAGAGATGAAACCTGAGTCCCCACATGTCCAGGACATGACCCCAGAATGGCCAACTCTACCGACTTCTCATGAGATAGGTGGAGCCCAGACATGGCCCAAATCATAGTCAAGTCATTTAGCACAACTCAGTTCAACAGTTGTTGATGCCAGCTATGTGCCAGAACTGTGTGGGCCGTGGATCGTCAGAGGCTAAAACATTATAAGGTCTTTTCCCCCGAGAAGCTCCTGATATAAAAGGAGGGAGGAAGGGAGAAAGAGAGAGAAGAAGGAAAGAGAATGATATAGAGGAAAGGAAGGAGGGAGAAAGAAGTAAACAATGAATTTTATGTATTACATTATGACACCACAGTAAAAGTACGTACATGAGACCCAGTACACAGAGTGGTCAAGAACAGGGACTCTGAAACCAGACTGGCCTACCAGTTAGTAGCTGTGTGGCATTGAGCAAATTAATCAACCTCTCTGTCTCTTAGTTTTGTCACCTGTAAAACAGGAAAAAGTATCAAGCATCAGGAAATTTTGTCAGGTCGTTGCGAGAATTTAGTAAAATAACGTAGAAAGCATTTAGAAGAGTGCACATAGACAGCCTGGGCAGGGTTAGTTGTTACAGTGGTAACAGCAATAGTGGGAGTGGCGGTAGCAGTATGGAAACCTGAGGCAGCGGGAGCTCAGAGGGAGCTTGGTCACCTCCACAGGGAGCGTTAGGATGAGACGGACAGAGAGGAGGTGCTGCCTTAGTTGTGCCTGAGGCCTGGTGGGTGAGCCGCTGTGTGGGACAAAGAGGCGGCAGCATTCCAGGCCAAGGTCCCAGCACTGAGAGACTAAGACAGGCTGTTTAGGGACCTGCAAGCAGTGATGATGCTTGAGGATAGGGGATGTATGGGGGCAGCGGGAGCTAAGAGAAGAGGCTGAGAAGGCAGGCAGGGACAACGTCGTGAAGGGCTGCATGTGGCTTGTGGAGGAGCTGGGGCTTGTCCTGGAGGTAAGGAGGAGCCATAACGGGCTTAATTGGGATGCAGCGTCCCAGTGGACACCACCCTAAAGAGGACAGGACCAGCTCGCCTCCTGGGGCCAGAAAATCTGGAATGCCTGGGAATTGGTGAGTGTGTGTGCTATTCTCCGCCGCTCCTCTCAGCTGCTCCTTGGCAGCCCTAAAATTTGAGAGCCTTACTCCCACCCTGCCTCCACCCCCAGTCCCACCCCAACCTACCAACTCTGGTTTCCTGGGGCCCTCGGCACCTTCTCTGCTGCCCGAGGCATATCTCATGGACCCTAGTGCCGTCCTAAACACGGGTACATCTTTAACTAGATCTCTCAAACCCTGGATGTCAGAATTCACTAACAGCAGAATTAAAGGCCCTGGTTGTAGAAATATCTCTTAGTTTCACAGAAGGAAATTTATAGTAGGGGAGGGAGGACTGGAGAAGGAGAACACCCGGTAAGGGGCGAGGAGAGAGATGGTGGGAGTCCAGGTGACCTGGTATTTTCCTTTTTTATATGTTCAGCCAGTCTGTCTGGACACCTGACACTGGACACTGGAACTCCTTCCCATTCAGGGCACAGGGAGGGGAAGAGGGAAGAAAGAACAAGCAAGAAGAGTCGACCACCCAGAGGCTTCTAGGGCCACTTGTAAGACTCACGTGGAACTTACATACCATTAAGTCCAACCCATTATTTCACAGATGCAAATGCTGGAGGTCAGAGGGGGCAGAACCATCTGAGGCACTGAGGTTTCATTTGCAGGTGAGAAGACACAGGTTCAGCGACTTCCCTTAGGTCAGATGCTAATACAGGGAGGAGCTGGGATTCAAATAGACCACAGTGTCACCACAGTGACCACAGTCACTGTCCTCTGTGACCAACACAGCCCCTGCAAACCTGACATTTTGCAGATGTAGGACTACCGTGCCTGGAGGAAAAGTGACTAGTCCAGAATTTGATAGTAAATCACGGCAGATCTAGAAAGATCTGGGGTTTCTGACTCCCCTGCTGCTACAGAACATGGAATGACCTGGTACTAAGCCTCATATTCAGCAAATGCTTGTTCAAGGTCAGCATCCTCAAAAGCAAACTACCATCCAGCTCCTCAGGCTAATGGCCTGGGGTCGAGTGAGTGTCAAAGAGAGCTGGGGTAACACCTGCAGGGGTACCCAGTCCTGGGAGCACTCTGAGCTCTCATCTTCAGTAGAGTTCCCACAGGCGGGCGGGTAGACACTCCTCTTTCTCTCCCTAGGACCATCCTCCTCTCTGGGCTGGCCTCTACCCCCACCTCCGCACCGTTTCTCCCTCATCCTTAGGCCACACACTCAGAGGAAGCCACTGGGCCACATGCTTTGCATATGTTAATTTGTGCAACTAACGTGCATGGGAGAAAGGACAAACCTCACTCTACAGAAAAGGGGCCCATAGCTGGGAAACCAGTAACACATGGGATGCCAGCCCCTGCCATACTGAAGCCCTCTCTCTACACCCCTCTGTGCAGCCACCCTGCAGGGTCCAGCCTGCTGGTTACGGGGAAATGCATAATGAGGGGCTCTGTGCCGTCGGCCTGGGAGCAATTCCCTCCGTGCTTTCAACTACAGATATGAATTTTGTTTAGTTCAAAGACCTCATTAACGCTGGGGTTAGTGGGAGCAGCTTCACAGATGATTCATCTTCAGGAATCAAAGACAGCCTGAGCCCCTCTGAGCAGTCAGGAGCCAAGCTGCTCAGTGGGGCATCTCTGCTGCTCTGTCTCACCTCCCAGGTGCTTCCTGTGGTCTGCAGCCAGACCGAGGGCCTCAGGTGCCTTTCCCAGGGAGTTGGATCCTGGAAGAGCAGAGCTCCGCCCATGAGACCTTGGGGCTCCCTCTGGGAATCTCCAGGGACAGTACATATTTGTGTTGGCCTCAACCAGTTCCTATCTTCTAGAGCAGTGTAGATGGGCTGCTAAAGGAAGTGACAACCATTGTACCCCACTAGGCACAAGGAGGGAGCGCATACTAGGGTTGTAAAGGGACCTAGTTCTGTCACTAACATAGTGTGTGTGACCTTTGAGCCCCTGCTCAGCCACATGAGCGGACTGACTCAGAAGTTCATCAAGGTCCCTTGCAGCTCTGACACCAAGACCCCCCAGACTGTCCAGGAACTGAAACTGTCATTAAGAGGACAAAACATATTCATTCATGTAATTAGTATACATTAGTACTTACTATGTGTCATTCACTGTGCCAAGTGCTGGGGATGCGGGGCTAGCCGTGTCCACAGGCATAAATACTCCTAATAATTTTAAGCAGCCTGAGATAAGAAGCAAAGGAGATATAAAAAATAATAGTGCTATACCATGTGAATGTCACCTCACTACAAGAAGTAATAATAGTGAACGACTTGCCCAGGTGAAAAAGGTATGAAGGAGTTCTCCAGGTCTGGAGGCGGTGGCTTCAATTCCTAGTTCTGTCCGCAGCACAGTAAAATCGAGCCTGACACTCAAGGCTTGGTAGGCATTCAAAAAGGTGTGTTGAAAGAAGGAGGGAAAGAAAGGAGTAAGTAAGGGAAAAGTGGAGGGGAGAAGGAAGCTAGTTCAGAAAAGAGAGGTAGGAATATCTCTGGCTCCTGTTATAATAAGAAAACTGAAGTTCAGTCAAGAGGTGAAAGACTCACCCAGCATCACACATGGAGCAACTGACAGGTCTTTGTGGAATGAGGTCTTTGTCCACGGGGGCTACTGGGAAAGGCCTCCTGAAGGCAGAGTGAGTAAGAAGGTAAGGACTGGAATTCAGGGAATCAAAAAAGCTGGAGCTGGCAGTGACCCAGGGGTGTGGTAGGGGGTGGTCTTTCTTATACGTGTTTCTCATTTAGCATCAGAGAGACTTGGGGACAGCAACTTGGGGTATGGCATCAGAATTCTGGCTCTGCCACATACCTGCTGAGTGGCTCTGCGGAAGGCTAAGCCCTGGTTTCCTTGTTTTTAATATGGAGATTATGGTGCCTACATTCTAGATCTTTCTAAGGATGAAATGAGATAAGACATGCAGAGTGTCAGGATAATTCCTGCTCAGTAAATGTGAGTCTCTTCACTTTCCTCTCTGCAGCAAGAGAGGACGCGGGCTACTCAGAGTTCTTGAGCTGGGGGATGAAGTCACACAGGACAAGCACTGCCTTCCTTTCTGAGGCCGATCCACCCTCTGCGGACAGGGTCAGTAACCATCTATGCAGTCAGATTCAAGACATCTGGTGCCCCTCCCTCCTGGGGGCCATATAGCCTACCCGGAAACGGGAATGAAATGCTGGCATTACTAAAAAAGACTGAGCTGAGCAATCATTTATCTGATCACTTGGTAAACTTTTCTATGTTGTACACAATACAGAAGCTGCTTGCTTCTCTCTATGAAGCCAGACCATAGATTGAGTAGTTTTCCAAGCAGAAGAGATTGGCAGGTAATACCAGAATCATGTAATACAGTAGCAGAGCCTTCTAGGACTTCTTGCTATGCTTGGGTTTTTATTCAGTTTTGTTTCCATAGCATGAGTTCATTCTTTCACAGATACACTTTTTGCCACCACTATGAAGTTCAGAGTTAAGCAGTCTGTGAGCCCTGTATACAGATATATGCCTGATAAGGTAGACACCAGCTGACCATTCATTCTGCCAGCAGAAACGATTGCATCCCAACGACATTCACCACATGGTGTTGGACACTGGAGGTACAAGGGTGAGTAATTAGAGAGCAACCTGTCTATGTGTATCCAGCGTCTGCAAAGCATTCATTCCTTTTCACCATACTAATTCTTCTATGCCAAGAAAATCATCTGAGACATCCAAAAGAAGAGGAAAAAACCTTGTATGTACCAAGGTGGGTATTTTCATATTAGTCTTAAAAGCAGAAAATTGAAAACAATCTTAATGTCCAATAATAGGGAGTGTTTAGTAATTTAGAGTACACCCACTTTATGAGATAGAGGGTAGTTATTAGAAAGCCTGTATAAAGAGTTTCCAGTAACGTGGAAAATGTTTAGGGTACAATATTACGTGAAAAACATAGGATTCAAATTGTTTGCGCAGTAATATCACAGCTATAGAATACTTTTTCACATTCATACGGTACTTCTCAGCTTTTGAAATCGTTTCACAGACATTACTTAATTTTGAGATTCATGCCGGTCCTTTAATAGATGCAGGCCATGGATTATTATTTCCATTCTAAACGGGAGGAGACAGGTTTGCTGAAGTTTATGCATCTAACAACCAAGAATTTCACTTGTGTTAGAAGTGTGGCTAGTACACGAGACTCGTTACCAAAGCTTTATAAAATGCACTGACTTTTCTTTATGCTTGACGCCAGTTCAAGAACATCGAGCTGCCTCTTTTCTTGCCATCCTCTCTGCCTGCTGCGGGGAAGGTGAGACGGCTACCACTGATTGACTTAAAGCAATAATTTCCCACAGTGTCTTGGTATGCTTCCACTGCTGCTTAACTCTGCCGCAAATTTCTCTGTGCTTTCATTCAGGTACAGCTGTGACCAGAAATGGTTTCTTGCTGCAATATATGAAATATCGCTGCACAGGGACCCTCAGTGACAACTCCCTTTGATTCAGGCTCCACGACAAAAACAATCAGGGGCAGGTGGGAGACAGTAGCTTAAGCAAGGGGGTATTTAACTCTGTGCACAAGCATCCCCTCCCCACCTCTCAGGTCTCTCCTGCATTAGGCAACTCTTTAAACTCTACTCTTGAGCTACCCCTGCTGCCCCCTGCTCCCAGGACTTATCCCACAGGTCCCACCCCTTCACCATCGCTCAAGCTTCCCTTCTGTCCATTATCTCACTTCTGTGTTCTCTGCCTCGAAAGAGACCCCTCCCTTCAAGGTCAGCTAAAATGCAGGCTCTTCGGTGGCAGAGTAAGGGGTTCCATCCTCTGGATTCTCCAAACACTATAACACCCTTTCTTAATATTTGTAGCACATTGTATTCGGGTTTAGTTTTATATTTCAGTCTTTCCTACAAGACTGAATGCTCAGACTAAGACATAGATCTTTTAATCCCCATCTTATAGATGAGAAACAGGTGCAAATACATATTCAGCGTAAAATAGCTAGTAAATGGCAGGCCCATATTTGAACTCACATCTACTTATGTGTCCTTAGCTCTTCCCATCATACCCAGCCAGGCCTTCCACAGCTGAATGAATGAATGAATTAGTGAAAGATATTCTTGAACAGTATCCCCACCGATGCACACCTTCTCTCTGGTGACACGGGTCGTCAGAGAAGAGGATGGAAGAGGACCCAACATCAGCTCCCGCACTTGCCCTCTGCCATGGCCTATCCTTTCATGATTGCTAGAAGCAGAAAGGACTTTTAAGATGATCTAGGCCACTGTTCTTTTTAAATTATCGTTTAATCAGGAGCTTATTTCCTTCTCAGGTCTCTTTCAGTCCTTCTGGAACTGTCTAAAGAGAAAATCTCAAAGTCATATTAATATGCCTCTAACCATCTCCAAACATTTGCTAATTTTCCTTTTTAACAAAGAGAGAACAAGTGTTGGGCGCAGAGCCTTGGCAGAAACATCTAGTTACAAGTTAGCAACCTTGTTTTGTTTTCGTTATACTCATTTTTACAGTTGCCTTCTATTTATGGTGAATGATAATATTTTACCATTTATGTAGTGACTTAAAGTTCCTATTATAAATACACACATTTATGGGAGAAAAGAGAGTCAATTTAAAGAAAAATATCGTATAGATAATAGTATAGGAGGCATGCAGATACAGAACAAATTGTGCAAGTATGGAAAGAACCCAATGTTTGAGAAATGCTAGTTAAGTCCCACCACCAATTTTGCAGGTGGAACAGAGGCCCAGAAAGGGCAGGTGGTTTGCCAGAGATCACCCAGCCAGCTCCTGGCTCAGTTCTCCCCACTCTCCTCTGCCATGCATATCTCAGAGCTCTTTCTAAATTTATTTTGTGGATATTAAAGAAAATGTCCAACCAAAGAGTTGTGTTGATGGTAAGGGGCACGGGGGCGGGGGATTGGCGAGGGGGTTGTGTTCTGGATTCCCCAGCAGTGAACAGGCATACGATGCTCTAGGCCGGGTCAGCAGGGTGCCAGGCACCTTAGTGGCGTCATTGGTCACTCATTGAGCACAGTTCAGAGAGAAACAGACCATTAGGAGCCTACAGTGGAGAGGAACAGTCATAGCTTATAAAACACAGCATTAATAAAGACCACAAAGAAATACCAAAGAGGAAAATCGGTCTCTCTGCCTCTGTAAATAAATCCATGTCTTGCAAACAAAAACACGCCAGAAAAACCAACTGTAAATGCACTCCTAGAAAAGGAGACCAGATGTCCCTGGAATCTTTTTAATTAAATTGTGAGTCAATTGCAAACCAGAGGGTGGGGGGCTGAGGGGAGTGGAATTTTGCTTTCTAAGACTGCCAGATGCAAAGTCCAATTTCCAGGATAATATATCCAGGGTGAAGGAGGCTTTCCAAAATTTAATTACATATTGCCTAGCAACTGAGGAGATGAACAGGAATAAAGTTGAGGGACCTGGGGTGATGCATTAAAGATGTTGATGCCCCAGGTTGCAGAACACACGACACTAGGCTGTGGTCAAGAGCCACGGGAGGTGGTTTCAGTTCTGTAAATCGTAAGCCTCATTCTACTCTGTTTCCCTTGGGCTGACCAACCCAGCCACCTGGCAGAATTAGGACCCTGCTTTCTTCATTTTTCACGATGGGAGCTTCTTTTATTTTTGTATAAAGTAATAGATATTGTTAAAAATTCAACAGTATAGAAATGTATAAGGCAGCAAGTGAAAACTCTCCTGCCAAGTAGAGCCACTATTAACATCTTGGTGCATATATATCCAGAATTTTCCAATCATAGCTAACCTCTCTCTTCCTAACCTAAATGAGATATTACTATATATTGTTCTGTAATCTGCTTTCTTTCCTCTAATATATGGTGGATGTTCTTTTTTGAAAACTTTTGCTTTTATTGAAACATAACAAACATAGAAAAGCCCACAAATAATGGAACCACCATTGAGAACAATACATACCCATTACCAGCCTCCCTCTCCCCCACCCAATTCTCTTACATCCCTTCCTAATCACTACCCTCTTTCTTCTCTTCAAGGGTAATCATTCTCTTGACTTCAAATATATATTAGTTTTGCCTGATTTCAAACTTCATATGGAAAGAATTATACACTATATATTCTTTTGTGTCTGACTTATTTGCTCAACATTTTGTGAGATTCATTCATGCAGTTCTGTGTAGCTGCACTGCATTTTAATTTTTATACTACTCCAACGAATGGTTATATAATACTTGATTTATCCATTCCAATGTTGATAAATTCTTAGGTTGTCTCCAGTTTGAGGCCATTACTAATACAGACACTTTGTGCATTTCTTTTGGTACACTTGTAAAGCCTTTCTCTTGGTTATATATCTAGGAGTGAAATTGCCACTTTTCTAAAGCATCTGTACCAATTTACACTCCCCACATCAGTTTATGAAAGTTCCAAAATTCATCCTTTTAAATGTCTGCTTCATGTTTTATTGTATGGATATATTCATGGTGTTCTATTGATGGAAATTTTGGTTTTTCCAATTCTACACACATTTTTTTTGTAAAACAATGCTTCCATGAATATCCTCTTACATTTATCTTCAAGCACTTACACGATTATTCCTTAGAATGAATTCTTAGGAGTGAGATTCTTGGGGTCGAAGAGTATGTGTATTTTAAATTTTCATATTTCCAGGTTTCTTGATTTTCCTTTCTCAGTTAATTTCCTGCAACCCCACGATCCTTTTAGCTGTTCCTGAATTTCATCTTTCTATTTGCTTCTTTGATCACACTCCACTTACCAGTTGTCCCATAAAATGTGGGCTACTGATCTCTGTACCTCTCGGGGCAGCCTTGAATGGATTGGGTGAAAAAGTGAGATCTAGAAATGCCGTGGATCTAAACATGGAGATTACAGTTCACAAAATCTACTCCAAGGCCTAAGAAGGAGCCACTCTCTGAAATGTGCTTCTTGAATTTTGTTTGAACCTCTCAATAGCTTAGCGCAGGCAACTTTGGACCCAAAGAACATCATTCATTTGGATCCCAGAGATTTCTAGATGTGTGGTCTTTTGGACACATCAGTCATATGGGAAGAAAAGAACATTAATGTGAATGCTGACACTCAGACATTTATTGAGAACCATACATGCCAGCTGCTATTCTAGACGTGGCTTAGCCAAGGATATTTAGTGTCTGGGGGACAGAGACTTAGGGCAAAAATTCTGTAAGGAGATATGACAAGTTCTGTGAGCACAGATGAAGGGACAAATACTTTCAGAAGCAACAGACAAGCATTCATAGAAAATTCATTTATTTACTGCTATATCTTGGTCAGACTGGCTGAGGACTACCCAGTTTTAAGTGGGATATGAACATTGTCAATAACTTCTCTTCTCTTTCCTGATCCCCTCCAGTCCACTAGGACCTATTATTTGGTGATGTTTTATTTAGGCTATCTCTTTAAATTTTTACAATAACCTGGTATATTTGTTGTTCTCCCCCATTCCTCAAATGAAGAATTTAAGGCTCAAAGTGAATAAAATTAACTTGCCCCAGTTGCACAGCTAGTCAGGGAGAAGTAGGATTGGAAGCCATCTCCATCAAATTAAAAGACCAGGCTTTTGCTACCCACAAGACATTTTAACAAAGAGCAAAGCACAAGCCTAATTAGAGAGGTTGTGAGGATTATCACGGATGCAGGCAGGCAGCGGGACACAAGAGGAGGGGTGCTGGTCTCTGTTAGCGGAGCTGAGGTTCCACTGGGAGACATCTCTCAGAGGGTGAGCACAGTGGTGCTTTGGAGCCCGGGAGAGGTCGGGCTTGCAGCTGCTCCGACAGCTGCCTGAGGGCTTCTGCTGCCACAGGTGGAAGCCAAGGAGGTTCCGTCCCTGTGCCACCTCTGCACCCTCACACCCAGGGCATTCCGCAAGCGACACCTTGACAAGGCAGACAGGAAAGTGCAAAGAAGGATGTTAATGCGCTAGTTGCACCGAGATCTGGAGTTGCTGTCACCTTCTGAAAGTAGGGCTGGGACATGGGGTTTAGGGAGAGTGACACTAAGGGCTTCTTCCCGGGGGACTTCTATAAGTGGCAACATTGCGACTTGAACTCACGTCTCCTAGCCCATGGTTTCCACGTGAGAAGGTTCTTCCACTGTAAGTCATTGAAGCTGTTGGCTCTTGGCAAGAGCCAGGGACATTTTTTCTGTGAGCTATGAAAGTGCTATTGATGGTTATACATTTGTATACTAATTAAATTTCATTTATTCATTTACCTACTTATTTGACAAATATTTATAGCATGGACCAGCATTTTTAAAATTTTTAATTTTTTTGGTGAATAAAGAGACATTGACTATTTCAGGCTTATGAACCATATAGTTTCTGTAGCAACTACTTCTCTCTGTCATTATATCATGAAAGCAGCCTCAGATAAGATGTAAATGAATCAGTGTGTCTGTGTTCCAATAAGACTTTGTTTACAAAAACAAACGATATGGGATATAGAATAGCCACATGCAAAAAAGCAAAGTTGGACTCCTACCTCACACTAAATACAAAAATTAACTCAAAGTGGATTAAAGCCGTAAATGTAAGAGCTAAAACTACAAAATTCTAGAAAAAAACATAGGCATAAATTTTTATGACCTTAAATTAGACAATGGTTTTTAGATATGATACCAAAAACACAAGCAACAAAAGAAAAAACAGATAAATTAGACTTCATCAAAATTAAAACTTTTGTGCTACAAAGGACACCATCAAGAAAGTGAAAGACAATCTCCAGAATGGGAGAAAATATTTGCAAACCATATATCTGATAACGAGTTTGTATCCAAAATATGTAAAGAACTCTTACAACACAATAATAAAAAGACAAATTGTCCAGTTAAAAAAATGAACAAAGGATCTGAAGAGAGATTTCTCCAAAGAAGATACACAAACGGCCAATAAGCACATAAGATGCCCAAGATCATTAGCCATCAGGGAAATGCAAATAAAACCCCACAATGAGATAGCACTTCACACCAACCAGGATGGCTACAATCAAAATGACAGATGATAACGAGCATTGGTGAGGATGTAGAGAAACTGAAACGCTTGTCCACTGCTGGTGAGAATGTAGATGGCACCAGTTATCTTGTCAGCAGTCCCTCAAAAGGTTAAACATAGAGTTATCATATGACCCAGGAATTCTAGGTATACGTCCAACAGAAATAAAAACACATGTCTATATAACACTTGTACAAGAATGTTCATAGTAGCATTATTCATGGTAGCCAAACGTGGAAACAACCGAAACATCCACCAGCGGATGAATGGATAAATACAATGCGGTAAATCTACAATGGAATATTCTTCAGTCATAAAAAAGAAAGGAGTGCAGATACATGTTATAATATGGGTGTGCCTTGAAATCAATGTGCTAAGTGAAAGATCCCAGTTATAAAATACCACATATTGTATGATTCCATTTATAAAAAATATCAGGATTAGGCAAATCTACAGGGACAGAATTCAGATTAGTAGTGGCCTAGGGCTGGGGGTGAGGGGTTAGAGGAAAATGGGGAGTGACTGCTCAGGGATTTCTTAATCAATTTCTAAAATTGATTGTGGTGACAGTGGCACAACTCTGTGATTATACTAAAAACCATTGAATTGTACACTTTAAATGGGTGAATTGTATGTAATATGAATTATATCTCAATAAAACTGTTATATTAAAAACAACCAAAAAATCAGATGGCAGCAGTATTTGTCCCCAGGACCATCGTTTGCCAATCCCTAGTTTACAGGATGCCAGGTACAATGGTAGATGTGGGGAACACAGCAGAGAAAATGAAACACACCCGTGCTCTGATGGAGCATCCAGTCTAGTGGCAGAGACGGGGTGGAACACAGAATCATTTCTAATTAGAAACTGTAATAGGTGCTTCAAAGGAAAAATGCAGGAGAGAGAGGAAGGGTAGGGTCAAGTAGAGCCTGTGGGCCATGATGAGGATTTCTGGGTTTTTCTAAGTGCTTTGTCAAAGTCTCCCTCTGACTGCTGTTTGGAGAATGGGTTGGGAGAGGGTAATGGAAATAGACCAGCAGGAGTGTGGATGGAATGACAGAGATCTAGTAAGCAGGACAAGAGGTCATGAAGATGGATTGGATTTGGACGGGTCAGGGGAGGGAGAAATCAAGATGCCTCCCAGGTTTCTGATTAAGCAGCTGATGGAGGGAAGTGTGAATTTCTGATCGAATTTGTTGGGGTGGGTCATGTCAGGGGGCGGTGTTGGGAGGGACCCCTGGCCTGAGTCTCAAACATTTGAGGCTCACTAGGAAAGTCCAAGTGTTGACAACTCTCAGAACTGATTTTCCCCATCTGTACAACTGCAACAACAATACTGACTTGCTGGGCTGTCCTGAGGATTAATGAGTTAATATCTCTAAAGGTCTTGGAACAGTGCTTGGCATACGTAAGCTCAATAGGTGTGCTAAACAGAATATACCCTGACAGCCAAGAACTGCAAAGAATCTGCGTCAGCGGGAAGAGAGGAGCTAGGAGAGGCAAGACCCTCCCCATGCAAACTGATCTGGCTGCCCAATCCCACCCCCATGAGATGCTGGCACAAGGGATGGGTGACTTGGGCTCAGTCACTGTGGGTGAGGGGCCCCGTGGTGCCATTGTCAAGAACACATCCCTGGAGCTGGGCCTCCTGCATTTAATTCCAGCCATGCTTCTTACCAGCTATGTAACTTGGAGCAAGCTACCTAATTGCTCAGTTGTGTCATAGTTTCCTTCCCTGTAAAAGGAGCGGAACTGGACCTATTTCATTATGAGGATTCTGCGAGTCAATACATGTACAGTTCTCAGAGCAGTGGCTACCCTGGACGTGTCCGTCACTCTGCTTTGGGATTCAGGGCTGGTCTTTGCTATAGGTGAGAGGTGCCATGCTTTGCTATTAACAGGTGGTGTCTCCTCGGGAAGTCACTGCGCCTGCTGGAGCTGCTTTTCCTTATGTGTGAGACGGGAGAGATGAGACTCTATGATCAATTCAGCGACAGTCTCCTGCCTCTCCCTTCCTTCCCAGAGGCCCAGGAGCACCCAGTGCTCACTTCAGGCGCTCCCAGACAGATACCAGGTCTGCAGCACAAGGTCACCTGGAGCTCCTGACCCCTGGGAGGGCTGAGTCCCAGTGGCCCTGTCAGGAGGGGCTCCAGGTCTGGGTGAGGCTGAGACACTCACTAAGGGTGGGTGTCTTGGTCAGCTCAGCTGGGACCTCGGGGAGGGGCAGGGTCAGACGGCAGCAAGTCACCACCATGTAATAATCAAAAGCGCACTACAAATGGAAACTATCTGGGGCAGCACTTGAAGAAATAACACTTGTCGATGCTAACTGACTGCAGCATAGCAGCAGGGCGCCCCATCACACCCCTTCCAGCTTCTCCCTGTGCCAACCCCAGCTTCCTTCCTCCTTGCTTAGCTTGACTTGTTGACTTCCCCAGTTTCCAGGATGGACAACGAGGGAGAAGGCCCAGTAGGCAGGGAGGGGCTGGGAAGGAGGGGGGTGTGTTAGATGCTTTTCTCTAACATACACTCATCTTGCACAGGATCAGGACAGGTTCCCTGCGAAAAGGGCCCCTCCAACTCCCTCCATCCTAGTCTGAAGGTGTCTTCTCTCAGGGTAGCCTCCTCAGGAAGGTAGGGGCTTCTGTGTCGCAGGATCCTCAGAGGAGGAGGACTCAGCTACCTGAATGATGGGAGGTGGAGGGCTTCAGAAGATGGCCACAGGAAAGAGGGAGGCTGATGAATTATGCATGGCTGGAGGTGATGGTAAACAGTCCCCGGATGGTGCTGATGAGCTGCCAGCAGACAGGCGGCAAGGGGGAGCTGGGCGCTGAGTCACAGCAAAGGGGGTGATTAGTTTGTCTGCTGGACCCACCTCTGGGTGGGATGAGGTTTCAGGCTGAGTCACACTCTGCAGAGGGAGAGAGAGGAGCCTGGACTCCAAAAGGACCAGGGAGGGAGCATATGTTCCTGATGAGCCATGCTATTCCCGGATCCCTCTCACCTCCCACTTGTGGGCTCAGTCCCCCTCCCCAGCCCCCTGCAGTTAAGTCCCCTGGACCAGCCAGATCTCAGCCAGGAGAGCATTGGGACTTTTCTCCCCTTAGCAGGGAGGGGAAGCAAGTAGTCTTCTGTTGCCCTCTCTGTGTCTGACTTGTCTTGTAGACAACCTCTAAGCTCAGCCTGGAAATCTTGGAGCTGAGTCTGAAGCCAGGAGTGGACTGATTGAAGACACACCACAGAGCATAGGGCCATGGAGACTGGAGACAGAGGGAAGCCAAGACCCCACAGACAGCCTGAACCAAGGGTCCATCTGAGCAGGCCTGGCAGGGAGATGTAAATGGAGATAAGACAGCAACAGGAGACACCAAGATGGATAGATGTATTGGTTTGTTCATTCACTCATTCATTCATTCACTCACTAATGAACCACTGCATAGTGATTAAGCACTGCTATGTACTGGGGACTCCTGGGATGCCAGAAATACCTGCAGGGATCAACAAGACAGTTGAGATACCTATTCTCACGGAAAAGTGTGACAATGAGACAGACAAAATGCAAGTAGGCAATTAACACAGAAGTTGATTTCAGATAGTGATAAGTGCTTAGAAAAAACTAGAAAGGGAATGGTGTGAATGACTGGGGAAAGGCTTACGTAGGATGCAGTGGTGTGGGAAGATCACCTTGGGTAGGAGACATTGGAGCTGACTTGGACACGGGAACCTGGAGGAGAGTGACAGGATGGGCCTGTTCACAACGCCAGGAGAGCTGGTGTGGCTGGAGTGAAAAGGGAGGGGAGAGGAGGAGGAGATGAGGTGAAGACTTGGAAGGGATCAGATCTATCAGGGAAAGGTGCAGAGACCGGATTCCAGTGCTGTGCAAAGCTAGTGATGACTCCGCATGGAGAGGGACTTTTTGTTTATGACAGTAGATCCAAGGAAGAAGTGGGTGAGGATATTTATCCAGAGCCTGCGGGCTAGTCTCCAAGCTGTAGGAACATCAAAACTCTTGAAGACAAAGGGTAAAAGGAACACTCATGAAGCACTGTTTGTGTGCTGGAGATTCACATGCATTGTCCCTTTTATTATTTATAACAATTCTCATCACAGATGAGATAAACGGAATTCCGAGTTAAATAACATGTCTACTCAGGATGTGGCAGGATTTGATCTCTGACCCAGACCCCATGATCTTAACCACTTGTCTCCACTTTGGAGAACGGGAGGGCATATTTAAGATCTTGCATTTCAATATGTGCATCTGGCTTGCAAGGAAGAGGCCAGGCCGTGATGAAATGGCTGGCCGGTGGTCGAGCAGAGCCAGGACGAAGGCCAAGGCCTTCTAACTTGTGGTGTGGGGTTCTCCCACTGCACCCTTGGCAGGCAGTGTGGCGTAGCAGAAAAGCCAGATGGATTTGGGATCATTCCCATGCCATCATTTAATACTGTGTGGCCTTGGACAGGTCCCCTCACCTCTCTGAGCCTCAGGATGCTTATCTGTAAAACGGGGTACTCACATCTATTGATTTCAGTCTTATAAAGGATTGTTGTAAAGATTAAAAGGTTGTAATACCATATGCAAAATCACTTGATGCAATGCTTAAAGCCTCAGGCAGAGCCAGGATTCAAACCCAGGCCTGTCTAAACCTGTTCATGGTTCACCCCGGCCCCTGGCACAGATACCTCCAAAGGATGTGGGAATCCTGTGTGTCCATGACAGCATATGGAAGCAGACGCCCCAGGCTCCCCTTTTGGGAGAGGGTAGTATGGGGCTGTGACTCCCTCCCGCAGGCCTCTGGCCTCTGGCACTTGGGAGGGAGGGGCTCAAACCTGTGTCTTAGCCAGGTAGCTGGGCTTCCTCCACTTGACCGGTTCTTGCCCATCCTCTTGCAGGCTGACCGTACTTTCAGTCTTTCTGGAGACCAGGGCTTTAGCCCCACATCTTTGGGTTTGGACCATCCTAGTTTCTAATATCGATCACACTGCACTTGACTTTGCCCCTCCCCTTAGGACTTGATTGACGGGAACATCAATCATGTTGATTGATGCCTAGATGAGAGGAGAGGATGATGCCTCTGCCAGAGCTGGCTGGGCCCCATTTGCTCTCAGAATCCCTCACAACGAGCTGACCACATGAGCAGGAGGGATGGAAGGACGTTAGATCTCTGCTCCAAGTAGAGTTGCCAGATGAAATGCAGGAGACCATTAAATTCAAATTTCAGCTAAACAACAAATAAATTTTTACTACATCCAAAATACTGCGTGGCACATAATTATACTAAAATTTACTTGTTGTTTACCTGAAATTTGAATTTAACTGGGTGTTCTGTATTTTTATTTTCTCAACCATGTGACCCTAGCCTCAAATCAACCATTCTTCCCACTATGTCCCCCTGACCTTGAGCCTTGATAATGGCTTAACCTGCTGGGACTGGGCCTTGCACCCAGTTCTGACAGGTGTGTCTCCATTCCTCTGTGGCTGAACTTCCACATGATGACCTCTTTCCGAGTGTCCCAGGCATCCTGACTTCCTTTTCTGTTCTTGTCCCACTGGCACTGGAGTCTTCCCCCACCTGTTTGCTGGCTCCAGACTTCCCTCAGGCCAACCTTCTGCTCGCCAGCACTTCTGAATGTTGTGTGTTCCAATGCCCTGTTCCACGTGCCTGAAGTTCCCTCCAGTGGAAGTCGACCTGCTGCCGGTCACCATATGCTCTTTGGACCGCTGGTTCTCCCTGTGTTACCAGGGAGGACACCTATTACTAATGTTGACACAAGTAATCCATAATCAAGCTATAAATCAAAATTTGGGGTGAGTTTATTATGAGTCGAGTCTGAGAACTATAGCCCGAGGGGGCTGCTCTACCCAAGAAAAAGCACATCCAAGAAGTGAAGTGTACAGAGTGGTTATATACTGTCTTGGAACAAAGACCATACATCACATATGACAAAAATGTCTCTTCTACTATGTCATGAAATGCTTAGCTGGCACAGCAGGCCAGTGGTCACAAGATGAGCACAGCCGGTCAGTGGTCAGCAAGTCAGTGGTCACAAGGTGAGCACAGTAGGTCAGTAATCAATCCTTAGTTTCTAGGAAGAGATGCTTATCTTAAAGGAAATGCCAATATGGCGGGAAGCTACATCCCTATCTTTAAGGGCATCATTCTTGTCTTTAGGACATTGTAAATGTTTAAAGCAGATGTACAATGCACTCTCAACAGGCCACGTCAAGCCCTTCTGGAAAAACAAGGTCAGGCTGAATTCGTTTTAAACCAAATGGCTTCCTCATATACTCCAATATATCTTGTTGCCTTTTATTTATTCATCACTAGTCTTGCCCCTCCTTCCCGGGAGTATTCCGGGAAAGTTAGTCCTGTTAAAATTAACTACCCTCCTCCCCTATGCCAAGCTTGGCCTTGTGCTCTAAAAGGGCAGGGATCACATGTCTGAGCCAGTATTTATTGTATTTTCCATCACTTAACAGCACCAGTCACGTAGTATATGCTTAGTAAATATTCGTTGAATAAATGTAAACAAAGAGAATGGGAAACTGAGGCTCTGAAGTAGTTGGACTTTTCATTATTATTAAAAATAGAAATTCCCCTGAGAGATGAGCAGAGGTTACCAGAATTCTGTTGACCAGTTTTGCCTGGATCACCATCCCATGGTTCTCTCATCACAAGTATTTTTTATAACCACATATATAAGCACATAAAGTATGTGGTTCCTTTGGCAATAGTGACTCAAAGTGAAAGAAATCCCAAAAGAGAGAGAAAAGGAAAAATGAAGACAGAAGGTTTTGAGTATGATTTAGGCTGCTGCCCCCTGTACAGAATTCTCAGTTCCTATGGAGGATGTTGTGTTTCCTTTACTAAACAGGTACTCATTCCCCATGGCCTTCAGGAGCTGTCTTGGGTCGGTCACTGTCTTGCTTCTCCTCCCAGATCCTGTTCCTGCCCTGGCCCTGCCCTCCCTGCCCCCGACCTGTGGACCAAGAAAATGCTTAATAAATAAGGCTGGATCCAGACTCTTGGCTACCGCATTTCATTTCAGCCAAAGCAACCTGGCCCACAGGAAATGATTAACTGGATGGATTTTTTTTTTAAGAGTAATCCCCTTGAAAGGGCAAAGGGCCCAAGAGTGAGTAGTTTAATCCTAGCTTTTATAATACCACTTAATGGAAGTCTCTTAATTCCAGTAAAGATCAATGAAATCCTATTGATTACCACACACACACACACAGAGAAAAGGAGAAAAATGCTTAAATTTAAAAAAATTCTCAATTATGAGGTTTTTTTGTTTAAGAAAAGAGAAGGGCATTTCAGATCAGGCACATTTAAAATTAAAAAATTAAAAATGGGCTTAAATGAGCAGCAGGAACATTTTATTCAAAGGATGTGGGACCAAGATTCAAAAGGCTTTGGTTCAAGGTCCCTCCTTGGTACTTACCGTGTTATCTTTATCTCTTTGTACCTCTGTGTTCTCATCTGTAAAATGGGACTAAAGTTATGACCTTCCCTAACTCACAGGGTCATGATGAGAGTGAAACAAAACAGGAAATGTAAGCTCCCTCTACTCCTTGAGAAGTTGTGCACAGAGGGGAGGGGTCTCAGCGTCCTTCACCCAGTCTCCCGCCTGGGAGGGCCCATGGGACATTGCCACTCTGGGTGCCTAGGATCCACGTCTTCATATCTGATGTGTGGTTAGGAAATATGACCAAGGAGATGTTTTAAAAATAACAAACAATGATAAGAATACTAATATTGCAGGAATTTATATATTTGAGCTTCCTTTCTACTAACCACTTAGTAGGGACCAGCACTTTATTGCACTATCTCAATCCTTTCAACAACCCTATGATGGGAATAATTATTATCCCCATTTTATAGATGAGGAAAGTGAATCACAGGGAAGTTAAGTAAGATGCCCAAGGTTGCACAGCTCAACAAATGGTAGAGCCCCTTTGCTAATAAAAGATTATGTTCACTTAAATATCCTGTCTTGAATTCCCTATATCTTCATTCATCCAACAATTATTTGTTGAGCACCTTCTATATGGTCATTACTGTGCTAGGCACAGGGAATACTATGGGGGAGAGGCATGTAAAATACGCAGTCCTCACTCGAACAGAGCTCATAATCCAGCTGTCATTGAACTTCGAATCTGAACCAGGTCTGCTTCTCATGCTCAGTTGGATGGGCAAGAAGTAGAGCAATCCAGTCCAGCCCCAAAGGTAAACTGTGCTATCCAAAGGCCACATGGCATTCATGGACTTCTGCAGAATTGATTCTCTATGCATCCTGAAATGTTCCTGTCGTCCAGTAGCCTGTGTATTGGGATTGGGATCTGAGTTTCGCATCAGTTCATGTTACTGTTGGCTTCCTGAACCAGGGAGCAGAGCTCTACGTTATTTCTAAGCTCACAGCAGTCCAGGAATGTGTGCTTGGCACGGCAAACACGAAAGAGTAACTCAACATATTAAAATAGGTAGTAGCTGCTAGTGGGGCCAAGGCCATTTCTTAATTATTTTTACTCCTTTCCCCTCTGCATCTGCATGCTCTAGGGGAGGAAGAACTACTCCTCTAGCCTCTAGGTTCTTCTGCTGGTCTAAGAATTAAATTGACATGAGACAGAATAACAGGAGAAAATCAAACAAGTTTAATAACACGTGTACATGAGAGAAACTCAGGAAAACTGAGTAACTCACCAAAACGGCCAAAGGCAGCATCTTAAATACCATCTTCAGCTAAAGACAAAGGAGGAGGTTGGGGGTAGCGGTCTGGGACTTCAAAGAGGAGGAAGTCAATTCACATAGAGATGGAAAAGCAAGTGTTTGGTAAACAAATGTTTGCTGGGCCCTGGCCTTGCTAGGTGCCTTCCAGGCTACCACATCTAGAGTTATTTATGGGGAAAACTCCTTCCTGGGACAAGCCTTCTCTCTGAAATTCTTTTAGGCGGTTAAGGGAAACATCAAAGTTTCTTTCTGAGTCTTTTGTTCTTAAAAATAATCAAGCCAAAGAGACATATTTTGGGGTGGCAAAGTCTGATCCCCCACAATACTGAATAAAATTTTGATGAATGAATGAAACAACCCCAAGTGGGTCAATTGGCTTAGCTCCATACGAAGACTGCAGACATCGCTCCTGGCTACATGCAACCACTTAACACATAACTGAATTTGTGCCCAGGAAGAACCAGAGAGAGGATTATGTAGTTGTCTTCCCGAAATGAGCGGATTAAGTCAGAGCAAATGGATCTGTAGCCTCGTCAGGCACAGAAAGGATCCAAACCCTTCCCCTTCCAAACACTGTCCCTGGACAGTCCTCTCGGTTGCCTTGTCTTAAGAACCATCACCCCCACACAGATGAGCCCCAAATCTGTTCTAGCTCTAAACCTCTCTTCTCAGCCCCAGTGCACATGTCAACTTGCCTGCTGTCATCTCCCCCTGAACAGTCCACAAGTACTGCAGACCCCATAAGAACAAGACTCAAGACTTAAGACAGCATCCCCCGCCCTGCAACCAGCATCTCTTTCTGGATTCCCTGTATTCAAGGATGGACCACTATTTTGTAAAACAAAACACAAAACAAAGTTCACATGTATTTAGCACTTGTGTTCTGTGTATTATGAACTATCTTGCAACAATCAACTTTCTTTTTTTACAGATGAGAAAACTGAAGCTCAGCTGGGGGAAGTAACTTGCTCTCGGTCACACCACTGGTAACTGCAAGAGCTGGGATTCAAGTCCAGGCAGGCTGGCTCCAGAGCCCAATGTGTAACCACGGGCTATCCCTCCTCCCAGGCACTGTGCTGGGCATTCTTCGTTTGCAACCCACACCCGGTCATTTCCCTGCCTTCCTCTGCCCTGCTCTGGGCTTCAGAGGCTGACCTCTATGCACCATGCCTTCTGGGCTCCCTTGCCCTCTGGCTGAAGGTTGACTGTGGTCAACGGGAGATCAGAAGGTTGGAAGGGAGAAAGGCTGGGATATATACCACCACACCCTACCTGCTTCCTCTGGCCTCACTCTAGTACTAGCAGGAGCTGAGTTCTATGGTGACAATTCCTCCAAGGGGCTGGTGACACCATTTCCTCACTTTGCTCCTGCAGCCCCAGGGGTAATAACTCCCCACTGTTGTTGATCCCTGGATGCTTCTCCATAGTTCTTGCTTCCCTTATGTAAATAGTCCTTTCCATCTCTTTCCTGCTGGCATCCATTCAGATTCCAGCCCTCAGTGTCACAGATGACCTTGCCCTCCCATCACACCCCCTCTTCCAGCATGAGGAAGGCCAGTGAATTCCACCCTTGTTCTTCCTCTCCATTCCTGCTGTTCTGCCTCAGACCATCCCCCTAGCTTCCCACCTGGCCTCTCTGCATGCAGGCTCTTACATCTCCAGTGTATCCTCCACAATAGTCAGAGCCCTCCCCACAAAGCCCAGATTCACTCTTCGACTTGCCTCTTTAAAATCCCTCAATGGTTCCCTAAAGCTCAAAGAATAAAATCAAACTCCTAAGCCTAGAGTAGGTCTTATTCATTTCTGTATTTCTCCCAGGGCCTTGCCTGTACTCAATACACGTTGTGTTGAGTGAAGAAAATATTATCACTATCTGTGAAGTTTCGAAGGCGCAGAGCACAGGGACACAGGGCTGCAGTGAGAGCATCCTCGAAGATTTTGTAATCTCAACCTGTGATGTAATCCCAGGATGAGCAGCTGCACAAACTCTCCCCAGATCCATCTGTTCTGCCTGAGCTTTACACTTAGCCCCACTGCCTGCACACACAGTAGAGTTTCAGGTCTCTCTCCGTCCACACAGGGAGGCAGGACCGGGAAGTGGTTAGGGGCATGGGCTGGAGGCAAGCTGCCTATGTCCAGCTCCTGCTCTATTTGTACTTAAGCAAGTTCCTGGACGACTAGAAGTCTATTTTCTTCTCTGTAAAATAGGGATAACAATAGTACCTACTGTGTAGGGTTTTTGAGAGGATTAAATGAAGTTTGAAGCATGGCACTAAGAACAAAGTAAGCCTTCGAAAATGCAAGCAGGTATTTCTCTCTGCCCTATTTAAAGACACTATTATTATATTACACGATTATGTCTGTCGTATAAGCTATGTGCATAGAGCAGTAATCGTATGTAGACTATTTTGTTTAAATTTCCCCCAATACTGAGATGTATTATTAGCGCTACTTTGCGGAAGAGGATGGTGACATGCAGAGAAGGTTTGTGTCTTGCTCAAGGTCACAAAACAAATAAGTGCAGGAGTCAAGACTGGAATATGGGACTTCTGATTTAAAACATCCTGTTCCACGTACTATGATGTCCAGTCAAAAGTCAAGTCATTTTTCAAGGCCTTGCTCGAATGCCCTTCCTCCACGAGATCTTCCTTAGTTCTTTGGGAAGGATTCACTATTCTTTCTTCTGCAGTCTAGAAGCACCCCAATTATAGATGTACTCGGGTTAACTGACTTTAGCTGTGTGTGATCCTCAGGAGTTTACATTTCTGACTCCACTAAACTCTGAGTGCTTTAAGGACACAACTGCTGTCGTATTCAAACGTGCAGTCTCGGCAATCCTCTCAGTACCTTGCATAAAGTAGACAGGAAGGCAATCAATGTGGGTTGGATTTATCAGTCAGATAAAGTAGTTATGTTGCAGTAATAAACAAACCCCCAAATCTCAGTGGTTTTCAAAGACATAGGTTTATTTCTCACTCATTTAACTTTCTCCTTGGAAGTTGGTTGGAGCTCAGCTCCCTGTCACCTTTACTTTGGGACCCTGGCTGAAAGAGTGGCTCTTGGCTCTGCTATTGACAGTCTCCTGGAGGATGAACAAAGGGAAGACACACTGCCCTTAAAGCTTCACCTTGGAAGTGATGCACACGCTTCCACCCACATCTCCACTCCACCCACATCTTTGCCAAGGCAAGATACACGGCTGATCCTGACGTGAGTGGCAGGAATGGAACTTTCTTCCAGAGAGGGGCTCTGATTACAGAGGAACAGAGACAGCAAACAGGGAATCTGGAAACCAGCTCCATTTAGAAGGGAACCAACAGCTAGTTATTGAAGACCTACTCTGAGGCAGGAAGTATCTTATATGTTTGACATGTAGTCTTCATCCAAACACACACACACACACACTCATTTCCATGGGGATCCAGACGATTGGTTCAGTTTTACAGATAAATAAGCCAAGGCTTAACAAGGTTAAGAAAATACATTAAGATCACACAGATAGTAAAGTAGGACCCAGATCTGACTTGAATCTAATTAACTCCAAAGCTCACTTTCTCCTAAATCACACTGTTTTCTTTGGGTTTCAGGGCTTCTAATTAGAAAACATCATTCTTTCTAAAAGAAATGGAGTAAATTCTTACAATTTGAAGTGTTGTCCCTGAAACAGTGGTACTGGCATCATCGGCCAGACATGCAGGCTCTCAGCATCCACCCCCGCAAGACCTACTGCATCAGAATCTGCATTTTCACAAGATCCTCGGGTGATGTGAATGCACATCCACATTTGAGAAGCACTGATGTAGATACCAAAGGAAAATGAAGGCATTTTCTCTGTCTCTACGGGAACCGGGGAGGAGGGAGAGCTGTCTGTGGTGTGACCCACTTTTGAAAGCCTCATCATGTTAATTTTGAAGAAACAGGAGAAAATGACATAGACCTGCCACCTTGTACCCATGTGGGAGCAGCATTAACAGACACTGCTTGAAGTCATGACCTTAGGTGCATCTTTCAACACTTTTCCCGCCATTCTCTCATTCGTTAACCAAGTCAGTGAACATTCCTGCATGCCTGCTATAGATCAGGAACTATGCCAAGCACTGGACCACGACAAGGGTCCCTGCCCTCGGGTAGCTTACTGTTTAGTGGAGGGAGACAGACATTCAAATACATACTTACTGTACGTGAAACTGGGGTTCGCCCAAGTATAACCAATGTGCTTTGAGATCCCAGAAGAAGAAGGCACTATGGACTGTCTTGGGACGTCAGGGAAGGCTTCATGGAGGAGGCAGTCTTTAAGGTATGAACAAGAGCTCACTGTGCAAGGGCTCTTGAGGGTCTGGTAGCTTTCCGGCAGTGACCAGCAGTTCGGAGACCACTGAGACAACAAAGAAATGCTGGATGTGGCTGGTGCTTAAGGTTGGAAGGAGAAGGGGTGAGGTCTTCACTGTTCCCAGGTATAATTTCTGGAAGGCCTAAGTGTCGGAGCCTGATGGGATGTGCCGTAGGAGGATGCAGAGGCATAGGCTCTGGCCAGGAATAAAGCACTGGGTCAGCCTCCCTCTGGGCCTCTTAGTTTTGACCACCCACAGGCTCGGACTCCACCCTGTTTCTGAGCTAATCTGGAGTAGGGCAGGTAGCATGTTCACTGGGACATATAAATAAGCAGAGTATTTTAATGTAATATAATTTTAATTTAATATTAATATAGATATATAGAATGGTTACTCAGAAGGTAGGGCTGGGGAAGTCAGGGAAGGATTGCAGGCAGGTGTGGTAACTGAGCTGGATTTTAAAGGAGTAAGGGTCAACTGGATGAAGAAGAGGAAGGGAATGGGAAGAGTAGGGTTGGACGGCAAGGCAGAGGGCAGGACAGGGAGGGGAGAGACAGAGAGGCAAAGACCCGCACAGCGAGTGTGGGGACTGCAAGCTCCTAGGGCCAGAAAACAAAGTGGGAGGCAGGAGGGCGTGGTTCCTTTGCTTTGTAAGGTTCTGTGATTTCCTCAGCTCAAGCCTTGAAATCTGTTCTACCTCCTAACAATATCCCACCTGCTCTGTTTCCCAGTTTGGGCTCCAGGCCCTGGGACTCCCAGAGGCAAGGACAAAAAAAGGACTGCTGGCCACTTGGAACATCAGGAAGGTGTGGACCAGAAGGGGAGAGAGCTGTTGAAGTGTGATGCTGGGGAAGGGGGGAGGCACGGTGTCGGGGAGATGGCTCTGGAGGCACTGAGGGGCCAAAGGAGTTAGTCATCTGTCCTCAAACCTCCTAGTCACAAGTGATAATGCAGGTGCCCCTGGATAAGGAGGCAATTAAAGTACAATTAACCTCCCTGAACTGCAGTTCTGAGTGCATGTCAGAGAGAGATTTGGAGATCATTCAATATGGGGGCTGCAGAGTGAGGGTGGAAGGAGAAAAACCGTTCTGTGATGCCATCAGCTATCTTTTGGGGTTCTCTGTCACAATCAGTCCCCAGTACAGATGGGGCAGGAGACCACTGCAATGGGGGACGCAGAGGGACACAGAAGGATCTTCTTCCCCCTCCCTCCCAACCCCTCCTCCCAGGCCTGGCCTTAGGAATACACACAGCAACTGCAAGTTCATGTTGCGGAGTACAAATGCTTCCTGAGTGGGGAGGGGACAGGAGGGGACTTCCTCCTGACTGCTGCCTCCTAGGAGCCTGCTCAGTTTATTACATTAGCGGGGCCTCTCTCGTGGCGAGGGCACTAGAGAATGAAATGCCAAATGGATCAGTTTCATGAAATATGAGACTGATAAAGTTTCAGAGCTGGAAGGCTCCTCGGAGAGCATCTGGTTCAACGCCTCCTCTTTTTTAAGATGAGGAACCTGCAGCCCAGAGATAGGAAATGACTTCCTTAAAGTCACAGTTGCTACTCGAAACTCAAAACTTAGAGGCGCCAAATGACGGAAGGTGAATTCCCTCCATAATTTATCACTTCTTTATGTTTAGTGTTCTTTATATTGAATTTACTTTTGATAAGGAGTACCTGCAATCTCAGAGGTAATTTACTGTGAAAGATAATTCTTAAGATTTCCCATCATTATTAACATTGACTTGAATTATGTTGCATTTTATATTGGAACATGGGTTTAATTTAACCCACGGCAAACAATTCTCTCCGTTAAAAAAAAAAAATCTCCTTTCCACAATGAGAAGGCAGCCTGGCTTCTTCCAGAGATAATACTAACGTGAGTTGCAATTCCTTGCCTATATCTGCCTTTTCAATCAGATAGTCACACCTGTCTTTAAAATCTTCATTAGCGCCCATTGTTAGGCTGGGCACCTTGGAACAGGTAATCTGTCCTCACTGCAGCATGGATGTGACAGCCCGACAAACAGGTTAGCTGAACTCACCCTGAGTTAATGACCATCAAGTGCTGGGCATTGTGCTAGACTCTGAGGATGCAAAGGTCAGAACCAGACCATCAGACCACTCCTCCAGGAGCTCACTGCCTCAAGACTGGCTGCCTTAGTGGGAATCAGAAAAGGGGGATGGAGAAGGGTAATGTCCCCCAAACAAATATAACCTTCTTCCCGCATTTGCATAGAGTTGGACTCAGCCAGGATGAGGCTGCATCCCATAACCCCAGGATGGAGCTCAGATTTCCCCTTCCGAAGATGCATTGTTCAAGATGGCAGCCACTAGCCACAGGTGGCTATTTAAATTTAAATTAATTAATATTTTGAAACAAAAATTCACTTCCTTAGTCACACTAGCTACATTTTAAGTGCTCAATAGCCACCTGTGGCTAGTGGCTACCATATTGGACAGTACAGGCTTAGAACATTTCCATCATTGCAGAAAGTTCTATTGGACAGTGCTGGCCTGGAAGCTGGCTTTGTCTGGGTAGTTCTCTCCTTTTCAGGGAGAGATCATTCTGCCTAAGAGGTATGAGAAAGTGGGCAAGAGGTCATTAGATTTGAGCATGGGAAAAGCTTCTGCTGGGAATGGGGTAGGCAAAGGCAGCTCTCTATTTGCTGACTCTAGGGTCTACCATGCATTATAATTCCAACTGGCTCCCGTTCTGTCCGTGTTTCTCCAAGTGAGATTGGAGTAATCGCCCAAACTGTGTATGTTGTCTGCATTTCCTCAAAAGCCTTGTCAATGTCTTCTATTGCAGCTGTATTCTATCCAATACCAGGATGTGAAATAATGGTGGCAACCACATTCATCACGTGCTTACCATATGCCATCAGAGTGCTAAGTGCTTTCAAAACAATACTCCATTTGCTCCTCAAGATCCCCTGTGCATATAGTATGCAGATTAAGAAGTGGAAGCCCAGTAAAGACCTTGCACATGTTCATCAGCCAATGAGTGGAATTGGACCTAGGCAATCTGCTCCAGAGCCTAGGTCTGAACCATCATCCATGCTGTTTTCCATGATTTGGCCCTAGTCTTGGCCCTACCACTTGCTGAGTATTTCCTGTGGGAAAGACACTTAAACACTTCAATTCTCACTTAGCCCACCCATTCAATGGGAAAATCTGCTTTCCACTCTTTACGGGGGCTTTCTGAGGATCAGATGAAAGAGTTTGGTGGGGGAAGTGTTTTTTGAACTTTGAAGCCCCATCTTAGTATCATGGGCCATAATTTTAAAAAGTGATTGTTGACACCATCCTTCAGGTCAGTACTATACAGGGTGTAGAATCACTCAGAGAGCTTGTTAAATATTATGTAGAGATACTTTTCTTCTATACTCAATTTTTGAGAATGTTTATCATGAAAGGATATTGAATTTTGTTAAATTTTTTTCTACATCTATTGAGATGATCATGTGATTTTTATTTCATTCTATTAATGTGGTGTATCACATTTATTGATTTGTGTATGTTGAACCATCCTTGCATCCCAGGGATAAATCCCACCTGATCATCGTGTACAAACCTTTTAATGTGCTGTTGAATTCAGTTTGCCAGTAGTTTGTTGAGAATTTTTGCATCTACATTCATCAGGGATATTGGCCTGTAGCTTTCTTTTCTTGTAGTGTCCTTATCTGGCTTTGGTATCAGCATAATGCTGGCCTTATAAAATGAGTTTAGGAGTATTCCCTCCTCTTCAATTATTTGGAAGAGTTTGAGGAGGATTGGCATTAATTCTTCTTTAAATGTTTGGTAGAATTCACCAGTGAAGCCATCTGGTCCTGGGCTTTTCTGTGTTGGGAGGTTTTTGATTACTGAGTCAATCTCCCTACTCTTTATTAGTCAGTTCAGATTTTCTATTTCTTCATGATTCAGACTTGGTAGATTGTGTGTTTCTAGGAATCTATCCATTTCTTCTAGGTTATCCAATTTGTTGGCATATAACTGTTCATCTCTTATGATGCTTTGCATTTCTGTGTTATTAATTCTACTGTCTCCTCCTTTGTTTATGATTTTATTTATTTGAGTCTTCTCTTTTTTATTCTTAGTTAGTCTAGCTAAAGCTTTGTCAACTTTGTTTATATTTTTAAAAAAACCATCTCTTAGTTGTACTGATATTTTCCATTATTTTTCTGTACTCTATTTCATTTATTTCTGCTCTGACCTTTGCTATTTCCTTCCTTCTGCTAAATTTAGGTTTAGTTTGTTCTTTTTTTTTTTTTCCTAGTTCCTCAAGGCATAAAGTTAGGTTGTTTATTTGAGATCTTTCTTTTTTCTTAATATAAACTTCCCTCTTAAAGCTGTTTTTCCTGCATCCCATAAGTTTTGGTATATTGTGTTCCCATTTTCATTTGTTTCAAGATATTTTTTTATTCTCTCTTGATTTCTTCTTTGACCCATTGGTTGCTCAGGAGTGTGTTGTTTAATTTCCATATTTGTAAATTTTCCAGTTTTCCTCCTGTTATTGATTTATAGTTTCATACCGTTGTGGTCAGAAAAGATATTTAGTATGCTTTCAAACTTCTTAAATTTTATAAGGCTTGTTTTGTGACCTAACATGTGATCTATCCTGGAAAATGTTCTGAGTGCACTTAAGAAGAATGTGTACTTTTGCTGCTTTTGGATGGGATGTTCTGTATATGGCTGTTAGGTCCTTTTGGTCCATAGTTCAAGACCAATGTTTCCTTACTGATTGTATGTCTGGATGATCTGTCCATTGTTTTGTTATGTTTTTTTCCCAAAATATATTAGATTTGGTTTTTATTGTAGAGCACCCTCATTGGTCCATTGTTGAAAGTGGGATATTGAAGCCCCCTACTATTGCTATATTGTTGTCTATTTCTCCTTTGGATTTGTTAGTATTTGCTTAATATATTTAGGTGCTCTTATGAAGGCCACAGATATCATGAATAATCAAAGAAACATGACACTACCAAAAAAAAATAATAAAGTTCCAGTGACTGACCCTAAAGAAGTGGAGAACTGACTGACAAAGAATTCAGAATAATTCTCTTAAAAAAAATTCTGTGAACTACAAGAAAGCACAGGTAGACAACTAAGTGGAATTTTGACAAAGAAATAGAAACCATTAAAAAAAAAACAAAATCAGAAATCCTATAAGAATACAATGATTGAACTTAAGAATTTAATAGAGAGCTTCAACAACTGACTCAACCAAGTAGAAGAAAGAATTAGTGAACTAGAAGACAAGTCATTTGGAATTATCCAGGTAGGGAGCAAAAAGAGAAAAAGAATAAAGAAAGCTTTGTGAATTATGGGTTACCACTAATAGAAACAATCTACACATTAATGGAGTCCCAGAAGGAGAAAGGGGTAGAACACTTATTTAAAGAAATAATGGCTGAGAACTTCCCAAATCTGGGGGGAGATTTGGATATTCAAGTTCAAGAAGCTTATAGCCACCCCCCCCCACACACAAATTTCAACCAAAACAATATTCTCCAAGATACATTACAAAGAAACTCTCTAAAATCAAAGAGAACAGAGAGAATTTTAAAAACAGCAAGAGAGAAAAATTCTTCACATAGAAGACAAATACCATAAATCCATAAGGCTATCAACAGATTTCTCAGCAGAAACCTTGCAGGTTAGGAAAGGGTAGGAGGATATATTCAAAGTGCTAAAAGAAAAAATTTGCCAACCAAAAGTACTTTACCCAGCAAAGGTGTCCTACACAAATGAAGGAGGCATAAAGACTTTTACAGAAAAACAAAAGCTGAGGGAGTTCATCACCTCTAGACCCACCTTAGAAGAAATGCTGGATGGAGTTCTTCAAGCTGAAATATAATGACATTAATTAGCAACATGAAAATATACACTGGTAAAGGTAGATATATATTCAAATTCAGAATACTCTAATACTGTAATACGGTGGTGTATTAGCTATTTAACTCTAGTATAAAGGTTAAAAGAAAAGAGTATTAAAAATAAGTATAACTATAATAATTTGTTAATGGAGACACAATATAGAAAGAGGTAAATTGTGAGTCCAAAAACATAAAATGTAGAGGCAGTATAAAAGGGTAGAGTTTTTGTACATGATCAAAGTTGTTATCAGCTTAAAACAGACTGTTACATCTATGTGTAAGATGTACTGTGTAAGCGTCATGGTAACCACAAGCAAAAATCTACAGTAGACACACACAAGATAAAGAGAAGGGAATCAAAGCATACCACCATGGAAAAGCATCAATTCACAAAAGAAGGCAGCAAGAGAGGAGGAAAGGAACAGGGTAACTACAAAATAGTCAGAAAACAATAAGATGGCATTAGTAAGTCCTTACCTATCAATAATTATTCTAAATGTAAGTGGATTCATTCTCCAATCTATAGGCATAGAACGGCTAAATGGATAAGAAAAAAACAAGACCCAACTGTATGCTGCCTAGAAGAGATTCAGTTCAGCTTCAAGGACACACATAGGCTCAAAGTGAAGGGATGGAAAAAGATATTCCATGGAAATGGAAACCAAAAGAGAATAGAAGTAGCTACACTTACATCAGACAAAATAGATGTTCAGTCAAAAACTGTAACAAGAGACAAAGAAGGTCATATATAATGACAAAGGGGTCAATTCATCAAGAGGATGTAACAATTGTAAATATATATGCACTCAGCAATGGAACATCGAACTATATTAAGCAAATATTTCCTCCAAGATATTCTCCATCTCATCGTGGTCAGCCCATCAGAGATGAGCTTAGATGGCATGGTTTTAGCTGCTTGTATAAAGGATTTTACTAAATTGCACTTTGGCATTAGGTCATTCGCCTGCTATAAGAAAGATGCTATAATGAAACTCTTTTGAGTATACTGAAAGAACGCTCTTGGGGCACTACATCATAACATTTTCTCCTGGTGAGGACCAATGGGGGAAATTTCTCTCAGGTTTCAGGTCCAGGAAAACCTGAGCTTGTCTTGAGCAGTGGCCTTGGGTTTATCTCATAGACACTGAGGTTTGAAAGTTACAACATTTCATTTTTCCCTCTTGTTTTGACTATTAGGAAACTCAGAATCAAATTTGCTACCTACCTCTAGCAAGATGTTAAGGCCTATGAAATGCATAGGCTAACCCCATTCCTGGCTTGGTGGGGTTTTATTTACTCATTTATTTTAGTGAGCTTTGAACACTTAACTAAAAATTTCAGGGGGGAGGGCAAAGAAGGGGGTTTTCAGTGCACATCCCACAAAAAACAAATTACAACTTCTTAGGCATTTCTCTACTCCCACTTCCCTCCCTGGTGCTATTCGGGTGGTCATTTTATTTTTCTGCCTTTATTTTTCTTTTACTTTGGCATCTTCATATACCCTTTTCCCTTCTTACATTGCATGCAACTTTGTAATCTACTTTAAAACAAGTTTCTTTTAATGAGCCATGCAGTTTCACGAATCTTTGCCTCGAATAGTTATTAATTGTCCATTAGGTGCCTGGAATTGTTCTAGATACCGGGAGGAGAGTCTTGTTGTAACAGTGTTTACATTGTACTGGGCATTTGGGAAACAGCAATGAACAAGGAAACAAGTAAAAAATGTAACTTCACAGAGTGGCCAGCTTTGTAAAGGAAATAGAAAAAGTGATATGATAGCAAAAAATGGGAGGAGAAAACATGAGGTAGGTTGGGAGGAAAGGCCTTTCAGGGAGATAATATTTGAACCGAGATCTGAATGCAGAGGAACCAGCCACTCAAAGATCTAGGATGAATATTCTGGGCAGAGCGACCAGCACATGCAAAGGCCCTGAGGCAGCAATGAGTGTGATGTGTTGGAAGAATGTTTGTGCCCACCTTGTAACCTCCTAGTTAGCTTTCAAAACTTTTCACCACTGTCTCCTTTCTCACTGAAATAATCCCCCTGACTCTACATCACTCAAAGAGAAGGGCACCCACTTTATGACTATGCTCCTTCTACACCTGTAAAATCCACACTGAACTACGCATGTCAGCTTACAACCCTGCCTCTCTCACTGGACGGTAAACCCCCGAAGCGTCCTTGGGGAGGACGAGAACAGCATCTTCCTTCTCTCTAGCACTGTCCTGACACACAGAAAGCACATAGTTTTATTTCTCAAGGCACGCCTTTGCTAAGCTGACCACGCAGGCAATGCTCACACTCGAGCAATATCTACAGGCGCTGGTTTAAGGGACATTTTCTCCATTTGCAGAGCCACGAGCTGCTCGTGCTCTGCTTGTGACCTGAAAAGAGTGGCAGCAGAGAGCCAGCCACCCGAGCAAGCACAGCCAGCCTCCATTTGGGAGGAGGGAGCCCGCCGCCTCCTTCCTCTGAAGAGCCCCTTCTGGGAAAGGAATGACTCTTACAGTGGTATTGGATTTCCCTGCAAGATTTATGACCCAATTTAAAGTTATGGGGCTTTTATTAATTATAATAAACACCAATTTCATTACACTTCAACTTCCAAAGAAATTACATACTATGGAAGGGAAATAAAATGTTAGTTTTGTGCTAACGCCAGGCACACATTAACTGGCTGGGTACTGTGTTCGTCTCGGCTGCTCAGCTGGAGCCGAGGAAGAGACATTTTGGGAGGAAGAGCCTGAGGAAGTTTCCAGAATTTAAATCCATTTGGTCAAAACCAATGGAAATGAGCCGTGCTGCCACACAGGGCTTGCAGGGTCATTCCCTCTACAAGGCGCTGTATCGGGTAATGCACTTTTGGACCTATGCCCTGAGTTTGAGACCTGTCTGTCTCTGACTTGCTGTGTGATCTTAAGTAGGTTACTCCTCCTCTCTGAACCTTAATTCCCTCATCTTAAAAATAAAGACTTGACCTAGGTCAGGTGTGGCAAATAGATTTCATCTCTTGTGCCAATTCCAATATATAGGAGGCGGTCACCTACAAGGCTATTTTGAGAAGGATTCTAAAGTTTTATCCAGGATTCCTGGGAAAGGGCATTATGATCAATTAACAATATCAGCCAGGGGCACAAGCCAGGAGGGTAGCCGGGTATAGGCTGGGTATATCCAGGGAATACCTGATGATCTCAAAGTCCATTCTGGATTTCTGTGGTTTAATTTAAGGCTGTGTAGCCTGTTAGTAGCAGACCCAGGACAAAAATCTCAGGATCCTGGATTTTTAGTCCAGAATCCCTACCTACAAAATAGGTAAAATGGATCATAACTCAAGGTGCTGTAAGGATCCTGTGATGGATTCAGTGTGTCCTTACAGAAGACAGTCAACAAATATTATTCCCATTTTTCTGCATTCCCATCCTGCCCTGAGCTCACCACACCACACCGACTGGCGGCCTCTCCATTTGGTGTGGGTCTCAGAGAGCTTGCTCTCCCGAAGCATCACCTCAGTAGACGTTGGGTCCCTGGGCGTTTTCAACTACACGCCCCTTGTGCAAAACCTCCAGCCCCACAGAGTCCCAAAGGAGAATTTTGTTTTCAAAGCTGCTTGGGTTTAGATTTTATTGTTATGGACTTTCCAACTCCGTGCTACTTTTGTTTTTGCTGGGGAGTGGAAAATATTTTGACACTTCTGGGATGATGGGGTTTGATGAACTCCCCAAGGGGGTGGAGAAGAGGACTCAGCAACTTTGCACAATTGCTTCCTGCCAGATGTGAAATTAAGCTTCTGGGTGCAAACCCAGAGTACATTTGGATGATGGATGGGGAAGCCTGCTGGGGCTCTCGAGGCGGGAAGAAGAGGGGAGAACAGACCAAGGGAAGCTGTGTGTGTGTGTGTGTGTGTGTGTGCTGATGTCGCATTAATATCACCTCGTGATTAAGGCCTCTATCTGGAGTCATTCAGACCTGAGTTTGACTCCATGCTTCAACACTCACGAGCTGTGTGAAATTGGGTAAGTCCCTTAATTTCAGTGGGCCTCAGTTTCCTCATCTGTAAAATGAGGTTAATAATAGTGGGGCGGATAACCCATTGATATATGGTGTGTTAGTGGGTGAGAAAAGTGGTATATTCAAGACATTTTGGTTATCAACTGTGGGTTAGCTTAGCCCGAAGTCACCGCATGGCAATGGACAAGACACCGGCCCTTGCTGGCCCTTAGCCTCCCCTGCAGACCACAAGGGAGTGGGCCTGGATAAACCCCAGGCGCTTCCGGTTCTGACTGTTGGCATTAGTGGTAAACGTTGTCGGAACTCCTGGAATGAGTGGAGTGAGCTGATAATCTGCTGCCCGTGCTGTAATTCTGGCCCATTTTGGGAAAGGTCAGACTCTGGTGTTGGACTACCGGCTTTTATATCCAAGCTCGGAACTTCTGTGTGTGTGGCTTTGAGCAAGTCATCTAAGCCCTCCCATCCTCTATTGCCCCATCTGAGTAAACGGGGGTCCGTGGCAGGATTGTGGCAAAGACTGAATGTTTTACTCCGTGTCGTGTGCTTAGCCCTGGCCTGACCAGTGGTAAGCACTGAAGCAGTGTGGCCTGCCATTCTGGGCCTGTAGCGCCCACTTGAAGGACAGCCCCTGTTCACGCGAGATTGTGCTTCTCTTAGGAAATGATGGAGCCAAAACTTGCTCTTAGGGGGCTACGTAGTTCAGTTGGGGCCAACAGGCAAATAGTTTTTAAAAAGCCTTCCTAATTCAAGCATGGTTGACACCTGGATGTCTTCCCACACTGAGCTGGTCCTGGGGTGGACTCTTCTCTGATTACCCTCCAGCACGCTGTGATCCGGTGTCTACCCCACATGTCTTGAAATATTGAGACTCTCTTTCAATTACATCAAAAGAGGCAGAACAGTGGTAAGGCAAGCACGTGGACTTTAGACTTCATAAAACCCGAATTCAAATCCTGAATCCCCCTCTTACTAGGGGTGTGACTTTGCAGCAAAGACTTTTAACTTCTCTTGAGTCTCAGTTCCTCCATTGTAAAATGGAGACAACAGGAGCTGCCCTGGCAGGGCAATTATGAGGATTAAATGAGATTAAAAAATGCAAAGCACTGAGCATACAGTAGGTACTCAATAAGGAACAATGTTTTTCAAATGTGAATGTGATGCTCTGTTTAAATAGTCATCCGACCAACCTCCAATTGCCTCTAGGCAAAGATACTGTTTATTTGTGCTCCTTTTCTCTTTCTGCCTTAGGGCCTGGTAGAGGGCAAATGAAGGAGTGGCCAGGAACCCTACTTAACCTGTCTTCAGACCAAGACTGTGTTGCTCTCCTTGGTCCAAATGTTCCTTCCCCCAGGATGGCATCTTACAAGCCGGCGCAGAACCGGAAGTCGCTTCGGCAATATTCCTCCCGTTTCCCATCGCCAGCTTCATTTTCCCCGCTGGTTCAACCCACTCCATCAGATGTTTTCTCTGAGCGAATCTTCCCTCCCTGCTAGCCCAAGTAAGTTCTGATTTTGCATATGCAGAGAGTCAAGTGACTCTGGCACAGCCAGGGGATGAATATTCATCATCACTCCTCAGCTGTGCGGTGGACACGAAATGCTGACGGAGGAAGACGTCAGGGTCTTCGCACTTGGCCGTGGGAGCTCTGCGCGGATGCATTAGCCCAGCGGCCCGGCTCCTGGCAGGGGCGCTCTGTGGCTTGGCGGGTTCTGGGAGTCCCCCTCTGCCTTCCGGAGTTGCAGCCCTGGGCCTCTGGGCCTCTCGCTATCTGAATCCTCTCAGGACTAAAGGGGTACCTTTTATGATAAGGGAAATGGTTTACCCCATAGATTACGATCCACACTGTCACTTGGGACCCAGGCCTCCTTGGCCTCAGCATAGAAGGCAACGTTCATATTGTAGTGCCTGGTGCCCCCTGAGGTTGCACAACGGGGTGGCTCTGGCCCCACCCATTGCTCACCGTGTCTTGCTTTCTGCAAGCACCCAGAACAATGTGTGCCCTCTTGTTAAAGGGCAATTAGAGGACGTCCTTGCTTGAAATGAATCAGACACTAATAAGGAATAGCTCCTTGGTTCTACTGAATTGGGATGGGTGGGTGGGGGCTTTGAAGTTCTAGTAAAGCTCCCCAGATGATGCTGACAGGCAGGCACACTGGGGAGTCAGTGCCATACCGTGTTAAAGGGGTATAATCATTCAGTGTGTGGCCAGTAGAAGGACATTGAAAAGGAGGAACTTTGGAGAGCAACGTGAGCTGCTATTTCTAGTATGGAGTGTCAAGATGAGACACTCAGAGACCATTTCCTCCTTCCAACTTCGTTGATATTCTGCACGGCATTTATCAAACGCCCTTTCATTGCTCCAGAAAAAAAGATGGTTTTGCCCAAGGACCTCTCCCTCCCTTCCTCCTTCCCCCTTGACAATTAAACATCGTATCATAGCATCTCTACCGCACCACATTTTGCATTACTCAAGGACAAAGGCCATCTCTTAGTCATCTTTGTGCTTCCATTACATAGTACAGCGTCTGCTCCACGGTGGTATTTAATAAATGGTTTTGAATTGAATAAAATGTGTCTTTATCCAGCTCTCTCTAATTGGTTCATATTGACTTTCACTGGAAGTCAAGTTTGCAGCCACCGGCAACACGCAAAAGTCATGGCCGTAACGTGGCAAAATGCATCTGCAGTAAATGCACCATACGTGTCAAAGGGTGTTGCAATTCAAAATAGTTAATCTCTTAGGAAAGCTACACACGATTTCCAACAATATTGCTTTGGCTCAAATGTGTCTGAAATTCTAGTTTCATAGCTGTTGTCTTCTAGCTGAAGAGTTGGGCAGAGGTCGGACTGGGCTGGAGCCCACGGGAGGGGGAGCCCACCAGTGGCTGGAATCTAGCCCTGGATGTGCAGCTGTGGGAGGGCTTCTGGGAGGAGAGACGTCTGTTGGGTGGACGATCATAGCAACCTGGAAAGCAAGAGAGAGTGAGGACGGGGAGCTGGAAGTGGATCTACACCAGGGATGCCATGGTGGAAACTGCAAACGGATGATGATTATAGGTTGTTGGGACAGTTATGGTAATGGGGACTAGTTATTCTCAAACTGGAGGAGTCAGTGACAGCAAAATGCTCTGGGTTAACGAGATGGCATTCATGACATTTAATTTCATTTTATCCCCAGATGGGGTGCCCTGCCCACATTTCTTTTTCTTTTTTTTTTTAACTTTTTATTTGAAATAAATAATTTTAGACTTACAGAGAGGCTACAAAAATAGTATAGAGTTCACGTATACTCTTCACCCAGCTTCCCCTAAGGTTAACAACACACATAAGCACAGTACAATTATTAAAACTAGAGAATTGACATTGGTAAAATATCATTACCTAAACTATAGACATCATTTGAATTTCATCAGTTTTTCCACTAGTGTCCTCTTTCTGCTTCAAGATCTAATCCAAGATCCCCCACTGCATTTAGCTGTCAGGACTCTTTAGTTTCTTCCAATCTGTGACCACCCCTCATTCTTTCACTTTCTTTCATGATCTTGGGAATCTGGATGAGTATTGATCAGTTATTTTGTAGAATTTTGTCCCAATTCTAAATGGAGAAAAATACACAATCATTGACAGGTTACAGAGGGTGCAAAAGTACCAGCTTCCATTTCTATAGTCACATCTTACTTTGATGGACTCAACTTACCCCCTGCCTCCCATGACTTCTGTCTGTTTCCCAAATTCAGAATCATTCCTCAAAGGTAAAGATTCTCAAGTTTGAAGAATCAACAGAAGGCTGAGTCAAAGCTCTGAAGAAACTCCCCAAAGAGAAGATGCAGACAAGTTTCCCGCAGAGGCGGCACCATCAAAGTATTTAACCTCTCCGTGTGTGTCTTAGCTCGGCCGCACAATGAGGCGAGACCACTGCCAGCTGTCAGCACCGAGGTGGGAGTAATGACGCTGAAACTGGGGTGAACTCCCAGAGCGAGCCTCAGGAAGATGTGAGAACCAAGCCAGTGCGGCCGAAGCCAGAGGATGGCCAGGATCTGACTCAGACAAACCAGAAGGAGAGACCCTACATCTGAGCCATGCATGACTGCAAGTCAGAGACTCCACGAAGACGCCAGAAGTCAACAGGACAAGGCTGGGGATGTGATCATGTGCATTACCTCTGGTGAAGAGGTCTAAGTCCCTCCTCTACAGGTCCCAGGAGACCCAGCGTCAGATACATAAGGGAACTATCTCACTTGAATTTCAAATCTTGAAATTTGTGTTCAAAATTCAATCACAATGATATTCTATAATATGCACTTTATATGCAGATGTCTTCATGTTATGTATATAAGGTTGCATCTTCCTGCTTTCCTACCCCCAGCATTGAAATATTTCATACAACTGTGCAGGTTATGAACTTCAAGACTGCAGAGTAGTCTCTACGAATTGAGCCTTTTGGAGTTGTGCAGTGCACAACCCTTACAACTGTACATAGCAGTCTTTATAGCTGATTGAAGAAATAAATGGTACAATACTTTAATGGCAGGGGCAGAGTATCCTACCTTAACTTCTGGGAGTCTAATTCCTTCACTGGCCATATGAGCATGGCAATCTCTTTCTCTCAGGGTTAACATGCATTTCAAAAGTTAACCTAGGTAACACCTGGTACTCAGCACACAGCAGACACTAGTAAAGTTAGTTTCCTCTCTCTCCTCCATACATTAAGAAGTATCCCTGTGCTTTCTTCAAGCATGGGAGGGGAATGGAGCCAGGGTGTGTTCACCAGCCAGTCAAACCTGGGGATGAAGGCAGTCATTACCACACTCATCCTCCAGATGGAGTCTCCTGGGACCCAGCAGCGGAGGAAGGTTATTAGTGGTTTTGCTTTCTGGTTCTGAATGTTATTCCACAGGGTCCCTCCTGAGACACTCGTGACCCCGTGGAGCACGTAACTGTAAGAGTTTATGCCTAGCAGACACCCCATCCAGGGGCCCTCCCAGCACCGAGAGCCATAAATGCCCTACTGTGTAATATTTGCTACTGCTGGGGTGGGAATGAAAATCTAAATACTGTGTTATTTTGAAACATGACGAGTAAAAAGAAAATCCCTATTAGGTTATTCATCATCCTAGTGAAAAGCACTTAACCTCAGAGCAGCAGTGCTGGCTCTATTTTCACACCATTTCCTTACCAACGTGCAATAAAGACTCACCAACAGATGGCTCTATACATTCCCAGTGAGGTGGAAGGCCGCCCATCAGATGCTGGAGAAGGAGGGGGCGTCTAGCGAAGAGGACGGGCTGCCCATTTAACCATTTTACTGTCTTGTGGGCTGTGCTGTGAGGCTCATCAGACCCCCGCCCCCCCGCAGGAGGCTGTGGATTTCCACCATGAGCACATGGCCTGTTCCCTTAACCAGGCTAGTTCCTGGTCCTGGGAGCCAGCTCTTCAGATTTAGGGGCCTCTTTTACGCATTAGGCTCCAACAAACCCAGAAAGGATCCAGCTGAGGGTGACACCCCTTCTCAGGTGTGCCCCAGGACCGAGCTCTCCTTCTGCTCCTCTGAGCTGCCGCCCCTCTTCCTCCTCTCTCTGGCTCCCAGAGTCCCTGGTTTTGTACTTCAGTCTCTGCATCTTATTTTTTTTTTGGGGGGGGGGTCTCTTTTTCACCGTCAACTCCTCCCTTTGGCTCACTTGTGCCTCTGCCTAGCCCTACGCTCCTAACTTGGTATGCTTCTGGGATTGCAGCAGCAGCGACGGTCACAAAAGGCTCTTTCAGCAGACTTGTCACTGTGGCTGTTCCTCCTGACCCTGGCCTCCCACCTGGGGAGGGAAGACGTCACACAGAGAGAGGGGTCTGGGCTCTCACCTGGTTCCAGTCTATAGGTCAGGGCCAGGTCAGGTGAGTCTCCTACACGGGCCTCGACTTCCCTCCTCCATTCCTCCCCTCTATGTTTATGTAGCACCCACCATGCACCTGGAATCAAGCTCAGCACTGGGATAAAAAGATGACTAAGACAACGGCCCTGCAGACCCACATTTTAGCCAGGAAGACAGGCTGGAAAATGAAGAGTTAGCAAACCATGTGATAAGCTCTGAAATGAGGAGCCTGGACAGGCTCATCCCCAGGGGCCCCTTAAGTTCCAGCATTCTAACAGGGTAGAATTTTGATGGTGTAGCAAATGTTGTGAAATGAGTAAGTAGAGGTGTAGTGATATTGACCTGCTTTCCAGAACTCTGCAAAATTGTCCTGGCAGCTTTGTTCCAATCAGTGGGACTGTGTCTCCAGTCAGTAGGACTACATATGCGTCACAGTTATAATAGGTTTCGTCAATCCTTTAATGACAACAATATTGTGACTCTGCTCCATCCCTCCAGTGACAGGGATGGTAGATTTGCTCAGCCTGCAACTGTCCTGACTTCCTTTTTGTGTGTCTTTCGGTACTACAGAAACTAGGAAAGCTAAAAACTACATTTCCCAGACTCTCTTGTACCTAGGGGTCTGACTGTGATCTAGATTCTCTCGACCCTACGCACTTGTCCAAGACCTAAATAAGCATCTGAGTTCTGGGCGGAGAGGCAGGGCAGATCCTGGGAGAGGCAGGGAAATCTACTGCAGCAGGAAGTCTGACTCTGGGACTGGGAATTGTTACCAAGAGCTTATCCTGTTCCTGCAGCCCTACCAATTATTTTGTAAGCTGCCTAAGACCTAGTAATAAATCCCTTTCCCTTCAACTACCCAGAGTTGTTTCTATTGAGTGCAGCTAAGCCTTAACCAACACAGCATCTGAAAGGAAATAAATCCAGCATAATATCATAGAATCCAGTTTACGCCAAAGTGAACTAGGGAGGATTCTGAAATGCACACCTTCCCATGCAGCTAGTGCCAGAGGCTCCTACTTTTCAAGTTGCATGTTTTAAAGTAGATCTCAAAATTCTAAAGAGGTAAGTCCACCTCAGCAACGGGGTGGACAGGGCTGATACACTGGTGTCCTGACCACATTGCTCTGTGTCCAGCAGGTGTGGCTGGGCCCAGACGTGAGCATTCGGGGGGCTGGGCTGGGTCAGGTGCCAGGGTTCAGTGAGTAAGCAGGGGCTCCAGTAGTCGACACAATGTAATCACCCCTGGGCTTTCTACCCAGGAGTAACAGGTTCCCAACCACTGGCCAGAGTTCACTAGGAACCCATGTTTTGGGGGAAAAACAGTAAGACCTCAATTCTTCAAGGAACAGAATATAAGAGCAGAAATTCAGCCAGAATTGTTAAGATGCTGCCATTTCCCCCAAAGTCATCAATTTCCAGGAAATTAATGTCAAATCCATAAGAAGAAACAAACATTGCAGTGAGCATCCTGCCACATTCTGCATGGGATGTTTGCCCACATCGAGCAGTCTTCCCTGGGTGCATCTCCCACTACTCCAGGAATCTTTTATATTTCAAAAATAATAAATACGAAGAGAAAAAATTATATGCTCAACAGAGCAGCATCCATTCCATTGGCCCGTCTCCTGAGACCTTTGACTTTGCAAGAATATTTTAGTTTCAACCTTTCTCCTTGGTGCCATAAACACTGCAGCAGCGATTTATTCCTTTTCAGTAGCCATAAAAATTATCCCCCTTATTTCTCAAAATCATGGCAAATTAGCACCTTTGCCCATCTTTTTCTCAGGCTCCATCTCTATCTCTCATGGCTGCAGACATGAACAATTTATGATGGTCCATGGAGGGTTCTCCTTTCTTGCATGCTGACAGAAAATTCCAACCACCAATCTCCATGCCAATCTATTCCTATGCTCATCTCACGTCTTTAGAAATAAATCTAAAGCACCATTTTCCAAAAGGAGTTTTACAGCTCGCCAGGTCTATGGAATATTATTAAGTGACCCACAAATAAAGTATTTTGTAGTCAAATAAGTTTGGGAAGCCCTGCATGCTTTAGACTTCAGAATGCATATTTGCATATTAAATTCTCTGATAAATCCTATGGTAAAGAAACCTATTCAAATTTCAAATTTGGTTAGCCTAGAATGTCCCAGTTTATTTAAATGTGGAAGAGGTTTATATTTGCTTCCCACTGTTCTATGGGTACCAGTTTGGGTAGATGATGGCATTTGGGAACAGAAAGTTGAATTATACGACCAGGGGTTTGGACATGAGATGGGAGTCCAGTTTCCAAGACACCTCCTGCCAATGGGCGAGTCGCACAGCTGGGAGGTTGAGACTGAGTTCAGGAGGGGGCCCGAGCCGAGTGGGTTTGTCCTGCTCACAGCCGGTCCTGAGGAAGCAGTGCAGGTTGAACCTGCAGGTGGGGTTTAAACAATTACAGCTGTGGTGACGAGGAAGGCTGCGGAGCTCCCAGCCCAGCAGCACCAGCATCGCCATAAATGCAGAGTCTCAGGCCTCCCCCCAGACCTACTGAGTCAGGATCTGCAATTTAACAAGCTCCCTAAGTGATCCGTATACACATTAAAATTTGAGAAGCACTGGTGTCAAGCTGTGGTTCTCCATCCTGCCTGCGCTTTAGAATCATAGGGGAGCTTTAAAAATATAGATCCCTGGGATCCATCCCCAGCGAGTCTGGTTCAGACGTTCTGAGGCAGAGCTACGGCATCAGTGTTTCCTAGAACTCCCTCGCCTGCAGCCATGGTTGGGAAGCACTGGTCTACCCCAGGGGGTCCTGTGGGTGATGAGAGCAAGTTTAGGAGTCCCGGAAACACCATGCAGACTGCCACGCTCAGCCTCTTCCACATTCCCTCTCGTTGGGACTGATGAGTGGTGTGCTTGGAAGCCGCGGCGTGGTGCCCCCGATGCGTGAGAACTGCCGGAAGACTCTCCACAGCCTCCGGGAGGCCTCGGCCCGGACGCTGTCAGGGGCCAAAGCCGCACCACCCATCTGGGCTGAGTTACTATGGTGACTTCTTCCCCCTGTGACTTAGGGGCTGTGTCACTGCATCTTCTCCGGGTCTCAGCACTTCGTCAGAACAACATCTTTGCAGGCAGGAATGCCCGTGAAGTAGATAGTGGCCATAACTCCAGAATGCTCTTCTCCTGTGAGCTGGTTGAAGCCATCCTGAAACCTTCAGCTGGGTAGAGAATCTTGGGTTGGACAGAGAACTTCAGAAAGAGGAGTCATCCCCACTGTGCACAGGCTTAGAGCCCCACCACCGGGCACAGACATTTCTTATAGGGATGAAAACAGTTACATGTATTACGCAGTTCCACGTAGCAGGCAGTTTGCTCGGACGTCTAGTGTAAGAGCTTCTTTACCACCCGGAGGTAACTATTAGCACTCGTCTCTTCAGGAGAGGAAAGCAGGACTCCAGGAAGGTAAATGCTCTCCTAGCTACTAAATGGTGGGGCCAGCACTGGAAGTCATGCAGGGATGACTCTAAACGCCCTGCTCACCGCTGACCTGGGCATTCAGAGGGCGCTGTCCCAAACAGACACTCAGGCCAGTCCCGGTTCAGATGCAGGGCAGACATGACTGATTCCACTTCTCACTAGAAATTCTGATATTGGACAACTAGAAATTTTTCATTCATCAGAGGCTAGCGTTACCATCAGCCCAGGCAATGTTCTCCCTGGCGTCAGAGCTCATCCTCTGCCCCTTGCTTCACAGACATATGCTGACACAGATAAGGAGGGCTTAGTGCATGCACTCCAGCAGGGTGATGTGTGGGGACAGACAATATGTAAAATAGGGACAATGGAGAGAGTGAAACACTAATGTGGGGTTTGAACTTGTAGATACAGAATTCAGTCCACCACCCATCATCCACAATGGTACCTAGGAGAAAGGTGGTTGTCACTGTTGTGTGCTGAAACCAGTCCCCACCCTGCTGGAGCAGGGAAAGAAGCTAGGCTGCTGTCAGACAAATGGGGAAATGACCCAGGACAGGTCTCTGAGGGGGGATCACAGGCTGATGTTGTTAAAAAGAGGCTGACACTTGGCTGACATCTGCTCCCTTGTCAGGTGCCTAGGATGCCTTCCCAACCAGGAGACCGATGGTATCCTGAAATTCCACCCAGTAAAGTTGGGGCCTCCCATCCATGCTGATCAAATATGTTCCACTTAACATTCTGGGCAACCTTGGGGAGGTATTAGCATGGCAGAAACACACCTGTTCTGAGGCTGAACACGTGTCCTTCTCCACTGTGTGAAACCTGTTGGTATTTTAATAGGTTCAAGGTGGAGGCACACAAACTCTCCCCTTGCTGTACGTTCTATAAACACCTGACTATATGTTAGAACGTGCTGTTGGGAAAACAGTGGGGCACCAGTCTCTCCTGAGACTACTTGTTCCATTCACCGTCTCCTATGAGGCTGCTGGAATATAAGTATCTTAGAGGGCACTCTGCATTTCTCTAGGTCTCTGCATCATTCAGATGAAAATCGATCTGTCATCAGCTCTGTAGCCTTGGCCTCAAGACCTGCTAGGATCTTAACGGGGAGGTTGCTGGGGACAGGAAGGCCATTTGGCTCTGAGTGGGGCCATGGAGACAGTGACTGACCTGGCTGGCAGGCCCTGCACTCTAAACTACAGAGTGCATGGGGCAGGCCTAAGTTAGGGCACCACCGGCCTGCCTGGTATTCAGGGGTGTCTGATCTCTCAGGCAGAATCCCTTTTCAATCAGGTGGAAGGTGCTCCCTTGGCTTTAGGTTCTGTCTAGGATGTAATCAGCCCCCACCAAGGGTTGGGTATATAGAGCTAAGATCTGGTCCTTGGGGGAGGGGGCTGGCTAAGATGAAGCAGGGAATCAGTTTCTCAACCTAACAGGCTAGGGATCAGGGTGTGGGAAGGGAGGAGAAGTCGGGAACCCCAGAAGCAGAGGCCTTGTTTTATGCCTTGTTGCATAACCACCAATGAGATAAGGTCTACAGCTCAGTAGGTGCTAGGACACTGGGGCTCAGGCAGCAAGAGTAACTCTAGCCCCCTTGTCCTGATGGGGATGGGGCGACTTAAGCTCTGGTTTTCCTTGGCACAGGGACTGAACAGGATGAGACCCTGCAGCTAAGCAGAGCTGGGAAAGGCAGGGGATGGGGGCAGCCTCACTTTGCAATGGGCTTTTAGGAGCTCCCCGCTCCTCCCATTTGATCATCTCTGCCTGCCTCTCAATGGTCTCTGAAAAAGGCCTCTCTTTGTCATCCAATTTCACTTCCCACTGTGACCCGTCACTCCTTCTCTCATTTGGTCCCACCATGGGCACACCAGGTTCATCTCAGCTCTGCTCTAACTCTTCATTCATATTGTTTGTTTCTCTTGAGTTACTTTCTTTCTTCTGGATGCCTCCCCAGGTGGTATATCTTGAAGGTGATGGGGAAATTTGTCTCTTCCATGAACGCTCTAAAACTGCTGCAGCTCACTGACCCCTTCCTGGTACCCCTGAGCAACGACAGTGTCTTCAAAGTGTGCCCTAAGTTAGAGTTTAATTCCACACTGTCTTTAATTGTAGGCTCTTGTTCAATGTCATCCTTCTCAATTCAACAAGCATTTATTGAACACGGACAACTGACCAGGCACATTGTGTTGGAGACTCGAGTATACGACATGAAAATAACATGTGCTCAGTGCCGGGCACCACGATATACACCTTATGCACACATTAATTTGGTCTCTCACATTGAATTTTAAGCTTCTTTTACAGTAGGTTTTGCTAGTACCCACTGGGCACTGAGTTTTCATAGACTGTACTGAGAAATTTCCCATTATCCTGTCTACTGCTCACAGTGGCCCAGTGTGCACGGCTGCCTTCCATCACTCTCTGCACTGGCACCTCCTCTTAGAAAGCCTGCCATGCTCCCTTCTCATAGCCACTGACGCCACGGCCACACTGGGTGGGCAGTAGGCTGCATGGTCTTGTCCAATCCCCTGACCAAAGCTGATCCTCTTTCTTTGGTATTTGTAATTTGGACTCAAAAATTCCAGTGACTGTTGGACTTGTGATGACATAGACCCAGGGGCCAAGGGCACAATGTTGGAGTATCTATTTTCTGCCATGACTGTAGAGAAGCAAAACGAGAGACAGAGGCAGAGAGAGGCAGAGACAGAGAGATATGAATTAAGCAAATACACAGAGAAAAAGAGAGAAGGAGAGAGAGAGATGGGGGGAGAGAAAGATGGAGAGATCAAGAAAGTGCTGCTAACTCCATTCCTAACAGTGTCTCAGTTCCTGATTCCAGGCCCCTGTGAGGCTGGCAGTAGTTCTGACCCTGAGTTCCTTGAAACACACACCACTCTATCCTTCCAACAGTGCTGGTAATGAGGTCAGCTTAAATGGGTTACTATTACTAGCAGCCACATGGACCTGGCTAAGATGCACCGTGAGAAATACTACCATTCCATTTCACAGATTAAATAACCGCATCTCAGAGAGGCCCACTGTCTTTGGTAAACGGTCAGAACTGGAAATTGAAACTGGACCTTTGGATTCTAATATACTGTCCCATGTTTAAAACCTAAGCCAGAGTTAAACACCTAGTACCACCTCAGTTAGTAATTTATTGGGTGTGGAATGGTCTTTCTAGCCCTAGCCCCATGTTCCTTCCTTCCTTCTCCCCACTGCTTACCTGGCATCTCTGTCTGTTCCCTCAGTTATGTCCTCAGCTGACGATCAGCTCTGAGTCACAGGAAAGAGCACCCCCATCAGCTTGAACGAGCAGCCTGGAGATCCTGTCACCATGCTGACAGTACCAGCTGGGGGTGCCGATGGTTTGCCTCATCGACAACTTCCCACGATGCCCTCCTTACATAATTGGATAATTGGGATGGGCAGCTAAAGGCAGATGTATCCCCATGACTCAGAAAACATTAATCAAGAGAACAGCGGTGATGTCTGCACTCTTGGCAGTTTATTACAATTTCTGTAAGAAGAGGAGGTGTGGGTATGTAAGGCATTATCCTCTCCCGTTGTTTCTAGCAAAATATCCCAGAACAGCAGGCCCACAAGGACAAGGTGAGGCCATTCTCCATTCCAAATAACATATACTTTTTTGAAAATAAAAGAAGCAAGTTAAACATTTTGGCTTCCCAGGGTGAGTTGGCGGGCACACTTCTCATCTCACAGATGCCTTCGGGTGAAGGTGTTTTAATAAGAGAGAAAGTGGGAAGAAGATGGCAGAACTCGCCAGAGGCACACAGGAGCCACAGAGCATGGGGTGTGGAGCCCACAGGCCGGAGTGGGGGCAGGAGGGGGTGTGGGTGGATGAGCGTGGGGAGAGATGTCTTGCTTCTGCTCAGATATACGTGCCATGTAACCGGAAGCCCCCAGCAGAGTCCCATTAATGACAGCTGAGAGGAGAAGAATGTAATTCTATTTGGTTTACTTCTTCAATCACCCACAGTTAATAAGAGAGTGAGGAAATGATTATTATATAATTTCGGGGGGAACACATTTCCCAAATCAGTATACCTTTTGAGAGCCTACACCCTAACAAAGGAGGCTGCATTTCTTTGAGATGATGGATAGACTTCTTTCATCCACTCCAGAGGCAACGTGATGTGGTGGTTCTGGAGCTGGCTGCTTGGGATTGAACCCCAGTTCGTCCACTTGCTGATCACGTGATCTTGAGCAAGTCAGTCAATCTCTCTGGGTCTCACTTTCTTCCTCAGGAAACTACGGGTAACAGCAGCACCAGCCTCACTGAATTGTTGCGGGTGTTGAATGAGTTCATGTCCACGAAGCGCTAACAACAGTGCTTGGCATGTAGGAGGGTCCAGTAAATGTTGGCTATTGTTACCCAAACGACTTTTGGGGATGCCAACTATATATCCTATGCCCGGGATGCAAAGAGGAATAAGGAGAGGAATCTGCCCTCAGAGCATCCATATTCTAGATGGATGATAGACACTCAAAAATGACAAGAGATCACATCTATTGAGTACTTGCTGCGCGCCCGGCACTGTGCGTGGGACTTAATGAGACAGGCACTATTACCTATCAGGCTCAGAGAAGTTAAACAACTGGCCCAAAGTCACACAGCTAAGAAGTGGTGTAGCCAGGGCACAAACCCAAACCTGCCCGATACCACTGCCTGGCCTCTTAATTGCTGATTTTTAGCATGGACACTAAAACTTGTGTTCCATCAAGACCATACAGACATCCCTGAGCTGGTTCTTCCTCCTCACAGAATCTCATTCTCTTTTCCTTCACAAAGTGATCACAAGTTTTAATTGCATTTTTATTTGGCTGTCTTTCTCCCTAGACTATAAACCCCATGAGGGCAGGGGATGGACCATCATCTGTTTTGTTCATCATCGCCTATCTAGCAACTAGCACATGGCCTGGCATGTAGTGGGCACTCAATAAATACCCCTGGATAATCAACTACGATAGACCGCCTCCCTGAAAGGAAACAGAAGGTTACACTATCCTCCCAAGTGCTATGGTAAGAATATGAAGAAAACGTATGGGGTTTTACTTTAGGGCGTTGGGGAAGGCTTCTCCGAGGAGGTGACAGACACTAGACCTAGGAGGATGAGGGGGAATGTATCAAATGGAGAGGGAGTGGAGGCTGTTTCAAGCATGTGCTGAAGCATGGCCACAGGCAAAACCACAGAAAGCTGAGAAAGCCCAGCTGAGGGAAGAGTAAATGTCAACAGCGTCTTGGCATCCTTGGTTACGGGTTCAGCAGAACCACCTAAGGCCCTGTTGGTGCCATATCCGGAGTGGGTGCCTGTTGGCAGGGTTATAATTCATTCCTCCTGTGAAGCTGTGTTTTCATGCTGCAAAAAGCCCTTTGAGGATCCCTTTGGGGGAGAGTGAAGGAAAGAAGACTTTTTCTTTATCATCCAAAGAGAGAGAAGATAACACTTTGATGAGGAACCCCTGTCTAATCTACAAATGAGCATACCAGTTAGAATTCACTTGGCTGAAAGAAGTAGAAAACCCCACTTCTGGGAGTTGAAACAGGATGGACACCTGGCTCCCTCATGTCCAAGCTCAGGGGTAGGCAGTACCAAGCCATCAAGTCCTTGGGGACCAGGCAGCCTCTGGCTTTCTGCTTCACCATCCAGAGGGCGTCATCTTTGTCCCCGTGGTCCAGGATGTGCTCTGGCCATCACTCCAGGATTGTAAGAAGCAGGGTGAAGGGAGCGGGGGAAGAAAGCAGCATCTGGAACCCTTCTGCTTACATTCCATTGGCCAGACCTAGGCATACGGCATACCTGTCTACAAAAGGGGCCTGAGAAATGTGGTCTTTATGTATGCAGGAGATTGCGTGCCCAGCTAAAACCCAGGGGCCCTAGAGAGGACTAGAACATTGGCTGCAGTCTCTACCCAAAGCAGATCCAGCCCTTTTGCATGATTTCACCTTGCCCTTGGCATGCGCAGTGAAATCACAACCTGGACCAGGGGATAACATATTCTTAGGCTAGCTAACATTTATATTTATCAATGGAATACCGTGCCACGCCCATCACTTCAAACACTGAAAGCTGTGAAACACTGTGTTCCAATAAAACTTTACATGGAATGCTACTATGCTAAATGCTTGAACACCTATTTCTCTGCTGAAATCAGGGGCGGGCAGTCTGGAGCATCACGCACCACATCCTCCCCTGGACGGTGGTCCTCCCTGGGGACCCTGGGAGCACAACATGGAAACCTCCGGTTTCAGGCAACTGTCAGGTGTTCCTGCCCAGAGGAACTAGAGACTGTCAACAGTACTTCTTAAATTACATTTCAATTGCTCTCCTTTTTAGCAGCACTTCCAGCTTACCACTTCTCTAATCAAGAGTTTTTCCCCCCAATTTCTGCCAATTCTCACAGATTTCTGAGCTTCTCTATTTGGACTTGTGGGAGCCAAGCTGACTTGGCACCTTAAGGGTTTTAGAAGTACAAAATGAGACAGTGTGGAGAGAGCTTCACACAGCACCTGGCATGTAGTAGGTTTTCAATAAATGTTAGCTATTATTATTATTTTCTCCAAATTTATTCTGCTTGGGTAACAATGCAACTTTTAACATTTTTTTAACCAAAATGGCTTAATAGTGAAATTGTTGTGCCAATCCCATGGCAAGCCCCATTTTGTGACTAATAAATTTATTTATTTATTTTTTTAATTATTTTATTGAGGTCATATTGGTTTATAATATTGAGTAAATTTCAGGTGTACATTATTCTCTTTCCGTTTCTGTACAGTCTGCATCGTGCTCACCACCAATAGTCTAGTTTTTATCCGTCACCATACATGTGTGCCCTTTACCCCTTTCGCCCACCCCCCACCCCCTTCTCCTCTGGTAACCACTAATCTGTTCTCCTTATCTATGTGTTTGTTTATTTTCCACATATGAGTGAAATCATACAGTATTTGTCTTTCTCTGTCTGGCTTATTTCGCTTAACATCATACCCTCAAGGTCCACCCATGTTGTCGCAAATGGCACAATTTAGTCTTTTCTATGGCTGAGTAGTATTCCATTGTGTATATATACACCACATCTTCTTTACCCATTCACCCATTGATGGGCACTTGGGCTGCTTCCATGTCTTGAATATTGTGCACAATGCTGCGATGAACACAGGGCTGCGTAAATCTTCTTGAACTATTGAGTTCACGATCTTTGGATAAACACCCAGTAGTGGGATAGCTGGGTGATATGGCATTTCTATTTTTAATTTTTTGAGGACTCTCCATACTGTTTTCCATACTGGCTGCACCAGTTTGCATTCCCACCAGCAGTGTATGAGGGTTTCCTTCTCTCCACATCTGCTCTAACACTTGTTATTTCTTGTCTTGGTAATTATAGCCATTCCGATGCGTGTGAGGTGATATCTCAGTGTAGTTTTGATTTGCATCTCCCTAATAATTAGTGATGTTGAACATCTTTTCACATGCCTATTGGCCATCTGTATATCTTCTTTGGAAAAATGTCTATTCAGATCCTCTGTCCATTTTTTAATTGGGTTGTTTTTGTTGTTGTTGTTGAGTTGTATGAATTCTTTATATATTTTTGGTATTAACCCCTTATCAGATTTGTTGGCTGGCTTTGTCCAGTCTCCTGTCTCTTACTGCTCACAGTTGGCCCCACGGGGTGTTAACTCCCCCATGCTCCCCAGTTATATTATCCAGCCTTTCTGGGGAGCCAGTGGAGAAGCCAGAGCCTCTGTGCATCCAGTGGAGTTGGATCTGGATGCTGGGTGTCTGTGGCCCCTCAGTCAGCTGCAATGGAGGCCCTGACAAAGCCCACTTCTTGGTCTCAGCAGAGGCTCAGTTAATCTCAGTTAATTTGAGAATCAGGAGATGGTGATGGCAGCCAGCATCTTATGGCTGCAAGAACGGGCTCAGTGGCTGGAGGATTCCTCTAATGGGAAAGCAAAGCAAGTGACTGAGATCGAGGGACATCCAGGCCAAGTAGATGGCAAGTGGCACATAAAGATGGTGTGGTACAGCCAGCTGAAGCGACTTCCCCAAGGTTACCCAGACATGGCAGAGTCAGCATTCAAACCCAAACCAGTCTGACTCCAAAACACTTTTATTTTTCAATGATGTCAAGATGCCTTGCACCGCTGAGATTTTCAGCAAGCTGGGAAAGGGAGCTGTGGTTTTTGGAGCTGTCTGGCTTATGGCCATGAGCAGATAAATGCTCGTCAAGTAGTCATAGGTGATCAGTTGACAAGAATGCCTGCAGGCCTTTGCTGTCCTTTTCTATATCGTAGATATATCTATATCTAACTTTCATGGTTAGAACTTTTCATAAGAACTGCTGTGGCTGCCTTAACTCAACCCAAAGGATTAGCACCAAAGACAGCTGGCGTGTGCAGGTGACATTTGTGTGCAGAGTGCTCTGTCCTCACCTCCACCTGCCAGATGTCAAGGGCAGCAGTGATGAATCAAGTGGGTCCATTTCTTTGAAGGGCCAGGAGGAACTGCCACATGTTTCACAGGAAAAAGTTTGTGTGAATGTCCAGTGACAAGACCAATAATCCAAGTGTGAGGCTCAACAGTTGTGCAAAGCTGAGACCCCTGTTGGAGAAGATGTTGACTCTTATAGGTGTGCCCTGCATTAAGAAAGCCCATCATTCACCATGAGCTTCCTTGTGTCCTTCTGCCTTTGTCTCCCCCTCTCAGAAGCACAAATGGGTCCCACTCGTGTCTAGGGCTATGTCTGCTCTGCCTCCTCCCCGCTCCTGCCTTCTCTTGGAGAGTTGTACTCCTTTAATTACTGTCCTGGCATCTCTCACATCTTCAGTGTCTTCCTCCTCCCTTTGGAGTCTTCTTCTCAGACTTCAAATATGCTCAGATTTATTCATGTTCAAGACAATGTTTGCCCAATTCTCCTCCAGCTGCATTCCATTTTTCTGCTTCTCAGATTCCTCAAATGAATCTATTGGATCTTAACCACACACTCAATTCTTAGCTGTTTCAGTGCTGGCTTTCCTCTTACCACTCTACTGAGAAGCTTTCTCCAAAGGTCGCTATAGTAAACACCTGTTGGTTTTGCCACTCTGCATAGAACCCTTTCTCCCTTCCCCTGGTAATCACACCCCAATTCTCCTAGAAAACCACTTCCTTTCCCCCTCTCAACCTATAAGGTTTGGCCGGGCTACACATGTAACTCAAGGGTGAAGCATATGATCTTGGCCTAAAACCACTTAGTGATTTGTTCAGAGATGGATATGTGACACCTTCTCTGGGGCTGCTGAGAGGGAGATCCCTTCTCTTTGCTGTTGGATTTAAACCTGAGAGAGTGAAGACCTCGGGTTGCTAGTAACTACCTGCCATCACAGGGGGAGAGCCTGGTGGGGAATGGCCCTAGAGGAGATGGAGGAGGAGTACCTGACCCTAGTAACATCATTTGAACCCCTGATTCATGTCACTCCTGATGACATCCCTGTCCTCAGTTAACTGAGCCTTTTGGCTTAAGCCAGTTTGTTGGAATTTATGTTGCTTGCAGCAGAAAGAATTTATGTTCTGTACCCAACAGGTACGGAAATGTAATACGGTCATTGGTGGCCTCTGAAGCACCAAACTCAACGGTCTCTTTTCGGTGGCCCTCCTGAGCATGACCCAGCACCTTCGCTTGGGAGTAACGTAGCTGCAGGTTCAGGCCCCAGCTCCAGCACTTGCTATTTTCATGCTCTTGCACAAGTCACTCTACTTCTCTGGGACCTCAGTTTCTTCACCTGTAAGTGGCGCCACTATGAGGAGTGCATGCAGTGGGCTCTGAAGAAACGACAGCAGTTCTTTGGATGCTGTGGGCAGATGGCAGTGGTGGTGGTCTCTGTGGTGACCTCCTTCTCCACGTTGAACATGCCCACTGCCAATCAGCACTTGCTTCCTTACCTCCCTCCTCCCTTGGCTCCTCTTGACTGTGTTTTGTGAATTTCTCCTCCTGCCTTTCTAATCACACGTTTTCTGGCTCCTCTCCCTGCTCCAAAATGTGGGTATTTTCCACAGTTCCAGCCTGAGCCCCTTTGTATTCCATTTTGATTCTTTCTCCTCTCCAGCTCTTCTTTCCTCGGTACATACTGGACATCATCCTCTTGGGTGTCCCAACAGGGCCTCAAGCCTAGCATGTCTCAAATGTCACATGCACTGTCTCTTCCCCAGAACCCTCAATTCCGAACCTGCTTCTCCTCTTGACTTGCAGTCTTCTGCTAGTGGCGTCTCTTTCTCTCAGTCCTAGAGGCTTGAAACCTTAAAGTCACTGCAACTTCTTCCTGCCCTTTGCTCCCAAACCAGTTTCCAAATCCTGTCACCCTCAATCCTCTTTCTTTGTATCTCTGAACAACCCCCCTCCATTCCCTTCCCCTGGCTCCCACTCCAGTTCCTGCTGCCCCTAAGGTTGGGCATGGGGTGCATCCCAGTAGCCTACTGAATGCTCCCTTAATGGTCTCCCAGATCCCAGTTGCTCCTCCTCTCATCTGTTCTACTCCTGAATGAATCTTGTTCATGCCAAAGCCCTCATAATTAACCTCCTCTTCCCCCAAAACTGCCATGATTGCCCATTGCCTTTTGAGCACAATAAACATAATTCAGCAAACCTTAATTACAGAATCTCCTCTGTGCCAGGCATTGTGCAAGGCAGTGTGACGAAGACAAAATGAAAATGGATATAGTCCCTGACCTCTAGGGCCTTACGATCCAGTGGTTTAGGTCAGGAGACCACAAAGCCTGGTGCGCGCGCACACACATGCACAGTGCTGAATGCTGTAAGCTTTCTTCATTCATTCCCAACCTGTCTTGAATTTTGATTTGCTTTCTTGAACTTTCTGCTTAATCCAGTTGAACTACATGTGTTTTCACGTTCTCCTGCCTCTTTGACTTTGCTTATGCTGATTCCTTTCCTCGAATATCCTCCCTCCAACTCTGCTTGGCCAAACCCTGTCTCTCCTTTGTAGCCTTTCTCACATATGCCCTCCCATAAATCTTTTGCTGATTACCCTAGTCAGTTGGCATCTTTTCCTCTTCTCATTTCCCAAAGCACCTTATATGAAGCTCCACTTAGCATTGCCCGTTTTTTTTAAAAAAGATATGTATGTAAGTAACTCATCTTCCTAATTAGACAGCAAATTCTTTAAGTGTCGGAACTTTTATTGATCTTTGTTTCCCCAACAGCTAGGAAAGTGCTTCTCAATTAGTGCAAAGTGTGCATTGACCTACACAAACCATGTGCAACATTTAGAATCAGATTTTTTGCACTAAAGAACTCTTTACCTAAAAAAATATTTTTAAAGATTTCCCACAGGTTCTTTTAAATAAATCTTCAGATTCATTTTAACTTGTTTATAGATTATTAACTAGCAGCCTGGAGGAGAACTGTGGATTGGGAGAAATCAAACAAATAAAAAAGTGAAATTGTTAGAAACCACTGCCCATTAATTATTTCCTAGAAAGGAAAAGAGAGGACAGCTCCACTGACCATGGGAGCTGTTGAGAAAACAGGATTCTACTTTCAGAACTGGAACTAAGGCATAGTATTTACTTTCCAAAACCTGAACTGGAAGTAAGAGAAGCTGATTGATTTGGAGAAGCTGGCATTTTGGGAAAACACTCAGGAAGATGCTATTACACACACAAGTCAGGCTAGGGGGACTTTGGTCTTCCTGAAGTTCCAGAAGAGTCCTGGGACATTGGCTAGGAGTTAGCCTGGGGTCCTGGCTGCCAACAAGGGCCAGTCCAGGGGACATGAGGGACTGTCTGTCCCTGCTGTCCTGTGATGACATGGGGTGGGTGGGGAGGTGCCACGATCACCCTCAGTACCACCAGAATCCCTGAGCCAGCTGGAGCTGGGAGTCAGTTGTCTGGGGTCCTGGGCAATATGAGTGCAGGAGGTGGAAGAGGAAGGCAGAGCAGGCCATTTCAGACCTTCAGTCAAGACCCTGGGTTCCTTCCAGGGCCGCAAACAAGGTGCAAATTTGGATCCACGTGGTCCTGGAAAGGCATCAGCCTGGCCTGTGATTTTCCCAGGATCGGGATCCTGCCTGGGCCCAGCTCCCGAAAGAAAGCAGGGTGAAGAGCAGATCGGGATGTGAAACCGCACTGTGAAGCCCCCACACCACACTGCCGCTCACCACTCATGAAAACCAGTGTTCTGAGCTGCAGTAATCTTGTTAAAGGCATCGTGGTCGCCCTGATGCCGGTCCTGATGCAAAGGGATGTCCTGGGATCTCCAGGTGCCCCCACACACACCATCCTCCTCCAGATCCTGGTTTTACTTCACACATTGCCAGGGGCCTGAGGGACACCAAATCATCAGCTTTTGTCCTAGTCTCAAATGTCCAGTCTTTAACAGCCAGAGGGCAGTGTTCCTAACCCATAACATTTATGGAAAGACTCAGTGAACTCTTACAGTAGTGCCTGACGTAAGGCAAGCCCTCACTGAATGCTAGCTAATGTTATTTGTGCGTTTGTTACGTATTTAATTAGCCACATCCTATGTTCACTGTGCCATGAAACACAACGACCCTCCCCAGAGAGGGTAGTGAAGTGTAGCAGTTGAAAGCATGAAGTCAGAGAGATCTGGGTTTGAGTCCAGACTCTTCTAACTACTAGCCATGTGACTCTAGGCAAGTTTCTTAACTTCTCTGAGCCTCATCTATATAATGAGTGTAATAGTGTCTACCTTGATATACTGATGTGAAGATTAAGTAAAATAATTCCAGCAGAGGTCCTAGCATGATACTTGGTACCTACTGAATGATAAAATGATATTGATGAGAATATTAAAATATTAATCATTGTTATATAGCAGTATTTCTGCAGGAGATATAAAATGGTTAGGGGATGGGACAATGTATAAGGAATGCCAAAGCAGCAGTACGGACTATACGAGCTCAAGGGGAGTCCAGGCAAGAGGAGCTCGGTGGGGCAGGAGGCAGGAGAGGGGTCCTGGAGAGATGGGCGTGGGCAGGATTGGGACAGTGGAGTGGAGGAGGGGTGCATGTGGAGAATTCCAAGCAGAGAGCCTGGCGCTGGCTCATGTGGGAAACGCTCCAGTATCTAAGGAAGAACGATGATAGAGTTGCTTTTAATTATCTTAAAGAACCTTGTGCAAATGGGCTTTGGAGTTTGGATCAGGAATTATTGCCACGGTGCGATCAGTTCTGACGGCCGGGCATATATCTCTGACAAGATGGGGAGTCTGCAAGACAAATGGCTCAACCCAAGCTAATTATGGGGAACTTTCACAGGAGAGAGGGAGACGTGAGCTGAGCGTTCTCAAATGCTCTGCCTCCCGCCAGCCCGAAGCAGCCCCTCCCTGCCTCCCACCACCCAAGAGCAGTGCTGAAAATGACAGAGTGGACTTGGTGCCAGGGTTTGCCCAGAGCTGCTTAGGAGTCTGGAAACATTCGCAGGCACACGGCCCTCGTCGGGGCAGAGCCACTCTGCACCGTGTTCTTGACTAATGGAGCTCCCTAAGGCTGGCGGAGGATGGGCTTCCGTTCCCGTAAGTAGCTTCTGAGCACTCCAAGTCCCTCCACTCACAGGTAGGGAAACTGAGGCCAGGCTGGCCAGTGTCACACAGCAAGGTGTTAATGGACCTGCTAACTTCTATAGCTTCCATTATTGCTTGATGATTAAGACCAGTACCGAATCCTTGCTCAGCTATATGCTAGTGCTGGGGTCTTGGACAAGTTCAATAAGTTCTCTAAGCCTTGGTTCTCTCATTTGTAAAGTTGGGAATGAATTCCTTCCTTCCTTCCTTCCATTATTCTTTCCTTCATTCCTCCCTACCCTCCCTCCCTCTCTCCTTCCTTCCTCCCTTCTTTTCTCTGCAGGGTGACAAGCTCACCCCTATTTGTCCAGGACTTCCCTGATTTCAGCACTGAAAGCCCTGTAATCCAGGAAACCACTCAGTCCCTGGCAAATCTTGCTTCTTTGTTCGATGACATTGTCTGCCTCTGTTCCAGGGGTTGGGACAGCAGTCACTCAGCCAGAGAAGAACCCCATTCTCATTCTATCAGGGGAAGATAGACTCGCATACTTTCAGGCATTAATCAAATAATATGCATTCTACACATATGAACCATGTGTCAGGCTCTAGATTACATATTTTATAAACAGTATATCACTGTATCCTTAAACAATACTGGGAGGCAAATATCAATACACCCCCCCTCCCCAATTTTCGGATGTGGAAACTGAGGCTTTGCTCTATTAACTAACTTTCCTAAAATCACACTGGTAGTGAAAGGTAAAGCCAGCATTTAAACCCTGGAGTTCCAACGCTCATGTGCCCAGCCTCAACACTCCACCACCTCATGAACGGTAATATAGGATCTAGACAGGGTGAGGCCACAGGGGAAGCCTCCCTCTTACACAGGCTGCTGGTTAGCTCCGAAGAAGACTGCTTGTTTCCCCTCACCCTGCCACCAGCCAGCCAAGGATCCGTGGTGCTAACCACCAGGCCACGGCGGATGCAGTGAAGGTGATGCCTTGGGCCCATCTGCTCCTTCTCCAAGCCCTAGGCAGACATGGAAGCTCTTCCTCACAGTTCTACCTCCACCCTAGAGCACCTTCGGTGGAGAGGTCCTGATGTCCATGCAGCTGACCCAGCAAACAGGAAAGCACGAGGTACAGAGGCCGCAGGATTCCCGGGGTGTGGGAGTCCTTTGGCTCTGAGGAGTCCTTAGCCAGGACCAGCTACCGTGAGAAGATGGAAAGCGGCCATGCCCCAAAGCCGGCCAGAGCTCTGTGCCAGGAGAGAAAATGGCACCCATTTCTCTCAGACCTTCAGGTCCCCTTGCAGATGACAGGCTGATGAACGAGGACCGTGCCTGAGGAATAGTTCCTGTTCCCAAGGCTGACTAGTCTATCCATCTACCCAACCACATCTGTAGGGAACGTATGGACTGGTTCTGTTGGAGGGAACTTTATTCATCACCCAGTCCAAGGCCTCATTTTGTAGATGAGGAAATCGAGGCCCAGCTTGGAGAAAATGACTTCTGAAGGTCGCACAGGATACCAAAGAAGAGACGAGCGTAAGCCCCAAATGGCCCGAGTCCAAGTGGACAGCACTTCCACAAAAATGCATGGCTCCTCCACACGGCTGGACTCCAAAACTATTCAGGGGAACATGACTCCCCTTCTGTGCTTCCCATCTCTGTAGGCTTTGGGGCAGGGGAGTCAGACTCAGAGTCTAGGGATCTCTGGTTAGCATCAGTTGGAAAAGGAAGTCTGGAAAGATTTTGCTTGCTGTGGTACAAACTGGTCTAAAAATGCTCGAGGCCACCAGTAGATATAAGGTATGCAGTGGGCAGAGGAAGGTGGGAGGAGGAGGAAAAGGGGAGAGGCAAGAGGAGGGAGTGAAGAGGACAGAAGGGAGGCTATAGGTGGGTTCTCATCCCAGGCTAGGTCAGAGCGAGTTTTAGAACTCGTCCTCACCAGCGTCTGCTTCCCATACCTCAGGCCCACCCAGCATCTATGCAGCAGAAGCTGTGGGGAAGGGACCCAGGATTCAGACCCCAGCTTCACACCACCTGAGTGCGACCTGGAGCAAGTCTGCATCTCCCTCCCTCTCCCCCCTTGACCTCTGTTTCCTCATCCATTAGAACCTCTGAGTCACAGGTTTCTGGGGCGGATCAGGGAGCATGTTTATAAAATGCTCATCACAAGGCCTGGCCTAGAAAGTCCCCAATAAATGGCAATTGTCACCATTGTTGGTGGGAACATTTTAATACCTAGCTCCTGTGTTGTGTTGTGAAGAAGAGACAGTTGTGGATTGTTGCTGCTCCTCCATTCTCCCCAGGCTCGCAGAGCAGCCACACCCACGCTCTGGCTCCTTGAGCTCTACTGGCTCAAGCAAGAGCCTGTGTCTGCTCCCCATTCACTCAGGACGGCATCTGGAACAGAGCACGTGGAGACAGTCCTCCTGGTTTGGCTGGAACTACATTGACAAAATCTCAGCATCACAAAGCGGATAAATTAGAGGGTGGAGAAAGTGCAGTCCTGCTACAGAAGGATTCACCATATACTTCCTTTAATTGGGAGCCTCTCCAAAGCACTTAAAGTCCAATTTCCAGTTACCAAAATGTTGCCTTCCTGTAGATGTCTAGGAAACTGCTTAACGTGAACGGGATGACTGCAGAGACTGTTGTCATCTTCCCCTCCGTACCCTTCTCTCACCTTCCTGGAGTGCTCTTTATTTGGACCAGGCTGGGTTGCTGACCCTCAGGGAGCAGCAGAGGACACACGTGCCAGTTGGATATCTGTGCTTGGACAAAGCTGCCCGCTATCTCGGGCTGTTCAATTCACTGCTGCTGCTGCCCTGGGCCAGTGAGCACCCTGTCATTCTAAGTAACCCTCAACCAGAGCTCAACCCCTGCAGGGGGATGGGGGACAGTGAAGGATGAAAGGGCCAGTCTTGTGACAACCATGCAGACACATGCTACAACAGTCGCTCCTCATCCCATGCCCCCTGACCTCTGAGCTGGGCAGAAGGACTTAGGGCCAGCACACCCAGGGCTTGCTCTGCCTTCCGTGCTTCTCTGGTCACCTGCTACAGGGTTGATGCCTCAGACTTTTCCAGAAACCAAGCTCAGTGCAGCAGCAGAGGAAAGAGCTTGGAGGCAGCAGACTCGCATTCAAGCCGGGCTCTGTAACCTTTGCCAGATCCCTTAAGCCCAGTTTCACATCTATAAGAGGGTGGTGGTCATACCAGGATACTGACCTGCACAGAGGACTGTATGAGAGAAAGGACATAAGCATCTAATGCAGCGTAGGCACCACACATGACACATCCCTTCCTCTCCTCCAGGGGAGGCAGACAGTCACCCAGAAATCACCGGAGCACCACACACCCAAAAAATCGAGTCCCTACTTCTGGTGTGTGGAACAAAGGAGAAGGCCCCAGAGACTTCCAGTCTCCAAGACTGCAGGAAGTAGGCCTCTCAGGGGAGCCTGGTGCTGGTCACAGTAGCCCTCCTCCTCCCAGAGCTGGGGCTTTTTGGCGTCAGCCTGACCCCAGTCTCCAAGGCTCACTCTCACCTTAGACAAGCTGGCTTGGGGAACCCCAGCTCCATGTTCTGGGGCTGGCACCATGTCACTCTTGTGGCTTACAAAGCTCTGCTCCCATGGCCCAGGTGTGATCCATCTGTGCTTCTTCCAAATCTAGGGAACTGGCCTAAAGGCCATGTCCTCCAGCCTGGGGCTCTGGTTTGACCTGCCCGTCTTGGACCCCTGGTGTGGAGGCTGTGATCCACTGACACACTCTCCCTCCCCTTTTCCCCACCCCCACCCTACCTGAAGCTGCAAGGGTGCCCTTCTGGATTTCAGAATACTGCCCTGGCCAGGGGAAGATTTGACCTATATCTATATTTAAAAGATCTTAAGAAGTCTCAAAATGTTTGTGTGCTCCCAAATGAGATTCTTTATATGCAAAAGGCTCAAATGCCAATGAATTATTATCCAAACATGGAGAAAAAAATGTTTAATATTGGTAGATCTCTCGCAGTGATGTTTCAGGAGTCCCATAGATGGTAATCTAAGCCAAGGGGTCCTCGAACCTGTTTAGGTGATTGAGTATCTGAAAGTTTTTGTCCCCTTTGCAGAAGCAAAACTACTGTTATTTAATTTAACTGAGAGTCGTGAACACACTAATGTAAGTCACTCCTATTCTTATTATGTTTTAAAGACTAAGCTAAGGGCCTTACATGGACTAGCTCACTCAATCCTCACAAACATGCTTGAGGAAGTATGACAACTATTATTTATTGCCATTTCACAGATGAGCAAAGTGAGGCTCAGAGAGGTAGGTCACTTGTCCAATGTCACTCCACAAGTTGGGAATCAGCAAATCAATTCAGAAAGCTAAATCAGTCCCAGAGCCTTTACTCCTGTCTTCCCCACCCCATCCCTGGGACTCAGAGACAACGTCATAGGATAGATGTGACTATGTTATATGCAAGCCACATCAACCCATGGGGCTGATTCACACACCAACAAGATAGCAAATCCAGGCGTGAGTTATCAGCTGTTTGATAATATTTGCCTGCTAATTTTGCTAAGTGTGCATTCATTTGTCATCTGCTAGTGAGTGACAGCAGGCAAACAGTAGGAGGCACCAAAGATTTAAGAAAAACATATGGGAGAAAAGCTTCACTGGGAGGCATTTCGATGTCATGGCCTGTTACTTTTCCCCTGCCAACTAGAAAAAGCCACCATTATTGTGTGTCAGAGGCAGAACAACTTGGCCTGGTTCATGGGAACCTGTGTTATTGTAGAGGTGTCTATCCCTGCCTGCCCACTAGTGACCCTTCTAAAATTCTCTCCTGGTGCTCTAACCCAACATTCTGGAGGGGTACACCACCTTCCTACGGCCAACAGTGGCCCAGGGCAGCAGGGATTCTCAGTGAGGGGTGGGGATGCCCCCATGGGGGTGGAAGCCAACTAGCTTGGTGGCAGAGAGGACGGTGGAGGTCTGCTGTGTTTCCCGCTCTTGTGGAATCATGGTTCTAAGGTGACCTATGCTTCCCTCCGTACTACAAACCTATGCTCTATACAATATGACCACCCACCCCTTCCACTCTTGGTTGGACTAGGGTGAACACCCAGCACAAGTGCAGCCAAACCAGACACTGGACAGAAGACGAGGCTTTGAGATTCACTCCAAAAGATGAACTCCGGCAGTCAGATCCCTCTGTTGGAAATGTAGAGCAATGGGCTCCGGAGGAACCTTGGCACTTGGGGGCGCATGGGGATGAGCTGGACAGTGACTGAAATGGACCAGAGTTATAGGGATGCAGGAACTACGCGAGAGTAGAGGGAGTCAGTTGGTGCAAGTGGGACAATGGAGCAGATGCCCAGAGAGGAGGGGACTCCAGGAGAGAGATGACACTCTGAAGGACTAGCGCCAGGGGTCCCACCACCGGTCCTGTTCCTGGCCCCAGTTTCTGCGAGATGTGGCTGCACCAGGTGCCTGTTCTTGGATTCCCATGAAATTCTCCTCCACTTTCTGAGGATCTTGATCATAACCCACCCACTCCCACGCTTTTACTCAAGCCAGCCTGACAGAGCCTCTCTTCCTTGCAACCAAATAGCACTGCCTTAAATGAGGGTGCATAAGAAGAGCACTTGGGTTCCGGGGACCTAAACTACCTCAGTAAGTGGGTCCCGGCCTCTCCACAGACCCCTGCATTGGAGTATCAGAAACCGCAGGAGCAGTTCCATCCCTTCCCTCATTAGCTCCTTCAGTCCAGACCCTTGCCTGCCCGCAGCCCAGCCGCTCCTCACCTTGCTGTTTACAAGGCTTTATACATTTGCTTATTGCTCACTTCCCAGCTCCCAGCCTCCTACTTGACTCTGTCTCCCACTGTGAGCCTTTCCCTGGCTCCCGCAGAGCAGGGCTCATTTACACCTCACTCACCAACCTCATTTAGTTAATTTTCTACAGTTAATTCAGTGTTCACCAAGTAGCCCTGGATTGCATTTGCATTCAGCACCTTCCGGGGCTCTGAAGAGTTTCAGAGGGGTGGCTTCCCTGCCGAGATCCCCGCTGACGCAAAGGCAGCAACACAGCTCGCGTGAAGGCTTAGAACAGAAGATTCTGCTGCAGGGTCAGCTCAGCAGCCTCCTCTGGCAGCAGCCCCAGGGGTTAAGCCTCTGGAGGGCAGGGAGTGCCCTCTGCCCAGCCAGCTTTGCCCAGGGAGGAGGCGCCCTGACCCGCGCCTTCCTGCCTCATAATAATTCACTGTGCATCCATCTCTAGGTTTACTGCCTGCTCAGCAAGCATTTCCTTCACCCCAGCCTAAAACAGCTTAAGCTTCAGGGGGTGCTGCCTAGTGCCTATATTATTACAAGGGTTGGGAAGTAAAAAAATAAATAAAAGTCTGCAAAATCACAACGGAAAAAGTATGGTTGATCGTGAACACGGCCACAGAGAGACGTTGGGTCAAAATGAGCCAAAGGCAGTGCTGGTACCTCATCTCCATCTCCGTCTCCATCTCCATCATCTCCATCATCTCCATCTCCATCTCCACGCAGACACCTGTAGAGGTGGGCATCCTGGTGGCATGACCTTCAGACCCATTGTCAATGGAACCAACTCTTTGTTTTAGGTCTTCTACAACTATTCAGGCTAGTTAAGGAAAACTTGCAGCAAGTAATAGCAATAGAAGTTGGCGATTCTGTTCAGTAGCAGAGGTTGCAAGTTCGTCAGCCATCCCCTCTTCATCCCCAAAGCAGTGAAGACCAGAGTCCATCACAAGTTCTCCCTGCATTCGTTATACCTCAGGACTTATTGGGGAGGAATTATCTGGCCTGGTTCCTTTCTTGTTTCATTTGGGCCCTTAGGGCCATACATGAGAAGGATGTTACTGCCTAAGTCGAGCTTTCCAGAAACAGTTCCAGAAATCCACCTGTAGCCTGTATATTGGGCCTTCCTGTTATAACCCTGGCTCAGTTTGCTTCAGAATGTATATCAATTATCTCAGTGGGCTGAGATATTGATGCCCTAGGACCTCGGGTGGTAGTTTAGGAGCTGGGACCACAGCCCCTGACCCATCACCTCTGCCTGTGAGCGTGCACCGTGCTGTGAGCAGCAGAATCCAGGTTACTGCATACGCAAGTATCACTTCCCTGTGGGCGGTGAGGTAGAGGTGCTGAGAAGCAACGCTGGTTCCTTCTCTCGCTGCCCACGCCTGAGCCCTGGCCGGCTGCTTTGGCAGCTCCCTGTATTCCGGCTGCCCTCTCCAGCTTTGCTTAACACCCCTTCCCCTGGCCTGATGCACGGGAGGGCTGGCACAGCCCTAAGGAGATTTATCAAAGCAGAGAACCTTCTCGACCACAGCAAACTCTCCTGGGGAGCTGCCACCTGCTTATCAGGGTGTTGTTCTGTGTGTTGTCAACCGGGAGGGTCCTAAGGTTCCTCCAAGCCACCAGCCAGCCTGAAGGTGCAGTTTGGGAAGAGGGACGCTTTGATGAAGTGTCCTTCAATAACCAGCAGGACCTCTGAGCACGGGCCAGTCTCCATCAGCTTCAGAGGGGAAGGCTGTGGAGGGGGCCTGCGCAGAACCACATGGGCAACAAGCACCGGTGGGCATCCTCGACATTTCCCTTCAGAAAGTAACACTGGCGCTGATTCCAGTAAACATTTAAAAAGGCACTTTATTAAAATCTTAGAACCGATTAGACACGAGTCATGCTGGGTCTGTCGGGCTCAATTTACATCCTCTCCCCTTCTCCAAAAGGAGTGGAGCCAGGCAGGCAGGCTCCCCTGGAACAGGCAGGGATCAATTCCAAGGCCACCTTCCCTCAGTGACCCAGAAGGGGCTCTTCTCTTCCCTGCTTCCACCCTGGTCCCCTGCAGAGCAGCCCTGTGTCCCATCTGAGGTGTCACAGCTCCATCTGAGCTTCACTGTCCAATATAGTGGCCACTGGACACACATGGCTATTGAACCCTTGAAAAGTGGCTGATCTGCACTAAGATGTGCTGTAAGTGTAAAATGCATAGCAGATTTTGAAGCCTTAATATGAAAAAAAAGTAAAGTATCCCATTTATATTTTTATATTGATTGCATGTTGGAATGATAATATTTTGGATAGATGGGATTAAATAAAATATAGTATAACAATTAATTTCACCTGTTTTGTTTTACTTCTTAAATATGGCTACTAGAAAATTTAAAAGTGCATTTGTGGCTTGCATTATATCCCTACTGGACAGTGCCGTCCCAAAGACATTTTAGACTGGAGAGGTCACAGAGGCTCCATGTGAGCAGAGGGAGAGGGAAAGAAAGACCGAACAGGCTGAGATTCTGCCACTTCTCTGCACAAAGCTCTCTGAGCGCTCCTTATGACGCCCTCCCCGAGGCCCTGAGGCCCTGAGTGAGGCCCTGGAGGCCTTGCACAGTCTGGCCGACGTCCTCTGTCCCATCTCGTCTCCTGCAGCTCTTGCCCTCCCTCCCTCTGCTCCAGCCACCCTGGCCTCACTTTTCTTCAACACAGCCAAGCATGCCCCATTGCAGAGTCTTTGTGCATGCTGTTCCCTCTGCCTAGAATGCTCTTCCCTCAACCTTTGCCCTCCTCCCTCCCTCTCTTTATTCAGTTCTTAGTGGAAAGTCACCTCCTCAAAGAGGCCACCCCCGATTCATACCCCCAGTCTCAGTTGGAACTAATCACCATCCCTTCACTCTGCCTCGTTTTCATCAAAGCTCTCATTACTACCTGACATTAAGTCGCACATGTACCTCCTGTCTCCTCCAGACAGGGAGCCTCTGCTCTTGTGTGCATCACCGTGCTTGGCACATCCTAGGGACCAGTGAATGTTTGTTCAGTGAGCACACAACCACAGTTCCCCAAGGTCAATGGGATCAGGCCATTTTCAGATGAGTCAGCTCAGGCTTGGAGAGAGGTCAGTACAGGACAGAGTCGGATTGGGTCCACTGACTGCACTGAGCTTCGAAGGGACAGCGGCTTGGTGACCTGGAGAGTCCCTTCCTCTACCATCTCACGCGCTGGAAATCTGCTCGAGCCCAGGAGGCCAGGGCCAACTTAGCAGGGGAAGGAAACAGGGCAAAGACAGCAAGACCACTCTGACGTGCCCTGGAGAGGTCCTGTGGGAAATACACGTCGGGGTTAAAAGGAGAGGGGGCTTGAGGTCCCACCTGCCGGCCCAGGTACATTCTGGCTTCACGGTAGCCTTGTCGAAGGCGCTTGGGGGCAAGCTACACAGACTGTCAATAATAAAGGACTTTCTGGATGCCGGAAACAGAACTTGAAGCTTAGAGCTGCAATAAGGCTCTGCCGCCTCCCCTCGGCAGGCCCCCGCTCTGCTCGGGCACACCCGGAGACCAGGACCTCACCACTCCCACGGCAGCGGAGTGTAGCTTTTGTGTTTGTTTTTTTTTTTTTTTTTGGTGAGGAAGACCAGCCCTGAGCTAACATCTGTTGCTAATCCTCCTCTTTTTGCTGAGGAAGACTGGCCCTGGGCTAACATCTGTGCCCATCTTCCTCTACTTTATATGGGACGCCGCCACGGCATGGCTGACAGGCAGTGCGTCCGCGGGCGCCCGGGATCCGAACCCGCGAACCCCGGGCTGCCAAGCGTGGACGAAACCGCTGCGCCACCGAGCCGGCCCGCTTTTGTGTTTTTTATTCAACAGAAATCACTTGATTGTTTCGGGTCAACAGCTACTTCCTCGTCGTTGATGTTTTTCAGACACTCGTTCTAGTTTTGGCCCTCTACAGCCATACTGAGCAAGACTAATTCCCATTCCCCAGATCAGCGCTTAGGAGATGGGAGGTCATGGTGGGTGGAGAAGTCGAACTTCCCAGGAAGCACAGTCTGTGCGGGGCTGCCCTCTGATCTGACCCCAGGGCCACGACTCAGCAGACAAGCATCATCGCTCCACCGTGACTCACTCCAGGGGGCTGGTTCTCCGAGGCCACAGCTTCCTCCTTGTTCACCCAGGGTAACCCCGGCTCACCTCAGCCAGCCTGACTTCTCTCCTGACTTCCAAACTCATACGTGCTTTTTCTCATGACTTTAGCAACGTGGATTCAAGCGTCTGTGTAGGCCAGGCACTGCGCTACCCCCTGGGGGTAGAGTAATGGAGAAGACACAGCCCCGGGCTTCCAGGAGCTCACGGTCTAGTGGAAAGGCTGTGAGTCCACAGGGCATTAAACCCCAGCAGGCTCCGGGCCATGATGGAGGCAAGTGCCGGGGACACGGCCACGGGCACAAAGGAGGACCATCGTGTGGGATGCAGGGGACCGTCCTGCAGCAGGAGATACTAATGCTGCCAATTTCCAGTGCCAGTCTCTAAGTCCCACAGATGCTTCTAGTAGAAGAACGCACTCAGCAGTCTTCTTAAGCAGGAACATTAAAAAGCGTTCTCATGTTTTCTTTCCACCTCAGTCTACATCACACACACACACATTCACTCTTCTGTTTCCTTTTTCCCGTGCCTTCCCTTCTTCTCATTTTCTCAGGCTATCCCTGCCATTTGGCCCCTCTGCCACCCCACCCTCCACAGTGATAGAAGAGTCCTAGCAGGTACCAACCCACAAATGAGAATGGATCTCTATTGCCTAACGGCAAGACTCCCCAGCAGCCGGCTCTGTCAGGCAGATCATAATCCGGTCCCAACCAGCCATCCCAGCACGGTCCCTGTGAACCCTCATCTACAAACCTCAGGCCTCAGCCACACAGGGCTGCTTGCTCTTCTCCAAACCCTCACATAACATTGACTCCCCATCTGTGCTCCTTTACATACACTGCCCCCTTCCCTTTCTTCTCAGCCCCACAAACTCCTACTCATCCTTTAAAACCCACTCAAATGTCACCTGCTCCGCCTAACCTCCATTGGACAGTCAGTTGCTCTTACCAAGAAAAGAACATTATTTTATTATAGCAGTTCTATTCTAGTATAGTGGTCTGACAGCTTGTTCTTTCAAACTCTAAGCTGGGGTTCTCAGAATGCAAGGGTAGCATGGCGTAATTCAACTCTGGTTCCCAGCATGTGGGGTGGAAGCTAGTAACAGCATTAATAACTACTACTATGATTTATTATAATGAATAGAACCAGTAAGAGTAATGAGTAACAACACTAATGAATGATAATGAAAACAACCAGCACATCGATGCCAGCACAGCCACTCACTCTGCCAAGCGCCTATGCTATGCAACCTACAAGCAGGATCTCATCTAAATCCCAGCGTCCTATAAAACCTTATCCCCAATTTGTGGATGAGGAAACTACAGCTTAGAGATGGTGAACACCTTTCCCAAGGTCACGCATCTTTTAAGTGGCAGATGCAAGATCTGAGGCCACGTCCGTCTGACCCGCAGCCTGTGCTCTTAACCACTGAGCTACTCTGGGACCAGTGAAGGTAGTGAATCAATTAACTCACAAGTGCCAGAGAACCAGGCCCCAGCACCCCTTACCTGCCACACTCCCTGGGGCCTTTCAATAGGAACTCAAAATCCTTAGCTGAGCCCTGTGTCTGGGGAGGTGGCTAGGTGAGAGCAGGCTCTGGCAACCACAGGCTGTGTGGTCCTGGGCAGGTCACTCGCCTTCCGGAACCTCAGGCTCGTCTGTAAAACGGGGAAATGATAGTCCCTAAGCCCGAGGGTCACTGTGGGGTGACAGGAGATGACACATGCAGAGCACTCAGAGAGTAAAATGGGCCATCGTAAGCAGTCAATGTGACCCACTGGCATGACTGTCAATATCCTAGCACTCCTGGCTTTAGTGAAACCGGAGAACGTTACCACCTCTGAATAAACTCTCCTTCATGGGTGACAACGCTGTGGACGAAAGCTCTGAGTAAGAGGGTGGGGTGGGTGGGGTGCGGGGTCAGCGGTAGGAGGGCAGGGGTGACCACGCTGGAACGAAGAACGAAGCTCTTCCAGGCCCAGCAGAGACAAAACGTGCTCAGAAGCAGGCCCCAGTGGACACCTGGACGTACAAGCTGAGTTGAGGGGGCAGGGGTGGGTAGTGGAGACCGTCAGTGATGCACCAAACCCTAGGGCCAGGCAGAGGGTTAGGACCCTGGAAGTCAGCAAAGGGCTTAAAGAACCCCATCTCAGTGGCAGTGCCCCTAAACGTCTGGCATCCTGGGCATCAGGACAAAGAGAGCAGACGAGGGAAGCCGAGCCTGCCCCTTTCTAACTTCCAAGGCTGCCCGCGACCTAAGCAGGGGGCCTCCACAGTGCTGGCCGGGGGTTCTGTGGGAGCAAGAGGTCACCAGGCAGGGCCTGAGGGAGCCAACCCAAGGCGGGCACTGGAAGGCATGAGGGAAACCTTGCAGAGGGTCCAGGGAGAAAGCCAGACTTAAGTTGGGTGGGCCAGAAGGGAAACTACCACGCACTGGGGAGCTGGGAGGGCAGAGCAGGAGCCCCAGAGTCACATGGTGAGCTGAATTCCCCACAGAACAGCCTCACGGCAGGACAGGACCTGAGAGGCCACCAGGTTCTTGCTGTGTGACTTTGAAAAATGTTCTGGCGTCTCTGGGCCTCATTCCTCCACTCTAGGATGAAGGTGTGAACTCTGAGGTCACCTCTCTGTCAACCACCATCATTCTATAAAGCCAGGGGGAGACAAGCGTTGACACATCCCTCTGGATCTTGGTTTCCACATCTGTACAATGGGGCTAGAAAGGGCTCTCTGTTAAGGTTACTGTGTATGCAGGGCACGTGAAGTGCCCAGCTTAGGAGCTGGCACACAGTGGGTGCTCAACTAATTCCCACCACTTCCCCTCTACCAAGCCTGAGTGGGGAGAGCTGGGGGCCTCCTGTCTGGCCCTCTCCCTGCCTCAGTGACTCTGGGAGGCTAAGTCCTTGACCCCCTTCACCAAGTGGCGACCTGGCTGCTGGACCATCCTTTCTAGCGGCAAACACCTCTTTTGTTTTAGTTTTCATCTGAATGCAACATAAACTCATTACAGAGAATTTGAAGCATGTTGAAAACAAGAAGAAAAATAAATCACCCGCGATTCTTTAGGCCAAAGCAATTTGGGGCACTTCCTTGCCTTTCTCTCTCCACGCAGAGGGTATTTTGAAGTTGGTGAGGTCATCTTCCATGCACGGTATTGTGTCCTGCTTTCTCCTACTCACTGTTGTAATGAAACTTCCCATCTGGTGTAAACACTGTTTCCTGGTGATGCTGGGATTTACCTCACCAGCTCCGTCCCCACCGTCAGGAAACACTCATGATGTCTCCAAGTGTCCACTCTTCTAAATCAAAGAGCCATGGATATTTAATTCATAAAGGACTTTTTTTTAAACTGCCTTTAGGATTTTCTCCATAGTACAGATCCTCAGAAATGGGTTTTTCGGCACAGAGCAGACACGTACTTTAGGGCTGGCAAGTCTGCCCCTTTCTGGGCTCCCTCACCTCACCAGTGATTTGGAAAGTCTGAGAGTCATGGATCTGGAAGAAAAGAGCTTCCTAGGGAACCAGTCCTCAGGCTTGGCTAAGTCTCTGGGGAAGCATGAGTGAGAGTCTTTGCATTTATGTTTTCCTTTTCTGGCCTAGTTTGGATAGACCCCCAGGGCAGAGGGGTTTCCTGAGCTACCTGAACTTCAGATATCTGCCTGGGGCTTCCCTGTGCGGAATCCTATAAATGTTTTCCTTCTAGTGCTACCACCAAAGTGTGGGAGTTTGGAAGCTGCCCTAAAAGGGGTGAAAATGGGCCTTTCTTGGCGCTGCAGGGGCTGGGGACCAGGGAGCGGTAAGCTGACACACCTGGGCCGCTGGGTCCGAGGACAGAGTCTCTGCTTTCTTCACTGGGGGCTCGCCCCTTGTCCACCTCCTGGCTCACCTCATCCCTCCCCAGTGCCCCCTCAGCTGTTTCCACCACTTTGGGGGCCTGGAGACAGTCCACTTAGCTGGTGAGGGCCCTGCATCCTGGCCAGCTCCTGCTAGCTCCCCTTCTGGAAAGGGTGTCTTGCTCCCTTATACTCCCAACAATGACTACTGAGATGTATAAAGCCCTCTCATGTCCTTGATACGATAATAAACTTGCCTTGCATCTTCTCCAATCATCCCCACAACTTCCTCTGTGACCAACCCTGTTTTGCCGATGGAGAAAAGGAAGCCGCAGAGATGCAGAGTCATCTGTCGATGGCCACACAGTTAGCAAAGGGCGGAGCTGGGATTTGAACCCACGTGGGCTGATGCTTCAACTCCCAGCTCAGACTCTGGCCTATACTCCTCCCTCTGTCTGGGATCCACGAGCATCCAAAGCAGAGCTGCGCTTATTAAGACCTCTGTAGGCATGGCCTGGGGCCAGCACCCCACTCCAGTCCTTCCAGACACCCCAGCCTCCCTTTTGGAGGCTCACTCTCTGCTGTCCCTGACGGCCTACTGTTGGGTCCTCAGTCCTTCTTACTGTCTCAGTATAGCATAGGACATAATTTTTGGCTGTCTTCTACAGCCACTGTCACAAGATGGTAGAACTAGAAGATTCTCTAAATATTGCAAGGATACGTCCTCTCCTGATCATCAAATACCTCACAATTAATACAGTCGTACCATGATTATCTTACTAATCTTCCCAATAGTCCTGTGCAGTAGAAGAAGGAATCAGAGAGGTCAAGTAACCTTCTCAAGGCTACACAGCCCATTGGTAATTGAATCAGGACTGGAAGTATCTGTTGGCTCTAAGCCTGATGCTTTTGCCTCAGTCTCTTGTTTTTCAGATGAGACAAGGGAACTCCAGAGAAGTGAAGAAGCTATTTAAGGTCACATAGCATGTCAGCCAAGAAAGGCTGGGACCAGATCCGACTCCTTCTATCCCCTGGCGCCCCTTCATAAAAAGCAGAGTGTGAATGAGTCAAGAGAACACCCGTTCCAGCGTGTGGGTCCTCCGGATGCTGGAGATGAAATCATTCTGATTGCTGGATTCCTACAATTGGGTGAAATTCACAATTGAGAGCCACTGGGAACTCCAGGGCTCAAAAGAAGGCCAAAGGGCTGGCAAGTGGGCAGCAGGAGCAGAGCGTGTGGTTTAAAGAGGTGTCCGCTCCGCCACTGCCCAGAGCAGAGCAGGGGTGTGGTCAGCAATGCCGCCCTCTGACCCCGGCTTAAGAGAGAGATGGCTCTGTCCTCTCCACAGCAGTGTCCCTTCAGAGATGGGCTGTACGTGGGCATCTAGGAGTGGCCGATAGTGCCAGTCACCATTGGGGAGATCAAGGATCTCATCTGTCCAAAAGAAAGCCAAGGTATTGATCACTTAATCAAGGTGGATCCTGAGGACCTGGTGTAAGTAACATCAAGGATGAAAGGGAGAGAGGAGGGAAAGAGCCTGCCCTGTGCACTGACGTCTTCTCTCATCCAACACCTCACCTGAGCCTGGGAGAGAGACACTATCCCAGTCAGTCATTGTCCAAGGTCACACAGCCAGCCAACAGTACTGACTGGATGACGGGCTAGACTCCAAGGACCATGAGATTTCTAGTCCACCATGCGTCCCCTCCTAGTGGGTAAGTTGGCTCTCAGTTGTTTCACTCAGGGAGGGCTCCAGGCTGGTTTACTCCCAGATCTCTGTGGGCATCTTTAACACATTGCGGCTTCCCTGCAGAAGCCACTTGGCCAGCCCAAGGGGTCACCTTGAAGCACCTCTATCATCTAGTGCCCATTCTCACTGAGTAAGGCTAAGTTCCAGGATTGGAGACCCCAAGTCAAGGCCCAGAGGCAGAGCATGGATCAACTGTGGCTGGGTGGGCCTCCAACAATATCCCTATAGAGATAAAGTCTGTGTGCAGGATCTCCCTGGATCAGCGGTCACCCGGGACCCAGCCAGCCTCTCCCCTCCCTATATTAATTAACCTTTCACCACTGTGGGTACAGAGACAGGTGATACACAGTCCCTACCCTTCCCCTCCCTCCCTCCCTCCCTCCTCCCTCCCTCCCTCCAATCCCCTTTCCTCCTTCTGACAGACATTAAACTGAACACAACGATGCACAGTGGCAGGTGCAGCACTGGGGATAAAAAAGTCGACAAGAGTAGAGTTCCTGCCTTCCCAGAGCTTGGGGTCTAGTGGGGATATAGTTATCCCGCAAATAACCACAATACACAAACCATCGCACACTGGAAGAGACTAGGAAGACAAAGTCCAGGGTATTTTAAAGAAACCCACAGGGGGCCTGATCTAGGCTGGGGCATCAAGGAAAGCTTGATGTTTGCCCTGAGATCTAAATGATGACGGGGCTGCCGGGAGTGCATGGCAGGGCATGTGTGAAGGCCCAGAGGCCTTACCCCAGAGAAACAGAAAGAAAGCCAGTGTAATGAGAGTCCAGAGGTGGGAGGGCGTCTGCTGTGAGGCTGGAGAGAGGGGAGGTGGGGGAGATCTCACAGGGCCCAAGGGCCACGTTGAGGCGTTGGGACTCCATTCTCAGTGCAACGAAGAGCCACTGCAGTGCTCAGCCAGGGAGAGGCAGCATCAGAGGGGCAGGACACAAAGATCTCTCTGGGTGGGTGTGGAGAGTGGAGGGCAGCGGAGTAAGAACTGATGTAGGAGGCTAATTGCAGGAATCCAGGGGAGCCCGACTGTGGCGGGACCCCCCACTCAGTGGGCCGGAAGAACCTCAGGCCCTGCAGGAGCCCCAGCGAGAGGAGCAGGGGTGGGCTGGAAGGGCAGCTGCAGCCAGTGCAGTGAGGAGGTTCTTCTGGCTCATTCCCCTCCCAGACTTTCTTGGAAGAAAAGCGACGAATCTGCCCCATCCCAGATAGGAGCTCTACAGGATAAACCAGCGCGGTAGAGGCATTGAAGGGAGGTTGAAAGGGAATCCCACTCTACCCAGAGCTGCATCCTGGAGCCCAGGGAGCTCATCCCACACAGGACCCATGAGAAAGGTCAGTGCCCTCAGCCCTGGACTCCGAGATGCAGCTGCATCCGGGGTAGTGATTGGGGTGTAGCTAGGGGTCTCTGGCCCAGCATCCTCTCCACTGTGGGTAAACAAACTGGGGCAGAGTGGTGGCCCAGAGAGGGATGCCAACCCACATGGCAGTGGCTGTTTCTATCCATGTTGGCTCAGAGGGGAGAGAAGGAGTCATGAAGGAATTAAAAGGAGCAAGAGGGAGTCCCGGAGGGGAGCAGCCTCTAAGCTCGTGCCTGGGCCAGAAGAGAGAGGGTCCACGATGGCTGCAGCCCGACTGGAGGTCCTCCCGGAGATCAGAACGTGCTGGTGCCAGGACGGTGCTGCTGTCACCCTGCAGGTTCCACCTTGAGTCAGAGAAAGGCTGTCTCATTGCTGTCCCCAAGATCACTGGCCAACCCAGGTTGGGAATGGGGGTGTGGCTGGAGAAATATAGGGACACAACATTCCCACAGACATTGCCAGGGCTACAATAGAGGTGGACTCGGGAACAAATAAAGGAGGTTTTCATTTGGACTGGGGTGGCAGGAGAGGGACTGAAGAAGGCTGCATGAGGAGACAACAGCTGGATTTTTCAAATTTTCCATGTTTTCAAAGCCGGATGGACCAGTTAGGGAGAGGGGAGAAGGCAGGGAAGGTACCAAGGGTGGAGGAGCAGCCTGAGCAAAGGAGGGAACTGTGCAGAGCATGGAGAGCATCACTGCTGTGAGGCTCCAAGGGAAGGGGAGCTCTTGGGAGGGCCGGGACTCAAAGGTTATGAGCCCAGCTTGACAGGCGCAATCCCAAAGCAGCATCATTGCTGCTTCCATCCTTCTCACTATGGAGGTTGAACTCAACTCTTCCCGACCTGAGCAGGGACCTGCTTTCAATCCAACACTGTCTCAGAACCTGTGGAAGTCACATAGGATGGAGAGCCTATTTCATAGATGAGGAAACTGAGGCCCAGAGAAATACAGGGTCTCACTCAAGGTCACAGAGCAGCCAGTGGATGAGCCAAGGCAGGGACCTAGGTCTTCTTCTTCCTCCTAGTGCCTTGTCTGCTTTACAGGATCTGTTCTTTTTCTGATTGGGCGATGAGAGTGTGTGCAAGAGGCAGGAATGGGACGGGGGACATGAAGCCACAGATGAGTGAGTGGCAGGTCACCTCTCAGTGACGATTACTATGGAAACAAGTGGCAGAGATAGACTGGTGCCCTAAAGTCAGGGGTCAAGAGTTTTTTATTTCTGACTTCACATTTTGCCAGAGGAAGATGGTGTATGTTGCTAAGATGTAATTCAAGTCGGGCAGCTCTGGAGGCAGGGACTATTCTTTGCTTCATCAGCAGAGCAATGGATGCCAGCTGCTGCCCCAGTTTTAGAAACCATGCCCGTGTCACAGGGCTGACCTCAAAGCACCATGGAGCCCTCACTCTTCCTGTTTCCAGACCCAGGCTCTCCCCAGTAATGACTAGACATGGCCACTCCAGAAGCATTTCTCTCTCCCAAAGTGTCAGCATATTAACTTTGCAAGAGATCTTAGAGGCTAAAAGTTTCAAACTTTTTATCTTCCAAACAAAAGCCCATTTAATTCTCACACCCCCATTTTACACATGGGAAAACTATGGCCCAGTAAGGGGAACGATCTAAGGTCACACAATGAGGAAATGATGGAAGGGAGTCCCAAAGCCAGAACTTCTGACCTCCAGACCACTCTTTTATTCCTTTATCATCCAGTGTAGAAAAAATAAAAGGAATTGTGTCTCAAGGCAAGGGGGAAGCTCAGGGAAGAAGGTTGGCATTGCAACGTAGAAACCACAGAATGAGGACACGAATCACCGCTCCCCCATGTGCATCTCTGAATACTCCACACCCCACCTTTCAGGACAGAAACATAGTGGGGGAGAAGATGGAAGAAATTAATAGAGAACATGGGCAGGCTACACTTGCACAGCACTTTATAGTTTGCAACATCTTTTCATGGCTCTCACACCATTTCATCTTCAAACAACCTTGCACAGTAAGAGAATGTGAGAACACCACCGCCCTAATTTATAGACGAGGTTACAGACCCCAGGGGTTAATGGACTTGGATTCAAACGTAAACTTCCTGACCCCGATTCCTGTGATTTTTCTATTTACATTGCCTTTCTGTTGTCTGTACGTGAATGAAGATAAAGAGGAGAGAAGACAATATTCACTAAATGATAATATTAGAAAAAGTAAACGGAGAAATAATCACAGTCATTACTTCTCACTGAGCATCCAACGTGCACAGCAGGCCGTGTGCTAACATGCTGCACACACTTTCTCACTTCATCCACACACCACCCCGGTGAGGCAGGTGTTATGATCCCATTTTACTGGCGAGGACACTGAGGTTTAGGAAGCTAGGTCCTTAGAGATGTTTCCTCTGATTCACTCTCAGGATGTCTTGTTTCCTGGTAATTTAGTTATTTTTAACTGTATAGGTGCTCATTTTCTTAGAATTTTATTTGTGGGAGCTGCTTCCATCCGGAAGGAAGGAGGGTTCCAGATAGGATTTGTGTTCACTTCTGACAAACCAGAGTTACTCTAAATGAAATTCTTGTCTTAAGGTTGTCACATCGCCCAGGTGGAATGAATTCAGTTTGAGAACCTGTTGATGGTTCTCAATTTTCAGCGGCAATTCATCGACCCCTTCCACTCAGTGCCTGTGTTTAAGATTGTTTATTTTCCTTGCCCTTCCCTCGGGGGATAATATCTGATTCATCCTTACCTCGGGGGTGTGGCCCTTCGGGGTCTGAGCTTTACGGGGAGAATACCCATTAGACTCCCCAGCCGTGGACTCAGTGTGATAACAATGACAGAAGTCATCAGAGAAGGATAAGTGCATCAGCTTAGCAAGAACTTTCATATCCACATCCCATTAGACTCGAGGAGAAGCCTGATGGCTAGGAATGCACTGAAATACCCATCTTACAGGGAGGGCACTGATGCTCAGAGGGGTAGACAGAGCAAAGGGAGGAGAAGTGGAGAAAGGAGGCAAGGCCAAGACATAGGACAGGGCTGGAATGAAGAGGAGACCTTGTGGGGAAGAGGAGGGAGAGGCAGAGGAGCACCAAGAGAATGGGTTCTAGCAGGTGTTGACCATGGGCACCCCTCTCTCTGAGCCACACTTTCTTTACGTGCCAAATGGGAACGTTTTTGCCCTATCTGCTCCCCAGGGAGGATGCCCCAAGGGTGAGACGAGCTAACAGTGGTCAAAGTGCTACTTGGACCAAGGCTGTGGCCACGATTACCTCTGGCCCTCTTGGCTGCAATCCGTGCCCCCAGGACAGTGATGAGGCAGATCTGGTGATGATCTCCACCACCCAGAACATCCACTGGCTGGGCAGCCATCCCTTCCGCTGCCCTTGCTCCTCCCTGTACCTCTCCTGAAGCGAACATTTGGCTTCCCCAGCAGAACAAGACCACTGTACCGTCAAGGGTGGTTGAGGAGCCGTCTGAACCTCTGTGCCAGCTCTCGAGGGCCAAGCACATCCCCACTCTTTGAAGGATGGTCGCTGCTGCCTGAGCCAGGGCAACTCTGTAGAAGACGGAAGCCAGACTCTGGAGGTGGGAGTTTGGCTTTGAAGCTGGACCGTGCCACTTATCCTCCGTGGGGTCTGGATCTCAGGTCACTTAATCTCCCAGAGCCTCAGTATTCCCCTCTTACAAAGGAGCATCACGATGTCGATTTCACAGAATCACCGGAAGCGTGAGATGGGTAACATGTTCACAGCCTCAAAGCTCAACACAGGCATTACCGTTGTTCTTGGTGGTCTCAGGACTGGTGAGCTCACCGGCATGGGCAGTGCTGGGGCCGTGAACCAGGAAGGTTATTGACTCAGGGCAGCAAGAGGCCCCAAGGAGGCACAATTGTTTTGGCGGAAGACCAGTTAGCGCCTGGAAAATGGTATTTGGGGATAAACGCAAAGGACAAGAGAAAATGAAAATGGGAGCATGAGCAGCAAAGTTGCCAACCAAGAAGGCCCAAACCAGCAGGGCCGGATGCGGCAAACAGGTCCTAAGAGGGCAGTTTAAAACGCAGATGGCAAAGGCTGCCCCGCCTTGAGCTTCCATATCAGGCACATTTGGCTAGTGTGGCCGGGGAGGTCACGGGGGCCTCCGTGAATCCTGTGAAGCTTCTCCAGGTCTGTTTAGGTCTCCCTGGAAGTTTAGCGGCAAGATGTCCCCTGATCTGACTCAGCTCCCTGTGAAAAACAAATCGATCTGTCTTCCAGCAACTTGCTTCTTTCAGAGTCGGCCTCTGACCCAAGCAACACACAGTGCAGGGGAACGCTACAGCCGGCCCTGAGAAGTGGAATTCACACCCCAGTGGCTGCAAGTCTCGAAGTGGACAGGGCAATGAGATTGGGGCATAAAGATACATAATTAGATTCCGACCGGGAAATCCCACACGTGGTGCTCGGGAGCCCTCCCCCAGCAGTGAAGATGAAGGCAGAGCTCAGCAGGCCTTAGCATACAACACTCCACTGGGCACAGGCATCATCAGCTGTGATTAAGGTGCTACACGCCTTCTAAGTGGCGAGGGGGAGGAAGGGACCAGATCCTATTATCAGTCCCCTTGGTCTCCACGTGTCACAGTCAGGGTGCCTACTCCATCCCAAGCTTGTGCACGCGAACCTGCATGATTACGGGGAATCTCTTATTTAGAGACAGTCGGGGGCTGGTGATGTTGCCATCTGTCCGTCTTTCGAGAACTCTTCCCTTGCCACCTCACCATGGGTGTGAGATGATGGGACAGGGGAGCCCAAGGCTGGAGGGAATCCAGGCTACTCAGAAGTTCAAGGTGCTCCCTGCCATTCCAGAGAGGACTATATTTCTTTGAATGCTAAAAGGAGGTGGAAACCGGTTAGCTGCCCTTGCATCAGACCTCTTCTGAACAAATAGACCTATTATAAGCATGGTCATCAACACTCATTCATTCATTCATTCAACAATCTGGCACTACATGCCAGACACAGTGCTCAATGCCATGAGTTCATACGAGAATGAACAAGACCCATACACTGCCCTGGAGGAACTCACAGTCTAGTGGGCTCACCCCTTCTGGAGGGAGAGTGGGTGAGGAGAGATGGAGAAGGCTCTCCTATCCAGGGGATCTAAACTGAGACATCCACGTGGGGCCATTGGGAAGGCTGAGCCAGGGGAACGATGCCACCAGCAGAGATGGACCTACACACAGGAGAGGGCAGCAGAGAGAGGGCCAGGTAACCAGACATGAACTAAGATTGGAGGGAGCACGGAAGGATGGAGGGCACAAGTGGAGCAGTTTGGGGAAGGAGGAGGAGATGGGGCATATGGGCCCTCTCCACCCCCATCACTATGCCAGGTACCTGCCTTCCCCTGTACCACACCCTGGAGATTATGGTATAAAGTTCTGACTTCCACTGAGTGGAGGAGGAGAACCGGAAGTTTCAGAAGCCTAATGGGACATGAAATACGAGAGGATGTGAAATTTGATGTGTAGATTGTAAAGCAATTCACAGTCCTATCTGCCCTATAGCAGTATAAACATCACCGTTTTTAATCAAGATGGAAAGCAAAATCAAAGGAAACACAGAGCACCATCTCATTGGGAGACCTACCCTTGCCACTTCCCCTCTGCGCCTCCCTCCCCCCTGGGCATGAGTAGTGAGAGCACTTCCTTTTCTCCAGGAGAAGGGCACTGCTCCACTGGTCTTCTACTCTGATTACTGCTCCAAGTGAGCCTGTGCTTAGGCCTTAGAAGTTCCAACATCAACAGTGAACCGAATTACAGTGGACTAAATGCTCTAATGTGGCTTATGTACAAAATGCTGTGGGACGTGGAAGAGGAATTGATGAGGGTGTAAGTGAAGGCTTCAAAGAAGTGGTTATATTTGCCGGGATTTGAAGGACGAATAGGAGTTCGTGAAACAGAGACAGGTCCCTCAGGCACAGGGACATTCAGATGCAAAAATCACACAAAATGAAGGTGCAAGCAAGATCTGGGGAGTGGTTAGATAGTAGTCCAATTGCTCAGGAGCCATTGAAGATGGAGATGCATGAATTTTTCATCCATTCCTCAAAGAGATGAATTTTGAAAATATTTGGAGGGTCTCAAACACAAAGATAAGGTGTTGTGTAAGATTTTATTTTTCAGTCAAAGGGGACCATCAAGGGGCAGGTATTTTTTCTTTGTTTGGATGGGGTTAAGTCACATGCTATGTGTTTTTACCACTCAAACATTTTCAGTCCCCCTTTGATTTAAATATGAATAAAGATTATAAGTAACATTACTGGCTCCTGCCATGTGCTAGGTACTTTAGATAGTTTATCCCATTTCACCGTCTTGACCCTAAGTGGCGAGCACTATTATTATTTCCCTTTTGCAGAAGGATGTGGAGGCTGAAAGTGTTGAGGTCCCTTGCCCTAATCTTGCAACCTGTAAGTAAGAGAATTGGGATTTGAATTTGGGTCCATCTGACTCCAAAACCTATGCTCCTTCCATCATACTGTGCTGGGTGGACACTGAGGGCTGGACTCTGATGGGGCCATAGGGGACATTCCTGCACGGTGGGGAAGAACAGAAGTGGCTGATCTCGAACTTTGCTGTCTCCGTGCCACTTTTTACTTCAATCTGCAAAAAGTGATGATCTGGAGAAACAGACTCAACTCTCCAAGAGTCCCCGCTCAGAACTACAGAGTTCCAGAGAGTCAGGCTGGAGTGCGGGGAGTGAGGACCCACATAGAGGCTCATCTTGCGGCAGAAGCCTTTGGAGACGGCGTGTGGCCCAGCCTTCTGTGGCACTGGCCAGAAATCACACAACCGTGGCTCAGGGAGTTGAAAGGGACCTTAAAGGTCACCTAATTCTCCAGATGTAAGGCTCCCGCCCTGTGATGCCCACTCCTACCGGGATCACAGGCTCACACCTCAAACGCCAGCTGGCCTCTGACCACGTGGTGCTGTGTCTCAAACACACCGTCTGTGTTGCACAGACTTGGCATGGGGATGGGCCTGGGCTTACAAAACCTGGAGTCCAGGACCTGCCCTGGCTCCATGCTTACCAGCTGTGCACTTTGGGCAACTGACTTACCCTCCTGGATCCTCAGTTTGGGCATCTGAAATGAGGAATTGTCAATGCCCAACTCACAGGGTGATTGGGAGGATTAGACAAGGCAACAGAGGAGAGAGGGTACAAACTGTATAAAAACATATGCATATTAAGTTAAGCATGACAATAGAGAAGATGATGACTTATAGCAGCGGTCAGCAAACGTCTTCTGTAAAGGTCCCAATAGTAAATCTTTTATGTTTGGGGGCCAGAAGGTCTCTGTCATGGCTACTCACTCTGCCACTGTAGCATGAAAGCAGCCACAGACAATATGGAAGCAAATGAGTGTAGCTGTGTTCCAATATGTCTTTATTAGAGGACACTTAAATTTGAATTTCACGTAATTTTCATGTGTCACAAAATATTATTCTTCTTTTGATTTTTTTCAATTATTTAAAAAATGTAAAAACCATTCTTGGCTAGTGGACTATGCAAAAACAGGTGGTGGGCCAGATTTGGCTCACGGGCCATAGTTGACGACCCCTGACTGGTGGGTGAGTTTTCCTCAGCATTTTCGGAATCCCTCGTGGGATTGGAATGGTCATGCTATATTACAGACATTCTCACACCGCCTCTTCTGGGAATATCTCCCTGATGCCCTCCCCAGCCCCAGTGGGCTGGCCGCTCCTCTGTGGACCCCAGTCACCACGGACGTCGCAAGGCACTGTGGCCGTTTACTGGCCACAGCCCAAGAGCTCCTCCAGGCCAGACCCTGGCTTGTCCATCTCCTAACTGCGGAGCCTGGCACCAAGCCAGACACAAGAGATGCTCAAGCAATGCTTCTGCAACAAACGTCTGCTTTTAAGAATTTCTAAATTTCATTTTCAAAAAAATTAAGATACTATACACCCTTCCTATGCTGCCTCGGGTGCCTACCTTTACATTTTCTCTTCCAAGGAACCGAAAGGACCGAGGAGGTTATTTGAAAATACACATTAGGTCAATTTTCACAAAACAAGCCTTTTGCTTCCTTTAGATTCCTGAGGCCTGCTCTCCAGCCTCACTTACCAAATGTGCAAAGTTCTTGGCAGAGAGGAGCTGCAGTTTCCTCATCTACAAATGAGGGGTCATATTTGGTCCCAACTCCATCTAGTTCTTGCGCAAATTGGAAGAGATAAAGAACTTAGCACAGTGCCTGGTACAGAGCAAAGGCCCACTGAGGATCAGTTATTATTTTATTATCCTCCAAGAGAGAAATTACTGTCCACACTTCCCAGTGAGAGAGGGCGGCTCAGAGAGGCCGGCAATGTGCCTCAAAATCAAAGAGCGTCGGCATCTGAACCCTGGTGTGGCCAACCCCAGGCCCTGCTCCTCGGTCAACGGCTGAGTCTAGACTCAAGCCAGGCCTGACTCTGCCTCCTGCAAGGAGCGAGGGTCTGGAGAAGAGCATCCCTGAGGCCCCCAGGGGTGAGGGCTCTAAGAGGCTGATACCAGCCAGCAGCAGCTACCTCGGAGAGCACATTAGGGGGACCTCTCAAGGCCACCTTCCTTCATCAGGTGCTCCAGCTGCATCCCTTCCAGGGACCTGTAATTCCCCTCTCCACCCAAGTACCTCTGAAGCTGATGACCAGGTAGGGCCTCCCCACTGCCAACGACGCCAGGCTGGGGGCTGCTGGGAACCTCAGCCCATTCCTCCAGCTGAAATTGACCCACAGGCGGACCAACTTTCCTGCCCTGTATACAAAAAGAAGCGAAATCAAAACGAGATCAGACCCTATAATAAATGCAGACCACGTTCTCCCTGCCAATATCGAGACAAAGTCTGTTCTGCTCCCTGTCACTTGAAAAGTAATAAAGTAACAGTGAAGTAAGTTACAAAAAACCACACAGAGAATCCCGCTGTCCAATGCTGAAGGGAAGGTGGGGCGGGAGCCCAGGAAACGATGAGGGGGATCCTGGAGTCCGAGCCTGCTGAATCCGGCGGGTCCTCAGACATCACCTCTGCCACAAATTCCCACCCTCACTGCTTTCACCACGTAAGGCTGGAGCCCAGAGAAGGGAAGGGATAGACGAAGGCCACACATAGGTTAGGAGCAAAGTCCTGATGAGACCCCGTGCCCCCTTCTCTGGGCTAGCGCTTTCTGGGGTATCTGCACGGGCCAGGGTACAGGCGGCCCGGAGGAGGTTCCAGTCATCTCTGCGGCCCCTGCTGCCGTTTGCACTTTCTTTTTGGGAAGAAGAAAATGCTGATCTGCTGGCAGCCGTTCGTTGGCTGCTTGGCAATTACATCTCCTATTATAAAGCTGTCAGTTAACAAATGGATCTTCTGAGGTATGATTTAGTCTTCCATTTGTCTGGGCCTGATCGATTCTTTGTGAGGCGACGAGTTCAGTCAGAAAAACCTGATTGTGAATCCTGGCTCTGTCGCTTATTAGGCAAGTGTCATAGGTTCATTTATCTCTCTGGGCGTCTGTTTTCTCAGCTGTAAAATGGGAATAGCAATAACATCTACCTGGCCAGATTATTGATACAATAACAATAATAATGGGTCCCCTTTCTTGAGTGCACGCTATGAATGAGGCACCGTGTTAAGGTACCGTTCATGTATATGATGTTTCATCTTCACAGAAATCCTAGGAAGTGGGTCCTATTATTATTCCCATTGTACAGATGAGGAAACTGAGGCTCAGTGAGGATAAACGTCTTGCTTAAGACCACACAGCGAGTTAGAGGTAGAGCTGAGATTCCAATCCAGGCCTCTCTGACTACAGAGTCTGCACTGAGCTGGAAGCCAGTCCTCTGTGCTGGCTGTCACTGCAGCCCCAGCTCCTCTGTGCTTGGTGACAAGTCTCTCTCTCCAGCCTAAGGAAGGAAGCTGGGCCATAAGATGGTGCAGCAGACCCTGTGCATGCCTATCCTACACCGTTCTTACCAAAGGAACTTCAATTTTATTCACTATCACCCGCAATATATTTCAGGGGAAGAGAGCACTGCTTGCATAAGCGTGATCAACTTGTGGAATTTCATCAAACTGTACACACACGAGCAGTGCACTTTTTGCAAGTGTATCATATTTCAACTTAAAAGCTTAAAAAAGAGAGACACGAGAATCGCGACGTTTTCAAACTGCTTTCAACTGGAAGAGAGAGACAGAAAGGAAGCAAATGTGGCAAATGGTTAACAATTTGTGAATCTGGGTGAAGGGAATGCAGGTGTTCAGTGTACTATTCTTTCAAAGTTTCTGTGGCCTTGAAATGTATCAAGTCAAAAAGGAGGAGAAGAGACACAAGGAAGAGCCATATCGTTCCCCGCTCCTGGGTGATGATGTGAGGATGTGAAGCCTAGAACCGCAGCAGTTCCACCACTTACGTGCCGTGTGATCTCAGTGACCTCACTGACCCTCAGTTTCCTCATCTGTACAATGGGAATAACAACAGGACCCACCCCCTAGGGTTGCTGTGAAGATGAAAGCAGATCATATATAAATATACTTGAGGGGCTACCTATTGACAGTATGCAGTAAAGAAAACAGGAGCAAAATGATGGAAGGCACTGGGTCCCTGATGGGGTCATCGAGTCACTGAACTAACCAGTTCAGCAAGAGCCCCACCTGCAGACTTTCAGTCACGTGAGATAATAGACTTACTCCCTTGTATATTGCATATTGTATATAATTTGGGATTTTTATGACTGATAAATTACACTCCCTTTCCTAAGAAAACAATCTGAAACTCAGACAAAAATGCATTCATAATGGGAAAAATATAAAAACGTCCTAACTAGGTAGGAACAGGGATCAAATTATGGCACATCTGTAGGGCAGAATATTATGTAACCATCAAAAATGATGTCAGAAAATTGTTTCATGGCTTAAGAAAACACTCTTAATCTAATACTGATATCTGAAATACACAAAAATGCAAAATATAAAAGGTTGGAATAAAATACTGCCACATATTATTAGTAGGCTAGATTTAGGTATTTAATTAAATGCTTCAATATTTTCTGTATTTAAAATGACCATTATATATTACTTTTATAATAATTTAAACAGTAGGTTTCTAAACTATATTTATGACACACATAAATGTTGGAAACCAAACTATATATGAGATCACCTATATAAAACGCATCCAAAATTAGAAAAAATATAACACGTTAAGAATCATTACCACTGAGTTGCAAGATTATGGGTAACTTTTTTCCTACCTTTTTATACAAACACACACACATGCACACACATTTGTTATACATTTTCTACAACAAGCACATGTTGCTTTATAATTTGAAACAATAAATCCAATTCTTTAAAATACCAATTTATAACTTTTAGTTCCAGCATTATTGCCGTCAGACCCTATGTCCGGCCTTGCACTTCAATCGATTTGATAGATTTTCATTGAGTGCTTAATGTGTACCTAATACAGTGTAATAATAATAATTATGGCTACCTCTTATTAGACACTGTGATCATTACTTCATATACATTACCTGTAATCCTTTCAACACACCCATAAAGTATTGAGGGAGTTGAATTAAATTTGTCGAAGGCCACGGCTTGCCGGTAATAGACTCAAGATTCTAATCCTGGTCTATTATACATACTTGGCTGCCCCTCTCCTCCCTCTGTAGTAAAAGAAACATAAATCACTGCAAAATATAAACCCTGTTAAAAAATCAAAAATCCCGAGGAAGCTCACAGACAGAAGAAGCAATATCAGGCTGCCGAGACCCAGGAAGTTTCAAAAAGGAGGTGGCGATGCGCTGAGCTTTGAGTGGGAATGGAGAAGGGAGAGACCAGCCTTCTGGATAGAGGGAACACTGTGGATGGTGGAGGGAACATGTCGTCCATCCCTGGGAACTGCAGTGTAGCCTGTGTTGATGAGGGTAAACGAGTGGGTTAGGAGGAAGGAGCAAAAATGGAAATCACAGATTATGGAGGGCACCAAATGTCATGCTTCGGGGTTTAAATTTTATTTGCTGAGCAATGGGGGACCACTGAACATTCTTTAGTCTCCATGGAGTGGGGATGGGTTTAGGAGGAGTGTTCTTTGATAAGAGCATTTGGGCAGGATGGTGAGAGTGAATTAGGAGAAGGGAACCCAACAGGCAGGAGTGGGGACATCCGGGAGGCAATGAGCTAAGCCTGTCCACATACATTACCTCTTTTGGAGAAACTGAGGTGCAGAGGTTTAAATGAATTATCTAAAGTCACACCACCAGGAAAAAGCTGGGGCAGGTTTAAACTCCACTCCATCTGTCCCCATTGTCCACCTACCTCTCTGGAGGTGGGACACAGTGGTGGTCCACGAATGGTAATGCAGGACAGCCCCCGGCCTGGTGGGGAGGGGAAGAAGGCTTGCGCCCACAGGACCACGCCTGAAGTCCACAGGCACGTGGGACCCGTGCCCCAGTCTCGCCACCCAGCCCCTGCAGGACCAGACAAGCTGCACCTTTGGGGCCTCCCTGTTTTTGTCTGCTGCTCCGCGGCAGCCTCCGTCCCTGAAGCAGGGAGCAAGCTCTCCGTCTCACCTGGGGCATCCCAGGAGGCTTACCTCGAAGCAGCGTGCAGAGCTCCAAGGAGCAGAAACGTCTCCGTTAAAGCAAAACATCATTAAGATGAGAAGAGGCAACATCTCTAACGCCCACGCGGTGCCGGCGGAGCTGTAAATGTGCCTCCAAATTAGACGTGGGGAAGAGCTTCACCAGCTCTGGCTGTTCATCCCCAAGGACAAGGGCAGCCTGATTCCCTCCAGACTTCCCACCCCCAGCTCCACCGCGAAGCTGCGAGTGTTTTGTCGGAATCTATTTGAGACGTCTTATGCAACAGAACCTCACCTCTGAGAAGAGACGGTTTGCTCTCTTTCATAGAACGTTCTCATCATCAGTGAAGTTTCCCTGACACAGAGCCTGGTTTGTGCCTTTCTTGCTCATAAGAAGAACTTTGAAGGCTCCAAGGGGATATGCACTTTCAGAAGATGTTCAAAGCCCTAAATAGACTGAAACTTTCTTCTGCCAGGAAGTATTTACTGAGCACTAACTCACTACCTTGTATTTGAAAGTCGGCTTGAGGTGCAAAGTCCTTCCACACACTTTATTACACTGATTCTCTTCCTCACATCAAAGGTAGGGAGGTCAGGGGCTATTTTCCCATTTTACAGATGAGGAAATGGAGGCTCAGAGATATTGATGAGTTGACTAATAAGTCACACTGAAATTAAGTGGCAGGTCTGCGTCCACTGACTCCAAATCAGTGTCCAAATCCAGCCTTCCAGCACCACTGCCTAGCCAGCCCTGCTCCAGACACAGTCAGCGAGAAGTGGCTCCCCCACGTGCCAGTTAGTAAGTTATTGTCTCTCAGTTTCACACCCGCCCCTCTCTGTGCTATGTTGTCTTGCTGGGGCTGCAAGTGCTCTTTCTGCTTTGCCAGCTGGGTCCAGGTGGGGTTCTGCCAATAGGGGGCGCTGGAGGAGGGCTGCAAGGCTGGAGGAGAAGGGACTTCTTCCCGCTGTTTCCTGGTGGCTTCCCGCCTACTTCCGTTCCTGTCAGCATCGTCCCAGCAGTGCTTCTTCATCCTGGCAGAGACAAATCCTCCCTACAGCAGCAGCTGAACCCAGTGTGCAGTTCTCTCAGTACTCACAGAACTGGCTGCACGCACCTCCCGGACAAGACGCCAGCCAGCAGGCACCCCCTTCTCAGTGTTCTGGGTCCAGCCCCATGGCGTCTGATCTTGGAGACACCAGCGCTAGCCGAGCAGCACCTCCCTCCCCCCTCTCAGAGGTCTGAGTTCCAGCCTCACAGCGCCCCTCTCCAAGTTTCTACATTTTACTAATTCCAATTGTTTCCTTTCTTCCCTCGGCCCAAGGGCTGGTGGCTGCTTCCCGCAGTGGCTACCTCCATTATACATTCGTGTTCTATTCTACTCTTCTACTTAACTGGTTAACAAATTTACATCTAGTTACAACTTCTTTTATTAAGTTCTCTCTATTCAAATGACAGGTGTAGTTCCCACCTCCTGAGTGGCCACTGACTGATGGTCTGTAATTGAGAGGCTGTCATTAGGTTGCAATGAGCGATGCGCCCATGAAACAAGGTTGAAACAAATCATCGGTAGAGGGCCTGGCACATAGTAGGGCCTCAAGAAATATCTATTGAATGAAAAAAGAATAATGGAATAATGGAGGCCTGTGATGAAGGAACTCTAGGGCAGTGACCCAGGCAGGAAAGGCGGTAGGAGAGGTAGTTTCAGGAAACAGATCTCGCAGAAGAGTTTCAACCCTTTGGAAGATGAAGATTAAATGTGAGGAGTGACTAGCATCTGAAGTATTGCCCCAGGAAGGCTGTCACGGGGCCAGGCTGGTGTTGTGACTCAACTCTCAGCCCTGTCACTGGTCAGAGGCTCTAAGATCCCCAAGTACTGATCATCACTCAGCCCCTGACCTCCAGCCAGGAGAACTGCTCATCTTGCTCCTCACGGCTACACCTCACCTGTCCTATGGTTCCCGAGAGGAGATTCCCTTGGGGTGGTTACCTGCCTCTGCAAGCAGTGAGGCCTCCAGAGCGAGGCAGGGGCCACCTGTGTCTGTGGCCACTGTGCCACAGGCCTGGCAGCTGCTGTCCTGACTACTTACTTGGGTCTAACAACCAGAATCATGGGGATTTGTTGTCCCTCTCTCTGCCAATCCCAGAAAAAAACGAGCATCTGGAAAAAGTTAGAGAAACACCCTGAAGCTACTTTGGGTTCTGGAACGACCTCCTGAGAATCCAGCCACCACCACACAACTTCAATCATGTCCCTATTCACACATCTACCCGTCTCTGTATACCGAAAGCTCTGAATCTGACCCACCTGGATGCCAAGACTATCTTCTCTGATCCAGTGCATTCCTGGCCAGACAACCCCAAGCACAAAGGCTTAGAGGAGAAGATAAGCAAGATGTCCTCAGGGGTCATGGAATATGGACTCCAGCCTGGCTGGAGTTGAAGGTCTATGTTGATGGTTTCTGAGAAACCATGTCACTGTGAAGGACTCCTGCTATTCACATGTATCCAGCATCCATTCCTCAGTCTTCCAGTGATGGTACCCAAAGTTTTCTTTGGGGAACCACCACTCTTCGACTCTTGGACCATGGGTTCTGCCTGGGCTGACCACACTGCCCACATCCGGGGACTGGTATGTGACCCAGCCCGATCCATCAGCATATTTCATCCACTGGCTCCAGTCATTGGTTCAGAAATGAGCATCTCACACAAGCGGGACAAATTCAGAGCCAATCCTAGGGCTCTTAATGAAATCATTGGGGAGGGTCATGCTCTTTCTGCTGTGGAAACTAAGACAGTGAAGTGTTGGCCTGCAGCTGCTGGCAGCCATCTCTGCCACTTCATGGGAGAGTCTGAGAATGGAGCCAACACAGAAGAAATCAGAGCCAAGAGATGGAGAGGGACATTTGAGCCCCTAGATCCAGCCCTGCCTGAATGCTTCAATCCTTGAACTAATACATTTCCTTTTTTCTCAAACCACTTTGAGTTGGGTTTCCATCACTCCAGACTGAGAGAGTCCTGACCAATGCACATCATAGGGTGAATGAGTTACATACCCAAATGCTTGACTGGGGATTTATAGTGGGTCATTAGACCCACAGAGAGACACCACCTCTGCTAATGCCCTTCAAAAGCTCCCTGTTATTCTCAGGATAAAACCCCAACTCCTTAACCGTAGTTTCAGGGCCTTCAATGATCAGAACCTTGCTGGTCTCTCTGGCCCCATCACACACCACATTTCCTCCCAATCTCTATATTCTGGATGCACTGGACTTTAGGTTTCTGGAATGTGCCATTATCTCCTGCCTCAGACTTCTACGCATGTTGCCCTCTTCCTTGAATATGCTTCACCTGCAGACCTCCTACTATTCCTTCAAATATCAGCCTAAATTTGCACCTTCAGGGAGGCATGCCTTGATCCCAGAGGGGCTGGCTCCCCCGTGAGGGCCTCCCCCAGCAGTTCTTTCATCTAACGCTCCGCACGCCTGGACTCGCTTGTTCGGTGCCTGCCGCACCTCGAATGTGGGCTCTGTGAGAGTCAGATCCAGGCGGCCCTCATCTCCACTCTATCACCAGGGCCAGAACAGATGCCCAACAAGCACTATTCGCTGGATACCGGAGTGAGGTAAATACCGCGGGCAGCCACAAGTAGGTGGAAGTGGAGGATCTGGAAACCAGGCGGAGGAGACCTGCTGGGTCAGTGATTTAGGTGTGAGATGATCAAAACCCAGGCCAAGGTCATGACCCCAGGAAGAGAGAGAATAGGAGGAGGGAAAGGAAGGAAAGATGATGTGTAAGGTGGGAATGGAAGAGCCAGAAGAATTGGATCGGCTTTGATGACAGCTGAAAAGAAAAATCTTTAAAGAGACACACACACCATGAAGCATGTGGGTGAGCGGAACATGTAGCCATTGGCAAGGGTGAGGTCATTGCTGAGAGGGGACACTGTGATGCTGCTCTGTGGAGAGTGGACAAAGCCTCAGCATTTTGCAGGACCCGGCAGAGATGGCAGGGGGCAGAGGGCAGTTCCCCTGGCGGGTGGATGTGGCAGTCAGTCAGCAGCAGAGGCCAGAATAGAGCAGGGAGAGCATCCCGGCTTGTGTCCCCAGGAACAGGGAGAGCATGATGGGAAATTCCGCCCTCCGATACCACCTGGCTAAAGCTGAGCTGCATAGTAATGGGGGCTCCACAAACGAGGTGCCTGTGTTGTCCTGGTCCTCGCAGAGGCAGCCAAATGGGTGTTTACGGTTTGCATTTCTCCTCGGGAGCAGGCTTGCTGTTCGGAGAACACCAGCGGGTGGTTTGCATAATTGCCTGCTCGGGTGATGATTGCTCAGACCAGGGCAGAATTTCAAAAAGCCCACCCTCCTGGTCTTGTTGGATAGAGTAAGGGACATACTTGGGCAGGAGGAAAAACCTCAACCAAAGGGAGCTGAGTGGCCCCTGCTGCCCCTTCCTATAGGGAGGTATCATGGAACCACAGACCCCAGAGCCTCTCCCACATCTGCCTTCCAACCTCCACATCTGGGAAGGGATCAGAATCAGCCAGGGAGAAGCCAACTCAGGAAACAGAGTCCAGTTCTGCAGATCTCTCAAACACCTATTGAGCTCCTACTGTTTGCTAGCAAAAGAGGTCAAGGAGGCTACAGTCAAGTGAGGAGGCGGGCACAGAACAGAACAGGGCAAGCTATGTAATAAACATGGGGCATGTTGGGAACATGGCAGAGGGGCTTTGAGCCCAGCAGAGGTGGGGGTGGATATCAAGGAAAGCTGCCTGGGGGAGGTGACATTCGAGCAGTCTTGAAGCAGTGTAGTGCCTGGTAACAGTAGATGCTCAAATACCAACAAATGAACGACCAAATGGAAGGATGAATGGGGAGGGAGGACGTTCCAGGGAGAGAGAAGAGCTGGCTCAGTCTGTTCTCCATCCCAGAGCCACAGTGAATTCTGTAGCTTTCCTAACATCTTGTAAACTGCAACATGTTGCAGGATGTGTAGAACGTGGGGGTATCTCCTCTGTTATCATTTGGGGTCAGGAATAAAGTGCTCATGTCAACTTTTACTAGAGGCTGCCGAGAAAGAAGAACCAAGGCCCAGCTGCCTCCCCCTCAAATCAACAGGATGCTCTTTAAATATGTACGAGATTCACCAGGGCACTGCCAGCACTGTCTGGTTTTCTTCAACATGTATGAAAAATGTGCTTAATATTCACGCTCCATTCCAAAGAGGTGCGGATGGGGGCCAAAGAGAAGGAAACAATTTTGGGTAAAAAATGACTAGTGTCATTTCACATTTCCCAACCTAAACGAATATATTTTTTGAGGCTGGCCTTAAGCCACCTCCTTCAGGAAGCCTTCCTCAATGACAAATCCCCTCTACCCCTCCCTCCCAAACGTCTTTCCACTTCACTTGTTGCCACATCTGGACCTGGGGTGTCGGTTACTGCACTGCTCACTGGGCCTGCACATCTGTGCCCTCTCCACCCTCCCAGGTGCCCTGTAGCATCTATAACGAGAGCTGGTTTTACACATTTTCGTGTCTGTCCTGTGCCATTTCCCCATTTCTGCACACAGGGTAGGTGCTGACAATATGAAGCACAGAAAGGCAGCATCTGTTCCTGTGCTTTCATTATTCAGATGAGAAAACTGGAGCGCAGAGAGGGAAAGTGACTTAAATATGCACTGAGTGGAATCGAGCAGGAGGCAGGCTAGCTCTGCCATTGTACTTAACACAAAATGGGCACTCAATTATGTTACTATTATATTACGTGTAACGTATATAATATATGCATAGTATATAGAGAATATATGTTACATATAATATACAATATTGTACATAATGTATATTATGTCACCATCATTGTCAGCGTCATCATTTGTCAGTGTCTGAATGAAGACATTAAAGGCAGCATGACTTCTTAGTGGGAGTTCTGAGGATTTCACACATGTGGGTCTCTGGTTCATGGAGCCAATCAGGAAGACTGCCGGTGACCAATTTTCAGGCAAACGGAGGCCAACAGAGAAAGACAATAACACATTACTACATTTGTGAAGTGCTTTATAATTGACAACTTTCTTAATGGAAAGATCACTGAATTTGGCATCAGAAAATCTGGGGCTGGGACCCTTTCTGTCATTCAATAACTGGGTGACTTTGACTAAATCATTTGTTTTCTTTGAGCTTCAGTCTCTTTCCTTGCAAAGCAAAGCAGTGAGATAAACTCAGAAGAGAAAATTATACAGCATGCAGGCCCCAACTCCCCATTGCCGTGCTCATGGCAGTCATTACTAATTGACTCTCTGTGCTATGCCCAGCTGAGCCCTCGGAACACTGCCCCTGTAGCCACACCAATTGGCTGAAGTGAACGTGTCAGATAAAACCAGTTAGCCACATTGGGGTAGGTGTGTCTACAACCCACTCCAGCTCTGACCTTCTGACTCCACAAGTCTACTCACTGATGCTCACAGCAACCTGGCGAGGTAGGCAGAGCAGGTACTGCCTCTCCCCTCATTGCACAGTGAGCAACCGGAGGCTCGGGCAAGCTCAAGTTTAGACAGGTGGTGAGCGGTGGTGTAATCAGACGCGAGACCTCTCTGGATTGGTCTGGCAGGGACAGTCAGTAGTCGTCTATGGTCCCCAACTACGGAGGACTCCCAGCTCCTCTGTCAGTGACCAGGGTCAGAGGAGCCAACAGCGAGAGCTTCATTCTCTCTGTCACACCCCAAGGTGGCCGAGGGAGACCCTCTCCTCTGGACAAGCGGGACCACTCTGCAAACCAGGAAGTGGATGAAGTTTCTGAGTCCTTTTACTTCCTCTTCTCTTCATGAGGAGCCCAGCTCTGTTGACTAGGTTTTTCAACCACCTCCCTCTCTCCTGCCACACATACACACCTCAGGTTGTTTCCAGAAACTTCTTCTCTCATTTGAAAGGGGAACTTGTTGATCGTGGCTTCATCCCGTTCCAGGCAGCTGCCTGGGATGGTGGGAAGAGGATGAGGCTGGAGTCAGAACACGGGCTTCTTGTCCTGCTGCTGTGGCCTTGGGGGAGTTGCTGTCTTTCTCTTGGCCTCAGTTTCCCTTCCAGCTTGACCTTCTATGACCACCTGCTTATGATTTCCAAGAGAGAAGTTGTGATTCTTTGGCTAAAGGGCCTAAATGGGTCTCATCCCTGCACTGGTGGTTGGATGGGTATTGAGGGAACCAGGGTTTCCAGGGGCCTCTGAATTCCACTTCCCATCCTCTACCTAAAATGCACTTAGTGATCAACATGCTGTGGGGAAGTGAAAAATGAGAAAGAGGAAAGGAGGGGAAGTGGCTTTTACAGAATGGCTATCACGTGTCAAACACTATGTCAAACATGCCCATATGCTAGCTCATGGGGAAAGTGCTAGTACATCACTTTATAGAGGAGGGAACCATGGTTCAGGGAGGTTAAGCAATTTGCCTCAGATCACACAGGTAGCAGACCTGGGATTCACACCGAATGCGTCTGACTCTAAAGCTCATGTGTTTACACTCCACTGTGGAGTTTTCAGACAAATGTTTCAGTCTTCACTGAAACATGGAGACAAATGAGGCAGCACACCACGCCTGCCTCACAGAGCTCCCAGCCTATCAGGAGATAAGCCAGCCACCCAAAGAATTGTGATGCAAGGCCGAGCACGAAAGGATAGGTGCAATCCAAGAGGCATAGATGAGGACAGACTTCAAGGAAGAAGTGGCATATTTTCAGGATGATCAGGCCTCCAAAACAATGACAACAACAAACAATAATAATAATGATAAACATTTACCTGTGCTAGTTCACTTACCTACGAGGTAGATACCATTCTTATTCCCATTTTAAAGAGAAGGACAACAAGGCACAGAGAGGCTAGGCAACACGTCCAAGGTCACACAGCTTGGAAGGGACAGAGCTTGGATTGATTTCCAAGCAGGCTGGCTGCAGAGTTCACACTCTTAACCACTGCATTTTCTCACTGTTGTTTCTGCTGTTTCTCACTGCATTTCCTCCCCCTGACTGCCACCTGAGGAAGTGGAAGGAGACTTGGGCAGTCACGTGAAAGCATCTGGGTCACCTTCCTCTCTTAAGAGGGAAGTGACCAGCCCAGTAGGAGTGGGAAGTCTGAAGGAACAGAGTTCAGCTCCCTTCCTCCCAGCTCAGGCCACTCACCTGCTGCCCCCTCCTCCCGCAATGCTGGCCAGATGCCCAGCCCACCAGCCCGGTGCAGGCTCCATAGAGAGGAGAAGAGCCCCAGCTCCTGTGAATGGCCCATTGTTCAAGGTGCTTTGGTGGCACAGGGATAGCAAATTACCTACAATGAACAGTTCTGTAGAACAAGGTGTTAGCTGGTCTCCATCTGTGCACCGTGCAGATGGTATGGTCAGCAGGTGGGCTGGACAGGAGCCAGGCTTCTGAGGGTGAGTTCTGGCAGAGTGTTCGCCACCGCTGCCACTAAGTAATGAAGATCGTGTGGGCTTGGGGAGGAGGCAGCCCTGGATTGCAATCCCACCACACAACTTCGTGGCTGTGTGACCTTGAGTCAATGCCTAATGTCGCTGAGCAACCCATCCTTAAAGTGGGAGTACCAACCTTCCATGCAGAATCCTGTGAGGACTAAAGGAAATAATGTATGTAAAGCAGCTCATATAATACCCAAATCACTCTGAAAACAAACACATCTGAGCCTCCAGAAAAACCAGTAATACAACAGAATGTAACTCACTAAAAATATCCCAGAATCAGAAGTTAAAATGGGAAGGGGACTAAATTGTGCTGCTCATTAACACATACCCGATGTTATGAGAAAGAGTTTGCACACATTTTCTTTTCCCCAATGAATGACATTGTACCCATTTTACAGATGAAGAAACTAAGGATCATAGAAGTTCAAGGTCTTCCCCTGAAGGAATGGCACTTTCTCGACTCGTCCCCCTTTCCTTAGATCAGTTCAGAGCTCCCGGTCTCACTTGCTAATTTTGCACAGAGTTGATTTCCGGTTCTATTTTATTCCTAGTTCCCGCAATCTGGAAATGTGCTCTGCACTGATAATTTCATCTATTCTGGTACATCAGCCATGTCCACGTGGGTTCCATGAGAGTCCCCCGCCCCCCACCAAGTCTTCCTCTGAGCCCTGTTCCCCAATTTCCAAAGGCCTGCTTTACATCCACCCACAGCGGCCCCCGACATCTCAGATTCTAGGCGGCCAAGAGCGACTCACCCCACCCCCGAATCTCCTTTTTCTGGGTCCCGACTCTTGCGAATAACATCTCTCTCCTGATCACCCAGCAGTGATGTCTTGGGTGTCTCTACTTCATTCTTCTCTCTCCCTGGACATCCCCCCATTCCCTTCCCCGCACCATGTTCCGACCAGGACTCTTAAACACCACTTGGAAGATGGCCCAGCTGTCCTCAGTAACTCCCCACTGTCGCCTTATCAAGTCGCCACTCTGTAGCTCACCATTCAAAGCTTATAAACTCTGATCTCAATCTATTCATTTCTCTGCGTGTTCCAGCAAAGTGGGTAACTTACCCCCCCCACCATATAGCTCACCATTAATTAGTAGCAGTAATAAACACTAACAGTGTCGTGAGTACCTTACACACATTCACCACAACCCTGTGAAGTAGATGATGCACAACCTGTGACGTTGCACAGGGCCCTGGGCTCACAAGGGTCCCAGACCTGGTCTAACGCTCTGCTGTCACTGTCTTGAAATTCTTAATAATTTTTGAACAAGGAGCCTCACATTTCCATTTTGTCCTGGGTCCTGCAAACTATGCAGCCGAAGCAGGTAATGTCGTTATCCCCATTTTACAGATGTGAGAACATAGGCCACACGGCTAATGAGCCCAGGACCTCTTGGCAATAGCCACATTGTACTGAGGCCCTATTGTGTGGCCAACCCATACTATGTGCTTATTATGTGCTATTCATTCAAGTCCCTTGCTCATCCTCACACCCCGCTTGCTAAAGTGGGTGGCATTTCCTGTCCTTTCATTTCTTGAAAGTTAAATAACTTTGTCACAATCATAAAGCTTGTAAGTGGCAGAGTTGGAATTCAGCTCTGGGTCTGCCTGACCTCCAGCCCGGTGCCCTCCTGCTATGCCACTCAGAATAAAAACAGTGGCCCTACCGTTCCAGAGCCAGTCCTAGCATCTGGCGAGCACTGAGCAGGGGGCAGAGACTCTGCAGAGACCTCTAAAAATAAAGCCGGACTGCAGTGAGTGTTCTGAGACCTGAAGAGGCCTCCTTCTACCTCTTAAAAGCTGTCTCCGAAAGCAGCCTCCCACCATGGACTGTGGCTGCTGCTTTCCCATGCACTGCAAGGGAGAAACAGAACAGATTGCTGGAGCAATTAAACCATCACACAGAAAGCCCAGAGAGATGGGGGGGGGGGGGGAATGCTGTTTCCTAACGGCCTGCCTCTATGTTTAGCCTGAAATACCTGAATCTCTAACCCTTTCAAGGGGCAGGTAGAGGTGAGAGTGGAGTTGGGGGCTTCAGCACAGTCAGAAGTCTGCACCAGGAAGCGCCCGCCTGCCAGCGTGCAGCCCCATTAGCGCCATTCCTTACAGGGGCTCAGCCTACGGCAGGACAGGAAACCCCAACCATCTAACAGGCAGTGAAAACCACAGGACAGCCCGTCTAGGTGAAGTCTGGCAAGATGATTCCGCAAGGATGTTAACACAACAATGGGGAGCTGGCCTGCCCCACGGGGTGGGGGGCCGGCCTCACTCAGGGGGTGGGGAGGCGTGATGGATGATGACACATGGCAGCTCTGAGTTTCAGCCCTGATCACGGAAGAGGTTCCCTTCTTCTCACTTGCTTCGTCCTGGATCAACATCTACCTGTCCGGGGTGGGGGGGCTGTTCAGAGAGGGGCGAGAGGGGTGCACAGATCCCCCATCTGTGTGCACATGTGCTTTAAAGGGGGCTTTAAAAAGTATAGATGCCAGGGCCCCACTCCTAGGGACGCTGATTCGTTCCGGAGTGGGGCTCAGACATCTGTGTTTGTATAGAGCTCTCCAGGTAATTCAGAGCACAGCCAGTCGAGGAACAGCTGGTAGATATAATGGGCATAAAATGCATTTGGGAGTTTGGGCCTTATATTCTAGTTTTGGTCCTTTACTTTTTGAGGGACTTTGAACAAGTGTACGTGTATCTTGCAGCCTCAGCTTCCCCATCTATAAATGGGTACAAAACCCTCGGTTCCTGGCACATAGTCAATGCTCAATAAATGTGTGGACTGACCAAACGGATGAATGATGTAAGGAGATGAGCAAATGCATCCACAAACGGCAGTGTTCGTTCCTGCAGGTCCTCAGAGATGGGTGCCTGTCTTAGGTCGGGCGCCGGAAGTAAACTCTTACCAGGAACGAAGCAGTCTATTTGCAAGGTGGTCCCAAGAAGCATCAGCAGAGGAGTCGGGAAGTGAGAACGAGAAGGAAAGGAAGCAGTATAAGGAGGATTAATAACCCATCACCACTGGGGACAGTTGAGGCTCAGTCCCACTGGGACCTCCCGGAAACACTGCAGAACATGCCGGAGTATCTATCCCCAACTCTCATCACCAACGGCTTGAGGGCTGCTCCAGGGCATTTCTGCCCTGTCCTGCTTGTGGGCTGAGAGAAAGCCTTGGCAGAGAGTTGAAGAGCCACAGGTGTTTGCTGTAGGACTGCCATGGGCAGCTAGTACAGTGGTGAGTGCCGAGGGGATGTGGATGAGGCACCAAAAGCATCGTCCACTGATGGGCATCTTCCTGCACTGGGCCAGGGAGGAAAGGGAGGCGGGAAGGAAAAGATGCACTGGTGATAGTGGTCCACGCTCCCTTGCACCACACAGCTGGCACCATGAGGGTCTAGCAGTGCAAAGTCCTGTTTATTCCAATTTGCCTGTTTCCTTAGCAGTTCTGAGGCTAGATCAGCGTTTCTCAATCTCTGTACTGTTGACATTTGGGGCTGGTTGACATTCTTTGTTGTGGGAAGCTGTTCTGTGGATTGTAGGATTTTTAGTACCATCCCTGACCTCTTTCCCCTAGATGACAGTAGCACCTCCAGTTAATGATAACCAGACTTGTCCCCAGACATTGTCAAATGTCCCCTGGGTGGCAAAGTCACCCCCAGTTGAGAACCACTGGGGTGGCTGGAAGCCTTGCGCCAGGCCCTAGATCCCAGCAGTTTCCCACTCAGACTTTCTGGTTTCATCCTGACCAGGCCCTGGCAAGGGAAAGTTAAGGAGCAGTGGCGGTGTTGGCACCACCGCTGGGCTGTGAGGACCACACAAGGCAGGGAAGTCGGGCAGCTTCTGGATGAGCAGCCCGCACAGCAGCCAGTCCCGGAGGCCGAGGGTGCTTCCTCAGCCCAGCCTGAAGAGAGACTGAGGGAGACTGCAGGCTGACCCAAGCAGGAGCACTGATGAGGAGCTGTAAATGCTCAGCGAGGCTACACCCTCCTCCTAAAGTCATTCAGGGAGCAAGTGCAGAGCCAGCCAGCAAAGGAGTCCAGGCTGACTGCATCCAAATGGCTCACTCTTTCCATTACACCAGGTGGCATCCTGATTACAGGGGAGGGCCTGAGACCCCCTCCCAATAGGGCAGGAGCCATGTTCAGAATAAATCCAAGTACCCCAAGTCGCTCGTGCTGACAGCAGACTCACTGGCCCTCAGTCCTCCAAAGGACACAGCCGGCCTCCCCCTGGCTCCCCTCTTGTCCATCACATCTGAGAAGCCAACCCTGGGTGTGGAGGGTTTTGTTTCTCTCCTGGTCTGTGCCTCGACTCCCCTTCTTTTATGCTTCCCTCCAGGACGCCCGTGCAATGCACATGCCACTCAAAGGGCACACGGCGGCATCCAGTCCTCTGACAGAAACAGCTTACTGCGAACCCCGGAAGCCAGCTGAGCACAGAATCCAAAGACGGGCAGTGGGGTTCCAAGCCGGCTTTGCTGTCAGCACCCTGACTCCTGCCTGTGTTTTCTGGGTTGTCAGTGCAGCAGCCTACCTGGTCTAAACAAGATAAACACCAAGCAGGAGCAGAGACGCCGTGGTCCCTGAGCCCGGCCCCTGCTGCAATCTCCAGGAGGCCTGAGCAGGGATGCTTTGCACCTGGGGAAGAGCTCTGGCAAGTCCAAAGGCTGCAAGGGTTGCTTTTCACACACATGCACGTGCACACACAGACACACACACTGACACACACTCACACACCAGCTCCGGAAAGTGGCAGTTTTGTGCATCCCTATCCCTGTCCTGCCATTCACATTCACATGCATAATTAAAATTCCCCTGGGAGATAAGAGAGATGAGGAGGAAGCAAGGGACTAGGCTGGCTGGAATTAACTCTCTAGGAATGCAAGATTGAGTCAGACCACGCCCGCATAGATATAAGGACACACTAACACAAACAGAGAATTAGAAAGCTTTCTATCTATGAATCTACCTATCTCATCTGCATTTATGAAAAAAATCATACTCCAAGGCGATTAAGGAGCTTTGATGCACAACAGAGCGCTGGGACTCAAACTTGGGTCTTCAGATGCAGACCTTGCTGTGGATTTAGAACAACCTGCACGCACAGTTTAATCGGGAGAGCAGGAAGGGACTGGAATCCTGGGCCTGTCTTCACGTGAATGGGAGTTGTGATCATGTTGACATTCGTGATAATTCTGCCCCAAGACTAAGAACAATAGAGGTAATAATAATAACCAGACTCGTGACACTTCACATCCATCACCTGTTGTGATCCTCTGTAATGGGGACATTACAGTTGAGGAAACAGGCTCACAAAGGTTGAGTAATGCCAGAAACTATAAACTCCAAACTATAGACGTACAAGTGTTAAGCTAATATTATGATCATCGTCACCAGCATCACACCCTTGTATACCAACCACGCTATAAGATATCTTAAGGGCAGAGAGTCACACTTTATCCATGTCTGAATCTCCCCCAAGTCCCAACAAAAACTTGACATCTAGTCACCGGTCATCAATGTATTTTTGATGGTGAGTTCATTTATGTAACACACGACAGAAACCCAGCAGGGAAGAGGGGAAAATATTCACACCCAGAAACTTTATGGGCTCTAAACTCTAAGAGAGTAGTTTCTCATCCTTTAAAAACAAAACAAGCAAAGACTGACACTGCAAGAGCTCCAGGGATCTCCAGGCTCAGAATAATACCCTCCAAGCCCTTTACAAAGGACGGGGCCAGCCCTTGTGGTTCCCAACAAGACAGCAGGGTTTCATGAGCACCAGAAAGCATTCTGTTTCTAGAAAAAAAAAAATCTCCTTTATTGTCTGGAATTTGCACCAACTCCCTCAAGGAAAGGCAGTGAAAAATTCAATTAGATGTCTGTGATCAGTCCACGACACCTTACCAAGGATTGGTTTATAAGATGAGCTCCTGCCTCACAGCTGATCCTCAAGAAAGAACACAGACAGGTCTGTTTTGATAAGAGATAAGTGTGTTAACAGTCGAAAGCTTTAGGTGTCATAACATCCTGTGGGGGCTTGGGCCCAGCCATGGACAGTGAAAGGGTCCCAGCCAGCTAGAGCTGAAGAAAAGGAGAATGCAGACAAAACTTGAGAAGCTTCTTCCCTCTTGGAGACACAATTTCCTTCTGCACAAATTAAGAGTTGAGCGTGGTGAGGGATGGTCCAACAGAACTAACACAGGTCAAGTGGTCAGCATCAGAGTTATGGCTGGGGCCAGCCCTGGACATGGCTTACCCACAGAGAGAGGGGATCTCATGGGAATTCCAAGGGAAGGATCTCTGCCATCTCCTCCCTGGCTTGACCAGTGGTGTTTCTGGGCTTGAAGCTGGAGCAGAGGCCTTCTCTAGAACACACAGAGTTCAGCATGGAGTTGGAGGCCAAGTTCAGGAAGCTACCTAAGGAGGACCAGAGGTTGTGAATTTGAAGGGATCAGAAGCAGATACTAAAGGCCAAGGATCCAGGACCCCGAGAAGGGGGCAAGCCCCAGCCAGTCAAGTCATCCATACAGTGTCGTGGTCCCAGGTCCTCTCTTCAGTGCTGTGGGACAAGCTGCCTTGGTGGGGGCATGGGGTGGACAGAGTGGATGGCTGTGCTCAAAGGGCCCTGGCAGAATGGCCAGGCCACAGCTCTCACTGTAGGAGCAGGCCCAGACTTGGGGCCAGCAGGCGCTTTTCTGCGCTGCCCAGCAGGGCAGGGATGCAAATTCTAGAGTGAAGATTGGGCAGGCGGGAGTGCTCTAATTTTCAGTTACTGTGTTCACACCAAATGGAACTCTGCGGCACTCCCTCCATGCCGGGGTGTATTTGACTTTCCATCACGCGACCTCCTGAACATATAGACAGAGAGCAGTGGTTCGGTCCTGCTCACTCATCCGACCAGGCCGCCATGGGGCGTGAGCCACAGCCCAGCGTTTACACACAGGCTTACTAAAGCAAATAGGATTTGGCCTAGATTGCAAACAGTCCCTCCTTCGGGGCAGCACATTTGCTGCAATCCTCGGGGCGTTTCTCACGGGGAGCACATGCCACCAAAACAGGGCCCGTTTGGCTGCATTGGGCCTCAGAGATATCTTGCCAGGCCCATTCTCCAGAGATCTGTAAAGGGACATTTTCACGCATCATCCCACCACCTGGTCCAGGAAGGAAAGTTCTGATTTTCCACCACAATCTCCTGCAGAGGCAGTACTGCCTTTCACTGAGATCTATTCTCCATTCTCTCAATTTTCTTCCTGGCTTCAGTTTCCCCATCTGAAAACTGGGCCAACTCCATGGGATGCTTTCTAAGGTTCCTTCCTCCACAGACATCTGTGCTCCCTGGGAAGCATTGGGAAGTGAGGCACTCTCTGGGTTGGGAGTCAGGAGCCCTGCGGTCCAGTCTCAAACGTCCCCTTTCCTTACTGAGTGACCTTGAGTAATTCCTTCCCAATTCCTGAGTCTTGGTGTCTCCAGCTGCAAAGTGAGGGGGGAAAGTCAAGGATCTCTGAGCTCCCTAGTCTTAGATATTTTTCTCCAGCAGCCTCTGTGTGTGTGTGTGTGTGTGTGTGTGTGTGTGTGTGTGTTAGCAACCTTAGCTGTCTTTGCCTGCCTGGCACCCCCATCCACACGCCTGGATTTTCCCTTGGGAAGCCACCCTCCCATGGCATGCCATCTTGGTGGGAGTGTCCATCAAGGTGTTCTTCCTGACAGGTGGGCAGGAGAGTCAGGCAAGCCCAGACAGCTTCTCTTTTCCTAGAAGCTGACTTGAATCAAGTTCCCCTAGGATAGAAGGGTTGGAGCCCATCCATCCATAGAGCCCAGCCCTGAAGAGACTGCCCATGAACACCTGCCTCCTAGATCTTTGAAGATTGCTGATTCCTCTCCTTTCTGAGGACACCTTTTTAGCCTTAGTTCTGATTTTGTGGGTTGCCTCATCTCCATCCATTCATTTGTGTGCCTGAGTCCTACAAATCTGCTCAGATTTCACCTTCTCAATGAAGCCTTTCCTGGTCTCCCTATTTCTAATTGCAGCCACTTTGGCTTTTCTTGTCCTCCTATCTGGCTTCATTTTCCCTGAAGAACTTTCATATCTTTTTAAAATTGTACTGTCTAATTTACTTATACATTTTGTGCATTGACCATCTCTCCCCACTAGAACGTAAGCTTCATGAGGGCAGGCATTTGTGCCTGCTTTGTCCATTGCTATATTCCCGGTACTCAGAACAGTGCCTGGTACACAGCAGGTGCCCATTCAATATCAGCTGAATGAATGAATTTATGAATTGATGCCTGAAAGTAACCACAGTTGGTTTGGGTTCTAATCCTCACTGATACTGTCTCCTCTTCCCCGCTCTGGATCCCTCTGTGGCTGGGAAGCCCTTTGCTAACAGCAGAGCATGAAGCCTGAATGAAAGCAGGGATCATAGCCCATAACTGGGGGGTTTTCCAGGGGAGATCCCAGCCCAGACTTCTTCCACGGCAGTGTGGTTTGCTTTTCTCCCTATAGCTTCCTCATTTCCCCTTTCAACACCATATCTTGGACCAGCCTCCGGAATCCAAACCACTTTCATTTAAGGAATCTCAAAGTCTTGATCTGTTTGCTAAGAAAGTCAGAGCCAAAGAAGAAAAGGAAAAAAACAGGCAGGTCTCAGTGGCCTAGAACCTGAAAATCAATTTGATATACCAATTTTCTGGATTTAATAACTCATGCTCCTGTGGAACCAAGGTCATAAATAGTAAAGAGAGTTCCAGGCAAGCCCACCAAAATCCATTTGACTCAGCTGGAGACCTAGATTCCATCTCTCTGCTCTGGTCTCATCAATAATTTCCTCTCCCAATTCTCCATCTCTTTGGCCTGGGCCCCCATCACTGCCCTCTCATGGGTTGTCTCTACATCTCTGGCTCTTCCCTCTCAGTGTCTCTCCTCTGGCTCTTTCTTCCCCCCTGCTCACTGAATGAAGACTTCCCCCAAAGCCCTGTTCTTACTGGGCTTCTCACTCTACATTTCAACCTCAGGGATTCCATCCTCTCCCTTGATGTTAATCAAGTTGAAGATTTCCCCAAATTCTTCTTTATACCCCCCACTTCTCAAACTATTTGATGGCCACCTCTCCTTGAAATCTCATTGGCCTTCTGTCAATCTTTACTCCTTCCTTCCTTAACTTCTCTGCACCCCAAACTAGATGGTCCTCTCTTGGATCATCGATACCCTCGGGTATTCATCCCTTTCACAAATAACAACTGAGTTTAACAATATAATTCAGGTAAAGGCGCTTTGTAAATGGTATCAATGTTACTTGGTCTAATTCAGTCTCAGACTGTGAAATGCTTGTGAAATACCTGTCCTTTATCTCCACAACCTCATACAGTTGGTCCAGCTGCACATTCAGAATCACACTTGTGTCTCCATCCCCCCAGTAGCCTTCCCAGGCCTGGGACCCAGGTTCCAACCCTTGGTTTTCATCTTGCACGGACCCCTGGTATAAGCCCAACCTGCTTTTCCCCCTCGTCTGTGCTGCATTGTCCCAGGGGTCTCTTCTGATGGAAGAGCCCAGGGTGTGCCCAAGGAGGAGGGCAGGGGTGGGGAAGGAGAGTGGCATTGGGAGCCTTGTGCCTGGTGATGTCCACGTGTGAGCCCACCCCATCCTCAGCCACTCCCGGAGGAAGGTGTCATTATCCTCAATGCACAGATGAACAAACAAGGCTCCAAGAGGGTCAGTGACATGTCCAAGGTCACTGACTCATCAGGAGGCTGCTTTGTTCTCCTTCCATCAGGCTGCTGGAGGAGAAGAGTAAGGAATACAGACACCCCAAGCCCCCAGGACAAACCTGCTCTTGCTATGATACCCTTATAAACCAGACAGTGAGATGAGGTGGTCCTGGGGGTGCAATTGAGCAGGGGAGGGAGAGGTGTCTGTGCCAAAGGAGGGTGGAGGGAGGAGGGCGCCTGTGCTCGCTCGGTCATGCTAATTTTGACATTTTCCTGTGCGTCTGCTTGTCATCATCAACTTATAATTTAACCTCGTCGTGCCGATGCCTCCGGAATGTCAACAAGGCTTGCTGGAATTTCATTACAGCCCGGCAGCTGGCCCCTGGTATTTCCGATACAAATGATGTGCAGCTGCATTCTGGCCTTGTCGTCTTTATCCCCCATCTAGCAAACAGCAGCATTAGGCACACTTAATCCGGAGAGATATTCCACAACCCGAGAAGAGGGCTTGTCAGTTCCATCAGGGGCATTTCCTATGGACTGCTCTGCCTGAGCCAATTAACCCAGAGTAATTGCTGAAAAGCATTAGATATTGATGATGGATAAGGGGGCTGACCCCAGGGGTGGCTGGAGGGAAAGTGGTGCATAATGAAACTTCCCTGTGTCTGCAGAGCACTTGCCGCTTTCCAAACCCTTCTGCCTGCATTGTCGCAATGGTCTGGTGACGCATGCTGGGGAGCTGACAGTGTTTTCATTTCACAAAAGTGAAAATTAAACCTTGGAGAGGGAAATGATTTCAAGTTCACCAGAATAAAGAAACACAAAAGACAAACTCCACGTCTAGATTTTGCACTCATTTATTCATTCATCCAACAAATATTTATTGAGCGCCTGAAGACAAAAATCACAACTGCAGAAGAACTACACAACTGTGACGGAGACAATGAAGACATTGGAACTGTTAAAGCTGTTGTTTACCCTGGTTCAGTCATCAATTTAAGTGGAGACTGCAGCCCAGAAATCAAGAGAAGACTGAGACTCGGAAGGGCAGCAATGAAAGAATCAGGAAAGATCATCAGGTGTAAGGAAGTGTCATTAGAGACTAGGGCCAAGACTATCCACACCTTTGTATTCCCATTAGTATGTAGGGGTGTGAAAGCTGGACAGTGAAGAAGGCCGACAGGAAAAAATTGATTCATTTGAAATATGGTGTTGGAGGAGAACTCTACAGACACCTGGGACTGCCGGGAAGACGAATGAGTGGGTCCTAGAGCAAATGCAGTCTGAACTATCGCTGGAGGCAAAAATGACAAAACTGAGGCTGTCCTACTCGGGGCACATCGTGGGAAGGCAGGATTCTTTGGAAAAGACAACAATGCTGGGAAAAGTAGAAGGCAGCAGGAAAAGAGGAAAACCAGATATGAGATGGACTGACTCCTTAAAAGAAGCCGTAGGCATGAGTCTACAGGAGCTGAGTGGGGCTGTTGAGGTCAGGACATTGTGGACGTCACTCATTCTTGGGGTCGCCAGGATTTGGAGCTGACTTAACGGCGTGTAACAACAAGAACTATGAGCCAGGCATTGTGCTTGGCTGAAGGAAGCGGTTTCCCTGTCTCTTTATCTGTGGCATTTGTTTATACAATCTTCCCCTTTGGGCTCCAAAGGGACATCTTTTCCCAATTCCCTACATCCTACACCCGTTCCTCCCCTTTGCCCCTCTGACTCCATCAGAATCTGTGCTCAGGGGAGGTCTGATGTCCATCAATTATACCTCAGTGTACATAGGTTTCTAAGTCTTCCCTATCCAAATAGTAGCCTTGTGACACTGATCCTTCCCAGGGAAAGGGAAGCCCTGTCCTGTTACAGGACCCCTGCACCTCTGTGAACAGGACTGGAGAGCCATTTGCGGCCAGAGGGTCTTCTTGGCCCCGGAAGTGTAGTGTCAGCAGCTGCCACCTGGCCTGTGGGTTCAACAGGCCTCGCCAGCCCATTGCATCCCAGTGGGGTGTGGAAATCCTTGGCCATGATCCTGGCATATCTATGAGTCTGTGGGATGCAGTCTTGGCACCCTGTGTCCTGGCACCGGCCCCTGAGACACTGAACTGGGGAAGGGGCAGGTAGGCACAGGAGTGAGTTCCTGGCTGAGACCACAGCGAGCCAGATCTCTCCTAGGTTGGGTGGTTAAATGTGACAGTGTCAGCCAGGGCTGGGTGCACTTCTCTGCTGGCTCTGTCTACCCTGTGCTGCTTAGGCTGGAGCTGCAGGAAGCCTCAATTGCTTGCGTTCCTGCCCCTGTTTCCAAGCTTCTCAGGAAGATGTTCTCTGTTGAGGTCAGACATTCAGCTGGCTTGCTGGACAGGGAAGGGAAGAATTCAAAAAGAACTTTCTGGAATCCAGCATGACCTGGAAACTCCTCTCCTCTCCAACCTTTTTTTGTTAACCATGAAAGTTCCAGAAAAAGCAGGGCTCTTTTTAAGCTGCAAGCACCCGGGAGTGATAACGAGATTTCAAAAGAGGTGAGAGTGACATGAAGTCCCAGAGACAGAGAAGGATCAGTAAAGAGACAGCAGGTGGGTCAGCAACGAAGGGGAGGCAGACACACGGATGCAAGGAGACCCTTGGAGACAGAGGGACAAAGAAGCACACACAGAGCCAGCCAAACCCCCACAGACATAAAGGCAGAGAGAGGGGCTGTTGCAGTCGGAGAGACAGAAACCCAGGGCCGGACGAGGGTCACACAGAGCAGATGACCCAGAGCTTCTCCTGGCACCATGAAGTCAGTGCAGGGCAGCCGCTGGGGCCAGCCTGCCTGCGACGGGGTCCAGCTGCCTCTGTGCTGTGTGACCAGGACGTACTGCCCCGTCTCTAGACTTCAGTTTCCTCAGCTTTTAGCTGAGGACCAAGATGGCCTCCCACTCACAGGTTTGCTGTGACGATGACACGGGTTCCTTTCACATAGAGTGCTGGGCACTGTGCCTGCCAGTGAGTCCACGTTCACAGCAAGCTATAAGGATGGTGAGTGGTGGGCTGGGGCAGTGGGGCGAGTCTGCTTTCACGCTTTTCCTTTTCTGACACCTGTGGTGGCGGTGTGCTGGGAGAGAGCCTGAGGGTGACTCTCGCATCGGTGCTGGGCTGGCTCCTTTCAGATGCCACACACCCTGCCTTGGGGAGAGGGGAGGTGTGGGGTGTGACAGGGAAGGACAGGGGTTTGGATGGGAAAGAGTGACAAGTGTTCTGAGCCTGCCAGTGAATTCTGGTGTGTGTGGGAGGTAACAAATATGGGGCTCCCACACCCCTCCCCACTTTCAGGACCTCTGAGCATGGGTCATAGGTACAATCAAAATAGAAGAAACACCTAGGGGAGTTTTTATAGGAGAAACATCAGTTTTTGGAGAGAGTGCAGAAGTGGCAGAGGACAAGCCTGACGGTTTCACCTTGGTGACAGTTTGGAGCAGAGCCGGTTACAGACTACACCTAGGGTCTTAGGTCTGACAACACCTAGGGTCTCAGGTCCGCCCACCCCGAGCTGGTACCATGGCCTTGGTCTCCTCTAGCAGCTACTTCCCCACATCCGTGATCCGTTAGCAGGAGTGAGCAAGGCGGGTAGGGGGCGCCATGAATGCAAGACTCCCTCTAAAGCTTGGGGCCCAGGCCTCACGCCAGTCCCTCAGAGTGGACCCTGGCCTGGTGCTTTTCTAGGAACACGAGAGTGACCATTCACACTGCTGGCCTGCGTCTCTCCTTCCTTCCCTTCTGCACAAGGAGGCCTGGTGCAGCCGCTGCTCTGTGCCTGGCAGTGGGTCGTGGGACTTCCCCGGGGCAGCTGACAGTGAGGCCATCGGAGCCCCTGCCTTCCTCACCTCTACCCAGCCAAGAAGGGGTACTCTCTGACCCTGGTGTCCCCTCCATGCACAGAGTCCCTTGGGGAGCCAAGGAGAGTCATCACACCCCAAGAACTCCATGCTGCTTGGGACCAGCACCAGCCCTCCCTACCATGACCTCCTCAGGTAGCAGGGTGGGTCCTACCTGGTCCCCTCAGGGTAAGAGGGGACAGAAAGGCCACACATGTCAGGAAAAGATGCCAAACTCCACCCTTCTTACAAGCACTCCCCCACTTTTTTCTCCTAATAGTACTTCTACAGTGTTAGGGCCAGTCACACTGGCCAATGTGAAAGTGGAAGCTCAAGGATGCCAAGGTCATTTCTCAAGGTGATATACTTGTAAAGGGCCAACTTTGACTTACAAAGTTCAAACCAAATGTCCTATCTTCACACTTAGAGGCCTCCATCCTCCACTTACTCACTCAACAGTGAGCAGCTCTGTCTCATTCAAATGGGCTCCTCATAGAGGAGCTCCTGGTGGCCCAAAGCAACTCTCTCTCCCTTGCGCCCAACAGGCATCCTCTCCATGTCTGCTGGACGCAGCCACAGCTAGTGCCCGAGCCACTTAGCATTCCTGGGATTCTGAGCTGAGCCCCAGCCCAGGCGAGCCTTGCAGACTCTCACACAGCAGCAGCAAGGGGTGTGGGCCTGAAGCCAAGCCAGATAATAGGAAAATAATAATAATAAAATAGAGATATGAAACCCAAGGACACTGGGACAAGCGTCAGAGGTTAGATCCACAAACACAGAGGCAGATGGGTGCTCCACCGACAGCCACGTGTTTTCAGGATGCAAGAGCCCCAGGACAATCAGAGCTCGAGCACGGCTCTGAGCGGGGAGGTGGGGAGTCGGCCAAGGGCTGGCCTTCACCTCCATTCCTGCCACTTGGCCAAGGCAGCTTTCACAAAATAGAGAAGTTTCCCGGGGGAGATTAGAACATCGAGAAGTGACTCAGTGGGTCAGAAGAAAAGGGAAAACTAGAAAGGAGTAGAAGATTGGGCCTTAGAAATATGGAGATGGGGGCAGCAGATGGAGGGGATGAAGGATCTCAGGGATGGGGAGGGGCTTTCCTGAGTTTGGGCAGGCGAGGCAGCAGGTGGCAGTGGATGCTGTGATGGCCTCCCACGTGCCTCTTTGGGAAGGAGGAAGTTACTCCCTCAGCTGCAGAGGGCTGTTGTGACCAAGATCATGCCCCCTTCACAGGGCAGTCCAAATCCATTACTGATCGATGGGACAGAATTGAGGCCTGTATCCCTTGTCCCAAATTGGGACAACTCAGAGGCTCACTCTATTCCATACCTCCCCGTAGCATCAGCTAAGGCGTCCATTGAGACGGCATCACATCTCAGCCTTCCCCTCTGCCTGACCCTGCTCTCTCCCCGTTGCTTCCACAAGTGTTGTCTTAAAGAGCACTCCCTAATAAGTCTACTGCGGGAGAATCTCCTTTCAGAGCCTCCTTCCTGGAGAACCCAATTTGCGACATTAAACTGAGCAGGAAGCCCCCTTCTCGCCTGGCTGCAGTCTATAAAGAATGTTTAGGGCTGCCGTCTCCCTCCATCTTCGCAATAACTTGGTGAAGAGGTGTTACAGTTCCCACCTAACAGCTGAGAAAACCGAGGCCCAGAGAAGTTAAATAACTATTTGAAGGTCAAAACAGCAAGTAATTGGTGCAGCCAGGACTCAAATCCAGGTCTACTGTGCTCCAAAATGAGTGTTCTTTCCTCTCCTACACTACTGCCTTAGGAAGGAAAGGAAGGAAGGAAAGGGGGAGGGAGGGAGGAAAAGAAGGAAAGGAATGGAAGGGAAAAGAAAAGAGGCAAGATTAGCTAACACTTAGCACTTACTTTAGGCCAGGCACCATCCTCCACACTTTGCATGCATTATCTCATTTAATCCTCACAACTTTACGACATATATATTATTTTTATCTATACGTAGTAGATGAAGAATGTGACTTAGAGAGGTGCAACGAATTGTCCAAGGTCACACGGCCACTACGTGGCAGAACCTTGATACAAACCCAATTCTGTCTGATTCCAAGCCCAGGCATCTTAACCACAACTTTTAGGGAGAGTTAAGGCCAATCGGAAGGTTGAAGCACCCCAAGATGCAGGCGTAGTCTAGAGTATTGGGGAGTCCAGGGCAGCAGATCAAGGCCTGGGTGCCTGAGTAAATGAGAAGCTTGGATAGGTCAGCATCCTGGTTCTCCTGGAGCAGACAGGGCCTGCTAGAGGGCTGACCCAGTTCAGGGCTGGAGCCATTGCTTAGAAATTGCACCAAGCCAATCCCCAGCCATAATTACCACCAGGCTTGCAGCACTGGGCTGAGAGCTGGAAATAGCTCTGTATTTATTTACCCTGCAATTACATGCTACATTAAATGCTCCGCAAGAACATGGTGATCACCCTGCAATTAACTGGTCCCTGCTTCCTGGGCAAGCGAAGGCTGGAATCAAGTGCTGGGTGGAATCAAGTGCTTCCTGGTTTCTTAATGGACCTGGGGGTCACCTTGTAATGTGTGCTGTCGGGCCTGGCTGGTGGCTGTGGCTCCCAGTGGGAACTGTCCTGGCTCCTGCGCGAAGGGGTTCACATCCTGGTCAGACCTGAGCCAAACTTTGCTGTGAGTTCTGTGTGTGGTCTGGCATATAAGACTCTCCTGCAGCTGAGCCCTGCCCAGCTTGTCTCCTCCAGCTCCTCTCAGATCACCTAGTGATCTCTCCGTACTTACTTTTTGGAATTTCTGGATCATCACTCCCTTAGCCTTTCCGTGAGCTATTTCCTGTCATGTTTACCTGGTAAATTCCTATTTCTCTTTCAAGATTCAGCTCAAATATCACCTCCTTTGGGAAGTACACTTTGGAAGAAGATTGTATAGGGTAGTGAAAATCAGACAGACCTGGGATCAAATACCAGTTTCATTACTTAATAGCTGTGTGACGTTGGCAAGTTACTTGACCTCTCTGAACCCCATTATACATGTGGATGTGTACACAGATGTATAGAACTCCCTCACACTCCCCTGCATATGCATTATGTATACATATATACAGGAACTCAATGTCGTATAGTTAGGGACAGATTTTAGCGGGATGAAAACAGCATGGTGCCTGACACACAGTAGGTACACACTAAATCTTTGTTGAATCAATGAACCAATGAGTAAATCAACAAATCAGTCAAAAGTTAATTAGGAGCTGAGAATCTGTGTGCACTGTGTTTATCTTTGTGGCTCCCCACTTAACTTCCTACTCATAAACATGTATACATGTTATTCAAAAACATAATATGCAAACGTGATGGTAATTGGTTTCTAGTTGCCTAGAGATTCCAGAGAACTAGTTTCTCAGGCTGTGCAGATAGATTAAGGATGCCAGCAAAAGGCATTAAGAAAAGAGTTAATTATATATTTACTACCTCTGTCATTTTCTCCTAATTATGTCTTGGCAAGCAGAGTCTCCTGGAAGAGTCTTAAATCTCAGTGTCTTTAAAAATATAATAATAAATCAATGTGAAATGGAATGTTCCCAAGAGCCAAGAATGCCCAGGAAGGTTTTCAATCAGCGAGAGCCCCAGTGAGCCAGGCTGGCACCAGTTCTGACTGTGTTTGGGCTTGAGAGACCAGAGATGGAGCCAGAAAAGCAGCAGGAGGGCAGGGCAGTGTCTGGTGCCATCGAGGCCACCTCTCAGTCTAAGGAGGGTCCCCTGGAGTTCCTGTGGCCATCACCTGCAGCCAGGAGGAGGCTGGGAGTGAAAAATAAGGAGCCCCTCTTGTGGCATTTTGCTTGGTTTCTGGATTGAGAAGACAGGGACCACTCACTGAGCACCCTCTATGTCAGCAGTTCTCAGCTGGGGGCTTTCTTGCCCTAGGGGACATTTGGCAAGGTCTGGAGATATTTTTGCTTGTTACAACTTGGGGTTGGTACTTCTGGCATCTGGTGGGTAGAGGCCAGGGGTGCTGCTAAACATCCCACAAGGCACAGGACAGCTCCCACAACCAAGCATTATCCAGCCCAAAGTGTTAACAGCTCCAAGGCTGGGACACCCTACTGTATGTGACAGCCGGCTTGGAGATGGGTGTTTCCATACTGTCTATTATTAACTGTGGTCACGCAGTTTGCAGACCTCTTTACGAGCTTGTCCTTTCTATTTTGGTGTCTAATGATGAGGTATACGCAGGCACACATGCTCAGAACAAACGCACAGGCTTCCTTCATGTAACCACCACAACTTGGCTGCAATCGCATTGCACTTGAGACTGAGTCAGCCCTCACCGTGGAGGGGAGTGCACACGGATGGCCCCTGGGCACCTGCAGACGCTGGCTCCTTCTCTCTCCTAGGGAAGCGACCATGCTTCTCTCACTGGTCCCAGTAGGCACAGAGAGGGCAGCAGTGCCAGGGAGCTTGCTGCTCTGCATCAAACTGACCTGGGCAGGAGGCCCGGGGCATCTCCTGTCTATGAGATGACTGGAATCACTGGATTTCTTATCAGATGCCACTACTGTGCCCAGCAATTCCACTTTATTCCATCCCAAGCCATCAAACACACCTGCATCATCCAAGCAATTGTTAGGCCTGCTAGTTTCTATGACTGTCTAGGATCCGAATGTCCCTGGTACATAAAAGGCCCAAGAGGGATTTTCCTAGGATTTTCTCACGTAGTCTTCACTCTACGAGGCAGGTGTTTGTATATCCCTTTCACAGTTGGGGGAAAGGGGCTTTAAGGAACTGAATGACTACTTAAGGTAACACACTAGGAAATAATGAAGCTGACAGGCAAACACCAACCCGTTTGACCCCAAGGCACGTGTTCTTGCCACTACAGCTGGCTGCTGAAAAGGGATGAGTGAAGGAGAGAGAAAAAGAATAGAAAGGGGCGTTTTTGAGTTCTACGGGAGTGGAGGAAATAGGAAAAGGAATGGATCACCTCTCTAAGCCAACCTCCTCCGTAAGGACTTACCCAGTCCCTAACACCTGCGTATCTTCCTACCAGGAACTCCAGACACTGAAAGGAGCCACATTCTAAGAGGCAGAAGGAAAAAGTCATTTGGGGACCGGCCACAGGCAGTACGAATATAGATGTGGGTGATAAACATATGGGGCCCGTTGCTCTAGGAGGAGGCCGAGGCTTCTCCTGAACAGGTGTCAGGGGATTTCAACAAAGGCCTCGAGCCATGATGAGTTATTAAAGGCAGGTAGGGATGTGACGAGGACACTCCAGCTCAGTCAGCTCCAAGAACACCTGGAGAGTCCACACCGCAGATGGGTACTTGGGAAACAATCTATGTAAAGCACCATAATTTTCTTCACATTATCACCACCCCCGCACCTGTCTAACCCAGCATTTCTGAACATGTGTCCCACAGGGCAGCACTTTGGATCTTTAACATGCGTAGGAACTGTGTCAACACAGGTCTGGGGGAAGGGACCCCTGCCATTCTGCATTTCTAACAAGCCCCCAGGTGATGCTGATGCTGCTGGTCCACAGGCCACACTTCGACTAGAAAGGCTTTAGAATACTGGTGAAGCAAGATGTTAACAGATCTTTAAGGAGAGCTAAAAGACTCCAGAGGTGAAATATTTTGGGAAACACTACATTAAGTTTAACAAGTATCTGAAATTCCAAGGGAAGGGGGTGGGGTATAATCTGCATAAAGATGTTAAAAGGCTTTACAGAAAACAAAAGAGGTTCCATGGTCAAATACTTTTGGGAGAACCTGGGTTAAGTTAAAGGAGTCTCTTTACTGCAGGACTTCTCAGTGCCTTTATACCACGTAAGTCAGATCATGTCACTCTTCTGCCCAAGGCTGGTGATGTAAAAGACTTTACAGTGGCTGGCAAGGCCCCAGGACTTCACTCCTTCCCTCTCTCCAGCTTCCCTGTCTCTAGGCAGCAGGCCTCCTCTGGGAACAGCAGATATTCACACTCCAGCCGCAGGGTCTTTGCCTCAGATCTTTCCTCCGACAGCCAATGGACTACCTCCTTGCCTCCTTCTTTGCTCACATGCCACCTTCTAGATGAGGCTTCCTTGACCACCCTACGGAATACCACAACCCACCCCTCCTGTCCCTGGCATCTGCAATCTCCCGTAACTTTTTTGACCTTTTTTTCTTTTTTTCATGCATTTTCACCTTCGAACACCCCATATAATTTCATAATTTGTTATATTTATTGCGTATTGTTTGTCTTCCCCACTAGATTATAGGCTCCATGAGGACAAGCACCGTTGTTTTTTCACTGCTGTATTACAGGCACCTAGAACCATCCCTGGCACACAGGAAGTACTCTAAATATTTGCTGAATCAGCAATTGAGTAAACGTGAGTGTGACATTCTCAGTATGGGTGGACTACGGTACGTATAATTCCCCAAAGGTTTCTAACCACAGAAGCCATTTCTTTCTTATTTCTTTTCCTACAGAGCATCCCAGCATGACCGCTATTCCTAAACGCACATTTTCTAGGAAACGCCGCTGTAATAACTCACCGAGAATCCGGCCTTCATCCATTTTCCTAAATCCTTCTGGGCCTATTCATATTCATCCCCTGCCAGGTCCCAGGGTGATGAGTTCCATAAGTTTATTACCCACAGTATAAATTTATCTTTAAGTCTGCGAGAACAATGTCATGGGAGGGACGCTCGCTGCTCACTCTCCTCCGAAGGGCCCCCCGGTGCTGCTGGTGGAGAAGATGCACCAGGTTTCACATCGTGCCTTTAAGCGATAGGTGCCTCACAAATACATAGTTAACCCTCAAAGTAATCCTTCCAAGTGAGGCTTAATCCCCCATTATACAAGTGAGAATCTGAGTCTCGGAGAGACTAACTAGTTCACAGAACTGGGATTCAGATAAAGGTCTGCTCACACACTCTCCACGACTACGATATGACAAACCTCACAAAGCAGAAGCCGAACTGCAGAATCAGAGACTGGGAGGCTGTGTGTGTTCAGGGTGCGTTCCTTTCTAGCAAAAGCAGCAGCAGCAGCAATGAGAGCTAATGCTCCTTGAGGTTTTGCTCCATGCCAATCATTACTCTAAGTGCTTTATGTGTATTAAGTCTTTTAATTCCTACAACCCTATGGACCTCACTTTACAGATGAGGAAACTAAGGTAATTGAGAAGTCACATGATGTGTTATCTTGCCCAAGTTCACACAGCTATGGAGTGGCAGAGCCATCTGTGCCAGAATCAGGGAAAAGGAAGTCAGGCAAAACACAGTCCTGAATTAAGCCATCGCTCCTGTGAGCACCTCGCTGTGCTCCGGTGCCGAAGGCCAACTCCAGGTCTTCCTGCCCTCTTCCCTCAGGTCCCTCCAGCGCTCCAGCCCAGTCATGCCCCAACCTCTGGGTCTGCCTCCCAGCTCTCTCGTGCACCTCTTTTTTTCTGGCAGGAGGACTCTCCTTTGGATGGGAATGCACCTTATAACCTACCTCTGAAACGCCCAGCACCCCAGCTGATCCATGCTGGGAGCCACGGCCTGGCACCAAGAAGGCCTGTGTGGTTCACGCTGCTGAGTGGATTCTGACTCCTGTACTTGTGTACAACAGAGTAGAACCCTGCCCGGTCTTTTTGCACCGTCCTCTCACCTTCCGGCGCTGTATCAGACAATGCTCCACTGCTTTCACAGGGTTCTCATGGCCAATTTTTTCAGAAGTGGGTGGCCAGGTCCTTCTTCCTAGTCTGTCTTGGTCTGGAAGATCCACTGAAATCTGTCCATTATGGGTGACATTGCTGGTATTTGAAATACCTGTGGCACAGCTTTCATGTGTCACAGCCACACGTAGCCACCCACAGTACAACAACCGACAGACGGGTGGTGTGGTTCCCTGACCAGGGAATGAACCCAGGCCATGGAGGTGAGAGCTCTGAATCTTAATCATTAGACCACCAGGGCTGGCTAAGGAGGCCCTTAAAGACCATCATTTGCCATTTGGGGAACCTGAGACCCAGAGGAGCTGCTGACTTGCTAAGAGCACACAGTCAGTAACAAACCCGAGCAAGGACGCAGGCCTGGGAATCCCACTCCATGTCCTTTAATTCATTTACGAACCAACTGGAAAGCATTCACTGAGCACCTGCTATGTAAAAATGCCAAGGAGTGATCCCGAGGATTCTGCTTTACCTTCAATGGGCTTATCATTTGTGTTCATGCTTACTTTTATTCATTTATCTTTTCTTTCAATAAATCTGTGGGCTCCAGAAATAACATGATCAAAAAGACAATCACTTCTAATGGAGATGAGATTTATTTTTTTAATTAACAAATTTATTTTCTCTAATTTTATTGAGATATAATTGACATACAACATTGTATTCATTTAAGGTGTATGACATAATGATTTGATATACGTATACATTCCAAAAAGATTACCACAATAAGTTTAGTTATCATCTATAACCATCCATTATTTTAAAAAATAATAACACAAATATATGTATAATAATAAGCAGTGATAAGTACTTGAAAAATAAAGAAATATTCAAGGTTCTGTGGTAGCATACAATTTGTGAGGGAAGCAGGAAAGAATATAACACAGCCTGGGAATCAAAGAAAACTTCCTGGAGGAAGTGGCGTTTGAAGTGAGATTTAAAGGCTAGTGAGACAACATAGGCAAGAAGGGGACTGAGAGGGAGAACATGTGTGAAGGAAGGCCCCGAGGCAGAGGGCACACAGCACCTTTAAGACGATGATATAATCGTATAGTACAGAATATACCAACAGCGCATAAAATAGAAGGCTCTTTCCAAGGAAAGCAGTTAACACTTACTATGCGACTACTATGTGTCAGTCACTTGATCCTACCATGAAGTAGGTATTAATCCCATTTTACAGTTGGAGAAACTGAGACTGAAGGATTAAGACTCGTTTAAAACAGGCATGCCAACCTCAGCAGACATTGGAAGCTCCACGCAAGTCGCCCAGATGCCTCTTCGTCACTTCTGTGTGCCTTTCCTCCTGCTGCTGTGGGGTTTTCTTGCTCCTAATAACCCGCTCCTACTAGTCCCCTCAGAGGCCCGTCCTGGGGCTACTAGATCCACTCAGCCCTTGCTCACGGAGAGCTCTAAGGGCCTGGGAGTAGGAGTAGAATCCCCCGGCATGATCCTGAGACAATGATGACCGGGAGCATGAGGCCGGGCGACCCTGCCTCCCGGGGACAAGCTCCGACCTGTATTGTCTAGAGCTCCCCTGCGGATCAGGCTGAGCCAGGACCTGGCCCCAAATCGTGCTCTGGCCTGGCTTCTCCCTATTCTCCTCCTCCCTTCTGCCCCCCCATTTCCTCACTGGCTCCCCCTGGGATCCTTCTGAGGAAATCCCTCAGACAGGAGTCCTCAGCTCAAGACTGCTTCCGCGAAGCGACCTCAAACACGATCCACATCTGTCTGAATCCCAAGCCCTTTCTCTTGCTCATCAGACACGATGATTAAGCAGAGTGACACCAGTTACGGGCGAAATGAGTAGTAATGATAAAAAGTTCAAGAGCAGGGAGAGGTTTCTTTGAGCTTAGGAGGAGGAGGAAAGCCTTGAAGAGTCAGAGAAATACCAGTTAAGCATCAGAGGATGTGTAGGCAATAGGCACCCCCACCCAGGGTGACAGGTATGATGTCACAAAAGAATGACAGGACAAGGGTGACAGAGGTGCTGACAGAACCAGGGGAATGGTGCCCTCCGGGTGGATCGGGGGAACAGTGTCGGGAAGGAGATCAGGGCCAGACTGGGAAGGGCTTCTTCGGGCTGCGGCCGAGGAGGGGCCGGAGGTGGGAGAAAGAACGTGCCCTTTGGTGGCAGACACACCCAGGACCCAACACTACACCGCCCGCTTCCTGGAGCCACGCGATCTGACGCAGGCCATTCAGTCCGCTCAGCGGTGAAAGGAAAGGACGTTTGCTGCTGCAGACGTTTGTGTGGAGGATTAAATGAGAACGGCACAGTGAAAACCCCTGGCCCATTCCTCGAGATTCAAAGGACGCCGTCTTCTCATTCTAGGATTTGGGCTCATTTCTGCAAGAAGAGTCACGGCAAAGACTTTGATCAAGAAAGTGGAATATTCAAAATAATATTTTAAGAAACTTGTATTACAGTGGAGAGTTGGAGAAACTAGAGACGATGGGGGGGCCTGGAGCCCAAAGAGGAGACGTTTGCAGTAAACCAGGCACGAGGTGATTCAACCCAACCTAAGGAAGTGGCCCCCATGGGGCGAAGAGGAAAGAGACACTTACAGTGAGACTGACGAGGACAACCAGGGAGCACCTGACGCGAAGGACTGAAAAGGAGCTGGGAGCCCAAGCTGTCCCGGAGGTTGTGATCTCGTGTCTGAATGAACGGGATGAGAGACGGGGCACTGGTCTCAGGGTGAAGGTGGGGAGTTTGACCTCACGTATGTGGAGCTTGAAGATACATCTGGACACCCAGAGAAGCAGCAGCATCCGGTCAGAAGAGCCAGACAGACCTGAGTTCAAATCCCAACTCTGCCGCCTACTAGCTGTGTGACTAGCTAAGTTTCAGAACCTCTCTGAACCTCCATTTCCTGACCTGCAAAGAAAGCAAGGAATACAGGGTTGCTCTAAGGATTGAGGCATATGAAGTTGTCTGGCAACTGACACACTGATAGATGCTCCACAAATTCTAGTTTTTTTTTTAAATGTTTATCAGGCAGTCAGGGATTGAGTCTTGGGGTTGGCCTCGGAGCTGACATCATACACTTGGAGAGCACCAGACTAGAGGAGATGGCTGAAGTACAAGCACAACTGATATCAATTACCGTTTGGAGGAACATGCCCTGTCAAAGACTGACAGGCACTGAAGATTAATTTTAAGTTAGTTGGCTCCTTCTGTTTTCCCAGAAGGAGCACAACTCACTTTAGTTGTACAAACATTTATGAGCCAGACACAGTGGAAATGGGGACCGAGATGAATAAGACTTGGTTCCTGCCCCAGGAAGACTCACAGTTTCTTGGAGGGGATGGACGTATAGAAAACCAAGCCAAGTGTCGAGTGGGAAGAGTTATACGAGAGGCTGTGGTGAACCACGTGCTGTGGGTACCCCGAGGAGGGAGTGATGAATTCTGCCTAGAGGATTTTGAGAGGAAATAGCTGGAACACTAAGATTTCTCCCAAAGCATTGAACACACATAATCATTTTTCAAATGAATTAACTATGAATAATAGCATTCACTTAATAGTTCAAAGATGATAGTCAAAGACAAGGAACTCTACCACAAATTCTAATCCCGTTTCTAGGTCATTAGGGTAAAAAGAGTAGGGGATAAAGAATGTGGTTCTGGAAGCATAGGATTCTCCAGATTCCACCTCAAACAGCTTCTAAACCGCACCAGTGATCTGTGATGTAGTAAACTAGGGGTGGCCACTATAACGGAAACATTCGTCTGCATTTTTATGGGTTGATGGGTGTGAAGCTTGGTGTTGACATAGGACAAGAAAAACATTTTGTCCCTATTAACTCCATCTCAAGTCACCACTGCAAAGACCGGAATGATGGAGCTGGAAGGAACCACACAGCTGAGCTAATTCAAACTCCTCTTTTGCTTTCCTGATAAGGAAGACATATCAGAGAGGGCAAGTGATTTCACACAAGGTCGCCCCGCTGGAGAAAGCCAGGACAGAGTCCTAGAGTTCCTGACTCCCAGCTGAGTACTCTTTCCAAGACACCACCCTGCCCCTCAAATGAATCATTGACTCCAGATCCTCCAGTCCCTACTGCCACTAGCGTGATGCCAAGTGGGCCACCGCCTCCTCTGCATGGAGTAAGGGTCTGCTATGCCCTTGACGACATCCCACGAGTGGGGCGCTCAGAGCCAGCCCATGGGATCTGGCCTCCAGGGGACAATAATCCAGCAGGGAAGAATTCCCTAAAGTAGTGGACTGCTGGCTTCCCCCTTGCTCCACAAAATAGGCTCACCTATTTCCTGATATTCCCCGCCAACCAAGGCAAGAAGCTCTGCTAATTCCATTAATAACTGAACGAGATTATTAGCCACTACCCAGTGGGGGCAGATTTGGTCTTCCCTCTTGGTTATGGGAATGCATCCATTTTTCACACAATTACAGCCTGAGAGGATCACCGCCAGGGCTGCCAATTGTGGGCTTATTAGGAGCAATTTAGACGCAAGATTGGATTTCCTTTCTGCACAGAACCTTTTGTTCGAAGCAAATGAACTGGTGTTCCTCATATTAGTATATTAATAAAATGTTGCCCAGGAGGTGTCTGATCCTTAAGTTGGCCCTGTGGCAGAGTAGTGAAAACACAGCTCTGGGAGGCAGGGCTCCTGGCTTCTTGTCCCAGCTCCGGGCCCCCAGCACAAGCCACTCTGGGTCTCTGGCCTCAGTTTCTCATTATCTACTATGATAGGGTTGGTCCAGGTCAGTGGTTCTACGCTAGAGGCCCACAGCCATACACAACACTTTAGAAAACATGATGGAAGTACGTATATTACTGATCTAATGCCTCACAGACTAAATTGTGACTTCTCTCCTCTTGGGCAGAATTATGTCTTCCCTGTGAAACACCGGTTAGCTCAGCCTGGTCACATGCTCTGACTGACTGTCAATGACATCATGGGGAATTGGAGGCCATTGGAAAAAAACAAAGGCGGGGGGGGGGGCAAGTGAGGAAATTGATTTCTAAGGTCTGTCTCTGGTCAACTATTCATTCGTTGAAACTCAGCTTCCCTGACCCTGCCAGGCTGAATTTACTTCTGTGTCTCCAGCACTCCTCATTTGGGATTTCTGTTAACTGTGTACACATATGCCTTCTCCCAACTAAACTCTGCCTACCTTAAGGATGTGGGCTGAAATCCAGACATCACTCTACTCAGGGCTGTGCTGGAGCCAGCTCACGCTGGCTCGCAATAGCCAATTACACGTATTTCTTCCTAACTCTGAATTCGGTGACTTCATGAAATCAGTTTGGTGGGAGTATTTATAACAGAGAAATCGAAAAGCACTACAAATCAGGGCTTTGTTTCCTGCCAGAAAGCTGGCTGTTAAATCATCATGTCACTGACTATATCCTCCATGCTTAGATTTTAGGGTATAATAACCACATAGTTGAATTTTGATGAGTAAATGAATGACCCAAGTCAGCAAACCTGGGGACTGACAGGTTTCCAGTGGGTCGAGCTCTGTGTATAAGTGAGATCGAAAGCCGCCTGAGTAACTTGCATCAGGGTATAAACTAGAGTGGTGGATTTAGACCTTGGCTGTCCATTAGAATCACCCGATGCCTAGGCCACATCCCAGTCCTGAATCCCTGGGGTGGGGCTTGGACGTCAGTATTTTCTAAGTATCCCCATAGGATTCCAAAATACAGCCAAGTTTGAGAACCACTGACTTAGAGAAATCCTAGACTAACAATCTTAGCCCATCATGACACCCACCTTCAAGCACCCCAAATGACAACCAGGGCCCACCATTTTAATGCAGGGAGATTGAGAGTCAAGTAGAGGCATGAAATTCCACTGGTATGTTAGTGGCCATCTCTGTAATAACAGGCTGGGTTACAAGGAGGTTTTCCTCCCCACTTGGCATGGTTTTGACTTTTTCGGCTCATATCTAGTACGATGATTTAGTTAGGCGGCCATTTAAGAAAAAGCATCTCAACTCTGTCCAAAAGAACCCAAAAGCCCCAGCCTAAGACAGTTTTCCTACAAGTCACCACTGCATGCCATTGCCCCTGCTCCTCCACGTTGGAATATTGCCCCCGTTTCCCCACGCTGGAATGCCTCTGCTGTTCCCTTCCCTCCACAGCCACATGTCTATTATTTTCTCTCTAAAGGGCCAATACAAGCACCACCTCTTCTTTGGGGTTCCCCTTGATCTCCAGAGCCATCAACAAAACACAGTGGCAAAAGCAACTATGAAGTCAAATAGACTCTGGTTCAGGCTCCAGCTCTGTTTAATAGCTGTGAAACTTTGGCAAGTCACTTAGCTTCTCTGAGCCACACGTTCTGCCCGTATAAAATGAGGTTGACACCACTCAGATAAATGGATGTAACATACCTGGATGTGTCTGATATTGTGTCCTGGAAACGGGAAAGAACTGAACCATGCTATTTGAGTCTAGTCTGTTCTGCCCTTCACTGGCCATTTGTTTTGGTGAAATCATACCCCTCTCTGATCCTCAATTTCCTCCTCCGAAAATGATGGAGTCTGACTAGATGCTCTGGATGGGGTTTTCAGTTCTAGAGAGACTTAATGTCTCTGCCTCTCATTCGGCATTTAGCTGCCTTTCATGGTGATTGATCTTTTTGTATATACAGCCTGTCTCCCCAACCAGATTAGGGGGCCCCAAAGAGCAGTGAATGTGCCTTATATGTCTGTGTATCTCTAGAGCCCAGAACAGTGCCCTAAACGTAGGACATTTGTCACATTAGGCTTCCATTGCCTTAGCTCTCTCCTGCTTTGTGAGTGCCTCATCAAATGAAGGAGCCAGCCTGAGCCTATCACAGAGCTGTCTGATGCTCCAGCCTCAGGGATCCGCGCCCAGCAGACCTAAAACTGCTGTAGCTACTTATAAATTGCTCAATCTGTGTCAGCTGCCCACAAGGACCTGTGGATATGTTTCCCAAATAAGAAAATCCATGTAATAAATTACGAATGCACCAGCCATGGAATTTGATAATGTTCTTTCAGATGTCACCCACCTGGATGGATGCATAAAGAACACTGTGTGGTGTCACCTGGATGTGGTCAGAGTAAACCATTGGAAGTCACACCATTCTTTGGGGCCAGAGGAATTTCCCAACCCCTCTGCTCCATTCCTCCTTGGATCCCTAAGTCATGAGTTACACTCAACAATCTCTACTCAGTAATTGCGTCTTTTCCTAAGTGATGCCAGAGCCAATGTGTTTTTTACTTCTTCTTAAATGAGGATTTGCTAGCGGTCCTGTATTTTTTCTCGCCTAATAACAAGTGACAGCAAAGTGTGAAATTAGCTATAACAAGCACCGAGGACTGAATTTTGCAAACTCCCAAACAAGCTGAAAAATCAGTAGCTGACCCTCATGATCCAGTGGCATCTAGCGGTCTTCTTGACCCTGAACCCGCTAGAAGAGGCTAGGTAATCTCCTGGCTCCAGATGCCCATGGATTTTGGAGTTGAGAAGCTGGTGATTCTATAGCTACCGGGAAGTTTTATTGATAACATTAGCCCATTTAATTCAAGCATCCCAAAAGATTGAGGCAATGAAAGAGAAATGGGGCTTGTTGAGATGAGATTCCAAGCATTGCTCTCTGGAGGAGCTGATCTGTATGTAGTATTTCAATTTTTCATATACAGAATGTTTTTACCATTGGAGGAATAAAAGAGATTCTGGACGTATTAGAGGACTCCACACTCCTCATAACTACCCTGCCTACTAGCTGCATGGCCTCAGGGTGGGACTGCCACCTATGGCCATGCAGGCTAAACGCCAGGCTGTGCCATATCCATAGATGACAATACCAATGGCTCCCGCTGGGGTTGTGCAGCACAGCAGGGAAATTTTATCTCTCTGAATCTTAATTTCCTCATTTGTAGAATGGCGATGGCAATGGCAATGCTTTATTCAAAGGACAGTTGGGAGAATAAAATTGGGCAAGTGTATGAATTAGGTCATTTTTCTGTCCTCACTTCAAAGCCCAATCCAGATGTCCTCACCTTCAAGGCTTGAGACCCAGAGCACGCAGAGTGGGACTCTCCCCTGCCCATCCCGTATCCACCTCTCCCACCTCATCTCCTCCCCACTCCTCACACATACCCTGGCTCCTGCCTTCTCTCTCTGACTCAGTCCCGCTCACGTCCTTCAAAATACAGACTCTCTTCTGAAAGTGATGCCACACCTTCCAGGAAGCCTTCTAAGCCCATTGAAGATATGGGGTCTCTATTCTTGTCAATGATTGTCTCTCAACTTCAAACCTACCCTTCTATACACTGCTTTATGATAGGACCCTGCAAACCCCATTTCTGCTTTGCCTTTTGGGCTTTGCCAATAAAGGGAACTAGAGGGAGGCTGCAAGGAGGGAAGAGGAAGAAGAAACTGCATCTTCCACCTTGTTTTCTGCAGGCGTCCTGTCTGCTTCCTCGTCCCATCAGCATTGCCCGGTCTTGCTCCTCCACCCCCACAGTAGTAGTCTGGTCCAGTAACACCGGTTGGATCCAGGTTTCAGTCTTTCTCAAGAATTTCAGAACACACTTCATTGTACTCCCACAGAAACCCAGAACCACTGGTTGATGCTCCCTCCTCAGAAGTCCCAACACTACATGTTCCCTTCTCCATGCTCAGAGCCACAAGCACCAGCAGGGAAGGGTCCCCTCCTAAGAGGACTGAGTTTCGGCTCTGCAGGGTCCCTTCTCCAAGCTTATAAGTTTTAATTATTCCAACATCTTCATTTTGTTCCCCCAGTCCTAGGGGTGGTGACTGCTTCCTGTAGTTGCTATATTTGTGATAACTTACTGTTCTTTCTCTGTCCTTTAAGTTACCTAGTTAACAATTCACTATTCCTAGGTAATAATTCTTTTAATTCTCTTTGTTAAAAGAACTGGTACCGTTTCTTTCTCCTAACTCAACACTGACTGATACATCTACAGTGACTTATGACTATCAAAGTGCATATCAAACAAACATATTGCTGTTACCTATCATTCATCTCACAGGTCTTTCTTCTTTCTATCCTTAAGGTCCAAAGAGTGTCTGACTCAATGAATACTGGTGAATTTGTGAGTAATAGAGTAAATGAAGGATGAATGATGCCTATGGGAGTCAAAACAGTTCAAGGCACGATTGTTGGGACTTCTGCCTTGGCCCTCTTGCTGGGATGGCAGTGGGGCAGATTTCATTGGAATGTCCCAATACAAATGTCATTGAGAATCTTTGAAATCATGCCCCAATTAGTTCATGAAAAACTCAATCCATAAAAGAATGACCCTGAAGTCTTGGAATCAAATCCTAGCTCTGCAGCTTAATCACTGTAAGAAAGCGACTTAACCCCCATGACCTCTGTTTTCCATTCATGAGATATGGAATGTAAGACATATTTCAAAGGAGTCTTATGAGGATTAAATGAAGAAAAAAGTATGCAAATGAGCCGACTGTAGTAGATGGCACAGAGTAAGAGCTAAATATTTATAAGTCATCCCTCTTCTCCTTCCCCACATATCCCTTGACTGTTGCAGCCTAAAGCATTAGTGAGAATCAGGGAGGTTTCATTTTCCAAAGACACCCAGGAAAAGGACAGACTGTGATCAGTCTTCATCATCAACATCATCATCTTCACCATCATCATCACCAACACCACCATCATCATCACCACCACCATCGTTACCACCACCACCATCACCACCACCACCATCACCATCACCACCACCATCATCATCATTACCATCATCACCACCACCACCACCACTACCAACACCATCACATCACCACCACCACCATCATCATTACCATCATCACCACCACCACCATCACCATCACCATCATCATCATCATCAAGTGAAAACTCAAGAAAGGCTTGGTGCTTTGCATGTTTTCCTTTACATACTCTCCAGATCAATATTTTCCTCCTCATTTAAGGGGAAGGAAACTTTCAGAGGTTAAATTACTGTACAAGGTCCCACAGCTAGTCATTATCAGTGCTGTAAATTGAACCCATGTCTGTCTGGGTCCAAGACGGCTGCTCTTCCCTCACACCGCCTTCTGACCATAGTGAGCAAAAGTCAGACCTCCCCTGAGTCCTCCCATTAAGGAGCTGTTGGCCCCAAAGCCTGTGTGTTTTGTTTCTGTATCCCAGGCACTTGGCACAACTTGTAGCCTCCCTGGCCTCCCTTTTCCTGCCCATATCCATGACAACAGCATCTCACTGCAGCCAAGATGCACCTGCCCACTGGCAGAGAGGGATGCTAGCATCTGTGGTCTGAGTGCCTGAATGTGTACTTTCTGAAAGACCTCCTTCTTCCATTCCTTCCTGCTCAGGTTAATAGTTGGGGCAGAACCCTTTGATGAGATTTTGTTGAGCATATTTTCTCTCACTCTCAGCCCTGATGCCCAGTTGGTAAGAAGAGAAGGACTGCAGTGTAGGAGATGTGAAAAGAGAAAGGAATGAAGGCTGCCAGTTTATGCTAGTCATTTTGTCACCATCTTTGGAGCCACCTCCCCAGGAAGAACATAAACTCTCTGGGGACAGGGAAACAGGGTTTTATAGTTCTGCAGCCACCACCCCCTCCTATCACCTCACTCAGTGAAGAACTAGGCACATAATAGATATTGACTAGCAATAGCCCAGGAAGCAGTGGGATGCAGGGGGAGTTAAGGGACCTGTTTTTTTCTGCCATGGAATTGCTTCAGACAAGCCATTCTCCATCTCTCTGGGCTTTGATTCCCTCCTCTGAAGGACCAGGGTGCTGGGGGAGACTAGATATGAGCCGTAGAGTCAGAGAGACCTGACACTGAATCCAGGCCATGATCTTTTCCGTGACCTTACACGAGATACTTGATCCCTCCTAGGCTCAGTATCCTCCTCTTTAAAGTGGGAATAAGAAGAAGACCTGTCATATATAGCTATGATGAAGACCAAATGAGTGCCAGGCCTAAGTAGGTGTGAGCTTCCTGCCCCATCCTGGATAAGGGGAGTAGACAAGATACTTTCTGAGGTCCCTTCTAGGCTGTTCCTCTGATCACCTGGATGGCCTCTCAGGTCCATGTGGCACTTGGTGCATTGCTGCACATAAGAAAGATCGCTTTATAGCTAACCCTAAGCGTGGCAGCATGAGGGGTAGAAAGGGAGGAGGGAGGCAGTGTTCCCAGGGTCACAATATTTCACCCTCCTACATGAATTGTGTTCCTATTACTTGCTATGGGACCACGGGAGGTGTCTAGAGGAGGCATCAAATATCCCTGTCTGGGCATGATGGGTGCTCAGCGCCCTCTCAGGGGGTGAAGGTGTGTGACCACAGTCCCCTTTCACCACTCCTACAACACACTGCCTACCCTCGCCTAAGACATACATTTCTGTGGAAGGTTCCATCATTCATTTACATAACCAAGCCAGAAAGCAGAGAATCATTCAGATCCTTCCTCTCCCTCAGACCCGCATCCAACTGGTCCCCACATCTTCCCCCTTAATCTCCCACTGGTTGCCTCCTTTCAACACCCACCTGTCTGTCCAGGTTCTGCCCTCATCACCCCTGCCTCTTTACTCATCAAGGGCTCCTCTGCCTCCAGTCCCAGCCCGCTCCAACCCCTTCCCTGGGCTGCTGCCAGACAGCACTGCCTGTGCAACTCGCCTGCATGCTGGCCGCAGCTCACCTGCTTCTTGATGTTTCTATTATCTTCAAATTTTTCTACAATGGATATGTATTATTTTCATACGTTTTTAAAAGTTAAATTCAAGTCTGATCATTCCTCTACTTAACTGCCTTTACTCTCTCCCCATTGTCTTCAGGATGTCATTGGATCTCCTGAGCTCAGAATGGCAGGCCAATTCTTCTGCCTCATCTGCTGAAGCTCCCCCCAAGAGCTCCTGTGTACACATCACATAAAGACACTCGCTTTCCTCCAAATGCCTCGTTCTCGCTTGCTCACAACACCTGTGGGCCATCGTCCATACTGATCCCCCTGCCCGGAAAGCCTTGACCTGGTAAATCCCTACTTAGTCTTCAAGATGTTACTAAAACATCACCTCCCCTGAGAAGCCTTCCCTGACTACAGCCTGGTGGCCCATGCCTGTAGAGGTAGCGACAGTGTCTTCTGATGCTGTAGCATCACATACCACATCCACTACAGAAAAGATCGACCTTGACTGTGATGGTCTCTTTTGTGATTAGATCATGAGATCTTTGAAAGCAAGGACTTTCTTCTTAGTCATCTTCACATCCCTGGGGCCCTTCAAGCATGCCTGGTGTCCCTGTGCACACGCAGTGTTCACCACCAGTGCATCCGGCTGAGCAAACAGTCATGGCTATGCCCTCCTGGGGCTTAAGGTCAAGTGGGAAAGACAGACAACAACAACAAAAAAGAACAAGCCAGCAACTACATAAGAAATTGGAATCATGAAACATGTGAAGGATGCAAATGGTGCCGCGATAAAGACTAATTGGTAGAAGGGAATCCCTCAGGATTCTCCTAAGAGGCCTTTCTGAGGAGACGGCATTTAAGCGGAAATCTTAGGATCCGCAAGAGCCACCGGGCTGGAGAGCCGGGAGAGCCTTCCCGAGGAAGACTCAGCCCGTGCGGGGTTCACAGGGTGGAAAGAGCTTGGCCTGAGCGAGGCTCTGGCAGAAGGCAGGGTGGCCGAGCATAGAGAGCAGGGCTGAGAGCAGGGAGACGTGGGGACAGAGGGGCGCAGTGTGGAGTCATTTGAGGAAGGCGCCGACATGCTCTAAGCTGGGAAGTAACACAACTGTATTTGAGTTTTAAATGATTACGCTGACCTTCAGGCTCCTCACCTGAAAATGGGGCTAATATCTGCTTGTCAGGTTTTTCACAGATGGGAGCCCTTCTGAAGATATTGACCTCTAAGCCAAGACCTGAAAGATAAAAGAAGACAGTCCGTGAAGACTGAGGGCAAGCTGAGGGTACTTGGCACATAATAGGAATTCAAGAAGTGGGATGTGTCAGCTTGTTTTTCTTTTGCTCTTTTTGTTTGTTCGTTTTGCAAATGAATGTATGAATAGCTTGAGATTTGCTCAAGGTCTACCGTACAGGAGTGATCTCTACTTATTGCTGGTGGCGAAAAAGTCTGAGCACTCGGTGCTGATTTTTTTGCAGAGGTAAACAGGCTGCCTGTGGAAGTGGCCACCGGCCAGACACCCCCGCCCCTGGTTTGACCTTGCCTTACTGAAGGGAGATGACGCGGAAGACTACTGTGCTAAGGGCTCTGAAATAACCAAAGCAAACTGCATCGTCTCACGGAAGGTAAACTGAAGCCCAGAAAGGGGAATTCAGAGCATCCAGCACCAACGTTGATTTTAGAGCTCCAGTCTCCTAACCCAAATCTGGAGTTCATTTCCCTCCACCAACTCATCAAAAAGGGTGACTCTAAGATTGAAGAATGAGCCCCATTTGGGAGCCTTTGAACACACCTTGGGCCAAACTCAAGCTTCAGCATCTTCACTGTTGCTACATTACTTGCCCTGGGAAGGTGAACGTGCCTGTGGAGTGAGCGGAAATTCCCTCCCCTTGACTGCTAGCCTGGCATGCAGCGCTGCTCGCTCTGGCAGGATAAGCAGGTGGCTGTGTTCTAGGCTGGAAAGTGCTGGGATGCGCTGTTTACAATTCAACTCAAGGTAGCGCGCACAGGGCTCAAACACTTCGTCCGGTTTCCAACTTCAACCTTAACACAGAAGGAAACTCAGCCCCAGGGGGAAGTGACTTGCCCATCATCAGTCGGAATCCGTGGCTGAGCTGGACCGAGAGCTCAGGTCTTCTAACTCAGGCCCCGTGTTCTTTCCAGTATGCTGTGCCTCATCCCCTTCTCAAAGGAGAGGATGCTTTGAAACTGCATCCTGAGCTCCTTCTAGACCATGCACGTCTGAGGGCTGATATCACAGCTTCTCTCTCTTCAGGTTGCTGCCAAAAGCACCCATGAAAAGTTTGCTGACTCTGGGAGCAGACAAGCTTTATAATTGCCCGATGGTAATTCCTAGATGAATGCCCATTGAAAAGGTACTTGGTGTGCCTCACATAGGAAGACCCCTGCAACACACACACACGCACACACGCACACACACTGGAAAGCAGTTGGCAAACTCAAAAGCAAGAGAAGAAAGGTGAGACTGTGTGGTCTAAGCACTAAGTTCTTATCCCAGTTCTGCATTCACCGTGCTCTCCACAACTGTGGCTCAGTCTTCAACTACCTGTTCCTTTGAATTTAAGTTTCTAAATAGCCAATCCATTAATTCCTCTTCTAGTATGGATAGCGCTGGGGAAGTGTGTGTGTGTGTGTGATGTTTCCTCATCTGGCTCTCAGAACAATCGAATGAGGCAGGTACTATAATTCATCCCATTTTACAGATGCATATATTCAATCATTCCCCACTTCTGTCACTACTATGTGCGGGACACTGTGCTAAGCAGGGATGCTCTTCTCACGGAACTGGCACAGTATCGGAATGGAGAAATCAAGGACCATAAAGTAGAAATTCAATAGTAAGCCAAACCTCAACCTGGAGTCTCTTTATTCCACATCTCATATTCTTTCCATGGCACCGAGTTGTACCTTATTAAGAATAAAGATTGAAGCTGAGACAAGATGATCCCCAGGGAAGGGACTCATTCTCATCTTCTTTGTCCTTCGGAGTCTTAGAGTGATACTAGGGCAAGAGGGTCATCTCTCCTTGCAGGCGAATGGCATGCAGCAACTCTCTATAAACCACGCCATGATTAGTCAGAAAGGAGGAGAAGATCAACAAGCTGAACTGTGTGCATGTGTATGCATGTGTGTGTGTGCGCGCGTGCGTATGTGTGAGACAGAGAGAGAGAGGGAGAGAGAGAGGTGCCTAGCCACAGCTGGGGCTTAGATCCAAGCTGCCTTGCCAAAATTCCTCCAAAGCATGGAGAAATAGGCCTGAGAAGCCACAATTATCTAGAAATGTGCTACTGGGACATGGAAAGGACCTTCCCTCCCTGCACATACACACTTAGTCCCTGTGTTGGAGGCTCCTCTTCCCATCCCTCCATGCTTCCAGAGTTCCAGAAACCCCAGAGTATTCTGGATGGAGCACGGGTCAGACCTGGCCTCTGGCTTGGCCCAGAATCACACCTCCAGCACCCTTGGTTCCTTCTAACCAAATGTGAAGCCCCCAGCTCTCCCACCCACCCCAAACGTGTGTACTATACTTTATATGTTGCAAAAAAGCATTGGTATTTGCTTTTCAAATATGAAGAGCCCATCACAGTGGGCAGTGGAGAGGAATGGCGGGAATGACTTGGGGCAGGGCCTCATGTTCAGATTTAGCCTCAGATTTAGACTTTTGATTTCCAAATGAGGTTTGATTTCCAAATGTTGCCATGTTAGGGTGTTTGAAACATTAAATGCAAATACTTAACACAGTCTAATGTTTGGTAAACCTGTTTTATCATTTCTCAGACTAAGAGCTCTAAAAATGGGAGTGCTCGGGACACTTGACTTTGAGAGACCCTGAAAACACCCCTGGGAAGTCAAAAGAACAGGGAGGATCACCCTCACTTCACAGATGGGAAAACTGAGGCCCAGAGCCCCCAGCTCAGAACCATCTAGAAGTACAACCTTGCTCATGTGGCTGGTAGAGAGATTCTCTGAGGCTGCGCTGTCCAATACGGGAGCCACCAGCCACAAGTGGCTACTGAGCACCTGCCGTGTGGCTAGTCTGAACTGAGAAGGGCTGAAAATGTAACACACGTGGGATTTCCAAGGCTCGGTACAAAAAAAGAATGCTGAACATCTATCTCATTAATAATTTTTATATTTACTACATGTTGAAATGATAATATGTTGGGTACAATGACTAAAGAAAATACATTATTTTTATTACTAGTTCTGCCTCTCCTTTTCACTTTTTCACACGTGGCCCTTAGAAAATTTAAAATTACTTATGAGGCTCACGTATTTCTGTCGGCGAAGGCTGCTCTGAGGGGAGGAAGTACCGTTTACCCCAGGTACATGCTGGCTCATGTTGCAGCAGGAGGCATTCCTGCTAAATGTTTAGAAACCGCCTTGAGGATTTTAGATCAGCTCTTGCCCATGTCAATGGAAATGACCTGAACGTGGGGGCTGGGGTGGGCTAGGGCTTTCAGACCCCCTCACAGACATATTTCTCAATCCATGGACATCACTGAGTGAGGGCAGTACTGGGAGGGATGCATAAGGGGGGCTAGCATTTCGGATGAGAATGTCACACTAAACGCAGGCTTGCTCCCTATAAATCACCTTGATTTGTCACTAAATTAGACGGCAAAATGAAACAACCTGGCGGAAATGAAACCCCAGCTGTAAGAGCACCGTGAACCCACTCCAACTTGCTGTGTGGCAAGGGCTTGACCTTTGAGCACGAATGTTTCAGGGGGATTCCAAGCACCCGATTCCTTTCCTGCTTCAGCTGCTGGGGCAGTGGGCAGAGGGCTGGGTTCTGGGGACCCTGGTCACCCAGTCATTCCTCTCAGAATGGGCATCTTCCAGGGCCCAGGCCAAATGAGAATGAGTCCCCAGGTAACTTTGGTCCATTTGGGCTGGGCCTCCAGGTTCAGAGTGGGGGACAATTTTTTATTTAACGTACGCAAGTTCTGGGAGAGAAATACGCCAGCCCCGATGGTGCCAGCAAGCCACAGGGCCTCTGGTGGCCTCCCCTTCTGAAGAGAACCCAGCCATGGGCCCCTATCCTGGGAGCTCAAGATGTGTAAAATTCATCTGGAGACCAGGGTCCAGCTGACTCTGTCTTTTGCTCTCTGTGACCTTGAGTAAGTTCCTCCATGTCTCTGGGGCTGGACCCTTCTGAACAACTCGGAGGATGTCAAGCTAGATGATGTCTCAGGGTCTCTAACTCTGACACATGCTCTATGACCTCATTCCAAAACACACAAACATACACAGAGATATAATCACACACAGAGAAATATGCACACAAGCACCCACATAAATAAGTGTACACACAAAAGCATACACACACAGACACACAGAGACACACCCACACAGACACACACAGTGACACAGATATACACACAGACACACAAACACTTTGATACAGACACACCAACACACCCATAGAGACACATACTAACCCACACCCACAACAGACCCATGTACAAACACAGACAGACATATATACACAAAAACACAACATACACATCCAAAGACACACACAAACATACAGACACATGCATACACACACACACCTTCAGAGACACAAACTTACATAGACACACACAGAGACTTCCAGACACACATCCCTAGACCCAAGCACAAACATACACATATAGACATACGCACACAGACACACAAACACACACCACCCTACACAATCCATTGCATTCAAGTGACTACAAAAACCTGAACATTTTACCAATGAAACATTCTGTGCTCCAAAAATCCACCATGACCCAGGCCGAGAGGGATGTCTCTATGCCTCCAGTCAGATACATGCACACACACACACACACACACACACATCCCATAGCCCCTGCCGTTTTCATACCATTGTCTCCTCATTCCTGCTCCCCACCCTTGCTCCCTCCTATGGTCCATACCTTATGCCCCAGATCACCCCCAAAGGCAAGAATGACCCCCTGGACCTGGCATGTAACCTGCAGCAACATATCTGGGTCCCTGGCGACACTGTCACTTCACCCCCATCCATAGCCCTGTGTTTTCAGACTCCCCCTCCAGTGGCTTCTTCTCTATCACCCACACAAGTTTTTGAGGTTCTCGCATGTCAGAAATCCTCCACCCCCTGCCCTCCTCCTCCGTAGCCCACCTCTCCTTCCCCTGGCCGCTATGACTCCTTGAATGAGAGATTAACACGCAGCCTCCGCCTCCCCTCTGGCACTCCTCAGCCCTCTGCCTCTGGCCTCTGCCTCCATCGCTCCATGGAAACCTCTGGAGCAGAGTAATCCAGGGGCCTTCTAATTGCCAAATTGAATGCACTTCTTTTAGTCCTCATATTACCAGCCTTTTTGGTAGCATCTGACCTCGTGGCTTACTCCTGTCTGGCCCTGTGACTGCATTCGCTCCAGCCCACCCCCCTTCTCTGAGTGCTCCTTCTCAGCCTTCATAAGTTTACCCTTTAAACACTCTGTGGCCCAAGGTCCTGGCTTCAGCCCTCGTGCACACCTGGGCCTTATATCTGCCATCCCCGGTCAATAGCCATCTGTGGGGCATCTTCCCCTATGCATTCTGCAGGCACCCGGAGGAGAGCAGACTGACCTCACCACCTCTGCTCTGTGCAGCCATCACCTCCCCTCCCTGTCTCCCTGTATTTCAGTTGTGTGCAGCACTGCCCCTGCCTGGTCCCAAGCCAAGAGTCTGGAAGTCAGGCCAGATTCCCTTCTCATTTCCTTCGACCCATTGCATTCAAGTGGTCACAAAAATCTGAACACTTCCTTTACCAAGGAGAACTGCCAGGCCCCACCCGCACACCATGGCCTCCATCCAGAGCCGGGGCCCAATGCCTCCAGTTGTGACACGCCATTCCCATGCATCAGGCAGCTTCTTGTCTGAAGGATACAGTCCCTGTGGCTTAGATACTTTGTAATCCAACCTCCACTTAACCTCCCAGCCTCTCTCCTGCCTCTCCTTCTTACATACCCAATTCCACAGATATTCCAGACTCTTTTACCCCCAAATTCCCATGCTGTTGCGCATCTGTAACACTGGCCCGAGTGTCTCCAGAGGCAGAGCAGCCTTCCCCTGGTTATTGGCCCTCTTCAAATATTCGGCACCCATGTCGCCCCGTTAGGGAGCATTCCCTGATGAGCCTTCTCAGCCTCCAGGCAGGGCTGGTGACCCTGCCCTGCTGTCATAGTGCCCTGTGCCCTTACGCAGTCCAATATTACCCTATATTTGCATTTTATCTCCCCCACTGTATTAAGCTCCTTGTGGACAGACACATTTACTTATGAATTCTCAGAAACTCACACAGTCCCTGTACGTAGAAGGTAATAAACAAATGTTTATTGAATGAATGAATGAATGAATGAGGCAACCTAACTCAGCCCAGAGGAAGTTCGGGTCCTGCTCAGAGCCCTGCCTTTTTCCTGGGAAGGTCAATCTCTGGTGCAGTTGCCGGTGACACCTAGCAACAGTTGCCATGACAACTGAAAGCACCATTTTCCCAGGGCAATCCTCCCCACCGCCTTTCCCCACCTGGCTCAGCAGACCAGAGGAGGCAGCCCCTCTGCTTCAGGAAGCAGTGGGAGGGGGGAGCCTCCCTGAGACAGCTGGTCATGTGGCCCGGCTCAAACCCCCTGAGGCAGGGGTCCTGACGGAGAGGGAGAAAATTGGATTTGATGGAATCAGATGTGCTTGGGAGCTCTAGGAGGAGGGACAGACTGGGCCAGCTGGCAGTGGGATCCTAGGGACAACCAGAAGGAAAGCTTCTCAGAGGGGTCTCCTGTCCACAGGGAGCTGGGAGGAGATGCTGTCCCTGGGGGTGGGTGGAGTGCAGTGCTGGGAGGGTGGGAGGGAGTTGGCCTGAGGGTTCCATCCAGAACATAGACTATAGAGCCAGAATGCTCTGCCTCCCAGGCCCACTCCCTTCAAGAACCCTGCGCCAGGCCCCAGCTGCCTTTCCTGGGGCAGCTCCAGGCCACGTGTCTGCCCCCACAGTCCCTAACAGTCCCCTTTGTGAATTGCCACCCTTGCACGTATAGTTCAAAGTCAGTAAGATCCTCGAGGGGAGAGGCTGTGTCTGTCTTAATCATCACTACCTTCCCAGTTCCTCATTCAAGGCCTGGCAAATGGATGTGCAATAGGGGGTTTATGAATGAATGAAAAGCTGTGCTGAGACAAGAAGAAGAGGGCAGTCCCAGGGCTAGGAGGCCAGGAGGAGAAGCCACAGAGGAACTCTTTTGTGCCAGGTGCACTGCATGGATGGGGATCTTTATAAAAGAAGAGGAGGGTCCAGCCCAGGGGCATAGCAGTTAAGTTCGTACGCTCCGCTTCAGCGGCCCGGGGTTCCCACATCCGGATCCCCCACACACCGCTTATCAAGCCATGCTGTGGCAGCGTCCCACATATAAAGTAGAGGAAGATGGGCACAGATGTTAGCCCAGGGCCAGTCTTCCTCAGCAAAAAGAGGAGGATTGGCAGCAGATGTTAGCTCAGGGCTGGTCTTCTGCACCAAAAAAAAAAAAAAAGAAGAGGAAACAGGGGCTCCCAGAGGGCAAGCCACTGGCCAAGGTGATATAGATAAAGGGGTAGAGTCAGGATTTGAGGAGCCCTCTGGCTGCAGGGCCTGTGCTCACTGCTGTACCCCACACGGGAGCCCCTGGGGCAGCACGATGCCTCCACACCTCCTCACCTGGTTTCCTGGTCCCACCGCCACTCCTCATACACTTTCTAGGCAGAGAGCACCTGCCTGTCAGGTGAGAGGGGATCTTTCTCTCTTTGCCTCTGTCACCCTTAGTGCCTGGCCCTGATGGATAAGAGATGCCGAATACATTATTGCCAGAGGGACCCCAGGCAGGTTCAAAGCAGAGAGAATGCCAGTGTCTGCAGCTATGAGACCTAAGGACAGCCACCACCCCAGAGAAGACAATAGACTTCATAAAGGCAGTCTCTCCTTCCCTTTCTCCTCTCCCAGAGCTGCTCTTGGTTCATTCCTGGCACACCGCAGCAGCTCGATGGAGTAGTATAAGTAATTCCCATTTATCGGGTGTTCACCATGTGCCAGGCACTGTTCTCAACTCTTTACGTGAATTAATCTACTTAATGTTCTCAATAACCCAACAAGGTAGGTACTGCTCTTATCCCCTTTCTACAGAAGAGGAAACCAAGGAACAGGGGGGTCACTTTGGCTAAGGTCACACGTGCCTACCATGTGGCAAAGCCCCAGGTGTGAACCCAGGTGGTCCGGCCAGAGCCTGAGCGGTACCGCCACGGCACTTTCCTAGCTCATCTGGCAGAAAGTTTCTGGGCTGTGGATTCAATTTTGGCCTCCACCACCCAGAGCTCGAGACGTTGGATACGCTCCTAACCTCCCTGAGCGGAACCAGGGCAGTGGATTTGGGGCCTTTGGGAGGTAATTAGGTCATGAGGGTGGAGCCTTCATGATGCATGGTGGGATTAGTGCCCTTATAAGAGACACGGAGAGATAATGTCTCTCGGCCACATGAGGACACAGCGAAAAGTGGCCACCAATAAATCAGGAAGCGGGTTCTCACCAGACACTGAATCTGCTGGCGCCCTGATCTTGGACTTCCCAGCCTCCAGTACTGTGAGAAATAAATGCCTGTTGTTTAAGTCATCCAGTCTCTGGTATCCCTCACAGCAGCCTGAGCTGACAACACAACACCCCAGCTGCCAATCTGGTCCAGACCTTGAGGCCCGATTCTGAAAACTGGGCTCTTGAGCCTCTGCTTCCTTATCTCCTCATGCTTGACATGAGGCTTCAAGGGGACAGTGCACGTAAATTGCTTGACACAAAGTAGGTACTCACAATGAATAGTTTCCTTATCCCCATGTCCCTCCACCTGATTCTTCTGGAGATAATACTTCTACTCTCCACTCAGTTAAATCCTGGGCTGGGATTGGGGTGACAGAAAGGGTCTGAGTCCCTAAGTGTCCAGGCAGAGACTCCCGTTTAAAACTGTATCACAGTCCAGTCCCCTGTGGTGGTCTGGGCTGCCCTGCCAGGGCCTGAGCTCACAGCCTCATCTCTCCGAGGGAGCGTCTCCCACAGCTGAGCTCCAGCGGGGAATCCAGGCCATGGAACATTGTGTGGTCCCGCCGGGGTGCCATCTGGCCAGACCGTGCCTGGCTCATCTCCACCTAATGGCGCCTAGGGGCAGGGCTCTGCCGTGGAGCATCCTCCCCCTGCCTCTCAGAGCCTGCGGCTCCCACCCACCTCACAGGGACGCACTAGAATTTTCTATAGTGTGCCTAAATCTTTGTAATTTCAGAACTTCAAGGTTTGGAGAGATCAGCTATCCTTTTATAACTACACAGGAGTAAACAGATGAGACAATTATAACTCTGGACGCCTTTTGTAACAAGATTAGTATGTTTTGGTTTTGCCAACCTCTTAGATCCCTGTGGAAAGCTAATGCTTTCAAGTTTAAAAAAAAATAGTTACAAAAAAATTTTACTACTTATGTGACCTTGGGCATGTGCTCAACCTCTCTAAGACTCAGTTTCTCCTTCTGTGAAATGAAAAGATGACCAATTCATATGGTATTGTGGGGTTCAAATGGGATCCTACGTTTGTAAGCACACGGAGGCAGATATTGTTATAAACGGTCACAAAACCCTTTTCATGTTGGAGTTCCAAAATAAACATACCTGTCAAAATGTAAAACAAACATGCCCTTGATCCAGAATGTGCAATAGCCATGGATACACAAGCAAAAGTATACCAGGATGTGTTGATGTGTATATTCAAAACTGAAACAATGTAACTGCCCTTCACGAATCCCTCTGTGCAGTGAGACGCTATGAAACAGTTCCCCAGGTGATGGAAAAGCGCTTGAGATAAATCATTAGTAGAAACAAAAGCAGCAAAGTGCAAAACAGCATATATAATACAGTTGCTGCAAATAGAAAAGAAGATGGTCATAGATATTGGCCAAGCTGTAGGTATGCAAGTGTATATATAATCGGTCTTTCCTGGAAGGATCCAGAAGAAACTGCTAACAGTGTTTGCCTTGGAGGAAATGGATTGAGGATCCAGGTGTAGAAGACAACTTTGACTTTTATTTTCTATCTTCCTGAGTGTTTGAATCTTTGTACCATGTCTATATATTACTTTAAAATAAATGGAAGGATGAACCGCAGGTACATAAAAATTGTAAGTGCTTTTCTAAATTTACAGTCTAAGAGACTTATCAGGAAGTTTAACATTTTAGTTTACCAGAATAAAAGGAAAACTTGAAATGTACCTCAGTGTTTCAGCTATCTATTGCTATGTTACAAACCACCTCAAAACACAGTGGCTTAAGACAACAGTGGTTTATTATTTGTCATGATTCTAGCAGGGCAGGGCAGAAACCTGGGTTTCCTCAAGCAGCCACGTTCAGCTGAGGGTTGCCTGGGGCCTGGGCTCCACTAGGACTGCTGAGACAGCTGGGCCTCCCTCTCTTCGTGGTCCTTCATCTCAGACTTCTTCACGGTATGGACTCCAGGTTCCAAGAGGGTGAAACAGAAGCTGCAAGGACTCTGAAGACCTTGACTCCAGAATGTGTCACTCCTGCCACGTTTTGATCAAAACAAGCCACAAAGCCAGCCCAGACCTGAGGGATGGGGAAAAAGATTTTACCTCTTGATGGGAGAACTTGCAAAGAATTTTTGGCCATATCTAATGTATTAATGTTATCAGCATAATTGCAGTTTGCATGACCAGAGTCATTATTTTTATCAGTGCATTTTGCCCTGTTCTCCAGTACCCAGTGGTCCCTGGGACATAGGACAAGGTAGACCTGACTTAATACATATATGTTGAATGAATGAATGAACAAATGAATGGCTTCATCTCTCTGGCAGCTTCTTTGCTCTAACTGCATTGACATCCTAGATCTTTAGGTGTGATTAACTCCAGGTCGGCCTGCCCTGGAGTTGGAGTTCGGGAGTGTGGCTGAGCTGGGCTCTGTGGTGGGTGAGTAGGTCATGGGGATGTAGCTTCCACAGAACGCATCACTGACTGATCCTCCCCATCCAGACTGCATAGAATCTCTACACATGCTCAAGGGCCATGGGCTCAGTCTACGGAGCATCCCTTGAGAAATCCCCAAGGCCATGCGTTCTTAACATTCAGTCTCTTTTGTCTCCTCTCCTGTTCAGGTTTCTCCAGGTTCAAGTGGTCACCTGTCCCTCCCCCTCATCAGGGTAGTCATCCAACTTGAGGGAAAGAGCAACACACCAGAGTCAGGAGACACGCCTGCTAGTCCAGGCTCAGACATTATCTAGGATGGTACAACCTTGGGAAACTCCCCTTCCACCTCTGGGTCTCAGTTTCCTTGGTAATAAAATGAGGGACAATCAGACCACAGAGCCTCAGTGGGGGACCAGTGTGGGCCTGCCCTGATCCAATCAGAACAGCTCTGATTTTAACCTCTCCTATGTCAGGGTCTTTTTATTTTTTAACCACTTTATTGAGATATAATTTATATATCATATAGTTTACCCATTTAAAGTGTACAATTCAGTTGCTTCTGTTCAACCATCACCACAATGGAGTATCTTTTAAAGCAGGGCTCTAGTCTTAAAAAATAATAATTTTAAATCACTCACTAGAAAAGACAGTTTTTAACATCCTTTTAGCTGTGACATGTTGGGGGTCTGTGCATTCTCTTGAAGGGGATGGCAGGGGAAGTGGGGAGTATGTTGGACATGGGAGCTAGGCTAGCATCTGGGGATAGGGGAGAGATGCAGAGCCTGGGGGAGCAATCAGCTGCTTGGCATGCCCTCCAGTGATGAGGGGTGGCTGGCCTCTGAGTGGCAGCCGCAGTGGCAGCTGCCAGAGGCAGGGTCTCACACACACGCAGAGCCTTCTGCGGAAATAACATTGACTGATTAAGCCTCCCTCCCATAGCTCTCCCAGGACCCACAGCCAAACATGATGTTTGTTTCATGTATTCAATCTGGAGAAAACCTACCTGAAACAGGCTGAAACAAACAAATGCACTGACAGAGCGGCTTACTGAGGAACAGAGCTGTCTTGCAGCCCACCGCCCACCTTTTATGCAATCTCAGAGTCCTGGACCAGCAATAGGAAAAGCCAGGAGGTGGAGGAGCTCCCCGGGGCACCCTCTCCCTATTCTCCATCAGTCAGTTGGTGACTGGGCTTTATTGAGCATTTGCAATGGAAGCAGCACACTGCAGCAGAACAAAATACGGGCTGGGTTTATAACTTAGCTTTGCAGCTTACTAGTCGTGTACGCTTGGCAAGTAACATAACCTACCTGTGCCTCAGTTTCTTCAGACGTAAAGTAGGCATCATGATGCACACCTCAGTTAGATAATAAATATAAAAATGCCTGGCACGTAGTAGCACTCAACAACTATAATTTCCCATCCTCTCCTCTCTACTAAGAGCAAGCTGGGAGCTCAAAGCTGTGAGGAAGGATAGAGTGAGAGCAGTCTCTGTCCTCAGGAGCTTACAGAATAGTTTGGGGGAAAAGGAGACAGATGTGCAGCGAACAACCTTGGGAGGTCAAGGTGAAGAACAAGAGGACTGGTGAAGGTTACAAGTATGGCTGCCCTCCTGCATGGTTCCCCTTCCCCACAACCTGCAGCCCAGTCTTCATTAGCCAGTCATGTCCTCCAACTCTCTGCCAGCTTCAGGCTCAGTCATGCTCAGCCTCTGAGCCAGTGAGAACCTGATCTGGCAGTGGGGTAGGGACGTCGTTGTCAGAAGCGAGAGGGCCTACTGTGCCACCATCACCACCACCACCATCGCCCCTCTACCACCATCACCATCATCACTACAGAACACACGCCTCAAATACGCCCATGCCCGAATCCCTAGAACCTGTGAATATGTCACACGGCGAAAGGGATCTTGTTGATGCAATGAGGGTTACAGACCTCAAAATACAGAGAGTATCCTAGATTATTTAGGTGAGCCCATTCTAATCCCCTGCGCGCTTAAAAGCAGAGAACTTCCTCCAGCTGGAGTCAGAGATGCGGCAGAAGGAGAAGTCAGAGAGATTTGAAGCGTGAGAGGAACCCAACCTGTCTTTGCTGGAGGGGATGATATGGAAAGCATGAGCAGGGGTGCCTAATGCCCCTAGGAGCAAAGAGCAGCCCCGGCTGACAGCCAGCAGGAAATGTGGCCCCGCAGCCCCTGAATTCCACCAACAACCTGAAGGAGCTTGGACACAGATTCTTCCTCAGAGCCCCCAGTAAGGAGCGCAGCCCTGCTGGCACCTTGATCTCAGCAATGCAAGACGCTTAACCGAAGACACAGTGGGCCCACCCAGACTCCTGACCCGCAGAAACTGAGATACAAAATGGGTGTTATGTGAGGTAATTTGTTACATAGCAATAGAAAACTAAGACAGTTACCATCGCTCGACTACCAACACCATCACCACCAAATTACCATCACCCAGTACCATGCCATCGTCACCATCACTGCCACCCAATACTGTCCCCACAACCACCAGTATCAACACCACCTCCACCACTCCCTACCACATTCCACCATCTTTATCATCACCCCACCACCATCATCACCCCCATCATTACCATCAGCATCACCCCACCACCTCCATCCCATCATCTTCTCCCCCATCACCATTGCCCTGAGCCCTGCATTCCTGTATCAGTACTAGACTTATACCTCTCCAGAAAATTTCTCCCTCCTTTGTGACTAGTCTGTCACTAATCTATAAAGCTTCTGCCCTAGATTTGCATCGAGCACGATTTGGCCCAGATGCACAATGAGGTCCTGCTTCTAATCTAATTCTTGCCAGTCCCTTTCCCTTGAACTGAGTCTTGCCAGTAACGGGGCAGGTCTTCTGAAGCTGTGGACCCAGTGTCCACCCGAGGGAGGAAACTGTTGCTGCCTTGAAGCCCTGCTCTTCCTGCATGTCTCTCTCCCTTTCTCCAAACCTGGATCAAAATCCTGGGATGTTAGCAGATGGGATCAGATTTGAGTTTGCAACACCTTAGAGCAGAGATTCACAGCATTAGGTTACTTGGGGAGATCTTTTAAAAATATTGATGCGTAGGCCCAGTCTCAGAAACTCTAACTCAACTGAACTGGGATGAGGCCAGGTGAGTATTTTTAAAGCACCCCAAGTGGTTCTAATATGCATCCAGGAGTGAGACCCACTTTCCTAGGGCTTTGTAACTAAGACTCCTCTCTACCTCTAGTTAGTTGTGCTGTGCCTAACCCTAACCTGATTTTGGCTGATTGCTTCTTCCTCACTTGAAGTTCCTAGTACTCTGTTCAACTTCAGCCAAGATATTAACAACCTGCTCCCCACCATTGCCCCTCCAGCACCCGTCACTCCCATGGCAGGGTCTGGGACACAAATCCCCTACATTTAGGGATCTCCTCCTGCCCCACCTACATAACCTACTCAGAGCCAAGACCAGTCCCTAAATGACATTAGTAGGAAGTAAAATGGTTGGTTGCTGTGATATAGATAATCCACCCTTGAAATTCTCTATATCTTTTAATAACTACCATTTATTTAGCATATCCTATGTGCCAAGCACCACGCTAGACACTTTGTGTAACCCAAATATAATCTGGAGCCCCACACAGTCTGGTTTTTGTGTAATCCCCATGAAGGAAAACCTAGCCCAGGAGCCAATGGAGTTGAAAAGCAATTAAAGTCTTCACTGATCTCTTAATACAAAGTGAAGAAGTGGTTAATTCATAACCCACAACAACTCTCGTTAAATCCTCTTTCTATATTCTTCTTGTCCTCATCAGGCACTCCTCAGAGCTTCCCTGGAGCCCCTCTATCCACACCTCAAACCAACTCCTCAGTCCAAAGTCCACCCCCAGCTGAGCCCTTCTTTTCCATCCTTCCTCTCTGTTCCTTCTGCTTCTATTTTTCGCTTTCCCAAGTGATTCTTGGCTCTTTGGGATGTAAATTCCCATACCTTCTGCAGCTCTCTCTCTCTCTCTCTCTCTCTCTCTCACACACACACACACACACACAAACACACACACACCCACAGCTCAGATTCTGATTCTGAACTGCTGCAAATGCTCGCACACTGAGCTGGTAGACTCCAAAGACAATTTCTTTAGTGGATACATATGGGCAGACAGGGCCAGGGAGAAAGGAAGACTGCAAACACATAGTTTCATGTAAGTTATTTTATCCCTATATCATATGGATATTATCTCAATGAACCCTCAGTAAAGCCTATGAGGCGGGCGCTAATATCCTCATTCCACAGAGAGGGAAACTAAGGCAGAGGGAAACTAGTCAACTTGGTGGAGGCAGGATTTGAACCCAGGTCTGTCCCCACAGAACCCGGGTCTGCCTCACTCTCAACCTGTAAGTCAGCCAGCCCCTCAAAGGGCTTTAGAGAGGAGCTCCAGAGACCCCAGGCTTGGCATATAACAAGCTGAAAGCCATGAGGCTGGTCCAGCAGGACTGGGCTGTCCAGCACCCGCCGGCTGTTTCCCTGACTTCACTGAGGAGCAAACTGCCAAAGACTCCCCTACAGAAACAGCCTCTAACCCCTCCTGTGCCCAGCAATCCGGTCGCTATTAATCTCAGCATTACTTAGCAGCTAATTAGGCAGAAAGGGTTAATTCCAGATCCCCAGTACTTGCACAAATGGATTTTAGAGAACCTCCTTTCTTTACAGTTAAAAGAACCTTGTTTTTTCTCTTCTCCTTTTTCCTTTTAGGCAGCCCATGGGCAGGAGGGTGGCCCCAGGGGAAGGGGGTCCTACAGCGAGGTTACGGTCAATACATTAGCAACTTTGGGCTGTTTTCTTTCCATTTGCTTTCCCTCCTGGCACTAAAAGCTCATTAGGACTCTAGCAGAAGAGAAATGGCTGGCATGGGGAGAGAAACTCTTCATTTCCCAGAAATTCTGCTCTGGGCTTCCACTGCCTGTTTCCTAGCAGGCTGGACCTGCAGTGACCTCCCGAGACAGCTGGGAACCTGGCCAGGGCGGGGATGCACGCAGGGCAGGCCTGAGGCCCGTCCAGAGCCAGGCAGTGCCTTCTCCATATAGCACGAGCTTGATTTCAGACCCCAGTGTTTTATGGTTTAGAATCATTCACACCTCGATAGGGCTGCGATTTACCTGAGTTCTATCTGGGAAGCCACAGTCTGCTGAGCAAATGAATTGTGTAAATGAGGCTGGGGAGTGGGGGAGTGTTTAACCTACTTAAGAGAATCTCTTTTCTCGAGTGCTTTAGCACCTTCCCGTTGCACAGAGGAGAATGACTTGCTGAATGCAAGCCATTTCCAAGCTGGCCAACAAGGGGCCTCTGGGGCCTCCAAGAGACAGCACTTTGTTCTCACTGCAGTAGGCGCCGGGGGTCATGTGGAGGAGGCCGCACTGCTCAGGTGGAAGGCCCCCAGCAGAGACTGAGACCCAGCTCCTAGAGCCCACTCAGCCCCACATGCACCCAAGGCGAGCGCCTTGCTCCTTCTGGGCCTCTGGGTCTGCATGTGGAAGGCAAGGAAGCTGAATAGATGGTTTCTGAGATCCAGGGCTGCCCTTGCACGCACTCATAGTTTCTTGTGACATCACAGAACCTTCTAAGAATCTGGTTAATTCCACCAACATTTACTGAGCACCTGCTGTGTTCCAGCACTGTGCTAGGTGCCCAGACATCCCCTTGCCCTAGCAAGTCACAAACCCTCCCATCCCGGACTGTACTGCGCAGTGTACATTCTTGTTACCCGGTGAAGCACTTACACACACTCACACCCAAACTTGTGTAAATGTTCAGGGGACCCTGGATCCACTGAGACCCTCCTCACACCTCAGATGACCATCTCTAAGGTCCTCTCCAGCCCCAAATATGTATGTCCTAGGAAAATGCTTTCCTTATTAAATATTCTTTATTTCCACAGTTAATTGTAATAAGACAGTATGAGGCCAATGTGGCAGGAAGCGAGGAGTCAGATTTGAGTCTCAGACCTGATGCTAATCATTTAACCGCGGGGCCTTGGGCACTGAGCCTCTCTGGGCCTCAGTTTCCTTAACAACAAAATGCAGATAAAATTGTTGCCCTCACATATGTCAGCAAAATGGCGTGAGATCAAATGGGGCTTCAGAGAGTATGCAAACCTGTATGAATAGCAAACGCTGATGCTGTCTTGACCAGGATCGTGTCTGTCACCTTGTCTAAGAGGCTTCACATCTCAGCCTCAGTTTCCTCCTCTGTGAAACGGGCAGGGTGGATTTGCTCTCACAGAATTCTGAGGGTTAAGATAGCCTAGGCAAAGGTTCATGCATGAGGGCTCAGCGCACAGAAAGGGCTTAGCAAATGGTAACTGACTGCGGCCGTTGTGCGATTATCGGATCTGGAGTCTGGCAGTAACAGTTTGCGGGTATTTTCTGCAGAGGCTGTGGAAGGCAGTCCTCCTCTCTCAGCCACCTTGACCCCTGGACCGCATGGCAAGGAGTGTATTCCCAAGAGCAGCACGTCTGCCCTGAAGTCTTAATGAGAACCAGGAGCCCTGCGGCAGCTAGAAGGTGCAGCCGCCAGCCATGCATGAAGTTAATTTAGCTTCTGTAAATGTCTGGCGGTTTGGGGAGCAGGAGACAGGCTTGGCCTGCATAGACGCACTGTGCTCTGCCTTGGAAACGATGGGGGGAGACATCCCTCCCAGCCCAAGGAGCTTCACTCCCGCAGCGACTGCACCAGAACCAGGGGAAGCTCATCGTCACCTTGGGTTTGTTTCCATCTTAAGTTGGAAAGGTTTCCAAACACAATCATTTCGTTGTTTTTCTACTCACTGCTAACTCCGTAAAAGTGGTTCTTTTAATTAATTTTGTTGTTTCTCAATGTGTTATCTTTGAACTAAATAAAAATATTCTTTTTATTTTCTTCGTGGTTCTTGCAGCCTTAGCCACATGTTTTTCAGTATCCATCAACGCCCCAAGGGCGAGACGAGCATGGGATCTGAGAGGTCATTTGGGCCAATCTACCTCTTTTCACAGATGAGGAAACTGAGGCCTGGTGAGAGATAGCGATCTGTTCCAGGTCACGCATTGAGTTAGTGTCTGAGTGGGGCTTCCAGTTAACATGTGATAGTTTTTGCACAGACTGCACTAGAACACTTTCTCAAGAACTGCAGTGGAAAAGGAGTGGCTTGATGCCGTTCTTTTTTAACGTAAACAGATACACATTTATATACATAGATACACAAGGGGTGATTATTTTTACAGCTGGAGCTATTCTCCCATTTAAAAATGAATAGATCAGTTCCTAGATATTTTGCTATAAAGCAAATTTCTGTTTCAGCAACCGCTTTCTTCCTATTGCTTTTCCTCATAAAACCAAAGCAGTAGACTGTTATAAAAAGAAAATTGGCCTCTGGATTTAATAAAATTACCCAGGAATGTGGCAATCCACTCTAAATACATGTTTAAGGGGAAAACGAAAGCATTCCAATGATATATTAATAAGGACCCTGAAAATATTAACAATACCTGGTGCTGAAAATGATAAAGCAAAAGTAAGAAAGGTGATAATGTCGTCCAACACAGGAAAATGTGGCAGTTAGTTTTCTATTCGGCCTCCCCAGATTCCTACTCTCCTCCCACCAACAAAGAAGCACTGGGGAGAACTGGGTATCATCAGAGTTTACCCCAGCCTCAAATATCTCAGCACCCCCAAGTTTCTACCTGAAGGAAGGCTTTGAAGCACCCTTCACTTTCCCAGTCATTTAAATTCCCTGGCATCTTTCCGGACATCCTTGCCTGGTTACGTGGCCATGGGTTTCACGCCATCCCTGGTCAGCCTTTTACAGATGGAGCCTCCTTCCCCTCGATCCGTTCAGTCACCAGCTCCTTAAAGAAACCTTCCCTGATTCCTATAGTCAGACTTTATCTTTCTTTCCCTGGACCACTTCATGTGAAACTCCCTAGGGCCCCTAAGGACTCCTTGTAAATTCTTTCAGTTCAGATACCACTTCTTTCGCATACTGCAAGCTCCTTGCCTGATTTCTTGCACCTGTGCCTGATTTCCATGTAAGAGGAGAGAGGAGTCGCAAGTTTGAGCCTCTAGCTCTGTCACTCACACACCTGCTGTTGCCATGTTGATGGATTTGGGTACTTCGTCATCATCTCTCTCTCGTATTGCAGGGCAGGGGTCTTCTCGCTTTTACTCACTGCTGTGTCCCGAGGACCTAGGCCAGCGCCTGACCCAGAGCAGTAGACACCTATCGATTGAATTCCTGAAAGCGGGTACAGATTTGTGTCTCCTCATGTCATATCGTCACCTTTAAAGTGAGACTAATAATTACCATTCTACATATTCATTACTGTATATCCATGAGACCATTCAGTCTGACAAACAGCACAGGGAGCTAAGCATTGCTATCAGATTCCACTTTACAGGTGAGGAAAGTGAAGTTTGGAGGTGAGTTTACACAGCCTGAAAATAATGAAGCAGAGTCATTGATGCCGACTTTGGCGTGCCTGTGGATGCTATCTTTCAAAATGGAAGAAAGAGAGAAATTCAAAGGAATAAAGCCCCAATGGTAGAATCTATTACCCTCTGGCACTAGAAGTGGAGACAGTTTCGGCTGACAGCTCCCTTGGGCACAGGTGTGTACGGCCCTCTCTACCTCCACAGCGGCAGATGCTGGGTCCAGGCCCTGTGCATTAACAGGACTGGAGGTTCCCCTCCCTGCTGCAAATCAAGGGAATCCCCTCTCCTTTCTTTGCATTCCTAATACGTGCTGCTTAGGTTATATTTTTCAGCAAACATATTCTCAGAACATATGTTATTCTAGGAACTATATGTAAATGCAGTGGACACAGACGTGTCTCAAACATGAGCCCTGCGCTCAAGGAGCTTACAGTCTGGTTGGTATGTGAAGGCGTCACGTTTGAGTTAATCATGCATCACGCACATTCGCTTCCAGCTGTGGTTTTACTCTTTTAATAATGCATGGATGCTATCTCATTTACATACTCTACTAGAGTACTTTTCTACCAGCAGCCACCAACCACAGCTTCACAGGAGGAGATGTCTGGAGTCACAAAAATATTGGAAGGAGTTTTGGAGCAGACGAGAACTGGCTCCCGCAGGTGTTCCTGGAGATGAGCTTAGGTCTTCAGTGAATAAATGAAATCTTCCCTGGCTCCTCGGACATGCTCTCCCACTTGTCTTGCTATGGCTCTCCTGCCCTCATCACACAGAGAGAGCGAGTCCTCTTCTCAGGTTGAATCTTTCTGGCTCCATCTCATACCACTCTCTCCATCACTTACTCTGGTTGCTCAGCTCCCATTGTTGCTCCTCAAACACGCTCAGTACTCTCCTACCTCAGGGACTTTGCACAAGCTCTTCCTCTGCATGGAATACTTTTCCCCAGACAACCACATAGCTCACTCTCCTACCTCCTCAAGCCTTAAAGTCTTTGTTCAAATGACATCTTCCCTGAGCACCCCCCAACTTAAAATTTAAACTGTTCCTCACTATGCAGCATTCTCAACAGCCCTCCTTGATTTATTTTCCTCCATACCACTTTTTCCCATCTTATAAACTATATATTTACTTGTCCATTTTTTATTATCTATATTCCAGAAGGTAGACTCTATGAAGATAAGGATTTTTATCTGTTTTCTCTATTGCTGCCACCCCAGTGTCTAGAATGGTGCCTGGTACAAAGTAGAAACTCAAGAAACCTTGTTAAATGAATGAACGGATACCCTGAGGAATGTCTCATGACACTCGGATGACCCTGACTGCCATCTGAACGGGTATAGCTCATCACAGTTCAGGAAACATATTTGTATCAATAATCCCATTTAATTCTCATGCTATGAACTGAATTATGTCCCCCTAAATTTATATTTCTAAACCCTAGCCCCCAATGTGACTATATCTGGAGATAGGTAAGGTCTTTAGGGGTAAACTAAGGCTAAATGAGGTCATAAAGGTGGGGCCCTGACCTGATAGGACTGTGGCCTTTTTAGAAGAGGAAGAGAGAGAGAGAGATTTTCTCTCTCCCAGCCATGTGAGGACACAGCAAGAAGGCAGCTGCCTGCAAGCCAGGAAGAGAGCCCTCTCCAGAAACCAAATCAGCCTTGATCTTGCACTTCCACCCTCTAGAACCTTGAGAAATAAATTTCTGTTGTTTAAGTCACTCAGTCTTGGTATTTTGTTATGGCAACACGAGCAAACTAAGATACCCCACAAATTTGACCCTGCCAGGCAGATTTAATCACCCATTTTCAAGATGCAATGGTTAAGGCCCAGAGAAACTGAAGGAGCTTCCCCAAGTTCACATAAGTAGTGATAAGTCTGCTCTTATTCTACTGCACCAGGCTGCCTGGCCCAGAGTCTGGTCTGCCCCCAAAGCCCAAGCCCCACAAACTTAGCTCTTCCCTTCATGCTATGCCCCATCACCAGGCTACCTGCAAAGGGCCTGGAAAAGGAGACAACAGCATTTTTCAAACATATCCCCCATGGCATGGAAGTTGTGAGGGCTTCTAATGAGCATGTTGCATATGGGCCCAAGAAAGAGTTCACATTTTAATTGGAGAACAAGGATTTTGTGTATTTCAGCCTTGCTCCTTACAATCTATATCCTTCCAGCACCACTTTCAGCCATTTTTGTTCATCCATCCATCCATCCATCCATCCATCATCCATCCATTCAACATTTCTGAGTGCCTACTATACGAGTTAACACCATCCACGTACATTTGATATTATCAAAGGGGACCAGTAAGGACAGGTGGCCCAACAAACATTTACCAAGGGCTCCCTGTAGGCTGGGTACTATGTTGATACCTTGAATTTGTGTTCGTACTTAATCATCAAACCAATATTATATGCAGTCCATCTACCCATTACAGAGGTGGAAACTGAGACTTAGAGAGAGCAAGAAGACTTGCCCAAAGTCACGGTGCTACCAAGTGGGAGAGCCATCACCACTGGCCTTCACAGCCTGAGTTCTCTCCATCCCAAGGTGTTGCAGGCGAGAACTGTAAATGGAGCTGCTTCAGGGGTAACTACCAGTTTCCTCACCTCCTGCCTCCCGCAGCCCACCTCTCACCTTTCCAGAATGAGCTAGTTCCTGTCATAGGGGAAGCAGGCAAGTAGGTTTGAGGGAGAACCACCTAAGGTAGCAACAGTAACAAAAACATAACAAGAGCTAACATCATTAGCCACTCATCAGGCAATTGCCACAACCATCCAATAAGGGAGCTACTACTATTTTCATCATTTTCCAGATGACAGAACAGAGTATCAAAGAGATGAAGTAATTTGCACAGGGTCACACAACCACTACATGACAGGGCTGAGATGCAAATGCTGGTCTTTCCAAGAGGCAGCTGGCACTGACAGGAAGGGAGAAGACAGAGGCCTGCAACAATGGCAAATACCAAACGGGTCTACCATGTGGGAAGCACGAAGCTAGGCTCTGTGGGGGGACCAGGATGCAAAAGTGAGTAAGGGAGTTTATGATGCTCTGCAGAATCAGAGAGGGACTTTCATGACACAAGAGCTGAGCTTGGGCAAGGGGGAGTGGAGTTTACAAGGCACCCTTTAGGGTTTCGAGCATTATACCACTGTGACTATTGGAAATTCTGTCCCAACCATCCTGCGTCAGGGGCAGGAGAAGGGACTGGATGGAGAGCCCAGGAGAGCCTCTGAGTGTGGAGCCAACAGTCCTGACGCAGGAGAAGCGCCTCTCAGCAGAGTCCTCAGGTGCATGTCTACATAATCACTCAGCTGTGTCTTCCTTGAGCACCAAGAGGCTGTACGGGCAAAGGCAGACAAGGCGCATAATAGAAAGAACGAGAACTCAGGCATCAGACAGACTCACAAGCTCCATCTCCCCCAAGTCTAATCTCTGAGACTCTGGGGAATTGCCCATTTCCCTGAGTCTCAGTTCCTCAGCTGTGACATGGGGATATTACCTTTCCTCATCAGGTGCCAAAGAAGGATATGACATAAGAAATGCAGAAATACATAGCTCACAGTGACCCTCAGAGCCAAGTTAGTTCTTCCCACCTCCCAACTGGGGTAACACTTGCTGTGACGTACTGGGGAGAAAACAGAGAGTTGTAATGCCTTTTATTGCTTTTTAGGAGCTTATCATTTAGTTGGGGTGCAGGATACAGGGAAACAAAAAAGGATCCGCAGAAGAAAACAAATACTGCAGTCTCCTGAGCGGTCTCCTACCTTCAACGTCTCTGATTCATCTTCTGGAGCACCCCTTTTGCAACACAAATCTGATCATGCCCCTTATGACTAAACAATTATTCTCCGAGGCATATCCTCAACAGACATATGTCCAAATGTTCATTAACAGACATGAACATTTTCTCAACATTAGTCATTAGAGAAGCATCAGGGAAAATCACAGTGAGATTCCACTGCACAATCATTAGGATGTCTTAAATCAAGAAGACTACCCATAACGAGTGTTGGTGAGGATGCAGCACAACTAGAACTCTCACATGCTGCCGGTGGGAATGTAAAATGGTGCCACCACTTTGAAACCAACTTAGTAGTTTCTTGAAATTTACACATCCATCTATCATATGACCCAGTCATGTCACTCCTATGTACTTACCTAACAAAAATCAAAGTCTATGTCCCCAAAAGACTTGTACATGAATATTCATGGAAGGTTTATGTGTAATAGCCCCAAACTGGAAACAACCCAAATATCCATCAATATGTGAGTGATAAGCAAACTGTGGTATATCCAGATAACGGAATACTACTCAGCAATAAAGAGGACACACTATTAACACACACATCAACAGGAATAAATCTCAAAATAACTCTGCTGAGTGAAATAATCTAGACCAAAAAAGTACACACTGTGTGGATTCCATCTATATAACATTCTAGAAAATGTAAATTAGCATATAGTGATGGAATAGATCACCATTTGCCTGGAGATGGAGGTGGGATATGGGGAGGACAGGAAGAAGGGATTAAAAACGTCATGAGGAAACTTTGGGGGCTGTGACTCTGTACTGGACACTCTCCTGACAGTATATGTATTCTATATGTCAAAACGTGTCAAATTGTACACTTGAAATATGTGCTGTTTATTGGTAAATTGTACCAATTATAACTCAGCAAATCTGTTTTTTTAAAAACATGTACAAAAATGTTTACAGCAGCTTTATTCATAATAACTTCAAATTGGAAACAGCATAAATGCCCATCAACAGCAGAATAAATAAATGTTGGTACATTCACATAACAGAACACCATACAGTAATGACAATGGACAAACTGTGGTTACACACAACAACATGGACCATTCTCACCAAGATGAGCAAAATAAGTTAGACACAACAGAATACATACCGTATAATTCCACATACAGAAAGCTTAAAAATACATGTAGAAACAACCCTGTGGTGTTAGAAATTTGGGGAGTGGTGACTTTGGGGGGCGGGGAATGATGGCAGGAGTGTGAAGGGAGGTCCTGGGAAGGTGGTGGGACTGGAGTCCTTGATCCAGGTGATTCTTTCACGGCTGCGTCCTCTTGTGATAACGTGTTAAGCTGTAGACTTATGACTTCTCCATTTTTCTCTATGCATGCTATGCTTTAACGAATAAGTTTATTTTGTAAAAGGTTATTACAATGGTATGTGACAAAGGGCAGTGTTGAGTGGGGCTAAATGAATGCCACAAAGGAGAGTGCAGAAGATGAAAGGAGCTGGGGATGGGGTCAGAGGGAGGCAGGGCACAGAGCAATAATGTGATTAGGAACAAGAAAAAGGGTAGCCCAGGAAAGTACACCTGGGCACGTGTGGCTGGGCAGGAATTTTCCCAAACCTGCATATGCAAAATGAATTCAAATATATACAGTTTACAACTTTGCATCTGTTTAGTGCTTTATAATTTATAGTTTGCAAGGTTGCAAACTGGGGGATCCCTCCCCCAGAGGATCAGAACTCTGGCAATCCACGCACAGAACGGGCCTTTAGCAAAGATTTGCTTAAATGAACACAAAACGCTTGCATCGTCACTAACTCAATGATTTCTCACAGCATTCTGTAGGTAAACAGGGCGAGGGTCCTTAGTGTCCTTATGTAGAGGGCAAACGGAGGCTCCCAGGAGGTCAGAGGCCTCTTGCAGATGGTGGCAAAGGCTGGGTGCAGTTTGAATCCTGGTTTGATGCCTCTGAGCCCCGTGCCTTTGGACAGGGCTGGAACCAACAGCCCAATGCCCTCCCTCCAGGTGCGGCTCCCTCCCCAGTCCAGTCGTGAAAGCCAACATGGGTCAAGCCCTAAGTCCCAGATGGAGAGAGACGCAGTGCAGTCTTACCGTCACCTGCAGCTGCATTTTCTCTTTGGTGACCTTTTACTATTCCCAAGGCATGCATACCCTCCCTGCTGAAGGCACACAAAGATGCAGTCAATTATCACAGCAGCTCATACAAAATGAAAGTGGGCCATACCCTTGAGTCACACACACACACAGGCCCCAAGAAGGAGAAGGTCTAAAGGGACAGCAGCTGGTCCCCTCAGAAGAATCGAGGGATTTGCTACCAGAGGATGCCCAGGTAGAAGCTAAACTGTGCTGTCCCTGGTGAGTGTCACTTAGCATAATTATATCCCCACAGAATCCAGGCTTCCAGACGGGCCTCAGAACATTGTTTACATACTGTATTTTAGGCCAATAACATGGTTCTAATGAAGCAGGAAGGAAGAACAAGAATAATAAAATCAAAAAGTCAAATTTCCGTCCTTAATCTCCAGGGCTGCAAATAGGATGTGGCTGTGTTCAGAGGCAGAGACGGGTGGGAGGAAGAAGCCCGTGTTGAAAGGGCCCAGTGTTCCTTACAGGGTCTGTGAGAGGGGTAAGCTTTCATCCCCATTCCTGCAGCTGACCTGCATCTCCTTGCAGTGGGAGGACAGGCCTCTCGGATGGGGATAGCCTGGAGGAGACCCAGAAAGGGAAATTCAAGCTTGTCTGTCTGAATCTTCATCTCACCTCCACCTGGGGAGGTCCTGGAGGATGTGGCCTTTAGCAGATCCATTTGTTTCAGGGTGAAGGAGTGGTGTCCGAGGACGTGTCCAGGAGCCCTTCTAGAGTCTTCAAGCAGGTGAGGCCTGCTCAGCCACAACGTCCTGCTAAGACTTGATTTCCCTCTTCAGCTGCTGCTCATTTTTTTGTATTCCCACAGTTCAAATGCCTCTGGGAGACCATTATTTGGAGTTGTTCTCATTCATTTATTCAGCATCTGCCCTGAGACACATACTAAGGGTCCAAAGATGAACACATCGGCTGTCCCTGTCCTCACGGAGCTCACAGCCACGCAGGAAGTCAGACGAGGAGAAAGAGTCTTATGGAGCATTGAGTGCTGTGATAGAAAGCAATGAATGAGATTGGGGAGTGGGGGTGATGTGGGCGGGGCATCATTTACACTTGCTTCCTCATCCTGAGAACCTGTGCTGGCTGCCCTGGCGCCGTCACACCATGTGATCCCACCTGGACCCCAAGAAGGCACGGCCAGTCTCAGCCCCCGCCCCCTCTTCACAACCAGGCTCACCGCGGTAGGTTCCTGAGGTATATCCTCCCCCTCCCAAAGTAAAGTCAACCGAAACGTCATCCACAGCCACTGTCAGCCGTGCCAGGGAACCAGACAAGTTCCACAGCAGCTGGCTCTAGAGGAACGAACGCTTTCAGAACAAGACCAAGACACAGTCTTATTTGAGACCTGAAGCCTCCAAATCTTTCTTCTACTTCCAGAGACTCTTCCTGGAACTTGACCTTGGGCTCACTGACGTCCCTTCTTTCCCAAGAAGAGGAGTGCAACACTGCAAGTCCACCGAACGGAGACGGGAGGCGCAGGTTCCAGTCCCGCCACGACCGTCCATCTGCACGCCCCTGGGCGAGCTCCTTCCCTGGATGAACGTCCACCTGATTTGTACAAATGAGGGGACTGAAGAGGTTGTGTAACATTCAGAAGACGTGAGGCCTGAAGGGCCATAAAGTAACACATCAGCAAGAACTAGTTTATAACCAACTGAAAGCAGGATTGTCCTTGGAGGTGAGAAGGGTAGGAAGGGGAGGATTGGGGTAGTTCCCCTACCAACAAAGTCATTAACAATTCTTTATATCCCTGCATACACACGACACCCCTCCCTTCAAGAACCCCTGTCTCCTTCCCTTGAATCTGGGCTGCCTTGTGAATTGCTTTGGCCATAGAATGTGAAGAGAGTGACACTATGCCAATTTGGGGTCTAGGCTCTTGGACACCAGAAAGCTCCCACTTGAGCTCCCTTGGAGCCCTGAGCCACCATGTCAAAAGGCCTGACCACCCTGCTAGTGACTCCAAATGGGAAGATAGAGGTGTCTTGTTAGCCCCCGGCTGTTCTAACCATCTCAGCTGAGGCAACAAACATGTGAAGGAAGCCATCTCGAATTTCCAGACCCAACTGAGCTTCCAAATGTCTGCAGGTAGGTAAGATGAGCAGAAGAACTGCCCAGTGGAGTCCTGCCTGGTATACCAATTCATGAGGAAATAAATGGTTGTTATTTTAAGCCACCACATTTGGGGACACTTTGTTGTGCATGTTGAAACAGGTGCCAGAGGCACACAACCTTACAAAGACTGGTGACTGGAGCTCGAGACGTAAATTAAGGTTAGGAGCTCTGGGTTGTACATTGAGTAGTACCTGAGCAAAACAGACCATTGAAAATCTATTGTCACAAAGACATTTTATTGTCACGGAATGTGTTGTCACAAGAATAGCCAATGCTGGTTGGCTGAGCCCAGGCAGATGTCCCTCCAATACGGGCTCAAAGCCAGCTTGGTTCCAAACATGGAGGGAGTAAAATTTCACCCATAAATGCCCAATTATGTCCCATGCTTCCCTCTTCTCCCCACTAGTCCCCACCCCAACTCTCCCTCAAAGGACCAGAGATGGAAAACCATGGAAACAAACGGCTTTGTGTAGTACTGAATGAAAAACATAGCATCTGGGGCTTAGAAAAGCAAAAGCTGTTGTGTTGTTAATAACATTTTTATGGGTGATTTTGTTGTCTTTGATTGTTGGAGATGAGTGGCACAGACTCAAGTTTGTTCTTCCAGGCCTGAGGGGTCAGTGTCCCTTATAGACCTCTGTGTTGGCTGGGTTTCCTCCCAGCTGAACCACATATACTCTTCAAATCTCCCCCTCAATATTAATCACCGTAGCTACCAATTTTCAAGAACTCTCTATGCCAGTCATCGGGCTGCACAGTTTATTTATGCTGTCTCACTAAGTCCTTATAACGAACCTTTCAGGTCATACTTATTGTCCCCATTTTTACAGATTAGAAAACTGAAGGTCAGGGGTACTAAACAAAGTCTTATACTTAATAAGCGGTAGAGCTGATATTTAAACTGAGGTCTGCAGGGCCCCAAAGCCCATGCTCTTAATCATCCCCTAAACTGAAAACAGCTCCCAGTTCTGACCATTCCCAGGACCAATCATTCATGCAGATATATATCCACATATGCAACACATGCCTTCACTTATTCAACACATACTGAATGATCACATACTCTGTATAGGAGCAGAGTACATGTGAATGAATAAAACAGAAATAGTCTCCACCCTTATGGACCTTACAGTCTCTAAACCATAGATACCCAGCATGACCTTCACTGTAAACCCTCACTTTACAGCATCCTTGAACCTCTTTCTACATTTTAACTCAACAACCCCCGGCCCCATCCTAGCCATGACTCTGACATTCCATAGCCTGGCCTTGACTTTGATCTTTGCTGTATTCGTGACACAGTCTATACCTTTCTCACCACAATTCCTGCCACAGTGCCCTGAGCTGCCTCTCCATCCGTCCAGCACTGGGGACTTTGCAGGTGAAAGGAAAAAGGGAATAGGGATAAGGAAAAGATAGGAGATAAAATAAAGGGGCCCGGATTCGGGTGGGTTAACAGGGACCAAAGAGCAGTGCTGCACAACTTCAGGTGAAGAATTGACCAGTGAGAATCAGCAGAATGAAATATCCTCTGTCACCTCCTCCTCTGCCCCCATCCTGTGTCTTGAACACTTTCTCTGATGTCCCTTTTCTCTCTTGCCCCTGTAAATAGGTTTCAGCCCTGACCCTTGAAACCCCAGAACTGCCTTTTTTTGGAGAGTCAGAAATAGGTTAGTCACATGGGTGAGCATCTGGAAAAACCTTCACAGCCTCTCCTAAAGGAAGACTTGTGCACACAGATTATAAAAATTACAAAAAATGGACCCAATTTCCCAACCCTGCCTATATCCAAGCCCTTTGCAATATGACCTTTCCACCAAGAGGCAGCCTATTTTCCCACTCTCTCTGCATCTAGGCTGGCCCACTGACTTGCTTTGACCACTGGAATGCAGCAGAAGTGACGATGTGCCCATTCTGAGCCTGTCTCAGTAGACCTTGCATGCCTCAGCTCGCTCTCCTGCACCTCTGCCTCCATATGAGTCTGTAGCTCTTAGGTGTCAGGTAATCTTCTAGAAACCAGAGATAAAGTTGTGAAAGAAACAAGCATAGTCCCCACTTGATTCAGTTTATATTCTAGTGAATTAATGAATAATGGACGAGAATCTGGGATTTTCTAGGTTAGAAAGAACCATTATTCAACCTCAAATAATGCTTAAATCTTATATAGTATCCCCATAATGTTTTGAACCCTCCCAAGGACAGGGAGTTCACTACATGCCAATGCAACAGTTCCAGTTTTAGATGGCTCTCAGTCCTAGAAAGCCTTTTCTTATAGCGAACTGAAGTCCATCCATCAGAAGTGTCCACATTTTGATTTATGGATCCTCCTCAGGGCCACATACAGCATGTCAAACTACATGTCTATCCTGAGCTCTCCCTCCTCCCAGATAAATCTTCCTTGTTCCCTTAGCTGTTCCTCAATGTCGTGATTTTGAGTTGAGGTATCTTGCCATCTTCTCTCTTGAGCTTGTTACATTATTTTTCCACATTCTTCTAAAGTTTGGTTCACAGAAATAAACTCAAAACTTACCAACTTGTATGACCTCGGGCACATTATATCTCCTCTTTGGGCTTAAGATTCCTCAGTTTTAAAACAAGGAAATTGGACACACTAGCTTCCAAGAAGAGACAACAGTGTGCAATGCAATGAATCCTAGATGCTCAATAAATATTCTCTCCTTCCTCTGATTTATCCCCATCACTGCTGCTGAGCCTGCCCATTCCACTATCATCCCATAACTCTTCGTTACCTGTAAAGTCCTACCATTCAGTACAGGGGTATGAAATCAGAAAACTTGGGTCTAAGTCCCAGCTCTGACACTTAACAGCTACTTGACTTTGGACATATTACTTAACTGCTCTATCTTAATTTCTTCATCCATAAATCTGGACCGTTGCTCCTTTCCCCCCCCCAGCTCACAAGAATTGTTACAAAGGCTGTGGGTGAGGGTGGGGGGTGCTGTATGTGCAAGCACTCTTCCATCAGGATGGTGTGCAGTTAAGAGATGGCATGTTGGTGCTGTCTTGAAGTGGGGACCCCAGACAAGCAGCACAGTGGATGCCATTCTATATTTTAGAGATATTGATTGAGCCCACTTCCAATGCACTTGGCAGCTCTGTTTCTACATGGATAATTCAATACAATTTAAATAATTCTAGAGAAGAGACTGTGTGGTAATAATTGTCCCTCCTAATGGGTGCATCATGTTCTATGATATTCTGAGAGAAGAAAGCTATTCAGGAAAATGCCATGGTAAATATTTTCATAGGCAGTAGAGTTGGCAAGAGGAAACTTCAGGATGGTAGTGGACCCCTCCTTGGCTGGACCAAAGGTACAAAAGGCTCAAGGTTTTCATCCCTATACTCCAGGGGCAGGTGCACTGCTGGAGGACTCTCTCTTTCTCCAGTCTGCCCTCACATCATCCTTCTCTGCTTCCCATCTCTCCTTGTCCCCGACTCCTGCATGATCAAGCCCATCCCCGCCAGCAGGGTTCAGAAGTACCTTGGTAACTCTGTCTTTCCACGTCCCAGTCAGACCCGACTGTCACGCAATTCTAAACTGTCCCTCCTTCATCCAATCCACCATAACATTTCATATCCAAATGCCATAGAACATGCAATTCCTTATAACCAGAGGTCCCTCTCTCTGCCTATATTCATCTGATCAATTCTACTCACCCTTTAAAACACAGTGGAGAACTTGCTTCCTCCAGGAATCCTATGCTGATAACCTCTGGAAAACCAGCGCCATGAAGGTAAATACTTCTTCCGTGTTCATCGTGGACCTTAAATAGCACTGTATTTTCACACACTGAGATTCACCGTTTATCTGCCTGTCTCCTTCCGGACTGTGAAAGCAGAACCAAAGCCCCATCTACCTGAGTCTCCAGCACCTAATAGTACCTGGCATATGGAAAATGCCTGAAACAGGCTAGAAGAAGGTATAAGTATCTCAAATAAGTAAAGATATCAAGAAGATTTTGCATAATAATGACTGTACTCTGGACCCCCATCCCCAAACTGAGCACTGTAACCTTTCCACATGTCTGAGCCCTGGAAGGCAAAGAAAGGACCCAGAAAGAAAAAGGGCAGTGTGTAATCTGGTTCCTCTCCTCTCATGAGACAAGAGTTTGTGATTGCCAGGATATGTGTAAGTTGCAGTACAGATTATTTGTCAGCAAGTCGAGACAGGGCAGAAAACTGAGCTATTTTTCACAACTTCAAATGCGTGCACAGGTTGGGGCTGCTGCAGTAGACAGGTCAGGTCTGTCACATGTAGATACAATGAAGTGGCAAAGAGGCCTGCTTCTCTGGGTGGGAGGGCTAGTGTGGTCACTCACAAGGCTGCTTGGCTGTACAGGATTCTGGAGTAACCTGTGTTTGCTTAATCTGAATATCAGAACTGTAGAGCTCAGAGGTCAGGGGCCCAGGGATTTGTCCTGGGTTGGGGAATTTCTGCCTATTTATGGATTTTAATCCTCCTAAAACCGATGTCTAGTTTTTGTTCCTATTTCATGAAACACAAGACTTTTCTTAAGCACCTAGTATATGTTCGGTCAAGAGGGAGAAGAGAAGCAAGTGTGAATCCATCTCCCCAGCCTCAAATTGCTTACAGACTAGATGGGAGCATGAGCAAGTTGTGTTCACAATCACACACACACAAGGAAACATGATACTCGGTCACCCAGCTCTCCTCACTATTTCCAGGGGAGGGTGGCCTACAGATGCCCTGATGCCTGGTCGAGATGAGATGGGCTGTACGTGGGGCTTGCAGATGAATGTTTATTCCCACGAATCAAACCTGCTCTCTCTACTGCTGATTTGGGGAAAGACACACTCCCCAAACTGGGACTTATTATTGTGTTATTGCTTTCCCACAACTCTTGGGTGTAGGTTGGTTTATTCAGAAAAGCCAAATTCCTGAGAACAGCCAAGAAGAGAGAGAAATTTGCTTTCTACCAGCAACATCACGACTAATCCTTTCTCAGAGGAGCTCCATGACATCAGGCAGACTGGCGACGTGTGACTTCTCTCTAATCCCCTTAGCTCTTCTCCCTCTAGTGAATCCAGATATTACACCAGTGCCAGGGCTTGGCAGCCCAGAGCAGTCATGGAGCGGTGGGAAACACACAGGATCTGTTATCAGAACACCCAGGTGGGTCCTAGCTCTGCCACTTATTAGCTGTGCATCTTTGGGTTAGTCACAACCTCCCTCTGCCTGCCTCAATTTCCTCACCTGTAAAATGGGATTAAGGATCAGAGTAGACAATGTAGATGAATCACCTTGACGGTAAAGATCTATATAAGCAAGAGCTGACTCTCAGTTATTTTCAGATTATTCAGATCTACTCTCCTTAAAAAGCTGGGTGCCTTCCGGGTGGGAAGGCTCATGCCTCCTTCATTTTTGAATTCCCTGAACCAGACGCAATGCCTGGCACTTAATGAGCACTTCAGTGAATACTTGTTAAATTAATAAAGGAACAAATTGGAAGATACTTCCCTAGAGGCTAAGGCATCTGTCCTCCCTCCAAGCTAAAAGGAAAGAGAGAGGAAATCTAATCAATAGAAACTCTGGAATCCTCAGGATAAATTTTAAAATATTTAGTATTTTCTCAATAGAATGTGTACACTTGTAATTATGTGTGTGTGTGTGTGCATGTGTGTGTGAGTTGATTATTCCTTCAGTGGCTGGAGGTCTACATTAAATTTGAATAACACTGTGCCCTAAAAATCTTTTGGCTCCTGGTTATGTGGATATTTTTTGCTCAGGGTTAAAAGAAGAGAGATGGGCTAATAGGTCATGCCCTGATTCTCATTCTTGATTCATTCGTTCTTTTGTTTGTTCATTTATCCATTCATCCCTGGCAGCAGATAATTCTGTGCAAAAGTCAAGCCTCATTACCAGGTGAAAAATGTCTGACCCAGCATTTTTGGCTGACTAACTCCCACTGATCCTTCCAGATCTTATTGCCTCGGGGCCATGAAATGTGAAATCCTACCCCTATCTCTGCGTGTAGCATTTACCACCATCCCTTATCTTTGGTTTTACAATTTCAGAAAACATTTCATCAAAATGCTGAGACCTCCCCCCTAAAGATGTTATTCCTGTAACTGGAATATACGACCGCCAGAATCCTCCCAAAATCCCATCTCTGAAAAGACTGTTCACGGCAAGTCTGAGTCTACACGGAGAATGGCACGACTACTTTTGTCCTAAATCCAAGCTTTGGATTGTAGGTCATGCCAATGAGACCACATAGACTAGGTACCTATCACCTCCCCATCATCCCTGCAGCCACTCTCTGTGAGTGTACCCAACACAACCGCTTTGTCCTCCTCATCCCTAGGTATAACTCTGTCTATAATCTCACTTTCTATCCCTCATCTCTTCTCCCCTCTCCTGCCCCCCACCTTTCTCCCTTGCCTAGTTTAATATATGCTTAGTTCTCGTGCACCAGACCCAGGCGGGGATGGATAAACTCTCCTGCAATGCTCGCCGTTCCCAACTGCTCACCATACCCCCTCCCCTTATTCCCCACCACTTCACGTCTCAACCACCACTCAACCCCTGAGAAATAACATTTCCTTCCCATGCTTTATGCTTCCAAATTTTGTTCTCCCTGGCTTGCTGCCTCTATCTCAGGCCGGCGGCTCCACTGTTATTATGATCATATATTAAGTTTAATGTGTCCACAAGGCATTTTATATACTCATAAAAATGAGGCCCTCTAAGAGCTCCCTGTGCTGAAGACAATGGAAATACCCTCCCAGGCTTTAGCTGGTGCATCAGGCCATTATGGTCTCTGAATGTGCAAACCTAGGTGGTGGTTGTTTATTGTTGTTTCTGTTACTCTGGATGATAAATGTAGCATTTTGAAGAGGACTAAATGATTTCCCAGCTTATAAACAGAGCCAAGGTCTTGATTACTGGCATTTGAGCAACATCCTATGGTATTAGCGATATTAATAGTAGGTGACATTTACTGAGTACATACTGTATGCCAGACTGTGCACTCAACATTTTACATGAATTTTCCCACATCATCTGCCCATTGACCCTGTGCAACAAGTAGTATTTAATTTATAAATATTTAATAAAAGAAGGAATTGAGACACAGAGAAGTTAAGTAGCAAGTTCAAGGTCAAAGAGCATAGAGGTAGGAAAACTGAAACTATTCAAGCTGAGGCTGTCTGGTTGCAAGGCCTCCCTGCTTAAGCGTACATAGACACTAGCATTGGAAGAGGACAACCTTTAAGGTCTAGGGACTCAAGTTAAAGACAGCATGACAGATTAAGTGAATGCTGTTGATGTGCTCTTCTGTCTACAAAAGCTCTTCTCAAAGTCCCTCCTCTGTCAGTCTCCGACAAGGACTCAAGTACCTACAGGATCTCCATCTCCCACAAGGTTTATCTTTGTTTTCCTGATCTAGGAGACAATGGAAAACAAGAGCAAAGGGCTCAGACAAGAGTAGATCCTCAGACAGTGAGAGTCGTATGTGCTGAAGACCTGCATAGGAGATAAAAGAACAGTAAATCAGATGCTACTTCCACAGAATACTAGCTCCATAAATAATCTTAGGAGTTCTCTAGTCTAGTTTGCTAACAGCAGATAATGGATCAATTGGACAAACGATTTCCATTACTTCTCTATCCCCTTGCTTCATCAACAGGGTTGGCACTTCACGCACCCCTTTCCCTCTTTGCTCCTCATTTTCCTCACTCAAGGTATCTATGATCTACAATATGATTTTGCTGGGGAAATGTTGATTCAATGAAGTCCCCTTTTGAAGCACGTCTGAGGAAACCAGACCTCAAAGAGGCTGTTATTTGCCCAGAGCCATGAAGCTTGTTAGTTCAGAGTTTGGACAAGATTTGCACTTCCTGGCTCACAAGCAGTGCTCTTTCCAAGCAATGTGGGCAAGTCAGGACACCCTCCCTTCCCAGATTGTGTTCAGCACAAGGGTGGGCTGCTAAACCCACACTAGCAGCATCCCATTCAGGTTGCCTTCCTGAGAAGTCTCCCAGAGTTTCAATTCACACATACTCCTTTGCCAGACAGACTGCAAAACATGCAAAAATACCTACCACGTCCTACCTGACATTTGCTCCAACTCCACATCCTCAGTCCCAGGGCCTGTATATGACTGCTATCCATGGTGCTAGTCAGAACAACGAAAAAGGACATACTTAACCCCAGGGCTCAGAGGTGAGGTAGCTGAAGGATACTTAACCCCAGAGATGAGGTAGTTAAAGGATAACACTCACTGATGCATAGAGACTCACAAAACAGAAAACAAGGCACTGTTCTAGGAATTCAGTATAAAACGACAACTAAGAGAGGCATTATGCCTGTCTTCATAGAGTCTGTCTTTTATTGAGGAGACAAACAAACAAGTAACCAGAATGTGTCAGTTGAGAGGGCTTCTTGAAGCCTTGAAGGATGAGGAGGAACAATCATGTGAAAATTGGTAGAGGTCCATTGGAAGAAATGATTCATCCAAAAGCTCTGGGTTTGGAAAAGTCTTGGCAGGCTTAGGTATCTTTGAGATAGTCCAGTGGACTGGAGCACAGTAAGAGAGGAGAGAGGAAGAAGATATGAAGTGGCCAGCAGATAGATGGGGCAGGACCATATGAATCATAGCAGATAGCTTAGGTTTTTTTCTATGTGTAATAGGAAGTAACTAAAGGGTTTTAAACTACAAAGAGGCATGATTTGATTTATACTTTAAAATAATATTTTATTATGGAAAGTTTCCAACATATACAAAGTAATCAAAATAGTATATCATCAATAGTACTCATCACTCAGATTCAACAATCATTAACATTTTGCCAATCTTGTCCGTACCCAGTCTCCAACCTCCATTTGTTTATATCTCCGTTTTCCTTTTTTAAGGTAAAATTTATTTACAATGAAATGTATAAATCTTAGCTGTATTATTTTGACAAATGAAACCCACATTCTTATCACGGAGCACCTTCATCTTTCTCAAAAGTTCCTTCATGTCCCCTCCCAGTCAAACGCCAACAACTCCCCACCCCAAGAGGCAATGACTGTTCTTACCTTTTTATCTTAGAATGCTTTTGCTTGCTCTAAACGCTTATATTCATGGAATCATACAGTATTATTTTCTTGTGTCTGTCTTCCTTCACTCAGGGTACTCTTTTGGAGATTCATCCATTTGTGTGTGTCAGTAGTTTGCCTTTTAATTTTTTTGGCTGATTAGTATTTTATTGTATAAATATATAATATGTTTGTCAATTAACTTGTTGATAGACATTTAGGTTGTTTCCAAATTTGGGTCACGGTGAATAAACCTGCTATGAATGTTGTACAATTCTTTCTGTGGACATATGTTTTTGTTACTCTTGGATAAATACCTAGGAGTAGAATTAATTTATAATTTTTTTAAGTATTGGAAATAGAGTGGAGAGGGCAGGGATGGCGGCAAGGAAATCAGTTAAGAGGCAATTACGATAGTTGAGGGGAGAGATTATGATGGTTTACACTGGAAAGGGAATGTATTAAGACTGGGGGGGCAGATTTGAAATATGTGTTACTGAATACAATCAATAATATCTGCCAGTGAAGTGTATATGAGGGTAAAGAGAAATTGAAGCATCAAAGATAACTAATAGGTCTCTAGCTGGATTAAACAGGGTGAATATTAAGATCTTTTACTGCAATTGAGAAGATAGAGAAACAAAAATAATTTGGAGGGGACCCAAGGGTTTCACTTTGCATGGGACATCCAGGGGTAGACATTAAGCAGGTGCTTAGAGGCTGGGGCTCAGGGAAAAGGCAGACCCACTGTTACCCTTGCAGGCAACTTCCACCTTGCCCAGATCCAGACTTCTTTCTAAAACTACCTCAAGACCTGGTAGAGGGATAAAGAATGGATTTTACTTCACGATAATTTCTCTACTCTGGAAAATTGGTACTAGCTACCTGGAACACTGTGCAAAGAAAGATTCTGAGACCACATTCAGAGTTGGTAAGCAGGAAAGAGTGAGGTGGCTGATAAGCAATGTCTTCCGTGCGCATGGAATCACAGTGTGGTGGAACACAATTCAGATATTGTCTGTGCCTTATCAAGTAGAAACCCACCACTACAACACTATAAAAAGTGAAGAATCTCCTCTGGAATAACCAAGCATTAATAATACAGATCAAGAACCTGGACTGTGCGAATATATAGATTGACCCAAGATGGAGCTATCTTTTTCACTTCTTTATTTCAATTCCTCTCGTAAAGTACCTACTGATTCAATATCCTACAAATCCTCAGTGAATGTCTTTGACCTTTTGCCTGATTTTTAAATTGGAAAAAAACCCAAATATACTGAGTTTCTCAACTTCAGCTGGAATCCCCTCTTGTCTTAAGGTTAAACAACCCATTCTTGTGAAAACCCACTCCAAAGGATTTCAAACTTTTGAATACAATGATGAATCATTTAAATGCCCTGGGGAAAATGTCAAATGATAGATTAGACATACAATCAATGTGTGTAACAGTTGGTTCTTTTTTCCTTCCCAGGAGAAGGCATGGGTGAGTGTTCTCGTTATTAATAAAACTACCTATGCATTTATTAATTCATTTATTTAATCATCAAGCTTTTATTGAGCACCTAATTCACACCAGGCCCTGGACTTGGACCTAAGTATAGAGATAGGTAAGTCGTGGACAGTGCCCTCACAAAGGCTCACCTAGACATGTAAATAAACCCAAGGAGAGTCAGAAGTATCACCTTGTTAATATTTCAAGGCAAGTCAGAGAAGACTCCTCAGAGGATGGGAAGGCTAAACTGAGTCTTGTAAGAAAATTACATTAAAAATTTCTCTGGAGGAAATATTGAGAAGGGGCATTCCAAGCAGAGAAGCCAGCATGAAAAAGATATGGACATAGGATGGAGCAAAATTGGCTGGTGCTAAAGCCCAACGAGAGGATAATTGAGAAAATAGGACTGAAGCAGTAGAGGTGAGCAAGGCATGTTTGATGATTAGACTCGGTGGTATTCTGGAAGCCATTATTGGAGTTTTAGCAGGAGAGGGATGTGATCGGATATGTATCTTAGAAAGACTGTTGTGGTAATGCAGTGACTGCAAGAGGGGAGAGAATACAACTGAAAGAAAACTGCATGCAGGAAGCAACTGGAGGAGAGGGAGCAAGGAAATAGAGGGCGAAGCACTGAACCACCGGGATGGTGGATTCTGGCTGTGGCTTAGGGTTGATGTTAGTGCTCGGCAATAGGAATGGAAGGGAGAGGAAGGTAAAAATTGAGGAGATATTTGGAATGAGAATTGACAAGATGTGGCAAGTAAATGGATGGTGAGAATGTGCATGTGAGCAAGTTTGCGTGGCTGGAAACAGAAACCTCACAAGGTACTGGGCAGGGTACCTTGAAAATGCCTGAGATAGGACCAAAGTCTGCCGGATTCCAAAGCAACATCCTTTCCTTTCCACTTCTCCACACTCCCAAGTAGCTTAGCTCCCACTCCCACCACCGGCTCCAGTAGCCACGACAAACCTCGCTACAAAAGCCCATAGTCCTATGGATGTTTACACACACACACACACACATATGTGCACACACACACGTGTGTGTACACGCCTCTACTCATCTATGCCTGGTCAAATCCTACTTTTTCTTCAAAGCCTAATTCAACTGTCTTCTTATCTAGGAAGACTTCTCAGATCCCCTCACCTAAAAATAATATCTTTCTAAACTCCAAACTGTATATTTGATACTGAACCTCTTGATCTCAAGTTTGTGTGCCCGAAGCACAGCAAGCCAAACACTGAGACATCGGTGCTTGCAGATGGAGAAAGATGTATTCAAATTGGCCCAAACAAGTAGGTGGGAGCCTGAGTTTGCTCAAATCCACCTCCCTAAGAACAACAAGCAGGCGGGTTTTATGGGCAGAAGGGCTTGGCAGGGGGAGCTTTGGGGAAACGAAGGGGTCACTCCCAATAAACCCACTTAGCAATCTGACTTCTGGGATTCAATGGCTGCTGAGGGCCAGTCATCCGGTGATCGCAACCTCCCCGAAAGCATTCTCTTTCTTCTGCAAAACAAGGTCACAAATCCTCTGGAAAACAAGCTCACAACTCCTTGAAACCCCTGAGTCACCCTTTAAGTTAAACAGGAAAACAGCAAATTGGTTTAATATCTACAGTACGCCTCAGATACCCGGCTTCATATTTACCTTACATCTCTTTTTATGTTTTATGTTAGATTCGAGTCAATTCTGTACGTGTCATCTTCTGGCTAGACTGTGAGCTTCTTGAGGCCACCTATGGGGGTTCATCTCCAAGTCTTCTTCAGGGGTCTAATCACACTGAATGTTATAACCTCCGAGGGTCTACAGTATGTTGGTGCATGTGTCACCTCACTGGATCATCACAATTGCCTGGTCAGCTTTATCAGCAGTGGATTATAAACATCTTACAGATGAAGCAACAGAGTCTGGAGGGACAGCCCTGGAATCCTGATCTTCTGACTTATTCTCTCATCTCTGTGGTCCTCATTCCCAGGAGCACCCACTGTGAACTGGATAGCAGGGCTTTATGGGTAAAGCACATTATTAAATAAATCATCAGGTCAGATTTCCATCCCTTATAGCACTGGCTGCTCAACACAAAGATGGGCAGCAGGCCTTGGGATACGTCTTTGAAACCTCCATCTCTTCTTTCTTCTTCCAGATCAATGGACTCTGTGGATCCCAGAGGTAATGTGTTAGCAGTTCCTCCCACATATTTAGGGAATAGAGATGTCCCTGCTTCCTTTGTGGGAATGTAGGTAGATGAGATGGGAGGGGAGGGAAGTAGACCTAGCTGACTTTCCAGGGACTCCGTGCAGTGGCCTCATGCTCACTTACCAGGTGCCAAGTACCACACTAAGCACATCCTTCACATTCTCTTCCAATAACCTGCAGGGTAGGGATTACAGTCTGTACATCATAGAAGAGGAAAGTGGTGTTCATTAACATGAAGGGCCTTGCCTAAGTTCACACCACCAGTAAATGGCAGAATCAAACTTCAAACCATTTTCCATCTGTTTCCAAAGCCTATGCACTTACCTCTACTCTATGTTACTCCCCAAAGCAAAAAAGACTTCTGGGGAATTGTTCTTACAGGCAACCTACTGTTCTGATGTTCTTCCCTTCAGAACCAGGCCGCTGGAACAAGGGAGGGTTTTGCCTACAGTCCTGCTCATTGCTGTCTGAGAAAGAGGGAGGTGGGCTACTGAGGGGTAAACAAAGGTGATGAGAAGAATAGAAAAGCTGAGATGCAGGACAAGAAAAGAGTGATCAAGATGGAGAATTCTAAAGAGAACAGCCTTGTTTGACTCTGAAAAGATGGAGAATTCTAAAGAGAACTGCCTTGTTTGACTCTGAAGTTCTTTCTCCCAAGTGATGAAAATAATAATGTTTACGGAGTGCTAACTATTGCCAGTCACCCTTCTAAGTACTTTGCATACAAGAAACTTCTTTAATCTACCAATACCCTAGAGATAGTATCATCTATCTATCAGTGAGGAAACCGAGGCACAAAGAGGTTGAGTATTTCTCCCACGGTCTTGTAGGTGCTGGATTACAGAACCAGTGTTTGAGCCCAAGGCATCTGAGTCCGCGGTCCATGCTCCTAACCACAGAATGCCTGTGACTAGAGAAGGCCTGCCCAGGGGAGATGAAAATCCAAGTTTGAAGTCATCATCTCTACCCTCAAAGGATTCAAGGAGATGGCAAACCACAGAGACATTGTGACCAACACAGGCAACAGTCCTGAACCACCAGGCAATGAGGCCATTCATCTCTCTGAAAGTCCCCCCCGTGATCTGTACGTGCCAGGAGTTCTTACAAAACACTGGTGCCTGGGCCTCCTGCCAGACCGAGTGAATCAGAACCTCTTGGGGTGGGGCCTCGGTATCCATAGTGTTTAAAGCTCCCCAGGTGATTCTAAAGGGCAGCCTGGGCTGGAAACCACTGATGCAGGTAAATGTGAAGGGGCCATCAGAGTGAGAGCCAACTTTGCCCAGCAGTTGCTACATGCTTCCCTGTAGGCTGCCAAGACATTTTCACAAAGGCTCTTCAGCCCACAAATGCCTCAAGGACAGGCATTGTGTCCTTCACAATTATGCTGGTATCATCCATGGCACCTATTGAAATGAACAGTGAGTCACAGAATCAGGGGGCTGGCTGGGACCTCACTGGTCATTATGTCCAGGGTTTTTGCAGTGGTCTTCAGAGTGCTAGGGGTCTATGGGATGGCCAAAGAGGACTGCCTTGGGGTGGAGGTAGAGATGCAAATCATTGGTTTGGCAAAGTTTCCGGGGAACTTGAAATCGAAAAGATTAGCAAGACCACCCAGAAAACAGCTTGTGATGTCTTCAACTCCTCTGTTACGGGTAGCATTATTTATCATCAGGCCCCAGCTCTGGGACAAGCCTATATGTCTAACCTCAGTTCCAAGAGAACTAAAGTGACAGCACCAGCATTCCAATTTAGAACCTGAAGATTGGCCATTGCTGCCCTCAGGCCATTGCAATATCCTCTATTGCCTGAGATTATGAGTGCACATGTCTGTCTCTTATTACAGACTTTCAGTAGCTTCAAGAATAGGAACTTTGCCTTATATTTCTTTGTATCTATCACCCCATGACCCCACACCTAGTACACAGGAGAAAACTAATAACGGTGTCTTGGGTAAAATAAATACTAGAGCAGACATCACTTGCTCTCTGAACTTTATAGTAATAACTGGATATACAGAGGCCTGGGAATACACCAGTGTGGGCTTCAGATAGAAGAAATACAAATAGTCAATAAACGTGTGTAAAGATTTTCATCCTCGCTGAAATTTAAAAGAAAGCAAACTTAAAAAAAAATGGTATTCTTTTTACCCACCAGATTGGCAAATGATTTAGATCAGTAATACCCAAGCCTAACGGGAGTGTGGAAAATTAGCAGTCTCAGGCATTGTTAGTGGGAATGTAAATTGGAACAGCCTTTATAGAGGGCATACTGTATGATGATTGTAAGTATGAACACACCTTGACCTAATAATGTATTTCTAAAAAATTATCCAAAAGAGATTATTGGATAAATATACAAAATGCTGTTTACGGTTCTAAAAATGGAAATAACCTGTCTTTAAAAATAGGATTGATTAAATAAATTAGGGTACATCCACACATGAGAATAATATGCTACCATTATGAAGGATGAGATCATCTCTAAATAACTAGTGTGGAAAGATGTTCATGATATGTTGTTAAGTGAAAATCCAGATTACAAAGTAGTATGATTAACATGGTCACATCTTTACCAGAATATACATATTTAATATACAATATGATATATGAATATCTAGACAGATAGACAGACGGACAGATGGAAGAAATTATCTTCAAGAGTAAATGCCCAACTGTTAGTCAGGTGGTGGGTTTATCTGTGACACTCCCCTTCCTGTCTTACATACTTCTCTACTGCTCAATTTCTCTAACAGTCTACATACATTGCTTGCTTTTACAATCCAGTAAATCTATTTGTTTCAAGAATAAGACCAAGAAGTGGAGACATTCATAAAAGAAGAATAAGAGAGAGGTTACAAGTAAACCCAGTGGGGCAGTGGCAGAGGTTTTGCCATCTCTGAGGACGGACCCCTCCATCTTCTTCCTCAAGGCTCCCCAGTCAGTCCTTTCTTGACTCTAAGATCTTATGGGCAGGCACCGAATCAATGTGTGATGGAAGGAAGAGGACAGGGAAGAAAGAGAGGGAGAGGATGAGGGACCAACTATCTGAGTTTGGACTAAGGGTTTCCCGGGATGCAGGAAGGACTTTCAGTGCTAACAACAGGAAAATCCCAGGGAAACCAGGATGAGTTGGTCACCTTGGTGGGAGGAAGAGAGACGCTCACCTCTCCCTGGTTTGAGAACCTACAGTAGCTTCCAACAGCCTATTCTGCAGCAAGAGAGCTGGCTGCCAGGTGTCAAGAAAGATGGACTGGATTCCAATCCCGGCTCTGCCACTAAACAGCTCTGTGACCTTAAGCAAGCCACTAACCCTCTCCGGGCCTTAGCTTTTTCCTGTAAAATGAGGAGGTGGACCAAATGGTTTTGAAAGTCTCTTGAAGCTCTCCGACTCAGTATTGAGACCTCTGTCTGGGCTCTGGCATTATTCTCGTGGTGTTTCTGCAGGAGAATGTTTATCATTTCTTGACCATGGACCCTTAGCTCTTCAAGGGTAAAGGCTATGCCTTTCTGTTTATATGTGCCCACACCCCCAGGCCTGGCATGGTGTTGGAAATGCATGGGTTGACTCTCCGTCTGGTGGGTCCTCAGGGGAGCAGGTGGTAGCCGTCTTCCACACCTCAGACCTGGGAAGTCCAAGTGGGGCCCAGCTTGGCAGGAAGAACTTTATTACTGTCAGAGGATGTTAGTCAGCAGGTGAAGTATTTTAAGGGGGAAGAAACAAAAACAATGAATGACAAATCCATTAGCTGAGATCCAGATGTGCCAGCCAAATCCAAATGAAAGAGAAACCATGATGGACCAAAGCCGGCTCCTACTGGCTCAGGGGAGCAGATTATGCTCATCTCTTCCCAACTCTGCTTTCAGTGATGTCACCTTGGTAGCTTGAAATCAGCCATGATGGGAATATTTACACTGTAGAAATTGGCAAATGCTAAAAATCTAGGCTCTTTTTTTTTTTTTGAGAAATAAATTATCAGGATATATCACTGACTGAGTTAGTTCAGGGAAGGAGAAGGTGGCTCCTGGCCTAGGGCTTCTTCTTGAGGATGCTTCTGCATTTCCAACTTGAGGATGCTGGGACACTGAGCTGGCTCCTTCCTGTGTAAAGCCAAAGGGGGCCCTCCATCCAGGGCTAGGCAGAAGTGTTGGAAGTCAAGGGAGGAAAGGAAGGAGAAAGAGAGAAGACTAGCCACCCATTAATAGGCCTAGTCAAAACATTCACCTCAGGCAGTCATTCATAGGCCATCTGGGGAGGTAGTGAGTTTCCCAACATAGTAGGTCTTCAAGCAGAAGCTAGGTAACCATTTTGCAGAACCATACGAGGACAGAGGGAGGCTTCAAAAGTAGAAAAAGCAAGGGCTTTAAAGTAAGAATGGTTTTAGGCCTAAAGCCCAACAGGACTATCAACCATTTGTTTGTTGATCTCAGTAAAATTTTTGAGTCTCTGGGTCTCAACTTCCAAATTTTTTCAGCGGCAACAATAAAATTTAACTAACAGGATTTGTGCCAATTAAGTACATGCTTGGCCCACAGTGGGTGTACTGACTGAGCAGGATGTACAGGCTGAGCTACAGAAAAAGATACCTGCTATGTGACACCTGTGTACCTTGGACACAGTTTTTGAAGAACAGGTTTGATGACTCAGAAAGTTTGCAAAGCAATTTCCACCTCAGGTTGGCAAAAATTGCTCAGTGACTGTTCACAATCCCCTTCTAAGCTAAGCTCATGGGCAAATGAATGTGGCCTTCAAACTGACCAGCGGGGAAAAGCAATGATCCCTTGGGAGGTGATCTTACAGCCACCAACAGGCTTTGTTCAGGCCTAATGGGTACCCAAGCAAGCAGAAGACGGGAGCTTCCCTAGAGAGGAGATTAAGAGGTTGTGGGGAAAGATTTGAGGTAGGTTCTGCTTGAAACCATTCAAACCTCCACCCATTCAGATATGTGATTCTCTCTCCCTCTTGAGCCACAGGTAGCATATCCTCATAAGTACCTTCTAGAAACCCAGAGGAGGTTAACCCACATGATCCAGGGAGAGAAGTTAACTCAGAAGTCAGATCTGGAACTTACCACCCTTATAACCAAATCAAGGAGGAGCTTCCAAGTTTCTACCAAGAAAGCAAGAGCTGGAGGGACACTCCATAAGCCCCCAGAGTCCTGTATGGCATAGAGATATCAGGGCTGGGATACCTGCTCCTAGGAGGGACTGCTGAGCACCTCCCCCGCCCCCACCATCACACCACATAGAAAGAAGGCCAGTAAGGAGACCAACACCCCTGGTCATCATGGACTCACAAGCAGTTCACAAATCAAGATAGTCCGTGTTCAGGAAATGCTGGTCTCCTCTTGTGCTAGTTCACTGCATAATCCACAATGCCCTCCTTGCTCTATGTCTCTCGGACTGGTGACGATGACTTCCTGAGAAGCTTGGGGACAGCACCACAGGGGCAGAGTCTGACTTCCACTCCTATGGACCCGATCACAGAATGACTTAGTGACTTTAGCCCCACTGCTCCCAGTCCCAAACCTACCTCTCTGATTCTATGGCCCAGTCTTCAACAGATTCCCCAAAACTTCAAGTTCTGAAGCCAAAGGCAGGTGTGACACACTTCTCAGAAGTCCAGAAGTCAGGAGATACCCTCTTGGTGTCTCAGGTGTGCATAAATTGTTAAATACACCACCCTGAGTGGTAGCCTGCGATTCGGCCAACATCTACATATCCCTGGAGCACACAAAAGAGGGAGGTGGGCTGGGAAGTGATATGGTAGACCAATGATGCAGCCAGGTATTGGGATTTACCCAGAAACCATAAGAATGTAGACCCAGATTCCCTGATCTGTCACTTGGTCAATGCAAGACCTTGGGGCATGTCACAGCCCCTTTCCCGGCCTTATCTTCCCCATATGTAACTCCTGCAGATTCTCTTTCTATCCCAACCCACCCACTTCTCTCCATCTGCACTGCCACCTCCTAAGACCAATATACCAGCCTCTTAACTGATGTCCCCCATCTACTCTTGCCTCCCCCAATTCACCTTGATAATCAGGGATAAAACATGACAGTAAGGATGCTTATAAAAGGAGGAAGAAGAGAAGGGAGAGAGTAGAAAATCATTACTTACAGTCTCAAGAAAATACATTTTTCAGCAAGGCAGGGAGAGAGGAAGGAGCAGAAAGATTCTAGATAAGAAAAAGTAAAACATGAACCCAGTGGAAGTATGAAGGCGTGACTTTTAAGGAAAAAGAAAATGGTAGGCACAGACCGATGAGAGGTGGCGAGAGGACAAGTCAGGGTGGGAGGTGTGGAAGGCAGGCCCCAGGCCACTCAGGCCGGAACAGCCAGTCCAGGGTGAAAATGAAACACAAGGAGCCACTGTGCATTGGGCCACAGTGAAGCTGGGGGCTTCAGGGATGAGACCCCCTTCACGACAGCCATCCTGGTGCTGGGCTGTGAACGCGTGTGCTGCTCCTGGACAGGTAGCCTCAGCACCATTCTGCTCCATCACTGCTCCACTTCAATCTCAAGTGCCACCTCGACCTCCTGGGAGCCCCAGACACTCCCCAGCTCACCACCAAAGCCCAGGTGCCGCAGCTGGCTGAGGAGAAGGACATTCTGGAGATTGCTGAGTTGTCTCAAAAATTCAATTAAACAGCCCTGCGAAGAAGGCCATATTTCCCCATATTTTACAGACAAGGAAACTGAGGCTAGATGACTATTTAAGGCCATCGTGTTAGAACGTGGTGAAGCCAGGACAGAGTCAGTTGTTAGTGTTTTAATAACTTGTACTTTTCCCCTAATTCTGAAAGCAAAATATCCTTATTATGAAAAACATATAAACTAATAAAATAACAAAATGAAAGTCACCCATAACCCTCTGACCAGAAAGAAACAAAAATTTTGTATATTTTCGTCTTCTAATTAATTCTTCTGCATATTCACTTATTTACTTACTTACCAAGTAGGATTGTATTGTATATACTGTTAGAATCTTTTCTGAAAACTTTATTTTATGTGATGGACAATTTCTCTCTGGCCATTACATGTCCTTGAGAAACTGATTTTATTTGCTACATAGCAATATATCATGTGGCCACATTATAGTTTACTTGACCTTTTTTCTACTCTTAGACATTTAGGTTGCTTCCCACTTTTAGGGCTTTATGAATGACTTTAAGGAATGTCTTTTAATATAACCTTTGTGGGCCCTGACACTAAACTGTGATCTCAAAGAAATAGCAGTATAGACATGCAGATTCAATGAGAAAAAATATACATGGAAAACCATTATGACAAGTAATATAATCTTGGAGCGAATAACTAGGAAGTGTCAGGGGAAAGTGAGATGAATGTAACTTGGTGGGATCCAAGAAGGTTTCATTGAGAAAATGACATTGCATTTGGAACAAAGGTCAACAGACTTTTTCCGTAAAGAGCCAGATAAATATTTCAGACTTTATAAACGAGATGGGCCCTGTTGTAACTACTCAGCTATGTCATTGCAGCACAAAATCAACCACGGACAATACAGAAATGAATGAGTGTGTCTATGTTCCAATAAAACTTTATTTACAAAAAGACACAGTGGGCTGCATTTGGCCCACAGGCTATAGTTTGCCAACCCCTGATTTAGAACACCAAAAACAGAGAGAGATCTTGTTAGGGTCTCATCAGAAGGAATGATGATTCAGCCGGAAGGAACTGGGAGAGCAAAACCATAGGAAGAAAGTTCAGGGAGTAGGGTACATCAGATATTTAATGGTTGCTTGTATAGGTCAGGCCCAAGTCATTCAGGGTCTGAAAGCCAGGCTGAAGCCTATGGATTTTATTGTGTAGCAGAGAGAGAATCCATTCATTTTCATGGGGCCTTTTTAGGGTGTTGGAGATTCATAATGCTCCCAGGATGACAACTATCTCTGAGAAATTATGGGAAGGATTCCAAACCTAGAAGTGCTGATTTTGGCTTCATCTCTGTTTGGTTTTCTGTTTTCTTACTTACCTCCTTTAGCATCTTATAATTCACTCCATTTCAGTGTATCCAGAGGCCAGAAGTTACCCAGTTGGAAGAAGCAAGACTGGGACAGAAGAAGCAGAAGGAGTTCTTTGTTGGCTGCTTCTTCATTGGACTGTGAATCTCAGTGCACGTGATGGAGCTCGAGGGAGAGCAGCTGGCCACCCAGGTGTGTGAGGTCAGCTGACTGCCTGGCCTAGAGAGCAGGCCTCCTTCTGGGTATGCCTCTCTCCATCTGGACTGCCTGCACATCAAGTCCATTCATGGTCTTCAGTTCCTTCTCTCCCCACAGCTCTCATCTTGGTCTAAGACACTGGCTCTCAAGAGTGATCTCACAACAAGTAGCACACATCACCTGGGAGCTTGTAGGAAATGCAAAGTCTCAGGCCCCATCCCAAACCTACTAAAACAGAAACTCTAGCGGTGGGAACCAAAAGCTGTGTTTTAACAAGGCCTCCGGGTGATTGCGAAACACACTCAAGGTTGAGAATCACTGCCTAGGATCCCGCTGCCCCCAGCAAGCTCTAGCCCAAGGGGCTAGCCACGTGCTACCGAGTATCTAATTTAATCCTTCGAATAATCCTAAAATGTAGTTATTATTGCCATTTAAAAGATGCAGACACTGAGGCTCCGGTATGTTAAGAAATTTGATTTGAACCTGGGTCTTCTTTATTCCAAAGCCCATGCTATTGACCACTATTGTCTAGTGTCTTCTCTTTATAGACAGGGCTAGGAAGTCCACAAAAAAGTACTTTTCCAAAGGCTATCATGATTTATTCACTTAATAAACATTCATTGACTGCCTCGCCTGTGCCAGAACATATCCTAAGGTATCACATATATAAAGAAATTCCATCCTAGCCTAAAGCCTATGAGTGGGCAACTTGCCTCAGCACTTAAAGAGCAGGGAACACTGGCTTAGGAGACAGTGTGACTTGTTTCAGAGCTGCTATAGCTCAAAGTGCTATAAAATTTCACAAAAGGATGCGCTGCTGACTCAGGTAAGCAGGGGGTAGCTTTATAAAGGAGGTAGAAGCTGAAGTGGGAAGGACCCCGTGCATGGGCCAGAGAAGGCAAGGGCCCGGGCAGAACTGCATGGGCTCAAGCGAGCTGGCGGGGAGGCGTCCATGGGGATCGGCTGTTGTGACCCACGTGGACCCTGCGAGTCTCAGGCCCCAGCCAACTCCCAAGCCCTCCCACGCCTCTGACACAGACATAGCAAGCGCCCTCTCCAGATGCCTAGGTCTCAGCTCCACATCTCCCACTGAACTGGCTGTGTGGCCTTGGGCAAGTCACTCGCCTTTTCTGAGGCTCCATTTCCCCGTAGGTACAAGACTCAATCAGAGGATTTCAAACATTTTTTAAGTTGCAAAGCCTTTATTTAAATAATGTCTTACACTGAACTCCAATACATGGAATAGTTTAAAAATATAGTTGTTCTGGGGGCTGGACCAGTGACGTAGTGGTTAAGTTGGCATGCTCCGCTTAAGCAGCCCAGGGTTCACTGGCTCGGTTCCTGGACACGGACCTACATACCGCTCGTCGGGCCATGTAGTGGCGGCGTCCCATATGAAGCAGAGGAAGATGGGCACAGACGTTAGCTCAGGGCCAGTCTTCCTCAGCAAAAGGAGGAGGATTGGCAACGGATGTTAGCTCAGGGCTAATCTGCCTCAAAAAAAAAATCGTTGTTCTGGTTGATTGGAGGAGAGAGGGGAAGAGAGTGGAGAGCTGACCACCGTGAGCCCCTCCTGACTCCTGGCAGTACCTAGGGCACCACACAGAAGAAGCCACTGCAGCCCACCCATGCTAGCCCCCCTTAACGTGTGATATCTACTGTTACTCTCCCCTTACTCCCTCAGCCACACTGGCCTTCTTGCTATTCCTCCAGCATGTCAGTCACACACTTGCCTTGGAGCCTTTGCACCAGCTGTTCGCATTGCCCAGTACACTCTTCCTCCACACGTCCTTATCTCCTTCAAGCCTTTGCTCAAACACTCCCTCCTCAGTGAGGTCTGACATGCCCCTCTATTTCAAATCACAACCTATCTCACACACTAGCACATCCACCCCCTCTCCCTGCCCCACTGTTTTTTTTCCCAGGCCCTGATTTATCACTTTCTGACATCATATCCACTTTTCATTGTGTATATTGCCTTTGGCCAGTCTCTCTCGGGAGTGGGGAAGCCCCTTGAGAGCAGAGATCTATGTCCGTTTCATTCACTGACATCCCAGGTACCTAAAGCGGAGCTCTGGAACATGGCAGGCCCTTGGGAGGTATCTGCTGTGGTGAAGACAGGAGCTGTGAGGGCTCTCAGTGTTTGTAAGTCATCTTCCCGTGTTTGTGCTTCCACTGCCCCTGCCCTACGCACTTTGGAGCAGGGCCAGAGCCCAAAGGGCCCACACCAGCTCATCCTCTGACTCCCTGAGGCCAAGAGCAAAGCCACTTGCTTTCTTCCCACATCTTCACCATCCGTGGACTGCAGTCAGAGACTGAGATTCTGGGAAAGAAAGGGAGGAGAGGAAGGAGAAGAGAGCAGAGGGCACTACTGCAGGTGGCCGGGCTGGGATCTAGAGTGTGGGCTGCTTGCACCTCCCACAGCACCTCGCTGTACCCTAAACAGGAAGAGGACAAGAGCATGAGGTCAGCACCTACTATGAGCCAGTTCTGGAGCTAGGCATTTTCCGTGGGCTCTCATTTATCCTCCTGATGACGCTGGGATACATAAGGGGCTGAACCCCAGAGACATGTCAGCTGCCCAATATGGCCCAGCTAGTAAGGGAATGTCCCTGAATCCTGGGATTCAGATCCAGGCCATCTGGCTCCAGAGCCTCCTTCTTCCCCTCCACTAGTGGTATCGAAGGCATGCACGTTGGAGAAACAGCTCACTGTTTCTCAGGGGACAGGGAAGAAGCCGCGGAACCCACTGCATGCAGCTTTGCTTTCCCTGCCTCCTTCCTCTCCTGGAGCCACAGCCCCAGGACTGCAGCAGTTTGGGGACCTCCAGCCCTGGGCACCTCTCCTGGGATCCAACCCCAGGAGGGAGGCGGCTTTTGCTCACGCTCCCTGCACTCAAGTCACCATCATAACCAAGGGGAATGTTTGCCCACGTCATACCCTTTCCCTCAGGCGCCCACGGAGGCTGTGAAGCCTGCGAAGAGATGTTTTGTCTGGCTAAGCTTTCGGACTGATTGAAAGTCTTCAGAACCCGCGCTCCTCCTGGCACTGTTCTTCCTGGAAACGGTTGCCATGGATGGCACAGCGATGCAGCCTTCACCGTCAGAACTAATGAAAGTCTGAGAGCTATTAGGGGAAGGATTTTTTTTCTCCCTCCCCCTTGCGCATAATTCCACTCTTCTAGGAGGTGTTTGCATCGCTGTTCTGTTTGTGAGATGTTAATTGTGTCCTCATTGTAATTCCTTGCCCACTGCCATCACCTCCTTGTGAGCGCCAGCCCCTGAAGCAGCCTTTTTGAGATAATGAAGCTAAGCGACCAGAGGGAGGGCAGCCCAGCTTCTGGAGTGATCTAAGCACACATCTGATCAGGCCACATCGCTGCTGAAAAGACTCTGTGGCTCCCAGTGACCCCGGACACTGCACTCAAGGACTCTCAGAGGTAGATCCCAGCTGCACTTTGGGACCCAAATCCCTCCTTCCTCCAGGAAGTCCTAGGCCAGAGTCACAGAAGGCCAGCTCTACTTCCTGATGCCATATTCACCTCTCTGTTTCTGCTGCCCCACGCTTTCTGTCTAGAATGCCCTCCTGGCCCTCAGCACCTTGCTAACTCTTTCAGGGTTCAGCTATGTGGGCCACTTCCTCTGTAAAGCCCTCTGTTCCTATTGCAGGCAGACCTACGGCTTTACCCTGTTCCCTAGGTGACACACATCCCATCGTAACGATTTATTGCAGACCTATCTTCCTCTCTAGACAGAGAGTTCCTTGAAAGCAGAGCCAGGCTGATTCATCCCCAGGTTCCCAGAGCCTAGCACTGTGCCTGGCACTTAGTGGATGTCCGTGATGCTGCTGTTTACTTCTTTCCACTCCCCCATTCAGTTCACGGGGGGAAGGCGGGCACAGCTGAGCCCATGACAGGGTGACAAAATATGCAGGTGGATTGCTGTGTAGACGCCACCCGCCCACTACTGCCCAACCCACCACAAAGGCATTGGGAAAGAGAAGCCAGGTCTGGGGCCCTAGTTGCTCATCCTGGCTGGTATTTATAGCAAGGTAATTAGCTCCCTTCCCTAGCACCCCGGAGGTGCTGGGAGAAGATCTGAGAAGCAGGAATGAGGGAAGCAACGTGGAGGGATTGCCAGACGTGGGGAAGGGGCTCTGGAACCAGGGGGAAGGGGGGCAGCCCCCAGCACTTGTGATGCCACTCACCTGTAAGCAGAGGGGCTTGTACTGGGAGAAAGATTTCCCAGGGCAGCCTCTGGCTCCTCCTCCCGTGAGCAAAGTGGCCCTCCTCCACTTCAGTGCAGGCTTGAAGAGAGCTATCTGCTCCCAGCCCACGGAGACCCTGGTTCTGCAGGAGGTTCCAGGCCATAGAGCAGGAAGCGTCTCACAAGTTCTCACCCCCAGACTCCTGGAGAAGCTCACTCTCACCCCAATAACTGCAGCTTCGCTGGCTGCCTGCCCAGACATGGGCAGGGCGGGAAGCAATTTCCCTGGCCAGGGCCAAGGTACAGAGTTAGGACAGCCCGTCAGGGCTCCTTTCCATCTCGGGGCTCTCAGCACCCCTCACCTGAACCCTCGCAATCACCTCCTAACTGCTCATTCAGTCCTTGTTCTCACCTCGCCTCAGCAATTCTCCAGGTTTCCACCAGAGCACTATTTCTAAAATGCAATTCTGATCATGTCACTTTCCTGCTCAAAATTCTTCAGCAGGTCCCCACGGTTTTCAGGATAGAAATTCTTTTCACTTTGCATGGAATACAGGCTCCGTCACGCTTTGGCTCTCTGGCCACTTTCCACTCCCTCCCCCCGTACCCAGCCCATGTCATTTTCATCTCAGCCATACTAAGCAGTGTATGGTTTTCCCAACACTCAGACCTCTCTCGCCTCTGAGTCTTTGTCCATGCTGTTCCTACTGCCTGGAGTACCCTTCTTCCCTCCCCTCCCTCTCCCCTTCCCACTCCTCCTCACCTTTTAAGTCTCAACTCCAAGACCACCTCTCCTCCCTAGGTTGACCGGAGTCTCCCCTGTTGCCCCACTGGACCTCCCACGTTGCCACCGAAGCAAGCTCATGGCCAATCAGAATCACTGGGCTTCCTGTTGGTCTCCCCAACTGCCTGTAAAGTCCTTATTGGTAGGGCCATGTTTCATTGATTTTTGCGCCCCTATATCTACCACAGAGCTGATGCCCGAATAGGTGGTTTAAGTATCACAGGCAGGGACTAAGGTGAAGTGAACGAGGCACCTAAAGCACAGATTTTAAGGAGATGCTCTGGAGTTGTGCAAGATGGGCTGGGCATGGATCAACATAAGGTCGTTTTTCACATCTGCTCATCTACTTGTCAGGTCACATCCAGACCTGGGAGGCAAAAAGGCCATCCTCCACTGGGGAGAGGGACGGGGAGGCCGCACTCTTCTGAAAGGCCCTGGTCTCTGGCTCCATGTAGAACTGAAAAGCATCTTCCCCTCCACCAGAATCTCCAAGCACATCTCCAACTTCTTGCATGTAGGGCAAGATAGGGAAGGCTTGTCCCTACCCAAAGGCACTGTCATGGACTCCCCAGCTGACGGCTTTTGCAACTTAGCTAAAATGGACTCTACAAATACTGTCTGTGTCTACTCGTGGGAGACATTTCTAGCCCTAGACTGTGCTATATTCAAGAGCTAACCACCTAGCTTTCTATAATATGCAAAGATAGTCCCTAAAAAGGACCATTAACAGCCACTTAAAAGAAGACGGAAATACCACCAAGACTACATTCATTGCCAGAGATACAACATACAACCACTCAGATTGTTTATCACACAACTCTAAGGGGTGCCATCACATAGACTGCAACGTCAATTGTGCCCCCAGAGTTATGCAGTGTTGTGGCCCTGTGCACCATGATTCCTCAGTTATAGCGACAGCAGCCCAGCTTTCCTGGCACTAAACTCGAAACACTCCAAAAACATCCTCACCAGCAGCCCCAGTGGATGAGAAAGGGGAGCAAACTCAATGCTGGCAAGCTGGCTCCAGAGACCACAAACGGTCAGCTTCTCTCACTTCCTGACTGGATGACTGGCCAAATCCTCCTTTAATCTCCTCCTTTGTGAAAGTGAGGCCCTAGGCTAGGCCCACAAAAGGACATTAGCCTGAGAGGTACAAGTGGAGGGAAGGACAGGCAGCCCCCTCTGAAGTGGTCCTGGGAGGGCCTTGCTCACGGGAAGTGGAAGGAGACAGTGAGGGTTAACAAACGCATCGTGGAACCCAGGTTCGTCTACTCCAACCCCTTCATTTTCAGATACAGGAACTGAATTGTAGCCATGGGAAGAGTCCTGCCCAACATCATCAAATGCATTAGCAACAAGGTAGGCCCTTTGTGGCTTGGCCAGGGCTCATTCAGCCACACAGCTATTTTCTTTTGGTGATTGCAGTGACACAGTGGGCTTGGCCAACTGTTTTTATAGGTCTTTACTCAGAATCAAGGGGAAGAACCACATTCTCTTCAGCATCTGCTCATTGGAGGTCCTCCCATCCCCAAGGTGAAGCCCTACCTCCTCCTAAAAAGGACCCAAGAATATTGTCTCAATTTCCTGTACCTAGGGCTGGCTTTGACTAGCACCCTCTGGTGGCATCTACCTGAATTGCTGGCATAGAACCCTGGAGGAGATGCATACCTTCTGGAGCAAAGCTTCTCAAAGTGTGGTCCAGGGACCAACTGCACTGGAGCCCCCTCAAGTGCTTGTTAAAAATTTAGTTTTCCTTGAGGCACCCCAGACCTACTAAATCAGAACTCAGGGGTGGGAGATATTTATTGGCACACAATAAAGTTTGAGAACCGAAGTCCTACTATCACAGCAGGAAGATGTGATGTATTGGTATTAAGTATTTCCTCAGGCACTGTGCTGGGCATTGTATATATACATTCCCCAGAATGATAGAAAAGGTGGAAACAAGACATTCTCTCTCTAGCACAGAGGGACCTTTGGACTGTGCTGCGGATGGCATCTAGACCCCACAGCACCAAAGTCCTTCCCAAAGGGAGAGAATGCAGCCCTGACTCCCTCTTGAGTTCCTAGTCTCAGCCTTCAAGCCCTAGCACTTCACTCAGCAGGATTCGTTCTCTATCTTTCCACCTAAATTCAACCCCTAGTTCTCAAAACTTCCTGAATCCGAACACTTCTGCTACATTCTTGGTTCTGCCACTGACTAATTATATGATCCTTGACGTCTTGTTTTACCTCTATAAGCCTCCATATTCTTCTATATAATTGGAGAGAATAGTTCCAGGGTAGTAGTGAGTATTAGAAATAATTGTGGGAGCTCAATAAATTAGTGATCTTCCCTCCTTAGCCCCACTTTCAGAATGGCATGCTCCTGCTTAAGAAAGTCCAGTGGCTTTCTGGCCCTCATTTGCTTCTCTACGACCCAAACTCTCCATTTCAACCTCTCATCACACCTGTCTCATGTCTGCCCCTGGGCCTTTGCTCAAGCTGTACTCTCCACCTAGAATGCCTACACTTTTATCTGCCAAAGCAAATCCTATCATGTTTAAAGGCCATATTCCAGTCCTTCCTGGTCCCTTCTTGAAGGCCAGGCCAACGGAGGCCTCTGTCCTCTCTGCCCCTCCCCTGAGCCCTCCCTCCACTCCACCTCCAGGAGGTGAGGACAACATCAGAATCAGTGAGGTCGGCGGTCTCTAGGCACTGGGGGATTTCTCATACAGAATTTTTTTTTTTAATAGAGGATCAGCATCAGACCACCAACTTTTATTTTGCCAGGCAAGGATATATTTTTTAAAGTCTGCCTTCTAATCTCGTCATCATATCAGAAAACAGTGACATTCCTACACCAAAAGAAAGTGACAAGGAAGAAAATCTCACATAAAGAATTATCCTTTAAACAGAATAAACTCAGCTTCACGAAAGGCTCACTGCATATTCCATCTTTTGCTCCTTTTGCCTTGGACTGGTGAAAATGCTGTCACAAGCCAGGTCCTGAATAGATGCTGCGGTGTCCCTGATCCAGCGTAGCCACCTGCCCCATGCAGGAATATACCCTGGCAACATGCTGACCATGTCCTCAACAGCTGAGCACTTGCTGTATACTGGGCCCTGTGCTAAGCACTTCATGCATTAGCTCTCTAAGTCCTTCTCACCATCATTACTGCTACCGCCCTTCAGATGAGGCTTAGAAAAGTTAAGTAATCAGCCCAGGTCACAGACGTGATAAAGTGGTTGAGCTGGCCTTATGATACAGGACAGCTTGACCCCAAACCTGTGCTCCTTCATCTACTCCATGCTTTGTCTCCTACAACAGGAAGAATGGTTTCAAGGCAGGAGTATAAGCAGATGTGCTTACCTTTCTCTCCACAGTCCATACTCATAGGATGCAGACATTCATTCATTTATGTGACCAATAATTATGAAGTGCCAGCCCTCTGTAAGGCACTGTCCTAGGTGCTGAATACAGTGACAACGAGGGCAGACACCATGCCTGTCCTCATGGAGGGTGCCCTATGACATGTATGAATATGCCAAATAGTGAGCAATAATGCAATCCTCCACTCAGTTTCAAGGGCTTTGTAAAGACCAAGGTGACAGCCAGGTGTGCACAGATGTTAAAAAGTGCCCTGGGCCTCTCAGGGCTCAGTAATTATCTGATTCCCCTAAACTGCCTGCCTTTGCTATGGAAATTGATGACCCAAAAGCTCTCTTCAGACTGACAAGCCCCTACACCCCAGTTCCACTTGATTTATTAGAAGAAGGGACTGAATTTAAAAGGGACAGGTGCAGTATTGATTCTACACCTTAAAATATGCCTCATGGCCTCCCTGCTCAGCCCCAGGTCCCCAGCCCCCGTGTGCTGCAGAGCAGATCACAGCCAAATCGCTCTTTTCAATGACTTGTTTCATCCCCTTGGCCGCACTCTGATCTTACAGCCCTTCAGACCTGCTCTCCCCTTTCTCAGCTTCCCTGCAGCTTCCACCCGCCTTTACCTCACAGCTCCTGGCTGATCCATCCAGATCACTCTCTAACGCTCCAGTATGAGAGAGCCCAGAAGTGGCAGCATCTCCCAGGTCAGCCCATAACTGGCTGTCCTAGCTCTCCCAGGACAATGTCCTGAACTCACTAACCGTACAACTCAGGCCTCCAACAGACCTATATCATGTCACTGGCAGATATATCATGTCACAAGCTGACAGCCAGCTTCACAGGGCTATGCCTGATAGACAAGACCACAGCTGGACGGGTCTCCACAGAGTCTAACACGCTTCTCACTAGGGCACTGCTGGCACTGTAGGGGGGGACAATTCCTCCTTGTATGGGACTCTCTTGCATGGCAAGGAGACTTAGCATCCCCAGCCTTCTCCCCCAGAAATAAATCCCAGTGACAACCAAACACATCCCCACACATCTCCACATGCCCCCTGGAAGGAGAGAGCCAGCTGAGGGGCACAGTGCCCATTCTATTTCCAAGCAAAGTGACTTGTCCAAGGTCCTCCAGTAAGTCAGCCACAGCCCTGGTGTTCTGATGGGTGAGAGGCTATAGAGAATAACAGGAAGCACACTGGAATCAGAATCAGGCCTCTGACAACCATGACAGTGTGCTGTGGGGGCGAGGAATCCTCAAGAGGGTGGAGTCGCAGACAAGTATCCAGCCTTCCTTCCATCAGGAAAACCTCCTTTTGCAGCTTGGTCCAGCTCATGCCTTGGAGGAGACTGCATTTTGTTTCTTTTTAGGGTGACTCAAACCAGGGGTAAGTGAGTACTGAATGCGAGCTAAGACGCCCCCCCCCCCGCAAACTCTGGCAACCTCCTCCAGACCTCGAGTGATATCCTGCTCCCCACATTCACACTCCCATTCTGGCTGCACCCCGGAGTTCTCAGCCTGGGAGAGCACGGGCTCTCCAAACAGGTGGAGAGGCAACCCCAGCCTCTTACACTGCTTATTCCCAAATCCATGCCCACCTCTGGCTGCGGGTTTGGGGAGGCTCCAGAAGAAAGCCTTCATACAAACCGGGAGGCGCTGGCTGCTCCCATCCCTCTAGGTCAAGGGGAAGTACAGGGGCTATATTTTCCTCAAGAAGAAATGGCAGTTGGGTGATATGTAAACACTGCAGTGACAGCCAGGAGCTTGAATTGCTGCATCAGCCTACTTGGTACTTCCTAATTGGGTCCTCAGTTCTCCCCACTAAGGACAGACCCAAAGATGACTGCAGGCCCCTCAACCCTAAAATGTTCTACCCAAGAATGCTCTATGGTGGGATACCGACTCCCATGCCCAAAGACCAAGACCTCCTTGTAATTAATCATCTAGCCCTTGCCCAAATGGCCAAGCCCAAAACAGACCCTACATAGAATCTCAACCTCTTTGTGCCTGAGTTTGTCTTTTCACCCAGCTTAAGGTCCTTAAAGAACTTAAGAAGACTTGATAGCCCACATCTGGGTGGAGTTGCTTATGTAAACAGAGAGGGCCTGAGTGGGTCAAACCTAAATGGCCTCAGCCAATTCCCCTTGGTCTCTGGGAGGTGAGGACCAGGGCTGGTGCCTGTATAAGGCAGGCCCCAGGGTGGGGCTGGGGCCCGCAGACTGGAATGGCAGTAGCTAGGGGTGATCTGGCATCTCCCCACTATCCAGCTGGGAATTGGGGAGGGGGAGGACCCCTGAGAGTTGGAGGATCACGCTCTGAGAAACGCCATTGTAGGGAAGGGAGACAATGAACTCTGAGATTCCTCCACCACCTCTTTTCCTCGGGTGAAAAACATCCTGAAAAGGAGCCAACGAGGGAAGGAGCATAACAGAACAGGTTCAGGAGTGTTCCCTGGAGCCAGTTCACAGCACTACTGAATCAAAGTGGAAAAAGGTAAAGCCCATTGGGAGCTTTCCAATCAATGTCCAAGAGGCAGTGAAGGTAAAGGAAAGAGTATGTATGCGCTTTGGGGACAGATGAACGTAGACTGCAACCCCAGCTCTGCCCCTTATTAGCTGTGTGACCTTGAGTAAGGTATTTACCTGGGCCTCAGTTTCCTCATCTGTAGAGACCCCAGCAGTGCACGTCTTGTTTGAATGAAAGGTGAGCCTACTTGGGGTTCTTCTTCCCTACTTCCATGGGGCAGGAAGTTGGGAGCAGCTCAGTGGTATGCTGTGGTTGTGGCAATGCTGGGGGGAGAAAGGGGCAGAGAGGGGAAAGTCAGGGAGGAGCTGTGGACAGGATACTCCAGAGATGGTATTGGGTCCCAGGCACCAGGACCCCCAAAATGAGGTCATGCCCTAGGCAGTGAGCAAAGGTGTTAAACCTTATGGCCCTGGGCCAGCATCAAGACCAAGAAGCAACACAATGGAGAAGGTCTCAGGCAAAAGATGGGGATGGGCAGAGATATCAGTAGAAAACTGGAGGCAAGGGTGACACTGGCCAGATGCACTGGTGGAATCAGTGGCAGCACCACTGGGTGGTGAGGGTCTCCAGCTCCTTTGGCCACAGGACAGCTTTTCCCTACAGGGAGAAAGTTGGTGGACTTAAGAGTATTTAAGAGAACCCAGGAGGGGTTAAGTCCCGCCCCATCCTTCTCTTCCAAAGTCAGTACATTGCACCAGGGGAGGTTGCATGGGGCAGAGAGGGGGCTGATTGGGCCAGCAGCTGGCCTATGAGAGCTATCTCCTTTTGCACCTCTGAGCAAGTCTTGAGGAAGACACCCAAGTTCTTTCCTAACTGACCAGAGGTAGTAAAGGTGGAAAGTAGGCCCTCCTTTCCTAATCCACACCATTTGCTTTTTAAATAAACTTTATTATGCAATATTTGAGACATATCAAAAAGGCATAAATAATAATACAATGAGCAGCCACGCATCTAGCACCCAGATTAGGAAATAAGCATTGCCAATACAGCTGAAGCCCCCCTCCCCCCATGTACCTCTTCATGACCACACTCTTCCCCTCCCCCTCCCCCAGGAGTCATCCTAATCTGGAATTTAGACTCTATCATTCCTTTAACGACTTTATACATTCACTACATATTTATTTATCCCTGAACAACATACAGAATCAGTTTGCATGGTTGCAATCCTTACATAAACATTATCCTAAAACAAGGATATTCTTCTGCAACTTGCTGTTTTTCATTCAACGTTATGTTTGTGTGATTCATCCATGATGATATGTGTAGCTCTGGTTTATTACTTTTCTCTGCTCAAATTCTTATTATTTGAGAACATCACAATTTATTTACTTATTCTTGTTAATAGATACAGGTTTTTTCCAAAGTTTTTCTCTTACAAACTGCTGCTGTGAACATTCCCCAGCCTGACTCCACACACAGATGAGATGTTGCCATTCGTCCCATCCGTCATGCCTTTACTTCGTTTTCCAGCACGTGACTTCCTCCACGCCCCACACCCAAGCCACTCTGCTTGGGCTCTGTGATTAGGCTCCTGTTGTCCTTGTTTCCTTGTTTCCTTGAACTGGTTTGGGACTTGCCACCTTGACTTTGCCCTTGGGAGCTCTTACCTCTGCCCTCCACCTTCAGACGGGAAGCACTGGGTAAGTGACCTGTCCCAAGCTACAGAGTCCTATGGGACTTGTCCTAGCTGCCCTAGCCCTTCCCTGGCTGCCGGCTGATGAGACTATAAGCTCCAAGAGGCAGGCATGGGTGTGACTCACTCAATGCTATAGCCTCATCCCAGGCACAGCACCTGGAACAGTGTGTAACGCCCTGTAAATACTTGTTGACTAGATGAACTAATGCTTTATGGAGAAAGGTACCAGACAACCAGGATTATTTCTACTCTTAGCTTGCATTTACCTTTACCTAGATGTCTCCCAGCCCCCACCTATGGGTCCATGGCAATCCCAGAGAATCCCGTGCAGTCACTGGTCCTTCTGCAGACTGAGAGATGTCTCTCATCACTTACTGAGGTCTTCTCAAAGAGGCAAGCACATCCAGTCTCTCCCACACAGGATGAACCCGAGGGCCCCCCAGTCATTTGGGGCATGGGAGGGGAACCTCCTGCCATGGGTCAGGCTGAGACACCCCATGATGGTGGATCCTGGAGCTCTCGGCCTGCAGAAGCCAGGGAAGGCGGCCTCCCTTTCCCTTTTGATGTAAAACACACGGTAGAGTTGAAGCATCTGAGAGCAGTGCAGTTCCTTAGAGCAGACATTGACAGGAAGAAGAACAAAGCCCAAAGGAAAAAAGAAAAGATGAAAAAAGAAGGAAGAAGGAAAGAAAAATGTTGGTGTTTGCTGGGAGGGGCTGGGACTGAGCTGCAGCCATGGGAAACTGATGACACTCCAGTCAAACAGTGGGTCATAGTGGAATAAAAACCACTGTGCATGGAGAAAGGGGACTTGCCATCAATCCTATCTCTGCCCCTTACTAACCTGAGACCATGGTTAGGTCATTTAGCCTCATCTGATAACAGACATTAGCTAACATTTACTATGTGCCAACTGCAGGCAGTGACTGCAGGTATCATATGGCATTCCCTGATGGAATCAGAGGGTCAACTCACAGACATCCCCGCCAGGCAGGCCCCATCCCACGCAGACATGTGTAACCACTGCACTGCACTGCCTCCTCACTGGGCACATGATCCAATGTGATTCTCACAATGTCCCTGTTGGGCTGATGAGGATGATAAATGGAGAAACTGAGGGAAGCAACTACACAGTTAGAGATGATGCTGCAATGCCCTGGGGGGCCAGTTTGGGCTCAGCGGCACAAGTCCCTCAGGCTCGTGAAACCATTGCTAAAGCCAGGATGTTGTAGCTCAACCTTGAAAATTATCTTCAAAGTCCACAAATCCAGGCCCACCTGACCTGAATTCCTCCACTGAACCCATTTTATCACAAGGCACATTCGAGGAAATTGTAGCCATCGAATTCGTGCATTAGTAAATTAATTTAACAAATGTTAAATCCCTGCTGTGTGCAATGTACTGTTCTAGGTTCCATGGATGCAGAGAATAAAAACCCATAGAGTCCCTGCTTTGGAGATGCTCATTCTGGAACGTGCAAAGGGTGACGTGTCAATGTAATAATGGCTCTGAGGGATTTAGCAACAAAGTGCAATGAAACAATGAAGAAATTTCCTGGAGGAAAGCACACCTGCTTATTCAGGGTGCTGGGTGTGGTCCATGCTATGTGGCCTTGAACAACTCATAACCCATGTCCCACCTCTGAGTCCTCAGTTTCCCCATATATCATATGAGATCATAGCACAGGATGGTCTCTTGGATCTTCCAATCCTATTATTCTCTGGCTTCTGCTCCAGAATTCTGTCCTATTAGTAGAGACCAAACCCTGGGTGCCATGAGGAAGGCCATCAGGGGATGAGGGTTAAGATGTGGCCAGGTGGACAGAGCTCTGGAGCCCCAGGCGGCACCGTGGACAAGACCAGCTTGGACCACGGGATTCTACACTGTCAGTCTCCTCAGCATGAGTCTGCTTTCCTGTTGGCCTTTTTGCAGGCCCCTGGGGTTTGAAGCTGGCAGTGCCATCAAAGACAGGCTGGTGGCTGCATTATAAAAGGGTTGTATTCCCTCTTGTTGATAAATAAATCCTTTTTCTTCTAAATAGCCAAGCTGGCAGGTTTCATTGTGGGTGGTTTGCACTCAGCAGGGAGCTGGGACTGGCAACACTGCATCGTTCATCTCTGCAATATTAATTAGTTTTCCAAGATGCTCTATTTTAATCATGAAAAAATGAGAATGGTGGGAACCCCATCAAAGGAAGAGTTGGGGAGAATACAGCAAACAAGACAGAGTTAGAAAAGAAGTACAGATGATGTGGGGGGAAGCAGTTAGAGATGGGGAGGAGATCATGAGAGGGAAGGCACAGGCTGGGAGGTGAGGAAGGGAGCGGATGTTCCCTAAACATTTACTCTGTGTCGGGAATGGTACTAGGTTCTTTGCCTGCATTGTTTCAATCTACATTTACTATCCTCATTTTACAGATGAGCAAATTGAAGCTCAGAAAAAATAGGTGCCTTTCCCCAGGTCAAAAATCTAGTATGTGGAAGATCCAGGGATTGAACCCTAGGTTTTTTACTCCATGCCAGAACCTCTTTTAACCACATCCATTCAACTTTCCACAAATATTTATCCAGAAATTACTGTGCCCAAGCATAGCACCAGGCTCATGCAGTCTCCAGCCCTAAAAAACACACAAGGCTGCCTGACTCAGTCTTCATGAAAATGGCACCATTTGTGTTCTGGAGAGATCCCTCTGAGTGCAGTGCAATGACTGGATTTAAAAGGGAGCAGGACTGTTGCAGCTGCCCAAGTGAGAGATCATGGCGGCCTTGGTTAGGGTGTCAGTTGTCAAGACCAAGAGATTGACCACAGACCTCATGCAAACTCTACACTCATTTTCTCTTGGCAGCTCATACAGGATGAGGCTAGTTGAAAAGAAAATGATAACACCCCTCTAGGGATCCAGAGGAAGAATTTGAGAGAGAAGGACAGTGTGGAAGAAAATGTGATCAATATTTCCTGCTCCTTTGTTACTAAACAATCCATAAATACGTATTAGACCTCAGGACATGCCAAGCAGTCTTTTAGATGCTATAAGCACATCTTTTACCCCCGTACCTTCAAAGAGCTTCCAGCCTGGTTAGAAAAGGAGGACACACTTCCCTAAAAAGATACCTAGCAATACGCATCAGAGAGGCAGGGACAAGAAGAAGGATGCAGGAAGAGTGGGCTGAGTTGCATGATGGGGGGGTGAAGAGGGGTGGCAGAAAGAGAAATGATTATTGACTAGCACATACTGTGTGTGTTATGGATTGAATTGTGTTTCCCATACGGATATGATGAAGTCCTAACCTTCAACCACTCAGAATGACCTTATTTGGAAATAGGGTCATTGCAGATGTAATTAGTTAAATTAAAGTGAGGTCAAACTGGAATAAGGTGGGCCCCTACCCCAGAGTGACTGGTGTTCCTATAAGAGAGAGAAAATGGCCGTGTGAAGATAAGGCAGAGACTGGAATTACGTTGTCACAAGCCAAGAAACATCCAGGGCTATGGGAAGCTGGAAGAGACAATGAAGGATCCTCTGGAGGGAGCATGGCCCTGCCAACACCTTGATTTCAGACTTCTAGCCTCCAGAACTGTGAGAGAATAATTTTCTGCTGTTTTAAGCCACCCAGTTTGTGGAAACTGATACACTGCGTTTCTCACTTTATCTTCCCCCCAAACTGAACGAGATGGGTACTTTTAGTTCCATCTTACAGGTCAGGAATCTGAGGCCCCAGGATTAACATATGCAGATCACCCCGCTAATATGTGGTGGGCCTGTGCTGAGCTATCCGCTATAGAGGTGGCTCTGGAGGTGCACTTGAAAGGAGAAATAGGAAATAGAAGTTACCGGATCTGATCATGTGGAGAGCAGGAGAGCTGTCCTCCTTGATGTCATGCATTGCTTTAGTCCCCAAGAGAAATGAGTGCTTACTGGGTGTCAGGCACAGGTTTGAAGCTGAAGAAAAATTGTGGTTGAATTAGACATGGTTGCCCTTCATAACTTCACAGTCCAGTGAGGGAGAAAGCTATGTGACCAGACACAATGAGGTGAGCAACCCATCCACTAGGCAAACAAAGCCCACGGAAGCATGGCCCCCAGGTTCCTCCTATTTCCCTCACCAAGAGACACCTTGATGGCGAAGTACCTCCTGACTTAAGAACAGCTTGCAGGAAAGGAAATTTGACCACATTAAATGAACACATCATGATTCAGACACCAATATTGTAAATTCCCAATGAAAAAAACCAACAACAACAGTAAAATGTGGGAAATGACGCATCTTAGAATCAGGGAAATACTGTAATTTTGCCCAGGGTGGACGTAGAATATTTTCTAAAGATCATGGCACCGAACCTGAAGGATGGCGAACAACGTGCCAAGGGGAGGGCACAGGGAGACAAATTGCTCACAGGTGACGCTTCTTCCCCTCAGAGTCCCTCAACCAAAATGCCAGCTCCACAAAAGCGAGATTGAGGTTGCTTTGATGGCTGCTCTCTTCACGACACTTAAAGAGAACATAGAGGGTGCTCGATGTGTAGACAGATTTAATCAGTCCCATTAGGACGAGATTGTACATGAATGTCTCTAAGCGCTCCTGGAAGCTTGGCCTCCATCATTTGAGTGCTCATTCCTTCATTTGTGAAACACCTACCCCATGCCCCACCTTGGGTGGTTTTCTGGGAATACAGAGGTGGGTAAGAAGAGCTCTCCAAGGGCTCTCATTCCACCAAGGAGATGGCAAGTAAGCGATTTCCATATCTACTGTGTCATACATGCTCTAATGGAAAAAACAGGGTAAGAGAGAGCAGGCGAGGCTTGGTGGAGGAAGTGACACTAAGCTGAGATTTAGAGGATGAGCAGATTAGCCTGGCAGAGGAGGGGGGACGATGCTCTAGAAAGAGAAGCAGCCATATCCAAATGAGAGCCTGTCACCTCTTGGGAACTGCAGACAGTTCAGTGTGACCTGAAGTGCAGACTGGGAGAAAGGATGCACGGTAGGTGCAGCTGGTGGGGCACACAGGGCCCAAAGCACGCAGGCATGCCTTTAGGGGCCAGGACTGTACTAGGAAAGCAATGGGGGAACCGCTAACAGATTCAAGTTCCCGGATATTTGCTATCCACTTTGCAAGGTTCCTCTGGCCAGACCACAGTCCCTGAAGGCCACCCAAGGGCGGAATTCAAAGCAATGGCAGGAAGAGGGAGAAGGCATGGGTAACATTACCTTAATTTAACATTCTTCTTCTTTTTATCAATTGGTGATTAATAGGTACTACATTTCCTCCCAATCCATTCTCAAGAGAGGTGTTACAATAACATGTCAGGGAGGTGTGGATAAGCAGCATTACGGAGCCTGGTTTATAACGCAGTTTGTAACAGATGCTAACGTCCCGGTTATGCATTCCAGCATCATTTATACTCGGCTTCGTGGTACGGCAAGGCTCGTCAAATCACAATTCTCCAAAGCAGTTGCTATTAATCACTCATTCATTGTGAAAACACATTGTATTCATTCCGCTTGGCAACGGGAGCAGGGCAGGCTCTGTTTATCCAGAGCAGTCATCTCCAGATCTTGCCAGCCTCGGTGCAGAGGATGGCTGCCTCCCGGATGGCTGAGAGCTTTGAAGGGACACCTCAACACAGATGGGAACACGGGACTCAGAAGAGACGTATCTCATCCAAAGGGACACACATCCGTGAGAGGGCGAAGGGCTCCCGGAAACCATGACCATCTGTTCTCCTGGTGTCTCCTCCGCCCACTGCTCCCTCTGAGCTGGAAGCCCCGGTTCCCTGAAGGAGAACTCTCTGGGCTCTATGTCCACATGTGTCCTGGTATCACCTGCGAGCCAGATCTGTCTCCCTGTCAGGGTTCTGTTTCCAAAGTCACGTGATCACAAGGAGCCATAGGGTCTCACAGTTGAACACAAGGTCTCTCGAGTCAAATGCCTGGTCTTCTGGTACTAGCTGTGTGACCTTGGATAAGGAATCAAACTTCTTTGTCCCTCACTTTCATCAGCTGTACAATGGGGTTGATAATAATAGAACCGACCTCACAGAATTGTTGTTATGATTAAATGAGTTAATTCCAACAAAGCCCTTATAAGATGCCCGAAACATAATTCACATCAGCCCTTGGTATTATTTATTAAAAGAATCCTAACATCTCTTAGATGTCCCCCACAGCCTTTTATAGGTGGAGGTATGGGGATACCATCCATTCATTCATTCCTATCAGCTATTCATAATAGCTGTTGAGCATCCCAAATGTGCCAGGCGTTGCTTTAAGTACCAGAGACATGGAGACATGTAAGGCACGACCCCTCCTTCGAGAAGCTCACAAGCTAGTAATGCAGCATGCTAAAACCATGCTCAGAGCTTAGAGGTCTGGAAGGCTCTCCAGCTTTCCCCCAAAGTCTCTGCACTGGATTACACTTTACAGTTTACACAGCACTTTCTCCATTTAACATTGCATTGAGTGCTCACCTAAAAGGTGAGCAGGGCAGGGATTATCATTACGTCTTTCATGATAACAAACACCCCGTGCCCCCTCTTGATATTAGGCTTGTGTCTAGGTTGTTGATGGTTCCCACACTTTTAGTGAAATATTTCAGTCTAAATATGTACAGAGGATCACTTAATGAATAAATAGAGTATTATAAAGGCCTTTGAATCTTTCTTTTTGAGCTATCCAATGGTAACCACTAAACTCAAATGTGGAGTTATGGTTTCCATGCTTTTTTTTAAACATTTCACCACAAAAGTGTATACCTATAAACAATGTATATTTCTGGATACATGTTTCCAAATGATATAAATGATACTATATTGTACATCTCCTGCAGCTTGCTTTTTAAGGAAAGCCTTTTATTTTGGAAAAGTTCGAATGTATACAAGTAAACAGAATAGTATAAGGAACTCCCATGTACCACTCACCCAGCTCCAATGATCAATATTCAGTCATTCTTGATTCACCTGTTCTGACATCACACCCTACCTCCCCTCACTCATTAATTATATTTTACAATTCTGATTTAAAATAAATTTTACATACATTTGCATAAATCTTAACTGTACACTTTTTAAAAATAGATACATCTTGTATTGCTATTTCTATCAAGATACAGAACACTCTCATCTCTACAAAAAATTTCCTTCTTTCCCCAAAGTCTCTTTTCCCTCCACCATCCCTGCACCCTGGGAAACCATAGTTTTGATCTTTCACCTTATATTATAAATAGACTCATAGAGTATACAGCCAGTTGTGTCCCTTTCAGGGGAGGAATTCTATCTCTGAGATTCATCCACATTGTTCCACGCATCAATAGACAGCTTCATTCTACTACTAAGTAGTAGCCCATTGTATGAATGTAGCACACTTTCCTTTTTCATTCTGCTATTCATGAACATTTGGGCTGTTTCCGGTTCTTGGGTATTGTGAATAAAGTTGCTATGAGCATTTTGATACAGCACTTTTTGTGGATATTTGTTTGCATCTCTCTTGGCTAAAGGAGTGGAATTGCTGGGTCAGAAAGTAGGTGTATTTTAACTTTACGAAAAATTACCAAACTGTTTTCCAAGGTGGTGGTGCCATTTTGCTTTCTCTCCAGTAATGTATGAGCATTCCATTGCTCCATATCCTCACCAACCCCTGCTGTAAAGCAGTATTTCACTGTTTGAGACTTTTGCCTCTCTTTATTGAGTTGTCATTTTATTATTGAGTTGAAAGAGTTCTTTATATATTCTGAATAGAAACCCTTTGTCAGAAATATGTTTTGGAAGTATTTTCTCCAAGTCTGTCTATTCATTTTTCATAATAGTATATTTTGTTGACCGGAGTTCTTGTTTGTTTTAATTTTTATGAAGTCTGATTTATAATTTCTTTTTCTTTTACTGGCAATGTTTTCTGAATTATGTCTTAGAAATCTTTATCTACCCTGTGCATCTTCTAAAAGCTTTATAATTTTAACTTCTACATTTAGGTCTAAGATCCATCAAATATTAAGTTTTATGTGGTATGAGGTAGGGGATAGAGCTTATTTTTTCACCATACAGAAATCCTGTTTCAGCACCATTTGTTGAAAAGACTTTCCTTTCCCTTTGAATTACTTTGTTGTTTTTGTCAAAAATTAAATCACCATAAACATGGATGTCTCTGTACTCTCTGGCCTGCTGCGCTGATCTATGCAACTATCCTTATGCCAATATCAAACTGTGTTAATTACAGTAGCCTTATAATAAGTCTTGAAGGCAAGTAGTGTGAGTTCATCAGCTTTGCTCTTCCTTTTCAAGAGTGTTTTGGCTATTCACAGTTATTTGCATTTCCATACAAGTTTTAGAATTAGCTTATCTATTTCTATTTTTGCAAAGACTTCTGGAATTGTGATTTACTACATTGAACTATGGATCACTGTGAGAAATTTTGACATTGAACAATATTGGATTTTCCACTTTACAAATATACTATGTCACCCCATTTATTTAGGTCTTCTTTAAGTTTTCTTAGCAATGTTTATAGTTTCCAGTAGAGAGGATTGGCATATCTTTTGTTAAAACTTACCGCTAAGTATAATTTTTACAATATTGTGAATAAAATTTTAATTTTCTTTACCCATTGTTTTCTGTGAATACAATATATATAGAAACATGATGAATTTCTGTTTATGCATCATGTATCCTGAAATACTGGCAAGTCCATTTAAATAGTTCTAGGAGTTTTCTTTGTTAATTCCTTAGGATTTGTTTATAAAATATTATGCAGTCTGTGATTGTGAATTCCTTAAATTATTAAATACAATTTTTGTTTATCAATATAAACAAATAAATAGAATTAAATTCCCCCTTTTGAATCTTTACGCTTTTTCTTTGTCTTGCATCACTGAACAGGCTAGAACCTTCAGACAATATTGAATAAAAGATTCAACATTCTCGCCTTTTTTCTGAACTTAGGGAGAAAGCACTCAGCGCTTCACCATTAAGTATTAACTGGAGGTACTTTATAGATTTTTTTGTTCAGACTGAGTATTCTGGTCTGCTAGAGGATATCTGTTTTAGTTTGCTGAGAACCTTTGTCATGAATGAGTATTGGATATTGCTAAATGTTTTTTTTTTTTTCCCATTTACTGAGATGATCAAATGGATTTTCTACTTTAACCTATTAATTTGGAAGATTACATTGACTAAATTTTTGAATGCCGAATCAAACTTGCATTTCAGAAAATAATCACACACACATTCACATACACACAGGCACACACACATATATATACAGAGAGAGAGAGAGAGAAAATGGAGAAACAAACGTGAATCTGTACAAAAGATATTTGGGTGTTCTTTGTATTATTTTATTTTGATAACTCTTTGCCCTTGTTTGTTTTTATAATAATTAACATCCAAATAGATATGTGAGAGGGATCTACTGGGATAAACTTTAATTGGACATGGTATAGAATGCTTTTCATATATTTCTGAAGATTTATCAATATTTTGTTAAGGATTTTTGCATCCATGTTAATGAAGAATATTTTCTTTTCTTGTAATGTCTTCCTAATGGTTTGATATCAAGGTTTAACTCATAAAATGGATGAAGGCCTGTTTCTTCTTCCTCTGTTTTCTAGAAGAGTTTGTGTAAGATGGTACTATTTCTTCCTTAAATGTTTGATAGAATTCACCTGTGAAACTACTGGTACCTAGAGTTTATTTACTGGAAGGTTTTGATTTAAAAATTCAGTTTATTTCATAGGTATAGAGCTATTCAGAAATCTATTATCATCTTATGTCAGCTTTGGTGTTTTGGTCAGTAGAGTTTTTCAAGGAATTTGTTCATTTCATCTGAACTACAGAATTTGTTGGCATGATGTTTTTCATAATATTTTGTTCTTATCTTTTTAAAGTCTGTAGGATCTGCAGTAATCGTCACTCCTTAGTTCCTGTTAGCATATTATGGGTAATTTGTGTTTTCTTTATTTTTTTAGTATTGTTAAGAGTTTATCAAATTTATTAATCTTTTTAAAACATTTGACTTTGTCAATTTTATTTCTCGTGTTTCTTTTTTTTATTTCTTTGATTTCTGCTCTTTTCTTTATTATTTCCTTCCATCTACTTACTTTAGGTTTCATTTGCTTGTTTTTCTTTCTGGCTTCCTGTGGTGGAAACTTCGATCATTAATTGTATACCTTTCTTCCTAATATAAATATTCAAAACCACCATTTTTTCTTTAGCTGCATCTCTTGTGTATTTATTTGGATATTAATTACCATAAAAATAAACAATGACAAAGAGTTATAAAAATAAAATAGTACAAAGAACATCCAAATAGCCTTTATACAGATTCACCTTTGTTAATGTTTCTCTCCATTTTCTCTCTCCCCATATATATATATATATGTGTGTGTGTGTGTGTATATTTATTTTCTGAAACATCTGAGGGTAATTTACACACATCATAGACCTTTACCCCTAAATACTTAAATGTATATTTCCAGGAGTAGGAATACTTTCTTACATAACCACTGTGATTAACAAATTCATACATTTAAATTTATGATACACTTTTTACTAATATGCCATCCATATTCCAATTGTGTTAGTTTACCTTAAAATGTCCTTTACAGCATCTTTCTCTCCTCCAGGACAGGACCCTGTCTAGTTGTCACGTTTCTTCAGCCTTAGATAATCTGGAATGTTTTCACAGCCTTTTCTTGTCTTTTATGACAATAACATTTTTGAAGAATACAGCTCTTCTATCTTGTAATAGAAAGTTATTCATTTTGGGTTCTATGATTTTTTCCTCATGATTAAATTAAGGTCATACACTCTCTTAAGATGTCACATCTGGAGACACACAATGTCCCTCTGTCCCTTATTGGTGATGTTAATTTTCATCATTCAATCAAGGTGTTGCCAATTCTTTCAGTATATACTTATTTTCTCTCTTTCAAATAATAATCAGTGTATAGGAGACACTTAAAAATCATGTAAATATCTTGTTCTCATCAAAATTCCCCCCTAGATTTAGTATCCACTGATGATTCTTCTCTGAACCATTTTTGCCACGATATTTGCAAAATGATGATTTCCAAACTCCAGCAGTCCCTCCATATTGACCAGTCAGCCCTCAGCATCCTAATGTAAGCAAGAGTCCCCCCTTCTCATGAATGCATGTATGTATGTGTATATGTGTCTAATCTATGTACTGAATCTATTCATCTTTCTATCATCTATCTATTATGAACGTGGAATCATGAATTCCTATTTTTGCATGGTTTATCACACACTACTATCCTTAATTATTTTGGCGCTCAAATTGTTTCAAATTTGGTCAATGGGAACTCCTTAAACCTGGATACAGTTCATTCAGTTTCTCTGCTGTGTCATATGCCGTTGTAGTAACTTACCAAAAGTATTTTTGTATTCTGCTGCTGATTGCCATTAGGCTATTTACAATTTTTCAAATGTACAAACAATGCCAAAATATAAATTCCTGTGCATGTCTCCTATATACCTTCCAGGAGAGAGCTAAGTGTAAAACTTCTGGTTCTTAGGATGTGAGAATCATCTATCGTTACCATATAACTATTGATTATATAACTACAAAATAACTAGTTTTGCCAATTTACACTTTCATCAACAGTCGTGAGAGTTCACGTTAATCAACATCCCTCCCAACTCTTGGCAATGTCATACACACACACACATATACCCTACAATTGCCATTTGACAGGTTTTAAATGGAATCTCATTTCTATAAATCTGCACCTTTTCATGTGTGCATTGGCCACTAAGCCTCCTTCTTTGGGGACTTAGCCATTCATATACTTTATTCTCATTTTTTAAGTTGAGAAATGAAAACTCAGATGCATTAAGTGACATGCCCTGGATCACAGAGCTATCATGGATTAGACATGAATCCAGGTATTCTAACACTGAAGGAAAAATTTCCATCTATGGATCGATCTACCCTGATACTGTACAGATTTATGAATAAGTAGATATGTCAATTAATGTGTGCGTGTGTGTGTTTGTGTGTGTGAGATGGGTGGGACAGTATTTTTTTAAATTCACCTTTTGGCTAGAGGTCTTCAAAGCCATCCCTGGAAAAATATAACGTCCCAGGCAAATCACCCCCAATGTACTCTTTGCCCTCAATCTTTTTCCTGAGCAAAATAAAATTAAAATGAAAGAAAATCAAGCACAACCTTAAAGAGATGTCCTGAGAAGACAGTCGCCCAACACTGCCCATCTGTGTATGTGGTTTATCGACTGAACAAGTGAAGAGGGGCATCAGGCAGCCTCAGCAACCACCCCTTTCTCTGTCTCTGGCATCCTGTGTAAGACACCGCCCAGATCAGGAGAGGGCTCAGAGCACTGGCCTAATGCATACTAAGGAACAACTCTGAGAAAGCTGCATTCTCTAGTTGCCCTAGGAAACCACAGCTCCTCCTAGCCTGTGGCTTCAGCAGCTCTGGCTGCCCACTGCCCCCCTGCCCACTCACCCAGCCTCACCGCTACCTCTGCCCGGGGACTGCTCATTAGCCTGGGATTAGCAGCTGTGTCAGCAGCAGACAGGGCAAAGCCCTGCTGCCCTAGGCTGTAGCTGCAGAGAACTGTCTGGGGAGGGAGGGCTCAGATGCCCGAGTGCCAGGCACATGTCAGATTCAATTTGGGAGAGGATCTTGTTAAGCCTCCTTATCTGATGACAAGTCCTTTAAAAAAAAAATCATCAGTTAAAAAGGTTTTGCAATGTCTACAAGGAACGCATGCTCAGGTCAGATAATGTTTCCTGTCAAGAATGCATTCGTTATATCCCATCAGTCACTTGGTTCAAGGGGATTAGATTAGTCATACAGGACTCACATATAAGCCTTGCTGGCCACTAGTCAGTCTCTGCCCTTCAGAAGCTTTGTGACTCACTTTGGTGACTGTGCAGTCCAGCATCTTCACAAGTAAAGAGCACAGAGCTGATGTTTATTCTTGTCTTGTTACCCTTGCAAAACTATGGGCACCAAAACTAATAAAACCAATTGCTTATGAGTATGTGGTGAAATAGTACTTCCCTACGTGGCTAGTGACAGCATAAGTTGTTCTAACCCCGTTGGAAAGAAATTTTGCAGTAAGTACCAAAACTCACAAAAGCATATGCATGCTGACATTCTACTTATGGGGTTTTCCAAAGAGGAAGGTGGGGCAAAAATTGATTACATATCTGTCAGGGGCTAGGCATGTTTATAGTCATTGTGCTACTAATTCTGCATATCAATCTTTTGACACAGATTCTTATTCCCATTTTATAGGTGAGGAAGTTAGAACAATGGCTAATGACCTATCTGATGCTTCAGCATTATTATGAGGGAGAATCTACATTCAACCCCAGTCTGCCCAAGTCCAATCCCGTTTCTTCCTCTATAAAATACCGCTTTGGAAGAAGGAGTTCTATGCATGAATATCCTCACTGCAGCATTATTCATAATAGCAGAAAGTGAGAAAAAGCAAAGTGGCTCACAATAGAAGAATGTTTTAGTAAATTATGGGAAATTAACCCAATGGATTATTTTGGCTCCTTATAAATGATAATTTTAAAGATTATTTGGGAAAAGCATATTATATAACATTAAGACAAGAGAACAGAACACAAAAGTATTCCTATGTAATGATTATAACTATATTAAAATGCATGTCCATATGGATAAAATGCTCCTGGGAACTTGGAAACTAAAAGACTTCTTTAAAGATATTAGTAATGAAACATAATTTCTCAAAATATCCATTATTGTTATAACACTGTATTTGAAGAGAGGCACTAGTTTGGGTGGAAAGAATAATATATTCAGAATGGAAAAGAATTTGAATGCTAACTCTTCCACATTCTAAATTTGTGAAACTGAGCAACTTATGTATAATCTCTGAGCCTCAGTGTTTTTCATTTGTAAAACGGTGATAATTTTAACTTCACAAGGTCAGAGGGCAAATTAAATAAATTAAAACACATACAAACACTGAGCCCACTGTGATAAATTCATTAAAAAAATAAAAATAAATTATAATGATGGTCCTTCTCAAGCTTCCACCACCTCCAAACTTTTCTGTAGGGTTTCCAACACAGGACAAGACCAAACAGGAAGCAACCTTTCAGCTCACACACCTATGCATGCTCACAGAGCAGCCCAGGGAGCGGGTAAATAGGGAAATTCACTCCTTGCCAGCATCATTCTCAGCTCAAACCAGCCGCAGATCTGACGCTTCACCAACACTGAATGCATTACACATCAATCCCTGGGCTCTGCAGTGAAGCCAGCTTGTGAAACTAACCCTTCCCTGGTCTCTGGGCATTTACAAGATAAGACCTTGTTACAGGCTGGTCAGCGAAGCTCCTGAAGCCTCTTAGAATGAAGCTCCTCGCTCAGTGCGACATTGTGAGCTCTCGTCTGTGGGAATGCTGTAGGATGATTCGCCTAGCTTCAACAGCGCTAAGAGTACAGGAGACAAGATGGAACCTGTTAATGCTTCCACATGGTCTTATGGTTGGGCAGCTGTGCTCTCTAACCTTGAGGTTGCTCCCCTTGAGGGACCTTACATGTCCCTATGTAAGGTCAAGTGGATTAGAGAATGGGCGCGGGGGGAGGCATCAGAAATGAAATGAACTTCACCAGGAGCTGATGGGTTCCTAGTGATAAATGGTACCCTGATCCACAGCATCTTGGCTGTTGAATCTCCCCCTGGGCTCTGAGTAGCAGGCCCTATGTACACAGTGACTGGTAACTGCTTGTCTGGAGTGAGCAATCTGCTCCCCCAAGGAGAGGTGTTCCCTGCTTCCAGTCACGGCCAAAAGAAGTGGGGAGGGCAGTGGAGAGTGGAGGGGTGGAGAGAGAATAATATCATCAAAGATTTACGAAGTACCAAATTGCTGATTTGGTACTCATCAGCCCCATCATTTTAAAGATGAGGAAACTGAGTTTCCAGACTTGCATTTAATCATCCATCATCTATTTGTTGAGTACTTACTACAGTCAAGAAACTGTGACTCTGAGGAGACAGGAGAGATAGTCAGAGGTGGAATTTCTTACTCAGTTGTGAGGCTTGTTCATGAGGCTCCTTGGAACACATTCTTCCCTTGGGCAGATGCTCTCAGATCAAGAAGAAATTGGCAGTGCAGTTGTGCAAGCTGTCTGCTCCTTCTTGCTGCGCCGAGTTGAATGAAACAAACCTGGTGCCAGGATTGGGAAGGGCGCTTTAAATGGTTGTACTTCAAGCAGCTCTTGAGAACAGCTCTTGGCTCACAACAAAGGGAGGCACACCTGGCACTCACCAATCGGGAAGATAGCGTGTTCTGTCCTGCTCTAAACCCAGGCAGGGAAGCCCTGGGAGGGCTCTGAGGACAGACAGAGAGGCTGCTGCACAGGGTTATCCCTTCCTGCCAGAGAGTGGGAAGAGCACAGGCTTTGGAGTCAGGAAAACACACACACACACACACACACACACACACATACACACCTGGATTGAACGTGAATTTGCCACTTGCTTACTGTGTGTTTTGGGCAACGTTCCTAAGTTCTTAGATCCTTATCTGCAGAAAAGAGTTGGGGAAACTAAAAGTGCGTTGAGTGTGTACTACCACTGGCCTAGTGCCTGGCCCACAGGCCTTGTTCTTTTCCCCTGAACAATGTTCCTGGGTTGAGGACAGTGAGGTTAGGTGGACTAAGAACCAGGAGGCCAGCATGCTGAGAAGCGGGTGACAGGTTCAGCCCATAATGCAGAGTGGAGGCACAGACAGACAATGCCGTTCCCCAGAGCTCATGGGAAAACTTCTAGGAACAGCTGAGAGCTGTGGGCCAGAGGAGGACAAAAGGTTAAGAAGCAGGGCAACCAGTTAGGACAGCGAAGTCCAATAGTTATCAGGACAATTCGAGTAATTCTGTCCAACTCTGATTGCATAGCCTAGGGCTATGTCCAATGAGCAGTGTACACCCTATGATTATTGTCTTGTAGAGTTGCTCACCTAAGAGACTTCAAGGAATCACATGGGAAAGAGAGACAGCTTTCCCTCAGATGCTCACTTCAGTGACCAGCTCCTTTTGGGGTCAGCACATTACTTCAAGCCAAATCCATTCTGCTTCCATTTCAGCCCTCTTCTCATTTAGTTCTCTTGGGGCACAAAAAAACGACTACTAGCTTGGTCACCCCATTACACGCCCTGACTATGTTGCTGATGGATAGCACAGTCATGCATTGCATTAGCCACTCATTCAACAATTAGAGCATGCAGTGTCTTGCATTAGGTATTCTGGATGACACAAAAGAGATGACTGTACCTCTCTTTAGGGAGCTGTGGAAATTTGAATTGCAGTACTCTAGAACTCATCTTTTCCAATCATCCATTTAGTACTGGAATCTCATGCCCATAACAGGTAGCCATTCAACTCCTGCCTGGGCTCTTCCTATGACTGCTTCCTGTCACCCAAAGAAACCATTCCCTATAGGCTCTAGAGCTGAGTGCACAGAACAGTAGATTCTCAACACATGTTGAATATACGAAGGCCACTAATTGATGGCTCACTTATTGATTAATCAATAAATTTATTAATTTTTTCATTTATTGATTAATCCACTTGTTAGAAATCTTTCTCTCCTTAACTTCTATGCTTGTCCCACTTGGAACTGCTCCAATATTTGCAAGTCTCTCCAAGTCAAACATTTCCTGCTCCTTCAAATATTCCTCATACGGCTCTGTTCCTAGACCTGTCCTACCTGCCCTACCTTCGTTTCTCTCATCTGGACAGTGTTTCCTGCAGAACGTGGCATCTAGAATTTAACAAGTTGAAAACACCGTATTTCAGATGGCACTTGGACCAACACTCCCATATTTTCACTAATATAGCTCAGGCAGCACACATAGGTATATACAGGAAAATATGTTCCATACACATACAATGATTTTGCAGGAGATGATGGGGAGAAGGCTGATGGGATTCACTCCATATGGATTTTACAGCCCAGAACTAGAGACACGAACCCAAGGAGGGCGGGAGACCGTGTGAGGGAGGCAGAAGTGGAACAGCACAAGGTCAGCACCAAAACCACTCGGTGCAAGAGAATGTTGAGAATATGGACAACTCTTGGCAAAGTCACAGAGAAAGCTGTTTGACTTTGAGGCCCCTGAGCCTCTTCCTCCCTCCTCATCCAGCAGATGAGGTGGAAAATGGACCAACTTTAGAGTCACATTGACCTGGATTTGAATCCTTGTTCTCCCAGGCTGTGTAGTGTCAGACAAATGCCCTTCTCTCTCCGTGCCTCTGCTTTATTATCTGCATAATGGGAACAATGATGTCTCCCTCCCCAAGTGGCTATGATAATTAAGGAAGGCCACAGATAGGACCCAGCACAGTGCTGGGAGCGAACAGAGGCTCAGAACTGGTTTTGCACTCCCCACCACGAGGACTCTCCATCCTCCTTAGAGAAGGCTGCTTGGAGCAAAGGCCTTACATCAGCGATTTACACCTCAGTGCGGGCCAGTAAGGCAGTGTGATTTTCCCTGTGGGGGAGTTTGTCTGCTAAGGTGTTAAAGAAATCTTACGCTCTAGTCAGGGGGTGGCTGTGATGCTGGTGATGGCATTTTATTTTATTTCTTACTGAGCAGCTCTCGTGAAGGCTCTGAAATAGCTGCTGCCCCCTCTCCCTCTCCCTAAACCACCTGCTTTCTCCTTAGGGGTGGGACTTAAAAGCTGCCATCCACAAGCTCACGACTGTTGTAAGCATGTCTTATCTACAAGGCAGCATTCTCCATGCCATGATTCGGTTAGAGACACAGACCTCTGGGCAGTAACCAGGATTCCTGACTTACTAAGCCAATTTCAAGAGATTCCAATCCTTTTGCGTGTGTGTGTGTGTGTGTGTGTGTGTGTGTGTGTGTGTGTGTACCAATTGTATGGGATGTTAACCATCAATCTGTTGGGGATTTTTACCCATTTATTCAACAACCCGTTACTTAATATATGTTATGGCCTAACCACTATACTAGAGGTGGAGGAAAGAAAGAGAAATAAGGTCCTGTCTCTGGTAGAAAAGAGAGATGTAAGCAGACAAATTATAGAACAGCCCAGTTTGTGTCAGTCAAATGGATAAGTAAGTGAAGCCGGAGCACAGAGAAGGGAGCAGGGGGACATTCCCCAGGAGTGGAGGAATTCAGACAACTCAGAGGAAGTGGCACATGGCTGGGGCATTGACAGATGAATAGGAGTTTTCCCGGTGTTGCAATTGAAGAATGACATTGGGAGCAGAGAGAACAGTATGTGAAAGACTGAGAGTCATGAACAGTCACACCATTTGAGGGGAACACGAGTATCTGAAGCCCGGGGCTGGAGGACGGTCGTGATAGAAGAGGTGACCTAAGGAATTTAGGTCCAGGTTGGGAAGAACTTCAGTTAAGGAGCTTTAGCTAAAGAAAACTGACTGCAATCATCCCCACAAATATGCTCAAGTCCCGAACTCAGGCAGTAGCCGTGGGGGTGGAGAGAAGCAAGGCTGGACTCAAGATATGTGTGCTAGATAGAATTTGCAGGATGGATTGTATGGAGGAGGGGCCCTAAGGAGGATGGAAGAGCTGAGGATGACTCTGAGGTTTCTGGTTTTGGAGATCGACTGGGTAGCGTCATCATCAACCAAGACTGAGAACACGAGAGGAGGAGCAGCTTCCGGGGGAGGTGAGATAAATACAGCAAGGGGCACATCTCCCATCAGCTTCAAGGACATGACTCTGCCTGGGTCTCGGAATGAATATCAGCTCTGCAGTGCCCTTGAATGACTCCCTCTAACGTCACGTCTTAGCCAGGACCTCAGAGTTCCCAGGAGACCAGGACCCTTCCTTTGACTGCAGGCTGGGGGTCCCCTGGGTCATTTTGGGTGTCATGGTGAGGAAGTACAGAACAGTGGTTAAGAGCACATACTCTGGGACCAGGCAGCCCTGGGTTCAAATCCCCGCCCCCCCCCCGACCACCACTACTAACAGACTGTGTAATATTAGGCAATTAATCTCTTTCAAGCTCCAGTTATCTATAGAATGGGTATACTAACTGTACCCATCTCACAGGGTACCAGGGGACTAAATGAGTTAGTGTATGTAAGAGGCTCAGAGAAGTATCAGGCACATAGCAAGAACTCACAAAGGAATGTTGTTATTGTTATTAGTATACTTTTCTCTTTTTCCTTATTTAATGGTTTTGTTTTTTTTTTTTTTTTTTGGTGTGGAGAACTCTTCAGCAGACAAGGACCGATGTCCTACAGCTTCCGACACCTAGGCTTCTTTCAGAAGATCCCATTAAAGTGGACACAATGGAGTCATAAAGCCTGCCCTTTGGACACACAGACCAGGTTCCTGACCACCGTCAGCAGGACGTGCATACGGCCACATTCCTGGATGTGGGACGGATCTGTGATGACTGCCTCTGGGTCTCTGACCAGGTCCCCTGTCCTGGAAAGGATATTGGTCAGGGTCAGGAAATAGAGCAAGACTGTCTGACCTGCAGGCTGAGGCCTCCTGGGCACTATGCGCCAGCCAGCTGAGCCAGCTCCTCCCCTGAATGCCGGTGACCGTGTCCTTACCTCTCTGAAACCTGGTCTCTGTAGGTCTCCTGTGGGATGTCTAGACTGTTTGGCTTCAATCCAGGGAATGGGTGCTCCAAGACTGTACTGTCCAAACCCCCACTTATGGAGCAGCCTAAAGTGACCTTGAGCAGGGACAGGGATCAGTTCTGCCCTGGCTGTGTCCACTGCGCTGACAGCCAGGTGATCTCCCGCGGGACTGTATTAGGTAGAAATGTTCTCTTGCCTATCCCACAGTCTTCATGCTGGGGTCAGGGGAGCTGTTAAAGATGTTTACCTCGGAATCAGGAAAAGGTTCACCCTAGAAGCTGCCTCCACCAACATCCCTAGTCTTGGCCCCCATAGTCAACCCTATAAAATTCCTCCGGGGCTAGTTTTACTAAGGAAGCAAGTTTCAATCAGAGCATCGAAGAAAGAGAGAGGAGTGATAAGGCAGACACAGGAGATGGAGCACGGGCTTTGGAGTCCAGCGACACTGGTCTGAGTACCAGCTCTGCCATTTACTAACTGTATGAGCTTGACACGCTACAAAACTCTCCAGAGCCTCTTTTTTCTCATCTGAAGATGGAAATAGCAAGATCCTCTTCCACACAGCATTACTGCAAGTATCAAGTGAGATAACGTGAACAAATACACTGCTTTGTTAGACTGGTTTTTTATACCAAAATATATGCAGTTCAACTTTTATCTTTATTTAACTGTATTACAGTCCCAGGATAAAGCTTAGAAAATCTCTCTCCTTATCTTTTCTCCTGTGTGCGTACAAAACCAGCCTCCCTAACCCCATCTCCACGTGCCCAAATATGACCCATTCTTCAAAGCCCAGCTCTAGAATCAACTCCTCTGTGAACTCCCCTCCCCCTACGCATCCACACACCTGGAAGAGATCACTTCCACTTTCTATAAATTCCCACAGCAATTTACCAAATCACTTCTCCTGATGGTCAATATCTTTTAACTTGCCTTACAACTGTTTCTGGACTATGAGCTCCCGTCCAGCCACAAATCCCATCATGACCGTAAGCTCCTTGAGGACAGGATTCGTGGCTGATTTATCCTGAAGTCCCCCAGGGTGCGTGACATAAGGTGAGCACTAAGAAATAATATCAAGCGAAGAGGAAAATTAATGCTCAAGGCCTTAACTGCCACGAACCGTCATCCCATCTGTTTTTCTCTCTTCTCCAGATGCACCTCAGAACAGGAAGCAACCCCACTTCTGCCTCACACGATTTCCTGTGCACTCCTACTCCCAGGGAAATTATAGTTTTTGTCATAAGGTTTCTTGAGGTCCCTTCTGATGACAATTATGGGAGAAATTGATAACAAAGTTACAAGAATATGGAGTATCCAAGTACCCACAAGAATACGCGGAACCCAATTTCCACGTGGTGGCCAATGTGACACATCCCCCAAAACTGAACTCCTCAATCTTCCCTCCCCTACTTCTTCCACCTGCCACCTGCTCCTTCTGCTTGTTTTCCAGCTCCGTGGGAAGCTGACACAGTATTTTCTGTGTGTGCGTGTTTGATTTAAATGAGACTTTGGACTTAGAGCTAATGCTGGAATGGTTAAGGCTTTTGCAGGTGTTGGGGTAGGGTGAATGTATTTTTCATGTGGGAAGGACACAAATTCGTGGGGCCAGAGCAGGGACTGTTATGGGTTGAATTGTGCCTCCCAAAAAGATACGTTGAAGTTCTAATGCCCAGGACCTCAGCAGTGACCTTAGTTGGAAATAAGGTCATTGCAGATGTTATTAGTTAAGACAAGGTCATATTGGAGTAGGGTGGGCCCCTAATCCAATGTGACTGATGACCTTAAAAGAAGAGGAGAAATACACGGAGAAGATGGCCATGTGACAACGGAGATAGAGATTGGAGTAATGCACCTACAAGCCGAGGAATGCCAAGGATTTCTGGCAAACCCCAAAAGCTAGAAGAGGCAAGGAAGGATTCTTCTCTACGGATTTCAGAGGGAGCACGGCCCTTCCAACACTTTGATTTTGGACTTCTAGCCTCTAGAACTCAGACAATAAATTTCAGCTGTTTTAAGCTACCCGGTTTATGGTACTTTGTTACAGCACCCTTAGGAAACTAACATACCCACCATCCTTCCAGCCACTGGAGAGTGACTTGGCCTCCTCTCTCTTTGCAGTCCCCACAGCCAGATTCACCCCAGCAATGTCCCCTCCCTCCTGTCTCTGCTATCTGCCTTCTCTGACTTGGTCCAACCATCACACCTTTCATTTACTCTTTCCTCTCTTCATACCTGGATTATCACAAGGACTTCAAGTAAGTGTTCCTGATGCAGGTTCCACCAGGTAAGTATCCCTCCAGTCAGTCATCCACACTGCAGCTGGAGAGATCTTCCCAAAGTGTCAATCTGGTCATGCTTTCCCCCAATCAAAACCCTTCAATGGCTCCTCTGAGCATTCAGGACATTGACAAAAGTGTGTAAGCATCTCTGCTTAGCTCAAGACCCTTCAGGATGGGGGCTGCAGCCAACATCCTGGAATCATCTCTTGCCCCCACACTCATGTGCACCTTCTTGTTCCAAGCCCCCTACTGAAATATTCCAACATCCAGTGACCTTGTCCATCTAAGGATCTTCCCAAACTATTGCCTCTGCCTTCAAACTTGCTCCTCTTCTTGGCCTAACCAACTTTTACTCTTACTTAAAAATTAACTCAGGCATCACGTCCTCCAGGAAGTCTTCTCCGAGCCTCCCCTCCCAGTCTAAATATGACGCCCTCTCTGCACCTTCATAGGAGTCGCCTCAACCCAGCACATTTCTACCACTGGACTGAGCCCCTTTGGTGCAGGAACCATCTCTGCTACATCTCTCACCAGAGCCAACATGGTCACCGAGCAGGTGCCCAGCAAACAATGATTTAGTTTTATTTTATTTATTGACTTTCAACTATTGTTTTTATTGTTTTGAGCCAGGCAATGTGCTGAGAACTTGCATTGATTCATTTCCTCCTCCCACCAAACCTACCTGTTTAGCGTTATTATCTTCCCATTATTGCTAAGGAGGCTGACTCTCAGAGAGATGGACTAACTGCCCGCCACACACAGGTAGAAAGTGTCAGAGGAGAGGGTCTACGCCAGGCATCCAGACCCCACCACGCTGCCAGAATGAATGAAGGGAGGAGCCAGCGAGCATCAGAAGACTCACAATTAAAAGTTATTCCCTGCAGTTCATCAGACTGCAAATGGAGACCTCCCTACTTCCACTTACCACTTCAATATCCACTCACTTCTTGTCTAGAGAGAGAGGGAGAGCCATCCTCCTATGGTCGAGGGAATTATGGTCCTCATCTGTCACACCCAGCTACGTGTGTCTGTGTCAGGGGAGGGGAGGAATGAACACAAATGTTACAAACACGAGCAGAGGCAAATGAGGAGCTATTTTATCTCCTCAGCACAGAACGTAAAACCGGAGCCAGGGAGGCACCCTGAGCTTTATTTACAGTGTGTGGTGGTGAACAGAGTCCTGACGGGGGGGCGCCCTCCTCACACACACCCCCACCCCATGCCTTGTTGGAGGCAAAGATGAATTGAAAACACAAGCTGCTCAGATAGAGATAAATCAATTTTCATCAGAGCAACGCCTCCGACACCACCCTGACAAATCAATATATTTCTCCATGATGGAGTCACTAAAGCTGCAAACAAGTCACCGGGAAACACAAAGCAGCCTCATAAAGAATATCGCCAAGGAATAGAATATCCAAATCTGAATTTCAATTATCCACCTTCAAGGGCACACTAATATCTTCAGTTGGGGAGTCCATCAAAAATTCATGGAGCCTGGCTTCACTGCCCCCCGTCAACAGTTCTGTGGGCTTCCAGGGTTCCCACTGCTCCAAGCTGGCAGAAGGTGGGTCTCAACCAGCCTATGAAAAGAATCTGGAATCCCCTGGGACGTGGCCCTCTCCAAGGGAGATGGGAAGCTCTGGGCAGATGACCTTACCGGTTAAGATACTCCCTGCTGGCCCAGGCACTGGGGAGAGGATTTACACCTGCTTGGATGGGTTCTAGGCAGACTCAGTGGCCCTGCAACCTAGACGGAGCCACTGACATCAAGCCAAGCTGGTGCCATCACCCAGAAACCCAGTGGGAACCTACTCAGGCTGGGTGGGAGAAAGTCTCTTCAGCTCTGCTGGCAACGCCATGCCATGGTGCTTGCTCACTCCCTGCCTTCCCTTTGCAGACTCTCAGAGAGTAGGAGGTATCTGGGTACTGGGTACTGCTCAGCCGTGGGGATGTCCCTGGGAGTCACCTTGGTCATGCACCTGCCTCTCATGCAGATCTTTGAGTCATCGTGACAACAACAGCAGCCACACAGGTAGTGTACTGGCTAAGAGCCTGGAGCTGACAGCCAGACTGTCCAGGTCTGAACCCGGCAGCCGCCATGTATAACCTGTGTGGTGTTGCAAGCCCCAGCTTCCCTATCCATGACGTGGAACAACGGCATCCCACCTCATAGGGCTGTCGTCATCACAAGCCTTTATCGAAGGCTTGACCCGGGCGAGGGATCATCCAAAGCTCTTTACAAGTATTAAGTCATATTATCTTCCGAACAATCTGGTGAAGTTGGTATTATCTTTCTGCCCATTTTACGGATGAGGAAGTTGAGACACAGAAGGGAAGTAAAAGAAATAATACATGGAAAGTGCTCAGCAGGGTGCCTGGCACCTTGTAAAAGCTCAAGGAGTGTTATCACCTGCTGTTACTATAATATTTAATATACTTTCTAAGCAGTTTCAAAGCTGTTTCATGCACCTAAGCATCATTGATCTGTACAATAGCATTTTAAACTTCAGATTACGACAAGAGTCTCTTGACGCTTGCAGTCTAAGTGGTCTCTTGACCCCTCCAACTTATTCCTTAGTGCTGCTAGGGAGATCCTTCTAAAACACAAAAAGATGGAAACACTTCCCTATTGATATGCTTTCAATGGATTCTCTTTTTGATAAAGTTCAAACCTCTTAACTTTGTGGATAGTCACGGGTTACACAGCAATTATCCCGCAGGAATACGTCCTGTTCACTCTCACACTGGGACTTTCACATATGTCGCCTCGTCTGCTTGTCATGCCTTTCCTTCCCTGTTCTGGAAAGCACCATCCCTTCCTGTGAGAATCACCTCCTCTGCAAAGCCTTCCCTGCACCCGAGGGCAGATCCACACTCCTGCTCCTCAATGACCCCACCGAGCGTCCATGCCCTCATCACAGCTCTCCCGACACGCGACTGCCCGTGTCTGCCCACTGCGGCCACCTCTGTTAGGTCTGCTGGAGGGCCAGGCCTCACCACTGGTATATCCCAGGTACCCACACAGGTCCTGGCACACAGCAGGCACTCCGTGTGCGTGTGCGTGTCTGTGTATATTTTATAATGTTTTTATTTTGAATTATGGTGGGACGGGGATGATGAGGCACCATAATCTTGTCCTTGATCGGGAGACAACTGAAGGTCTAATGCAGTCCTCGGGACAAGGCCAACTCAACAGAACCCACTCTGGCTAGTTTAATCAGAAAAGGAATTTATTAAAGGATGCTGGATAGCTCATGAAATCTCCAGGAGACCAGAGAACCAGTCTCGGAAGGGAGCAGCCTGAAACAACACTCAAATGACGGTGCCGGGCTGCTCCAGTGGGATGGCTGCCACCGCCAGCTCTGGATGAGGACACCTCAGCTCCTAATCAAGATGGTGTAATAAGCCAGTAACAGTGATTTGTAAGGAGAGTCATTCCCATCTTACCAGGGAGGAAACTGAGGCAAGACTGTGGGCCTGGCTGTCAGCCCCACACCTAGTAGGCTGTAGAATGGTGTTCTCTTGCCTAGATGTCCCCACCATGCCACAGCCACCTGGACTGGGTTGGGGACAGGTGGGGGCTTCTAGAGCTGAGGAGGCAGGTGGGAGCGCAGACCCATGAACCCTCGGCTGCAGAGAGCAGGGAGGGGACGCGTGACACAGACGGTCAGCATCCCCCACGCTCACTTCCTCCTCTCGGGCACACAGAGGGACCGTGCGTCTCAGCCCCCGCTGTGCCGGAGTAGGGCCCTGGGGTCCTCTGCTCAGCAGAGTGTGAATGCCAGAGAAGTGGGTCAGCCCCGGGCTGGTGCCTCCGAGAGCTGGTGTGTCTCCTCCACTGTCTCTTGACAGGACGCAGAGGACCCGGGAGAGGACTGGAGGCCCTGCGGAGAGGCAGAGCCACTATACAGGAAGAGCCTCGGCCCCGGACCATCATGAGGAGGGCTGCCCTCCGAAGGACTGATTGGACGGCAGTGACGTGAGCAAGAAATGAACTTTATCATGGTTAAAGGCTAAGCCACTGAGATGCAGGGATCGTTTGTGATCCTACCCACACAGGGGAACCTGGGGAAGGTAGCCCATGGCCTCACACCCAAAACTGAGGGGCTGCAACTGAGCCTGGGCGCCCCACAGCCCGGCGGGCGAGCAGGGAATGAATGAGGCACCCCAGAGGCGGCGGCCCTCCCTGGTGAACACACTGAGGTGTGGGAGGGTGGCACGCCCACAGAGGGCATGGAAGCTCCGGGCCCCTTCCCCACACCTAGCTCTATGCATCTCTTCCATTCGGCTGTTCCTGAATTGCATCCTTTAGAAGAAACCCGTGACAGTAGGTAAACTGCCTTCCTGAGTTCTGTGAGCTGTTCTAGCAAATTATCAAACCCAAACAAGGCAGAGCGGGAACACTGACCTACAGCCAATTGGTCAGAAGTACAGGAGGCCGGGACGTGCAACTGGCGTCGGAAGTGGGGGACAGTCTCGTGGGACTGACCCCCTAAACTGTGGGGTCTGCGCCCTCTCTGGTAGTTAGTGTCAGAACTGGATTGATTGGAAAGACACCCAGTGGGCTTCCCGAGAGCTGGACACTTGGTAGGTGTGAGGAGAAATCACGCACGTTTGGGTCAGAGTATCATGAGTAGAAACAGATCAGAGGTGTCAGAATCGGGGCTTCTCCACAAGAAATGAGGACTAACTGGCGGGACCTGGGTCTTCCCATCTCTCTCTCTCCAGTCTCCACAGTCCACTGATTCCGTCTCTAACTCGCATGGCAGCTTGTCTCTCCTTAGCTTCATTCTGAACTCTGTAAAGTAAAAACTGAGGCGATCTTTAGGGCTCCCCTCCAACCACAACATTCTCGAGTTTGTTCTGAGCCGAGTGAAGTACAGGCTCCAGCCAATGTGGTCCCCACAGCCAGCAGTTTCAGTTTGGCTGGGAACGCGACCCCTCTCTCTCCAGATCATTAACTTCATCCCATTCCCAAACCAGTCAGGGAGCAATCCATTTTGCTCCACAAATAAGTAGCTAGAACCAAGAGGGATGACATGGGGTGCAGGGACCCTTCTTCTCAGCCCAGACACATTCCTTCCCCTTCTGTAGGGTCTGCCAGGTGCCTCGGCTCCCTACACTCTTCCTCCACCTAGATGATGCTAACAGCTCCAAGGAGGAGTCAGATGTCACCTGAGTCCTCCACAGGGAGGGGCAGTTGGACTCAAGAACATAGGAACCATCTCATTCAAGGAAAGGAGCCTGACGAATGAAGGAGCAGACTCAGGAACCTATGGGCTAAAGTGTGACCTGGGGCCAACCTGGCCTTTCTTGTGCTAAGCATCCCAGCCTTTGAGTGAAGGAGGCCGATCTCCCTAGATCCATATTCCAGCTTTGTCCTATTCTAGCTGTGTGACCATGAGAAAGTTACCCAACCTCTCTGAACCTCCAATTTCTCCACCTGTATAAAAGGGATTATAATAGGGTTGTTGTAAGAATTAAATGAGGGAAAGCATGGGGCATGAAGTGCACACTGACCACCACGAACATATTCTATAACAAAGATGATCAGCATCACGCTCTGTGCCTTGCACAGTGCCTAACACCTTGCACAATTTTAGTAAATGTCTGAGAAAGGGAGAACAGAAGATAAGAAAGAAGAAGGGAGGGCGGTGATGGAAGATGAGAAGAAAGGAAGGAGGCGGTGTTAAGAGGCTCAGACCATGGTTGTGCATAATTAACACATCAGATCTGTGCCAGTGGGGGGTGGGGGCAGGTGATAAAGTCACGCAGTCTGATCAAAGTGCCCCATGTTATTCCCTTATGCCCACCCCCATCCCTATTGAGAAGCTGGGCTCGCCAAGCTCCCAGCGACCCCTGGTGTAGGGAGCCTCACGGGGCCTGGCACCAGCAGGTGCAGCCGTCCTTGTGAGGGAGCCAAGGGGACACGCAGCCTCCCTGGACCTCACCGTGCTGATGGCCACCCGCTGCATGCCGACTGCTTTCCCCTGCAAACCACAGGGATTCAATGTGAGAGGAGAGGAGGGGCCTGTTTATGTCACCACATGACCCCGGGGAAGTCACTTAACTTCTCAGAGCCTCAGTTTCCTCATCTGTAAAATGGGGGGGGGGGGGTTAGCAGCCCTGCCTGTGGACCTCACAGGCATGCAGCAGTTCCAGTACCAGAACCACGAGCTAGATAAACAAGTTATTCTTGGCATTGCCTCCAGCACTCTCTTTGGACCAAGCAGTTCTTGGTGCCCTGCAAATGCAAAATAGCAGAGCTGGTTTCTTTCCTGTTCTGCAGAAAGCTGGGGGTGGGGGTGAGGTTGTGTCAGTAGAGAGAATGGTCTAGGCCTAACTGTTCTGGCTGCGGTTAGAACCTCCCCCGGGGAGCTTTAAAACAGCACCAGATGCCCTAGCCCCGCCTCTAGAAATCCTGATTGGACTGATGGGGGGTGGGGGGGGTGACCTAGCTATTTTTTAATGTCCACAAGTGGTTCCTTATGAGAACTCCTGGGCTCCCCAACAAAGTGAGCGTGCATAAACCGAAGGAAGAGAATAATTTAAAAATCAGTCTGCAGAGTGATGCACAACCCCCTCCCAGAGTGCAAGGGCCCGTGAACTGTGAGAAGGAAACATTTATGAATCTAGAATTTAATAGCTTACACTTATTAAACATGGATTACACGTCAAGCACTATGCTAAGCACGTGATAGCCTTTATCCCATTGAACCCTCATACCAGCCCTGTGCTGGGGGGACTGGTATCTCCCCATTTACAGAGGGGGAAACAGGAGGGCTGGAGGGCTTATTATTCTACACTACTGACGGTGAAACCAGCACTCAGGCCCAGCTCTGCCTGACACTGGGGCCAAGCTCTGCTCCCCTTCAGTCCACCCACCAGTGCTGGAGAAAGATTCCCAGACCCTTGCCCTGTCTCACACTCCTGTTGTACTTTGGGCAAGTCCCCGCCCTCTCTGGGCCTGTTTCCTCACCTGTAAAATGAGGTCACTAGGGTACCAGCTCTCCAGTTCTTGGACCTATAATCCTGTGACCTCCTCTGGTTGAAATCCACTGCCCCTTTATTTTTCTTCTCTGGTCAACTTCCTTAACCTCAAAAGGTACTTGAAACCAGGGTAACTAGCCTGGAGACCTGCTCTTAAAAGAGATTATTATAAGATTTCAGCCCCTCCATGATTTGAAGCAGGGAATTCTCTTTCTGATTTTTCATTGCTGTAAAATCCAAGAACTCTGGGGAATTGTTGTTGGGCAGAATCAGCTTTGGAAATCCTGGTCTGACATGACTATGCTTGATATACACATACATCATAGGCTAAGAGCCCAGTCCATAGTCCTAAAAGGCCACATCTCATGCGATCCCTGGGAATGATAATTCCAAAAGTTTGTCCTGGAGTGTGAAGAGGTTCTTGGCGAAGAAAGAACATCACGGTTTATTATCTGCCCTCCTGGAGATTCACAGTGCTTGTCAGCACTGTAAAGGTGCTGATAAGTCCTGCCGTAAAGAAATCTAGGCAGTTTTGCTTCACCTAGATTTTTCTCAAGCTTCCTTGGCTACAGAACCCTTTTATTGAATACCTAAAGGGAATACTTAAAGTGGGACATACTAGTCCCTGCCAAAGCTACATCCCATCTTCTCAGACCCCAGATCAATGCTTCCTTGAAATCTAGAAGATGGGCTATGGGGAACTAAGAGCAGGAAGAAGGCTAATGCTAGCCATCACCCCCTAGACACACCATTTCCTGCCTCACCCGGGGGGGGGGGTCTAATGAGCCAAAAGGGCTGCAATTAACAAGGCAGCTGGACTGGTGCCCAGCACTGTCATCCAACCACCAGGTGGGCCCAGCTGGGTGACAATAAAGCCACGGTGGGATCTTGCACCTTGTCATTTTAAGGGTGGCTCTGTACCCTTCAGGCTCTCCGTGGGGTTGGGGGATTAATTCACTTGCACATTGTGAAAGGACCAAATCAGAGATGTGAGGAAAGGCAGGATGATCTGACTCAACCTCACACACTTTCCAAGGTGAGATCAGTCAGGGGACAGTCACTGCCGCCCATTACTTCACCCACCAAAGCTCCGTTCAACTCTTATTATGTGCAGTCTCCAAAGACAATGCAGGGGTGAATTAGCTTCGACCACTGCCTTCCAGGGGCTCTCAGCTTACGTGGAGACAGACATGCAAACAGTTATGATACCGGGTGATCGTAACAGGAGTATGGACAAGGGCTCAAAGGAGCCTGGAAAGAGGAGAATTAGATCTGCCTCTTCCCAGCGCAACACACATGCACCAAACACCTTCTGTGTCCCAAATGCCATCCTAGGCACCGAGGGAATAGACGAGAAAGACAGTCCCTGTCCAAAAGAGGCTTTTGGCCTCTGGGATGCGTCAGTGCCCAAACCCCTCCTCCCACAGAGTAAAACATTTCCTCCCGTAAACTTTGGAATTCCTCTCCCCGGTGCCTACCACACCACAATGCATTTGTTAGTAAGCTTGATTTCCCACCTGGGCTGCAAGTTCCCGGAGGGCCGGGCCCTGCATTACTGACGTTTGTGTAACAGGTGGATCTCTTAGCAACTGCCTGCAGACAATAGATGCTTAACAGACGCCTTCTGCACTGAAGGGATGGGTGTCAGGGGGAGGGAAGTTTACAAATCAGTATATTGTGAGGCCACTCGGATGCACGCCCTGGGAGAGGAAAAGGGCCAAGGTGTTCCATGCAGGAGAACATGGATCCAACGGGGTGAGTAGGGGGCAGAGAGAGAGAGATCAGGAAAGCTTCATGGAAGAAGTTGCATTTGAACTGGACATCAGAAGATGAGCAGACTTTCGACAGTGAATACTAGGGGAGAGAAGAGGAATAAATTCTAAGAGTGAACAGTGTAAGCAACACTGAGGAGACACTGGGCAAAGAAAGCATTCAGGAAAGACTGAACTGCCTCTCTGACCAGAGCCAAGGGTGCGTATCACGAAGAACTGGACACTGGGAAAGGCAATGGGGCCCCACTGATAGATGAGAGCCGAGCAGTGACCTACTGCGAGCTGCATTTGAGACAGAGCCATGTGACCGTGGTGAATAACGGGGATGGAGGGAGAGAAGCTGGGGAGCGATCCATTAGGAACATCCATTGTGAGTCAGCCCTCATATTCCCTAAAGAAATTGCCAGGCTCCCAGCTCCACTGCCCAGGCCTCAGAAGAGTCATCCTCACACTGGTAGTGCTCCCTCCCCTTTGACCATCAGGACCTATAAATAGCCACATGATAGTCTCTGCCCCCAGCTCAGCATGGACGCTCCAGGGCTGAGCTGTCACCCCCAGGACCTGAGCATGGCCAGCCCTGACTCAGCCCTGCCTGGCCACCCCACTGTCCCTTGGGGAAAGCCAGCCTGCAGTCCCCTGACAGCATGGGTAGTGGTCAGCAGGACCTGCCAACCGGTGGCATCTTCCTGAGCCTGAATCCTGTTCCCAGATCCCTAGGAGGTATTTCACACTTGATCAAAAAGGTGAGGAGGAAAGATTTCAGTCTGTGGTTCTGTGTGCCTGTCCTCTACTCCCACTTGGGATCTACTCAGCAGAAGCCATCGCTGAGGACCACTGCTCGCACGGGAGCAGGTGACGAGAGGCCCCTGGAAGGTCTGAGAATCTGGAAGAAAGTCTCTGAAAGTCTGAGAGCTGGCCCTTCAGTGAGTTAGCCTGAGTCTAACACCTCCACTCCTTTCTGGGGGGAATTCAGGACCCCTAGCTCTATGGTGGGGAGGGGAGAGGTTCTGGGAACTTCTGTGACACCTGTGGGTCCTATCCTGGAATGTGAGATACCCTGTCCTGCACCCCAGGAGCTCGATGCTGGGGCTCTCTGAGGAAGGAGGACCCTAATGCCTTCTGCAGAGGACAGGCGTCGGGATAAGTATGAGGGATGACAAGCCTGGCCGACCTCAGTAGGAATCCTGACTTTGCCACTTGCTAGAGCATGACTTTGGAAAAGCCCCTTAACTTCCTTGAGCTTGAATTTCCTCACCTGCAAAGCAGGAATAGCACCTGCCTGCCCCACCACTGCGGGTTGTTGAATTAGATGGTGAGTTTGCACGTGAAGGCTCTCTATAAACTGTGAGAGCTCAGGGAAAAGCATGTCAGGCTCCAACCACCATCTGGGAAGCCCCGTGCCCAGCTGGCCTCTTTAGATTGATGGGGAGACCCTCAGGAACCCTAGGCCTCTCTAGAAGCACAGTCTCCTCCAAAGAGAGCCTAGGCCCCAGTCTACCCCGTCAGGGGCCTGTTTGGGGTCACCCCAATTTAATACCTGCCTCCTCCCTTCATCGTGAGAATGAACTGAGATCATCTGTGTAAAAGAAGAAGAGAACCACCAAATATCTACTTATTATATGCCTGACCCCATGCTGGGCATCCGTTATCTGATTTAAATAAATGTTCATGCTAACTCTATGATGTAATATATATATATGAGCTATAATATATGATATATATCATATGATATATGTAATATAAATATATACAAGGATATAGATACAGATATATTTTCTCATTTTAGAGGCAAGGAGAGGATATGAACTCAGGTTTCTCTCTTCCAAGGATCTTGCTTTTTTCTTGCTGATTTTCTACCCTTCTTTACGCGGTGCAGGGGAAGGGGAGCGTTTCTCCTGGTAGGCAGGGGTAGCGCCATGGTAATGCTCAGTAACTGTTAGCTCTTTCCCCTTCCCTTCTCCTAAAGAAGGTGCAGGGAGAAGCCACAACCCTGGGAATCCCCAGCACCCTGGAAGGGGGCCCAGAGCGGCCTGGCCCTGTTGGGCTGGCTACAGAACACCAATCCACACCCCGGGATTAGCCCTGGCTCTGGGATGTGGGACAGAAGCCCAGGAGGCCAACATCTATGTGCATGGCCACAGCCCAGGAGACCAAATGTGCCAACAAGCCTGGTGCCCACCTGGACTGGGGAGCCTCGTTGGGCCTGGCACCAGTAGGGGAAGCGATCCTTGTAAGGCCGCCAAGGAAACCCACAGCTTTCCTGGGCCTCACTATGCCTGACGAGGGCCACCTGCTGTGTGCCAAGTGCTGTCACCTGCAAACCACACATTTACCTCTGAGGACAACCCTTTCACACAGGGGCTTTCCAACCCAATCTACAGATAAACCTGTGGTTCTCAACCAGGGACAATTTTGCCTGGCAGGAGACACTGAGCAATGTCTGGAGATATTTTTGGCAGACAAAACTTTGGGGGAGGGTGTGCTACTGGCCAGGAACACTGCTAAACATCCTACAATGAGCAGGGCAGCCCCCATCACAAAGAAGTATCCAGCCCCAAGACGTCAATAGTGACGAGGTCGAGGAACCCTGAGATAAGGAAACTGACTCTGAGCGACACTTACCAAGTTGACACAGCTGATGAGTGCTGGAATCAGCTTCTAGGTACTGAATCTCTGATTCCGCAGCCAATGAGCTTTCTTTATATCTGTGATGGGGAGACTAGTCCCAGCCAAGGCCAAGGAAACTGAAGGAGGGACAAGCTTGCATTCCTTCTAGCAAACAGAGTCAGCAGCATCCCAGGTCCTAAGGGAAGGCCCTCCTAAAGTCTGAAATACCTGGATAAGAATGGCACTGAAGCTTCCTAGGATGATGTTGTAGTTGGTGCCTAAAGTTTGGGAGTTGTAGGCAATGATTTATTTGCATCTGGAATTTTGTAAGTGGTTGGTTCCCTCTGTGACCTCCTCACCCCCACACCCAGGCACAGCATCTGTCCTTAAACGCTAATGGCCCTGGTGAACTCCCCGAAGTCCAGAAAGGGGCCACGCTGCCTTCTAGCCAGAACTGGACAGCAGACTTGACCACATCTTCGGGAGCAGGTTGGAAGGCTTGTGCCATCTGCAGAGACAGACAACGTAGGTCAAAGCCTGACACAAAGTAAGTGCACAGTGAGGGAAGGAGAGCAGACTGGAGTGTGACGCGGCCACGGTAGAGATGAGGCAGGAAAAGCCAGCGCAGCCGGGTCACAAGTGCCATGAAAGCTCCAAAGTGGGCCTCTGCCCTGAGTCCTGTGATGAGACCTGATGAGGTTCTAGGTCAATGAGTGACCTGACTGTTTTCTCAATGCCGGTAGGCACCATATATCCCCAAATCTAAGTCTCTATTCACAACAGTCCCAAGATTCATTAGGTCTGAATGCAGGCAGGAAGCCTTCCTTCTGACCACTCTGATGGACAGACAGGCAACCAGTCATTCCTAAGAAAGGGCAGCTGAGAGCCCAGTTTCCATCCTTACTCTGAACCCCTGGACCCCCCACCCCACACCTAGGCAGTACCTTCTGGGGCCCCTCTAGTCCACAGCCCTCACTCTGGCAGAAAGAATAGCATCCTAAAGTTTGTAATTCTAATTTACTGGACAACTACAGCCAACCAGAGGCCATCACTGAGAGACTGGCAACCAGAGAGTGAAGTCCAAGACCCCACAGATGGGCTTGTCAGAGTTCCAAAGCCAAATGGGATACTTTGCCTGGAATAAAGGCTCTTCCTACTGGGGAAGTTGGAAAGCCCTTGATTAACAATTCCAAGAGCAGAACCTCACAACTTCTCCAAGTTCTGGCCAGCAAAGCCTCAGCCAGCTATGGCCTGGCCAGCCTACACCAGGAACTACATTTGTCTTCCATGGCCAAGCGGTCACAAACAGACCTGCCCATTGGTAACTGGAACACAGAGCGGGAACGTGGCAGGCACAGAAGATGAGCCACAGGTAGAAGGGGGCTAAGGGCCAGGCTGGGCTAGCATCTCTGTGGGAGAAGACCAGTCAGCAAACCCCACATTGGGTTTTGCTTCCAACTCTCTAGGCTGCTGGTTCTCTTGCTGATAGTTTTCAACCTTGGCTGAGTATTAGCATTAACCTGCTTTTCCACAGCTTTGAGAAATCCTGATGTCCAGACTGCAACCCAGACATCTCTGGAGTGGGACTCAGACATCAGTATTTTTTTAAAGTTCCCCCAAGTAATTCCAATGTGCAGCCAGGGTTGAGAATCATAGACTGAAATCTTCCCTTTATGCCTTGATGGGTTCTCTGAGCACGTGAGGACGACGTTATTCGCTGCCTGAAGGACCGTTTACACTCTACAGTCAGTAATTCACGCCAAGGGCTTGAGCTCCAAAAAGATATGATTAAACAGTAAGAGGCCCAATAAAGGCAAGACTCTTATTTTTAAAATAAAAATAATAACAAAACAGTCAGACAGAAACCATATTTTTGCAACATCTTTCTTATCTAAACCATCCTCAACAAGGATGCTGCCAATTGTGACTCTAAAAAGAGTAAAATGTGAGGATGTCACTCAGAACCCTCAATAGCTCCCCATTGCCTACAACACTCAGACAGCCCGGGGTCCCTCCCAGCCAGTCTCTGGCCTGCCCCTGCTGCACTGTCTCCCCTGACTCTCCCCCAGCACACACCTTGCAGACCCCAGGCCCACCTGTTCTGTAACTTCATAGGCACAGTTCCCTTGCCCTGTGATGTCCTCATCTGCCCCTTTCCTTTGTCAAAATTCTACTCCTCTTGAAGTCCTAGATAAAATGCCATGTCCTTCATGAAACCATTCCAATCCCCCCAGTTGGAATGAATCCCTCTCTCCTTTGCACTACCCATCTCCCATGCAAGGTATAGATAATTCTCTCATGACACTTCTAATTAAAAGTATTTGTGTATGTATCTGCATCCCTCTAAAAATAGGAGATTCCCCTAAAGTCAGGGGACATGCCTTATCCATTCTGCCACAAGGTAGGCCCTCAGGAAATGCAAAATGAATGAATGAATGGATGAACAGCCAGTTGAATGAACTAGGTGTTGTAGGTACGTGCTTGGGCCCCCACGATCGAGACCTTCGTCATCGTGTGCTGTTTGGTTGTGAGATGCTTATCAGAAAAAAAAGTGGATTATATTTTCCCAGGAAGGTAGCTTTAAACCCATCAAGTGAAATCATCATTACCCACGTTCCGTGTTAATTCTCTGGGCTCATTAGCATGCCAGATAATTAGCGCCCCTGTGCAGGCAAGGCGGAGAGCAGGTTGTGCGGAGGAAATGCTGCCTCTGCTTGTAGAATGTCAGGAGAGTGATGCAGGGTGAGGGACAGAGCCATGATGCTAAGGGTTCCTGGGGACAGTCATGCTTGCATCCACTGGGTGCCTCTCCCCTCTGTGAGCCCCACCCTGCTCTACTCCCTTTTCATCCAGAAGTCCCTTCCTGCACACTCAAAGCCAGATAGCTATTGAATTATCCAGTGATCCAAGGAAACACAGGCCGGAGGCCAGAGAATGCAAAAGTTTCCCAGTTGCCCCATGGCCCCTCTGCCCCTCCTAGCAAAGCTCTTCATGCATTGCCCAGAACAGCAGAATAGGAGAGTGAAGGGGACCATGAACCTTGAGACTTTGGCAATTTCCTTAATCTCCTGTGCCTCAGTCCTTACACACAACATGGGAAGAGTAAAAGTACCTCCCTCATCGCATCACTGGGAGGATGCAATGCATCATTGGGAGATGCTGTCAACACTGCCTGGCACATAGTGAGAGTTCAGGAAATGTTTTCCTCATCATTTACCCAGGTAGTTTAATTAAATGGAATGCACACGTGAGACTTCACTTTCCTGCCCCATCTCCTCTGCTGCCACTGAAGAGGGACTGCTGCATGAATTATCCAGAAACAAGTGCAAGGCAGCACAAGTACGGAGCATCTACTGGGGAGGCTCCAGGGAGCTGAGGAGATACCAGGGGACAGGCTAAATAATTAGGATCCCTACAGCTGACACTTCATGACCTGCCTTATGTCATGTGGTCAGTGTTGTTACAGCCCCATTCTGCCAACCCTAGTGCCTGCCACCTCTGCCCCATGCCTAACCAGGCTCAGGAATAGTGAGAAACATGTCTAGAAGATGAACATCCCCATCTTGGGATACCATGGGATCTGGAAGGGGTCTGTGATGCCTTGACTACAGTTGAGTGGAGCCCTACTGACCTTCCCTCTCCCCTCCCACCCACAATCATTCTCTGGTGAATACCTTATCCTTTGTCCATCTGGGAACTCACCATCCCTCAAACCCCAGCATGGCAATTATTACACCAACTCTATCCGCTGAAAACTGGTAATTAAAGAACAACAATAAGCATTTATCCTGCCTTCATAGGAGGAACTGTAGTCGATCCCCAGTTAATGAGGGAAAGCTCTTTTGTTCAGAAGCACATCGGCTAATAAATGTAGAAAGAATGATAGAATTGAGAAATCACAATTTTGCAACCTCTAATGAAATAGTTAATTCAGGTCCAAATATTACGGTAAACAGAAGATCTGCAGGTGCCAAGGTGTCTATCATCTCAAGATGATGGGAGAGGATTTGATGGTGGGAGAAGATGCAGTGGAGAAGCCCAGCAGATGTTACCTTAACCAAGTGAGCAGAACTAGCATCTGTAAGAGCAGGACAACCACGGAGCATGCTCTTCCTGCTGTGATGCAATGTGAAATACACAGCTTCATCAATGGAGTCCTCTCGTCAAAAACATTAACCTGAATCTCATCAAGTCCTTAAACCTAACTCCCAGTTTATAAGAAATACAAAGGAGCGAGGAGCAGGTTAAGTGAAACCACAAGGAAATGATCAGATGGATTCACAATGTGGGATAATTGTATGGGACAATCCGTCTGTTTTCTTCTAAAAGCCAATACTAAAAGAAGTCTGAATAGAAGCATTATTCATAATTGCCAAAAAATGGAAACAACTCAAATGGCCATCAACTGATGAATGAATAAACAAAATGTGGCATATCCATACAATGGATTATTATTTGATAATAAAAAGAAATGAAGTACTGATTCACGCTTCAACATGGATGAACCTTGAAAACATTATGCTAAACAAAAGAAGTCTATCACGAAAGACCATACAGTGTATGATTGTGTTTGTATGAAATGTCCAGAATAGGCAAATTCATAGAGACAGAAAGTAGGGGAGGGATTACCTGGGACTAAGGTGGTGGGATCTGGAGGAAATAGTGGGGGACAGGCAGTGACTGCTAATGGGTACAGGGTTTCTTTTGGGGGTAATGAAAATGTTCTAAAATTCACAACACTGTGAATGCACTAAATCCACCAAATTTTACACTTTATACAGGTGAATTGTATGATATAAGAATTTTATCTCAATAAAGCTATTTTTAAAACTCTGTGTGTGTGTGTGTGTGTGTGTGTGTGTGTGTGTGTGATGTTGGGGGAAAGCTTTTTTGATTAAAGAGACAGAAAACCAAATGCAACACATGAATCTTGATTGTATCTTGAATGGATCCTGAATTTTTAAAGTTAAAAAGCTATAAAAATGTTTTGGGGAGAATCAAGGAAATTTGAATAAGAATGGAAGGCAGCCTGGTAGCAGCCTGAGCACACACAGGAGAGCAGGAAGGTAGGCGGGAAGCCTGGAGGGGACTGGGCCATTGTGAGGAGGGTATCCAAGCTGAGCAGTAGTCTCCGGGGATAGGGGGATGGTCTCCACCCAAGAGAATGGAGCAAACATGTAAATAAAATAATGGGAAGCAGGTTTCCTACCGCTGGAGAAAGGAGGGACCAATATGGAAAGAGGAAAACCTAGAATGAACCGTGTGGTGTTAGACCACAATTGGAAGTACGGTATGAACTCCTGGTTTTCAATGTAGATGTAAATGTACATGTAAATATCCCAGCTCTGTCCACTGAGAGGGCATGGGAGCAGTGGCACCCTGGCACCCTAGTGGCAATGAGCACACCTAGAACCCAGATCTTAGTTCCTAAGAGCATTTCCCACTAAAAGGAACCAGGGTTCACTGGAGAAATGATTAATTATAGGACTGAGGAAGGAAAAGAAAAAAGATGAACCTGGAACATCTAGCTGAGCCAAAAATTTTAGACGTGCTCAAAAAATGCAGGGAAATGTCTAAAGGACACAGAAGTCAGCTTGAAGGCGTTCCCAAATATGGGAAATCCTAAGTTTCAAAATAAACAATGATATCAACAGGTTTTAACCCATTGAATAAAATAGAAATCTGAGTCTACATTGATATAAATAATAAATGAATAAAAAGAGAGAAAAGAAGTTTCTTCTGCATTTTAGAAAGCCAACTAATAAATGTAGATGGAATGATGGAATTAGAAAATCACCATTTGGCAATCATCAGTATAATAATTCAGGCAAGAAAAATCAATGGATGATAAAACCAGAGGGTGAAAGAGGGATGAGAAATGGGTTTTATATAGTCTCAAAGAATCTCCCTGGAAGACACCACATTAATCAAGTGATAAACGTTGACACTCTTAAGAATTGGGACAAATAGATATCGTGTGCCTCCAGACAGGATGCAAAGAGAAGAATCCCGCATCGGTTCTGTGAAGTTCAGCCAAAAATTCATTATCTGGGTCTAATCAAAAGGGAATATCAGACAAACCCAAACTGAAAATCATTCTGCAAAATGGCTGGCCTTGAATTATAAAAAAAATCAAGGTCATGAAAATCAGGGAGAAACTAAGAAACAGTTCCAGAGTAAAGAAGACTCGGGAGATTTGACAACTGAGTGATCCTGGAGGGGTCCTTTGGCCAGAGAGGACACCACTGGGACCAGTGGAAAAAGGATGCACAGGAATTCTTTGCACCAGTCTTGCAACATTTATATGTTTGAAATTGTTTAAAAAGAAAAAAATATATACATATCACCTCCTTTTGGAAGATTTTTGGAGCCTACCTTGTGTTGCCTCTGGACCTTGTGCAAACTTTGGTTGTTTAGGGTCATCTATTTGTTTACTCCTCAGCCTCTCCGCCAGACTGTGAGGTCCTTGAATTCCTGGACTGGGCCTTATTCATTTCCATTTCTCTAGAGCTTAGCCCAGAACATAGGAGGCGCTCAACAGATGTTTTTTGAATCAATGTCCCAGGCAACTCATAACCCCTGAGATTGGCTGGCATAGCCCTGGACATGCTGACTGTTGGTAAATCCTCCAGATATTAAGCTGAAATATAGCTCTCTGCACACCAGAGAGCATCTGCCTGCCCTGCAGCGGTGAGCTCTGTGTCCTGGACAGTGTCCTCCTTCTAAGGGGCATGGTGCCTGAGATCACAGGCTCCAAGGAGCAGCATTCTTGCCTCATTGCTTCGAGGAGAACAATGGCCCCTGTTTGTTTAATTCCGGCTCATCGTGGCAGCCTTGACTGCACAGAGCTCACTGGTGATTCATGTGAATGTCACTTGAGCTCCCAGAGGTTTGCAGCCATAATTCAACATTTGTTAATAGCCACTTAAAATGTCCCTGAAATAGCTAACAGGCCCAGGGGATGCAAGGTGTTCTGCTAAGAAATCATTCCAGGGAGGCAGAAACAGCCTTGGCCCAAACTTTAGAAGGCACTGTTACTTCCAGTTCACAGAGACACTTCTCCCTTGTCGGCTGCCTTCCTGGACTCTGTGAAGAGAGGGACGGACAACTTTCAGGGCCACCAGGAAGAAAGTGGCACCTGAAATTCCCTACATCACCATGGTGGACATGCTGGAGCCCCTTTGCAATTGCTCCTGCTCTGGAGAGAGGTCCCTCAATGGCCACATCCAGCGGGGGACAAGAAAACAAAAGAGAACACGGCCCAGAGGACCTCAAGAGAAAACCCTCAGTTAAAAGAACAGAAAGGAGGAGAAACAGTAAACAGAATAGACAGAGAAAAATATAGTGCTGGATGAGAAGTCAAAAAGCCTGTATGGCGGAGAAGAGGGCAAGAGGGACAAGGATGAGAAGAAATTCATGTAGGTTGAGGCCTACTGTGCTGTGTAGTCTACAAATTATTTAATTCTCCCAAAATCTAATTGAATAACTTGCCCAAGGTCATCCAACTAGTATATGATTGTAGAATCTGAATCGAGATAGTCTTCTCCGGAGCCCCGGCTCTCCACCACTGTGCCATACTGCCACCTGCCAACTTGTCAGTCGGAGCACACCTGGACTGGACGTTCAAATTCAAGTCACTGATTCAGAGGCAGAAGTTGAAGCTCTCAGTGCCAAGCTCTCGCCATCTGGTTCCTTAAACACATCTGTTTCTCCAAAAGTTATCATTCCTGCCACGCACGGTTGGATTTAAAGTGGGGAGGTGGAGGTAGAAAGAGTGAGCAGGGCAGAATTACACGCACTTCTGAAAATGGACACTCATTTCCTGATGTCAGACCCCTGAACCCCTCATCTGGCAACTTGGAGAGACATCAAGTGTTACCCTGGCAAGAAGAGGCCTCTCCGGCTTCTCAACTTTGCTGAAGAAGGTGCTGTGGAATTGCTTGGCACTTGCACCCGTGCGTTCCTGAGCCAAAAGACTGGGCTGGAGAGAACAAAGGATTGGGTGCAGGTGTGCAGAGCTGGGCGGTCAGGGAGACTGCAGGCCTATGTCCAGCTCCCGGAGACGTGGTGCTCGCAACGGGCAGACATCTGGCCGCAGGACCCAAAGCCCATCTTCCCCTTAAAAGGGAAAGTCTAATCCACTAAGTTGAGGCGCGGTGTCCCAGCCCACCCACCCCGTGAAGCCAGCTGCACCCAAGATGCGTGACATCAGCCCAGAAACCGCCTGCATGTTCATCAGAAGAAAAGGTCTGGGGAGGGACACCTCCTAAGACCAGTCTTTTGACTGCATCTGTGCTACTCCTTCTTCTCTAAGGCTGGAATTGTAGCTGGAAGGTATTGTTCTGGAAAACTGGAATATTCTCTTGCAGCACAAAACCCCTCATCCAGCCTTCAGCTGCAGACAGCTGGGCTGCCTCTGCCTCCTCTCTCAGTTTACCTGCACAAAGGCAGGGGATACAGGGAAGACCCGGAGGGCTGTGTGGACGGCCGAGCACTACAGCTTCAAGCTGAGGCTTCCCCTGCCCCCACTCTCCCGCTCTTGGTCAGCTCTGGCAGCGGCCACAGTCCTGGTTTCCAAAGGAAGATGTGGATAAACGGAGGGACCTTGGGCCTAAACCTGAACCTTTGTGAGCTGAAGACTTGCTGCAACATGGCCTGACTTCACTCAGCTCAGCCCTGCACAAACAAGCTTGACGTCTTCACAGAGAACCACCGCAGGGAATCAGGAGGCATGAACTCTCGTCTCCAACAGTGCCACTCTCCTGCTGAGTGACCCTCTGCCAGTCACTACATCTCTCTGAGCCTTACCTATGTTCAACCATGAAGCAGGTACACTGTTACCTTTTCACTTTCAGAATTACTGTGAGGATCAAATAACATCTTAAAGAAAGCATTGAGGATCTGGGACCAGAGTACCTGGTTCAAATCCCACTTCCACCAATCACTAGCTAAGTGACTTTAGGCCTATCATTTAACCTTTCTGAGGCTCAATTTTTCCATACAAAAAACAGAGCTACAAATGTTACATATTTCACAGGGCTGTTGGGAAAACTGAACAGGTGATTCCAGGTAAAGCAGTTAACTTAGAACGGTGCCTGGGACATACTATGTGTTCAGAAAATGTTAGCAACTATTAACAGGTTTTGTAAACTACATAGGGCTGACCAAATGAAAGAGGTTCTGTATTTTGACACAGACTGGGTGTCCACAGTAGCTTATGCCTGACAGTAACAGCAGGAGCTGGGTGCCCGCCTTGACTGCAGGCTCGTTCCCCATTCTTGCAACTTGCTGATGTCAATGTGGATTTCCCAAAAAATCCTTTTGCTCTTGGATCCCTCATCACTATGTTTTATCACCAGCTCATCTTAGTAATAATAAAAATAACATCGGCAACAAAACAGCTAACGCTCTACATCTGGCCCGGCGCTAAAAGTTCCCCTTATGCTATTTCATTCAAAGGCTGCAAACAATCCTATGAAGAAAGGGCCAGTATTATTATTATTTAACAGATGAGGAAATTGAGGCCTGAAGAGGATAAGTAATTTGCACAAGGTCATTACTAAGATCTGTTTTTACTCAAAGAACACTTGCCTTCTGACCCCAAATGTGTAGATTGTCCCCGCACACCAAGCAATTCTAACACTAACTATCGGGAGTTAGCACAGACCCCACAGGTTAAGGGCTCAGGCCCACAAGACTGCCCCCCATCAGGGGTCCAGACCACCTGTACTTCTGACCAACTAGCTATAAATCAGGGATTCTCATGACTTTCTCTCAAGTTCAATAATTTGCTAGAACGGCTCATAGAAATCAGGAAAAGTTTACTTACTATTGCTGGTTTATTACAAAAGATGCAACTCAGGAAGAGCCAAACGGAAGGGCTCCATAGGGCAAGGCATGGGGAAGGGACACAGAGCTTCCGTGCCTCCTCCGGGTATGCTGGCCTCCCAACACCTCCACAGGTTCACCAATCCAGAAGCTCTCCGGGTCCCTTCATTTGGAGGTTTTTATGGAGGTTCCATTATTTAGGTAGGATTGGTTAAATCATTGGCCATTGGTGATTAACTCAATCTCCCACCTTCTAATCACACCGTTGGTTCCTCTGAACACCAGCCCCTGTCCTAAAGCCATCTGGGGGCCACCAGGAGTTGCTTCATTAGCACAAACTCAGGTATGGTTGAAAGGGCCTTATTATGAATAAAAATGATGCTCCCCTCATCCCAGTCCCTCAGAAAATTCCAAGGCTTTTTAAAGCTCTTGTACCAGGAACCAGGAATGAAGACCAAATATATATTTCTTATTAATCAAAAAATCACAGTCATGGAAGCCTGGAGCCTATACCTGTCTGGCACCAAATTCTATGATTGTACCACGAGGCTAAAATATCTCAACATGTAATGACCTCAGGTGCCAGAGGCCCTTCATCCTTCCAACACTCGCCCCAATCCCCTGGTGCCCCCGCAGAGTACTCTGCCTGCCAGATTAGCCTCCTTCCCAGCCCCTAGAGCTGGGTCTATCTCTAGCCCCACCCACCCCAGAGCTACCTCTAATTCATGTACCTCTTGGTCTCCCCAGCCCCCACACAGAAGCAGGTCAGGACCAACCCCACTCAAGATTTGCTCTCTAGGATTGGATCTAGCACCCAGAATTTATAACAATCTCCCCTGCGAACTGCTTCTGGAGGAGCCGTACATACTCACTTCGGAAGGCCAGCTCAGCTAACAGCCACTTCAAGCCCCGGCTCCTACCACCAACACATGTCCGCGCTCTCTCTGGATGCACTGCATATCCACCCTTTCGCCTCCAAAGATTCTTCCGCAGCACCATTCTCACTCCCGACTCCTGAAACACTTAGCCTCAAGGCCACACAGTACTGGGAGATGGGGTGGTTCTACCGGCTGGACATGTTGGCTTGCATCTATTATCACGTCTTTCCAATGCCATCTGCCAGTGGCCCTCACCTCCGACCCCAAATGACTGTTCAAGAAGGAAATAAATCAAAGATGCTCAGAGTTGGAAGCAACTTTAGAGGTCATTAAATCCAACTCTTTATCTGACATTGATTCACATCTACAGCATTGCCTATGAGCAACCGCGTGGCCTCGGCTAGGGCTGATGACAGGGTGCAGGTTCTCTAAACTCCCAGGACAGCTCCCTCCAAGCAGCTGATATCCACCTCTCTGAACTTCTGTCCCCCCATCAGTGCTAGCTCTGCCCTTTGGCCTCACACAAAGAAAGCCTCATTCCTCTTCTCTGTGAAGTATTTGAAGACAGCACTCATCCTGCCTTGAGTCATCTGCTTCTCTTTTCAGGCTAAACAGTCTCAGTTCTTTCCTAGGCTGCTCATCGCTCCTGCTTTCTGTGACATATGGGGAGCATCACCCCTGGTCAGCCGTACATCTCTCACTGCCTCCTGCTTTATAGATGGGCCCCAGCCACTGCCAACATCAAAGGCAGTCACCTCCTCCTTGTGGCTTGAAGCCAGACTGATGCACATCCAGGAAGAAATGGCAGTGAAGGCTGGTAGGAGGGTGGGAAGGGAAGTTTTCAGAGAGAGCAGAACTGGGAAACAATGAGAGTGTTGACAGAGATGTGAGCTAGAATGTGAGCAGCTTAGGGCTAGGCAGCAGCTGGAAGAATAGGGATAGCTCAGCTCTTAGGATTTGGGCAACTTTGGGAAGGGCTTTCCTTGAGCAAAAAGCTCCAAAGGGGAGCAAATCATCTGTGCTCTGAGTAGTGAGTCCTAATCAGAGAGATGCCCATGTGAATTACAAAACATCTCCCTTGGAAATTGTTACAGGCCCTAGTTGAGGACACAGATCTAAAAAGTCCAAGGATCTTCTAGTCCAAGATCTAGAGAGTCTTGGGGCCAGCCCAGTGGCGTAGTGGTTAGGTTCATGCACTCTGTTTTGGTGGCCTGGGGTTCACAGGTCCGGATCCTGGGTGTGGACCTACACACCGCTCATCAAGCCATGCTGTAGTGGCATCCCACATACAAAATAGGGGAAGATTGGCATAGATGTAAGCTCGGCAACAATCTTCCTCAAGCAAAAAGAGGAGGATTGGCAATACATGTTAGCTCAGGGCCAATCCGCCTCACCAAAAGAAAAAAAGAAAGAAAGAAAAAGATATATAAAGTCTTTTAAAAGACTTTTAAAACATGTATTTCCTTCTTTCTAAGCCAGACATAGGTCCATATACCTAGGCTATTCTCCACGTTACCAAACAGATGGAGAAGCTAAAACTAATTGCTACATAGGTTGGACTCCATAGTAGAGCCTGAGATGGGGTTTCTTGTCCAGGTGATTTACTGAGGGAATGACCTCAGGAAAAGCCTGGAAGGGAGTGAGGCACACAGGATGGGGCAGGGAGAAAAGGTGAGCAAAGATGTGGTTTCAGGAGAAGTCCAGCTCAGCCTGATCTTGTGGGAAGTTCTGGAGTGGGAACTGCACCACAGTTTGTTCCATCTTGAGGCAAGATGACTGGCATTTTGTACTCCTGTGTCATGTAGTCACTGGCCACTGGCTGCCGCCCAGCAGCAAAAAAGTACATACTTCTCAGGTATCTCCAGGAGAGGCAGTGCCAGTTGACTAAGGGCGTCCTCCTGTTCTTGGTGCAGATATGGGAGGTCAGGAGCTGTACCCCCACAGCAGTAAAGGGGGTCTAGAGGGCACACCAACAGCATCTTCCACAGATGCCCTTGCTAATTCCTATATGCATCTCCGCTCACAAGTGTAGGACCAGTGTGACGGAAACTTTCAGCCAGACCAATGAGCTGCAGCCAGACACATAATGGTCCAGGGACAAGGTTTTGATAGTGGGTTCTGTGCCTCCCTTACCCTACTACTGCACTGACAGTCAGTGCATCAGCGTGTTTCTGCTTCTATTCTATAGATCTGTCTAAAATAAACAAATGGATAGATATATCTGGTTACAAAATAACATCAACTCCCTCCCCTCAAATACAAGTTAAAAGTTGTCGTTTCAGTGAACACATGTGAGATCAGAAAATAAATTTTGATTATGTTCTATTGCATTAGAGTTCGATAGGCTGGCAAGTCTTTGAGAATCACCTAGTTCAACCCCCTTATTTTACAGATGAGGAAACTGAAGCCCATAGATGCTAATTACCTTGCCCAACTTTGTGCAACTCAATCAACAGAAGTCATTAAATCCAGACAAATACGTTCCTTCTGTGTTTCATGCTTTATTTCTTCTGAGTATAAATTTCCATGGCCCCTGAGGTAATCAGTAGGGAATGTACCTGAATTATGAGAAAATAAGTGCTAGGAGATGGAAAGATGCTTTAGCATCCAAAGGATGACACTTTTCGGAATATTGTTCCCAAATAAAGCCCAACTTGATAACCAGGCTCTATCACAGGCTTCAAGTTTGTCAAAGAGTGAACATGCATTTCTGGAGGCATCTGCTACCCAGTAACCACTAAGCCCAGTCTGTATGGACTGGTTTTAAGTCTACTGCGTGGGAGAAATGTGATATATGGAATTTCAAATTTGCAGGGATGACACAGGCCATTAGTTTCAGGCCATAATAGATCATGGGTCCAATGGCCCTGATGGTCAAGTTTGATATTTCAACCTAGCTCCATCAAACCTAAACACTCAGACAAAAAAGAGAAAGCACACAGCACACTTTCAGAGTACAGCATACTGGATACTTTGAAATATGAACTGCTCTGTGGAGCAACATCTCTGACAGCAAACTTGGTGTTAAAACTTCAAGTCATTGGGGGATTTTTTTTAAATGGAATCCCATTTCAGCTCTTACTACAGAAATCGGTAGCAAACTAGGATTCCCTTTACAGAACTCATCACTTCATTAAGGGAAAGACTTTCTGTAGAGAGGAAAAGGGAACCACTGTAGAGAGAGAGAAAGGGACCAATTCCCAATTCAATAAGCTCTCAGGTGGCTTTTTTCATCAGCAGTTCTGAAGGTCTCAGAGGCACTTGCTCCCACAAGCATCTAGGCACTAGTTTGGTGGCCTGTGCAGTAGCTTCAGCTTTTCTTTGCAAGTAGATGGTGTGGGTCATTATCATAGTCAGCTCCCAGCCATTGTCCCATCCCTCCATTGCACCCCTGAAAGCTTTACATCCAGAGAGCCACAACCTAACGTTCTGCAAACAAGAAGATCCCAACGAGAGGCTGGCACTATGGAAAACCACTCACTCAGCTTGGCAGAGGTTGCCTCTCCAAGGACATGGCAAATGCTCACAAAACTTAAAAGTGTTTAAGGAATGTGTATGATCATCTCATTTGCATTAGATACAATTTAGACCATTTTGACATGGAGCCTTACTCCACAGGTAAGGGAGAGTCAGGGTCTACACTCGTGTGTTGAGGCGTGCAGGGATGCTCATGCAAAGAGAACTTCATGGTCATGAGGAGTTGGGCCTCATCCAGGACCAGGGTCAGGCCTCAGTCAGGAGATCTAATTTGGTGTTGATAAACACATCTCTGGTTCATCCTAGCAAACATACAACAAACAGTGGGACCAAGATGGCTTCAGGTAAATGCACAGCTGGATTGTCAATAAGGTGCCATTAAAGTAGAGTAACTGGTGCTCAGTTATGAAACTAAAATCCAAGGAGGCTGAGTTAAGAGGGGCAGTCACCATTCTCTCTCTCACAAATTATCCCTGGGTGCTTCTGGCAGATAAGACAAAACATATTTCATAAAAGAGGTGTTGATCAGACCCATTGAGACATATCTTTGGATTTTATTTTTACTCTAAATGAACCTTCGAAAGAATCTCTAACACTCTGGATACTACCCAGGGGACCCAAGAAGAAGAGAGCAAGCTGACACTGATTGGGTGTGTACTGCATGCCAGACGAGGCACCAGATGTACAGAAGGTGTCACCCCAGGCATGGGGATACACATATGCATGCATTACATGACCAAATGCATCTATTCCGAAAGTGCCAGAATAATACATGTAATTATATTTGGGATGCTATTATGGGCAATTTTTTCTTCCTTCTTTGTTCTTTCCCACACTTTCCAAGTTTTCTCCAATGAGCATGGACTGTTTCTATAATCAGAAAGTATATTACTAAAATAATAACAATAATAGGACAAATCATCCCAATGCAGGTGGAATCCCAGTTACCGATATTGAAAAGGGAAGCCGAAGAATGGCTGTTTGGCTTTGTATCAGCTCTAGAGTCATCTTACATTCCAAAACCTTCAAGCCCATTTAACACATTCTAAAGGCACATTTTGAGAGCTTACCATGTGCTAAGTAGTTCTGAGTCCTGAGAATATAAAGCTAGTAAAGACATCATGTCTTACAGGGAGGAGAGACAGAAATAGGCAATGCATAAAAATTATCAGTGGTTAAAGAATTCAGGTATTAAATTAAATCATCTCTAAGGTCCCTTTTAGTCTAAACACTTCATGATTATAACACAAGGAAAAGCATAATGACTGCTCCGACAGAAGAGTAGGCCAAAATGCGGTTGAGAAGACACAAGAGGAAAAGATTAATTTAGATTATGGTCATGGGGAGAGGGATCGGCAACGTTTTCTGGAAAAGGCTACAGAGATATTAGAGCTGGATTTTAAAGGATGAGTAGGATTTAAATAAATAGACATGGAGACAAAGGTACAAAAGGTAAAGAAATAAGAAAGAAAGGCCCACGAGCAAAGGATTCTGGGTCAGTTCAGGAAACAGCAAGTAACTGTTTAATCAACAAACTCTCCTGGGTATTTACTGTGGGAAGGCCTGTATTCAGCATGATGTTGGATGAGACAAGATTCCTGCTCTCACCTAGCCCCCCCATCTGGAGGGGATGGGAAATGGGCCCACGCCCTCTCTGGTGGCCAGGATCTGGTCTGTCTTTAGCATCACCGCTGCAGAGCAGGTGCTCTATGTGACTGACAAAGGAATGACCATGTGTGCACTAAAATGACACACTGTGATGAAGGCTGGATGCCTGGTACCCAGGTCATTCAATCCTATCAGGGCTGGGGCAGCACGAGCTTCCTGGGGTGAGGTCAGGGGCATGAGCCGGAACATGGAAGCCAAGATGGCGGGTCAGGAGAGGACATTCAGGCAGCAGAACTGATAGGAACAAAAGTACTGAGAAAAGTGAAAGTTTAACATTTTATGAGAATTAAGAATCCCACAAACACAGCAGTTGTCTGTGCTCTGAAGCTGTGGGTGAGTCACAGCATGGAAGAGTGGGAAGAGCACTGGCCTGGAGTCAAGGGAGCTGGAGTCGAGCTCAGGCACAGTCAATATTCCTTGCCATGCTAAGCAAAGCAGGGGCTGCCCTGCACTGGGCATCTGTCACGGACTAGCTCTCGGCACAGGTCGCCTCGCTGGATCAGTACAACTCTGAGCGGCAGGTACTACTGCTCCTGTTTTAGAGGCGGGGAAAGTGAGGTTAAGAAACTTGCCCAAGATTACACACCAAATAGGGGCACAGTTGGAATTCCAACTCAGATCTCTCCCCAAAGCCCACATTCTTCACACACCTGCTCCTCGTGTAATAAGAAATAATTAGAGATTAGCTATGGACGCACCAGCCTTGTGAAAGAATTCCAGATATGTGCGCTTCCTAAACCCTCACCTCCACCTCTCTGCTATGTGCTATGTGATGTAGATGAGTTAGATCCACAGAAGGCCTCTAACAAGATCTCACGGTGGAGAGACCTTTCTTCAGTGAGAAAAGAAAATGTTTCCCCTAAGAAATCTCAATTTTAAAGTACAAATACACATAGTTATAGAAATCAGGTTAAATGTGCCAGCTGAAGGGTCATTTGCATTCCTGAACTTGAAGGCAGATGAACCCCAATGTGATGAGCAGAGAAACGACATGAAACAGTCATGTGCTCATCACACACAGTGGGGTTGCCACCTGTCAGCAAGAGTTAGCTCTTGAGCCCAGCTGTGACCTCCACTCTAAGAAGCCCCATCTCGGCGAGGTTGGGCTTTAACACAGGGCTCCAAAAGAGAAGGCAGCAGCCGCCTCTCCCACCCCCCCCCCTTTATCCTTACAGCATTACTCATCAACTGACTCCAGTGGTGGGGTGCAAACAGGGCAGGGACGCTGGTCAATAATAACCCTCCCACTAATGGTGATAATAACCTGCCTTACGTCTGCACAGCTGTCACAATGCACAAAAGGACTTTCACATATATTGTCTCACATGTTGCTTCCTCCCAACAGCCCTGTGAGTCAGAAAGTCACGTATTACTATCATAGGCTACATAAGCAAGTCGAGGCCTAGAGAAGGTGCAAAGTATGACTCGGGGAATAAGCCAGAAAATGATGGAGTTAGGATTCAACTCTATGTCTTCCTTCTCCTAATCCTAACCTCAGATCACCCAACATCATGGCCAGAGACACCACCCGCATCCAGCCCTCTCACCCCCACTCCCCTCCTTCCGCTCGAGGGGTCCGTGGGGCAGTCTCTGCCGAGTAGACTCGGTGGAATCAAAGCCCTCTTCCGCTTGCCCAGGAAGGAAAAGTGTGTGCCTATCTGAAGTCAGACTGTCCTGGGTGAGGGCTAAGAGTGTACCTGCATGAGCACAGAGCACATCTGCTCACACGGCAGTCGGAATTCCAAACCTGGCTTCCTGGGGACTTTTAACCTCCACAAACAGCCTTTCACTCTGCTAGAATCATGGCTCGTTCGCTAATTAAAGGGTATTACGCACTTCACTGCACACCAGCTAAGAACTTGGAATAAGGAAGCTTATGTGAAAGCATTAGTCCTGGAGGTGGCACTAGGTATGCTTTACAGAAAAAGAAAAACAGGAAAAGCGATCCACCTGTGACATCCCCTCCCCCGTACATAACTTCCCTAATAAGTCAGCCACAGCATTTAGAGAAAGAAGCCACCCACAGAGGACAACGCCAGGCAGAGCCTAGTAAATAAGCCAAACATACAGGGCTATGCAGAGGAGAGAAGGGATAAGAGAGAAGGCCAGTGAACCAACTCCTCCACCAACCACCTGCGAGCCTCTCTGCTCCCATCTGGTGTGGGAGCCCAAGAATAAGGGCACCTGTACCCCACGCCAAAAGGGACAGAGAGACAAGGGGGGAGCGGGAAGGATGACCCATCACTGCAAGGTCTTAGAACAAGCTTGGCATTGTGTCGCTTCTTTGAGAGGCTCAGCATGGCTGTTCACTCTAATCAACGGGGGAAACGGATCAGCCTCCCCCACGCGGCCTCCTCCAGGTCTCCTGGAGTGGATGCCCTTTCTGACACTCCCTGAACAGCCTGAAGACCCAGCCCTGAGGCTCATCCCCTCTTCATTGCTGGGGGAGGACACACATAGAGGGTCAGTCCAAGGAGGGACACTCCGCCAGATCGGTCTCCAACTTGGTGAGGATGGCAGATAATGACATAGCACTTACTAAGTAGTAAACCGTATCCACAGGCAACTTCACCATTTGAGAGACATCCTGGAGATACCAAAGGCTCAGGTGAGGTTTTAAGGCCTGATCCTTGGCCTCTTAGGATCCCAGCAATTCAAATGATGGGCCAGGCACAAATCAGCAGCCCAGAGTCAAAGAACCTTTACTTCTAAATGGAACTTGGTCAGGAATTGAGAGGAAGCCACTAGCTGGACACGCAGTTATGAGGATGCTTGAGAACTCGGTCCAGGGTCTGCTACCAACTGCAGTTTCTCTCTGTGCCACCCTCTCTCTGCATTCTGTGTGTTCCATGTGTGTTCAGGCAGACAGAGGAACAGCTGAGTGCGTTTCCGAGCTGCATGGTGCAGCGGTGAAGCTGAGCATTGCCACAGCACTAGAAAGCATGGGGCGGAATACAGGGGTGGTTTCAGCCTCCAAGAAGGAGGTATTTTCCCCATCTCTCCCCCAAGCCACCCAAGACATCATTTGTGTGTGACATGGTTCAGGATCCTGTTTGCTCTATTCAGAAGGGCTTCCAGTACTGCTGGTCCCTTCCCCCAGCTCATGCCTGCTTCCCCTTTAGCATACCTACACTACCCAGATTTTGCTTTGCTCTTTCCCACAACGTTTAAAACGGATAATACAAAACAGCTCTCTCAGGAACCAGAGCTCTATAGGATACGAGATTCCCCCCGGCACTCTGGGCTTTTCCAGAATCAGATAGCCAACAGCAAGCACAGAGGCTGCGGGCAGAAGCTGGTTGTAGCATTAGAAGAAAGTCAGAGCAAGAGGCAGGGAGGCAGTGGATCTGCCAGCGGGTGAGGAAAAATGCCCCACAGGAAAGGTCGGGCATGTCTTCATTAGGCAGAGGGCCCCAGATGAGGGCTGACCACAGAGTCCAGTCCCTTTGCAGCTGCTGCACCTGCCATCCCGAACTTACCATTGCAATTTGGCTCAAGGCTCTGAGACTCAAAAGCTCTCGATTCTCCCGAAGGCAGGTATGGGAGAAGCAGCCACACTGGGCTTTTGGAGGGTCTCACAGCCCCTGATGCCCCAGACTTGCCTGGAAGCAAGGAAGTGTCTGCAACTGCAGTCTGGCCTGTTACGCCAAGCGATGCCTAGCAGCCCACTAATTGGGCAAACCGAGAACCCTGGCAGCAACAGCTCTCCTCCCCGCCTGTCTCTCTCGGCCCCTCCAGGAAGCCCCGTCCTGGATGTGCGCCACATCCCCCTCTGCTTTTCCTCTTTACTCCGCTCCACACTCCTCCTCCGGGCTTTCTAATCCCACAGCTGCTCACCCCCTCCCCACACCACTCCTCTCGCATCCACGTTGTTAAGCGATTGTACATACAGCAAAACTGAGCCTCTGAGTTTCAGGCTGAAGCTCCAGACAAGCCAGCCTGGACCTCTTCACCCTCACGGGCATCTCACTGACCATCCTACACACAGGCCTCCACCTAGACCCTCTTCTTTGGCCCAAGCACCCTGGACATCTCTGCTTCCAACCTGCCAGCAGACCAGAGAGAGACTCGGGGTTCCTGGCCTCTCCTCTCCCCACATGGAGCTCAGAATCCACACAAGAAAAGGAAGCAAGGAGACTTCCACACCTTTGCAGCATCACCTGCTCCAGCAAGCTCCCAAAGCCACTGGAACCAGCCAGGCCGCCTGGGGCCCCACACCCCCTTCTCTGGCAGCTTTAGCTCCAGCCCAGCCCACAGGATGCAGTGCCTGATGCCACTTCCGAGCAGAGAGAGAGAGAGAGAGAGAAAATGCCACCTCGTCAATGACAAGCTGTTCCAATCACACAGCTCAGACACCAAGCGCCCTGGACAACGGACAACTCAGGCCTCCTCCCTCTGGCTGGGAGGAGGCCCACTCAGCACATCTTGGGAAGTAACCCCACAGCAAGCCCCCCTGTTCACCCTCCACATCTGACCACACAACAGTGCTCATCCCAGCAGGCAGACTTCTCCAACCAGTTCCAACAACTTTGGCCAACTACCGCCTTGGCCTTCAACTGAGGCACTGCTCTCTCTCCTGCTCCAAAGCACAGGGAGACCCCGAACCAAGCAGGAGACCACCAGCGTGGCACTTCTCAAGACCACCAAGCCCAAGAGTGAGCTGAAAGCCAAGTACTCACTGTGGTGAAGTCTTGGTGGCCACACTCCTGCCCTTTGAACTTGCAATAGAGCATCATGTCCTTCAGGTCATGGCCCACGCGATGCAGGAACTCCAGCATGCTGAACTGCTTGGGTTTGTAGTGTTTGAAGTTGGCCTTCTGCCGCAGGGCCTCCAGCACCGTGGGGTCAGCCAGGTGTGGGTCCGGAATCTGCAGGTTGACGTCGAGCAAGGCCAGCAGCTCCCCGGCGTGGTACAGGTCATTGGTGGTGAGCCTGGAGAACCGGAAGCCATTGAGGTTGCAGAGGGTCACAGCTGGGAAGACCAGGCTTTGGGCCACCACCTCATCTACCTTGGTGACGTGCTGGTAGGAGAAGTAGTAGGACACCCTCTCGGAGCTCTCCACCAGCAGCAGGCCCAGGGAGCCCACGAAGGCCACGGCCCAAAGCACACGCCGGATGGTCAGCGGCCCATACACGAAGATGTGGCGGATGCCATGGAGGGTGGAGGTGTTGGCGAAGATCTGGATGCTAGAGGGCTGCAAGCTGCCCTCGCTGGGGCTCTCCTTGAGGTCCATGGGGACCCTGTGCAGTTCTGCCACTGGCTTCAGGTTGATCAAATTTCAGGGAAGAGTTCCCAGTCCTCAGGCTCTGCTTAAACCTTGACGTTCAAGGGAGAGAACGCAGAGCAAGCATCAGGCCGGGCGCTGTGAGTTTATCCTGAGAGCCCAGCCGCTCGCTGACAGGGGTGAGTGTTTATATAAAACCCATTCAAACTCTAGCTCCTGATTTTTTCCAGGCGATAAGGAGGGCTGGTTTTATTTAGGGAGACACCAAGGTGATGTGGAAGAGATGTGGGTGGGAAGGGAGAGCTTAGCCAATGGAAATAAAGTCCTCCCCCCTACACACGCCACTAGAGACAAGATTAAACGCGAGAGCGAGGGAGAAAATGCTTAAAACAAGTCGCTCGGCAGCTCGGAGCCTGTTAACCAGTGCATACTGGCCAGTGTTAACCATCCTGGGGATGTCAGGGCGGCCGCGCTGATGCACTGCGGGCGGGCAGATCCCTCAGAGCCGCCGCCGCCGCTCGGTTCCTCTCCCCGTGCTGTTTTGGACTCCGGATTCTGCTTCTCGCCGCCGGCCTCCGGCCCTCCTCTCCTCCTCCTCCAGGCCCCCTTTTTTGGGCAGAATTCCAAATGCCGGCGGCCGCGGCTAGCGCCTCGGAGGGGAGGCAGCGCGCTGCCGCGGAGAGGCGAGGATCGGGCAGCTGGGGAGGACGCGGGGGGCTCGGACCAGGACTCGTCTCTCCTCCGCCTCCCGGAAGAAAAGCGAGACCTAGAGGGCGCAGAGCGAGCCGGCCTCCCTCACCCGCTCCTCCGCCAGGCTGCTGTGGGGGACGGCGGGGCGGGGGGAAAGGGCTGGTGGGGGGCTGGGTACCCGGCGAAAGTTTCTTTATGGCCTTTTTTGGAGGGAGCTAGTGAGGGCTTCTCACCGAAGGTGGAGAACCAGCCCTGGGAGTGAGGACGTGATACCCCGCCCCCATAGATGGCAGGAAAGCACTTGATACACTCCCCTGAGCCAGGTATGGTGGTGGAAGAAGCATTCCATTGCACCAACGTCTGCTCCCAGATCAGACCCAGCTGGGGTCTCCAGAGGGGCGATGCTGGAAATGAGGAAGGAAAGGAGCAATCTAAAACCAGAACGCCTCTGCTGCCGGTGGGAGGGGGACATTCCAAGAAACAGGAGCCCCTCCTGAGACAGAAGAGCCAGGCGCCCCTTAGGGACCCAGAGAAAGAGCAACAAGTAGCCCCCACGCTGCAGAGCAATCAGGAGATTCTGTATCTGAAAAAGAAAGACAGCTGGGGTTCTAGGTAGGACTGGCTGCATTCTCTGGGCAGTGTGTGTGTGTGTGTGTGTGTGTGTGTGTGTGTGTGTGTGTATTCTGCCCCAAGATTTGCCAGATGGAAGCACAGCTGGAGCAATAGGTAGGAGCTTTTAGCCACCTACCTCCTTTTTCCTGAAAAATCCACTGGAAATCAACCTCTTCTGGTAGGTGAGTGTGCCTTGCCCCAAGCCGGGGATCAAATGGCTGGAACCTTTAGAATCAATGATACTAAATCCCCACCGGGAGGGAAGGAACAGAAAGTTCCAGTGGCCAACCCAATGCACACTGCCAAGCTGGGGCAGAGCCACATGGAGGCACCGTGTCGAGCCAGCCTGGTGTCCCCCCAGGCGTACCAAGCTTAAAGTTCCTTGGAAGACAGTTCAGAAGAAGGCAGTTTGGGAATGTCCCTCTTGGTTTGTACTTACTCTGAAATATTTCTCTATCCCGTCTGCCCTCCTGCTAAAACAGATCCAAACCAGAACAGTGTCCGGAAGCACTCTGAGGCCACACGTGGCATTAAATTGGTGGTTTATTGATCCTGGGCGCTCAAAGAGCAGAAGCACGAGTAAGCACAAATGACAGAGGCTAGTAAGCACAAATGACAACGTCATACATGTGCCATCCCAGAGCCCCGCCTGTAGGGCTGCCTAGATGGGGCACAGGGTTTTCAAACAGGGGTGCCAAAATTAGCTAAGAGTCTATCATATGTCAGGACCTGGGTGAGGGTGTCTTATCATCTCACTTAACCCCGTCAACCATCTTGACAGATGTGTGTTGCTGTTATTACCCCTATTATACAGATGAGGAAACTGAGGTTCAGAAAAGTAAAGTGCCCTGACCGAATTACACAACTAGTAAGTGCCGGAGCTGGGACTTGAACTCAGGCATGTTTTCCTCCAAACTGTAAGTTCAAAAGCAGATGCAAAACACCCCTTCCCAAATTCAGGAAGGGGGCAAGCATTTCTACCCCAGTTCAGCCATAAACACACATGCAAACTCACCACGTGCCACACACGTACTAGCTCCTCCTTCCACACATGTAACACAGCCCTCCTCCTCTTCTCCACCAAGCCATGTGCCTGTTGTCCATGCTTTCACAGCTCAAGGTCCCCCTCGTGCAGGAAGGCTTCCCTGATGAAACTCTCTAATCTTTAGCCCATCAGCCTGTTGAACTCTAACTCTGTCCCAGACACTGTATTGGTTTTGGAGAAACAAGCAGGAATGAAACACCCTTTCCTTCCCTCCATAACTCAGGGTTCAGTGGGAGTGGAGGCGGTGTTGGTTCGCAAACTGGTCCCCGTACTCACAGAGGGCAAGGAGGGAGGGAAGAAAGAGGCAGACCACTCCAGATTGGTAGGTGGCAGGTTTAATAAGCAAGGGAACTGACTAAGGAGGCTTGTCTTGGGTGAGCGTAAGATGAGTAGATCTCCACAGCCGCCCAGAATCTTAAAAGTTTATATAGGGGCTGCCCGGTGGCGCAGCAGTTTAGTCCGCCCTTGGCAGCCCGGGGTTCGCGGGTTCAGATCCCGGGCGCCAGCCGACGCACTGCTTGTCAGCCATGCTGTGGCGGCGTCCCATATAAAGTAGAGGAAGATGGGCACGATGTTAGCCCAGGGCCAGTCTTCCTCAGCAAAAAAAAAAAAAAGTTTATATAGAGGCCCTAACTGGGTTCGATCATGTACACTGTACAGATGGTCCCAAGGACACCTTCATCTCTCAAGGCTTTGTCCTTGGGGCAGCTTCTAGTTCAGGGAAGGAAGCAAAATGCACATTCCAAAGACGGGGGAGGAGGTGAAGACCTTAGATTGCTGCCAGGTGCAGCTCGAGGGTCAGCCGGTGGTCATGACCTCTCTGTTACTTCCCCCGACACTCCACCCCTCGTGACTGGCTCTTACAATCTCATACACCCCCCTCTTCCACAACATGCCCTGAGAGGTCAGCTAGGGGTTTCAGTGCCATGGAGGTGGCTCATTTTTGGTGGCTATCTGGCTGCATTGGAGGCAGATGCCACAGCAACAAGACAGGCACATTCAGGAGAAAACACAGATTAAGATAATGAGTCCCCAAACAATTCTTTCCACCAAGAGCACCAAGATCCAAACCAATGACTTATTAAGTCTCCCAAGTAGGGGCCAGATCGCTCAGGGCATTCACTTGTGTCCTCATGTGGTTTAATAAAGACACCACATTAGCAGACTCATCAGATATGAACACACGACATTCTGCTTGGATAATGGCGCAGGTGCCTCCTTGCGAGGGAGTAATAATGTCCAAGGCCATCCTATTCTGGAGGACAGCTGTTCTCATTAGAGACATTTCAGTGTCCAGTAAGGACAGACTTTGTCAGCTATCGTTCAAGGCTTTGCTGGGTGAATGTAGTAAGGGCTTCTATGTGTGCTATAACATCCTCCAGGTCAATGGAGGGAACAAAGACGGCAGCCAAATCATGGTACCAATGGGAAACAGAACGTGTCCACTTGGCCTTGAGGAGAGGGAGGTTGGCAGCTTTAGGAACGTGACCTGGTTGTGCATATCACACAGGTTGGCCAGGGGAGGCAGCACTGTCAGGTGTGAGAAGATGGACTGGGGGCAGGATATGCCAGACTGGGACCCTTAGCTTCTCCCCTCTTTCAATGGTGTGTGTCCCATTCCAACTATAGAGCGTTTCCACAGGTCCAGCTTGCAGCAGGACAACAGGATCCCAGTGGAGACTGAGTAATTCCCCCTCACTCAGAGGTGTGAAGTAACTCACCCATCCTGGTGGGATGTCCCATTGCAAATTCCAGTAGATAAGGCCTTTTCCAGGGATGATGGGGCTTGGTGTTCTCAGCAGCACAGAACGTTGATCCACAGTGAGAGCTGGGGCATTGGCTGTTTCCTGCGACTTCCATACCTTTAAGGCATTGGGTGTCTCAGTAGGGGTTCCCAGTCTGGCATATGGCAACAGGCCCTACCAGTTGATCATTCAAAGGTATTAAAGCCTGGGACAGTACTTTAGTCCACACAGCCAAGATGATTTCACCTGTCAGTAATTTAATCTGCTGCTTTAATATTCCGTTTTTTCCTTCCACTAACCTGCTGCTTGCAGGTTTTAGGGGAGATGGAACCTCTGTTCAACGTCATGTTCTTTTGCCCAGTCTTGCACATTATAACCTTTGAAATGTGACTCCCGTTCACTGTCTACTTAACAAGGAGATCCATATATGGTACTCAGCTTCTCTAATCCCCTAATGGTGGCAGCCTGATTTGTGTGGTGACAGGGGAAAGCTTGGGTTAGGCCAGATGCAGTGTTCATACAAACCAGGGAATATTTAGAACCTTCGCTTGGAGGGAGGGGGCCAATATAATCAATTTGCCAATCTCTCACTGATTGGGAACTCTGGTGGATGGCCCCAGACTCCTTTGGAGTTGCTTTGTGCATTGTTTAGAACTCACAGGACTTGCTGTTACTGCATTAACCAAGTCACTGTATATCGAGGGCAATCTGGCATCCTTGGTAATATACCATCCCACCCAGGCACTATGGTGGCCTCTCTTCCTATGCCCCCAATCTTCTGTGTCTACTGAAGGATCAGTTGCTAAGGCTCATACCCCAGCTAGAGCATCAGTTTCCTGATTGCCAGGGGGTATCAGAGCATTATAAGCTGGGACATGAAAGGCAGTGAGGATTGACTCAAGCTCTTGCAGGTGAACCCAAATATCTTTCCACCTATCCTCACCCCACAAGGGCTTGTTCAAGATCATCCACCCCTCAGCTTCCCATTATCCAAGCCATAGTGTTAATCCCTTTAGAACAGCCCAACTGTCAGTACAAAGGGTTAATGGCCAGGGCCCATGAGTGATCACCAGCCAAACTGCTCTGAGTTCAGCCCACTGGCTGCTGTGATTTGTTTCTTTTTCCAGAAATCTGTATAGCAGGCATCAGTGAGAATTTCCCCACTCCCTCCCTATAGGCTGCAGGGGCCACCCCAGGAATAGTGGTGGGGTCTTTTGGAGGATCTACGCTCTCTACAGGGCCTAGAAGCACCTGCATTTCTATAGATGGTGGACTGGCGGAAAGGGTGCTCCTCTAATGCAAATAGGCACGCCACTTAGTCAAAGTGGGAGTTCAACCATGGCAAAGGTGGTCGATGGAACATATTCTCAACCCACCCCTTGACAGGAAAGAAAGTTCTTACCATGATATGTTGTTCCTTCATGAGAGGCTCTACGTGGAGGAGCGCTGTGTACACTGCTATGAGCTGTTGCTCTTTGGGAGTAGATTGGGTTTCTGCCCCCTTCCAGACTCCTAGGGGTACTCTCTGGGACCAAAATCTTAGGGACACTCTCTCCTTCTGTTGTCTCTGCCACAGTGCCCAACCCATACCTTCTGAAGTCACAGACACATGTGACTCAAATGGTAGCCCTGCTTGGCAGATGCCCAGAGCTTTAATCTGTTTCACTAGCATTTTTACCTTCTCAGATGTGGCTTGCTGCTCTGATCACCAGTCAGGTACATGCTCTTTCTTTACCAGGCAGTGTAAGGGACAGAGGCACTGTGCCAGGTGGGAAATGAAAGTCCTCCAAAACCCCAAAATCCCTACAAAGGCTTGAATCTCCTTTACTTTTTTAGGGGTTGGATAGGCTTGCATCTTATCAAACATAGCTTCTCGGACAACACGTGTCCTACCTGACCAAATGACTCCCAAAACTTCAGGGCGGTGCTTGGGCTTTGAATTATCTGTAGGTTCACCGCCCATCTTCTCTGTCACCGATGTTCCAGCAAAGTCTGCAGAGTGTCCTGCAGAGGCAAGTCTTCACATGTTAACATATCAGCAATGTAATGGGCCCATTTTATTGATGTGGGGAAGCAGAACAGGGACAGGTCTCAGGGTACCATCCACGACATATTGTGAGACTGTGCAGGTAACCTTGGGCAAGCACTTGAAAGGTCCATTATTGCCCCTCCCATGTGAAGCCAAATTCGTGTTATCAGAAACCTGTACTTGTCAGAGCCTTTCCATGAATCTCCTTGGAGATGAAGCACTTTTGAAGGAACACCTTTGCAAAAGCATCAGAGTAAAACACAACTGTCTGTAAATGACAAAAGACTTAAAAATGGCCATAGTTAAAGATTTGAGGGGAGTTCATTATAATGCAGTTGACAAGGAAATTTGGTTATTTCTATTACATACATTTTAAAATTATGACTGATAGCATTATACCAGGACATATCAGATTTTTAGGAATTTCATACAAATATATCCTAAAGAAAGTTGAGTATCACTTCTTATTTGACAATGCTTCCCATGCAATTTAACATATCAAATAAGCCTAATTAGTTTAGTGTCTTTTATAAGGAGAGAGATGTTCCAGGTGCCCTCAGGAAAAGCCCAAAGTTAGTTCAAGGTCAACAAGAATATATTTCAAATTTGATTTGGGGAAGTCAAAAATATCAAAAGGTTTTAAAACGCTTGGTTAAATAGGATAATAGGTCACTGTGAAATAATACTTAGTTATCTATTTAACCAAAGTGACAATTAAAGACTCCAAGGCAATTACAGAAAGTTACATAGTTTAAAAAAACTTAGCCCTTCTAATAGAGAAGACTCCGTTTTCTTAAGTAATCAAAGACCTGATAAAGACCACTTGAAGCACAGGAAATTGTTTTGATAAAACACAAAATCTTTGTTTTCTGGGCAGATTACTTAAAAGGTAAAGGAAAACCTTTCACAGTCCCATCAAGAACAGACCAAAAGTCCAAGAAAACTTTGTCCTTCTAGAAGATGAATGAAAATTAAGTTTTAGTTTTACATAGATACACTATTGATATTAAAGCTTATTTTTCTTTAAGCCAACTAAATAGAGCTCTTACAAATTTAGTTTGACAATACCCTCTGGAGGTAGAAAAATAATTAGCAGTATGGTTTATATGCAAACATCAGATATGCGAGGACCCTTAAAAATGCTTTTGTGGTGTTCAGTTCATTAAACATTCCTCTCTTCAATCAAATTTACAACACCTATTCACTTAGCACTGTGTTATGTGTAAGAGATTTGGGGATTGGGTTTACATTGGGTCTATTTGGCCCAGACTTTCCAGCTCTGCCCTAACTGTATAATGGTGGTCTTTTTTATTTATTTATTTATTTATTTATTTTATCTTTGGTGAGGAAGATTGGCCCTGGGCTAACATCTGTGCCCATCTTCCTCTACTTTATATGTGGGACACCTGCCACAGCACAGCTTCATAAGCGGTGCATAGGCCTGCACCTGGGATCTGAACCCACAAACCCCAGGCCACCTAAGCAGAGCACTTGAACTTAACCACTACAACACCGGGCCAGCCCCCTAATTGTGGTCTTTTTGATGAAGGCAAAATGTTAAGTGTATGACTACTCATTAACTTTAAAACATCAACTTTCCAGACAAATTGATTTGCAAATCAGGCAATTTAACCCCCTCTTAGACAATGTTCCCAGATTTTTGCGTGGTAAATTCATTCAGTTATGAATGAATAAATGAACACGTGGATGAATTCACTTTCTCTGACGCCGAGGCTGCTTTTCTGAGATACAAGGAGGGGGACACTCTTACAACCCTGAGGAACCTGGCACCTGGAGCCCCAGGGAAGGTGAGAGGCACAAAGGGGAGCCTCCGCTTCCCACGGCAGTGACAGGCAGGAGGGTTAGGAAGCTGAGATCTACAATCAGCTCAAATGCTAATTTGCTACTTAACATGTACTGGATACGTGTTGCTGCCACCATCACTCCCTCATTAAAAAAAAAAAAAAAAAGACATTCTTTTCTAATATGCAGACAACATTATTATTTCCAACTCAGAGGGGCCTCCATACACAACTTTTCCTCCTGGCTCCTCATTGCCCTAAGGAAAGGTTAAAGATCATCTACGGTAAACTGAAGCGTTTCCTGGCGGGTGGTTGGTTTGTAAGTAAACACCTCATACAACAAGCAATCCCATTTAGTTACCTCAGTGTACACTTAGCAAATAATTTGTCGTAAAAGGTAGACCAGCGGGGGCATTAAGCAAAGCCAGGCATTTAATGTGTACTTCACTGAGATTTTATTTATCGTTGTTTTATTTATTTTTTCCAGGAGAAAACTGCAGAAACCAGTCCACACAGAGTGGACTTTTGGGGCTCAGCTGCCAGTCGGTCTGAGCCCTGGAACGAACTTCACTTGCTGTGTAGCCTTTGGAAAGCCATGTAACATCTCTGCTCTGTTTCCTTGTTTGTGCTAATCTGCCGAGGCCTCCTCCTGCACCAGTTTTCTATGCCACTGCGATCTGACGTGAGTCTTGACCAAATCATAAATGCCTAGTTAATGGGATAAAAATGAGTTAGAATCTGGGATTCCGGTCATTAACCCTATGTCACCATCTGCTGGAGCAGTGTGATGACAGGGCCAGGTGAATTTGAATCACCCGACACTTGTTAAACATGCAGATTCCTGCTCTGTTCCCCTCCCATTCCCTATGCCCCACTGAATCAGAATCTCTAGGGTGGAGCCTAGAAGGCCCTCTTCCTTTATGGGGTTATGGAGGGCAGAACAGAGAGCACAGCCAGAACCAGCCATGCGTCAGGAGCTCTTCCTATCTATCAGACGTGCCAAGGTGGTTTCTGGAGTGTTATTCTTGTATTTCCCTCTGCCGGGAAAGATTTCCCCCATGGCTGGCTTCTCCTCATACGTCACCTGCTCAGAGAGGCCTTGGCTGGCCTCCCTATCTCTACCTGCCACCCTACTCACTAACCCATCATGTGTTTCCTTTTCTTCTCAGCACTAGTCATTTTCTGAAATTCATCTCATCTCCTTGTAAATTATCTGTCTCCTACCAGAACATAGGTCCCCATCCCCCGACTCCCACCCCCACCTCCGGGGGGAGAATCCCTGCCTGGCTTATTGGAGGCTGCACCCCAGCATGATGCACATGGGAGGTGCTCAGTAATATAAGAATTCATGGAGAATGAAGATGGGATGAATTCCCTTATCTCCGATGCTGAGGCTGCATCTCTGAGATGCAGGAAGAGAGACCCTCTTCCAACCCTGGGGGACCTGGGCCTGCCCTGAGCCTGGTTTCTGAAGAAGATGAGGGGCAGCTCCTGCCTCCCAACCCTGTCCATTGTTTCCCGAGCACCCGGAGAAGACCTCAGTGGAGCCAGAGCTGTGCATCCAGAGGGAGCTGTGCACCCGGAGAATCTGAGCTGGGTTATTTGACTGGAAAACCTTGACTTCAGGGGCTGTGGCCTAAGTTCTCCTCACTTCATCATCTATAAAAACATGGGTGGGGGCCGGCCCGGTGGCGCAGCGGTTTCGTCCGCGCTTGGCAGCCCGGGGTTCGCAGGTTCGGATCCCGGGCGCCCGCCAAGGCACTGCCTGTCGGCCATGCTGTGGCGGCGTCCCATATAAAGTAGAGGAAGATGGGCACGGATTTTAGCCCAGGGCCAGTCTTCCTCAGCAAAAAGAGGAGGATTAGCAACGGATGTTATCTCAGGGCTGGTCTTCCTCACCAAAAAAAAAACCAAAAAAACATGGGTGCTGGTGAAAGCTGAGGTTGGGTATGAACTGAGTGCTACTTACCTACCAGGTTAAAGGGTTATTCCATCTTCACTCCACCTGACTTTGAACGGACAGGCTGATGTTGACACTTCCCATACAAGCATCTCTCTACTCTCCTAATCTGACAGAATAATGAAGTCTTAAAGAAATGACTTAAACAGTAGGTGTTTAATAAATGCTGGCTGGTGTGAAATAAGGAAGGCAATCACAAAAGGACCTCCAAACTCTTCCTTACCCTCAATCCATTTACTGATAACCAAAAATGGTTTCCAATATGAGCACTCGTCCCTTAGTATAGGGTCAGCGGCTTCTCTCTCTTATTTTGTTAGCTTTCAATGAGACACATCTACCCAGAGTCCCTTAGTCACTAAGGCCCGATCCCTCCCAGGTAGGCTGAGGAGAGGCTTCTGGACCACACCTGACCACACCCCCTTTAATCCTGAAAGCCTCCTAACCCAGTCCCTCTGTTTGGAGACATAAAATTCTTCTCTCATGCAAATGAAACAGGCCTGGTTCAAATCTACCCCATGGGTAACAGAGGGTGCCCAGAGCCCAGAGGCCTTGACTTCTGCTTTTATTTCATGTCATTTCCCTTCTCCTCACAGCCGTGGAAGTCCACCCACGCCACCTCCCTCCTGCCCAACCTCTGCTCTGTGTTTTCCTTCTCTACATATTCTTTATTTCATGTTTTCGTCCTTATGCATCCTCCTCTTTGTGTCTGCCCCTGCCCCTCTTTCCCCTGGGAAGGAAGCAGAAGAAAGAAACCCTAGCTGTTTGTTTTCTCTTTGTCTCTCAATCCCTGAGCCAACTCCTTCCACGTAAGGACGAATGAACCGAGAGGCCCTGAGGCCAACAAGCCACAGAGGGGCTTTCAACAAAAACTTTATTAGCACCGCCGTGGCCGTAGATGAGCTGGCACGCTGCAAAGAACACCCGCAAAAGAAAAACTGCAGCGGGGAAGCGTGCTTCTGAGTGGAACTTCCTCTCCCCCTTGTGGTTACAACTGCTTCTGATCTTCGGGAACAGGTCGTTGGCGGTGTGGTATTTTACCATACCTTGACCTCTTTGCTTATTACATGAGCTCCCTGACTCACCAATATTTCTCACCCACCCACCTGCCTTCTTATGTCAGTGCCCCCCCACCCCCGCCGCTCCCCCATACATCCATCTGCTCTTTTAAAAAGTGCTTCAGTGTACATGGATCTGTTGTACTTCACTTGTGCAACTATTTGCATTTGACGACTTTTCTATACCTCCTGTACTCATTTTAATTGAGTTTATTTAGTCCCTAGCTCTCTCATAAAACAACGTGAAATAAAAGCAATAAAAGAGGAAAACAGGATTGAGGAAACAAGGAGCAATGCATTTAAGCTTATAATTATGTTCTTTTTCTCTGCATCGACATGCATTCTACTATGAACTAATCACGCATGTTCTCATGTGTCCAGCCCTGTGGTAGCACTACAAAGGATACACAAGACGTGAACAGCATAGCCCCCGTGCTCGTGGAACTTTTCGTCTCATGGGCGAGGCATTAATGAAGTCTTCTATCTGTATCACACTTGATGTGAAGCTCTCTAGCAGGCATTATCCCATTTGCATTGCAGGAGCAGAAGAGGGGGTCACTGTTTCCACGATATGAAGGAGGAAACTGAGGCTCAGAGAGTCGAAGGACCCTGAGGAGACAGTAGGAGGATTTGGGGCTCAAATCCCAGTTTCCTGACTCCATATTTCATGTTGTTTCCATGCTGCCGTTATTCTAATCAAGCTTCCTCCACAGACACTTCATAGAGCTGTGACACGGTGAAGTGGTGTGGCAGTGCCACGTCGACTGGCCATGACAGGAAGAATGGACTCTGGGGAGAAGGAAGTCAATGGGGGCTGGAGAGAGGGGGAGAGCTGCAAGGAAGGATGGCGGGAGCTGGAGCTGGAAGAAACTGCAGGACTTGGCCGGAGGGCTCTACCAGGGATATCCTCCCAGACCCTGTGTGTCCTTGTGTGTGCCTTCCAAAGGGCCACAGAAGGGCCACAGATGCTGGGTTTTCAAGAACTTACTGTGTTAAGGAGTGAGAATGAGGTAAATGTCTTTTCCCTCTAGCTCTGTATACACAAATACAAAAATATACATATGTATACGTGTCTCCTTTTTCTGTGTCTGATTATGCGTTCACTTTAGCAAGGATTTATTGCCTGCTAATCTTGGTATGGGCACTTTGATAAAGCAATGTGGGGGGATACCAATAAGTAAAAGACATCATTTCACTGTTGTGGGAATTGGTAATTGAGAGGACATGACCAGGGGTTGACCTGCGAGCCAGACCCCGGCAATCAGATGCTCCTCACCCCAGCCCCCATTCTTGGAATGTACATTCTGCCTACTGTTCCCACAGTGGAAGCTGGTTTCACGGATGCAGCCTGGAGAGAGTAAGGTGTTGTTGAGACCATCTGGACTACGTACGTGACTGAACCCAGTTAAGGCCTCTATATAAATTTTTAAGATGCTGGCGGGCAGGTGCAGAGACCTGCTCATCTTGTAGTGGCCCAACACAAGCCTCGTTAGTCAGTTCCCTTGCTTATTAAACCTGCCATCTACCAATCTGGAGTGGTCTGCCTCTTTCTTCCCTCTCTCCTTGCCCTCTGTGAGTACAGGGGTCAGTTTGTAAACCAACAATTGCCCCCAGCTGATGGGCAGGGCAGGGGTCTGTGCACACAGCAGAGAGCACTCTGGATTGTGGGATACATGGGGACATGGCATTGAAATGTCCTACCAAGTTCTCTGTACTGATTGGATTTTCATGGAGGGAAGGGAATCAACATGTATTGGGAGCCAACATCTTATTTCATCCTGTGAGGTTGTCCTGCCCATTTTACAGAAAAGAAGACTAAGGCTTAAAGAGGTTAAGTAAACTGCCCATGGTCCCACTGCAGGTGTGGGGATGAGCTTCCAGTAAGAGTCCAGGGCCCTTGAAGCACGCTGCTGCTCATGTGCCTCATGAGGCCACGGACAGCTGTGGTCAGGGTTCAGGGCTGGTGTTTAAGTCCCGGATCCACCTCACACTAGCTGTGTTACTTGAAGCGTGCTATGTAACCTGTCTAAACCTTGGTTTGCTCTTCTGTAAAATGGGGATAGTCCCAGTGCCCACCTCTTAGGGTGGATGGGAAGATCTGATGAGCTATATCATGTAAAGCACTAACAAGTATCTAAGAAAAGCTCAGTAACCATAGCTGCCATTGTTAGCACCATTATTATTATTATTACTGTGTTTGTCAAAGGAGACCTAGTGACATGGAGACACACTCTGTGGACTTGTGATTTTTCATTGGTTCCCATGCCACACACTCTGTCCCCATGCAAAATGGGAAGTGTGTGGTCACGAATCAGGGTTTAACGGTGAGAGCAGATAAGCATCATATCAGATATGCAACGTTGATGTTCACAAGCCAGGGTGCAGGGAGGCCCCGTGGACGAGGAGAGGAGTCTCATAAGGGGGTTCAGGGCCTTTCCCCTGAGATGCGTGGGGACACTCTGAGAGGGTCACTTAGACTCTATTATGCATTGCTGGAAGGTCCCCTCACCCTGAAAGTGCTGTGATTCTGAGCTCCCCTCCTTTGTGGGAACACCACAGCACAGGACCTGGGCTTTCGGCCTATGTCTACTTAAGCCCCGAAAGAGCCTCATAAAAGGATCTATTTTTCTTTCAGAAGAAACTGTGATCAAGTGCTCACTGGGCTTCAGCTGTTTCGCATCCATTTTATCTTGACCTACAACAGCCCTGCGGGTGTGGAGATGCTCCTCTGACAGATGAGGTGCCTGAGGAGTGTGGAAGCTAATTCATTTGTTCATGGTTTTGATGGCATTCTGAGCATTAGCAAATGGTGGGCGAGTGTGCGTATGTCAGAATCTCTCCTCAGGGGTGTTAAATGTGGTTGGAAAAATGGAGAAGCTTGGAAGGGTCTGTTTGTCTGAAAGGGAAATGAGAGAAACGTGGAGGAGAATTACTGACTTCCCGTCTCAGAGTAAAATCTAAAGTCCTTTCAATGTCCTGCACCTATCACAATGGAACGTCCCCTTATATTACTTATTTCTCTCTTGTATTGTCTGCCTCCCCAGGTAGACTATGAACTCGTGAAATATAAAGATTTGGGGCTGCCTTAGTCACACTGTTTCCTAGCACCAAAATGAACTACCACACAGTAGAGACTCAATCAATATCTGTTGAATTAATGAATGAAACTTAAAACAAGCTATTGTCCTTCTTGATTTTCCAGAACCGTCTCTGGGTCTTATAGTCTTCTATTTAACAGAGATATCCAGAGGAGAAGAATTTCTTTAAAAGGTAATGAAGTCAGGCCTGTAAGTTTCTGAAAGCCCCATTATATCATACCCCTCCCCACCCCAAACAGGAGAATTGTCCTACTAAATACAAGCTCTTTGAGGAAACACAATATGTCGTACAGAGCATCATATCCTCCAACGTCAGGAGAGAGCTTGATACATTGGAGAGGTTCAAAACTATTTAGGGGGGAAAAAAGGATGGCCTCAAAGAAAGAAAGCTTCAGCACACATTCACCCTTTTATTCAAATAGTCACTGATTTGCTCCCACGTAGCAGGCTCTCGGTTACCATGTCCACATGACTGCGTGGCCCCATCCTCCTCGGGCTCAGTCTAACTGTTGCTTGTGCACAAATGAGCTTCCAACAGGCACGTATTCGCTCATATTACAAGACGGACCACAGGCCCTTTCACCAAAGGGAGAAAAAGAAGACAAGTGCATTCCTTGTGTTTATTGCCAAAATGGACCAGAAACCAGTAACAATTATGTGGAAGCCATTACTGCAAAGCCATTTGCTCCTGGAGTTCCAGTCGGAACTTGAGCTACACTCCAGAGAGGTCATTAGCTGCTGTAGACACGTTATGGAGGGCCGTGGTGCCATTTCCAGTCTAGGATGCCCTCAGTCAAGTGTGATAGCAGGGGATAGGGGTCAAAATAATTAACCTCATGCGATTTGACAGGACTCCTTGCAGAATCAGCCATATGCTCTTAATGTGTCTTTCAGTTGGATAATCCAAATGTATCTGTTTTTTCAAAAGGTTCTTTTCCTCTCTTCTTTTCCCACACCCCTGCCTATTTTTTTCCTGGCTCTCAGGCCACACATCTTTGACTTACTCTCTCTCCTTTATTCCCTTCTCCCTCCCCACTCCCCGCAGGTACTGCTGGTGATAGTTTTGCTGGGTTTTCAGCACCGTAATCCTCACACCAGGCCATAAATCTCAGGAGAAAACCAGCATGTCTCACTTTGTAAAGACTGTTTTTGGACTTTGTTTCAATTAAGTCAGTTCCACCAATCCCAGATCTCCATTAACGATACTCAGATCCAAATAATCCCTTTTATCACTCAGAGCCCGAGGCTACCGCAGACCTCCCTGCAGCCTCCCATCTGGCCAAGGACCAGCCCGGCTTTGGGAGTCAGCTCTGGGTTCAAACACTGTGTCCACCATTTGCTACTGTATATCGACCCTTGAACGGCTCATCTGTGAAATGAGGATGACAATATTTACCAGGTTGTGAGAAATAAATTAGAGAAGTATCTGAAGTTTTTCTCAGAGTGTGAGTTTCAATCAATGAGTGTTAATTCCATCTCCTCATCCATCCATCCATCCTCCTCATTCAACAAACGTGTATTGAAATCCAGCAGTGTTGTGCACTATATAAATTCTGTAACTGGTATGACCTATTTCACCCCTTTGGGGTACAATTACAGTCACATGTTTTTGTTGTTGTGGAATGAATCACTCAAGCCATTTCTCCTAATCCTCATGATCCAGAATCTTCCTCCCTCTTGATGTTATTTTGTTTTCCCTGTCCTCAGTCCCACCGCTTATCCAAGAACTCCAGGGCCTCGTCAGTCAGTTAAATATCTGGCAGGTTCCTCGGACTACAAGTGCAATTGCATCTCATCACAAGAGTCACTGTTGAAGAGTGGTCTCCTGTAGGTCCAGAGACCCTCTCCCACCATGGCTGAGCAGATGCCCACACTGCAGGCCTAGGTTATTGCACAGGCTGCAACGAGGAGCTGTGCTTAGGCCAAGGTTATAGTTCTACTAATTCACAAGCACACATGCTCAGCCATTGTCCTAGGGCCATAAACCGTGTCAGGAGAGTCAGGAGCTCAGAAGCTTCGAGACTTATTCATACACTGAGCTTCAACCGGGTCTCCCTGACCGGTCCACACGGCCCCTTTTCTCCAGCCTGTGAGCTTGATGAGGGCCACCGCTCTCCACCCTGATGATCTCCCTCATCACCTGTCTCTAGGATCAGGGTTACCATCTTGGCCCCATTCCACCCTGCAGATCCCTTTGCAGACCAGTCCACACTGTCCCAGGCCCCTGAATAGCAAGGAGAGAGCTTCTGCTAAGTTCCCAAAAGTCCTCCAACAGTACACCTCCAACAACACACACTCAAAGTCCTGCTACCGCCTTCCCACAGGAACACGGGTGCCTCCCATAAGAGAAGGTCTGCTCCATGCTTGCTGCTAGGTTCCCCTTAAGAGAAGGGCTGTGAGTTTTCTCCCTACACATTTGCAGTTATATAGGACCAGGTGCCCAGTCTCAGGTTTTAAAATTACAAAACAGTGCAAAGCAAAACAAAGCACTGCCCCTGGAGAGTGTACAATCCAGGGAAGACATCTTAGACTAGTCATCATGGAACTGTGCCATTTGGTTCACCAAATCTCACCCCAGCAGGAATGCCTTAAGGGAGACAGAGACATCCTCGTGCCCAAGAAACATAAGAAGAAGATGGCTAAAGAGGCATATGCAGGGAATAGTATCCTTGAGCAGCCCAAGGCTACTTTGTCCCCCTCCACTATCACCCCTACCCCTGCAGCCCCACCAGGAGACAGGCCTTCCTAGAACATCGGTGGGGGATGAGGCTCACAAGATAGCTAGGCTATGGGAAGACCTGGAAGAAGGGCCAATTTCTAAGTCAGTCTCCCCTTCCCATCCCTCACACACTATTTGTGAGTAAATGCAGAATTTAGGACATGAAGGGACTGGTACCAAAGACAAACATACCCCACCTTCTAGCTAATTCCCTATGAAACTGCAAAGCCTGGGGCACTTCAGCCTTAAACTGTGTTCTCTTTGTTTGCTTCCTTTTCAGGGAAATCCAGCAAGGTGCTGCTATGACCCATGCACTCTAGATGTGGGAGAATGCGGGGGAGAGGTTAGCAGCCTTCGAATAAATAAAGCGGAGGAGGCTAAGCAACTGTAGAAACAGGAGGAAATTGCTCCCAGAAGTTTAGAGTCTTGGCTTGACTCATAATTTAACCTTGAGTATAGTTTTTAAAAATCATTAAGTCCCCAAAGCCTTCCTCTCTAGCAGTGATTAGCCACGATGCAGTGAGCAGCAAGTTAATATATTTGCATGCAAGGAGGCACGTAACACATGAAAAATCTATCCATTCTGCATTCGCTGACCGACCCTCTACTGACTGCTCGCTCAGTTACAGCACCATGCTGAGTGCTAGGAGACTCGACAGTGAACAGACACAGCCTCCCTCCCCACAATGAGTTTACAGTCTAATAACAGAAGGGCATAAGGAATCAGCACTTGTGGAGTGCCTGCTGTATGCCAGAAATTGTGCTGGGAGCTTTTGCACCTGTTCACCCTCACATCAACCGTGCTATTTTCTCTATTTTTATGTATCAGTAAACTGAGGATCCAAGAGGTGAGATATTTTACCCAAGGTCGCATGGTTAAAGTCAGAAGATGCAGAATTCAATCCACAGTCTGTCTAATTCTAAAATCTGTGCAATTCTTAACACTTTCTTTCTCCAAAAGCCAAACAGGAATAGAGGCCATCCCACTCCCTTCTGTACCAGGTTCTGTTTCCTAGTCTGCCCGAACTGTAAAATAAAATGGTGAATGCAAATGCTGGTTGGGTCTAAACAGGTCAGGGTGTTCTTCCTAACAAGATGTGAATAGGTTTCTTTTAATTTAAAATCATATTAAGACAACCAGAGGGATGGGATGAGAAGATCAGAAGCCCCTCTGACGAGGAAAATAACAAGGACAACGTGCTGACAACAGCAGTAGTTATTATAGCACTCTCTGTGTGCCACACACATGCCATGAGTGTGATATAAATAGCTTTCAATCCTCTCAACCCTATGGGGTAGATACAATATCATCCTCATTTAACAGATGAGGAAACCGAGGCACAGAAAAGTTAAGGAATGGCCCAGTTCCTTAAGGAACTGACTAGTGAGTAGAGGAACTGGGATTTGACTCCGGGGTCCAAGCTATTAGAATGACAGACAGTGTTTCTAATGATGATGGTAAGGACAGGGATACAGAAGGATGGATGGATGGATGGATGAATGGTTGGATGGATAGATGGATAGATAGACAGACAGACAATGATCTGAGGTACAAAAGGACCTCAGGGACTTGGTGAGGAGGAGGAGCCCAAGGGCCTGGCCTCCAGGAGAGCTCTCAGCCCACCATTCTGGTCACATAAAGGTAGTATGGTTCCTGTGGAAACCTTCTGCCAAGACTGACCCTGGCCCCTCTACCGGGGAGGAAAGTCAGACATCTGTGGTCATCCCTAGATATTTTTCTTTCATCCGGGAACACACTGGCTGCACTTGGTGATACCTGCACTCCGACCCCAGTTATCTGGCCTAGGGCAGAGCACAAAACATCTCCCAGTGCTGGCTTCTCAGAACTTGCTTTCTGAATGGGCATTACTGGCGGGACCCCAGAGGGGCTTCACCCTGTTGGTTCTTGGCACCTTTCCCCAGAGATAGGAAGCGGGTGAGGAAAGCAAAACATCAGCATTACAGGGTTTTCTTTGTCTCCCAAGATAGGGGTAGTTTAACCTGAATTAGTTAATTTTAGGTGCTCTGGAGCCAAACTCTTGCCTGCCTCACTTCCTAGCCTGTGGTATCCAACCCCGTACATCCTTAAAAGACTGGGTCACTGCCCTCAGTGAAGTAGCTAACACCATACACAGGGCAGCCATATTTAGCATCAAAACACCGGATACTTCTGACATGGAAGGGGACACTGCTAATAATGATGCTGGGACAGGAGGCATGAAATGAGACTCTCCTAGACACATCTGGATCTAAGGGCACCCTACTCATGTAGAGTCTCTATGTGACAGCTCTGCTCTAAGTGCCACACATGCATTTACTCATTTAATCCTCACAACAGCCTTCAGAAGGAGGAGCTATTATCATCTCTGTTTACTGATGAAGAAACTGCAGCTCAAGGTCACATGGCTAGAAAGTAGACATTGCTTTTGACCTCTATGCTGTATTTCCCATTCCCTCCACATCATCCAGCCACCAGCAAGAGAAAAATGTGCCTTGTCCCTGACTCTGGCACTAAGCTTGGTCTCTGTCAAAGGCTTGGGGAAGAAGCTAAAGGAAGACGAGGAGAAAGGAGAAAGATGGGCAGGAGAAGGGGAGCCCCAAGCGTGGACAAGGCTACGATGGGAAGCTAAGCCACAGGGTGTTGCCAAGGTGGATCTCTAGGCACTTGAGGCATGTCTGTGACTCTCAGGATTGGCATCTGGGGCCCTGAGGTCACAAAATGAATAATGATTCCTAAATTCTGCACCTGCTTTTGGGGATAGGCCCGTCAGAGCCAGAGGTAAGGATAAAATGCAAAGATTTGCACATGTCAGCCTCTGTATCTACCTACCCCATCCAACTGTCCTCCTGTATCTCCCCAATGGTTCAGTGAAAGCCAAGAAGCTTCCCAGTTGCCATGGAAATGGCAAGGATACATCTAATAGGAAGGAAGAATGGAAGAAGCTGACTGCACCGCTTCCTCAGGCGACTCCTGTGCATGTGCTCCAGTTACCCCTTGCATCCGGAGTCAAGGATTTCTCTGGGGACTAGGAACAGCCCCTGAGGGTTTTCAACACCCTTAAACTGGTTCACTGGTAACCACATTTTCACCCCAGCTCAGTCCCAAGTCCACCACATGGAGGAAGCCAATTTTCCTTTTTCAGCTTGATACTTTTCGTCAGATGGTAATTCCAAAATAGGTGATGAAATTGGAATAGGAACAAGAAAGCGGGTTCCCCGATGATTGTACAAGACCATTTACTATCTGTAGCAAACTGACATTGGCGCATCAGTGAGTGGGGCGTGGAGAGAGAGCCCACAGGAGTGCTTGACCACTTATCTTTCCATAGATCTAAAGAGCAGAAGTGGTGGACACCAGCCCCCAGGTGAACCGAAATGATCCCACTTGTGGAGGAATGGTCTTACTTATCAGGCAGACTTGTCCCTTTTCTACCTAGACCTATCAATGTTAGAGGGAATCAAGACCCTGAAGACTAGTTTTACAAGGAGGTACAGGAAAGTCTAGGAGGAAAATGGGGAATCACATAGAAGAAGATGGGCACAGAGAGCAGAAACATCAAAATGGGAGCAAAGATGGAGGGGAGTGAGGGAAAGGCCACAGGACTGGGCCTCAGGAGGCCAGGTGCAGTCCTGTATCGCCTGTCCACCGTGCAGCCGTGTCCTTGAGCAGCTAGCTCCCTTTCTCGAACCTAGGTTGTTTCTTCTATGGAGAGCTCGTCTATCTTCAACATTTAGCATTTTTAGGGAGAGAGTGACAAGACACAGGGAGCTGAAGAGGTGTCCAGGGGGCGTCAGAAATGCCCACAGAGAAGCAAGGGTAGAGGCTCTGAAAGACACACTGCAGGGACACTGCTTTCCACGTTGTCCTAAAGAGGAGTGGGGCCTCTTGCTGCAGGGTGTGCTAATCCCAAATTCCCTCCTCATACACTTAAACTGTTTGCCTAACTGTCTGACTCTTAATTAGGTGTGTAACTGGGGAGTCGGAGATGATGTGTAAATGAGCAAATAGTCCCCAAACTTCATTTTTGTTACAACTTCCAACTTCCTCCCACAGATGAGAAGAACCCAAACTGTATTTCTTACTCCATAATCATCTTCTTTCCCATCTCATCCTCTAATCCAAAGTCTTGCGGGTCCATCACTAGGGGTCTTATTTAAACCACTGGCTGGAAAAGAGCCATTGCTCCCTGCACCTCCGCAAACGCAGACATGAGTAAGAAGCACACATGCAAACATACAAATGATGCTTGCATGAGATTCAACTTTGAATTTAGCTTGGGCTTCGAGTTCAGTTCTGCCCCCGCGATAACTGCAAGAAGCAGAGGGTTCTGGCGTTTGAACACGGTGAAAACCCAGTCTCCACTCCCAGGGTATTGTGGATTCCTTTTGTTCACTTTGCTGCCACAGAAGCCAGCCTGGAGGATCCAAAGCCAAGATGGAGTTTCTGGGCTCTCAACGACCCTTCAAGGTAATTCTGGGCCCGCTGAGAAGGTGCCCCCACCCTGCAGCTCTTCCCCAATGTCTGAGGCCCCCAACTGACCAGAGTGGACCTTCCTTCTTCTGTCTGTTCCCCAGGGTACAGTTGAAAAGGTTAATTTGCATATATCTTCATTTATTCTCTTTCCAAAGCCTTTGATACAGAGCATACCAAGATGGGTATCCTCATTTTACAGAGAAGACCAAGGTGGAGAGAAGACAGGGGACTTGCCCAGGATCACACAATTGATACATCCTAACTAGAAGTATTTTAAATGTAAGTTTGACCCCCAAACCTATGCTCTCTAGCACCTGTGCTTCCAGGTTTTGGGGTCCTGACTGGGGGGTTGGAGAGGGCAGGGAGTGGGGATGGAGGTAGGAGGAAGTGGGGATGGAGTAAAAATATACTAGAGAAAGAAATGTCGCTTACTTTATTCCTGCAATATTTCCTTGGGCCTTCTTTCCTTTCTTGGCTGAGAGCATGCATTATTTATCCCTCTCACACATAATTTTTTGCAGTCATAATAAAGGTCAGAAGGGGAGGTGAGAGTTGTCCAAATCCACAGCTGTATTCAGGACTTAGAATGACATATTACAGTCTAATGGAATCCATTTGGGAATAAAATAGAGATGCGAGCTTCGATGTTTCTTCTTTCCTTCTTCCTTTATTTTTTTCTTCCTTCCTTCTTTTTTTTCTATAAGAAAAAAATTTACAAGCAAGTTTGTACCCTCCTGGACCCATTCTCCTTCCTCCCTCCCCTGCCCCCAGTGCTGTTTTCATGCATACATTGGGAAACCCGGATGAGTGACGTGACCCTAACGCTTTGTGGTGTAGGCTTTCCCACCTCTGATTTCGCAACCCCCTTGGACATCTTCAATTTTCCCTTTTGAAATCCTCAAACCTATTCACTTTAATTAAAACTATAAATATGTACTCTCTAGCATTTGGAGGGAGCAACTTTGGGGATATTAAGGCATAAAAGCAAACAGATGGGATGTTGCAGGTCCAGAAAAAATGGAACCCCCGGGCTGGTATTTGCCAGTTCCATGATGCGCTTCTATCAGCTACAGGGACATTCCTGTTATTAGTTACTGACCTTTTTATCCTCCTCGTGTGACAGTCCCTGACCTGATTTTCAGTCACGTTCAGCCACAGTGAGCCGTCAAGCTGGTCTGTCCGCATTAGAGCCGGGAGACCTGCTGCTTTTACAAAGGATGCCTGAATGTGTGGCTCATTAGTTTTTCCCATTTCATGAAGGAAACGAGCCTGGTTCAACAGAAGAGGTGCAGAAGATTTCTGTTCCACTCTCATTTCTGGAACCCCACCAAAAAGATCAAATATTGTTTTAATTGCTGAAGAAAGGAAACTGCCAAGAGCTTCCCAACAACGTATTATTATGTCCACCAAGTACTGTCTAGACGGAGATGAGGGAACCACCTCAAATCTCTAGTAGGATGAGGACTCCCCAGAGTAAGTGTCCTCGTCCTGAACTCAATACCCAGGGAGGCTCTGAGTCGGGCAGCGGTAACTGGGGTCATCCACAAGCTACGGGAGAGATGGACAGACACTGCAGAGAACCACTGTGGGACTGAGATATGGAGGGGCCTTAGGAGCAATGATGTCAATACATATATCCAGAGTTGCAGCCAAGGGATAAATGACAATGTAGCATTAAAATAAAGAATAAGATTGCTATTGGGGAAAGAGGAAGAGGAAGAGAAGAGGGAAAAGGAAGGAGGAGATGAAGAAGGAAGTTTGGGTTTGGGGATAGAGAACAAACATTACTGTGAGCCAGGTGCTGTGCTAGGTAATTTAAGTCTATATAGTATTTTATTTCATTCTCAAAATAGTGCAAGATAGAGACTATTATCTCTATTTTACAAACAAGTAAATTGATAGTTATAGAGGTTAGGTAATTTTAACAGGGTCAAACAGCTATAATAGACATTTTAACTCAGGTGTTCTGATGCCAAAGCCCATGCTCCTTCAATTACAACATTGTCATCATCATCATCATCATCATCATCGCCATCATTGCCATCATCATCACCATCATTGCCATCATCATCACCACCACCACTGCCATCATCTTCACCACCATCATCATTATCATAACCATCACCGCCATCATCATCATCGCCATCATCGCCATCATCATCATCACCACCACCACCATCATCATCATCATCATCACCATCATCACTCTCACCATCATCTTCATCATTACTGATATGCATTGAGCACTCAATTATGTCATCACTGTGAATGTGCAAATTTTTTGTTTAATTTTCACAACAACTCCATTTTATAGTTGAGTAAACTGGGGCTCAGAAACAGCTAACTAGCATTCCGCAGATCACACAGCTGGTAGGTGGCAGAGCCCTGACCTGTCTGGTTCCTTCGTTTAAACCATGCTGATCCACTGCATCCCACCACTTCCAGACAGACCCTCCGATCCCACTTACTGGCCAACACATCATCTTTCTCCTCTTGGACTTGACCCCTCATCCAAAAAATGAGCAGTTTATGCTAAATGGGTTAAGATTCCTTGCCAATCTGATCTGACAACATAATCTAATTTCCAAGCAGCATTAGGGAGGGAATGTTTTTGGTTTGAGTTTATATTTCTAAAATAACCTCTCTTCTCTCTTCCCCGGAGAGCAGCAGTAAATGTACAGATGGAGAGGGGACAAAAGAATCTACAAACCCTGGAAAATGAAACCACGTGGCAAAATGTGGTTATTCTGAGGAAGAGAATAAAACAGCCCATGGGCATGTTGCTGTGCCTTTTCACACAGCTGCCAATCAGAGGTACCTCCTGGCATACTTTCAGAGTAGCTGCTCTATTCAACCCAATGATCCAAGCAGACGATTTGGAGCTTAGCACGGTCACATCCCATAACCTGCACCCAGATGTCCGGGATGCCCTCCCCCCTCCTACATGCGCCCAATCAATCACCAAATCTCATTGATTTCACCTCTGGGATAATCTGCAATCACCATACCATTTCCAGTTTCTTTGCCCAGGCTCTTATTGTAGAGCTTGGACTATTGTAGGAGCCTCCTAACTACCTCTGCACACTATGGTCCTCCCTCCTCAGTGCTAGTAGAACAATATTTTTCAAACACAAATCTGATCATGACATTCTCTTATACTAACCATTTTAAATAATAACGTACAAAAGAAATCACTGCATATATTAAAAAGCCATTCATCATCTGACCCCACACTACACGTCCAGCTTCACCTATCCCTCACTGCATCTCCTTATGCCTCAACCATACTGGACCACTCATGCTTCTTAGACATGGGAAGAATTTCCACGCTTTCCATTTCCTGTTTTCCTCTTACCCAGGATGCTCCATATCTCCTCTCTGACTCCTGGACTCTACTGTCAGGAGAACTCTTATTCATGCTTCAAGACCCAGCTCAGCTCTCAACTTCACTAGGATTTATCAACTTCACTGTGGCTTCTCAGCTAGAGTTAATTGATTCTGTAGCTCTGAATCTCTAGCACCAAAGAAACTATATTTTAGATAGTTGGTTTTGTGTTCACTGCCTTTACTAGACTGAAAGCTCCCTAGAGAAAATGAAGATGCCTAAATACCAAATAGATGGCACAACACATAGTGTGTGTCAAGGCCTATTTAAGACTAGACTATGTCAGTGGCTTTGCTAGGAAAAGTAATAAATACCCGAATGATTTATTCAAATGAATTAAGTCAGAAGCTAAAGAGATCCACTCCAGAATATTTGAGAAAAGCAATTGATGAGGTCATTTTGTGAGAGTTTATGAGGTCCATTCAAGAAACACACATTAAATGCTATTTGGCTACAGCTTGCCTTGAAATTATGCAGAAAACAAAAGAATTATGTGACAGAGAACTTCTCCAAAAGTTGCTGATGGTCTGCTGGAGAAATCAATATTCACAACCATGAAATAATCAAAAAAGGATTCACTGTACCACAAATTAAATTATGGGGTTAATAAAATCCAAATCAAACTCCAAAGGGATTCTTTTTTAATCTTGACAGAATGAGGTTCACTGGGAAGATCAAAAGCATACAAGAGCAATCTTAAAGAAAACCCCATCGGGTTTTTGTGTGGTAATTGATAATCTGATACTAAAATTTATATGAAAATGGAAAGAACCTAGTGCCTTCTTTAAGGCAATCTTAGAGTAGAACAAAGCTAGAGAGCTTATATTACCAGATAGTAAGGCCTATTGTAAAGTTATAGTAATTAAGACATTGCAGTATTTGCACAAGAATAGATAAACTGATGAATGGAACAAAATAGAGAGGTCACAAACAGTCCTACACATATGTGGTTGCCTGATTTATGACAGGCAAAGAATCATATTGCCTGACCCTTTTGTGTCTGTCTTCTTCAACTTTATGTTTGTGAGATTCATCTATCTTCTTGAATATGACATTAAATTGTTCATGCTCATTGCTGTGTAGTATTCTTTCATGCAGTGTGTGTCTCCATTGCAGTGGAGAAAAGACCGTCATTTTAATAAATGGTTCTAGGTCAATTGGATATCTATATGGAAAAATGTATTTTGTCCCCCTTACCTCCCGTTATGCACAAAAATCAATTTCAGATGAATTGCATATCTAAATGTGAAGGTTAAAACCATTAAGATTTTATAAGAAAACCCGTTTATGACATTGGAGAAGGCAAAGATTTCTTATGCATGTTACAAAAAGTGCTAACCATGAAAGAAAAAAGTAATGTGTTAGATTATATTAAAAGTATAGTGAGATCATCAAAAGACACAATTAAAAGAGTGAAAACGCAACCTAAAGAGATGATATTTGCAATATACATATATGACAATGAACACAAATCCCAAATATATGCAGAACTCCTACAAATCAGTTTAAAAAAAGAAGGCAAAAGACTTGAAGAGATAGCTAACTAGAAGGGATATACAAATGATCAACAAAGCTACAAAAATGTGTTCAGCCTCATAAGTCATCATAGAAATGGAAATTCATATCTCAATACCACTCACACCAGAATGGCTAAATAAGTAAGACAGAACATACTAGATGTTGGCAAGAGTGTGAGTAACTGGAACTCTTATACACTGCTGGTAGGATTGTAAATTGCTACAGTCATTCTGGAAAACTACTTGGCAGCATCTACAAAACTAATAATACTTAGTCTATGACTCAATAATTCCAATCCCAGGAATAGATGTAACAGAACTGCATACATGTAAATGAACTGTATGCATATGTTCACGTATGGTACTAGAACATTTATAGCAGCATTATTTGTAATAACTCCAAACCTGGAAACTACTTAAATATCTATCAACAGTAGAATGAGTAAATAAATTATGGTATATTCATTCAAAGGAATATTATACAGCAAAGGGCATGAGCAATTTAAAACTATGTTCAAAAACATGGAAGAATCTCACAAAGTTGAATGGAAGCAGATAGACACAAAAGGGGCAGGCAATATGATTCTTATTATATAAAGCTCAAAACTAGGCAAAACCAATCTTGATGAAAGTCAAGATGTGGTCACCCTTGGAGTGGATAACAGCTGGAAGAGAGCTTGACGGTAGGTGGTGCCTCTGGGGTGCTGGTAATATTCTGTTTCTTGATTTGATCTGGCTGCTGATTAGGCAAATGAGGTTAGTTTGTGAGAATCTACTGGGCCATTCACTTTGGACATGTGCAGTCTTCATATGTATATCAGACTTCAATAAAAAATTAAAAACATACTAAAAATATTCATAGGAAAAAGAGTGACCAAAGAAAATAGAAGGAAATGGGTATTAAAACATAATATAAATGTGTTTATATTATATAAGCTTTGTTCTACTCTAAGATTGCCTTAAAGAAGGCACTAGGTCCTTTCCATGTTCATATAAATTTTAGTATGGGATTATCAATTACCACACAAAAACCTATTATAAAGCTATAATAATGCAAAAAGTGTGTAACATGCAATAATGCAAAAAGACTAGGAATATAGATCAACAGAACACAATAAACCTTGGTACATATAAGAATTAATTATATGGTTAAGATGGTATTTTGAATCAGTGAGAAAAAAGAGAACTATTCAACAACAGTGTTGAGACAATTTATTAACTAGTTAGAAGGGAAAAAACCTAAATACTCTCCTTAAACCACTACCAAAATAAAGTCCAGATGAATTCAACATATATTCACATATTGTGTCTTTAAATTTTTATTTGCTTATATAAGCATGAAACAATAAAGCAGTGAGAGGAAAATGCAGGTGAGGCCACTTGGTGATCTTGGCAGTGAGGGATGAGGGAGACATTTCTCAACACAAAAAGAGATGAAAACACTATAGGCAAAGCATTACAAGTATAATGTAAATTAAAGATTGGAAAGAAAGATCACCTACAATGGCAAAGATTGATGCCCTTTAAATATAAAGAGTCTTTCTAATCATAATCATAACATAAATACACTCCCATAGAAATACATACAAAATATAAGAGCATACATTCTATAAAGTGAGACAAAAATGTCTAATAAACTCCTAAAATTCTTTCATCTCAGTAGTAATTAAAGAAATACCGATTAAGATAATAATGAGATGCCGTTTTTCACATTTCAGTCGTACTTTTTATATCACCCAATATTGTCGAGGATGAGAAAAAACTACAGGATTCTAAATTAGGTCTTCCTTTCTGAAACATAACTTGGCAATATACATAAAAAGTCATGAAATACCTGTACTAGTTGACCAGACAATTCCGCTTTGAGGATTTATTCCTAAGGAAATCATCAGAGATGCGGTCAAAGAGTTACGTAAAAGAAGATTCATTGCGGTACTGCTTATGATTATAAAAAAGAGTTGAAGCAAACTAATGTACAGGAAGAGATGGTTAAATAGTCACAGGTTGAAAAACTAAGCAGCCAATCAAATTTAAAGAAAAACAAAAAATGCCCAAGCTCTTTTGGATCTGGAAGAAACCACCAGAACTATTCCCTTCCCAGACCTTTGGGAATTCTTGATGACACTCTCCTTTCCCATTAAGGGCATTTCAGTGGTAAAGTTGGGAAGCTCTTCTAGCCAAGATGATCCGCCAAGAGGACTTGAGAGAACTTTTACAGCCTGGGAGGACTTGTTTATGTGTAGAATGTTCCATTTGTAATGTTTATATGGATGGTCAATGTGTTAAAATTACACATTTAGAAAATGAAAACCCAATTCTCCTTAAGGCTTTAAGTTTAACTTTGTGGGGTTTTTTTCTGCTAATAAACCTAATGACATAACACAAATAATTAACAGTCAAGAATCGTGTTTTTAAAGATCAACAAATGAGATGGGAAAGTAGGCTGTGCTAAGGGGAAAAGACAGGGCACGGTAGAGGTACAGTATATTTTGATACACACATACACTCCAAAGTGTCTATGAAGAGTAATGAGGTAAAAGGATGACTTTCAATTTTTTATTTCTATAATTTTGAATTGTTTGAATCTTGAAAAATGTGTAGGTGTTACTTTTACAATAATAAAACAATAAAGTGATTTTCATTTTGAAAAGAAATTAAGCAGAAATAAGAATGATGTTACAGATAATGATTTCCTTTTTTTAAAATTGCTTTTGGCAATGGGATTCCTTTTCAAATGAAACCTTACATGGGAAATGAATACTTGAACAAATAAAAAAAGCGACTCCATTGAGTCAGAGTGGCAGATGTGGACCTCGTCCACTTGGTCTCTTCCTTGTCCTCCACCTGACCTTTGACTTTTCCCCTGTGTGGGCCCCCAGCACCTGAGACACTCCAAAGAAGCCCAAGGCACAATGGGACTTAATTTAACAACTCATATTTTAGATCATTCATTGGTATAGTGAACCTTTCATGGTATACATGTATGTATTAAAAGTAGATTATAAAAGAATTTATAGGATAAGATCCCATTTTTTGAAACTCTCTATATATTATAGAATTATATATACACCTAAATAAACCATATAGGCACCAAAAAGTGGTGGAAAGAAATACGCCAGAGTGCAAAATCTTGTTATATCTGAATGTAGAACCAAGGCTGTCTTTTATTTTTATATTTTTGCTCATCTGTATTTTCTAATTCTCTTACAATGAACATGTATTGCTTTTTTTTTTTTTGAGGAAGATTGGCTCTGAGCTAACATCTGTTGCCAATCTTCCTCCTTTTTTTTTCTTTTCCCCCAAGGCCCCAGTAGATAGTTGTATGTCATAGTTGTACATCCTCCTAGTTGCTCTATGTGGGACACCGCCACAGCATGGTTTGCTGAGCCATGCATAGGTCCACGCCCAGGATCTGAACCGGCAAACCCCGGGCCACCGAAGCAGAGTGCGCGAACTTAACTGCTATGCCACCGGGCCAGCCCCTGTATTGCTTTCATAAGAAGAAAAAAATGCCTTTTTTAAAGGGTGAGCAGGAGTTGAGAGAATGATTTATTTTAGATGCAGTCTAGTGTTATTTTTCTGCCAGCAAGAGATGCAGGTGATATTTGAGAATTATGACTTCAGGTCTAATTACTTTTTTAAAAATGCAGCAGTATTTTATTCAGACATATTTTATATACAAAAAAATTCTCAAATCCTAAGCATATAGCAGGATGAATTTTGGCACATACATATTCCTGTGAATGTAATTACTTTTTGTTGCTGCTGTTTCTCTGTTCAACTTTATATCTAATTCTGGATGCTGCTTTAAAAAAGTTTTATTGAGGTATAACTGAGTTACAATAAACTGCACATATTTAAAGTGTACAATTTGATCAATTTTAATGTGGAAAAGAGAGTCAGTTATTCTTGGATTTCAATTCTGGATCTGGATCTTTCTTGGCCTTAGGTAAATTATTTAATCTTTCTGACTTCTGTTTTCTCCCCTATGGCTCATATACTTATCTTGCAGGGTTTTTGAGAGGACTAAATAAATCATGTGTGTGACGATGCAGTACAGCCTCCAGTATACACTAGGCGCCCAATAAATAGTGGCTATTGTTGTGCATCTTGTCTTTTTCCAAACATGGAGTCTGAGACTCAGTGAGGTTAGAAATGTGCTTAAGGTCACACAGCTGGACGGAGAACGCAGCTGACCGCACTAACAAAAAACTTCTGCTCTTTAGGAGATGACATTAAGAAACTGAAAAGGCTTGCCACATCATGGAGAAAATATAAATATCTGACAAAGGACTTGTATCTAAAATATGAAAGGAACTCATATAAGTTAATAATAAAAATGGGCAAGCAACCTGAACAGTCACTCTTCAGAAAGATATACAAATGGCTGATCAGCATCTGATAAAATGCTCAACATCGACATTAATCATCAAAGAACTGCATATTCATACCAAAAGGTAATACAATTTCACACACATTAAAATGGCAAAAAGTTGGGGCCAGCCCCGTGGCATAGCAGTTCAGTTCACACACTCCACTTCGGCAGCTTGGGGTTCACAGGTTCAGATCCCAGGTACGGACCTACGCACCACTCATCAAGCCATGCTGTGGCGGTGTCCCATATACAAAATAGAGGAAGATGGGCACAGACATTAGTTCAGGGCCAACCTCCCTCACCAAAAAAACATAATAATATATATATATATATATATTATGGCAAAAAGTAAAAATATCACTGGTGAGGGTACAGACAACTGGTATTCTCATACTCAGGTTGTAAAATGGAATAACTACTTTGGAAAACGTTTTAACTTTTCTTATAAAGTTAAACCTGCATCTACCCTATGATCCATCAATTTCACTTGTAGAAATTTACCCGAGATAAACAAAAACATTTAACCACACAAAGCCTTGTACACAAATGTTCCTGCAGTCTTATGCATATGCCTATATAACTGGAAACAGCCCAAATGTCTATCAACAAGAGAGTGGATAAACAAATTGTGATATAGTTTTTATACATTTGAATACAATTTAACAATAAAAAGAAACAAACTACCGATACATACAAAAGCATGGATGAATCTCCGAAACACTTTGTTGTGCCAGAGAAGCCAGACACAGAAGAATACATATTGTGCCACTTCCTTTATATAAAGTTCTAGAAGAGGCCAAACTGAACTATGGCAACAGGAATTAGATCAGAGATGCCTGGGGTAGAAGGTGGTGGTGACTGAGCACAAAGGCCACGAAGAAACTTTCTAGGGTGACGGAAATGTTCTGTATTTTGATTGGGGCAGTCGTACCAAGGGTATATACATATGTCAAAACTCATCAAGATATACATTTAAGACGCATCCATTTCATCATATGTAAATAAATTGTACATCAATAAACAGGATTTAAAAAATAATCAAGTTCCCCAGGTATTTCTTAGGTCCATTAAAGAGCGCGCACAACTGATCTATGCCAGACTGCCTCCGTCTCCTTTGTCTTTTTATGGCAGTTCATACAATACCTGGCACGTGGTAGAGACTCCGTATACAGAAGAAGGTGGCGTGGGAGAGGCATTCTGTTGGAGGAGTGGGGGGAGGAGCAGGGTCTCAAGCCAGAGCAGGAGCAGGAGCCGGCAAGATCTGTTCTCTGTCACAAACCTCTTCCACCACAAGGTGGCATCAGAGAGTGCTGAGAGACGCCATTCCCGCTCACTCCAGCAGGTGGCAGCAGGCCCACACCAACCTCTACTTAAAAGATGCCCAAAGCTGAATTTTCAGGATCCTTTGTGTTCTGGGTGTCTCCTCTATATTTCTTTCCTTCAGTTGCCACTGTCTCTGCCCAGCCAGTCTGCCAGGAAAAAAAGGGGGACTTAAATGGAAGAGCATGGGAATACACCCATGAGCCCTGTATATGCCAGGCACTGTTCTCCACACTTAATAAGCAATATCTCATATCTACCTCAACCCTCCCAAGGCTCAGAGAGGGAGAATAGGTTCCTAAGCAGTGATCTAGAAGTGGTAGAGATGGGGTTTGAGTCTAATCTTTCCTTCCACGTAACACTGTCCAAATCTGTAGGCCAAAATGATCCATGGAATGCCTAACAAGAGTGGCTAATATTTATGGAGCGCTCATTGAAGCAGCATTCTAACTGCCTTCCATGCGTTAACTCATTCAGTCTTCACAGCTAGATGAGGTAGGGACTGGTTTTATACCCATTTAAAAATAGATGGTGAAACTGAGGCACTGAGAGATTCATGAACTTTTGATGGTCACACCATTAAAAGCTGGAGGGGGCATCGGAACCCTGGGTTCAGATGGGGACCTCAGACCCTTAAGTATGGCACCATTTACTAAATGGCCACTTTAACAAGCCATGTGGGGAAGTGAGGAGGCTACTGGCTGTAGAGGGAGTGTCAGTCCACTTCTCCCAGCTCCTTCCAAACACCCAGGGATGGCAGAGAATGGCTTCTCCCTCCACCACGTTCCCAGGGGCCCAGAGACCTTCAGGGGTTCACTATTATCTCTGTCTGGTGTCCCCAGTCCTAAGGAATCTTCTAAGACCCGTGACTACCCATCTGTCTAGCCAGTCAGCCTTTAGTGAGTACCTACTAAATGCAAACATAAAGGATGGCAGCACAGTCCCCACCTGCAAAGAGCTCTCCTGCTGGGGGGAAGATCATATGCAAATATAGGCAAAAACGAAACCACAGAGAGGATTCTGCAGGTGAGTAATCAGCACGTGGATGGCACAGAATTTTTGCCTCGTCAGGGAGGACTTTCTGGAGGAGGAGTGTCTTCGCTTGAGCCTTCTAGGGAGAAGGCTTGAAGAGCTGGAGGAAGAAGTGAGCACACGGTCTTGGCGTGAGTGGGGAGCTTTGATGAGATTAGAGAGGTCAGCTAGATCAGACAAAGGGTCCTGGGGGAATGGTTGGGAATAAGGCTGGAGCAGGGGGTTGGGGACATATCATGGAGGGTCCCAAGGGCCCAGAAAAGGGCCTTTAAATGTATCTTACAAACTGATGGCTCATGATGGCTCGAAGCCACTCTAGGCGTGTAGGAAGGGAGTGGCAGGATAAAGCTGGTTCCTGGGAAGAGTCACGTGGGCAAGCCTGTGCAGAAAGGAATGCAATTGAAGAGCCCGCAGGGCAGGAAGAAGGGAGCTGGGTCATGTCGGATTTGTCCAACACGGCAGGCACTAAGTACTTGGCATATATCCTCCTAAGAGCCCTAGAAGATCTGTGCAATTATCATCTCTGTTTTATAGATGACTAAAATAAGACACAGGGGGGTTAAGGAGGCTCCCTGGAGTTACTTGGCCTAAAACCAACAGAGTCGGGGTTTGAACCCACACGTCTGACACCAAAGCTCACTATCTTAACCACCGTGCTATGTTGCTTCTATACCACTGATGTGGCAAAAGCCAGGCTGGCTAAGTCTAAAAGATATTTTACCTCGTCTGAGATATCTAGCCAGGCTGAGGGAGTAGGGCTGATAAAAGCATTTAGGGTTTTTCCCAGAAAGACACCCCAGTGTTGAAGATATTCAATGTCTTTCCACAAATATTTGGAGGCTGTAGTGTAAGCACCTGACGATTAGCTTTTGGTTGTAATGTGAGTGCCTCACATTAAAATCTGATTGCAGAGGCACCCACGTCGAAGACAACCAAGAGCCAGGCTGTCCCACCCATGAAGTTCTGGGTTTTTTTCAGAAAGCTCTGGTTGACTGGCCATTTGACCACTTGCTTTTTCCTTCCTGGGCTTTAATTCCCTCTCTTATGTTTTAAATTCACCAATAAAGAGTGAACTCATGAAGCCCTGGACATCCCACTCTCTACCCCAATAAAGGCAGGACTCCAGGTCCACATGTGCTCTCTCTCTCTTCACTGTGTGGCCCTGGCTGTGCCGTGTACCCTCCAGGACCTGTGAGTAACACCCCTTGTCTTTTCAGAGTTCCCTGACAGTTGTAGCTGACGTGTGTCTTGCAGTCATAAGCACCACAAGGGCTGGTGCAGCCACAAGATTGACTCCGGTTGGGGAAATGCCTGCGGGGGCTGCCACAAGTAGTATGGGCCCAGATGAGTGCCCACAGGCATTCCTAGCTGACAACAGCACTATCGACAGGCTGAGACCCACGCAAAACAGGAATATGTGCCCAAAACTTTAGAAGTGTGGAGAGCTCGGGAGCATACCCAGCGTGTGAATACAGAAGCTTGAGTAACAGGTACTTCGTGGTGTCTAGTCTTCTTCAAGGCTGATGGAAGCCAGGGTGGCCCCCAAGAGACAGAAGCCATCAGAGAAACGCACCAGCACTGCCAGTGCTCAGCATCTCCATCACCTGTTCCCTGAAAGGGAGGAGATGAATCCCTCCTGCCACACCTCAGATCCAGGTCCACCTGAAGGCCCAGGCATAGGGTGGGGCGGAAGCATTTCTAAAAGGACATGGAAACTTCTCCCTCCAGCTCTTCGGGTGTGGCTGGAGATGCAGACTACAGATTTATTTTGTTAATCTGGGCAGGCCAAGCCCCAAAGGGATTTCCCCAGAAGCAAGCAGAGTCCTGTCTGACGCTGCAAGAGCCACGGCCTAACAGCTGGCACATGGCAAGCACTTCACGCAGTCTGCCGATGTTGTGATACACAGTGGGACCACTGCAGGGAGAGACGGGAGTGTGGATGGGGGAGAGGAATAAGAGGTATCGGGTCCCCACGGCGGGAGGCTGCAAATAAGGCCAGTGTCAAAGCAGCATTCACAGCTCGTGAGAATTTAGGGGAAAATACCACACACACAGCTCTGTACTCTTGAACACAGTCCGGAAGGGTGGAATCTGTTGTTGAGAGAAATGGGGGCAGCAGTGAGGGAGAGTGGTGTCATGGTGATGGCAATGTTACCCTCTCCAGGTGATGCTCTGACAGGTTTGGGCACCTGTGATGAACTCATGGCAAATGCCTACAAGAAGCCTGCCAGCTGTGGAACTGAGCCATCTGCTGAGGAAGTCACACTTGAAGGGAAGAAGAAACCTGGCCCAATGAGGTTGATCAGGTAAGGACACTTTGGTTAGGAGGGGCAGTATTTATTTTGGTGTATTAGTCAGGAAAAGCTAGGTCGTGCTGCATAACAAGCAAGCCCAAAATCTCAGTGACCTTGCATGTAAAAGTTTATTTCCCCCTCATCCAAAGTCATTGCAGAGGGAAGACTGTTCCATATATTCACTCACGGACCTGGCGGCTGGAGTGTCACCAGTTCCTGAGTGAGGGCAAGAAAGTATAGTTCTCCTGAGCTTCAAGCAGGAAGTGACATCACTTCCATTCATTGCTCAGAACTAGTCACATGGCCCTACCAAATGCAAGGGAAGCTGGGAAATGTCAAGGTACAGATGGAATGTCTGGTGAAGACCACCATCTCTGCCACACTTAGCAGAGCCTGGAATCTATCCTTCAGAGAAATCTCTTGACCCAGCTCCTAGTGGTCTTATGACTGAGTCCCTTAGAGAACATTAAGTAAAAACTAAAGGAGTTATTTTACTAAAGATTCTGTGAGATGCTGAGGTATAGCCATACTGCCTCAGCACTCTTCGTCTCACCAACCTTCACACCAAGAGGGGAGGCACACACCCCTCCTGCAGAGACAACAGCATGTCATGGAATCCAGTACACCAGGAGCAGAGGCACCAGTGGTCCCCAGTGGAATGCCACCAGGCCTTCTCAGAGCAGAGATAGAGCCTGGCGTTAGTGGACATGTCTGTGTGTGGGCAATGCCACATGCGAGTCCCACTCAGCCTGTTGTGACTGGGATCTATTTCAGAAGGCTGAGATCCTTTATAATGCATGTGGAGGACAAGAGGTGGAGAATGTGACCCCCTGTTGAGTCTAATAAGGCTTGTGACACTGCATTATGCCCGTATTACAATTGGCAAAACTGAGGTTTGAAGAAGTTAACTGACTTTCCAAAGTCACCTAGTTAATGAATGCAGAGCCTGTTGATCCCCTGGCATGGTTTGAAAGCCATGCCCTGTTTGGGAGGCCTGAGATATGTGGGAAAAGACAATGAACGGGAGCCAGGATGCCTGGGTTCTGGTACTGGCCCTGCCACCGACTTTCTAAGTGACCTGGAGGTCACTTTCCTATCTCAGGGCCTCTATTTCTCCACCTATAAAATGCTGGAGAAGATGGCTCAAAGCCTTTTCCATTTCTATTGTAAGTCTATTGCAGGAACCCAGCTGGAGCTGATGACTGAGTGGCAGCTGTCAGGGGCCTGGGCTGTGCCATGCCTAGCATGTCCATTTCAGGGTGCACAATCCAGGCCCCTGACATTGAGCCACCTCCACCCATTCCTGATACCTCACACCTCCCAAGTCCAGTGGTTATCATCTCCCTGATGCTAGCCTCCGTCCCCTGTCGCGAGTCTGCCTCCCTCATACTGAGCCTGTCCTTGGCTCTGGGCCCTCCCTCTCTGTCATATCATCTCACTGCTCTGCAGTCTTAGCTCCTCTGTTCAGATGAATGCAGAACTTATTGGACTTCTACTATGTGGCAGTGCCGTCCCTGGGTGATCTCATTAAACTCACACATCCCAGTCTTCTGTGCCCTTTCCTCTCTACCACATGTCCCTCCTTCCCCCATCCCCCTCAGCTTTCTCCCCATGTAGCCTCTGAAATTTCAGAAGAATCCAGCACCCATCAGTGCTATGTTCCCCCGCTTCCTGGGGTTGCCTTTTCTTGACTATCTGCCGTAGCTCAAGACCCCATCCCACACAGATGACAGAAGTCTAACCACCTCCCAGGAGTAGGATTCCCAAGGGGTTACATTCTCCATGTGGCTTTTTTCACTTCTTGGTCTGAAACACTGCTTTGAGCTTTCCCTCCATCAGCTCTGATCACTTCTCCTCTCCTTCTCCTGAACTAAATGTGGACTCAGCCTCCATCCTCCCTCCCTCCCAGCTTTCCCCACTGCACAGCTAACTCAAGGCCGGGTTATGCTACAAACTTTGCAAAGATTTCAGGAATCACTGTGCAGAAGAAGACCAGACAACTGCACGTTAAGTCTCTGGTTCCATTCTTGGGTCAACTCTCATCTTAGACTCCAACCTGCCCCCGCATTGTGGGTCATCCTCTGAACTGAGCCCCTCCTTTCATCTCTGCTTCCTTCCTTCTCTTGGATCCCTCCTCCAGTCTTTACACCCACTGATGGAAACTGAAAATGCCTCTCTAGTAAAAGTCATCTCTAAGCAAGGAAGTTCCCCTTCCACTTTCTTACGTCAAGAAGTGAGCTCTTCATTTCCAACCCTTCCCTTCCTGATGAGGCCTGGAGATCTGAGACTGTGGAACAGCAGGGGCCTTGAAAGTGTTTTCCCAAATGGAGCAGCAGGCTCACTTCCTCATCCAGTGAGCTGGAGGAAAGTTGTGGTTTGTTTTCATTAGCACTTTTTTTTTCTTTTGGGCCACTGTGCGCACATTTTCAAAGACACCGATCTCACTGACTCTTGCAGGGTCGCTTGTCCCTGGAACAGGGCCATGAGGTGTCTTGGCAGAGGAGGCAGGAAGGCAGAAAAGAAAAGAGAGCAGAGACAGTTGAATGCAGAAGCTCATGGGTCAGGGGGGAGCTTGGTGCCGGGTCTGATCTGGGCACATCACACTTTCTCTGGGTGCAGTACCCTCAGACATGCTGGTTGATGGTGGAGAATATCCACAGAATCTTTGAGTGATTTCCAGCTCTGATGATCTGAGATTTTCCTGTAAATCATGAAAGTGAATCTGAGGCCAGAGACATCAGGCTTTCAGGAAACTGAGATTATAAACTTGAGTTTCTGGTCCAACAAGTTGACGCCAGCTGGCAGAGACTCTAAGTAGGCAAGCAGTCCAGATTGATTTCTTAAGGCACACAGTGGAAGACAAAAAGAAAGAAGGAAAGAAAACAAACGTTCACTGAGTACCATGTATGTGCTAAGTAATATTCAAGGATCTATGTATGTCATCTCATGGCATTTTAAAAAATTGAGCTATAATTCACACCATAATATTCACCCTTTTAATGTTCCCTGTTCCCAGCCCCTGGCAACCACTAATCTACTTTCTATCTCTACTGATTTGCCTCTTCTAGACGTTCACATGCAACATGTGGCATTTTTTAATGGGCATCTTTCACTTAGTATAATGTTTTCTAGATTCATCCATGTTGTAGCAAATATCAGTACTTTATTCCTTTTTATGGCTGAATATTATTCCATTCTATGGATATACTACATTTTGTTTATCCATTCATCGGCTGATGGACGTTTGAGTTGTTTTACTTTTTGGCTACTATGGATTACATGGTTTGGAACATTTGTGTATAAGTTTTTGTATGAACATGTTTTCAAGTCTCTTGGGTAGCTATTCAGAGTAGAACTGCAGGGTAATATGGTAACTCTATGTCTGACTTTTTGAGAAACTGTCAAACTGTTTTCTCTGGTGGCTACACCATTTTACAGTCTCACCAGCAATATATGAGGGTTCCAGTTTTTCCTTATTCTCACCAACACTTGCAATTGCCCACCTTTTTTTATTATAGCCACCTTGGTGTATATGAAGTGGTATATTATCGTGGGTTTAATTTGCATTTCTCTCATAACTAATGATATTGAGCATCTTTTCATGTGCTTATTGGTCATTTGTTTATTTTCTTTTTATATCTTCTTTGAAGATCATGTTTTTCTAATCCATCCTGCCAAACTCAACCTTTAATTAGAATGTTTAATTCATTTACATTTAATGTAATTACTGATAAAATAGGATCTAAATCTGCCATTTTGTTATTTGTTTTCTATATTATTTCTATATTCTGTATTATGTCTTTTTTTGTTCTTCTTTTCCTCTGTACCATCTGTTGTGTTAGATATTTTCGAATTCCTTTGTCTTTTCTTTTACTTTTCTTTTTAAAATGTATTTTCTTATTAATTATAATTTTATTACAATTAACATCTTAACTTGTAACAATCTAGTTTAGATTAATATGAACTTAATTTCAATTGTACACAAAAACGTTGTTTCTATAAAACCTCATTATTTAATCTGCCTTGTTTTGCTGTTATTGTCATATAAATCACATCTTTTATATTGTATATCTATCAACATATTTATTGTTATTGCTTAATACAGTTTTCTCTTAAATCAGATAAGAGAAAAAATAGAAGTAAAAAATACCAATAAATATGAACAAAATACAAACAAAAATACATTTACACTGTCTTTTATATTGACTTATGTAGTTACTTCTGCTGATGCTCTTTATTTCTTTGTGTGGATTCCAGTTTCTGCCTGATGTCTTTTATTTCAGCCTGAAGGACTTTCTTTAGTACTTTTGTCAGACAGATTTGCTAGCAGCAAGATCTCTCAGTTTTTATTTATCTGAGAATGTCTTAATTTCTCCTTCACTTTTGTAGGATAGTTTAGTCCAATATAGAATTCTTGGTCGATAACTTTGCTTTTGGCACTGTAAATAAATCACACCACTGTCTTCTGGCCTGTGTAGTTTTTGACGATAAATCAGCTGTTAATCTTATTGAGGATCTTTTATATGTGGTGAGTTGCTCCTCTCTTGCAAATTATTTCATTGTCTTTGGCTTTTGGCAGTTTGGTTATGATGTGTCTTGGTGTGGATCACTTTAAATTTATCCTACTTAGGGCCGACCTGGTGGCATAGAGGTTAAGTTTGTGCACGCAGCTTCAGTGGCCCAGGGTTCGCAGGTTCTGATCTCGGGCATGGACATACACTGCTCGTCAAGCCATGATGTGGCGGCATCCCACATAAAAAATAGAGGAAGATTGGCACAGATGTTAGCTCAGGGACAATCTTCCTCACCAAAAAATAAATAAATAAGTAAAATTATCCTACTTAAAGTTTGTTGGGGTTTTTAGATAGGTGAATTAATGGTTTTATCAAATTTGGAGATCTTTAGGCCATTATTTATATGTTTATATTTACTTTCATTATGCACATGTTTGTTCAATTTTTGGTGTCCCACAGGTCTCAAAATTCAGTTCATTTTTTTCTTCTGTTCCTCAGACTGGATAATTTTAATATATCTATTTTTGTGTCTCCTGATTCTTTCTTTTGCCTTCTCAAATCTGTTTGTTGAATTCCTCTAGTAAATTTTTCATTTTGGTTATTGTACTTTTCAACTTCAGAATTTCTACTTGGTAGTTTTTAATGATTTCTATATCTTTATTGATATTCCCGATTTAGTGGGACACCATTCTTATGCTTTTCTTTAGTTCTTTAGATATGATTTTGTTTAGTGTTTTGATCCGTTTAAACTACCTAGTTTAAGGTCCTTGTCTAGTAAGTCCAGCATCTGGGCTTCCTCAAGAGACAATTTATATTGACTTCTTTTTTTTTCCTGTGTATATGCCCTACGTTCTTGTTTTTTTATTTTCATGTCTCATAATTTTTTGTTGGAAACTGGACATTTTAAATAATGTACTGTGGCAACTCTGAAAATCAGAGTCTCCCTGCCCCCAAGCTTTTTTGCTTATTTGTTTAGTGGCCTTTCTGAACTATTTCCTAAAGCCTGCGTTTTTGTTATGTGTGGCCGCTGAAATCTCTTCTCACTAGCTTGGTTGTTAGATGGTGATCAAATAGAGATTTCTTTAGATGCCTGGAACCAATAAGTCTCCCAGTCTTTGCCAAAAGGGTGTGTGAGTGTGTGTGTGTGTGTGTGTGTGTGTGTGTTGGGGCATACTTTCAACATCAGCTGGGGTATTTACAACTTCACCTTAGCCTTCACTTTGTGCTTCCTCAGTGCCTCAAGGTCAGCCAGAGGTGAGGGCTTAGGGTCTTTTCAGGTCTTTCCTGACCATGTGCACAGTCCTATGCATATGCATAGCCTTCTAGATTCTGAATAGCTTTGTGAGGTGGTGATAATCCCACTCAATGATCCACAAACTGAGGCCCAAAGATGTTAAGTGACTTAAGTAAGGTCCATCAAGCAGTGAGGGACACTAGATGCAAACCCAAAGTCATGCTCTTTCTGCTCCAAGAAGCAAGATCCTTGCAACTTCCATGGATATTCCTCTTCCATGCTCGTTGGTAACCCTGTCTTTAACCCAGCATGGAAGCCCTCTACACTAAGCTTGAGACTGAAGGGTGAGCTCTTGGGAGTTTGGCAAGCTCCCAAGTCTACTTCTACTCCAAGTGTCTCTTGGAGTAGAGACTTAAAGTCAAAGCTGATTCCAAGGAATTTCAAGAAGGGAGGAAATCTCAAGGACTGTCCCACGTGTGATAAGCAGGGGATGACCGCCTATGCATTCTCAGGACTGGGGGAACTTCTAGGCCATCACAACTGACTTCAGCCCATTTTAAAAGCTGTCACTTGTGGGTCTTCACTATAGGTACCCTGGCCCTGTGACAAGCATTGGACTATAGTAGGTCTATGAAACTGCAAAAGGAAACTTCAGCAAATGAGTTACTAAGGTAGCTTATGATCCCAAAGTCTAAGATCTTTACTCCTAGGGTCAACTGAGTTGCTTTTATTGAATCCCTTCCATGAGATCCTTGACAGATGGTCACCTACAAAGACAAGGGGCTCACTACCTTCCAAGGCAACACACTCTGTCTTCAGGCTCCTCTGCTTGTCTGATAGACAGCCCAGCTCAGCGGAGGAAGGAGTCTTCAAAGTCCAGAGGTTTAGTTCTTGACTGTGCCCCTTCTGGTCTATGTGACTTTGCCAAGTCCCTTCCTCTCTCTGAATCTGTTTCCTCATCTGAAAAATAGAAAAAAGAATGCCTGCTTGGCAAGGTTGTTGGAGGATTGATTACGGAAAGCAATTTGACGTACTCGGTAGAGGAGCTCAATATGGCGGCTGTTATTGAAGTCTTCTGTTTAAGGAGCCGAAGTCTGTGTCTCGGCAGTTTCCACCCATTGTTCCCAATTTGCTTCCTTCACCCCACTTCCCTAATTCGTACTTTCAGATCATTACATATAGCAATTGCGTTGCTTTTTTTATATTGGCTAAACCACTCTACTCCCTAGACAACTCCTCAAACATATGATCTTGACTTCTTTCACCACCCTACTTCCTCTCCTCTAAAGATAAGACCTACCCTCCCTCCATGCACAGTGCAGGAAGGTCTTTGTGCTGTTCTGAGCAGCAGAGATGCAGAAGTGCGCCTCTCCTTCCCTGATCCCAAAGCTTATATTTCTAGTAACTCAGCCCAAGGCCACCTCCACTTTTCTGTTAGCTATGTCACATTGTGGGACTATCCAGGGCTTCACGTTTGCACCTAAATTTGCACAGTGTCAATATCTTTCCCATCCCTGTTAAAATGCGTCTGGTTAGAGTCAGCACATGTCCTAGGCTGCTGAGGTCCTGATTTTCACCTCAATCTCAAAGTCCATTAATTGATAAACGTGATGAGACTAAATTCTACTACAACATCTGACTTCCCCATCTCCCCATGCCCTTCCACCCACCAACTGCAAATATCCCGGGTAGATGGGCACCTGAGGCCATTTCAAAAACAGACAAGACTGGGGCCTGAGAGATGCTGACTTTAAGTCCACAAGTGTTTGTCGGACACCTGACATGTAGCAGGCACTTGCAGACCCATTGCCTTATGTGACCCTCACAACAACTCTCTGCAGAGAGCATCATAAACCCATTTACAGATGGGAGTTGATGAGGTCAAGTGATTTGCACAAAATCACATGGCTAATAGCTACAGGGATGGTGTACAAATCTGGACTTATCTGACTCTGCAGGCTATATTCTTTTCCCTATATGGTCTGTGTTTCCTATTTTGCTAATGAAGTCTATGAGTGGTTCCCAAACTTCAAAGTGCATAGGAATCACCTGGAAAATTTGTTAAAAATGAAGATCCACCCTCACTCCCCAAGTTCTGATCCACTAGGTCCAGAGTGAGGGTTGGACACTTTTAAGAAGCACTAGGCAATTCTGAAGCTAGTGGTTCACATACAACAGCCTGCCCTGCCACCCCAGCTACTGGACTCCAAAGAGCAATTCTCAAGTATTGCCCCGTGGGTCAATCCTAATTTGGCTTGCTTCTGGCCAGGCCAGCACAAATAGTGACAGCAAGCCTATCCTGGAGGTGAGGGGGCGATTGTTGGGGTCCCCCTCAGCCTCTGCTTCCTCCTGCTCCCATGGGATTTTTTCAGCCTGGGAAACATTGCCTCCTTCTCTGACTTTCGATTCACTTTCCAGATCCGGCCTGAAGAAGCGGGAATCCCCAGGCATGAATGTTGCAATAGGAGATTATTTAACACAACTTGAGTGCTCTCTGTATCCTGGAATCCCTCACAGTAGAAAAGGAGATATTCCTGGGCTGGCTGCCAGGCCTATTTCCAACCACAAGAGTTTACACAGAGAAACAAATTGCTTCTCACCCACCATCGCCCATCATGGCCACTTCCTCCCCACTCCCCATCCCCACTGCACCAAGATGCCATATCAAACACAAGTTAGTCCTTGAAGACGCTAGCTTCTCGGACCTCGTGGACTTCCCTAGCTTCACCTGCTGTCATGCAGGCCTGTTCCTTAAAGCTACCCTTCTCGGTCACGAGATGAAAAGAGAAAACTGCCTCTTCCTTCCTTTCTGCATATGAGTAATGGTTGAATCCTTCTCGTGGTTAATATGTGGTGACAGGGTTTCTGCAGGAGGAATCTAAATTTAATGAGAAGTCCATGGGCCCTCTGATTGAATTTTGTTTGTTCTGTATGGCAGAAAAGATTCAGAGAGACTGGGCTAAAATGGCTATGTGACTTTGAACAAGCTGCCTAACCCCACTGAGATCCAGCTCCTTCATCAGTAAAACAGGAATAACAATCCTCATTTTTATTAATCCTGGTTATTAAGAGAACTCAATGAGCATGTAATGCAGAGGGCTCAGCAAAGTTGCCTACACGTGGCAGTGACTCTGTGTACCCATATGCATTGTCATCGTTCTTAACATCTTGCTACACACAGTGTGGTCCCCGGAGGAGCAGCATCTGCGTCTCCTGAGATCTTGTTTGAAATGCAGGATCTCACACCCCACCCCAGAGCTGTTCAGTCCAAATCTGCATTTTTAACAAGTTTCCTGGGGATTCAAATATATATTAAAGTTTGAGAAGCAGTGGTTAGCTCACTATCCAACGGGGTGGGGAGGCTGGGAATGGATACAGCAAAAGCTTTCTAACCAATTTTTTATCTTCTTTGTACTGCTCACCATTCCTGCCAAATCGTGCCATATTCATGTTCCATCTTCCTGTGGGAGTGGTCTTACTAAAACAGAACTCTGGCCTCTTCACTCTCCCATGTGTTGTTGGTTCCCTGTTGCCTAAAGGATAAAGGACTAACTCCTTGGAGTGGCATTCAAGTCCCTTCCCAATCTGGTCCAATCCCACCTTTCCATCCACAGTGCCTGTAGATGCAATGCTGTAGCCACCATGGGGAATGTCTGTCATTTCCCAAGGGCAGGCTTCACTTGCAGGCCCCAGCTCCTAATTCCAAAAATGATCCCTTCCCCGTGGGGCACTGTCTTTTCATCATCTTCTCCAACATACTGAAGCTCCACTTCCTGGAATGTTCTTCTCTGTCTCTAAAACCTTACTCAGCCTTCAAGACTGAGCTCCACTGTCATTGTCAGGATACGTGCAGATCAAGCTCATGGTGGAGGAGCATCTCAGAGCCAAGGACTTGGGTTTCTCCCTAGTCCACCAACAACTATCTAAATCTCCTTGAGCCAGTCACCTGAACTCTTGAGCCCTGGGCACTCCTATCAACCCCATCTGGGTAAAGAAGATAATAAAGGTTCCAACCTCTGAGAATTCCTTGGGGCTACTATGCCTCGCACAGTAACTGGCACACAATAGGTACTCAGTAAAACTTAGCCAAACCCACTACAGTGAAACCCACTTCAGTATAAAGTCCGTAGAGAAAAGTGCCTACGTCTGTTTTATTTACCATTATAATCCCAGTATCTGGGTCAGTTTCTGATATACAGTAGGCTCAATAAATATTCACGAAATAAATGAATGCCTAAAAAGTGTTATGTAAATTGTAAAGCTCTGTGCAAAAAAAAAGTTGCTATTTGGTTTGTTTTTATTTTAGTTTTCAGGATTCAGAGAACTTGAGAGAGAGAGACAGAGATCATAAATTTATTATCATTGCCATTGCTGATTATTGCTGTCTTCCAGGCCCATGGGAGCTGGCTATGACTTCTTCACACACAATTAAAGGATATATATTGTGAGGTGGGGGTTCCCCTTATTTCAACATCTTGTCCAATCTGCTTTCAATCTTCCATCACCGTAATAACCCTCACCCCCTATAATAACTATTTTGAGACACAATCTTCTCTAGAGCCACCATTTAGGCTGTAAAAGCTCCAATACTCTGACCATGTCCAACTTCTAGGGGACCATGTCTGTCCTTGATCATCCCTCAACCTCAAGAATGCCCAGAAGAGACATCTTTTCTAAGAAACAATAGAAGACAGGTTCCAGCAAGATTTAGACAAAACACCTGGATGAGGGTACAGGAGGGGGGGCTCCTACGTGGGGCTCTTCATTAGGAGGTGGAGGACAGTAGACGAGGCCTGTTAGCTCATGGAAACCACACCTTCCCAGCATGATTGTCATCATCCATTCTCTTCCAGGCCACCTGTGCCGGCCCCCGCCACTCACACTCTGCCCTCACTGTTTCTCCCTCCAGTGCAGGGACTCAGGCTGAAGAGGTTGGAGATGACCTCTATCTCAGGGAATCTCAAACCTTTATATGCATATCTTGTTAAATGGCAGAACCACTGCAGGTCTTGTTAAGTGGTGGATTCTGAGTCAGTAGATCCACAGTGGGGCCTGAGCTTCTGCATTTCTAATAAACTCCAGGAGATGGAAAGCTTGCTGGATGTGGGCCACACTGAGTAGCAAGGGTCTCCTCCATCCCTGGACTATGGATCCCATGATTCTCCTGGAACCTCAGAAGCCTAGTCCTCTGCTAAATACTTTAAACATTTATTGTGCATCTGCTATATAACAGGCTGTGTAATAGGCACTTCAACTAGCTTATTGGATATAATGTGTTCACATCCTGACTTTATAGATGAAGAATCTGAGTGTCAGACAGGTGGATGGAGCCTCCCTAATTTCTTGTCTTTCAGTCCCCGAAGTGGAGAATTGTGGGCTCGAGCTGCAGCTGGGAAGCTATGGTTGCAGATAAGAACCTGAAAACACTAGGACATTAGTGAGTGTTTGCCTTGTCTATTTCTGTTTCTGCCTCTACACGCCAGTCTCCATGATCCAAAAGTGAATTGGCATCCACTTGCTATTACCCACACAGGTGCCTGTGGGTCGGTGTTTCTCAAGAAAATGGGCCCCAGGCCATCTTTGTTAGAGTTACCAAGGATGATAATAATAAATGCATATTTATGTCCACAACCCAGGTCATGGCTGAGACTGGCTAATTTTTCACTAAGTCCCTTTCTCTTCTGGGCACACAGCTAGACTATATTTCCCAGGCCCCTGCATGGAGTCACAAAACTAGTTCTTGCTGACGGGATGTCAGTGGACATGACGTGGTCTCTTCTTTGCTGCAGCAATTAAGGGCAGATGTGTCTTCTCCACATCCCCACTCATTCCCTTACTTGTAGTATGGACACAGAAGACCCAGAAAAGCACTCCGAGGCCTTAGGGAATGGTAGAGCCACTAGGTGGGGGAGCTTGGGTCCCAGAATGACTGAGTGAAATAGAGAGCTCCCTCCCATTGACCCATACTGGATTGTGGCATGAAAAACACATTTTATCTTGTTCAGCCATTGAAACCGAGGGGCGATTTGGCACAAAATTTGCCTTGCCTGACTAATACATAGATCCAATGGATCTTGATAGGAGTAACCCAGAAATCTGCATTTTTAGAAAGCCTTCAGGTAATTCTGAAAAACTAGAGTTTCATGAAAGGAGTCAGGCCCAGGACACAGAATGGAAGCATATTTGTGTGGCCCAAAGAGTTGTGTAAAGACAAAAAATAGCAGTAACGTTTTCCCATCATGTATTATCCTCATCAACACCTTTCTTCATTCCTTCTTATTGAATGGAAAATTGATGTCCGGGCACACCTTTTGTAGACTGTTTTGGTAACATGTCCTTTCTTGCAGATGGAAAACTTAATTTCTGGAACGTGAGCTCAATCTCAGAGCACTCTGATAAGCTAATGGGAAACAGAAGTCAAAAGCCTGGATGCACATGAGGTATTTGGTCTATCAAAACACCAAAGCTCAAAGATGATTCATCTTTACTGTCATATCTACCATCCTGTCCATCAGAGTCAGAGACCGAGCCCTGGGGCAGTGTGAGGTTGGGGTTAAGTGAAAGCAAATAGTAACATACCCACTTTAGGGAGTGGGAAAGTGTGTGTGGGTCTGAAAGTTAATCTTAACTGCCAACAAATGCTTGAAAGCAGGTACCTGTCAGCTCAAAGAACTTGCCTCCAAGTGACTCTTATTTCTTTGCCTCCTGGAGGCCTCTAGTGGCACAATAATGTGGTAGTTGTCTCCACCCACAACACAAACATATACGCACACACCTACAGAATACTCACACTTAGAGCCCACCAAGGGAGAGGGTCCCCTTCCCTCTGCTTTTAGCTGGTGTGTTACTAGCTGAGTTGAGGACTGGGGTGGAGAGCAGTTACCGTTGAGAAGAAATTAATCTCCCTCACCACCTTCATGGTGCCTGTAATGGGTGCATGTAATGGGCTCCTCCTCTGTTAATCACTCACCATTTCTTTTAGTTATGGGTAAATGACCACTAGAGTGAGTCACCCTTTCTCCAGAACTGTCTGAGACTTTATCAGACTCTGACAGGGAGAGGACAGGGGTTGGAGAAGGGATGGTCCCTGTGCAGTCCTGAAATCAGCATCAACTACTGGAACAGACCATGGGCCAGACAGCCCCCAAGTTACCTTCAAAGCTGAGGCAGGAAATCTGTGTTATCTGGTGCTCCAGACTGAAAGAGATTGGCCACCTGCCCTTCTGAAGCCAAAGTCCCAATTCAGCCCAAGAAGGACGATGTCCCCCATCCTGACTCACACACACCCCTGTCCCAACTCCCTACCGGTTTCTGGCTAGCTGGGGGCGAACAGGTACCCTGAGGTCTTCCTGGCTCGAAAGAACCAGATCCCAAGGCCAACCCCTCTGACATGGCAAAGGCAGTATCCATGTTCTGAACCTTCACAACTAAAGTTTTTCTCCTTTGGAAAATCGGGATGCTGCAAGCTGTACAAACTCTCATGGGGCAGATGCAATGTTGGAGTGTAGCACGTTGTTTGGGGACCTGCAGACTCTGGGTGCCTGGAGGGCAGGGACTTTACCTCGTTCATCACTGTAATACCAAGGGCATTGTAGACAAGAAAATACTTGCCAGGTAATGAGTGAATGAAGGAAGGAAGGGATGTCAATGCTCAATTTTCCACATGCAATGTATAAGACCCAACTCAAGGATAAAGAGCCATCTCTAAGATGTGAGAAGATCTATGTAACTAAACTACATGGATATAGAAGGCCCAAACCCCCAACTTTCAGCTTAATGCATGAATCGTCAGGGTAAAAAGAGACTGTGTCCTATAGACCAATGATTTGGCTTGTGGTTAAATTTACCCCTGTGACCTGATTATTTTAAGTAGTGCCAGGCATCTGGAACTAAGTAAACGAAGTCACACCCAGCAACTTGGAAGAAACGGAAAAGTGAATAAGTAGATACATGCATTACATCCAGGCTGCTGTGGGCTTGGAACTCCCATTACAAAATCCAGAGGAGAAAAAACCATCTAGGATTCCAACTGAGGCCACATTTCTGAGGCCGGGTGGTAACCACAAAAGCATGAGACTGGGCACTACATACTTATTTTTCCAGCTGCTGTTTCCAATGATACAGTCTAATGCCTGTCACTGCTCATGTCTCAACCTCCAATAATGAATAAATTGAGAGAATTATTATTGATGCTTCCAGAGTTTTGAGGTATCTATCATTAAAATAGAACTGACAATTGAGCTGTGTAGAACACTCTGCCTGAGGGATCACTCTAGAATGTCTTGGGAGACAGTGCAGTAGTGGGGAGAGAACTATGGACTTTGCACTCAAGCAGTCTCAAGATCAAACCTCAAATATGTGACTTGTTTGCCTGATCGCCTTGGGCAAGTCATTTAACCTCGTTGAGTATCAGGTTCCTCATTTGTAAAAGTGAGGACAGTAGCAGGACACACTGACTAGGGTATTGCGAGGATTATTAGATGAAATATTCTGTATAAAATGCCTCACGCCTCGTATGACATAGGTCCATGAACTGAAGTCCCGCTCTCTTCTCTTCTTTCCATCCAAAACCCTTCACATTTCCTCTCTTCACCCCTTCCCTAATATTTCACCTGCCTTCCAGAATCCAACACAGTGCTGGATATCTTGTTGACATTCACGGAATGAGCACTGACTGAATTGAAATGCATCCAATTGAACACAAGCAAATGAAATCTATTTTTGGTGTACTCTCTCCTGTTGAAGCCTTGGCTCTGATCATCTGTGGTTCAGTTCAGTCCAGCGTTTAGAAGCTCTGGTCTGCACGAGGCACTCTCAGAAGCATCAAGAGTGGCTGTGCCTATGCACCCCTATGTTCATTGCAGCATTATTCACTATAGCCAAGAAGTGGAAGCAACCCAAGTGTCCCTCGACTGATGATTGGTTAAAGAAGATGTGGTATATACATACAATGGAATACTACTCAGCCATAAGAAAAGACACAATTGTCCCATTTGCGACAACATGGAAGGACCTAGAGGGTATTATGTTAAGTGAAATAAGCCAGAGAGAGAAGGACAGACACTGCATGAACTCACTCGTATATGGAATATAAGTGAACACACGGACAGAGAGAACTGATTGGTGGTTACCAAGGGGAAGGGGGTGGGGGGGGGCACAAGGGGTGAAGGGTTACATCCACATGGTGACGGACAAACAATAATGTACAACTAAAACCTCACAATGTTATAAACTAAGACATCAATAAAAAAAAGTGATTAATAAAGAAAAAAAAAAAAAGAGTGGCTGTGCCTATGTCCCAGGTCCCGCCTGGTTGCTGACAGTCCGGTGAAGGGTTTCAGGGTGGAGAGAGATACCCAAACAGTGTTTCCAGTGTTTTCTATGTCGTGACCTTCCTTCCTCCTGCAGCGGGCATATTCCCCTAGAATGCAACATCTATCTGTCTGTATTGACCACTGCAAATGGACAGGAGGTTCTCCCTTCAGAACACATAGAACTCAGCACTTCCCTTGTGCTGCTATTCACATCCTGTCCCAGATGACAGGTATTAGCAAATGTGTCTCATCCTTTCCCTCCTTCTCCCCTCCTGCCAGTCACACACACGCACAGATGACAGCCGCCCTAAGACAGATACTTTGGGTCGTGTGGAACAACATTCTGACCCTGGATCTGCCCCTCACCAGCTGTGCAAACTTGAACGATGACAACAGCAAACACCTTTTCTGAACAAGCTTCACATTCATGGTCTACAAAATGGATGTCTTGCAGGTATCGGGAGGAGTAAAAAGAAAAATAAATTGTGCCCATTTCTTTCCCTCTTTATGTGTCTTTGCATCTCCTAGCCACATACTAAACACCAGGAGCTGAGTTCTAGCTCATTCTCCCTCACCCTGTAGGATGGGAAGCTCTGACTTGTAGAGACCCCTGTGTGTGATTGGTGCTGACAGGCTCTCTTCACACTATCTCCAGCTGCACTTTGTCCCCTCCTCTGAAACAGAATCCTTTCAGTTACCCAACACCAGAGCTGCCCTGGCCCTGGTATGGTACCCTAGCCCCTCGGCTGGCCTGGCTCCCAGTGGCTGTGATTCTGCTCCTGCTTCCCAGGCCTTCTAGCTTCCTGCTCCCTCCTTCTGCTTCCCAACCAGATTCAGAGACCCCTGCCCAGAATTTCAGCCAGTGTCACCAAGGGAATTCCGGCAGGTGCAGCTGTGGGGTCCACCTCTGCCACTTGCTAACTGCATGACTTTGGCTCTCTCTCTGTCACACACACACACACACACACACACACACACACACACACACACACACACATACATCCTGCGCTGGGACTCTGCTTCCTCCTTTACAAATAGAGGAGCTGGTGCTCACGTTCTGTGGCCCTATCTTAGTAAAACACCGTGCTCTGTCTCTACAATCAAGCTTCCTGGACTCCGGCTCCAGCACGATGCACACTGGGTCCTGCCACTGGAGGGATAGAAAATATGGGGAGGGGGTTCCTCCTGGGGAGGTCATGGGACCTGTGCAGTAGGACTTTGTCTTCCCAGGTCATTTCCTACAAACATCCTTTGGTAGGTTCTCTGCAGGGGGAGCTAAGGCCAAGCCAAGGGGACAACGTGAGGCAACACCAGGGCCAGACACATCCACACACTCATCATCCCACAGACACCCCACAGGGCCGGTGACGAGGGGCAGTATCTACAACAACCTTCCTGATGGCCCCTGCCCTGCTGCCCTCTCCTCGCTAATTACCACAGAAGCTGGCTGGGGCCAGGGTCCCTGCCAAACCCTGGCTCCTCTGTGCGTGCCCCTCCCACCTCTCCTGCAGTCCCGTTTCCAAAGGGCCAGATTCCCTTCATGCTCTGAGCCTTCATGGGAAAGCCTGGAATTTCCTCCCAGGCCCTGAAATTGGGAAAGTCCCAGCTATGGTGATTGTCCCCAGAAGGCAAGATAATCCCTGTCAGCAGGCCTGTACTCTGAGCCTGGAGGCAGGTCACTGCTCTGGCCTCTTTCCAGCCCAACTTATGGGGCTGCCCAGGGGCCAGAGATGAGGCCAACCCATGACACTCTCCCTCCTCCCAGCCTGCATCCACAGGCCCCCGGTCCTCTGGGACTTCTCCACACCCAGAGGAGTGGATGCAGCCGTTGCAGGTGCTCCGGTGGGCTGGACACTTGTTAGGGTAAGAGGGAGGCCAAAGTGATTTCACTGCACGAGCATCACCTTCGCAGCCTTTGTTTCTACGGCCCTGAAAGGGGGAAGGGGCGACTTCAGAAAATCATGGTGAAGACGAATACAACTGTATGCAGAGCAGGAGTTCTGGGGAGTGGGAACTGACCGTGAACGCAAACTGTTAGAGGCAGCAGCCTCACCTTACCCACACTTTATTTATTCACCAGAGGGAAGGCAGGCCACGTGGGCAACCAGGCCAGGTCTACACCCCCAATTTGGAGTCAGAAGATTGGGGTTCATCTTCTGGCTCTATCTCTCCCCAGCTTTGCAATCTTCATCATTGCTTAGCCTCTCTGGTCCTCCATTTCCTCATGTGTTAACTAGTGATGAGTAAACCTTGCTCATCATAACCCCTCCTCCGTGC